>CM036559.1:74745004-75993754 GCA_020745775.1 Theristicus caerulescens | reverse complement strand
CTAAATAATAAATAGATAATTAGCACTCAGACAAAAAAGTCTGATTTAACCTTAGATAATATTGCGATCCCCGAGCGGTCCCGCAATATTTTTATTCCCTTTGAAAGGCATTCATTTTTTTTCTTTTTTTTTTTTTTCAGGTTAAAACTGAATCGACCGTGGGCGCAGTAAGCAACAGAGTTTTCAATCCGAGATCTAACGTTTCCACAGAGATATACAAATTTACAGTCTGAGGGTGAGACTTAACTACCGGAGGGGAGGGGGGGACGACACACGGGGACGGGAGCCACGCGTCTTGCCACTCGTGGAAATCCCCGCCTGCCAGCCGTCGGTGGCAGCGGCCGGCCGGGACCCGGGCGGGACGGGGGGGCGGCAGCACCCCACACCGCCGGCTCTCTCTTTGCCCGGCTCCCGCTCGCCCACGAGGGGCTACGAACCACGCACGCAGCGGCCCCCTCCCGTGCCGGGGCCCGGGCCTCCCCCCCCCCCCCGCCGCTCTTTTCGGTGGCGGCGGGACCTCTCCGAGCGCGGCAGGGCGCGGGGCGTGGGGAGCGGAGGGAGGGAGGGCAAAGCCCGCGGCCGAAGAAAGAGCAGCGCGGCGAGGAGGAGCCGGCGGAGGGACGGAGCTCCCCGTGTCTGTCCCGAATAAGCACTTTTGGGGGCAGGGCGGGTCGGTTGCTTTTTTTTTTCTTTTTTTTTTCCTTTTTTTTTTCCTCTTCTTTTTCAGCTCGGCTATCTGCAAAGACCGCATGCAACACACACAAGCTCTACGCGGGGCGACGAGCAACAGGTCGGCGGCGGCCCCGGCGCTCCCCGCCGTCCGCCCCGGCCCCGGTCCCGGTCCCCGTCCCCGTCCCCCCCGCGGCCCCGGCGGCGGTTGGCCCCCTCCCCGGCCGTTCGTATGCACCGGCACCCCTCCAGGCGGGCGCCGGGGCTCTGCGCCGGCATCCTCCGGCCGCGGGTCATAGGGCCGCGGCGTAGGCTGCGGGGTAAGGGTCCAGCTGGGGCTTGCCCATGCCCGGCAGGAGGATGTAGGCCAGCGGCGGCTGCAGCCCCGGGCCGGGCCAGGCGCTGCAGTTGCAGGGGATCATGTAGCCCGGGTTACCGGGCGACGGGTGCGAGTGCGTGTGCCCCCCCGGCGGCGGCCGCGGCGGCGGCGGCGGCGGCGGCCGCCCCGTGGAAGGCGCCCGCCCCGCCGGCGCCGGGGTAGCCCAGGGAGGAGGCGTAGGGCAACCCCGAGCCGGAGGACGAGGAGGAGGAGGAGATCTCGGCCATTTTGGAGCCCAGGTCCAGCAGGGAGTAGGGGCTGCTGGCGGCGGCGGCGGCGGCGGCGGCGGCAGCGGCGGCGGCCGACTGGGGGAAGAAGACGCGGGCGGCGGCGGCGGCGGCGGCGGCGGCCGCCTTCTCGGGGTTGGCCAGCAGCGACTCGGGCACCAGCCCGCCGGCCGCGCCGCCGTGCAGCCCGCCCGCCTTCAGCCCGTGCGGGTGCTCGTGGTCCGCCACGCCGCCCAGCCCGTAGGGCACGGGGAAGGCGAACTTGTCCTTCTTGAGCAGCGTCTTGGGCTTCCGCCGCGGCCGGTACTTGTAGTCGGGGTGCTCCTTCATGTGCATGGCCCGCAGCCGCTTGGCCTCGTCGATGAAGGGCCGCTTCTCCGACTCGGTCAGCAGCTTCCACTCGGCGCCCAGGCGCTTGCTGATCTCCGAGTTGTGCATCTTGGGGTTCTCCTGGGCCATCTTCCGCCGCTGCGCCCGCGACCACACCATGAAGGCGTTCATCGGCCTCTTGACGTGATCCACCGGCTTGGACATGGTGTCCCCCCGCCGCCCCGGCGAGCCGCCGCCCGCCCCCCGCTGGCGGCCGCCTCCTCCGGGCGCCTCTCCCGCCTCCTCCTCCTCCTCGGCCCCGCCGCGCTCCGCTCCTCCAAAAGCAATCTCGGCGGGTGCCCCGGCGCGGCGGCACCGGCTCCGGCTCCGGCGGGTGCGGGGCGGCGGCGGCGGCGGCGCCTCCCCGTCAGGGCGCTGCGGCGGGCGGGACGGGGGCCGCTCCCCGCCTGGGCCGCGGAGCCTCTCTCCGCGCCGCCGGCCTCCGGGCCAGGGCTCTTCCTCGGGGCTCCCCGCGAGCGGCGGCGGCCGGCGTCCAGGCGGGACCGCAGGGAAGTCTCGACGGCGAGGGCGGGAGCCGGCGGCAGGCGAGCGGCGCGGGGCGGAGCGGGGGTCCTTGCTTCGCTGCGGGCGCGATGCTCCTCGGCGGTCTGCGGTGCGGCGGCGAGCCCCGGACGGGGCGGCGGTCAGAGCCCGCCCGGAGCCATCGCCGCCCGCGGAGCTCGGGGGGCAGCCCGCCGCGGCGCGGCGGGGCGCGAGGCCGGGCGGGACGGGGGCCGGGGCGGCTGAGGCGCTGCGGGGAGGCCCGGGGGGCGCGGGCCGCCCCGCTCACAGCCGCCCCGCTCCGCCCGGGGGGGCGCGGCGAGCCGCCCGCTCCTCGCACATACTCGCCGGCCGCCGGTCGCAAGCGGCCGCCGGTCGCCGCGGCCTCCCGGTTCCCGCCGCCGGACAAACTTCGCCAAGTTTCGGGCGGGCTGCGGGGCGCTCCGCCTGCCGCGCCGCTCCCCCTTCTCCGGCAGCCGCCAGGTCTCTCTGGGTTTTCTTGGCCGCCGACACGGAGGGGCGGCGGGGCGGGCGGGAGCGGCGGGGGGCGGAGGGAGGCGGAGGAGGCGGTGGCGGCGGAGGAGGCGGAGGGGCCCTAATTAGAATGCTCGGCGGCCGGCGCCCGGCGGCAGCCGGCCCGGTTATAAAGTCCGCGGTGGGGTTTGCAGCCGGCGCAGTCGCCCCCTCCTCTCGCCCCGTCGGCGCGGCGGCAGGTAACGCGCGCGCTCTGCATGCCTCCGCGGCGCGCGCCGCCCTATATGTTTGCATGCGGCCTGCCCGCGCCGCGCGCCGCGGGCAGGGGCGGGGCCGCCGCGTCCGGGAGGGGCGGGACCGCCGCTTTCCCCGCCCCCGCCGCGGCCGGGCGGGACGGGGAGGGGCGGGGCCGGTGCAGCGCATGCGCGGTAGGGTCCCGCCCCGCCCGCCGCCGGTGCCCTGGGCGGCGGGGCTGGGGGTGTCCGCCCGCCGCCCGCAGAGGGCTTTTGTGCGTCGAGGGGTTCGCCCCGCGGAGGGGGGCCCGGCGCAGCCGTCGGGCCGCCCGGCCGAGGGGCAGAGCCCGCCGCCTCGCCGAGCATCCCCACGCCGCCGGGGCGGGTGGCGGCGCGCAGCCCGTGGCGCCCCGGGAAAATCCACGCGTGTTTTCCCGGGCGCTCGGCGCGCCGCTGCGCGCTCCCCACAGCCCCGGCTGTCCGCCTGTGCTCCCCGCCGGCTGCCCGCCGGTCAGGGTGAACTTGCTCGCCTTGTTTGTCCTGCGGCGGGTGGGTTTTGACTTACCCCTGTGGTATGTGGCAGCGCCGGCGCCGCACGCCATTAACCCTTTCCCGTGCTGGCGGCGGGCTGGGCTCTGCCCGGGACAGCTCCGCCGCCCTCCGGGGGCGATGCAGGAGCGGGGTGGCAGACACCCCCCCCCCTCCCGGGACCGCCACCGAGCACCCCCCCGACGGACCCGCCGCGGGGACCGGGGGGCGGCGGGGACATCGCCGTGGCGGGGCTGCCCGGTCGCCACAGGGGCTGGTTTGCCACGCCGCCCGCCGTCGCCTGGCCCGGGCTCCTCTCCCCGGAGCCCGCTCCGTCCTCCGGCCAGCCCCGGGCTCCGTGGGGCGGCCCCCCCGCTCCGGCCGCGGGGCTTCGCGCCTTCCTACCGCCGCAACGCGCCCCTGCCCGCCACCGCCGCCCCAGCCTCCCGCGCCCCCGGGGGCGTCGGGGCCTTTGGGAAGAAACCTGAACTGGCGATCCCCCGGCCCCCTCCCCGCCCCTGCGCCCGCCCGGTCCCAGGGCGGCCCGGCCCGGCCGGAGCGCTCTGTAAAACACCGAGCAGCTCCCCTACAGACCGCACCTTCTCCCGCTTCGTCTTCTACCACCCGCTTACTACTACTTAAACGCAATGCTCTCAATCTCCAAAGCCACCTTGCCCACGTTTGACCTCCTACGATCCGTGTAGCCGTGAAAAAAAAAAACCCTTCCCGTCGCTTGTCAAAAGCGGGGAGATTAAGATATCTCCCGGCGTTTAGGCTTAGCGGGGAAATGGCACTTCTCGAAGGTGGGAGCCCTACCAAGAGGGGCTCAGCCCGGTGCAGGTAGCTCTGCCCCGGAGGTCAGGTTACCAACCCGTCGGCCAGCAGTTTCCTGCTCCGAGAGATGAGCAGCCAGTATTTTCAACTGCCTAAAATCCTCTCGTTTGATCAGGGAAGCGATTTCCTATTTCGCTCGTTCAAAGGTAAGGTTATTGTGCTTGACTTCTAAGAGGCGAGGACTAATCCCCTGGCTCTCTCCGCACAGATCAGATTCCGGCGTGATCGACTTCCCCGCGCAGCGTGGGTGCCAGCGGGAAAGCGCCCGGACTAATTCAGTTCAGGGGAAGGCGAGAGCGCGGTTTGTACGTCCCCAGCCGCCGCCATACGCAGGGTGAGGACCAGTAACATCTACCAGAGGGTGTTCGGGGCGGGGGAAGGAGCAGCAGCGACTCCCTGGTGCCACCACCAAGGCCCCTTCGGCTCCCGGCCCCGCTCCCGCCACCGCCCCCGGAGCGCGGGGAGCAGCGAGGGCTCAGCCCCCGAGTGGGCTCGGCTCCAGCGAGGCTCTTTCTCCGCTCTTCACGCCGGCCACGCTCCTGCCATCCCGTCCCCACTCCCCTTGCTCGTGCCCTGCACTCCTCGGCGTGGGGTAGAGGGGACCGCGACGGTCGGGTGTCGCGACAGAGCCGCGTGAAGCGCTCTGGGGATGCGCTCAAGGCAGGCCCATCGGTAAGCCCCCGGCTGGCAGTTCCTGCGCAGATGAATACCCCCGACCACAAACTTCCCGCCCGTGGGCCCGTCCGTGGGTACCGCCGCTCCAAGGCTGCCGCTGCTGCCTGACCCCGCTGGGCTGCAGCTCCGGATCTGCAGGCACGCCAGTGGGGAAGCGAGGCGCAGGCAGACCGGGCAGCTCTTCCACACAAACTGCGTGGGGAAGGGCTCTAAGCCACGGCCACGGGTGTCGGCACAGGCTGCGGGGCGGTTTCTAGGGCGAGCGGTCACCATCTGCCCTGCGGTTGTCCGAGGACCGCAGAGCCGCCCGCTGGCAGGTCCCCGCAGAGCCGCGTCCAGGTGAACTGATCTTAAAAAGAAGCCCTTGCATAACTTCCAGCAGAGGAGATGCCTCAACTCATGGATTGCTGTCTTCCAAAAATGCCGCCATTTGCAAACCCATGACTTCATCTGCGCATGTTTCCGATTACGTTCAGTCCTCCAAATAGTGAAAACGGTAATAGAATTTATTGGTCATAAATTAATGTTCATAGGCTGAAATCTGTAAATGGCTCAATACTGGCTCAAGTATATTTTTTCTAGTTTCAAATGAAATACTATATTCGAAGGTCTCGTTTCTAAAGTGCTTCCCCCCCCC
Source organism: Theristicus caerulescens (assembly GCA_020745775.1). Classification (NCBI taxonomy): domain Eukaryota; kingdom Metazoa; phylum Chordata; class Aves; order Pelecaniformes; family Threskiornithidae; genus Theristicus; species Theristicus caerulescens. Next base: position 75,988,228 of record CM036559.1, on the reverse strand, counting down.
CGCTTTCGGTAACCACTGGCTACTAAAACACACACGGTTATTTCAGCGACGCTTGCCGTTCAAAGAGGGCTGCCTTTCTCTAGCAATCTGCTTTCAAGAGGTTTGCCCGAAGTGATGGAAACTCTTCTCGGTTCCGCTCGGAGCAAGGTTGGACTCGGGGTCAGGAGCGACCGGAGGGTCCCGGGTCTCCCCCCGGTTTGAGGCGGCCGCGGGAGGGGGGGCTGCTCCGGCCGCGGGGAGATCCGCAGCCGCGGCGGGGAGCGGCTGCCTGCACAGCGCACACACAGACCGCGGGGTCTCTGGAGCGCCTTCAAATCCCCAAACACAGAAAGTGAAGGCTTTATCGGAGTTGAGTTACTTATCTGGATTTTTGTTAAACCACTACTGTGATCTCCGCGTAGTTGTGCGAGCGTGTTAATTGTTCTGATAATGTGTTGTTATCGATACAATAACAATGCAATCGTGTATAATGTGATTTACTTGCCTTTGACCTGTCAATTCCTGACGCATGCAAATTCAAGGGCGCAATCTTTCCTTCTGCTGTCGGGGAGGGGGACGACCCAAAAAACCGGGCAGATGCGTTATCACACGGAGGCTAAACAAGAATTTCCAGAACGCAGTGCTGTATTCCACCAAGGGAGATCAAAGTGCTTTTAAAAATATTTAGGGGTTTAGACTATCTCCTCCATACCCGTGTGTTAATTCTGCTTACATCTACCGTGAGCAATTACGACCCCCTTCAAACACTGTCCGGTTCCTCGTATTCTGCCCAAACCTCGCCTCATCTCTGGTGCACGCAGCTTTAAGATGCTGCTCGCGTTTTTTAAAGCCGAGTTTAACGTGAGTTTCCAGGAAGCCAGCTCCTCTCCTCCTAATTTTTATTGGAGCCTACTAATCAGATGGCGAGGGAAAAAGTAGGGGAGGAAGAGCGGGGAGCCCGGCGGGCTCCGCGCCTGGCCGTGCCTGCCGCCTGCAGAGCGGGCTGGCGGGCGCCGCAGCCCCCTCGCCCCCCGGGATGCGCAGAGCCGCGCCGCCTTTGCAAGGCTTGCTTTGTGCGCTGAAGCCTTTCCAGCCGCTAACTTTGGAAGCCGGCGTTTTTCTTTCTGCGGGCTGTCAGCCACCGATTCCGGCTTTCAGCCGTCCAAAAGGTGCCGGGCACGCTGGTGTCCTGCCCGCTTGCAGGCGGACTTTTCTGCTTGTACGGAGTTTGGCAGATTTCTGAGCGCTCCTAAGTCTTTTTCCCCTTGTGAAGTCGAGTACACCTGTAGCGAGAGAGGGAGTGTTACCCCGTGAGCTCTTTAGTGTGCATTAGACGCTAAATTCATTCATCTGCTTTTACAGAGTGCTTCCAAATGCTCGGTATTATTATTTTTCAATAACATTCACTTATTATTAGAGCAGCTGGTAGCCCAAGCTCTAGTGAAGTGCCTGGCAAAGGATTCTATCGTAAAACACTGGTTTCTAAGTTTATAGTTTCTAATTTGGCTGTGAAAGTGTGATTCTGGATGGAACTTGGCACTCAAACGCTCAGCTGGAGAGTAAACTTTTTATAATAAAAACATTGGTTTATTGGGTTTGCTATTTTAAGTTAAAAGAGAATTAACAAAGTTTTTACTAGTTTGGGAAGCGTAGAGAAGTCCTGTACTTTTTTGAAAATTAAACGTTACGATTTCGGTAAGGGGAGAACATGTTCAGCTTTTTTTTTGTGATTTAATGTGCTATTAATTTAAAAGCAAACCCCGATCTTTGTGCTTTAGGACACCGGGGTTGCTCTTGCAGGAACACCAGACCTGGATCTCACACAACCCTCAGCAGCAGTTCTGAGCAGAGGGTGGTGACGGGGTCCTTACTACTTCTAGCCATAAAGAAAAGTTTAAAATGCCGCCTGTTCCGATTTGCTAAGAGACTAGGTAAAACTTAGCTAATCTGCATGCGCTCCATTTGTAACCCAAGCTATTTTCATGTACTTTAATGACTCAATTTTTTGCTGCTTTTTAATCCTGTTAGCCTTGCGGTGGTTTTGCAGCCCGGGAAGAGCGATCAGAACAGCAGACAAGGAAGTCTTAGGAAAAAAAAGAAGGAGCTGGGTGGTTACATGCTAGTCCCTGACTGCTAGATGACTAGTCCCTGTCTGGGGATGTGAAGGCGAGAATTAGTGTCGCTGCAGAGTTCCTGGGCAGGCTTGGATGTTCCAGAAAGGGCAGCTAAATGCCTTTCGAGCACAAGGAGCTACTACCTAAAGCTTATCAAGTAAAGCAGATGCGTAAGCTTCGCCTCCCTCGTGTGATGAAATCAGAGCTGATATGGATGGAGACTGCTGGCTGTCCAGGGTCCAAGTTCTCCTGTTTGAGCAATTGCCTATAGCTTTTCCTCAAAGGAGCTGAGCAATGCTCGTGTTTCCTTTTTCCAAAGAAATGGACCTTAATGTTGCAGTGCTGCTGCCTTGTACGGACTGTATGGTGTGGTTTTACAGTTCACTGTTAGGAAAGGTGAGCCTTGCTTTTTGGTGTCTTCTACTACAGGCTTCTTTATACTCACAAGCTCTTAAAATGTCGCCAGTCCCTGGACAAAGGTCAGGAATCCTTAACTGATGTCCCCACATCCTAGGCTGCTCTTTCTTGCCTAGTTTCTGACCCCTTCCTTCACCTTTTCTGTTGTCCAGTGGACAGCCAAAGGGTGAGGGCTGAGTGCCCTCTAATCTAGTGGGTAGGAGACTATTCTGCAAAGGGAGCCTCACTGTGGAAAGGTGAATTAGATCGGATGTTCATGTAGTAGATGATTTTAGTAGAAGCTTTTTAATCAGGAGATCTTTTCAGAGGGAGAGAGATCTCTGAAGATTTTTACATTTAAATTCAATTGAAATTTTACACTGACAATGATCATCTCGTTTCACTTCTTAGGGCTGTCCAGCAGGCATAGAGGATTTTTTCCTTGAATAAATACATTTTAATGACTAGCCTAGTTCTGTTCAAAGATGATTCATAACCATAACCCACACAAGGTTGTTTTGCTAGTCATGGGTGCTAGACAGGTCCCAAAAAATCCATGCAATTTTGAAGACAAGGTCTTCGATTTCAGCGAATAAGATTGTGGTTTGGAAGCCTTTGGCAGGCACTTCAGGATTTGTAAGTGCACACAAGAAGGCTAACAAGAAGATCAAAGTTAAATGTTTGGGCCATTCCCCTCTGAAGAGAAGCTAAGCATAAAGTCTTTGTTGTTTGCCTTCTGATTATAATGACTGTTTAATTGACTACAAACAAATAGGAAATGGAGGCCTGTAATGGAAAGAATTTATGTCTCTTTCTGGACGTAAATTCATGGCCTTTACTTCTTTATGGACAGTGTCTTGTTTATCTGTTTGTAAGAATGGCCACTTTCTGGGTTCTGTTTGGTTAGGAGGAATCAAAATGTCTGTTCTTTAATACCAAGTCACTCAGGAGAGTGCAAAGCTAATGGTCACAAGCCAGTTCTAGTGATGAGTTAAACACAGAGGGTGCCTACACCTACACCCCACACCTACATTAGTACTTGCACCTGCATTTTAGCTCAGATCAGCAGTGCCACAGCTTTCCAAACAAATCTCTTCACTGTGCTCACTCACCATGCTTTGATTTCCATTGAGGAGCAGTTTCAGATGAGACTGAACTGGAAGATGCTCTTCAACTGCCCATGGGAGTGTGGCCTGAGAAGAGTCTAGCTCAACCTAGATCAACTAGACCCCGATAGCATAAAATGGATGATACTTAGTATTCTTGATTCAGACAGCTGGCAATTCCGCTTTTTGCATCCATTTATTTTAGGTGCTTTAGGATGAGTTTTTCTGCCTGAGGGTAGGAAAGGCACTTCTGCCTCTGCACGAGTGTTCTGCTGGAAAGGAGTCCCTTTCCCACTTTGTGGGTGCTCTGTGAGTATAGCCATAGGTAGTCAAAAACCATGGACCAGGGAGTTCGTGGTTGCTTGGCCACCATCCTTACCACAGCTTTTGGGATTCTGCTAGGCCTTGCATCATCCTCACAATAAACCTCTCACTGTCTGCAGTAGGATATATAATGCATTCCCTTGGCATGGACATTGAATGGAAACTATTCTCATTTTCTGAAGTCGGTTGAATAGTTAAATCTTACTGTGAAAAACATTGACTAGACTTTTTCTTTTCCTCACGTAAGTGTATGGTGTCAATAATAATAATTGCTAGATCTTTTTTTTTTCATATCCAAAGTTAGATTTTGTCTTTTTTAAAAAAGTCATCTATTATTTTGAATAACTTGTCTCTATGAGCGCTTGACAGGTGTGTACAATAATCTCATACTAAGCAAACAGACTAATAATAATAATAGTAGCTATGAAACACTGAGATCTTTTACTTCTTCAGCATCATAAAGGCTTCTGATGGAGTATTTTGTCCAGTACTGGACTTCAAGAAAGATGTGGAGTTATTGGACGGAATGCAGCAAGACTGATCAGAAGTCTGAAAAATGTGATTTACAAGAAAAGACTGAAAGCAGTGTTGTTACTTAATCTGGAGAGAAGACTTAGGAGACAAACTGAACTTTAAGGATATAAAAGCAGGACGATGATGAGGGGATTAAATTGTGTTTGTGGGGATAGACAAGAGGTAATGTGCTTAAGATGTGAATTGAAGTTAAATGCTGGAAAAAAGAAGCTGCAAATAGTGAGGATAGATATGCAGCCCCTCCCCTTGCCTGGGGAGCCTGTGGAAACGCTGAGGGGTGTTAAGAAAAGGAGAGACTGATTTGGCAAGAGTGACAAAGCCCTAGAACAGGAGTTTTCTTCTGCCTGGTGTTGTGTGGGTCTATGACATGGGAAGAATCAACTTTAACTTAGTTCTTCATGCGATACTTTTTGCTCTTCAGAGCCCAGATGTCCTGCTGGTTCACAGCCTGCGTCTTCGCTGTTCCTCTCCTACCCGCGCGCGTGACCCGCACCACTGCCGCCCCCCTGCCCCGTTGCCGAAATGCTCACATATGAGCATGTCTTCCATCGACACGCTGAAGAAATGTTCTATTTTTTTCTATCTGGTTTAGTTGGCGCTGGCCTCCTCTTTCTTCTTGGCACAATTTTATCACTGCCTGTGAGAAGTCCTGTTCCTGACATGGCTTTGCTATTTATTTTTTTTCACTTCATTACCTTTCTATTTTGTTTCAAATCTCTCCTGAAAACACATTTTCTGCATTGTTTCTACCTGAGTTTCTCTTCCAACTCTATTTCCTAGATCTATAATTATTTCATTTTATAAATTATCATGTTATCATATTAAAATTTCAGTGTAAGTGATTTGAATTACATTATGCTACACAGCATGGAAAAAAGGGTCATCATTGTTCAATAGCATTGGCAAAAAGTTGTCAGTGGTGTACCAAATCAGTGACAAATTTGGCCCTTGGTGTATAAAATTTGTTCAGGGTATCTTTGCCTGTAGAGTGCAAGGACGTTTGTACCCTTTTACAGACATTTCATATTCTTCCACAATATTCTCCCACATGAAGATGCTTATTATCAGTGACGTAAAAGATAAAGGCATTTTTCATTAATGTTTCGTATTGAAAATCTGACCTTTATTACTGATTCTATAGAAAGAATAAGAGAGCGGAACGTACATTAAGCAATAGATGTCTAAAGGAGCAAGGAGTTTTGCAGTGCTCTTGGAGACACCTTTTCAGTTCAGTGAGAAAAATGAACCCAAAATTTCCAGAAGGAGTTCTTTTGGTTTTTAATTCTCTCATCGTCTTTTTCTTACATTTTATCAGATGTTGTTTATAGAGTATGAAGAAGGTCATGCCAAAAATACTCATTTGCCCAGAAAGTACATAATAAAGCCTTGGATCTTCTAAAAGACCTAAAAAGAATTAAGCACAGATCTTTTAAAGTATGAGGGTGCCTAATTTCCATTGATTTTAATTCCCTCAAGGAGATTCAAAGGGAGATTCAATTTTATGCCCTAAATTCCTTGAAAATATCTGTATACTCTGAATGGAATCGGCCCAAAGCACATTTATGCTTTATGATAGAAACAGATTGTTGTATTGTTTCTTGTTCACCCCCTCCAGTTTTTTAATGCTTCAACTGTTTTCCAAGTAGGATGGTTAAACAATGGTTATAACAAAGACTATATAAAGTTCAATTTTCTTGGATTTATCTGGGTCTTTACTCCCATTTTGCAAATGGAGCCCAGTCCTGCTGGGCTAGGAGTTACCTGAACAAGTTTCCATGCAGTAAGCTAGTGTGTGAATATGCCCACGTAGCTCCTCAACGATAAGTGCCTACATGCATGCCGATGGTAAACACAGGATAAAGGAAGGAAAAGAACTAGAAAATATCCTTCAGAGGAAAAAAGTACAAACCACCTCATGTGTGCTCTAAGTTAATATGGGATGACAGGCAGTTACAATGCAGTAGATGATATACTATGAATTTATGGTCTAGCTTACCTCACAGGGACTTGCTCTTGTGTATATAGCCTTCATGTAACAGAAAGCAGCTGGAGATGATGCTAAAATGAAAACTTGTGGACTGCCTAGCCATGGTCTTTTGCTGAATTGTCAGGAGTGCCACGTCTTTTTTTGCGACACACAGAAAGACAAGAAACACATCTTAGCCATGAGGTATATACTACCTCTGCTTTTCACCCAAAAAACTTCTTTTTTTTTAAAATTGTGTGTTAAGTGCCCTTCTTTTTGAAAAGTAGTTTAACAAAGTTGTTAAATGCCAGAACAAATGGCATTAATGATTAATCTTCTCTATTGCTATAATCCTATAAAAATGCTGCAAGTATACCTATTAGATGTGCTAATACTGCTGTACAACAAAGCAACAGCGGTACCTGTGTTTGACCAATGAAACACCATGTACTTTCACTTGCTTCAATTGAAATAGCGGCCCTGTTAAAAACGGCAATAAAGCTGTTATCTTTCAGTGGAGCCATACTTTAAAATATAGTTAATGGAAACACAAACACGTGGTATGACCCCAGCCTACTAGAATGAATGGAAATGCTCCTGTTGCCTCACGGAAAATGTGAAATTGGTCTCCTTTTCTTCTTCTGGTCATTACATGGACAGGTAAAGTGTAAAGCACCTCCTCATCAGCATTAATGTTGGGATTTTCCGGAACAGGATTATTCTGAGTTTTTTTCTTTTTCCATGTTTTATCTGTGTGATAGGTAGATAGAAAATAAAAAATATTTACTTGTTTGCTGTAAAAAACCAGTGATCTTGGACATAGGAAATACAGAAAGCATGCTTTATTCTCTAAGGACTTCACTCAAAAGCTTCTGAAATACATGGGCTCTCCCAAGCTGCCTCCCAGGTTCGTTGGAGGCAGGCAGTAAATTAAATCGGCCAAACCAACTCTTCTGCGACTTCACTGTTGAGTTCGGGTCTTCCTAGGTAAAAGGCCAGTTCATGAAACCACTTTGTTGCCAGTCATCTATCCTCTGCTTATCTCTCTCCCTGTTTAATGGCATGACTGGTTATCTTACAGATAAGGAGTCTGTTGAACTTTCAGTTCCTACCATCTGGAAAGACTGAAAGTACATAATCCTTTTCCTTCAGAAGAATGGATCCTTTTCTCTTTGCCTGCCGTGTGTGTTAGTGCGATCCCTTCAAACACAGCTATGCTTATAGATGTTTTGATTTTCTTAGAGGCAGAGATGAGTTTAACATGAGAGTTTTACCTCAAAGTGTAGATGCAATTAGTTTATTTTGGCTCACAGCACAGAGAGTTTAAGACAAAACAATAAATTAAAACCGGCAGGATTCCTTCAGGCACTCTGACGTTTTTCTTCTTTTTTTTTTTTCCTTTTTCTTTTTGTGTTTAACAGGAGGTGGCGGTTGTAACATTTGCAAAATAATAAGTACAATAAGTTGACATTGTGATATGATTACTTATGTAAGTGCTTAGACATACAAATACCTAAACACTAATGTCATTATTGAGAGTCATGGCAGTTATTCCAGCCAAGTTAATAAAAGATCATTACTATAACTATCTACACAGGACTGAACACGATGGGGAATCCGGGATATGGGAAGTCTAACAATACAAAATGCACTGAAACTTTATTCTTAGTGTATTTGTGCACATGTGATTATTCTAACAAGAAATCAGAAATAATTCAGTGGGTACTTGATCTGTAGGGATATTTAGAGATAAAATTATACATGAAAATTTTGCTTTTCTTCTCTCTGTATCCCCCCCCCACCCCCCATTCTCTGTTGAGGAAGCTAAGCACAGCTAATTTAAGCATGATTTCTCTGTAGTTTACATGCTCCTGGATCTTAACATAGAGATGTAAATAGCTGGGTGTGAACTCGCCAGGTATTATATTCAGCTGACACAAACAACCCAACCAGATAGTTCTGTGTAGATAAAAACTCATTTCTGCATTGGTTGGGAATTGAGGCTCAGGTGACTGTTTGTCTCTAATGATTATTTATTTAAATTGGTCTAATTCAAATACAGAGCCGGTCCCAGGCTATGGCTGGCTGGACAAACTTCACAGGTTGGACAAAACATTGGGGTAGGGATTTGTCCTCTTTCCCCATCTCACCTCGCACCCCCCAGCCAGGACTTTTCCATGGCACTCTGCTATCATTCCTTCTTTTCGTCCAGAAAAAGCCTGCAAAAACAAGCCTTGCCGAGTTATGCAAGGACCAACAAATCTCAATTCTGGCAGGTAGGAGGGGAGGTAAATAACAAAGTGATTTCAAAGCGATATCAGTGGGGATGCCTCACTGAATGGGCTTGCCTCCAACCCACCCATAGATTTTTAGACAGTATCTTCTCCGGGCTCTTCAGTACAAAGAGAACGGCTGTCCCTGAGTTAACAAGGAACAATTCCATCCAATGCACCCGCTAAAATGAGTATTTCCTACTGAAGCCTAGAACCGAGTCCAATATTGGTCTGAACATACAAGCTCTCCATGCAAGCCCCTCATTGAACTGGACAGTCACACTCTGCACTGGTGAGGTTTCTGATGGAAGGTAAGGATAGCGCATGCAAGACACACTGCAATGCCACCCAATGTCACTGCAAGTGTTTCCAGCCTCCTTCCAAAAGGAAGATCAGAGTCTAGATATAGCAGCACTGAGATTGAAACTGGAAGCCCATTTTTTTGAAAAAACATCATTGCCAGAAAAGGATCTAATACATCCCTGAAGGATGCTCATACTATAGTTTGAGGACACACACAAGTTCCCAGAGCCTTCCTTCCAGAACCCATCTCCTCCTGCTCTGCACCAGCACTGAAAGCTGTGGTCAGATCAGTTGGCTGAGCCAGCTAAAACCCAACCATCCCAAAAAGAAAGAAAATGCTAGTTTTCACCAGTCACGCAAACACCCATTTGATTGCTAATGCTGATGAACAAGAGGCAGTGGAAAGACGAAGGCAAAGAGAAACATGGGACCTTCCATTTCAGTGGCAGCACAGTCCGAGATCAGACCAGTCGTGAAACCTCATCCTATGTGCCAGTTACTGAAATGCAGACAAGGAAGGCACGACATTTACCCTCTTAGAAAAGGTAACACTGGGCCGGAGTCAAAAGTATCATGAAGTTAAATTCTCCTTTGAGATAGAAACACCACTGCCACCAGCTCACAAATCTGCTTGCCATCCTCAGCAGTCCTGCTGATCACGATTTCACAGCTGCTGCGGTGGGAGGAACTAAGCCTTTCCTTTTTTGCTCTGCGGCCAACACACAGTATTTCAAAATCAGATGGATTTGGCGTAGGTCTGTCTTCACTGGCAGTTTGTTTGTATACTATGTTTACTTATGACAATGAAGCATTGGAGAAAGTTGTTTGAAGCTGGTTTATCAGTGATGATCAATGTGTAAGGCCATTACAGAGCAGCCTGTAACAGGCTTTCTCAGTCAATGGGATCTGGCCTGGAGCATCAACAAGGCATGAATGGAGCCTGAAGCTTGCCTTTTACCTCTGGTAACGAAGAAGAAAAATCCATGTATGACTTCTATGTCCATCCCAGCCCTAATGAGCGTTTCTCTCACCCAGCAAACTGGCAGGAAGGTTTCCACTGCAGTAGTACCGCTAGCCAGCAGGGGCAGTGGTGGCACAGGTAAAAGGTCCAACGAGGCTCCTTTCCCTCGCTCCTTGCCCTCTCGCTCTGCTGGCTCGCAAGTCTCTGGCGACCGGTTGGTTTTGAGACTAGCTATGCAGGAACAGATGGGAGCGAGGGGGGTGAAGCTCTCCTGATGTCATTCCTCACCTTCCTCACAAACAGATCTCCAAAGCTCCAGGCTCCTGGTCGCATGGTAGTCACACCCAACCTCGTGATACTCAGCTTCCCACACCTCTCTCCCCAGGAGCTCCTCGGGCTCTTCAAAGTCCTCTGATCCATGAGCACTTCCAAGCTTCTGGCTCCTCCTGACTCACCTAGACACCTTTCCAGAATTAAATAAGCCCAGCAGAGAGGAACACACTTATCCACAGCATTGAAACCTGTTGCAGGAAAATTGCTATAGCTTCATATATCTTAATGATTGAGTGTTTCATTAATAGCCTACATGTCCGAAGATTGGACCAGATCCCCACTGAGCTGGCAAATGTCTGTGGAGAAATCCCTGGCACCAGATTTGTTTATCTTAGTCGACAATTTGTCTCATTGTCTCTAACATCGATGAAACCACAAATAGTCCTCCAAGATCATTTGCCTCGATAAAAATGACAACAAATTTGAGAAGCACCGATATGTCGGCTGCATTACAATCTTTATCAGTGGCACCCAAAACCGAACTGGAACCATTAGCTTTCAAGGACAGGCTATTAAAACAGGTTCTCCACCTCAACAAGATAAACCTGTCCATAATACATATTTGTGTCCATGAAGAAATCACTTTGATCTTGAATGCAACCTTTCAACAAATTAGGAAAAAAGAAAAAAACAATTGCTATGTGTTCTTATAGGACATTAAGATAGTGTAAGCAAAGATACAAAGTTGAGGTTTCTAAAACTTGCACACAGGTGCTCCTATTTAGATGTGAAATGACTTGATTTCACTGCCGCTTAATGCTTCAACTTCAATGTGAAACTCTACAGGAGTTTCTTCTAGAAAATGAATGAGAACATCCACATGAGGGTTTAATGCAAAGTAATTTATTTGCATTAATCTTACAGCCTCAGATCATTGAAGACACTTTTCTCAACTGTCCCCAGTTAGACAAAGCACATGTATTTGTTCTTGATTAAAGTTATAGCTGTCCTTCCTAGCTCTTTCAGGTGTGGCTCGACACATTAATTGTCCCAGCGTCTGTTTCTCGCACCAGCCATAGAGCAATGGCCAGTGGCTGAGGCAGAGCGCTCGATCAGCTGCTCCAGAGAGATGGAGTGCACCGTCAAGTAACGTTTCTATCAATGATCTCCAAAGCAGTTTTTGGAGGATGGTCTTTATTTATGTTGAATAATGTTTAGTTCTTCAAACTAATTGTCATATACTATGTCAATTATGTAAAAATACTCATTCTGCATCTCTGACGGCACTCATTTGTCTCTCACATCTTAGACTATACCCTATCCTGAGTTACGTTGCTTGTGTTGTGGGTTGGGTGAAATGTCATTGAAGCCATGGGCGTAACAACTACCTTCTTTTAACGCAGCTGTAAGAAACAGTTAAGCTGCTTTATGAAATAGTAGCGACCTCCGCCCCAAACAAAAGCATGTGTTACTGTTCAAAACCACAGCGCGTACAGAGGCTGCGCAGGCTGAATGGTGTAGGAGAGGGGTTTGGCTGACTATTGTTTTTAACGGAGCAGGATGTGTACGCATGTCTGTGTGCGTGTGTCTGTGTGGAAGAAGGAAAGAAAAGCCCCACAAGAATGACTACAGAGAAATGAGATAGAACCTAAACAAAATACTAGGACTGTGGCCATCAGAAAAAACCTAGAAAGGAAGTCTCCGAGCTGAATACTTGAATCTTCCCATGCTCAGGGAACTGGGACTTCATAAAGTCTTTGTAAATGAATAGGTTTTATCAGAGACATCTGATTCCATTTGAAATTTCTCTTTCTAAAGGAAAAAACTCACAAGACCCTGAACTTCAATTAAGTGTTCAGGTCAAAAGGTATGAGACAAATCCCTACTGACCTGAAATCAGGAGAATTGCACAAGATGTAAGCCAGGCTGGAATTTGCCTCCCATGTTCAATATTCATTTCTCCCCGCCTCTAACATGAACACATAAACATGCGGAGAAAAAAAGAAAGGGATAAGGAGGGGGGAGAAAGGGAGGGTGGAAAGAGAGCGTATAAACCTTATCATTTCTCAGATGTGCTCAGTACAAAATTATAATTTAATAATGCTTATTTCTTGACATAGTCATTAGATTTTTTTTTTTAATTAAAATGAAATAACAGTGATAAATAATAATTCAGGGGTTTTGAGTTGACATAGGTTGTATAGTTCTGACTATATGGATTCTTTTGCTATTCATAAGCCAGTTTAGCTTTTCACTTGTGTTGCAGAAGGATTGAATTATAGCTTTGCAGTAGATTAGATTTCTTTATATTATTCTATTTATATATATTTGGTTGCTCTATTATGCATTTTCTTCGTACTATCTTATAAACTGATTGGGACATATCTCCTTTTCTATTGTGTGCATAAGTGCCCGCCACAGTATGGATTTAAAAGCAAAATTAAATACCCAATATCACAGGCTTAGAAAATCATTGGTGCTCTGTTGCAGCATTGTAATTCTGCCTACAGTTCTACCTACCTACATTCAGCTTATACAGAAAATGCAATTAAAGACATGGATTGTGGAGAAATTGGAATTATTTTCCATGAATTGTAATGACTAAACTTTGCCCATTTCTGGCCCCGTATGCCATATTTGAGCTTTGCTGAGGGGAGCTTTTGATGACACTCTTATGTTCTTAATACAATACGCTGTGTAATATCTAAGTATGTTCTCAGCTCAGTTGGCATCTTTATTTGCTTTGGGGCTCAGGCCTTTGTGTCCTAAAATTATAGTTGTATAATCCTTGCATTTGTTCTGTGACTTGAAACAACTAACAGGCTATTATTTCCTGTGAGAGACCTAACAGTGAGGGAAAATATTGAGTATTTTACTCAGCAATAAAATGTTCTGCAAGTGATAATGCATCTTAGCATAAAGCAGATCCTAATACCGGTCTTTTCTTACACTGTATTTGTTGAATTTGGTATTCACGAAAGTAGGACTCATGAAATGGATTAAATCCAAGCACAGTGTGGGCAGGTGCTGTGCGAGCTTTCCTTCCCAGCTTCTCCCAGTCCCCCTTCATCTCAGTTTGTTGCTGTTTTTACACTGTGTCTCCTTACGGCAGAAATGTGGTGTTTTTATTGTGTGGACAAACATTTGCTGAATTCTGAGATGAAACCTCCACTATTTTTTTCCCTGTGCAGGGTCTGAACTGGGGTTTTCACAGGTGAGAAGCTGGTGCTCTGATACAGCTTCCCACCCCGTGTGAACAGAGGGTGAAGAGGTAAAGCATCAGACCTTCTTGCCTCTTTTTACTCTCCTCTGCACCCAGAAGACATTCTGGGTATGCAGTGAAAGCCCATTTCTAAAGAATCTGGCAAAAGACATTTGTTTAATAGCAATAACGTTCAAACAAAGGCTTAACAGGAATATAGCCAATATTTTTAGGCTATTTTGGGGTCCTCAGTTAAATGAGGATGGCTTTTTACAGTCATCTAACCGTAAATTGAATACAAATCCCAAGATCTCTGCATTCATTTGCCCCAACTGTATTCCTCTAAATAGCCTTTAAAACTAATTTTGCACATTTTGTATGTATTTATATATTTATAATAAAAATGTAAATGAAAGAATCAAAGCCTGGTAGCTTTACCTCATAATACTTCACTTGAAGCATACAGGCAGAGAGTAAACATTGGAAAAAAAAAGTATTAGTAGCTCTAGGAAGCATGGAGTGTTTAATATCCAGATTAAATATTGGTGGAGCTTGAGCTCCTTTTCTGTCAGTCTATCACCTGCTGTTGTAAAAGACTCCTGTCACATATCTCCTGACCAATTATGTCTGCAGTAGCTTGGGAAGAATCCTCTATCCGGCTGCTCGCGGTGCTGTGGGCTATGAACAGGAGACTGCCCTGAATTATTCTCAGGGTAAACCCTTTATGGGTTTTAGAAACAATTAACTTATCTATTTTCTACTAGTCCGAAAGCTTTATGGGTAGCACAAATGTAAATTTATTTTAACCTCAAATCCAATGTATAATTTTTGTGGAACTGGAAGTAGGGAACCAGTGTGATTGGAAGATACATTTCAATTAATTCTTCCTCCGACGCTTTATCTCCTCGGCATCAGAACCTTTTATAGTGTTAAAATTAACAATTATGCAGCTGATGGCTGGCTGAAACCACAAGGGGATCTGGAAAGGGCCTCAGATAACACAACATGTATAAATCATTCAGGAGAACAATTCATGAAAGAAAAGTTATCTGTGTTTTGGATGACATTGGAAGAACTAAATAGGAGTCAATTTGAGGAAGGGACATTTTGCTCCATTGTCCGGCCTGGCTTTTTTTTTTTTTTTTATTGTGTTGTAATATACATTTTCAAAATTAATTAACCATTAACAGCAAGATAAATGTTTCTTCTTGTGTTAGGGAAATGCTGGCCTCGGTGGTGAAAGATTATTTCACATGAGCAGCACTCTTCAAGAAAGCTGTTGCCAGATAAGGTGGCGACTGTACTTTGAAGAGGAACAATGAGAAGTGACAGACAAGCCCATGTTTACCAAACTGAATAGAGGACTCGCAGGTTTCCACTCACCGCTCAGTTACCTAAGCCCAGGGAATCAAGGCTGGAGTGCTGTTTCACCAACCCGGATCAGTAACAAAGTGGTAACTACTTCAGAATATAATAAACAGGCCGTGAAATCTTACTCCAGGTGGTAATGAATAACATTGTTTTTATTTCATTTTTATGAAACGTTTAAAAAATACGTTGTTGGAACCGCTCCTGTGTTTATGCATTTGGCAGCTGTGGAGTATTTTTGTCCTGTGCCTTTTTTTCAACATTCAGACTTTTGATTACAGGTTGGGGTGTGAACGCAGCACGATGTGAATGTGAAATCCTTCTACTTCAACCAGGCCAGAAATGTAGAAATAGGAAGATGTTGTTCTTGTTCTGCAACTTAAAGAAGATCTAAATTTGGCAGCTGCACTGTACACAGAATGGCATGGGACTCCTGTGTCTGCAGTGCTCCGAACCACAGTCTCGAAAGAAGCTAACTCCTGGAGCATCGTACCAACCCACCTCGTCCGGAGAAGGCCACTGGAAATAGGAATCTTTTCCCATTTTTGTCTGTAATGCTGCAGAGCTGACAGAGTTGGTACCTCGTGTATAGGGTAGGACAAGCCGCCCTCACCACATTGCTTACAACCTTTGATAAAGTGCTCGATTTTTATTACTTTTATGCTGTGCAAACATACGCGATGCTACAGTCCCGAACGCAAATATTTATAGAGCTGAGGTCTAGAACAATCCTGCTGTCTGCTCACAGCATCGGCAGTTTCTTTGTAGATATGAAGAGTGTGGATCAGCACTGCCGGGTGAGCGTCTGGACAAGTTCAGCAGGAAAGACGAATAAGAACAGAACGTGTGAGCTTTATATATATAATCGGATTGTTTCCTCATTCTCTCAGAGCTACGTCAAGCCATCGAAGCACGTGGATTTACGTCAGAGAACAACATTTTAACAGAATTTGTGACGATGCGCATGAATGCACAAACACACACAAACATGCAGACTGTATTTACACATGTAAATGTATATATGGAATATAAATACTATATAAAAAGAGCTACTAGATACACTATTTACTTTAACATACATTACTTATATGAAATTGGGAGTGTAAATTTTCAGTCTGTGCACAATTAGCTGCTATTTATTAAAATTTTTTATAATGCATATGATTTTTATTTTTCTCATCTGCAGTTATTTTTACATGTGAGCTCTTTACATCTTCAGATTCTAGCAACAATATTAATTGGACTAGGATACATAACAGATTTCTAATTTATATTACACAGAAGTTCATATCCATGAATATAATTTACTAGAACATACAAGCATCTTGCATAATTTTTCCATTCAAATCCAAATCCATCAAATACAAACCTTATGGAACATGAATGCAGAAAATATTTGGTTCAAATCACAGGTTTTCATTAACTGACAGAAAAATATTTGCCAATATCTGGGGGCAGAATCCTTTGTGTTAATTTTGACATATATGTAGTGACTGCAGAGTGTATTTTCTCTTAATGACAGTCAGTAGGTTAGATTAGTCTGGAAGCACTACAGAATAATACAGACCTTCATTGTGTATGTTATCCAGAAGATCTTTAGAGATCTTGGGAGGTGTACCTTGTCAGTTGTACTTAGTAATGATATATTAATAGTGCCCAATAGAGCACACACATGTACATGCAACATTTGTCTCCTGATGGTCTGCAAAAGTGGCAGGCTGAGATTCTTTCTTGTGCCAGTGAGGAAGGGGAGTGGGGAGGGAAAGGGATAGTTTGGAGAGGGTAGAAATTGCTTCCCAGGTCTGAATCGTGTCCCTTGACCACCAGAACAACATGGAACAGACCAGAGGCTGCTCTGTTTCTATACAATTTAGCTCCAGCCCCTGAGGGACCACTGACAGAGCCTAACCAGGGTGAAAGCTCTGGTTCTGTCCAGCTCCATAGGCTACCTGTGCCACAAAGAGAGTGGCACAAAAATTTCTTCTGTGCTTTGGGAAGTTTTTGGCTGTCTCTGATTTATTTTGCTCTGTTCAGGATATCTGGCTCCATCTTTTTCTTTACAAGCTTCAGGAAACTGAGTTTTGAAGGGGCATTTCTTGGTTTTGATTTACATTATTAACTTTCCTAAGTGGTGAAATGAGGTTTGCTTTTTTTTTTTTTTGGCTCAGCAGGACTCAGTCCTGGAAAAGTCAATGTAGTCCTTGATCATGTAGAGATAAAGAAATGTGGTTTGAAAGACAAGGGCACTGGAAGAAAAATTCTTGCTGAGGCATTTAAACCAGTAACATCGCTTCCAATCCTGCCCTTTTCCTCTGCCAGGAGTTATCGCGTATGGAGCAGGGCTGGCTGAAGCGAACATGCGTCAGCTTCTTACCTTTGGTGGTTCCAAGACTGGTGTTTTAACGTAAACTCTAACTGGTAGATGTTCATCCAGCTATGTCAAGCTGAAGTTGAGTTGCTTTCAGTGTCTGCTCGGTAGACGGAAACCACAAGTAGAGGCACGGGTAAACTTCTGGTACCATTGCTAAATACCAGACAAGCCGTCCATCAGAGCCCTAACGTTTCTTGAAATTTCAGGCACTGGAACAGGCTGCCCAGGGAAGTGGGTAAGTCCCCATCCCTGGAGGTATTTAAAAGATGGGTAGATGTGGTGCTTAGGGCCATGGTTTAGTGGTGGACTTGGCAGTCCTAGGTTAACGGTTGGACTTGGTGGTCTTAAAGGTCTTTCCCAACCTAAATGATTCTATGATTCTATAATTCTAAATACAGTCCTTGCTCTAAGGCTGTCCTCTCTTCAAGAAGAAACACTGCTTAGATCTTTCTGTTTAGTTTTCCCGCTATAAACCGTGATGATAAAGAGTATTCATTTAGTTCTGTAAGGAGTGATTAATAAACACAGGCAAAAATCCAACTGCAACTTCATTTCACCAGAAATGCAGATTTAATTCCGTTGACATTCTTTACCATATTACAGCTTTTTTTCAGCAAGTCTTTTTCAATTAAAAAAACTAAACACATTTGTTAAAATGATTGTTTCATTTAGCATTTTCTAAAAAAATGCTTTCAAATCTGTATTTTAATTATATTCTCAATGTAAATAAAACCTGAAAACGGCACCAACCATTTTGCTGTGAGTCAAATTAACTTTTCTCCAGGTTTTCCAGAACTGCCAGTGAATGAAAACTAGTTATTCTCCCAGTTCTATTATATTAGTTATTCTCACAGTTCCTATTTTCTGTACCCACTCATATAGCCTGAAACCCTAAAAAATTGGTGCTTTAAAAGAAGGCTCAGAAAAACTTTACCCTCACATAACCTCAAATAACAAAGACAGAAGAGGCAGAATAAGTTGGGGGTGGGACAGGACGTGCTAGGAGGAAAGGTGACAGTGAAGTCAACCTCTCCTTGTGTGAGAGTAATACCTTCACTGTGACTGAAGTCACAGAGCATTTTACAGGTAACCCACAGCTTATACACATGATTAGTTACTGTTAAGCATTTGTAGGGCACTTGGAAAACACAAAATTCTGAGTATTACTCTTCGGGATAATGACAGCTGTACGGAGCTCCACCAGGCTGGATGGTTGCTTTGTGTGATAGCACAGAATGAAAGAGCTGTGTCCTCTACAATTAAACCAAAGGTCCTAGAGTGCAGTGCTGGCTGGCTTGGTGCTTGTGAGCCACATTCCAGCAAGGACTCCAGAACATAAAATGGGATTCAGGTAAAATTTAGGCTTTAAGTCCAAAATTGCTACTGTGGAAAGCTCTGCTAAGCTAACGTTCACAACAGGCTCAGGCCAGCCCAGGTACCTCCCTGACTCTCCAAGTGCCCAACACTGGAAAAAAAGATCACACAGGCCATTTCAAAATGCAGCAGTAGCTGCTGCTCTGAGTAGACCCCCTTGCTTATAAGTATGTAACTGCTGCTTGTTAGGCCTGCTGCTCAGGGCATTGAAAACCCTTGCTCACATTCCTTTGACTCCCCTGAGGCAGGATCTAGGAGAGCAAGCAAAAAGGTTGGGCAAAAAGGTGGAAGCACCTTGTTGGCAGGGAGCTTTGAGGCTGTGCAGGGAAGAATCCAGGATTCAGAGGGCTGGACAGGGCAAAGAGCTGCACATACCACTATGCAAGTTAGTGGTCAGGACCCGAACTTGGCGCTGGTAGGGGAAAACAGTGATTTTAGTCCTTGCACCTTCCCATGTCATGTATTTTACCCAACGTATGTTTAATGTACAGTACATAAATGGTCATTGATAGGAACAAAAGCCAAGGATCTCCCCCATCAATCCATCCCTTATAAGGCTCATAACTGTGAAGCCACAGAATGATGCTGTATTTGGGGTTTCTCTACATGAATTTTGTAATGTTCTCGGTGCTGGTTGTTTTCTACACAGGAGAAGGAAGGTGTGAAACTAGCCCACAGTTTTTTGCAAACTAGCAGAATAAACCGTGTCTGCAGCAAGTATCTTTAGAAAGCAGGATACATATCCAGAGCACTCAGAGCAAGAGCTGTTAGTCTTCTTGCTAGTATTCCCACCCACTCCCATGACTCTTGTATTCCTGCTGGAAAGTGGCCCAGCTTCAAAAGGAAGGATTGCATTTAAATAATGTGGGGCACGTTACTCTAAATAGCATTGGAGCCAAACACAGTATGCGTTATTGGGTAACTTAACTTTCTGTATGTTTTCCTTTTGAATACAGTCCACCAAGTGATGGTGAGATTTAATTTAATCAATTAAAATAATTTCTTCCAGCGTTTTCAAACATCTGCCCCAAATCAGGATACTCTTCAAGATGCTTCCTAAAAATAGGTATGATTTTGATGAGTTGGCATTTTCCAACAAAAGCAAGAAAAATCCTGACCATCTCTAATTCCCTGTGAAATGGGGGGAATATTTCCTTTTTTTACATGTGTGAGGCTCTGTCCGACTGAATGATGTTGTGGTGGGCACAGACTGCCCCTGTCTCTGCATTGTCACACAGGACTTGCCACACAGCAGTTCGATCACTAACCTGATAAAGGGAGCAGGAAAATGATAGGTGTGTATTAGTTGCACAGTGTTTTAGCTGTAAAATCCCATAAGAAGAAAAAGTGTTTACACAATGTCTTAGTAAGGAAAGCAGTGTTATAAATCAGCCCATAAAGAGAAGAAAAATCTTCTAATTGCATGCTTTATCTTCAAAAGTGGTGAATTTCAGAACGATCTGCATATCAGGTACCTTGTCTGTATTTTAGTGCTAAAAGGCTTCTGTTGACATATATCCAGCTTTTGTTACCTCTCTTTGACACATCACATAGTTATTTTCTTTTTAATCTCTGAAGAGCAGAAATATTGTGAGCTCTTTGCTGGTGCCAGTATGGATAGAAGCCATCCCTAAAGAGACGTATATTGCAATTGGCAAGATATAAATCACATACTGTATAAATATAGAGGTGTTTCTGTGTCAGGATGTTGGCAAGTGGTTTGTGGGAAAAACTACGCTGTTGGATGCTGAAAGCATCTTTCAGATCTGCCATTTACGACCCCTCTTTTCTTGCTGTTTTTGTGCCAATCTTCAAATTGTCATTAGGGGTATATGCGATCGCCTGTCCAGATGTTGTGCAGAAGTGCCTTGAGAGAGAAAGGGGACCTCTTGCCACATTCCTAGTGAGAATGATGCTGTTAGGAATTTGTTTCAGGGTTTCTTTGGGGTTTTTTTTTTTACAATCACTCTCTTCATTCACTAATGTCAGCACTTGTTTATTTGTACAGGAGCTTTGTTCTCTACCAACACTGTGGCTTGAAACTGCCTTGCTGTCTCTTTGAAGCATAGTACTCATCCCTTTCCAAACCTCAGCTCCAGATTGCTGCTCCTTGGCCTACTGCTTGTCATTTCCTTTCTCAGTTTCTTCAGCTTTTGATTTAATGAACTTCCTCCAAGCCAGCTGCAAGTTCACAGGTCTCACAGCGTGGCTTAGTGTGGCTACTTTGCTTTAAATCCTATGGCACGAGGATTATTCCTGCTGTGAAATCCACCTTGGTCCTATGGAAAACTCCCATAGCTGACAGCTTCAGTTTCTTCAAGAAACCTACCTCAAAGCACAGTCAATAGAGGCAGCCATCAGGCACAGCAGTTTGGGCAGCCACTTGTGCAGAAGGGCGCAGGAAATGGGAACAGGAATGATGCTCTGTAGTAGCGGTCCCCCAGGGTATGGTCCCCAGCACCTGCTGGAGCAGCTACCCTGGCACATCAGAGGCCTCAACGCAGACCGAGCTCCTGAGGGAGGACACAGCTGTCTGGGTCTGGGACTGCCAGGGTCCCTGGGTCCCCGGGTCCCCTTGCTGAGGCTGGGGCAGTGGAAGGTGGGCTCCCTCCCTGTCACTGGGAGGTGGGCACTGGTGGAGGGTCTGTGTCGCCAAGTGAAGGAGCTGTAGGAGATCAGCAGGCTGGGCAGCATCAGAGATGAAGAAAGCAAGAAGCTCTCAGTCTTTCTGGGAAATCATCATGATGGGGTGTCTCTCTCAAGTGCCTGTGCAGCATGGGGAACAAACAGGAGGAAGTAGAAGTCTGTGTGCAGTTGCAGGGCTTCGTCCTCATTGGGGTCACAGAGAGACATGGTGGGATAGCTCACATGACTGGAGTGCTGCAATGGACGGATATGAGCTCTTTGGGAAGGACAGGCCAAGAAGGCAAGGAGAGGGAGTTGTCCATTACTTGAGAGAGCAGCAGGAGTGCACAGAACTTTGCCTGGGGATGGATGGTGAGCCAGCTGGGAGTTTATCAGTCAGGATTAGATGGCAGACCAAGATCAGTTTCATTGTGGTGGGTGTCTGCTACAGACCACCTGAACAGGAAGAAGTGGATGAGGTGCCTTCTTCAGACACCTGAAAGAAGCCTCACATTTCATGGAATGACCAGATGCTTGAGGTTGGAAGGGGCCTCTGGAGGTCATCTGGTCCAACCCCCCTGCTCAAGTAGGGCCACCTAGAGCTGGTTGCTTTTGTAGGGCCTTGTCCTTGAACCACCCCAATATCTGCCATTCAGAGGGACCTTGACAGGCTGGAGAAATGAAACCTCATGAAGTTCAACAAGGGGAGGTGCAAATTCCTGCACCTGGGAAGGAACAGCCCCATGCACCAGTGACAGCCTGGAAGGTTGACCAGTTGGAAAGCAGCTTTGCAGAAAAGGACCTGGGTGGATGCTAAGTGGATCATCAACCAGAAATGTGCCCTTGTGGCAAAGGTGGCCACCAGCATCTTACGCAGCATCCTAGCAGGTGAACATCACCAGCAGGTTGAGGGAGGTGATCCTGCCTCTACTCAGCACTGGTGAGACACATCTGGAGTCCTGTGTCCGTTCTGGGCTCCCCAGTACAAGAGAGACATGGATGTACTGGAGAGGGTCCAGCAAAGGGCCACAAGGATGATTAAGGGACTGGAGCATCTCTCCTATGAGGAAAGGCTGAGCGAGCTTGGTCTGTTTAGCTTGGAGAAGAGAAGGCTCGGGGAGATTTTATGAATGTACAGAAATACCTGAAGGAAGGGTGAAAAGAGAATGGAGCCAGGCTCTGCTCAGTGGTGCCCAGTGAGAGGACAAGAGGCAATGGGCACAAACTGAAACACAGGAAATGCCGTTTAAACACAAGAGAAAAATTTCTGCGGTCAGACACTGGAACAGGTTTCTCAGAGAGGTTGACTCTCCAACCTTGGAGATATTCAAAACCTGACTGAATAGGGCCCTGAGCAACCTGCTGTAAGTGACCCTGCTTGACCAGGGGAGTTGGATTAGACAGTCTCCAAAGGTGCCTTCCTACCTCAGCCATGCTGTGATTCTCTCATACATCTTCTTGCACTTCTTAATCATCATTGGAAGAAAGGCTGACCAGATAGAAAGGTAGAAAGATGAAATGGTGTTTTGATCAGTTTTGTGCCCTTGCAGAAAAGGAGTGTGTATATATAGTGTAGATTTTATGTACATTATCTGGAGGAATCAACAGGAAATTTGAAATAAATGGAGGAGATACCCTGGGGAAGCAATCTGTCTCATATGTCTCAAGCAAGGTATGCCAGTAGCTTTGACTGAGTAGTTAAATATCCAGACAACATAGACTGTGCTGGTAAATCAATAGCAGTTCCCTATTCATGAAATAATTTCCTTTTTTTTTTTTTTTAAAGGCAGTATTTTATGGCTAGATCTTCATTACATGTAGGGTCAATGGACCCAGTTCCCAGGACTCTGGTCACAGGTAGCTGGAACTCCCTAAGTGGCGAAGCAAAGATGTCCAGCCTAAATCTGTGAGCTTTGGGAAGGAAAGGACTATGGACATGGCAGGCTGGAGTCCAGCTGCCAGCCACTGCTGGGGTCTGATATCTTGCAGATCCATAGGCAGCACCATAAGGACTAGATCAGCTTGAGGAACAGCTCAAGGATTAGGGAGGGTCAGGGATTTTGTGTGTGGAGGAATCTTGATGCAAGAGACGGTCTGGCCATATATACTTAAAATAATCATACTAAATAATAAAACATAAAGACTATTGGAGGGCTTCTCAGGTCAAATGTATGAGAGGATTTATTTATTCTGAATCTACAACATATACAATAATTTACAATGGTAAAGTATTGAATAAACACTACACTGTCACCTTTTTTATTATTTAAGTGTCTTGAAAAGTACCAAAATAATTTAGAATTCCTGAGAATTAAGTCCTGCTATTAGTTATCTGACCTGGATACGAATCAGTAACCTAGAGCTGCAAAGCCATGCATGTAATTATACCAGCTTCCCCACTTCAACTTGCTTTATTGAGACAACTGTAACCAGCCGTGGTATGAAAAACTGCTTCTATACTGCATCTATAGTCTGTTCTAAAATCAGATCTAAAAAATAATCACCGGTGCCATCTCCAGAGAAGAATTACTAATTAAATATATTCCTTTTAATATTCATCTATTTTCCTCAAAAAGACAATAATTTCAACTCTTTCTTACACATATTTTTCCACGTTATTTAAATTTCATTATCTATTCCTTAAGAACAAAAGTACAGTACTATCTTGCAGAACTAAATTGTCATGACAAAAATTGATATCAGTCTAAATTATCTATGCAACAAAATGATAGAAACCAACACCTTTACAAGATATGAAATAGGATACAGTAAGAAAGCAGTTCCATTTCCATTAAAAACAAAAGCTCTGTTAATAAGCTGCTGGCATCATGATGTCATTTGATATAACCATTTTAGGGTTAGTGGTGGTTTGCTATCATGGAGGATTTTGCAAATGTTAAAGTTATCAGTGTCCCCACATATGCCTTAGCTCAGCAAAGCAGTTAAGCATGTGCTTAAGACTCATTTTGCAATCTCTTTCTCTAACCATAAATCCTGCTTCATTGACTTCTGCACCTTTTATAGCTTGCTGAGGGAAATTCATGCTACCTGTTTGGCAACATAACAGTAGCATGACAGACTAGTGCATGCCTGTACCTTGTTTAGGATTTTATTAGAGAATACATCTGGAAATGGAAGGAAAATGTAATAACAGAGATAATGACTTCATTCTTCTCGTTTCACTTAATGTAAAAACTTTTGACTCACAAATGGTGTATGGCTAATTACAGTGTCTATTGAGATATTGATACTAATTCTTCAGTTATATTCATTATTATTTATTTTTTATTTATCAACCCTGCAGAATGTCGAAAGCTACATATGAGCCCTGATCTAAAACCCTTGTGGTCTGAAAGGCAGGCTCAGGAAAAGGTGGATGAGCTAAGAAGGGGATAAACAGAGTGGACAAGAAAAAAACAAGCTAGTTGTTTGGTGAGGAGAGTTGTTTCAGGTTTCTTCTCTGGTTTTGTGTGTGTTAACCAGCCCAGTGGCTGTTCATTTGTGCATGTTTGTTCCTTTTGTACATGGCTGTCAGCCATTTTTGTATGTCAACTGTGTGCAAGCAGATAAAGCAAGCACTTTTTTCTTACAGAAAGGCTACTCATTCTTGTGTACTTTACACATCAAAATGATTTACGGCACTATGGAGGGACTGGTGCTGTAAATGGGCGATGCAGGTCCTGACTCCAAGCCTCTTACAAGTTTTCACATCATACAGGCCTGAGCAACTGGGAGATGTTCAAAACTCTGCTGGGTGATGCCCTGAGCAGCTCAATCTAGCTTTGAAGTTAGCCATGCTTTGAGCATGGCGCTGGGCTGGATGACTTTGTAACTTTTTAATAATGCCTTAATAAAAACCAAAATGAATAGAGGGTGAATCGGATTCTCCACTAAGACACTATTGGTTATTTCATTACATGCAACACAATAATGCTAATTATTAAGTCAATAGGTGTACGCCAACATGTTAAAAGAAATGTAATGAAGAGAAAAAAATAAAAATGTTTATGGAGGTATTAATGCTATCTTTTAAGAAGAACAAACCTTGAGAACAGTGCTGAGAAAATCCTGTTAGACAAGACCGGCTGAGATACGGAATTTCCTTTTCATAAGAAATGCTGACATCTGACAATTTGTTATTGTTTTTATTCAGGGTGAAATCAAATGTTTCTGATATGCCGCACAAACATCAGTTTTGAAAAAGACTGAATTTCAGCAATATTTAAATTAATAATTCATCATTCTCTTTCAGATTTCATTCTCTGTTTTCAACCAGAGAATACATGGATAGTATATATTATTACTAGATTATTTCTGAAAGCAGTAACAGTGTACAGTATACCAGCTTTGTCTCCAGTACAAATTTCTGAAACTGAGGGTAGCGAAGTCTTCAAGTGAGTGAATCTTTCCATAGCAATGTTAATCACAGCTGACATTATGAAAACTGTTTAGATGTTAGCTAAAACTCTTTTTCTCTTATTTTTCCTGAAAAACATTTTTGAACTATAGAATAGGTTTATCCCAGGGAACTGTTAAAAAAAAAAAGAGTCTTCTTTTAGGGGGAAAAAAGCTGTGGTCAAAGGGAGGCTCCAGATCGTAACCAGTCAGGGGTTCCTCCAGGAGCTGGTGGAGGCAGAGGGGAGAGCTCCTGGGACTCAGGCCACCAAGCTGCCTCCTGAAAGCAGATGCTCAACAGGGCAGTGCTGAATCCTGTGAGAGAGTGTGCGGTGCCCCTTTTCCTTTGCCTTGCAGCCCAGGGGTTGAAGCATTTGCCCAAAACACAGGCGAGCCAGGTTGAGGATCTGCTGTACCCAGACTTGCTTCGGAGCGAGTGCTTTCAACATCAGAACATAATGCATGGGGCAGCAGCTGGCAGCAGCACTGTTATTACCATCAGGGACATTATGGGCAGACTAGATTATGACTAACTTTTGGGACTTCACCTAGGATGCACATTGACAGTCACTCAATCACATACTGTGAAGAAAGTCACCTTAGCTAAGATGCAAAAGGAGAAGGAAGGCAATGGTAAAGCCCAAACTGGTGTCAAGAGACAAAAAGGGCTGTTACAAATGTTGAAGAATGGTTTAAAAAAATTAATGAAATACCACAGTAAAGCAGCCAGAGATGCAACTGTGGCAAAGCTCTAGCTTGTGATAATTAACAACCTCTGAGCATTCAAAACTAACCTAGAAGTAGAATGAGAGAAGAAACAATACAACCAAAATTAATTCTGTCTAAATGGATGTGTTAAAGAAAATGAAAGAAAAAAGATCCCTAAGGAGTCCATAAGAAGTTTTCTGTTGAGAAAGCTGCAACAGGAAGGTTTGGAAGAGCTGAGTCCATAAAAAAATATAACAGATAGAAGGTGCTATCTCTGCTGAAAAACCATTTGTGTGCTCTGCAGCAAGTTCTCCAAAGGGGCAAAGATCCTAAGCTTGGGCAGCTGATCCAGACAATGTTAAAGAGAAAGAAAACAATAATCTTGCTTAAGTTTGCTATAGGAGAAGCATATACTTCTGAGCAATTGTTGAGCCAAAGAATCTGACAGAGAACCACTCAACATCTGAGGTTTAGTTTAGTCAATATCACATAATGTGAATTGCTGAAGAACATAACAACCACCTTCAACTAGCTCCTGCTGTGCCTTCCTGGAGATATAATTCCCTCATCTTCCTTTCTCAATTAAGCATAAGGCTATCAGAAATTAGCAATAAACATCAGAATGCAAAATACTTATTATAAACCTATTAATTAGCTTGTAACGTGAGTCTCTGCAACATCCTTGCAAGCAGTCTTCCTTGTGTTACTGGACAGTGGAAGTTAATTTGTCTCAAACTGTTTATGTTTAGGAATCAGAAATCTCAAGATGATGCAGCTGTTTCCAGTTTTCGACTTCTCTGGGCAAAACGGGCAGTTCAGCACCCCACGATCTTGCTACCTTCCATCAACACTGAGATACCTGTTTTGACCTCAGGGCTCAACATAATGTGTTTGGGCATAAATAATTGCATTGTCATTCTCATGAAGGAGTGCCAGGAGCTCTCAGAACTATGAACTTGACTAACTTTATTTTGCTTCATGTTTCTCCTTCTATATCCACAGTCAGATGTGTACTGATGTAACAGATGTTACTTTCTAACCATGCCCACAATTTTAAGTTTTCTACTAACTTCAGGTGTTCCCAGAAGACTGCCTCAGCTTTTCTTGGTGCTATCTTGGTGCCTAACAGTCCAAAATGCAGATCAGAGTATGATTCCATGATTTTATTTCTTTAATGAGATGTGCTATTATCGGATGTTTGTTAGGTTTGGGAAGGGTGGGACTAGCAGTCACATGTCTAAACCTGAACTTCCCTGCAAATTCCTTGTATTCATGACCCCTAAGTTTTGGCAGTTCTTAGAGATCTTTCTTTTATTGATAATAAGGGCTGGGACTGTGTTGCTGGTCTTAAGTAATTAATGTAATTAATTAAGATTAATTGATTAACTGTCAACTAAAACCAAAACATTCTGGGGTTTTCTGTGTAAAAATTCAAGTTGTCAAGCACATAATCTAACGTGGACTTTCCTCTCTTGCCTTTTTGTCAGATGCCATCAAGATTGTGGCTGAACCATCAAATATCTCCTCCTTTATATTTAATTTGCAAATGATACACTTGTAGTTGGAAAAATAATCTCTCTGTTCTTATGGGCGGAGGTGGGAAAGTTGACAGGTCCCTTTTGGCAGTGGCAAAAAGTGGTTTATGGTAATTTCGGCTAACTTGGCCTCCCATAAATAAAAACATGAAACTTTTTAACACCCACACTCTAAGTCTGATGCTCCTCCTGCTCTTCTTGAGTATATTAACACTCCACTTGTTAGCAAGTGGGATGCATAAACCCCAGTCTTGGCTAGGATGGTGCAGGAGATCTGTGCTCAGACCTTCTTGAAAGTGTCTGGAGACCACTTAGTTTTGAGCTCACCCTGAGAAGTCTTTACTCCAGAACATGGATTCATTTAACTCTTTCAGTTTCTCTTTACTACAATTTGTATCCTATCTCCCTTGCCCGTATTTGCACGCTATTGCTCCTAGGGTGCTGGTCACACACCCGCAACATGTAGGTGTTCCCTTCACAGTCCAGTCCTTGTGTCCCTCTCTCTCCTGTCGGAGGAGATGTGACAGCCTGTGCTGTACTCTGCAGCACACTGTGCTGTACTCTGACCAGCTGCAGTAGGTAATTTCCCTTCCACAGAGTCTACTTTTTGCTCAAGTTTAGTGCAGAAGCACTGATTTCCCCCAAAGCTTCTCAGAGCAGCAAAGCTATGTTTTCTCATGTTTTTCTTTTGTACATCAGGACCTCCAATCGGTAAATCTCAGGGGTTTATCTACTATGAAAAAAAGTTGTATTTGCTAGTGAAAATGCACTGGGTGCTTCACACAGTCTGAGAAAACAGTGTTTCCCAAGGGGGTGTTGAACATGCTCAGACAAGTGCTCTGTTTTCCTAAGGACACCTGCCAGAACCTTGCTGACATATCAAGCGTTGAAAAATGTTTGGCATCAGTCGTCTCTCACAGAATTTCTGCCCTTGTTGACAGTAGGAAACAGCCATGTTATGCATATTTCTTTAATTCTCTTGTCACCCTGCATAGCAAAGTGTCTCATATGTTTTCTTCTATAACCACTGATTCCCAAAGAGAACAGAATAACCAGCTCTTTTGATCCAGGTTTTAAGGGAAAGGGAACTTCAGACCAGGGAGTGAATGAAGATAGGAGAAGGGCCTTTTTCACCTCGTCCCTGATGGGAACTTCCTTGTCTGCTGAAAAATACTTTCCATGAAATATTGGTTGTCTTGGTCCCACTAATCATGTCATGCCAGTGCCTTCGTGATCAGACTAAGGACACAGTTGGTTTTTTTTTTTCCAGTTTAGGATTGGGTACATTTCCTTGAGTGTTATTATGATTTCTATCTTTTCCACTCTGTCCTGTATTCACAGTTTATTTCACATTTTACCTTACTGAGAAGTTGTTCACCAGCATAAATTCCTATTTGCCTTCTGATGACCACAGGGCAAAAACTTCTTAAAGCACCACTGTTTTGCAGGCGAATATCCATCTCTGCCTTCAGAGTCTTGTATTTCTCTTTGCATTGCGTAGGAGAAAAATCCACCGTTAAGGGAAAAGCTCTTTTTTATTTGGTAGGGAATTAGTACACAGAACTCTACGTTTCTCTGTGCAAATTTTTCTCTCATGTACAATTTTTGCTTTTTGACTATTTATGCCTCAACAAGATCCTCTGGCCAATTGCTTCCTGTAGTAGTCAGACTACCTTCTGCCAATCAAAACATTACGCACAGCTATCAGGCATTATTATCAACACCTATCCTGCAGTAGTTCTTTTGTTTGTGATGAGTAATTTAACACTCAACACTCTGAAACCTAAAGCTAATATTGTGAAGTACTCCAAGGAGACAAATTGCATATGTCTTAAACTTTCGATAATCATCTGGTAGTTTGGGGATACTATTACTCTGTGGGTTTTCAGAAAACAAACCAAACCAAACCAAAACAACAGAAAGTTCTGTTCCTGATGCAGCCAAGGATCCCTTGCTTTCTGTCTGCTGGAGCTGAGCATCAGCGGCTGATCGTACCCTCCTGGCACTAGGAACACAAGCCAGTGTATTGGTGCTCCCTCATCAGCAGGCTTTAGCCCACTTTGGAGCTCATTGATCCAAAATGAAACCTTCTGCCTTCATTCAGCTTGCAGCTGATGAGCCAGTCCATTCTTTAATCTGCTTAACATCTGATTCCTGGCATTTGACCGGTATCACAAGTTTTTGTGAGCTTATAAAATGTCACCACTTACTTTGCTAAATGAGATTCTCTATTATCACAGTGACCTACTGTCTTTGACAGTGATTTTTAGCTTTTACCTTCTTTCTCTCTCAGTGGTGTAACTAAATTGCTTGCCTACACTGAGCAGTGTGAGAGTCAAATATTGGCCTGCTTCACTGGCTAAAGGCTACATAAGCAATACAGTACCTATTCTTCTAAGTAACCTCAGTGATCAGTTGAGAAAAATAAATTTAGTTGTCAATTATGATATTTCCTTGGTGAATCCCTCCTAGTCACCTTAAATTCTCCTTAACACTGAGTTTAGAAATGTATGAGGGGTCAGTACAGCTCTGACTGGCAGCAGCTACCAATTAAAATAACTTCCCAATGAAAAATGCCCTGAGATGGCTGATACTTTTTGTTTTGTGGATCTTAGGCCTGATATTAGAGCAAAGTTACTACCAGAGCCATAGGGCTCAGAGGTGAATGTAGAGTTTTCTGAATTGCAGGAGGTATAAATGCTCTCTCCCCATGGATTTACTGGTGTAAGCTGAGAACAGTGGGAACAGTCCGTATGGCCAGACTGTCGTCTCCGTTCCCAGCCTCTACTGTCGGCAGTCTTCGTGTGTTCGATTGTCTATGTTCCTCTTCCTCAGAACAAATATAATTCTTCCCTTTAGCATCTCTTACGTCTCCCCTTGGCTAACTGTGATCTCCGTTCCTCATATAATTCCTCTCTCTGGCTTATCAACAGTTTGTTATTCCTAGTATGTATTTCAGCTGCCACCTTCTACGTGAGGCATTTTCTCTTTGCTGACTTGTAAGCCTCAGATAATTCCATGCCATATTCACTCCTCCATTTTACTCTTGCCTCCTCTCTCTCCTCACTGTGACTTCCAAGACTGGATATTCTTTTTATTGTTTTTTAAAAAGGATTTGTTATGTAGTGGACATCTTCTTTTGAAATTACTGCTTTCTAACTTACACGTTGAGGCAACCTAGGCAGACAACAACTATCCTTGCCGTCTGATGTGCACAGCGTGCTCTTTGGGATCATGGTCTTGCACAGACTCAGCTTAGGTGTGTGCAGGACTGTAGAGTGGCTCCAGCCAGGACAGTCCAGCTCTTGGGATAGAAACCAGAGGGATGGCAGTAGGAGGGTATTGGTCTGTGTGTAGGCTCACATGATGTAGAGTCAGAGTGCATGCAGGAGAAACCCCAAAGCCTGGGAAGTGGGAAGTCCTCCTAGGTAAAGTAGAAAAGCTTTAGCAATGGAGAACTCTGTGGTACCTAGGAATGGCATTAATGAGGGAAATCAAAACTGCTGTGTTGAGTGGCAATGCAGGATAGAGCAGGTCTAGGAAGTCCCATGGCACCCTGCAGGCTGCTGGAAGACTGAGGAAACAGGATGGTCAGGCACAAAACAAGAAAGCAAACACCTCAGGAAAAGGAGCTGCTTCTTTTGGTTTGCCAAATATAAGCCAAGCAAAAAAATTAATCATTGATAGTATCCTACAAAGCGTGGTCTTAGCAGACTAGGAATCAACAACCCCTCCCACTGCAATGCTGTGCCATGAGGGACAAATCCTGGCTGTACAAACATGGAAGCAATGAATAGGAGTAGAGGGGTGATAGCACTTTCATGCGTTGTTCTGGCAAGACAACAGCTAGGATATGGAGTTCAGTTTTGGTATTTTTTCAAAAACCATTGAAAAGATGGAGAAAGTGATTAAAAAAAAAGCAGTAAGTGATTTAAGAACTGAAAAAAACCTCAGGTTTTTTTTTTTTATCTTATCAGAAAGAAAATTAAGAAGGGATTTGATTAGAGTACATAAATCCCTTTCTGGGGAGAAAACACTGAGCACTGAAGTGATCTTGAATTTAGTAGAGAACGAAACTGTGGTTGGAATCTGAAGCTAAGTCAATTCAGGACAGAAGTCAGATACTTTTTTTTTAACCGTGAGTGGGATTAACCATTCAAACTAACTACCATGCAATAGATTTTCTGTCTCCAGCTATTGTCAGATCAAGACCAGATATTCTGCTAGCAGTTATGTGTTTGTCAAACACAAATTATCCTTTCATCAAACAGAAGTTATTGGGCTCCATACAGAATTAATTGGGTGATGAAGTAATAGCTCTAATATACTGCAGATCAAATTTCACGATCTAATAGTCTGTTTTGGCAGTGGAATGTAAATACATATGTGTGGATTTAAATGTCTAAATCTAGGGACCCAGGTTTATTTTCAGACCATTCCTGTGAGAATATATTTCTTAGGATCACAGAGTTTTCTATGTTTGATTATAGGGTTCTCCACCATCTCTAAATTCCCATCTCCTACATTGAGTCACGTCTGTGTGGGTTCTTCCCTTGTTATCCTTCTAATTAGCTGCACAAGCATACTTAAAATTCCCTTAAACACTCTATGCTGTAAACATCATCAGTTCTGTAAACAGTGTGTGTTGTAGCACCCCATAAACTTTGACTAATCACCCCTTAGAATATCCCTAGTCCTCTTAAAGAAGTTATTATTCCCTTTGAAAAAAATGGGAAGGGTATCAAGGCACTCAGAAGTTCTGATTTCAAACAAACTCCACATTCAGGACTGTTTGCTCACAAGAGTCGGTGCTGTAGTTGAATGAGAAATTTTGCTTCTGTTTGTCAGTGCAAATTCATTTGTATGTATTAATTTCATATTTCAGCTGCTTATCTAGCGTGCCCCATCCTGCACTCAGCTCAGCTGAGAGCAGTGGTGACACTAATGATCTTTTAAAAATTCTTAGCAGTTAGCTAAATAAATACATTTAGATGTCCAGTGTCCAGAGTCTTCTCATAGAGTAATCCCTTGTTATGTTTTGATGGCTTAAAATTTATAAATAAGGAGATTTTGCTTGGGAACATCTACGTATGTATTTACAAGGTCAGGTAATGTATTGCAGAACTGCAGAGGTCTCTGTCTTCAGTAAAAAGCAAGATGAATAGTCAAGCCATGTCCAAGTTGACCATGCAAAACCCATGGTTCAAGACTTCTTTCTCCATCCAGGCCTGCACATGAGAAAGTCTTGAAGATTATCTCACCCTCAATGACCTCAACTGGAGCCTATTCACAGCTCAGTTATTATGACTACGCCTGCAGGAGGAAAAGATGTAACCTGGGCTGCTCTGTATGTAGAGTATGTGTACTGGCGCTGTGGTAATGGGAAATGGAGACCATGTATATGCAGTATATTATTAAAAATACCATATGAGCCTAATGCAGTACATTCACTGCAGAGCGGAGAGGTTCCCTTGACAATGATGTTGTGAATATTAAACATTTTTATGTCATGAAGTAGTAGAGGTATTCCTCAGGATAAGTTCATGACAAAGCTGGAAGGTTAATCTACAAACTGATTGGCAGGTAAATTAACTTTTCCTCTGAGAATACTAACAGTTAGAGATTATCTACTTTGTAATTAGAGAAGTGATTGAAACACACGTTGGTATATCTGAGTCATATTTTTGACAGCAGTAACTTCAGATGAGGCTCAGATTACCACAGTGCCTACAGTTAGGAGATGAGTGGCTAATGCCATTTGCCGTAGTACCTCAGATTTCTCATACTTTGAGCTCAGGGATCTCTCCAAAGACAAAATATAAAAGAAATGAAAGCATTTAGAAATTCCTTGGCATTTCAGTGCTTGACATCTCAATTTCAGGAGGAAAATGGCTGTGGCACTATGACAAAGCAGTAACTTTGTACAATACAGATCTTTCTTTCTGTTGGTATGTCTAATCTGTCTTATTTGTTCCACAGTTATTCATAGCATTGCTGCTTCTTAGCTCAAAGTCATCCAGAAGCCTGTAATTTTCAGGTTTGTTCCCAAGGCCCCAGCAGTGCTGGCTGGAACTGGACTCCTCTCAGCAGCCTCCACTGCCACCAACCATGTGCCAGGGTTGGCTGTTTTGTAGCCACCAAGTATTTTACTCATTCTACTAGTACATGTGAAGCAGAGGGTCTGAAACTCTTTCTGAACTCCCATTGATGGGAGGCCACTAATCTGAGATCACTGAGCGGGCCAGTATGGGGTTTGGGAGCAGCTCCTCTGTTTCATGATAGTTAGGTTTGCTTTTGGCCACCTTGATCCCAGCTAGCCCAGGAAATGGTAAATACCCATAATGGTGAGAAATCAGGTCTGGAGGCATACGAACTTTCTTGCTGGGGTCCTACAGTGTTTGAACGAATTACTCATGGGAAATGCTTAAAAAATAGGTGGAGTGGCAGATATCCTGATGCTATAGTCCTTCCTAGTGGTCAATTCCTACACAGGGAAGTATTTAAACCACAAGGATAGATGTATTAAAGGGAAGTCAGCTGGAGGGAAAAACACAATCAGAAATTCAATAAAACCATTTCAAATCAAGTACCTAATAAATTTGTTTTGAGAACAAACTCCCTGTGCAACAAAAAGTAAAATTCAATAGAAAGCTAACACAATAAAATAATACAACCAGAAAATGAATACTTTCTCTTTATATCAAACCAGTAAGTGTATCACTGAATTGCAGAGTCCTCTTAAATAAACACTTTCCAAAATAATTTGGTGCAGTTAAATTATTTGTGGAATATTTTCCTGTTCCAGGGCATTTACCATGGGCTGTCACAAATCCCAGTTCCAAAGAAGGACAGTGGGTGATATTCTTGATCTCTGATGATCAGAGAGCCTGAAGCATCTGAAAAGCAGCTACCAGAATGAAGGACTGCTTAATACCTTTAAATAAGGAGAAGATTGACTTTCTAAAATGAAAGATACCTCATTGAAATTCTTTACAGAACAAGAAAATAGACTCTTAGGAGAATTTTCTATTTGTTTGGATGTCAAGCAGAGAATAGGTTTATATTATTGGCAAATAGCACTATTCTACACAATATAACTTCAATATGTAATTAATGAGTGGAAGCTGGTACAATTTAGTCCTGTTACAGAATGATGAGAGGCTCTAGCTGAGGGCATGGCCTGCTGCAGCCACCCCTGTGCACGCATGTAATAGGGAAAAGCACTGCTTCTGGAGGGTTTGCAACTTCTCTAGACAAGATGTCAGCACGGATTGCCAGGGCACAGGGCCAGACCATGTAGCCCATGATCAAGCCATGAAAGATGCTTCAGGGGAGGGAATTAGCTATCCACAAAAAGCAGACAGGCAGACGATTGCTTCCTGTAAGGATCTCATGACAAGTTCTGTGCACAGACTTCAACCTAATCCATGAGGTTTTTGCACTGGAAATGTCTTTGGCATTCTCAGAACTCCGAATGTTTGTGTCAGCTCTGCAAATGATGTCACAGGCTGAAGCTGGGAGAAAGCAAGGCTTATTTTATCATTTTATAGACAGGAAACTGGAGCACATACAAATCAACAGTCATTCAAGAGCCTAAATATAAGCATCTACTGCCATTGTAAACATCTGAAGGTATCCAAAATATCTGCATGGGGCTGGCAGATGAAGGCAGGACCTACAGGATGCACACAGTCTGCTGGGATGGAGCTGGAGGCTGGGCAGTGTACCAAATGGGGCACCTAAAATGGCCTTATGTTTAGAAACCTGAATTGCTCTCTGAATGATTGTTCATGGACTGAATATCTACTGCAGGGCAGGAATTTGAAAGCAAGTGTTTTGAGAGGTGGTCTATTTGCTTTCACGTCTACTCTTCAAAAATACGTATAATTCAAGTAGCCTTTACCATGCAATGACGTGGACACCTCTATTCCTTTCTGTCCAACACAGAGCAACACTTCTGAGAAGAACCCTAGATTCCTCAGATTTGTAACCTAATATAATAAAGGGAATCCATTTCTAGATAGAAATTACTGAAGCTCTACCTATTTATAAATGTGTAAAGTGTGTGCATTGCAAAAGCAACCAATAACGTGCTGATTTCAGCTCAATATTTCAAATCTAAAAAGAAATTACAAATTTGGTCCTTCTAAAGCCAGCTCATTTCCTTCCCATAATGTCCTTTATGTGAGAATTTCCTGAGCTTGGGAAATCCCATCAGGATCACTTCAGCTTAAATATTTCCTCTCCAGCCCATTCTTAATGCTGTCTGTTAAATGACTTTGTGGCTTCCTGACACTGTAGGCAGCTTAATTGAAAATTTGATTAAGCAAAATAATTGCCTGTTGTACAGCAAGAATGAGAATTTTAGTGGGAGAGCTGTTTGTTTGTCATTCATCTCTGTCAGGCCACTGTGTTTTGATGCACATTTGAATAGATGTCATTGCTGACAAATCAGTCCCTGCCCATCCTTTGCTATTATTATGTTTTCCACTGACATTTCTGAGAAAATAATAAAGATCTTAAAGTTTCTTAAGGACAAGATCCATAGTCCCAGTATCAGCTCTGGGTGATCTCTAACTACATATCACTAGTAAGGATTTAGCCAATTGAGTTGTTGTAGCTTAACTAAAATAGCTTCAGCAGAGTTGGAGGGTATATCAGCTTTCAAACAAGATAGGAGATATCTCTCAGGCATGTGGAGAGCAGCTCTCCTCATTGAGTCCTATCCTATCACATAGCATAGCATAACCAGAAGTTTTGACTTGGGAGAAACCCTTGAATTCAGTCAGGTGTCAGAGCTGGACACAAAACGAGGATGGTGGCTTTTGGTTAACTGCTCAGTTAGTGCTGTGTGGGACAGAGGCTCTTTAGTGCCACATACCTCTCTATTTCCAGTGGAGGACTGCATTCTCAACAAGTGGTTTTGGGCAGCTTTCCTTGTCTCCCAAACCAGACTGCTGTCGAGTTCATGGGCATGAACTCCTGTGTTACTGAAGGTAAGACCAAACTGTCAGGCAAGGAATGGTAGCCAGGAAGGAAATGGGAAGGAGGGAGAAATAGGAAGGCAATAGCTTGGTGCATCAACACATAGAAATGGGTAAGAGGAGACCACTGTATCACAACACAATGTCAGTGTACAAAACCAATCATGTTCTGTTTTTTTTTTCCACATTTCAGGGGTTTGTGTTGTTAATGAACATCGTTCTGTCTGCAGTGCAATGTTAGTGTGATTTTCTTGGGTGTAAAAATCATCATGTCACCCAGTACACTTAAGCATTTAATAGGAAAATATGGTTTGATATTTTAAGTCCGTCAGTTTTAGAGAACTACTGGCTGATAAAGTATTTCTGCTGACCAAAAGGAAGGTTTCAAAAATTGGTGGTATAAATAAGCTAGTTGGTCTTAATGGTGTTATCAATAGGTTTTTCATCTTGACTAACATTTGAAATCCAGGTTCAATGGTATGTCAGATTTACAAATATGGATGACGCTTTATCAGGAGAATTAGGAATAGGGCAAAATATGATAGACAGCATTCCAGCCAGAGTCAATAGCTGATCACCAGTGTCTGCACTAGTGTCAAACATCAATGGATAAGCAAGACACATACTTCTGAGTGATCTGTGGTCTTAGAGGATTATGAATTTTCAAATCTCAGTCCTGGATAAACGTTGTATTAGAAATACCGAGATGCACTGATAGAGATTAATAAGGCATTCAGAATACCTTGGAAGATCACAGGAAAAAGAGGCTGGAAGGGACTCTGAGAGGTCATCTACTCCCTCCACCCCCTCAAGGCAAGATAAACTATACCTATGACATTCCTGACAGACACTTGTCTAACCTGTTCTTGAAAAAAACACCAGTGATAGAGATCCTACAGCCTCCTTAGGCAATCTATTCTAAGGCTTAACTAGAAAGTTTTTCCTAATGACTATCCTAAATCCCCTTTGCAGAAATGTAAGCTCATCAATTCCTGTCCTATCTACCAGGGACATGGAGAACAGATTATTCCTTGCCTTTATGAATGCACTTAAAAATTATGAACATTTCTGACTTTGTTTCCTTGGTATAGGCCTTGTAATTTCAGGAGGTAAAAGGAGACTGGTAAGAAAAGAAGAAATCAGGAAGCAGTACAGAGCAAGTGTATAGGCGTAGGATTTCATATCTATAAACTGCTATATGCAGGTGTAAAAGTGATGTATAATGGATGTACATTTTATGGACTAAGGTGTTAGCAATCAGTGAGTAAGAGTGCAATCTAAGACTACAAACAGGCAGGGAAAAACTGATTCTTGACAAGGATCATATCAGGACCACAAAGCTAAAACTTGTTAGTGGGTCTTGGACATGTGCCCCAAAGGCTGGTTCTGATTTCAGTTTCATTTTGCAAAAGTAGCAGTTGTTTTCTGACTTTGTTTCAAGATCTTGGGAGAAGGGCAAATATGAAATAGAGAGAAATTATTTCAATCACATTGGGTAATGTATAGGACACATCTCCATTGACTAAGTCATTTGGACCAGTAGGAGCAGATTGATAGGGTAAAACAGTTGGTGCTGAGGATCCCATATCCACACTCTGTGCATTTCAGAGAGGGTGAATCTGGACTAGCTGCAGCATGGGCCCAGGGACTGAATGCCTATAAGCAGTGGGAGCACTCTACATGTGCTTCTGGAGCACGTCTTCTGGGTTAGGTTCACCCAACGGGCATACAGCTGATGCATGCCAAGGCATGATGTGAACCAAACTAACCAAAGCCAAGTTAACGACTGAGGACAACCAGGAAATCCACTTTGAAAAGGCAGTCTTGATTTGAGCTAAAATGCTTGTTTCTTGCTAGGTCAAGAAAGTGCCAAGTTTTACTCTGTACACCATTTCAGCAGGCAATGCCAGGGGCCAATTTGATGTTAAGCCTCGAAACTGGTTACCCAAAATGAAATAATTTCCCTAACCAATACAAGCTTCAATCCGTGGGGCAGTTCTTCCTTTAAACCCCTGGATTTTCAGAGCCGGACAGTATATTTTCTGCATTCAGTATGTCCATTTAAGGAGTTCCTGTTCCCCTCTTCCCTCCCAGCCACTCCTTGCTCCCTCAGTTTTGCTGACATACTTGTTTATGAACTGTGAACTTGATCTGGCCACCGAAGGGCAATAGGAGAGCAGACCAAAATGGCCAGAGTGAGTGCAGGGACAGTCATTACACCATCATCACAAGTGAAGAAAAAGTTGTGGATCTTCAGTCTTGGGAAATGATGGACCCTGCCAACAAACATCTGTCTGAGTCATAGGACTGGCAAACAGCCCTTGATTCTTTCATAGTTGTTTTCTGCTGCCCCCCAAAGTAAGTAGATTGCTTAAAGAGGGAGTAGGGGGAGGGAGACCACCCTAAGGGACTGCTTTTGCTGAGTAGATAAGAGAGGAAGAGCAGTGTGGGTGATGAGGAGAAAACTATAGGGATCCAGGCAAGGTGGTGAAGCCTTGATAAGGATTTTAGTGTTGAGTCCAGAAAAATGGATGACAGAAAGGGAAGGCATATAATGGAGGCTGCCTGGAAGCAGTCTCTAGCCCTCATTCTGCTTTTCTAGTATTCCTTCCATTTTTCCAACGTAGTTGTGGTATGGTCATTTGACCCAGAACAGAGAACAACTTTTTTCCCCCTACTCATTTGTTACTAGTGTCATGGCCTGCTTCACTATGTGACCACACAAATGACCAATGGAGGATGGGGTTTAGGAGAAGGAGCAAGGGACTGCCTAAGTCATCATGTGCACCTGAAAAGCTCTGTGTAAGCTTTGTATAGCCAAAGATCGGTGAAACGCAAGCCAGACCGACTGAGATGAACGACAATAAGGTTATTCATCACTGAGGTTTGGGAAGCACTTAGCATGATTTAAAATGGAAGAAATGTCCAAATATAGAGACCTGTCTTGATCTCACTGGACACAAATCTCCTTTAAAGTCAGGATGCAATTCATTTTACCTGTCTTCAGTCATTTAAAAGTTAAATGTCTGAGCCAGTCACCCCAGGCTCCCTTTGTGTTCAGTCAGGAGAAATAAGTATTTCCAGAGGATGATTGATCCCTCCTTAAGGTGGATGTCTGACACAGGTAGCATAATTTTCTTTCTGAAGGTGCCCGTTTCTCCCCATTGACTGAAAAAAGAGGCAGGGTGGCTAACTCAGATGTCTAATTTTTAGGTGTGTAAAGGTAGGTGAGATGAATCCTGTCCTAGGGAATCTCACCATTTGGGTACCACGCAGAGCCACATGGTCAAAGTTGTATTTCACTTACATGGCCAAAGCACTAAGTAGCCTGTACATAAATAAGGCCTCGTGGGTCAATGACAAAACTCCATTACTACAGGGGAGTAGGAGTCAGTCAATAATGAGAAACTACACTTGCTGACTGAGATGGCCTAATAATTCTTTCTACCGTGAACTTCTGATTTGTGATATACATCTATTTTTTAACCTGGACCTTTATCTTAAATCAGAGGAAGGGTTGGACTTGCTGTGAGTCAT
The DNA here is from genome assembly GCA_020745775.1 of Theristicus caerulescens. Taxonomy (NCBI): domain Eukaryota; kingdom Metazoa; phylum Chordata; class Aves; order Pelecaniformes; family Threskiornithidae; genus Theristicus; species Theristicus caerulescens. The sequence goes on along the minus strand of CM036559.1, from coordinate 75,947,900 downwards.
CTCACAAATATGTGTCTCACAAACATCTCATATGTGCCTCACCAAACATAGTAATGATTTGAATTTTTAAAAATTTGGAATGGACATTATAATTTAATCATATAATAGAAATAATCACAATTAGGTATACACTTTAAAAAGCTTTTTTTTATATGCATGTGAATTTCCTTGTTTATTCAGTTGTGGCATTTCAGCCTATAAACAACCCTTCTGTTCAGTTGTAAATATTTTATTACATGTCATTCATGTCTGTAACACATAAATGCTTTTGTCATACTTCCAGTCAGGTTCTGTCATGATGAGAACAAGAGTTCAGTTCATTTTTTCCCCTAAAACTGAGTAGGTTTTTCTCAGTTTTACCAACAAACTACAAGCCTCCTAAATCCAAGCACTATATAAAATTTCCTTGGTTTCACTACTGGCTTCACTAATGTCTGAGTCAATAAACATCACCATTTGATATAGCAAGAAATGTCTCATTTTGAATCTTTCTGTTCCTAAGAGACTCGCTCCGCATCTCGGCAATGTGCTGACGCAACCTCACCTTCTGTGACGTGAGGTACCCCATGACATGAGGTCTGTGGTAATTCAGTCGGTGTCCTAAGAAGAAAAAAGACATGAACATACATGAACGATGCATAGTACACTTCTTACTCTAGCTGTTTAGCTAAGTATTAAAAAAAAAAAAAAAGCAAACCAATTTGTGGCTCATCTTTAAGCAGTGGATATTTTATGTGCAGTTCCCTCATCCATGAATGAATACATGCATGCGTCAGTGCTATATCACATCCAGTGTAACTGACATGTAGGTGTCAGACCCCCTAGTGAAAGAAGTGCCATGGAACTATTATCTTACTCAGGGGAGTAAAAAAAATTACCAAGAGTCACCCAGATAGCTGGCAAACTGTGTGAAGCTCCCCAGGAGCTATAGTAGGTATTGCTATCTCTTGCGAAAAAATAAAAAGGACCAAACTGGGGTTAAAGTTTCAGTGATCAGCTCCAGGGTATTTTCCCCTCCTGTGTTTTTTTTTAAAGCTACAAAAGCCAATCTTCATTCAGGAAATAGTACTTTTGTTTACGTGTGATGAGTTTGTCTTTTGACAGTCTTTCGCTTTAATCAGAGTTTGACTCTATCATAACAAATGGCATTTGTGTTCTTCTGAGCAAAGAGCTAGACAAGATATAATTAGAAATACTTTAGCTGACCTTTCATAAACCATGATCCCCAACAAAATTGTTCGGAATCGCATTAAAAAATGGTCTTACATCTTTTGTGGGTACAGACAAGATTACAGGATACTTTTATTTTAGAATAATTACACAGTGACCTTCAGCGTTATTTGCAAAGGTCATATTCTCTTCACATACCCTTGATTTCCTTTCAGTTTTCCCTTTTGTCCCACCAGACATAAATTTAGCAAAGGAAGAAGAAAGAGAGAGTATTTTTTCTGTGGTTGAAAACTGAAGAAGATAGTTCAAAGTCCCCATAGGCACTCAGAGGGCTGTGGGCTATGATAGGCTATTTTCTACCATTTAGCTCCTGTATTATCACTACTCCTTTTTCTTCATTATTCTCCACTTATCACATGCAGCATCACTACAGAGCCCAAATAGAGAGTTGTAATTACCCAGCTGCCACCTGATAGTACCCCTTCTATCATCTTTATCTCACAAGGCCTTGCTGTTTCATCATTGGATAAAACTTGCCCATGGCAATGCCTGTGATAGTACATCTCAGAGATACATTTAAAGTTTACTCATTTATCGCAGAAAAATGCTGAACCCATGCAATTATTAGATACACTTGCCAATTTATTTGTTCAGTAAGGCTACTTTAACTCCTTTTTCTATCAGCTATTTGTTCTGTTCTTCTTGAAAACACTGAGGTCACTGTTGGGCACCAAGATGAAATAGAAAATTTCTAAGCCATCCAGGCAGAAGGCAGCCCAGAGACTCATTGATAAAAGCAGACCTATGCTTTCCCTGGCTATGTAATGTGAAAGACCTGCATTTTGTGCATATGTTTTTCTTATACCATCCCATGAGGCTAACTCGTGGGTCACATGGCTTGAGCATCCCATGCTCCCAAAGTAGATTTCATGCACTGTGCCACGATTGTCAGGTCCAATCCAGAAATACCACATTTGGGAAATAAGTAATCTGCTGACAAGCATAAAAACTGAGTGTAAAAATGTGAAGACATAATATTAAATGTATCCAGATGCACTTGCTCTATGAGTAGTCAGCATCTGCTCTGGCTTGCTTGTCTGAGTCTGATATTTGAAATTGGTCTTTTGCTTTAGGATTGATGCAAGTTTCCTGTCCTTCAAAGAGAAGTAAAATACAGAAAATGGGAAAGCAGAGAGTAAATGAGAGTTAAAAATAAGGTTTTTTTTTCTAAAATTTTCAAATCACATTTACAGTATAGCAACAGTAACAGCAATGCTTCCAGCTGAATCTCATGCCAGTGCACACTATGGGGAGCCCCACAGAGCTCCCAGTTAGTGTGGGAGATTCTCACCCGTTTTACCTGGGCCATGGAGCAGGAGGCCCGAATTCGGGCTGTGCCACTGATTTGCTCTGTGACCTTGGGCAAGTCACACAGGATTTGCAAATGTAGGTGCCTAAAGCGAGGCATGGTGAACAAAATCAGCACAGGCACAGCAAAAAGCACTGGGGTCCCAGAACCAAGATGTCTTGATAACTCCTCAGGAATTTGCTCAGGACCAGTCAACCTCAGCAGCTTTGCTCAGGCGTGATGCCGTCTCCATGCAGAAGGGTCTGTGTACCTCTCTGCGTGCATCTCACTGCCCCCAAGGCTGGAAAGGCAAGGCAGGGTGAGCCCGGCTGGCTGCTGGCTCCATGCATATCCAGGTACCATCGGTTAGGCTCTTCCTGGTACATAGGTGACTGTTCCTCTCCCGAATCCCAGCTGGCCCAAGCAGCAGCAGGGCACCACTACATAAGAGTTAATAAGCTTGGCTAGATCTGAGCTGGTTCTGCATCCCAGCATCCATGGTTTATCAGCCACCTGGATAAACCACCCACGGATAATTGGGATTTGACTGTGTAATACACAGAGAGAACGAGAAACCTATGAACAGGAGTCAGAGAAGCCAGAAAATTGAGAAGAGCATTGCCAGAGCTAGTCAGTGGCAAATCTGGGGGAGGAAGGTATGGCAGAGCTGCTGCTCCACAAGGGCACTTCTTCCCAGCCAGAGAGAGACACCTGCCTCCCCACGAGCTTCTGCCGTGGGATGTTACTTCTGAAGCTGGGGCCTTCATCCAGGACAATCCTCTCTGGAAGCAAACCTGGTAAAACTTCCCTCCTCTGTCTCCTGTTGCTGCCATCAACAGCCCTGTGCTTAGGATGATCTCTAGGGGGTGAAAGGCCTGCCATCAGACTGTCACCACAGGTGATTTGGAGAGGTCTGAAAGTAATCAACCTAACTGTTGAATTTTTATTTAATAAATCTGTATTTAAACATCCATGCCCTGGCCTGTGCACATCTCAGTTTCTCATTTGTAAATGGCAAAATTATAAAACTTCTTTGTTCTGGGGTAAACTGCTTTGAGACCTGCTCCCTTTACCAGGATCACTTAGGCTAACCACACCATTCTGGTACTGCAGAGTGAAAGGGGATCTTGAAGACGTTCTGGAGGAGATGATTGCCTGAGATGCCCTCTGTGAGATAAACACCAGGATCCCACTGGGTCTTCTATTCGCCTTCCAAACATTACACACGTACCACACCCTTCAGAGAAATTCAGGTAGCTTGAAACTTAGGGTGTTCACCAATGCAAGAGAAGCCTGAAAAGGTTTCACAAAGTTCCCACCCACTTGAAAAAAAGAGAATGCCAGATAATTAGTGGAAATTGGCATTGAGTATTGGCTCCACAAAGTATGTTAGAGTTTTTTCTCCCCCCCTGCCCCCCCAAATACTTCTGAACGGTGTTTGTGTGCATCCTGACACAAAATGACATACAGTGTCATGAATTTTTAACTAATATTTTACGGAGTTTGTATGCATTTCATAAATTTTTATTCCTTCTTAGCACTCAGGATTTTAGTACAAAGATTACTATGGCAGTTACCTAAAACAAACAAACCCAAACCTATTGCTCTTTTAAAAGCAGTACTTTTAATTAAGCAGTCAATGCGTAGTTGAAATCATGTGCCATGCAGTGAATAGTTGGCTTGCATGACTGTGTAAACGCTGACAGAGAGACTGAGCAGCTCACGAGCCCTAAAAGCCCTTTATTGCAGGTACAGCAGTCATTTCACCATATACCATAGTTAATATTCAGGAAACAAAATTATTAATATTATTTAAATATTTGGCTCCATTTAAGAAATTTTAACTTTGAAACAGAGCTGAACCAGATGCTGGCTTTCTTCAGCGAGCCAAAACCAGCATATGGCCTTCCAGATCTGGCTGCTCCCCCAACTAGCACCACATATTTTTCCTTTTGAGGATGGCAAGCCCGAGAGGTAGCATGTTCATCCTCCTTCTCTCCCAAGGCGAAGCTCCTCAGGATCTCAGCAGCAGGACATTTGTCTTTTCCTGCTTGCTGACTACTACAAAAGACCCCAAGAAGTTGCTCAGGCCTCCATATTGCATGTTTATCAGGGTGAGCTAATCATGAGGAGCAGATTGGTACTTCCCCTCACTTCCTCCCGTGCACGGAGAGCAAGATGGTGATTTTCCAGATGGAAAGTGGTCTGGCTCGTTCCTCCCTTGCCAAGCATGGTCTTGGCTATGTGGGATCAGAAAAGCGCTCTGTGGAAACAGAGGAGCTGGTTTACACTCCCTCTCCAGATCCACGGAGGAGCGGGGAAGGGATCGGCACTTTCTGACTCCCCCAGATGTGCTCTGCATCTGGGCTTGTATTTCTGTGGCCTAACCCTTGCAAAATTAACCCCAAAAGGACTCCACTTCTAGCTGCACTCCTGGCTCCATCAGCCCCCTGCAGACCCACCAAGGGCTCAGGCATCAGGTCTTGGAGGTCAGACCCTTCGTTGTTACCGACTGGGAGAGTCACTAACAGTAACGAGTAATTCGTAGCACAGTGCTGGTACCTGCTGTTTGCACTGCAGCAGCACCAGACCTCCCTGTTGGGGAACGTAGCCCAGACTTGGGCTATGGTACACCAAATAGTTAAGAGGTCAGTGTAGGTATGTCCCAAAGAGCTAGAGCTGAGACATAAAACAAATAATAAATGTTAACATAAAAAAAAAACCCAATAAAAAAAAAAACCCAGAGAAAGGTTTGGGGAAAAGACTGTAGAAACTGTGAGGATTCACAACTGTACCCCATGAATCATAGTAAATTGAGAGCAAGTCACAAATACGCTGGTTCCATACTTAGCCAGATCCACATATGTGAGGTTTGATCTTAGGATGGTCTAAGACCAGGGCGCAGTGCCCCAGGCACTGACACTGCCGCAGGCTTAGTGCCACGGGCAAGCATTACACAGGCTCTCGCAAGCTTTGCTTTTGACTCTGGTGAAATAAATCTTGTTCTTACCTAGATAATCAGGGCTTTTTTGAGGTCCTGGGGGAAGGGGCAAGGGATGCCTTTGTTGTTTGCATTGCTTTTATCTAAAGGTCCACTAAATAGATGGGATTGAGCCCTTGGTTCAGAAATGCACATGCTTTGGCAAAGCACTGAAAGTTAAGCATAAGCCTTGTACTCTGCTCACTTCTGGGCCTGGTATAGGGGACATCCATTTAGATACACCAGGGTGTAAGGTCTTAAAATGATTGAATTGTGTAAGATACGTTCAACCTGGGTCAAGTCCAGAGAGGAGACAGATCAATAGTTGAAGTTTATTATAGATCTTCTTGAACCTCTTGTTTGGCATTGTTTCTAAACAGGAGAGGAAATCCAGACTGCCTTAAAGTTGCTCCAGAAAGAATAAATCAACCTCTCCATCTGTGTAATATTCCTTGCATTTCTGAACCCATGACAAAAAGTGCGTTTTATGTATTCATGCATGTATGTATGGCTATATATATATAAGTTTCCTGAAATACCTTTCCTTGTATCGTAGCCAAAGTCAAGTAGTTTTCAACCAATTTATTTATAGCAGATTAATTTAATAATTTTTATTATGACGTTTTGGAATGAGAACTACAGGTTTAGCGTCATATACAGATCTAGGTCTTTGTAACCATGTCTATACTGTAAATCCTCAGTTTAATTTTGCCAAAGCACCACATTTTCCAGGCAGAAACGTGGGCAACCAAGGCCCGGGTGAGAGGAGAATTCTGTAGTATTAATTACTTTACACCACAGAGGTAGCTCAGCCCTGATGATGGGTAGTTAAAATTTTTGGTCCAAAATACATAAAAACGGGACAATAATTGCATCTTCTTTCATAGCAGTGAAAAGTTATTGCCGTTATTACAAGAATGTCCTGAGCGTGCAGTGCTGAGGAGAACTGAGGGTGTGCTCTGGAAGAAGAGTTGTTACCAGTGATATTGCAGAGTTTATAAAGAAGGAGACGGGTTATTTTTAGAATATCTATTACATGTTTCTCTCCTTAAAATCACATGCCAAATAATAACCTGTCACAGTTGGTTTTATTATTTGCTGTTACTGGGAGTATCCAGAGTGATTTACCGCAGCATCAAGCCCTGTACAACCACAGAGAGAGACGTAATCAGTGCCGCGTGGCACATATATCCTAAACAGAGAAAACAAAGGGGCACCATGAGCAGAGGACAGAGAAAGACCTACAGAGAGATGGTGTAATGCTGAGGCTAAACCAACAATGAAGATCTGTCACTCAGGCAGGAATGGATCTCCCACATCTCCCAAGCCTCAGATGAGTACCTTAAACAAAAGACTTGGTTTGTTTCCTTGTCCCTCTTAGACCTTCTGCTCATGTTTTGCAGATGCCCGTAGATTGGTTCAGTGACTGCTGTACTGATCCAGTAGAAAACACTCTAGGTGCCATAGCAGAGCTTCCCCAGCCACATAGGGAAACCATATGGCAGCAGATGGGGTTGATGTCCTTCTGTCCATCCCTTTCCCAGGAGAAAGAATCTCTCAGGCCAATAGAAACAACCATCAGCATTGTGTGTATGACCAAAATAATGGTGGCACTGGCACAAAACTGGCCTTTGGCATGTCTTCATGGTGGCTGCTTCATGTCTGCCTGAAATGGAGCCTGCGGTGGATCAAAAAGGTGTTCTTCCCAGCAGGACCATTGCTCTTTTCTAGAGCAGGACATTGGGCTGTTCCTTGCTGGCACTAAGAGGAGAAAGGTTCACGTTACATTAAGGAGGGCCCACTTGGCCAAAGGAAAATCTTTAAAACTATATCTTAAAAGGGGTCATATTCTGCACTGTGTATTGGGGCCTGAGGCTAGCTAAGCAGTCTGGCCAGAAACCAGCTGTTCAGAAGTGAACAGGGATACCACCTACATCTGTGAAAGAACAGGCTAGGAAACTTCCCCTGAAACAAGATAACGAAAACACAGAAGGTTAGTCTCACATCTTCCATGGGAGATAAGCATTATCTAAGGAGATACCTCACAGCTCTTGGATTTATCAAGGCTAGCTACAGAAATAGCCTTTCACATAATATTTTACCCGGAATCAGAAATTACAAGAACTTTATGGATGCCAGGCATTCAGGTAGGTCTTTTTTTTGGAACTTTGTAAATGTTGGCTTCAGGCACTGGTAGGGTTTCAAGCTAGTTAGACATTCCAGTGTATTTACTGGTCCCTATTGATAACTCTAAATCAATGAGTCATATTTTATTCTCATACAAAGGCATTTTTTGTCTTGACAGGTTCTGTTCTGATTTCTTTCTGCAACATCATGTGAATCACTTTGTTTTATGACTTATTTCAGTTAATTATCATGTTAGCAAAGCTAACCATTCCACAAATCCCAGGATCATCTATAGCGGCCAAAGTATTTATAATGCAGGCTCCCTAGTACAGTAGTTGATTTTAATGCTAAATTACACATTTTTGTAAGCAGCTTTCCCCTCAGCTCTCACCCACTTTCAGGAGTGTTAGATGAATGCCATTCAGTTCTGCTTTCAGACAATAAAGCCTGGTCTTACAGGCTCTGCCTTCACTACAATTTTAGCTGTGTCAATCAGAATCGAATATTAGGGAAAGATTGAGGGGGAAAATGGTAGCCAGGACCGATCCTATTAACTACAATACTTCTTGTTTGTTGTAAGTTGAGCTGTAAATTAAGTGGAGCTATAAATGAATCTCACCCTTGCTTGTTTAGAAAATGTTGATTTTTTTAAACTCAGCTTATCCTTATATACGCTAACCAGGGACTATCATTTTTCAGAGAGAAAATGGTTACCCCTCTAAAGCAGACGGCGGCGGATGCATTTTTCCTTTTTTTCTCTGCTGGACAGACCCTTATGACAGATCACATTTTAAACTCATGAAACTGTACAGTCTCACGTCCTTTCCTCAATCATGCACCCCTCCAGCAGTTCAAAGGGCAACATTTCAAGGGTTTCACTCACCTCTCCCCTCAGCCTCAGCAGAAATTTGCAAAGCATTTTTCTTCACAACAGATCTAAAGATGCCCGATACTTCAGTAATCTGGTAAATAGCAAATAAAACTCTCGGGCATACTCCCTTGATACTTCCACTACTTTGAAAGACAAAGGCAAATTGACTGCCAGATGAGAGTTCTCCAGTACATAAATCCTTGTCTGCAAAGCCACAGAAACTTTACACAATGCCTTTATCTTTCCTCTCTTTGACTGTGGTGATATAATGGGGACACTGTGTTCAAACAGCTATTTGCTGGAAAAACTGCAAACACTCCAAAAATTAAACCTAGCACAATTGCATTCAGGCTAATGAAAGCTGGGAATGTTACAGAGGTGACGCTCTCCATCTTCGCGATGAGGGTGCATTATGGGACCTGTCATTCCCCGGCACTCCTGGCTGCCAATCTACTGTAGGGAGCAGCACTAACAATACCCAGCGCCTTCCCGACCGTGGGGTTGGTGTCACGAAAGGGCAGCAGGCTGACGAATGGGGAGGGCCAGCCAGGGGAGGGAGAGTGCAAAACCACACTATGCCACTTGAGCGGGGCTAATGTCTTGAGCCTCTCTGTCTTGGGGCATTGATAACTACTTTGACACATGTCCTCAGCCAGGGCAGTTGATGCGCTGACACTGGGAGCCCTTGCTAAAAGATAAACGGGAACTGGTGTTTTTGTCTGTATTGTCAACTGCAGTTGCAACAAACTGTTATACAAATACTTTAATTACCTGCTTCTCCTCTCACCTCTAAGAGAGATGGGCCAGAGGCACAGACTGGCAGAGTTCAAAATACTTTTTCTAACAATTCTGTGACCATAAGAATACTGTTTTCTCCAGCATTTATGTGAAAACCAGTAAAAGCAGAGCTATTTGTGACAAATAAGTGGAAGAAGTGTTATTATTTGCAGGTATTTCGAGGGAAATTGGTATCTATCCAGAATTTGCTTACTTGCTCAACCCTTGACTCTTACAGCTGAAGGTGTCCAGTATCAGGTGTCAGAGTTCAAGAGGGTATCAACTACAACACATTGTTCAGCACATCATTAATCTCCTGAGGAACTCCATCTGCAGCGCACAGCCCTGCACACCGGCAGCGAACAACAGGGGAGTGGAGCTGATGGCGAGCGCTCACACAGGAGACAACTGGAAGTCTGGGCCGGACAAAATTAAGTGGTGCTCTGACAAGGCTGGGCTGAAACAGGATTCAGCTCGAGGCTAGGTGATGTGGCACAAGCTGATTCCAGCCACCCTCAGGGGCAGGAGGTGGGACCTCTGAACTGGCGAGGGACCACTCCTGTCTCAGTGACCAGTGGCGGTAGGAAGACTTTAACTGATCTTAAGGTGCTTTGTTTGGCCCTGCATGAGTTACCAAGTTTTATATTTTCAAAAGGCCCTCAAAACTGTTTTAGGAAGTGATGCAGACACTTAGCAACTGAAGTCATGCAGGAAGTCAGCGTGAGACCCAGGGAATGACCGCAGAGAAAGGGAGTTATCAACCACTGTGACAGACCTGGTATCTTGGAGAGCTTAAGGCTGAGGCAGTGAGTGTTTTCAGCATAGTATGTTAATAGCAACCAGCACTTGAGCTCCTCTGTTTCCAATACACTCACCCAAACAAGCTTCCTCCTCCTGCTTTACAAAAAGCCAGGGTCACATGGGGGTGATGCATATGCCTGACAGCTCAAGCATATGGATTTAACAACGGGTGCTGGAGACTCCTAGGACAGGCAGCCCAGAGAGGAGGGTTGTATGTGGCTGCGGGCATGCATTAGATGGCCTTCATGGGTGCACACACAAAGTAGATGCCCAGTTGCCTTCCCACAGATATAGTGTGGTCTGCCTACAGAAAACCAGTCACCCAAAGTGACAGAGGATTAGGAACTAACCCACTTCTTCAGTCCATGAACTTGCTGACTACCCACGAAATTTGTTCCTAATTCTCTGCAATTCTGGGTAACTCTCTCAAGACCGACATCCTTTTCTGATAAACCTTGTAGTGGAGTATTTAGCATAGCGCTTGGGCCTCTTACATCATCCTAATTCATAAGCTAAAGAATAGCGAGACGTCTGCCAACTAGCCAAAATGAAAACAGCAGCAGCAACCCTGGTTACCATTCATTCCCATATATACCACAGCTATGTGCAGAGCGTCCTGCAGCTGCTGCTGCCTACGGTGCCAGCGGCCCGTGCAGGCAGCTGTCAGGTAGCAGGCAGGATGCATGCTTTGGTGGGCCACCTTTCAGTTTGATTTTAAAGACAGGATGATGCATCACTGTGGTCTCTGGGTTTGTGGGGTCAGATGAACATAAAATCCACTGGTAGACAGTCCTCTATGTTCCAGCATCGTAACAAGATTCTAATTAAGGCTGTAAAAGTTATTGATTTTTTTGATTCCTAGATCCCCACTAATTCACCCATCATAGAGTCCTTCTTACTCGCACGCTCGATGACTAGTTAAGCATTTTTCCAGCTGAGTAACTGTGGTGAGAGTTGCAAGGGAGATCCCACCCAGAGTGCCTCCTAGCTCAGATGAAGAGAGGCCACTGAGTGTCCATGCTTTGTCCCAGTTCTCATATAATTATTTAAATGATTTTGAAGAGGGGATCCATGGGAGAGAGTAAGAAACCTACTCTGTATTTCATAAATTGAAATAGGTATCCTTGTGAAAGGTGTTGTCTCAAATCTTTAAGCAGGAAAGAAAATTGAATTTGGTCTTCTAGATCTTGAAAGAGTTAAAACTCGTAAGCTACAGACTAAAGCCACCGTGGGTCATTTGGCTGAGTACCTTACATTCCCATCTTTCTTGCAAAGAAAATGGGAAAAGCATCTCTCACCCTTCCCAAACACTTTTCTTTAACAGAGTTATTTTTTGGTTACTTTTCTTGTAACTAAATATTATAACTTGGTTTGGAAAAGTTATGAATCACTGTATTACCTCCCACATTTATATTAAGAATGTGGAAATATATTTGGCTTTCTCGTTTCTCTAATAAGAAAACTATTATCTTGTTGACATTTTTTCAAGGAGCAAAATCTGATGGAACAAAATTTAATGTAAATGAGGTTTTCATTAATGGTTCCAGAGAGAAAAAAAAATGGGTCTTTCAATAATCTGTATGATGAACACATAGTAACGCTATAACTTAAAATAATTATGTAAAAGATGTATAATCCATAGTGGATAACACCAGCAAGTGCCTTTATGTATATGTTTGTAGCACAACAGGTGCTCGATACTGATCAAGGGTATCTGAATTTACCACAATAGAAATGTTTGAGAATTGTTATTACTGTGCCTGATGCACAAAGAGAGAAACATCTTACACCAGAAAAAGGTTACTAATCACAATAAAGCAGACACCAAAAGACTTAAGGATATACTGGGTCCTGCTTCCTTATTTATTGGAAAAAGATGTGCTCATTAATGGTGAAGATTTCTTTTGCCCCAAGCATCTTTCTAGCTTTCTAGAAATCTTAACAAGAGGGAATATATTCGTGAATGAGGGTAGACTTAGTTTCAAGTATTCTAACGACGGGCTAATTAACTTCATCCTGAATCACGTGTGATGCACTGCTCCATCTCCTAAGTTGCAGCAGAGGTTAACACAGAAAGATAGAGAAAAGCCTGTGTAGAAGCAGCAGTACATTACAAAGCCACATGCTCTAAGGTTCCTCAAACTGTTAATCCACAAGCATCTTAGCCCATTCGAAGAGGTAAGTACTTTACAGGCATTTCATAAGTCTCTTTTCATTCTCAGATATTCAGCCTACTAACTTTTACAGTCCCTCAGCATCTAGCGAACTTGGAGAGCAGCAGAGCTTTAAGAAGAAAAGGATGTTATGCACAACTGGACAGTATTACATCCAATAGCCATCATATGGCAACATCAATCACCTCCTCTTATGGATTTGGGCAAGCTGTAAACCATGACTGGAGGGAAAAAAAAAAAAAAGGAAAGAAAACATCATATTTGGCAGGCAACCTTTACTGAAGACTGAAACAGTCCAATGCCAGATTCTCAAAGAAAGCAAGTCAGCAAAGTTGCATCAAGGTGGTATAAACCCATTTAAATTCAGTAAGACAGCTCCTCACTGGGTGCAACTTCTCAGAAAAATGGCTCAACAAGAGTGTACCTACTTGTCTTAAGTTCTCTGTCTTACTATGATTTACTCTTGTTTTACTTCATCCCTGCAGATGTTCAAGGCCCTGTTTTTGCTTCCCTTGTTAAGTTTTTGAAGGAAGGGAAGAAAATACACTGTTTATCTACCCAGCTATCAAGAGAGAGACTGCCAGGCAATTATCTGTTGGAACCAGTTAGTTTCATTACGAGTGTGCGAGCTTCTACAATAGTTGACACATTCTCCAAAAGAAACATTCATTGTCAGATCACCTTCTAGGTCATCATCGCCGGGCTCAGGGATGGCACCACGTACACAGCAACAAAAGCTAGTCAGCACTTTGCCCAAATGTGCAGCCAGCGCTTTTGTCTGAATGAGTCTTTCCAGTTCCTTCCTGCAGCCCTGGAAAAAAAAGCAGTCATTGTGCAGGCGCAGAGAAAAACCACTAGCGCCTAGCACCTGTGCAAGAGCTCAGAGTGCATTATACTTATTCAAGTTTGCAAATAAGGGCTGCTACTGTGATTCCTGAACAAAAGGAGCTATTAAGATAAGCGAAACTCTTGCTCCCTTTCCTGCCAGCTGAGTAGCATCCTTATCCCCTCCGTACCTCAGGATCCTCCCTGCCCCCAGCTGGCTCTGCCCTCCGCAGAGGCAGGGGCGAGCTGCTTGGCAGCCCAGGGTTGGAGTTCAACATTTCCTCCCTTCCTGATCTCATTAGCATGAGATTCAGACAGAGCTGCTCCATTCAGAGCCCTGGCCTCCGCTTGGTTTGGGGGTCTCTAATTCCTGTTTCTGGCCACTGTGCAACCAAAGAGAAAGCAGGGGGTGAAATTATCTGACACTGCTCCTTTCTGAGGGAAACAATGACTGCTGGTAGTCAAGTAAAATGGCATCAGCTAACGAAGCTCTTATGAAAAGTACATGTTGATATTTTGGTAAAGTTACATCCTCAGGAGTTGGCATTTCTCCTCCCAGAACAACTTTATGGGGCACGCAGACCATGAAGTAAATTGCAGCCATCCCAGAGTTTCTGTTTCTTCCTAAAAAGTTGCAAATAGGTAGAAATGGAGAGAAGGATCACATGGAGATTACAATTCATTAAAATCTGGTCTCTTATAATGTGTGACACTGCCTTTTCCACACTGGAATGAAAAGTCATTCGCCATGATGCTTTAAAGCATCATGTATTTATACTTTTATATATATATTTATATAGTACACATATATTTTTAAAGGGATTTACAAACCTCACCTAGTAACCTCTCCTGAAGATTAGTACGTGACAGCATTTCTCTTTGGAGAAAGAAATGAGGAAGTAGAGACATTTATGAAGGTGTGACTGCCCTTTCTCCCTAGCTGTAAATGAAGTCAGCATCTGGCTTGGATATTCTTACATTCTTCTTGTATTTCTAAGATAAGAAAATAGATGATAAAACAGTTGTGTGACTGATATGCAGATCTCCTACCCAGCACTGTCTAGTTCCTGGGAGGTAACTGAGCTAAGAGCTGGAAGGCCCAGCTTCTACGCCTGGCAAGTCATCTAGATGGTGTGCACGAGTTTGTTTCCCTTGCCTATTTGGACTGCAGATCTGCTTGGGAAGGGACCTTCTCTTAATGTGTGCACGCTGCCTGACATAATCAGTGTAATGAGACTATGCAACGTAATTCTCCGTTACATTGCACTACATGCCGTTAATGCATGATGTTAATATATGCTGTGCACTCTGCTAACACACTAATGTACTATCCCGTGTTATACACAGGACTTAATTTCTGGTTTTACATAGATAAATGTCACTTAGTAAGATCAATGTCTTGGCATTCTCATCAGGACAGATCTCAGGCATGACAAGTGATTAATATGGCTCAAGCACTCGACCTTCTTCTTCCTAAAACCATCAGAGATTGATTTATTTTAAGTTGTTGCCCAGCTTTTGTTCCCTAAATCAAACACGATCACCTTTCTTTACCTACGTACGCGTATCAGTCTTTGGCACCTCCTGTAGGTTCCCCTCACTTCTTCAGTCCTGCTCATCTTTGGAATGTTAGGAGCAAATCACCGGTGAACCGACCTTGTCCCCGAGAGGGAGCTTCCAAAAGGAAAATGCGTTTGTTCCTTAAAATCATGCTACCTCTGTTGCTCCTGCTAAACTACGAGCTAGGGCTCTTTTGACTGCCCTTCTCTGTAGGACAGCTGCTTAGAGGCTCCTTGAGACCAGAAAAAAGTTAAAATAAAGTTACCAGACTTTAAAATGTGCACCTATTTTGATATAAATTCCTCCCTTTCTCAGAGGAACCAAACTGCTCCATTAACATCAGCTGTGGGTGTGAGTGCCCATACCGCTGCCACAGCCCCTCTTTCCAGTCCGCAGCTCCTGCTTACATCAAGGCGCAGCTTTTTGCTATTTAAATAGGCTCCGTGAGGAACAAGGTAGCTTTCAAGTTTTAAACAGAAAAGCAATCTTCAAAGCAGCCCAGAACCTGCTTCAGGTAGGAATGTGGAGGGATGGAATAAAACGCGTGGGAGGCATGGTATTATTTTGGAAACAGGGAAATCCCAATTTTATTAACATCTCTGAAGAATCCAAATCTTTCTGCACCTGGAGTTTTCCCAGGTGGGATGGGGAAATGCATTTTTTCCATTTGATAAATACCTGGATACAGAGCCAAACAGAACATTTCAGGTAAAACAGAAAGTTTCCATTCTGTAAACTAACTACCTGCTCATGAAATAGCTATGCTTCATTCAGGAATTGTGGGCTTCATCACTATGCAGTTTTAGATTTTGCTTTATCTTTCCTGAGAAAGTGTCACACTCTCTTCTGTTATGTGACTTACTAAGAAAATTGTTGCAAAAACAGTTTATCATTTGATATTAAATTACACAAAAACTTGAAGTCTGGTGCCTGATGAAGGCTTAAGTGATACCTAAGAGTCTCCCACAGTTGTGGTGGAGAGCTCTAGGTCTGACCTAGGAATTGCTGTCCCCTTGTTGTCCCCTTTGCACCGTTATATAGGGCAGATGCATCTGATAAACTGCACCAAGGCTGGTGGCCCCTGTGTGGGACTTCACTGAGACACACCACCTCGCACGGGAACTTGCATGCACCCTCAGGTGTTGCCACTGAAGATGGTCGTTCTCCATTTTGCTGCTGCTTCCCAGTGTGCAAAGGGACGCCAAGCAAAAGTGATTCTCCGTATGTTCATAATGTATTGTAATGTAACACCCTAAAGCCCATCTTACCTCTCAGGAAAGGGAATGTAGGCCAAATTGCCTAACTTGTCTCACAGCCTGGGGTAGCCCTGCCTGGTCCTTCACGTAGGAGTAAATTATATAAAAAAATTGAGGGCAAAGAGTAAGGACTTCCAGGAACAAAGCTTTTTAGTTGTAGGAGACACTTTAGATGCCACCCTCGTACTTACAGCCCATGCCTACAGCACAGCCACCATGCACTCACAGTACTAGGTAAATGAAATAAAGCAATAATAACAAATATATGCATTTCAATTACTAAAATGTTCCCATGCACCAGGCCACAAGCTTAAAAACTCCATCTGTTTATTTAATTGCAGTTTACCAGGATCATGGTAATTAGAGATAAAACAGATCTGTTAGATTATCCAGTTTATTTTACTGCAAGAGCGGTAACTTAATAAGACATATTAACATATTAAATTCATCCTGCCCTAGATCTCAGCCAAAATGCTGAAGAGATAAGATACGTTAGTGCAGTTTGCCTTCATAATAAAATGGTTGATATCTGCTTTATTTTGGCTTGCAGTGCTACTGTGAGTCATGTTAAGAAAAGGCTTTTTCTGTCCTTGTTTTACCTGTAATCTGAACCTCGCTGCACTGTTCAGAACACCTCCTGACCATATTGCTCTGGATATAATTAACCACAGCACAGGGCTTTGGATTCCTGATGCAAATAATCTCCCAGAAAGTTACTCTGGATCGAACTGATATTTCCCAGAGCACTTGCAATAGTATTTCATTCTGAGCTACAGGTTGCAGCTGGTCTGTCTCTCACTGTGTGCTGCTAAGTGCTTAGACTGGCACTTTATTATCAGAATAGAACAAATCTAGGCTAATGTGTGTAGTATAAAGAGTCCCAGGGAGCCAGGGCTCCTCATTCTCCAACCATTCTTTCCAGTTTTTCTGCTGTTGCACTCCGGATAATTGCAGTTTAATTGGGTGACATGAAATGAAAACTGTGTCCACATTATCCAGGATTATCTCTTTTTCCTGAAGCCTGCCACCAATTGAAAGGAGCCCATTTATCAGTCCAAAGAGCTGTGCTCAGTTGCTTTTACGAGCTGGGTAGAGTGTGAGAACAGGCTGGAAATGGGAGAAAAGGACTTGACAGCTAAGAAAAATTATTTCAGTTGTTTATCACAAGGAAAGTTTATCTGATTCTTTACAAAATGATATGGAGGCTCAGAGTGTCAAGCCATGAGTAATGAACATTGACCAAGTTTGCTTCCTCAACTTGATGTGCTCAAACACTGCCTCCCTTTTGTGTGGGCACAGATCAACTTTAAAAGCTTCTTTCAGGCAGCATGAATGCACTTCATTTTACCAAAAAGAACTTTGTATTGATAGCTAGGAAAAAGGAAGGTTGTTTAAAAAGGAAGGGTAGACAATCAGGACAAAATGAAGAGCTTTCAGTTTCCATTATGAGCATGTCGCTCTATTCTTCTCAGCTGTTTATACATTCCCAGCACAATAATGCCTCTTTGCAGTAATATGTTTCCCCTTTTACACTATTCATATTGAAAAAAGCCCTCACATCATGACCACAGTAATAAATACTATAGAAATGTGGGTATAATGTCAATTTGCATTCTGTGAGAAGATCAAGGTAAACCTAAAGGCCAAAAGAATATTCCACTAATGCTCATTCATCATTCTACAGTTCCAGGTAACAGAAGAACCTTGTCACTACACCGCACACCCTTTCAATTGCTAGTGCATCTGTGTGAATATTTTAGCCTAATGCACTGATTGTTAAATAGAAAGAGCAGTCTTTGAAATTGTCTACTGCACTCAAATCCCTAGCTGCACAAGGTCTGGGCAGGAGTGGTTTCTATTCAGAAGGAAATAGAAGGCTTTAGTTCAGTAAGCACACTGTGTGTGAAAGCGACTGAGGATATTAGGAGTTATTAAATTAAAGTTTGCAAAGAAAAAAAGCTCATGAACTATAAATGGCTACTGTAAATATACCGTAAATACCTCGCATAGATGAATGAAACCACAGTAGTTGTCCAGGCACTTCTGATTATAAATCCAACCGAGAGAAGGGATTTGAATATGTACATACTAATAAATTTCCCTTTTCCATCTCTTACGCCTCCTTAAATCATTGGTCAGCTGCATTAATTAACACTTACAACACACCTCTAAATAGAGGCACTCTCACAAGCACATACACAGAGGCAGAGCATAGCTGGCAGTTTATCCCCTTTGCTTGCACACTGGCCTGGGTCTTGCTCTGTGCATCCAAAACATTAATGTCGAAGCTGATCCTGAGCCCATTGACAGCAAATGGAAAGACCTTCCCTCATATGAGTGGGCCTGGGATCAGCCTACTCCATGTGTCCGTGTGCTGAGTGTTCTCCAAGAAATACAAAGAATACCCAAAATCACTTCCATGTTTCTTAATACTTAATTACCTTAAATGTCATGCTTTGGGTCTTAAGCCAATCTCTAACTATTAAGGGAGGGAATGATTCTTAATGCAAGAGACCTTATTCTGTATTTGCCCACTGGGGATTTGTACACATGTCTTTTGGGTTTTGAGTGCCCGCTGTTGTCAGAGATGTGCTGCTGGACAGGGTGAAGCTTGGGAGAGATCCAGTGGGACAGTTTTGGTTTGCCTGTTACTGTGCTAAGTGATGGTGTTATCGATGTTTGGAGAGGGAAAAATATGAGTACTTTAGGATGCCACAGTCAAGGGTTTGTAACACTCAAAAAAACTGGTGAGATGTCATCTAACCTTAATGTAGTCAATTGTACCGTGAAATCTGTGCCTGAATGGTGGCTCTTCATTTCATGGAAGTCAAACTACTCCATATTCAGCCATAGTCCAGCAAAATTCCTCTATCCCTTTTCCTCTATCCTCTGCTCTAAACCATTATCCCTTTGGTTTAAATGAAGCCTATAGGAAGCATAATCTATTCTGCCTTTTCAGAGGTTAGCTGTGGAGGCAAACCACAAAGGAGCTGGAATGTCATATAGTATATGGAGGTGCTCAGATATTTACTAATAAAGTGTTACAGGGCAAACATTTTGACAATTAGGAACATAAAGTGCATACCCCTGGGAGTATTTTTAAAGTTCATGGATTGCAGTTTGACAACTTGTGTCAGGTAGAATCCATTTCTGTACTATCGCATGCAAGTTTACCAGAAAACATATATATGCTAAGCATAAAAAAAAAAAATACACTGAGAAGCCAAATAATTCACCGTTCATTATAGCATATAGCCAAATACAGGGAGGTGAAACTTGTCTCTATCCGTTGAAAATGAACACCTCCCCAGCTGGGAAGAGTGGAGAACGTTTATCAAGGCTGGCTAATGTATGTCTCCCAGGCAGCATTCCCTTTTTGTGGACAGCAGATTATAAAAGTCACTCCCTCTTCCTGGTCTGTGACTGACCACTTTTTTTTTAAAGATCTGCAGGAATTGTTTGTCACTCAAAACTATATTATACTTTATCTTCTCTTTACGGATCCATATTTTCCATACCTGGGAATCATGGAGGTCAGAGCAATTATCCCCCAGCTCAGGACTCACAGCAATTTTTTTCTGAGCCACAAGGAATTAAAAAGAGAAAGCTGAAGCCAATAGATGAATCAAAGTACAATATTGCCATTAGTAGGTTGTTCCTTACGGGCCAGGGAGGGTTAGGGGCTGCTCTGAGTCATAACTGCTGGCTTTTCCCCTCACCTTTGTATCTACCAGCACATGCCTGGCTGTGGAAATGCCATTGGAAGGGGGGTCATTAACTTTTACAGCTGACGAGTGTGTAGGGAGGTTCAGCTGACTCCCCCTTACAAAGCCTTTGGGGACACGTAGGTGATGAATGCTACAACAGGAGAGAACACCAGGAGATCCAGGAACATGGCTCAGGAGCCTACATGCTGCTTTAATACAAATGGTACGGGAAGCCCAATGACCTCTGTGTGTGATGATGCAGATAGGATGTCTGCACTGCTGTGATGGATTTTTGTTAGTGTTTTTTCTGACCAAGGTGTGCAGCCTGTTATATGATCAGCGATGGGAATTTTACTTTGTTTTTATGTATGTTTCACTAAAAGCCAGGCCAGCTATATGCCATTGTATTTCTCTCATGTGTTTTCAGTACAAATAAGTTATGTCAGGAAAATTTTACGGTTATAAAAAGGAGCGTGAAAAGTCCGTATATGTCCAAATTAAAGGTGACCTGCAGCTATTTGTAAGTATACTCTAACACATTCCCTTATGCTCATTATTCAGTAAGGAAATTCCATTTCATTTGATACACACCATCTTAATAAAAAACTAGGCTGGCCCATTCACTCCACTTCTCTTTGATAAGATATCATCTGAGATGAAGGGAAAACAATTCTGGTATTATGGAGGACAGACGGCAAGATAATTATAGTGAGACACCTATTTTAGCTTTGTGAATGGCAGCGTTACAGGTTTTGCTAGCCCCCACTATGTCTTTTAGTCAGAATTTCCATAAGTTTCTATTTTACTGAGGATAGTGATCCTTAAGAACATTAAAATCTTTCTTGCATGTTTCTGCATCTTGACAAAATCTAACTATTTTTCCAAAAGTATTTATGTAAAGTCCTTTAACACCCTAATTTCACTTACAGAGCTTGGGAGAATGCGGTATTATCCAGGACAGCCCCACCAAAGGGAGCGAAAGGTAAGTGGTTTGTTGTATTGCCAATCCGTATATTTGTAAATTAAGAAACGTGTGTCTCCTGATACAGGAAAAAAAATATAAGCGTATTTCATCCAGTCTTTAATTTTGAATGACCAATGTCTGTTAAATGTGTTTTATAATGAAGGGTAGTTGTACTACCCTCTGTTTCACTGAGCTATCTATATCTTAGCTGGGTTATCTTACCCTTTTAGTTCAAGATGCTGCTACTGAGAAGCAGACAAAGACATAATTTGCCTCTTTGCATAATGGATTTCTAGAACTTTGCTTTGACTGTACCTCAAGTCCATGGCCTGTCTCTATACATATTCAGGATTTTCATTAGAGTTTTAAGGGTCACTCACTGAGGAGGTGTGAAATGACAGGATTGCACTTAAGAAAAGAGACACTATTCTAATTTCCCCTTATATGAAGGGCTGCCTCCATTTTTTTAATAATTAATAAGCTGAGTCAAGTGTGAAGTAAGGAAATCACGGTAAGGACAGAATATTTGTCTATAACATTTATAGGTCTTTAATAAGACACCAGCTTTTCTTGTAAGTTATTCTGACTTTCACAAGGTGTAAAGCAGATGACTCTTCAGCTTCAGAAACATTTGCTGATGATACAGCAGGTGTGACGTTTCATAACGTGCCTCGTCTGCCTTTGTAGTTGGCTCTTTGCTAGATTGCATGCAAACTCCCTTCAGCTAAATTATGGGTGCTTCATGGGACCTGGTAATGGAGCCACATCCAGGAAGGAGGCAGTCAAAATAAGGCAAAAAAAGAGAGCTTCTACAGGAGCCACACTTGCAAATCCCGCTTTTGTAGGAGAACCCTGTACAAGAAAGACTTGCAGATGATTCAAGCTACAGGTTTTCTAGATCATTAGGCTGGCCGTGGATTCTGATTCCAACTCACCTACTAACAGTGTCGAGTAAGCCAAGGTATTTCCATCAGTGGAGAAAAAAAAAAAGTACCTGTACCACCGTACAGGATTTTGGTAACACCTCATTTTGAATGTACAGTTTTAAACATAGCAATTATGAAAATTCAATCCCACACAGTCAGGGAATCATTAGTAGGAAAAGTGAATCTGTTCTTGTATAAGGATCTAGAAGGGACTGGCTTCATTAGCTGCTTATAATAGGACGTGATTGATCTCCACTGTTGATGTTTACCCCTCTAACATATTTACAGGGCAGAGTTGCTTCAGCTAAAGAGAATGTTG
This sequence comes from Theristicus caerulescens, assembly GCA_020745775.1. NCBI lineage: Eukaryota > Metazoa > Chordata > Aves > Pelecaniformes > Threskiornithidae > Theristicus > Theristicus caerulescens. The sequence goes on along the minus strand of CM036559.1, from coordinate 75,926,095 downwards.
GCAAAAGAACAAATAGATATAAACCGGCCATGGGTAAACTTTGCCTGGAAAAGGGGTTTTCTGCGGTCAGAAGGCAGAGGGTTTGGATCAACCTTTTATTTGGAAGAGGGTGGGCAAAATGTTAACAGCACTTGCGAGGGAGCTCTGTGAGCTTATTAAATAGATTATGTGGCCTGTGTGCTTGCAACAGCAGATGACTGAACTGAATGACAGGTCCCTACCTGTACTATATTCCAGTATTTTTTATCACCTTCCTTGCTCCTGTTTTCCATGTTTTATTGCCTTCTTGCTTTTTCTCACTCTTGCTTGTAAGAAGATAGGCAATTTAGAGGAGAAACAAGGAAATGCTGATGGATGATACATGATCTTGTCAGTGCCTGGGGATCTGAGTAAGCAGCCAGCAATGTTCTGCAGTAAGCCATCGCATTGCAACTATCTAGACACTGTATTCGATCACTGGAAGGTACTTTGAGTGCCCCCTTTTTCTGTCACTTGTAATGGCACAGAGCATGTCTGTGACATGCAAGGGCAGGAAGATGTGTCCCTATCTAGATTCAGTCAGCTGTCTTCATCACAGGCAGTGAAAGCTCAAGGCAGCTGAGGCATCACCTGAACCAGTTCACCAGGAAAGATAAAACAATCAAGTCGCCACTTAACATTTATACTCTAGACACCTATCAAATTGGAATTGCACTGAAATCAACGATCCTCTAACAAATAGCCCCACAGACTGCAAATCTTACAGTATCTCATTTATGTGTACATGCCAGAGTTGTCATACTTGCTTCAAACCATGAAATTCATAAATCAGGATTTGAAAAGGCATACATTACAGTTGGTTTCAGATAACAATATTATGAGTTAGACATGAAAGGGAACAGGTTGGCCAAACATCAATCCAATCCCAAACTGGTCTCTGTTTTTCTCCCCCCCAAAAATTGAACGCATTTATCCTTCTTCATCCAATTTCACATTTTTAAAGAAGATTTGAAGGCAATCATCTTTACAATTCTACAAGTAGAAGGTAGCCCTGCTCACTACAACTACAACTATCTAAAGTGTAATTCACCTCCAATCACAAGCATTCAAATTTAAAAGTCTACAATGTTGATGTCTAATGTAAGCTGGGTGTTTCAGGTCTCCATTGCAGTCAAAGGAGATCATGACTAAGATGTCACTGCAGAGACACAAATGTCCAGTGTCCTTTGAGCCTGCCATAAGGTATCCGAGATATCTTCAAAGCACTGGCAGATATGACTAGGATTACTGGATACTGGGAGAGGCAGCTGGATGGAGGCTGCAAGATAGTCTCCTGCTGGGTAGTACAAGGGCTGGTACTGGCTTGTTACCACACACCTTAGTGCTCAGGGGTCACCCCTTTCTTGGGATAGAATCATAGAATCATAGAATTGTTTAGGTTGGGAAAGACCTTTAAGATCATCGAGTCCAACCGTTAACCTAGCACTGCCAAGTCCACCACTAAACCATGTCCCTAAGCACCACATCTACCCTTCTTTTAAATACCTCCAGGGATGGAGACTCAACCACTTCCCTGAGCAGCCTGTTCCAGTGCCTGACTACCCTTTCGGTGAAGTAATTTTTCCTAATATCCAACCTAAACGTCCCCTGACGCAGCTTGAGGCCATTTCCTCTTGTCCTATCGCTTGTTACTTGGGAGAAGAGACCGACCCCCACCTCGCTATAACCTCCTTTCAGGTAGCTGTAGAGTGCAATAAGGTCTCCCCTGAGCATCCTTTTCTCCAGGCTAAGCAAGCCCAGTTCCCTCAGTTGCTCCTCATAAGACTTGTGCTCTAGACCCTTCACCAGCTTCATTGCCCTTCTTTGGACACTCTCCAGCAATCATACCCATCATGGTCTTTTCCACCATGAAGCCATTTCAGTGTTCTGATGGGGAAAACATACAATGACAGTTATTGAAACTGTACTGAGATCACATTAAAAGCCATTTAAAGCTGGACTAGCAATGGAGTCTTTCCAGGGTTGCAGTGACATCTCTGAGTGCAATAGGTTAGAGATCAGACAACATGCATTAATGCTATTGAGAAATTTACTGATAATATTAATAATAATTAGCTGGTTTTAACAGCAGTTTCTTAGCCTGTAAACTCATCAGGACAGGGATTGCATTAGTCTCTATAAACTTGTGTAGATGAGGCCAAAAGATGCATTTTTTTGGAAGTGTTAGAGCAAAATGATTTAACTCACATTTAAAAGCTCAGATGGGCTGGGCAACTAATAATTTAGCATTGTAGCTACTACAAAAGAATCTTGTGCTCCACCTTTTCTTATTTTTATTATTTACAACAGTACCACCTGTCTTTCACTCTGGGCTCGTTAACAGTGTGTCATCCTGGGAAGCGCCTCCAGATTGCTGACTACCACTTGGGAACATCGGAAGAACAGACTGTTCCCAGTCTGTGCTTCCCCAGTTATGTGCCATGCGTGCTGGGACAGGACTTTGGCAGCGCAGGAGAATAGTTAGGTAGTGGAAGCATCCGTAAGCCTGCAGTTCATGTCTGCCTCAGTTACAGAGGCTTTCTAGTACTCTGAAGCATAACTAATGTTGGTTGCTTCTCTTGAGCTTGCAGCATGGAAATACACATTATTGCACACTGCTTGCTTAAGCCTCCACATTGCAGTTACTGCCCAGAGACCACCTTACTGCAAAAAAAACATGAAGAAAACCAAGCAACCTAAGAAACTCCACTCTCCCTTCCAGACTTTGCCTCTAGCTGGAGGATAGCACTTGGGGAATACCGTGTCTCATCTGTCCTCTTCCAGGCACCCGCTGTTGGCCTGCTTGGGCGGCACTCACCAGCATGTGTTTGGGCTAACACATTTCAAGAGGGGAAAGAACGGGCCACAAAGCCCCCCGCTCTGTGTGTGAGGGTCCCTTAGTTATGCAGCAGATATCCATAGGGTTATCCTGGAAAACAAGGAGCACAGGAACTTCATCTGCCACAAGCATCACTTCAAGTTTCATAAAACTATTCTGCTTCTTTTTAAGAAGTGGCTCATTTTTCCCTATCAATTGCTATTCCAGAACTTCATGACTCTCAAAATCCTTTGACTTTCAGCTGAAACTTAGCAAGGATCAGCTCAACCCTATTTATTCTTGTGCCAACATTGTCCTTCAAATCACTCCTCTCCCGTGCTGCGCATTACCCCGCTGATGTACAGAGAGCAGCTGCATCCCACCTCAGCTTTGATTTGCTGGGCCAAGCAAGAAAAGCACTTGTAATATCTTCTTTTAAAAGAGGGTCTCCGTTTTCTCAGCCATCCAAGGAGCCCTCCTCTGTATTTGTTCCTGCCCGCTGGTGCCCCCCTCTCCCCAGCCCCTCTGCCCACAGCCCCGGCAACCAGCAGCCCCACTGCCTTCATGGCAGCAATGGCAGCAGCTGCAGCATCATGGGCTTATTTGTCCTGATTTGGCACCTCTTTCCTCGCTCTTTTACTGTTCTGGCTCTAGTATCTCCCTGCATTTACTGGCAATACCTTGGCTGGTGCCTTTGAGTTTTTTTCTTGGCTTTTTTGGCTTTTTTTTCTTGCTTTTTTCTTGGCTGCTTCACAACTGGCAGCTCAGTTGTGAAGCTCTGACCAGCTGACATACCCAAGTCTTTCCCCTCCTCACTTTCTTCCAAATGGGAATCTCCAAGCTGGCAGCAGAATTTCTTGTGAGTAATCCCCCCAGCTCCTGCTGCTGCATTTTCTATCGCATTTTTCATCAGAGTTCTGCACCAAGCCACCCATTTTGTTTTGCAGGATATCCCAGTCATCCCTGAGTATTAATGATGTTGCCTAATAAGGCCAACAATTAGCTTCTGATGGTGCTGAGCTAATGTAATTTCTACAATCATTTATTTCCTTCAAGATTGATCTTTTCTGCACTTTGCACTGCTGGGTGTGTGTAGCAGCCTGGGCCCGCCCTAGGAAGAAGGGAGGAAGGTGAGGAAGAAGTACGTCAGCCTTCCTTGAAGGTCCGTCTGTGCCCCAGGGCAGATGTTTCCTCTTCCTCTAGGTCCTGGGGTTCACAGAGCTGGAAAGCTCAGTCCTGGGTTTAAAGGAAAGCAAAGGCAAACAGCTTCTCAGGACCACTGCTGCATTCCTTCTTCTTCCATAGGAGGGTAGGAGAGGCTTTAATATATAAAGCTATGAGCGGATGCAGAGGGCCAGATTCTCTGGGTTAACAGTGAATTATAAGGTGGCTTTTCATTCTCTTGATGATCCCCTTGGACTTTGCAGTGAGACTGAACCTCTGCAGATCCCTCTGCAACTAATCTATACCAGGCTGCAACTCCAAATACTTTATTAGCAATTGATAAACACCTCTCAACCAGCCCTTGGACTCGACCAAGGGTAGCAGTAATGAAGGGGGCAGATACAAAACTGCTTGTTTATATGAGTTGAGTGACACACAGGGATTGCAGCATTTGAGTTCTCAGTGGCTGTGACATTGCCATCAGACTGGACTAAAGTGCTTTAATTTTTGTCATGGGATCAGGTGACTACTCATCAGCCATGGCCATTTGTAGCTGTAGGTATCCAAAATGTTGGCCATGAGAGGGAAGGACAAGTGTTAAAATACAGCCAGTGACCTCCTCAGTCAAATAACATTGACCTCAATGCATGTAAGACACGCAGAGTATATTTCCAATGTATGTGATATTCATTTTAATTATATTTCTAAAACTCTGGCCATCTGGGTCCAAATCTTGGCTTAAACAAGAATCAAAAATTAATTTGGCAGCACCCATCTCCTGCTTTCACATCATGAGAACCACTCTGCGTTTTATGCATCCCAAAACGTACAGCACAATTTGGGAGCTGGTGAGGACCACCTCGGGGAAGCACGGCCAGTCTGAAACAGCATAGGTTTTGTAGGCAGGTCTGCACATATGAGCCCATATGGTTTTGTCCTTACCTGGACTTCCTAACCATCCAAAAGTAGCAGATTCAGACACCAAAATCTAACAGAAGAGGATCTAAAAACACAGTTCGCCACCAGGAGAAGTGCTGTGTGAGGTGTTGCTGTTGTCGGGGCTCTGAGAGCACCCCTGGAATGGAGTTCCCCTGGGACACCCAGGCACCTGAGCTCACTGCCAGGGCACAGGAGGAGCGGAGCTGCCCCATGAAGGGGGACAAGGAGCAGGGTGCCGCAGGGATCCTATGGCCAGCCATGCCACCCCAATGGGCAGAGGATGGGGGGTCCCATCAGGGACAGTAAAGCCTAGTGGTGCTCATGGTAACCTAACTAATATGAACTTTTAATTTCTCAAAATAAGATTTAATTTGGCCTGCCAAATTAGTTTCAAAGTACCTGATGTGAATAGCTTCAGGTAGGACCAATTTTTGGAAGAAGACAGAAGACTAGCACATCCCCAGACTGGTCCTATGTCTCCTCAGCCTCCAGCCACACCTGAAAACCTTCACTGGGCCGTTTGTCTTCATTTATCTGAAGTATTTAAATACCTCTGCACTCACCATATGCTCCACTGTAAACACAGGGCAACCTCTGATTAGCTTGGAAAAAACAGAGGCAGCGGCGAGATAATGACCGCAGATGTAATGACAACCAGTGTACAAATAACCATGCTGTTAAACATATAACTTGGTGTATTCCACTGGCTGCCGAAGGAACAACAGACCGTCACCTTATTTGAAATCATTGCAGGGGCTGTTAGGCTGTCGCTTCCCTTTCCACCCTACTGGCTGCTGGAGTGAGCGAGAGGGTAATGGAACAGGCAGTCCCCTGGGAAAAGCAGCTCCCTCCCCCTGACACAACCTCCGGAGGCTTTCCTGAACCCCCTTGGAAGGGTAGGTACAAATTAAAGACAAGCTTTTCCTCAGCCATAACCAGGCCCTGGGGATTGTTGTTAGCGCTGCAAAATCTCTTTTGCTGGTCTAAATAAATAAAGACAAAACACATAGAAAATGACTGCAAGAGCGGGATGTTGGGAGACAGCTGGTACAACACAGGAAGAAACAGAACAGGAAAATTTAACATGGCAGTCTGGATTGCCGTGCCACTTGAGCACAAGATTTTTTTCCATAATAACTGTCAAACTTAGAAGAATCTAGCATTCCCAGAGATGGCCTACCTTCCCCTTTTCTCGCTTAAAAAAAGAATAGTTTGCCACAATCAGGGACAATTTCTGAGATCCTTTTTCAGACCTATTTCCACTGAAACAGAAGTCCCATTTTCCCTGAGCAAAGGCTGCTGGGTCCAGATGCTTGGACTCTTACCTCCCATCCCCACACAGACATACAAATTCCTATCGATATCAAACAGCTCCCAGCACAACCATTTTTAAATCTGGTCTAAACTTCCTACCGATATTAACTCAAAACAGCGCGTGCATCACAGTAAAAAAAAAAAAAAAAGTGCAATATTGTTTTATTAACTGAAATAAAAGGTTGGAGAAAGAATTAAGATAAAGAAACAGCAAAAGCAGAAAATGTATCTCCTGTGCTTAGGGAGTCATTCAATCTACAAATGGTCTGCAGGAGTCTCTTAAAATACATATTTCCCATCTATTTGAGCTACAAGAACTTGTATGTCACGCAGCTCCACGTTGTCACTACAGGCACTTAAATACTGAGCCGTCTTCTGCTTACCCTGATACTGGTCCCATCGTGCTGCTCTGCATAACAGCCCTGTCACCTCACTCGTGCTTTCCATATGGACAAGCTTTACGTTGCCTGCCCACTCAGTAAGACTCAGGGAATCGGGGTGTCATTGGGTCTCTGGTTTTCCCTGCATAAGAGTGCAAGAGCAACTATTCATTATTTCTTTCTGACATCGCACAGGGCCAAGTGCTTGGTGCAGCACCCCCATATGCCTATACAGCATGCTCTCGTCGTTGTATGTCTGTGGCTCCATCCAAAGAAAAGTGAATTGCTGCCATAAAAGCAGGGAAAAGTTATATTACAAATTGTTTTGTTGAAACCAGTTGTTCTTATGAAACTCAGCTCTTGTATTCTGTTATAGGTGATTACTGTGATATTCGGAAAACAAGGTGAAAAAAAAGCCTCTTGTTTGCAGGGTAATGGGCTGACCTGACACCCTGGGTGGAAGGATCTGACTTCTTTCCAGTGGGACTGGGATAAAAATTGACTTTGATGAAGAGATCCTTCAGGACCCAACCCTCTTTCCAATCAGGGAGTAAAATTAAAGGCATATAAATAAACCCATAACTCAGCCCGCTGTCTTGCAGATGTTAATTTCCTCAACACTTGTTGTACAGGAAGCTTAAAAATGCCAAAGTTAAATGGATATTTTTGGCATGACTTAATGCTAATCTTTCAGGTATCATAAAAAACAGCCAGAAGATATATATGTCAGAGAAACCCGCGCGTGGCCCCTCTGAGCTGTGCTGGGACAGACGTGGCGCTGCCTCAGCGCAGCCTTTGCACCAGAGCCGAGTGGGAGCGAAGCGCTGGCTGTCGCCAGGCGAGCGTGGCTCTTTGACAGCAAAAGATTGCACAGCCTATTTGGGGATTCCTGGACAGTGCCTGCGTGACTGTACCTGGTACGTATTGCAAACCACTTCAGGAATCTCCTTCGGAAGGCTGTTGACCGGGGCAGGAGCCATATTCTCCCAGCTCTCAGCGGAGGAGACTGGGTGTGAATGTGGTGATCTGTGAAACCTTCAGGACCGTGGCCTCTAAAGGGTTACAGCTAAAACGTCTGTAGAAAATCAGCTTTAAAATGTTATACAACAAAACATGTTATTGCTGGTATTTGAGTCAGGCTTGATAATGCATTTCAGGCTAAAATATTTCTTTGATTGTCACAGAAATATGTGGAGAGCCAAGTGTTTGCTTTCAGTGTGCAGAATATATTTGGTTGCATTTCATTACCAGAGGCTAATTGTCTGAGAAACAGTTTTCACATCCAGAATTCCTGATACGGTGCAAAAAAAAAGGGCTACTGGGAACCAAGAAGCCTTATGTTGCTGATTATTTAAGAGTGAAAGGATTAGTAGTGGCAGCGAGTATTTAGGCACTTTTTGAAAAAAAAGTAGGTTAGTTCTTGGATTGATGTGGGTGCCCAGCAATCCTACCCAGCGCTGAAGTTAAAGCACCACGTGTGTACTGGCTGTTTGTTTATAAATACCTCAATAGCCGTTTTCAGTAAAATATGGAAATTCCTTCATTCTGTAGCCGTTCTCTGTTAGATCATTAAGCATGTCAATACTGCTGAACAATCAAACAGGGGAAAAAATGGTTTAATCTGCTTATGCTGGAGTGCTTATTTATTACAATCATTCATCAACAAGACCTGAAAAAAAAGGGGGTTGATTATATCCATTGGTTAAATACCGCGCGGTACACAAACGTGGCAAACACAAGAAAAAGATGGGCATCCTGCCTGATAAAGAATTACACTGGAAGTGAAAGGCTGACCTACAGTCAGCAAATGTTAATCATTTTTACACCAAAGTGAGTGTAACGTTTCTATAGGGAAATTACTTCAATCTGGTCAGTGCAAGGAGCAGTTTGTATAATCGGATTGCAAATAAGGTTTGATCACATTCCAGCTTAATCTACTCTCTGAGCACCATTTACAGCACTAAATCAAACACTGGGAAGCTGCAGGTGCTGCTTTACAGTCATTACACCCAAGGGGCAGGGACTTGGTAATAAACAGCAAATAAATTGAAGCACTGACTTGCCTGCTACGGGGCATTTCTAATTATCCTCTAGTTTAGCTGGAAATTGTCATGCTCTCATCACAGCCTATTTTAACTGCTGCTGAATAAGTGTGACACTTTTAGACTGAATTAACTGAGAATATGAAGAAGTGCCTTCTTTTTTTTTTTTTAATGTTGGATCAGAAGTAACTTGCTAAGATCCAAGGAGGACATTCTGTTTTCATGTCTCTGTGCTGGAAGTAGAGACATAACAACTGTAAGCCTCATATATTTTAATTATGGGCTGAAGACCTACCAAAATGAACAGCACTTGTCATGATAGCTCACACGTATCACCAAATAGGCTGATAAGAAGGGCTGCAGCCTCCTGTGCCGTAGTTGATCCAGGATTGATGGTGGTGGTGTTTCCCGGAAAGGCTGATCTCAAGAACGAATGGCGATTAACAAAGTAGCATGCTGTTGTTGTGATATATTTAATAAGTTTAAGGAGAAGGGAGAAAAGTAAGACCCCTAGCTTCTTAAAAAAAAGTTGTTTGGAAATGCACAGATAATTGCAATGATTAAAAAACCCAAATATCTTAGCCATTTTTGATACCTCCAGATCCTCCCACCCAGATTTCATTCTAGTAACTTGTCAACACAAGTAACATTCAGGAGAAATGTTGATATAAAAAGACATCGCTGCTGGGAGGTACGGCACCGTAACAGCAAAGGTATGTAATACACCTCGATGAGAGGTGATGTGGTGATCATTTGCAGTACTTTTAATAGGATGTGTGATATGCAGGTAGCCTGACAGCTGCAGTTACGAAGCTGCTGTATAGCTCAAACCCAAAATTAACCGGCTTTCTGTGGAGGTAGGGGCATACAACAGGGCTGATGCTAGGAAGCTTTCTAGCTTTTCCAGCTAGAAAGAAGCTAGGTGTAGCTAGCTAAGACATGTATCTTTCTATTTTAAAAAGACATAATTGTGTACATTTCTAAATCAGATTGAAGTCCCAATTTGTGATCATATTTTTACCCAGATGCGATGCTTTTTATTAATATACTATGAAGTAAGATTCATAACCATTAGGTAAATTGTTCCCCCTAATATCCCTAAAGTAGTATTTAGCAGGTAATAATAATGAATGCAATTGGATCACAGCTCTGCAAATATTCTTCTTCCACTTGCTAATGAACAAGAGACAACAGAAGAATCCTTTGGTTTGCATCTTTTAGGACTTCAAACAATTAATAGCTTAAATGATTTATTACAGGAAAAACGTGTAACTGACGGTTTTATAGATCTCAGTGGTTCACCTTTAGAGGGGGACTACGGAGGAGATGATAGCACTGCAAAATGCAGCGCAGCTCCTGTCATCCGAGCTGCAAATAATCTCAGCTTGCTAACCTCAACTTCCAGGCTCCAAGGAGCGAATAAGGACTGCGTGACCGCTGGGCCACAGTATTTATTTCAGTAGGGGGTAAATGGATCTTTTCTGCTGGATAAACTCAGTTGGAGACTGGAGTGACGGTGGAGCAGAGACTGCCTTAGTGCCCATTGCAATACTGTTGGAGTTTCTAAATCAAACGGAGGAGTAGGGGCTGGACTTCTCTGGAAGCCTCTGCTTTGAGCTATTTTATGGGAAGAATAGACTAGAGTCGAGCCCAGAAGAAAAAAAAAAAATGTTAAAGGCCCAGAAATATTGAGATCCCTGTCTCTGTTGAGTCCAGTCATTTTCCACTCACGAATTAGGCTTCAAAATTCCATATTTATTGGTAGAGGTTATCACAGGGGCACAAAGTATTATCCTGTCCTTAATACTTGTTTTTTTTTCCCCCCAGATAGCTACCATTATTTCCAGTGGCCACAACCAGGACCACTCAACATTAGCTGGCAACTTTATTTTATTTTTTTCTTATGGAAATGCAAAGAATGTTCCTTTGTTACATGTTGATTTGGTATGGTATCTGCATTTAAAGTGCCTCCATGTTGTAGATGAGCTATGCTTTTCACATTATGTTCTTTCTTTTGGTTTTCAGGCAAATTAATTAACATGATACAGAAAAGGGAGAATACAAATGCTGAAGCCCTCACTTTAAGCCCTCATACTCTTTTGTTCTCCATTATTGCACCAAATTATTTAATTGGGTCTCTCTGATTGTGCACAGACACAGAAAAGAACACAGTCTATTGTGAGAAGCCCTACAACCATAATGCAGTATCAAATTCAATTCCCATCAAAAGTGCTTGCTGCTAAAAGCCTGTACTGTGGCTGCAGATTAATGAAGATCTGCATTGAGCAAAGTGGTGGTCGTAGAGACATTATTTTTCTCCAATAGAAGGCCTATTCTTGAAGAACAATAAAAGCATAGAAAAGCGTTAGTCTGCTTATGGATGGAAATAAATCAAAATGAATAAGAGGGTTGATGGAAATAGTCTGAAAGCAGTAGAGTGGAATTCTGAAAATACTGTTTTTGTTTTGTAAGGATTTTTTTTTCCCATAGTCTCTCAAAAATGCTGCTTGATGGAGGCTCAAAAGCCTTGGAGTGAAGGACAAATTTGAAAAATCAGAAACTAATTGCAGAAAATCATCATTTCACAAATGCATTTTTTGTGCAGAAATGTTGCACAGAATCGTGGCTCAAAATAAGAAGAAATGTAAAGAAGAAGAAAAATCAGTCATACTAACTAATACACAAGTCTGACCCAAAGAACAACGAACAGCTCTGAAACAGCATTCAGTCACCTTCAAATGAACTCTTCTTCTTCTTTCCTTTTTCTTGACACAATTTTGTGCATTGTTTTTCTTTTTTCTTCTTCTTTCAGTGTCAAAGTCAACTTTGTGCTTGTTTGTGTCAACTACTAGGGCCAAATCCCAACGTACTTACCAGCAATTAGAACATTGCCATTAACTGTAGCTGGACAAGCATGTGACTGTAATACTAAGCAATTTCTTTTTAGAGCCACATGGTTGCTCTATTCATACTTGCAGGTGGTATCACCTCAGGATTGCTTAGTGCTGGATGGATTCGAACAACGAGCAGAGTACTCGGATAAAGCAAACAGACCACGCTGCGGTCAGTCAGTCATTGTCAGGCTGCGCAGAGAGGAGGGGACCCACGCTCACATCACCTAAGGTCACCCACCAAGCGGAGATAGCCAGGCTAGGATGCTGAGCAGGCTGAATCTCCTCTCTGGAAGTCTCTCCTCCTCCCTTTTGACTGCGTAAAAAAGCCATGGCATTTGGGTTCCTGACTTGAGTGAGCTGTTGGGTGCCTAAAAGGAGGCAAGATGAATCTGAAATAGAGATATCCATTTTAAATACTTAATCTCTGTCTTTCATTGCACTCCCAGCATCCCAGCTGTATATACAATCACAGGTGATGCCCGATTTACACCAGTTTACTCAGGAAGTGGTTCCACCTCTGCACTGAGGACACACATTTGGAAACAAGAAATCCAGAAGCAGGTCCGGGACAATAAATGTTGTATTCTTATCATGTTAGGCTACTTTTTACCTGGTCTTTCAGGCCCAAGTCGCTCGCAGACCTGAAACCCTTCTTCTAGAAGAATGCCCGTTCTCCAAAGAAGTCATCGGCGTGAAAGCCAGAGCAGTGACAAAACCTCTTTTCAGAGCTGGAGCAGCTGGTGGGTGATTCTGTGCATTGTCGTGATTCAGAGGCCTACAGTGGCTTGTCTTCTGTGATAAACTACCCTGTGTTGAATGATATTGGCCTGCTGTTCAACCCATTAGTTTACACAGAATAAAACAGAGCTTGTTGTAGCCATTGAGTGAGAAGAGATGCAGGTTCTTCTTAAACGATACTCAAAAATATGTCCTGAACCCACCTTATAGACTTAGTTAGAGTTTCAGCAGTCACCTAAGATTTACATTGCTGCTTGCTATGAGTGCATTAGAGGTTGAAACAAAGTGGAGATGCACTTCTTGATCTATATTTTACCCTGGATTAAGTCACACAAAAGCAGGAAGTAATTTTGAATTATACTTTAAAATAATTTGTCATTACTCTAAGCTCTGCTTTTTCTTTTTATTCATTAGTATCTCTCAGTTCAAGCTCTACGTAGATGAGAAGAGCTTCTAGAACAGCTCCAAAGAGTCGCGTCCCTCTGGTGAGTTGTGTAGTGCAACTAAACTTAAAAAAAAAGGCTCCATTTTTGAAAGGTCCCAGACCCAACACCCTGTACCCTCTTAGAAAAGTTGCCCCTGTGCATCCAGACCTGACTGCTCTGATTGCCGGGGTTCTGTGGAGAGGAACCTGGCTTGGAGACACTGTAAATGTTGAGTGGGTCCAAAGACAGGAGTATGGAAATGGATGCTTCCAGATCTGTCATCCCAGAAGCCAGGAACACATGTGGGGAAGGTCTGCCACTCTGGGCTGGTCTGGATATGGGCAGCTGTAGCACTAACGCAGATCTGTGCAGGCTGTGGACCGTAACTAGATGGCTTAAAATACCGGATCACGGTTACATTGTCCTGGGTCTGTTGTGTGCAGTCTTATGATCTTTGCACAGAGCTAAGAGCCCCTAAATATTTATATTGAATAAAAAGGCCTGAAAATGTAAGAGGGTTAGCCATAGCACACATGCTTTCTCCAGTGAAGGATTCAGTGCCTGTGAAATGCCCTGGGTATCCCACATTTCTGCATGGGCTGGAGAAGATAGCACAGGACTAAAGGGAGACTGACACTCTTCTGGAGACACTACTGGAGGCCAGCTGGGACACTTCATGGTGCCCAAAGTGACACCATTGCTTCTGCATAACTGAGTGCCAGCTGCTTGTCACAGGCCTATCCTCTGTCAGCAAAAGAGAGCCTTCCTGAGGGGTTAGACTAGTTAAAATTGACAGACTGAACACATTTTGCAGCACAAACAATGTAGCATATTTGATTTATTGTTCCTTTCTTAGTTAGTTCGCTCTTACTAAACTTTCTCTTTTTGGTGGCTGATGTTAGCAACCTAGATGAAGCCTGGGGTTTAGGCAGCATCAATGCTGACCATCCTCTCCATCACCACCCTCTCCTCACCATCCTTTCCCCAGAAACCTGTGGTGAATCTTACCCTGAGGTCCATGGGGCAAACCCTCCCATTGGGAGGGGGATGTGCTGCGTGGGTAACGCTGATCCCGGGTGTTCACCAGCACATGCAGTGCGGACTCAGTAGCCCAAAACTGTTGGGACTAAGAGGGTTGCAGGTGCTCAGAGACCAACTTATTTCCCCATTTCAAGGGGAAGTAACAGCCTTTTCCTGCACCCAAGAGCTGCTTGGAAATGATCTTGAACAGCCTGAAATGGGAAAAGAAAGAGAGGAACCACTCACTGTGTTTCTTTCTAAGGTCACTGGGCTGTAGATTGCAATGATCCTAGTTTTTGGTATGATACCCTTTCTCATCTTTCAGATTAGCTCCCCAGCACTGTCAGGCAAAAACTGACTTGAACAGTGGTAGGTCTCATCCTAAGAAACTTTATGGTTCTTTTTTTTGAAATTTTACAGGTGGTAAAACACTAAAAAGGAGATTAGAAACTGCCACCCAGCTTGTGCCAGCAGAAAGGAAAGCAGGTGTGGGAGAGGGCTGGGTGATACAAGGACAGGACTCTATGGCACTGCCAGGGGGTGAGTCCCTGGTCCGAGCACTGCTACGTGCGGCAGCTACAAAGCACCTGCACATTGGTCTTGTAGGGATGTGAGCCCATCTGACTATGGCTCCTCATGGCTGTGCTCCTGTCCGCATTAGCTCATATGGAGTTTATAAACCCCACAAACCACATCAAATGAATTAATTACATTGGACTGCAACATTAATGTGGTAACTGATTCTGTGTCTGACATTTAAATACTTCTGCTGAACCCTAACCTAAGACTAATAAAAGACCAAATGGAAGTTCCTTGCTCAGCTTGTTTGACCAGACAAGAAAGTGAACTAAACAAAGTCAGACAAAAGTATACTGAGCTCAGACATAGCTCCCTCACCATCTTGTTCAAATCATGGACATTTGCTAGGAAACAGTGGTATAAAACGATGCTTACATATTTATACACCTGCTTTTGTTCTAGCAAAATGAAGGTACAAGTGAAAATCCACCCCATACCTGGAGAGAACCTCTAGCCTTTGATGCAGCCTAACTAATCTCTCCACACTAAGTACTTGAACATTGCATTTCTGCTATCAAATTATCTTGCCATGAATTCTTCAGTAGGTCTTATAAGCTGCAGGATTTGAGGGTTACCAACTAAAGTTTCTCATCGGGCAATTCCTTTCCCGGGCAAAACTTCCCTCAATAAATGCTGCAAGTGTCTCGTCCCTGCACTGTCTTCGAAACATCTGTCTCTGGCAACAAAGGCACTTTAGATATAGTGAGCTTTGCACTGTGTTATAACTTTCATATTACCCTTTGCACAGCCATTTTACTTCAGCTGCATGCTGTGTATCATTCATTGCGAGTTTACTTCATTCTCTGGATTCATAGCTGATGCTCTCTGGACCATAAAATTTCAGCTGCAAAACCAGAACATCTCATTATTTCTGAAATATCGAGCTTGTATCTTCTTGATAAATAATTCCTACTAGTATAATGTATCAGACTAAAACATATTTTCTGAGGCCAGTGAGGTTAAAGCGGCAATCTCACCTTTTTTAATTTTTTTGCCCTGAAGACAGTGATTTCCATATATAGAGTGACCCCGGTTTGTGTTGAACATGGGGAATGAGGATGAAGCATGAAACGACACATATTGCTGTCAGAGATTTGAAATGAGGCCTGCTAACCTGTAGGCAGCCTTACAGGACTAATCAGTCCCTCACATTACCAATGTATTCAGATTGCTGCATGCGGCAGCCAGCAATGGCCGGGGAAGTTTTCTTTTTTTATCACTGCCATTGACAAACATTACATTTTAATGCAATTCTTCCCTTCCATCCACTGTCTAAAAAAAAAATCTTTTGACACCATATCTCTGAGACACTGGTCTCATCTGGTTTCCTTGATGCTTGAAGAGTGGGTGCGACTGTGTTGATTTGCTTTTGAATATACATTAGTCGGCAGTGCTTAAACAGCCGATAACATTTTTTTACTCTTGTAGCTGACAACACAAACTCTTTTGAATTCAGCTTGTTTCTCAAACTTTGCCTCTGAAGTTTATAGTAGCCCAAGACACCTGAGCTGAGTTTGTTTGGAGACGATGGAAGATGTGTGAGCAGGAATGAAAGCCAAAGCCTGTCTTTTGCTTGTGAGATTTTTCTTTTTTTATATTATTCTAAGCATCAGTCAAAGCATTAACAAAAGAGCCTCTCGAATCCATAAACCCCTGACTTTCCCATTCAGAGCACACACCCAGCAAAGACTGGTTTTCCCCTTTTGTAAGACAGAAGTTTCAATGCTGATAAAATGTAATTTAAATATACTCTTTCAGATGACTGTTGTACTAAGTGCTATTTCATCTACAGGCAGTGGTATTTCTTGTGTTCTTGGTATTACATGATGACTCTCCATTTCAAGGTTTTGTGCAAGGAGATCAAAGCAGAAAAGGATAGAAAAAAACCCACTAAAAGTCCTAGTGAATAGTAGCCACCCAGTATGTAAATCCCTTCAAGTGACTACATTACCAGGCTTTTGGGGTCAAAAAAGGCATGGTAGGAAAAGCTGGATCAAGGACACAGGCCATAACCCCTTCTAGTCCCAGTCTAAGCAGAAATCCACCTGGAAATGTACTGTACTCCCTGGCGTGCTAATCCCTCTCCTTGGATCCTCTCACCCCTTCTGCAGGATTTCCCGTGGGTCTGGGATCCATGAGGGTTGCTCATTGATACTGTTTTGGAGCTAATGGCAACACAGGGGAACACACAGCTAGGAGGAAGAGTAGGCATCAGTGCTGAGGTCCGGCACATCACCTGCATGCTTAGCATCTCCAGCATTAGTCCTCCTGTCTTGGCCTCCTGCCTGCCATTATATTCTGTTCACAGAGCCCTGAAGACATGGGTTTTGCTCCTGTTCAGCCACTAACCCTCCTCCCGAAGGAATAAAGCAGTGGTGCTCTCTGCTCCCGTGTCTCAGCAGATTTTCCTGGTGCTTTCTCCCTAATTGGGATCCTTTGTAGGTGAGGAACGGTGGAGCTTGCATCACAGCTTGCTATGTTTGGTTATGGGCTTGCTTTGAGGACCAGTGTCATAAACAAAATAAAACAAATAGTCAGAAGAAAAATTCGTGCCTTTAGTCTCCAGCATCCATAATGCTAAAGATTTTCTGGAGGATGCTTTGCACCCCTTGTCCTCGAAGGGTGCTGCTGCGGGGTGGCTCAGGACGAGGTGATCCACCCCCCCCTCCCCACTCTGGGCTGTACTTACCTTTCCCCTCCCTTCTTCTGGCACCAGTGCTCATCTGAACCTCCCGTGAGCTAGCTCCAGGCACAAAACTAGCCGAAATCTAATTTAGGATTTAAAAAAAAAAAGAATGGAAGCTTAAAACTGTTGCAGAACCTGATCCCAAAGGTGCTCAGCAGCTCTTGGAGATAATGAGCATCCCGCAAGTTCAGACCCAACCTTATCCTGGAAAAAAGGGAGATGAGGAGATGTGCTAGCCTGGAACAGTGATTCCCCGATTCAGTGAGTCCATAGTGCACCCTTCAGCATGGTGCAGGGCTGCTCAAGCCAGATCCAGGAAAAGCAGCTCTGGAAATGGCAGTGATATGGTCACATCAGCACGGTGCTTTAGCCTGGTGAGTGCTGCTGAAGGGAGGTCAAGTTGGTAACTCTAACCGGGCACCAGCTGGCCAACAAAGGCTATGTCAGGTCACAGCTCTCCCTGAGGTCCCGCGTACCTGCCAGCCCTGTCGGGACATGTTGGATGTGCCAGACACTTTGGATGGCACTGCCCATCCTTGTGTGGGCAACCTCACTGGACCTCCATCGGGATTAACTACCATGTAGATGCTCCACCAGATGTTCCTCAAGCTCACTGCTTCAGTCTGGAGATCAACCCCCCCACCTTGTCATTACATGTCATTTCTCAGAACTTCATTCACTCTCAGAAAGATTTACCTGGAGGCTCAATTTACCACAAAACTCAAAAGCAGCTCTGCGGAAATGTCTACTCCTCATGAAAGAGAAAAAATAAAGTTCCACTGAGGTTTTAATGGGTGTTATTTTTCCCCTTGTGTAATGTATGCAGTTGAACTCTTTTTTTTTTTTTTTCCTTGAAATAAAAGAGCTTCAAAGGCAGTTTAAATAAATAAATAAGCTTGATGAAGTGATAGAATTTTTCTGGAGGAGAGATCATCGGCAAATTCATTTTAGAAATCTTCTTTTTCTTCAAACCATGGCATCTTGTTCTTAAAAAGATGTTTGAAGTCTTTGAATTTGCCCCTTGGACCCATTTAAATCTAATTTATAATCCCTTAGTCTCTATAATCATATGAAACCTCTAGTTTGGTATTATCATTTGAGTCCAAATATTTGTCATATAGTTGTGATTAAGATGTAGAGCCCTCAAAAGAGGTTGATAACAGTTTAAACAACTTTGGAGTAAATTAAGGGATTTAAAGGATTAGAAAAGAGATAACAGATGTTAAATGTGTACAGATTTTTTTTTTAAGTTTTGTTGATTTTAAAATACCTGCCACAAATAATGAAATACAGGAGCTGTTCTTGCATGTTATATCTTCACTTTACATTCTCCTGCATGTAAAACCAATAAAAAAATCAGATATCCCTGTCACCATTCAGCAGGGTATTTTACCTCAGCAGGACATTTCATCTGGTGAAGATAATAACAGCTGTGAACGAAACTCAAACTCATTCAAACTCTCAATGAAGTTCACCTCTCCAGCAAGGCAGAAAGCAAACCCACAGGCTCCCAAATCCTGCACTCCGGGCTAGGGAGCCAAAAACATCCTCTGCAGCAGAAGCATTCGTGTTTGTCCTGCTTTAAATAAAGGCTCCAGGCATCAACTCACCCCAGCTGCGTTGGCTCTTTGTGGCGGTGGGTGCCGCGGATGTCCTTCCCCGGCGCTGGAGAGGGGGAAAGAAGGAGGGTAGGATGGTGAGAAATGACCGGGTCTTGCCTGGGATGGCACCGGGCCACGACTTGGGCATGTTGTTGTTCCTGGGGGCTGGGCGATGCTCCCAGGGGCTGAAGTAGCCATTAAAAACTGGATGGGGTTTCATTTGGTGTCCTTGGTAGGGGTTACTCTTTTGTCAAATTAGTGGGGGGTTATCTCAAAAAGAGAGTTCAGGGCTGGGCCCTTGATTTATCACAGAGGTCTAAAATTTTAAAAGCTTGTACAAAAGCTTCTTCCCACAGGTTTCATTTTATCCATGTGGAGAAGTGGGTTTTCAAACACTTCAAGAGCTTCTCTTAGCCATGCAAGAAAGGCAGTTCTAGTTCAGGCACTCAGCAGATTAACAGTTATTACTAGATCTTACGGCAGCAGCCATAATGTGAGGGATGCTATTGCGGAAAGACCAGGTGAAGAGTTCTTATCCAAAAATGCCTGGAGTCTAAAAAGGCAAATAGAAATAGGTGTATGCAAAAGGTACCTCATTGCAGCAAATGGTGACTGAGAGTGTTTGCACAGACAAGAGGATTTTTATTGGATGACCAGGATGAGGATCCTGACAGAGCTGCTGCGCCATTGAACATGATCCAAGATGAGAGCTGAGCAGTTTTGAACTTGGAAATAAAGTTCTTGCCTGGCAGCAGCTGGAAAAGCGTAAGACCACACCTGAAATGGTGTGTTTATACCAGGTGCTGTTTTACAAGATGGGCATCGGAGCAGGAGAAACAGAGCAGAAAAGAGCAACAAGTATGAGAGGAGGCCTCAGGTGTTTCAGCAGGGAAGGGAGGTTAAGAAAACAGACAGTGCATTCATTGCAAAAGAAGGGGCAGACAAAAAGGACTGTGCAACGCATGAGATGCTGAGGAGTGGCGAAAAGCTGGACGCCGAGGATGTGAGAATGGAACAAAAAGCTGGAGGAAGAGAAGACAAGGTTTTCACAATGTTTCTGCACACTCTCTCCCTATAGAGGGTAATTAGTATGAGGAACACAATAACCCACAATCATCAGGCAGCCCTGGATGTGTTTACAACACAATGGTTTGCTGCATTGGCAGGAGAAGCTGCAAAGCCTCTTGGAAACCCCCTTGTTAAAATTCTCCCACTAAACTGAGGGTTATATGACAGAGATAAAATCAAAAAAGCTAAGACACAAAATGCATTTCAATTAGCAAGGGACATAAGAGGCGACCAAAAGAGGTTCTTCAACACAACAGAAATAAAAGGAGAATAAAGGGAAGTATAACACCCATTAGTAGAAGGCAAAGGAAAGCAAATAAGCGATGAGGCAAAGCAGACTGAAGTGTTCAACATCTTGTTTCCTATGGCCTTCCCTCCCTTCCCTGCACCCCAAAGGCAAATTGTGTCCAGTTATTTATCAAAATTAATTTTTAGGAGGAAACAGGAACTCCAGCCAGGGTAACAAAACCAGCTTGCATTGCAGAGTAATTCTGTTGAGTAAAAAAAGTCAAGCTAAAGTGGACACAGTTCATGCTACAGCACCAAAGGAATGATTTGTGGTCGCCCACGAGGCAATACTGAGCTACCAACAGGACAAACCATGGTACCCGCTGTTGGATGCAATGGTGACACTGAGCTGAGATTTTGGACTCCTAAGCTGGGCTCTGGTCTCCACACCGGGCAGTTAGGCATGGAAGTGCTGAAGTCCTTTATCAGACCTAGCTCACTGCCCCTATTTTTCCTGTTAAATTAGCTTTCTAGGGTTATGGGATAGTCACACAAACCAGTTACTGTGAGGGAGGAGAAGGTGTAAATTTAGCATAAGTCAGCTGCCCTGCAATAACTGCCAGTGCACCAGTTCTTACCGTGGGATACATGCGGGAGAGTTTCCTCCTCGGCAAGTAAATGAGGGGTAAACAGCCTGCCTAGAGAGGGAGAATTTACTGTGGGGAGAGGAGCAATTAAAGCAAGCCAGCTTTGAGGCACATTCACACTTTAGCTAGCTGGCAGTAATTAGTTCCCAAATCCATATCCTTAGTGCTAGGATGCAGAGAAATATTTCTGAAGGACATATTTTTCCCTTTTGTGTTCAACAGGCTGTACTTTAGGACATGGTCTGTCAAAAGAACCACATGGCTTAATTGGTCTCCCAAGGCTGTTTGCCTTCATTCCTTGATTATGGTTACAAGTGAGCATTTAACTGGTAACTCATGAGTTACTTGACTAGGGCATCACAGCAGACATGTTTCTGGCAGAAGGGAGTAGAAGGTGTGAGAATACAGATGAAATCTTCTGGAGAGCCTTGAGTAAAATGCCAGAACCACACTTTGAACATAAAAAAGAGAAAAATAAACACTGAGACTTATTTCCAAGCCAAGTGACTTGGAAGTAGAGTAAAGACCAATAGACTTTGGACTGCATCCTAAGGAAGATGATTACAGTAGCGTGTTGGAGGACTTTTAGTCTGTATGCTTTGGACAAATCTGTCTTATTAATCTCATATTTAAATAGCCCTTTCAGACTTTTGTAGTCTGTTTTCTTCTTCCCCCCCCAGGTCACTGTGATATTATTTCTGAAAACTAAGAAGCCTTGCACTTTTGTTGTGATGCATCCTTGACAACCTGCTGTCAAAATCAGCCACCAAGAGCTTTTCCCAGTGGTAGATAGTGGAGCCATCAAGGTCTTTTGGAGCTCATCTGTGGGAGCAGGACTTTTCTTCCCACACCATTTCTAGCCAGCAGCAGGTGGCTAGTGATTGCAGCACCTTCTACAAGAGGAGGCAAATAGCTCATAGAAGGGGCTGGTGAAGCAAAAAGCTGCGTGCTGCCACCCAGGCAAATGAGCGTGCTGGAGCCTGGGGTGAGCTGGGTGGCGAGGCTCCTGTGGCAGCTGCTAGAGATCTGGTCAGAGGGGTCGAGCGAGCTCAGGGGGAGGCAGGCACCTCTGTCTGGGCACAGCAATAGCTCCCCAGGCTCTGCCAGCATAGGCACCCAGGTCCTGGGCAGACACCCTCGTGTGAATGCCTTGCTTGGGAGATAAATCCTATTCCTCCGACTGCAGTGAGCTGTGCCCTGTCCTAAATCATGCTCATACCAGCACAGCTCCTTTTGGTCTCCCTCACGGTGCATATTTCTCTCTTCTCACCCTCCTAGTGTTGGTGGGAGCCTTTCTATTGATTTCAGCAGATGAGGAAATAGGACTTGAAAGACCAAATCTACCAGCAAAGCCCTCATACTGGCTAGTGTGGAACAATTTGGAAGCGTGCCATTTGCTAGAGCAGTGCCCCCCAGGTGACCTGTGCTCCATGGACTTTCTACAGCCCCAACCAAATGTTGTCATGCTTCCCAAATATTATGCCCTGTCCTGATTAGATTTGTTGGTTACTGCTCTCTTATTTAGTTATCCCTTTGTAAACCAATGATGCCTGTAAAGTTAGGTGGAGGTGGTGACAACAACCTTTTGGATAATGTGGGGAAAAAAAACTGCACCAGCCCCTGGTGATCTGCCTGTGTAGTTTGTTTTATTGGATTTTGTGATATTGAGATGGTTTGGCAACTGTTGGCCTGTCAGATTGAGAGGTCACTCACCAGCCTCCATCAGAGATTTAAAGGCACTGCAAGGAAACTCCTTGTGTCAATTTGACTCAATTTGCAAACTAATGAGTTAAGCCCTCCCAATGTGTTTAGGGTCAGCTCAGATCTATTTGGGAAATGTTTGACTATTAGCATTTAAAGCTTCAGATGTGCCAAGCCCCATTTCCCCCTCCTGCTCCCCAGCCCTCTCCAGGTTGCTCCCTCCTTTAATTTCCCTGCAGGTTTTAGAAAGGATGCATTAAATTAAAATCACTAGCTGTTTTGTGAGCAGTCTTTTGTGACCAGTAATGAATGTAATGAGTGAAAAAGGATAGGGAAAACAGGATGATTAAATGATGCTGGGCTGTTTTTCACCCAGCAGTTTGCAATGTGACACAAATGGACAATTGGGGCTTTTCTTTTCCCATTAATTTGTATCTGTGTTTGCACTTGTCACATAAAAACCAGACTATTTACTAAAACATGAGGTAGGTAACAGATGCCACCTCCTTTGGAGCTGAACCTGATTGACCTTATGTCTGATAGTACAGTTGCGCAATGTTATTTTGGATTTTCTCGATGTTGGACACAGCCCCAAGCACTATGACAGCTAGACTTTACTCTCATGTGCCTTTAGAAGGATTGGTATCTTGCCTCATGTGCTTATTGTGTTTTATAAAAATACAGCAGTCATTTTGAAACATTTTTCCTACCAACATTGAAATGTAGTCAGGATTCCGTTTTTTTTCAAACTGCAGGCAGAACTAAGAGCTTTCCTTCCTAAGATGCATGTTCAGATTTTTCCATGATAGATATTAATCAAAAGCTTTAGCAATTAATCATTTTCTGAGCCAGGGTGTGCTCTGAGTGTGTGTGCGTGCATGTGCGTGTGTGTGTTGATTAAACCAAGTATCTGGATCTGAAATCCTCAAATATCTATGTTCGTTGGACTGTTTTGGGACTATCCTGAAAACAATTTCTGCCTACTCCAAATATACCAGATTCCTTCTTAGTGTTTTCTCATTCCTATGAATCCCACAAAACAGCCCACAGCATGGGAACAGCCCAGATTCAGTACCCTAACGAAAGTGAAGCCCATACAACTGTATGTACAGAATTTGAAAGTGAGGTGCTGTTGTGTCTTCATAGGATTCGCACCATGCATTTAGGCAGGAGTGGATCTAGAGTTCTTGGAAGGTACCCTGTGATACAGTCCAGCCTGAGCTCTTGGAAATGAACACCATAATGGGTAAATGAAATTGTATAAAATTGAGTCTATGGGAGCAAGGGCATGCTCCATCCAATGTTTCACTATATGTATATTTATAATGGGTGCACTTGTCACTCCTAGGGACCTAACAAGAGGCTGAATCAAGGACTGGTCTGGCTGAAGCAATCTATGGTCAAGGTCAAAATCCATACAGAGCGCCTTTGCCATAATTCTCACCGGGACACAGACCAGTAGTTTTTAATTCAGAATTAGCAGAAATAAGCTGAAGCTGGTCAGAGTGTAATGGATTTCAAAAATGCACTTGGATGTGCAAAGAAATCAGGTCTTTTTACATGATTTTTTACGGCTGCTGCACCATGTGAAATGATAGGTCCTGTAGCTCCGACGGGGCTCTAACAAGAGTCGTCATTGCCAGAGACAAGTGACACATGCAGTCAGCTGCAATACTTTAGCAACAGGCAAGTTGAGTAAACTCTTCATCCAATTTCCATTTCAATTTTATAGTTGCTGCCGACACAAGTCATTAAAATGCACAAGCTGGCTTCGCAATTATTCATTCAAATAACACTTCAAATTGTAAGGGGTATTCTTGCTCTTGAACTTGCAGAGCTGCCATCCACACCTCACTGAAATGCTCCTTGAAAAACACACTGATGAGAAAGTGGCCTTTCCATCCTGATTCACCTCTGCTTAAAGATCTGTTTCTGTTCACAGGAGGAAAATGAACTCTCATGCAAATAAGGCAACAACGGTAAATACTTTTTGTTTTGTTTTTATTGAATGGGAAAACAAACTTTAATTTGAATACTAAACCATCCAGAATATCTAGCTGAAAACATGTTTTTATTATTTACATTCCTAGGTTTGGCTTGTTATGCTCCTGGCATATCTATTCATATCTCTTGCAATATTTTTTCATTTCATATATTAATATTTAATATTCTTTATACATTGTTCAACTTTAATGGTTGTCTAATTTCTGTTTTTCATCCACAGAGAAGCTATTAATTTATGAGCATATAGGGCAGTAAGTAATAATTTGCATGAATGCCTTGAGCAGATATGCTTCCATAGGCCTCCCATAGCATAGACTTTGGAAAGGGTGATACCATCTATTGGCCAAGCTTCAATGAACGCTCTTTACAAGAAGAAGAAGAAAAAAAGTTTTTTAATCCATAAAGAAGTCTACTAAGTCAAAAATCAAGAGAGATGACAGGAACTGGATTGTTTCTAGGGTTCGTTTGCCTTTTTTTCCCTTTATTAATGTGTTAAATATATTCCTGTGGTTTAGAAAGCATCACAGAAACCAAAGTTTTCTGTACATGTTCAGGATTTACAATGAGTATTAAAAAAGATTCTCAGAGACTGGCTGGCCTGCAGGGACATCCCCACTCCTGGTGTTCCCAGCCACAGTCTGGGACTCTCTTTTCAGAAGGTCAGTGATAATTTACACCCTGTGGTAAGACTAACTTCTGAGTCCTTCTTCCACAGACAGATGTCAATGTAAAGCACTAATAATGTTTACCATATATTGCTGTCCCCAAAAGACGCAAATGAAGCAAATAATGGAATTTATTTTGCATTCTGTTGAGTATGGGGTGGAGAAAAAATATTGTTTGTTGGTTAAGTGCATGTCTTCTGTCTTCACATACAGCTCATTAGAGCATGTGAAACTGCTTGCTTTGAATAACTTAATGACTACAAAACATTTCTGATGGGAGACCTTTCTACTGGACAGTAAACTCAAGGAAATTTCAAAATTTTTGCAGGCACACAACATCAACAGCATTTTCTATGTGAAAGTATGGAAACTTTGACTTCAGCTTGTTTAAGCCACCAAGTTCTGATTTAATTTTTTCAGTGCTTTCCTGTATTACAATTTGACATTAAAAATTTGAATGGAACATTAGAAAAGGTTTGAATAAATTGTCACAATATTTTTAAAAAGTCTTTTTTTTTTTTTAATTGGCACAGGTGTAATAATAGCTCCATGACTTGATATTTCAGTGTGATCAAAGCACATTTCAAAAAGTTGGACTTTCTTGTGGAACACAAAGCCTATATTTTGACAAAGTCTTTCTGGAAAGCTGGAGCTCTCTATTTAGTGTAGGTACAATGGAGCAGAATCCTGCAACTACCAAAAACCACCCAAGACCATACAGGGACAGGAAAGGAAGAAAATGCCTGGTGGCTGGCAGGTATCCTCCAAGGATTGTTCCAGTGCATTTTCCCATAATATTCTATTTAAGCAGAGGAGTTGATCTGTGCATTTCTCCTTCCATTTTAAGAGTAGAAAAAGAGTCCTGTCCACCAGGCAGAAGTTACTGCAGAATCTCCTGCAAAACATCTTCTTTGCCAACAGACATTTCCAGAGCCTTCATTTAATGACATTTTCTCATATGCCTGGACTCCATATTTCATGTGGAGTTCACAAAAATAAAGCAACAATGCATGTGCATTTAATCTTGGCTTGGTTTGCTGCAAGAGTGCGTTCAGGCAGAAATACGTGCATCTTTTTCTTCAGTCATCTACTATTCATATGTAATGATAATGCCAGTTCAATTAGACTCAATGACCTGAACGGTCTGGTCGTGCGCATGGGGGTAACAGAGCAGAGCCTGGCTCAGGGAGTGCTCACCACCCAGCACGTGGTCCCAGCTTTCCTACCCAAACAAGCAGCTGTCTGTTCCTGAGGTGTAGTTCTGCAGGGTACAGTCACAGGGGTGATAAAGGAGTTTTTAGGGTGCTATATGTCTGACCCATCCCAGACTGCTCTGTTAGCACACATTATCTGCTAGTTTTGTCTCCACTTGAGACAAAACTGTGTAGAGAACAAGACTCATGCTCTCTCTCATTCTCTCTTTCTCTCTCTAATAAGATGATGTTCATTAACTTCCTTTCATGAACCTTTTAACCTGATTTTCCTGGCATTTGTGCACTGGGAGAGTGTAGAAGTCCAGAAGTAAAGGCTTGATTTAGTTGCTTAAGTGGTTCTGCCTGGTCTCTCAACTGGCTTGAGAGAGGGTTCACTGCTTTCAAAAGGCACGGCACTGCTGATTTTGACATTTTGTCCAACTGGAAGTCCACTAACTAAATGGTACCTAGCTTTAAAAAAACAGTAGTCCTCCATGTTAAAGACATATTTAATTTTTTTCCTTATTGTTTGAATTGTAAAAAAAGGAGTAAATGGTACAAAATGCAGTTGAAGAAAAAATATCAAATGAAAATTTATCTTCATAGTAATTTTCTACTCAATTTCCATGGTTGAAGAACTAAAACTCTAATATTAAAGTTTTAAATTAAGCTGTGTATATCAGTGTACTAATAGTACTTGGTAGCATGTACAATAATCTGTCACATTGCTTTTCCGACTAATCATTAATGAATTAATGAAAGGGTTTCACTGGTTTTGTACTGTGTAACATAATGAGATATACAGTATTTAAGGCTTTCAAAGATTTAGGACTCTATTAATGAAAAATAATTATTATCCTACAACAGTAATTAAGTGTAATTTGCACGGAACTAACATTTTCTAATCCGTAAACATTAGCGATGTCAACAGTTCCTCATGGAGCTGTTAACTGCTCTGCAACATTTTTTAAAGGAAGATGAATGGGCTAATGCGCTGGCAAAGAGGGATGCGGTTCAGAAAACTGGTAACAGCATCTAGGCAGAAGGCCTCTGGGCAGATCTGGAGAGGCACATCGGTGTCTGCAGATGCCTATCTACAGCTTCAGATGCCTAAATACCCCAGGTCCTTGGATTTAGGTGTAACGCAAGAAGAGGATGATGCGTATGCCGGGAGTGATTTGCAAGGTGAAAAGCGAAGCTGCCTTTTGTACTCATCGCATGGATCCTGGGGACTCAGCAGAGCCTTTTCTTGTGCCATAAAAGGCTGTCCAAGGGCAGTGCTAAGGGCAGGTGCTGGAATGGGGTCAATTTACCGGGGCTTAACAAGCTGCTTATTAAGTGGTTTTCTTTCGCTCAGGTTTTTCCAGGAACACCCTACCTTGTCCCTGCTGCAGGCTGAGAGTGTGTCTCATGTCACTTATGATGGCTTGCTTGAGAGGCAGCAAATGGTTAAACTGTGGTAAGTTGTTGGCGGTGTGTGTGTACTAGTTGACATCAGATGACAAGGAACAGAAACTACAATTTTGTCTCTATTTTGACACACCCAAGAGTCACCCGCTCCCTATCACTGCTTTTCAGCACAGGCATGCCAAACGAGCATCAGTTTTGCCTGTATCCCCTGGACTGAACCCACCTGCAGAGCCACGAAGAGGACCCGCAGGTTCATGTTTGCAGAGCTCCTCTATGGCCTAGCAGATTGTAGATGGCATAAACTACTAGCAGCTGGAGTTTTTCTTCTTTTTGCATGGCTGGGTGATAAAGAAGAGCAAATCTTACTTCTGCCAGTTAGTCTTTTAGCTAAAATATCACTGGTCTGTCCTGTGGATAGGAAAGTCTAGAAACAGTGGGGTACACAATTCTTCAAAATATCCCCTCCCTCTTTTTTTTACTTGCAATTTTAAAGACCTAAAATTTACAAATGTTACCTCAGACAAGCTTGAGGTTATAAATCAGCAACAAAAGAGAATATGGCAACATGTTGCAAGAAGACAGAGGGTGTCTCTAGAGCCAGGGAACTTACAGGTCATGTAAAGTGGGTCCTGCTCCAGCTTCACTCCATGCTTCCCATGCAGCCTTAGGCAAAACTGTACTGTTTGAGCCTGTGGAGACCAATACACTTCAAATTGCATTACCAGCAGCTGAATGTTTGACTTTACACTATAAGGCTGTTTTAGTATTTTGGAGATTTGTGTGCAGTTTTGAAGGCATCGCTGATTTATAACCATGTGACGTACTGCAAAGAGTATTTGCAAAGGTTAAATTAATAACTGACAGGGAGGCTACTGGAACAGAAGACTGAATAGAATTTGTGATTTTATAATCTTGTGATATGTTAATTTTATGTCTTTTATCTATGTGTATTTTATTAACAGACAACACTATGTTTGCCTTGCCACTTTCTCAGTGAGAGGTGCATGGTGAGGGAAGAAGAGAAGGCTATAGGAGGTTTGGAGGCTGATTTAATTTCTTAGCTATAATTCAAAGTAGATTAGAAAATAGCCATTGAATAGATTTTCCCTGAATGTTCAAAGTAAGTTTTCCAGCCTCAGAGTGAAGATCTGAAATCACCTAATAACGGAGAAAGAACAGGAATAAACAATTTAACCAGTTTTAAGATGGACTTAAACAATACAGTCTCTCTTCCTCAGTCTCCTGGGCTTTTTTGATGACCCTTTTACAGCTTGTCAGTATTATGTTTGCTTAGCCTCATTCCCCACATCCATCAGGGCCCTCACACAAGCTGCACACAGGAAAGGACATTTGCATGCTGTCCTCCACCCCCTTCCTACATTGTGCTGATAATCTGGGATCCTTCCAGCACCTTTTGTCATCACTCGTAGGATGCTGTTCCTTCCTCTCTGCTTGTCTACCTCCTGCCCTCCTTATCAGTCAGAAAGTCAATTTGTGTGTATAAACTGATATAGTAAAAAGGTTGCTCTCAGTTTTCTGGAACAAATTTTTTCATACATTTTAATCAATGTCTACTTTAATCCTCTTAAAAAAAAATCTGTTATTCTGTATAAGGGGAACAAAACAAAACAGAAAAATGTAGTCTTTAGCAGCTAAATCTTTTACATATCTATATATATGAATGGACAGATAATCATAAAGACCTTTTAAAAAACCTTCTAAAATTTCAAAGCATCAAGAATAAAAATATGATCTCCCTGGAGTTTTGTGTGTTTCATCCTCTATCTTCAAACGGTCTTTAACCAAACTTTCCAGAAAAAAAAAAAAATCTTTTTTGGGAGTAGATGCAACATATATCAATTAAGGGCCTTTATTCCAGAGTGTCTGAGTGGGGAAGTGCAGATGCAACCAAAGAATATGTGACTGTAGCTTTCACTATACTATAGCTGTGGCCTCTGCAAAACATGCACTTATCATCTGGTAGATAGGAACTATTTCCATATTATAGACACTTTTCTTAGAAACTTTTTGTCATATGGATGTATAGTGAACCATAAATTTGCTGATATGTATTTTATAACATAAACTTAAATGTTAAACTTGTTCATCAACATTAACTGACACTGTTGTTTTCATTTTCCTCTTTTTACTTCTGTTTAAAAGGAGGCACTGAAGCTAATAAGGGGAAATTGCCTCTGCATCTCATCTGTCACCCAACCTCTGCTTCCACTTATTCACATCAGTATGAAGCCAGAGGCACTGAGAGACCAGCAGCAGGGCTGGCACTGTTTTGCACAGCTGGAGAGACCAGCACTCTCTGCCCCTTCAGGGCCAGGGTTTGACTCCCTAAGATGGAGAAGTCGGATGCAGATGCGAGTGCACACATCTGTAATGATGACCAGGATCAATGAGAGCATTAATTCCCCCAGTTGTTTAATGCAGTGGACGTGTTTCTCTAGAGAGCTGAGTTCAAATTCAATTTAGATGACAAGTCAAAATGATGGTGGCCATTTTTTTCCTCCCAAGGAGATATCTGTCTACCTCCAGCTACCGTGACATAATTGGCGATATCTTCTCAGGACAAATCAGGTCTGAGATTGATAGGGACTGCTGGGCACTGAACCTTGAACCAGGGCTGCTTGCACCATTCCTTACTCTCACTGGTACTGCTAGCTCCGTGGGAGCCTGAAATTCATATGCAATACCTCAAAATAATGAATTAATTAAAAACAGATATAATGTCTGCTGGAAAGGTTCAAACTTGCATCCAAACTTGCATCCACACTGACGACAGGAATTCTTCTATTGGTTTTAAAAGAGATCAGAGACCCAATAATGGTAACATTTAAGCCAGCCATTTTGCAAAACAACCTACTAACTTTTAGGGTCTCCACATTCTACCTGCTGAAATGCGTAGGAGCTTGCTCCTGACCTTGGTTCCCCAGTCATCTGCGCCAGGGATTTGAAGATGCATTTGAATGTAGACTTGGATGTAGTTTGAGCACACGACTTTCCTTTTGGTGGGCCCCATGGCAAAGGAAGGGGAAGAGGTGAGAGCATGCATGGCTCCTTCTGCAGGCAGGACTCCTTCAGGACGTATGCCCAGCTCCGAAACCAGGAGCATCTCCCTTCTTTGAGGCCACCTTGTTGTTTCCATTTGGGAATGACTGTTGCGCTGATGCTCTAAAAAATTTCGACCATGATGTTGAAGTCCTTTGTATCAAGCCCTGTTATTGAGATGCTGAACGTTTCCTAAACCAAGAAAGATGCTAAAGCAGACAATGAAGGAGTTTGGGCTTACATCAGGTTGCAAAATTTTCTGTTCTTTTAAGAGGTAAGATGAATACTCCTCCTCTTTACACTCAGCCCATATCCCAGCTGCAGTTGTGGCTCTGCTCATCATTACTGTGCCAACACTCAGTGTCAACTACCGTGTGGATGGAGCTGAGCAGGGAGGGAGAAAGTTTACCTCCTCAAGTTTCACACTTTTGGCAGTACCTGGTAATAACCATGTTTTATTCACTATTCACACGTGGAGAGACTTTCAAAGGAGTCTTAGCATATGCTAGCAACAAAATTTAACCTTCAGCATTCAGCTCCCCCTCCAAATGAAGGACTATGTCATCTCTGGGTTCAAGAACACTAAAAGATGTGAATTCTTAGCTCTAACTAAAAAGGACATTTCCCACCTAGTCTCTGTTTCGATGTACAAGGCTTGTGCTTAGCGATTCAGTAAGACCACCTTGACATTTAAACATATGTCACTCACTTCAAAAATGTGTCTAGCCCTCCACCCTCCTCAACCCCCTGGCCTCTATGAAAAGGAAACTGAGCCTTTTAAGGGCATCTGTCAAATGTCAGGCAAGCATGCATAATCTGCAGTGTGCTCCCAGGGTAACTGCTGAATAGTTGCTGCTAAACCCTTCTTAAACTAAGGAAAGAGCTAGACCTGTTGAAACGAAGTACAAAACAGGAGGAACTTTTAGAAACAATTTGTTGGTACAAACGCAGAGACCTCCACTTTGAAGCACATGAGTCTGTCACTAGTGGCAGCAGACTACCGCGGCACGCACTCACGACACCAGCTGTCATAATTAATTTCTTGGCAATCATTGCTGGGAAACGAAAGTTACAGAGAATTAAGCTAGCACAAAGTATTTGCCACCAGAAGAGGGGAAAAAAACCTTTAGTGAAGCCTTTGGGAAGACCCAAATTAAGCTTGGCTTTCTATGTCCTGTAGCTTATTAACCTTAAACTGTGAAATTCTTGAGAGAATGAGGATAGACTATGAACAGAACAATTGCAAGACTTCCCTCTGTATTGAAATGAAGTGATTATGTGTATCACTGTAGCACATAAACAACAGAGACGTTGAGAAACTTAGCATTTCCAAGATAATAAAATAAATGGGCAGAGGAAGTTTTCCTCAGCTCATAATGATTTATAAGGCAAACTAGTAGCCTTCTAATCTATTATTCTTGGTAACAGTTCCCTTCCCACCCAAAGATGTATTTATATATGCAATGTATCCAGTAATATCCAGTCAGAAGCTGAATGATTTATCTCGCGGTCTGCAAATTACATTAACAACATAATTAATAACTTAGATATAAAAACTGTGTATATCAAAGCAGTATGTCATGTAATCAATGGCAACAAATCATTTTCTCTGGTGTTTAATGATTCTTTCAAGAGGGCGAATCTATAAAAACAGAAGAGTCAATCAATGAGGAGGTTGCATACATTGTCTGTCCTATTTGCAGACTTGAAAACTAAGGTTGCCTTTATTGTTTGAATTTTAACTATTGGAAATCAATCTGCGAACATAAACAGAAAGGAAAAAAAAAAGTATTAATGGCAAAAAAAAAGTTGGTATCTGTAAAATCTAGTCAGAATTGCTAGCTTCCCAGGTATTGCTAAATGCTGATCACATAAAACGTTTATGAAACCATTATCACTTGCACAAAAGCACAAACATGGGCAGTACATTGAAAAATTATCTTTTGAAAAGGGAGTGCTCTTCCTCCAAACTATAATGTACAACTTGGATGGGTGCTGCAAAATCAATGAGCTTTCCTGACAACCCTAGTTCATTTCCAATGCCTTCTGCTGAAAGTGTTAGTCAAAGCCCACCTCATTCATTTTCAGGAGCAAAATAAGGTAACACATTTGTGCAGGGCATAGACTCTCTTTCATTGACTGACTCTGGGTGAGCATTTGCTCAAGTCCTTTCCGTAGGAAGGTGAGCTGAATACAGGGGGAAAATCTCTCATCTAGCAACTCCTCTAGACTGCCAGGTTCCTCCTTGTTTTTTGGCAACGCGCTTTTCCACTTGCACTGACTCATTTCAGTCAAACACCCTCATTCAGAAGTCAGGGCTGTAATTCAGGAAATGCTTTCATGTTGTTATGACAGACAGATTTTTTTTATTCATTTTTCACTCTAAGATGGAAAGAATGAATGCCTTCTGTGTAGCTCGGAGGCACTCAGAAGCTTTAAAAAAAAAAAGAGAATTAATAAGGACTTCATGCCTTTTCTATGCTATCTATCTGGAAAAACCAGCTTTTAGCTGCGAGGCCCAGGAGGACAGCAGAACCTGGAGCTCTGGATCCACACAGGCACTGAAGTACACGTGAGTGGGATTCATCTCTCCAAACTTTAGATAGATGTCTACAGTGTCCACTCCTGGGCTGGTTATCTCACTCCCTACTAATAGTGGCAAGAAATAAGCATTTGTAAGGTGTACTTCAACAGACCAATGTCAGAGATAAACACAAGGATGAAGGAGTCCCTTCCAATTAACTCTAAAGGGTGGCCAGTTTAGGTGGAGAAGTCTATGTTCAAGCTCTCTATGGGTGTTCACCCCAGCACCTCTTGTTTGCCAGGAGCTTTACAGTGTGAAATGCCTTTGTGGATCTGGTCCATAATACCTCAGAGAAGAGCAGGTATGATGGACCTCCCTTATTATGCTGATCAAGAGGGCAATCTGGAATGCTCTCCTATGATGCACAGAGAACAAAGTTCAGCCTCCACCTACTCCCAGCCCCACCCTGTCCCCTGCCTCCCTGCTTGCTTCTGGCCATGGAGGGTATTATAGCTTGAGCAGCTACAGAGTAATAATTACTATTTGTGTGCATTCTTTTCATTGCCATATTTTTTAGAAGCTACTCTTGATCTTGTTCAAAGCGTGACGCATGGAGGATAACAACTTCTGGGACAAACAAATAGCACTATTTAGCAGTGTAAGCCTCACTTTCCAGTTGCATTTGTATGCATTTGTATGCTTCCCAAGGCAAAGCTGGAAACCAACTTTAGCTGTGCAGTGACGAGGTTGGAGGGGAGGGAGGGAGTGAGGAAGGGAGGGAAGGAGAACAATAAGATTTTAGATACCTAGAACAAGGAGCATACGGTTAGACAAGAATAACTCATATACACCAAAAGCCAGAGACAGCTAAGGATCAGTTACACATTGAGCCTCTAATGATCTGCTTACATCAAAAGCCCTTTCAAGGCACAGCAACATACCTGCCCTGCAAAGGCTCCTGAGCTGGGGGATAATGTAATCATCCATACAATATCCTTTCTCTTTTGTGAGTAGTTTAAGCAAAGAAAAGCAACCGCTTTGACTCTAGTATTAAGCCTCATCTTGA
Organism: Theristicus caerulescens; assembly: GCA_020745775.1. NCBI lineage: Eukaryota > Metazoa > Chordata > Aves > Pelecaniformes > Threskiornithidae > Theristicus > Theristicus caerulescens. The sequence continues at coordinate 75,891,911 of CM036559.1, read as the reverse complement.
ACAATAACTAGGAACAATAATGCCACCTTATTTGCTAAAATGTGCTCTGTGTGTGTGTAGGCAGAATGACTCTACCTGGGATATTTGGGCATTCCTTGCACAGCTCCAGTATTTTTTTTTAATTTTTGATTTCTGGTGCTCATTGTGTAGTTGTGTGGGAGCTGTGGCGTAATTCTCAAATCGGTTGAATTCATCTTATTTGTTTCACAAGCAGGTATTTAGATGAGCTTTGTCTCCCTAAACCTCTTAATATAAAGAGTAAACTAGATTGCCTGTGAGTGTATTGACTGTGTTAAGAATGCTGGATTGTATTGCAAAGGAGTTCAGGCCTGTAATGTTATCACTCAGCAGGAATGGATCCCATCAGAAGGCACATGGCGTGCCATGACGTAGCCAGCCTTAGACCACAAAAGCAGACTTTTCTCTGTGAATTAGACAAACCACACAAAAGGCAACAATAGCTAGCATAAACACTATTTAATACTATTCACAGGCTATTGAAGAGATGGGCGTTGACTAAGAATTGCAGCAAAGCCAGTACATTGTTGTCAGATGAAAGGACGCCTAATGAACAGGAAGCATCATTTGAGCAGGCTGACAGTAACCATATAACTGCAGGATTGTGGGACTGGCATTTACCCCATGGGTCTTTACAGTCAAAAAAATAAAGAGAAATTAAAGCATAAGGAATCCTTTTTTGTAGGCACTTAAAGCCCATAAAGCAACACAAGAAAGTGTACAATTGTCTTTTCATGATTTGTCTGTGCTTCAGCTAATCATAAAAAAGAACTTTTGGGGTGCAGTAACTATAGGTTCTGTGTTGTAAAATAAACCCTTCAAACAACAGAAGATTGGGGTATTTGCAAATTGTCCCAATTGAAATAAGAGCTGCATTTTTTTTCCTCAGCTATCTCAAACTAGATTCTAGCAATGGCTCCCTTAGTAATGTCATGATTGCCCCAACAACCAGGCTAAATAAATGCTCTTGCAGTGGCCCTACTTTATTTGCTAACGTGTAACAGTAGAAGGAACCTAACTAAATAGATTCCCTTCTGATACAATTATTCCAACTTTGTTCTCCCATCCCCATGATCACACACAGAAAATAGCTTCAAATTGTTCCTGCTTTGAGTTTTTAACCTTTTAAATCATGCACTTAAGATGCAAGCAAGATGCTAAAACTCCTTTCTGTCGGGACTTTAGCTGAGACAGACGGGACTCGGGGTTCTTAGAGAACAGAGGTCCGAGAGTCGAATTTTGTTAGTGAGAGTTTTTCTGAGTAAGACTGAAAATATTTTAGGACTGGCATGTTTCAAAATGTTCTTTGGGAAACTGAATCTGGAACAGTGTCCACAGAAAGACCTCCAGGCCACTTAGGCCTGTTATTTGGCAAAAGGCTGTGATGAATAGCATTGTGGCCGGGGAGAGGATATTATTATGTTCTGAAACTGAAGAACTGGCTCTATGCTGTTTGCCCCTGCCTGAGCAGGGACAGTGGAGTTTATATATATACATATATATATATATATATATGCATGTATATGTGTATATATATGTGGACCAGAAGATCAGCTCCTGTACTCTAGATTTCTCCACACCCTGCCCCAGTAATACAGCAACCAGTGCACATGAGGGGCTGCAGGGAGGATGACTATGTATCATCTCCTTACTCCCACTTGTGGACGCTTCAACCACAGAAAGCCCCAAAACAACCTTTTTGGCACTGGCACTATGAGTAGGAGGCAAAGCAGGTTTCAAGTAACAAGGAAGTATATCCCATATAATGATTTAACCCCCTTCTCCACTAACCCCTATCAGCTCTTTCAATAGGCGCACTGTAATACACTTATAGAAAAGAAAGAGAAAGCAGGTGTCGAGGGAATGAAAACCTAAGATCCTTTTCCACATGAAACAGCTGTGAAAAGGCAATCTATGTTGAACTGTGTTTCAGAGGATTCCAGCTAAATTGCCCCCTTAAGGATTTCATTTTCTTTACAAAAATTCAACTACTTGAAAATTAGTTCTACATTAAAAATTCTCTGAATGAACAAATGAGGGATCCAGCCAGCTCCTGACTCACTATCAGCCCAATTTACCTCGCCCACGCAAACCTTTTGATATGTTCTGAATTAGAGCATTGGTTATGCAGTTGACTTTATACGCTGTTTATTAACTGGCAGAAGGAGACCAAAAGAAACACTCAGATTATAGCACGCTGTGCCATTATGCTGTTTTTAAACATCCCCTTTATGTTTATATAAATATGGTTAAACATACATTAAAATAGAGAAGATGATTTTCACCAATAGAGTCAGAGTGACTGATCCATCTAGTTCTAGAAATATGTAAGAGACAATTATAAAAATTCATTGAGCTTGAGCTGGTAAGTTGGTGAGTTAACATTTAAGGGGGCATAGCTAAGATTTTCTGGGCAGCACAAATCAAGTAGGATGTGCGTGAGGGTGATCGAATGAATAGCTGATTTCAGCTTTAACCACTGAGTGACTAGTGTAGTTTATCATATATTTAAGGCTGGAAAAGAAAAGCAAAAAGAAAGAAACAAAAAGAAAGAAGAGAAATAGAAGTTTAATTAAATGCCATGGATGCAGTATAATGCAAATCTCACAAATAGAGCATAATTGGTTTAGCAGAGAGATCCAATGCCATAAATAACCATTCATAATCATATACAATTAACATATCAATAGTCCTTTTTTGGAGTTATAGTCCATAAGCTAAGTTAGTTCTTCACTAGAAAAGTCTGGCAAAACCAAGCTGTTAATTAAACCCTTTTCAGAATTTGGTGCCACATTTCGACTCCTCCACAAAAAAGTCTGAACCTATTATAGTGTCCCTCTTCTTCACAAGCAGAAGGACACATTTTTTTGCCTATTTAATACAACATAAATCTTCAGAGAGGAGAAAACCATAATCTCAAGCCTTTCCACTACAGCTGACTGGCTGAAGTTGCCTCTGCTGTAGTACAGTATTGGGACAATGCAGTAGAGCGGAGATCGGCTTTTTGCGCAGCATGAGACAGAACGTGCGCCTGATTGAAAAAGACTTCGTGATAACCTGAAACAGTCTTAAAAGAACCCAGTCCCAGCTGAGGGTTTATGTACTTTAGGTGATAATTATAAGAATAGGTTAAAGATCCTCTTTTCCTCGGAATTAATTAATGTCCCTCTTCCGTGTATATTAACAATAATTCAATCCTGATCTCTCAGCAAAAGACGAGCTCATTAAAGAATGGCAAAGAGCTTGCCAGTTACCTGCAAAAATGCTGAGAGCTTTCTGAGTACTCACAGATTAAAGGGGAATTAGAAAAGCTTTAACGGGTTGCACAAAGGGCTGAAATTTTCACCTCAAAATTGCTTCAAAGAAAGGTGGCTCTCCAAGCAGCTGGAGTCCCTGCTCTGCTTTGAACAGAAGACGTGCAGACAGGCTTGCTTTCCAACTTTGGGCCTTTCCTGGGGTTTGCCTTTATTATTAACTTCACAAAACATAACTCCACAAAACAAACACCGGCCCTTTCTTGACCAATTCCTCCTTGCACTGCCGTGGGCCTTCCTCCACCCCGGCTTCTCTTTCTGTCCCCCTCCAAAGGCCTCCCCTTATTGCCTGAGCAGTTCCCACTTCAGCAGAAAATCTCTGCTCTCTTTCTAGAGGCTTCAACCGTTAGAGAGGAAGGTGACTAAACAGATGATCTAGGTCCCTGCCATGCTGCTCACCCCTTGTTATGTGAATGTGCAATGATGCCCGTTTAGTTTTTAACTTACTGATCTTTTAATGAGGACTCCGCTGAAAGGCCTTGGAGCAACTCTATGGTCCTGCATGTGACAACATTTTATCTTCATATCCACACATTTTCACCCTTACCTACAGATCAGTCAGGCAAAACCATGAGGAACAACATCCGTATTTATCTCCATTGTAACAACAGAATTTATTATTAAAACTACTTAAACCAACAAGCTGGTCTTTTTGAGCTGGCACCCATCTCACCACAAAGAACATAAGGACACAAAGACCTATGAGGCTTCTCCCTCAAAGGAACCATGTCAACCTCCAGCATCAGGTATATTTTTAAAAGAGATGATGCCTTTCTTGTCCATTGAATGTTGCTATATTATCAGCAAATCAGCTTAAACGCAAATAATAGTTAGGACAGACATTGTAGGAGTTAAAAAACATTTTCTGAGCAAATGTCCCTTCTGGACTCTTTGTTGAAATGAAATGGGACTCCAAGACAAAAAAATTGAATAATGAAATGTCACCTTTCACCCCCTTAATTCTAATGCTATATTCGGGTCTGTGGGCTTTCTTACCAACATTTCATTAACAATGCTGTGGGAGGAATAGGGAGTTTGATTGATGGGACCAATGTTACACTAAGCTAGTTGATTATTTCATATTGGATGTCATACAAAGATATCTAATGGCACTTAAATCATTAGCTAATGTAAAACAGAGAACATTTAAATCATGAGATAATGGGTACAGAAGCTGTACTAGTGCTTCCTAATCTCTGAATCAGCTGAACTTTCAAAACCAAACTCTAAATCCAGAGTTTCCACATTCTCTAATACCAGTTCAAAACTGACAGGCATGGAAAAAACAACAGCCTGCTAATCAACACTGCAGCCTTATAGCCACAGATCTATGAGCTTAATCACTTGCTAGGACTTGATGACATTCCTCATTAATTTAATGTGGTTTTTATCTTCAGAAGTAGAATAGCACACGGCGTGGAATTTATTCCACACACCTGTATGCCTGCTCTGCATCGTGTGTACTCTATGTACGAATGAAGCCTCATGGGCAGACATTACCAGCACTGAAAACAGCAAGTGCCAATGTAAATAATACCTCTACTTCATTTTGAGCACAGGCATATGTCCTCCACCCACTTGTGTCATGCATGGAGAACATGGGCACAAGCTTTTCTTCAGGTGAGGGTATGAGGAGACATCTGGGGAGTATCACAAAGGAATTTTGGATCCAAAAGGGGAATGAGTGTGTCAAGTGCAGAACTATCATCAGGAAAGCAAACATTGTTGCAGGGCATCACTTCAAGGGTTGATGGGACTCATGCAGGTAGTTGGGTCAGTCATGCTCAATCTGTTCTTCTGGGAAACCTGGCCATTTCTCTGTTTCCTGTTGACACATTTATTACGATCATCACCTGACCAAGGAGACCTTTCTCGAAGGGCCCTGATGTTGCCTGATGAAGTGAAGGCAGTTTAAGCTTGGGCAGTCTGAAGACCATCATGAGCACCGCAAGGAGCTTCAGGTGCCTGAGAGGTGGCCATGCGGTGCAGTTTTTCAGTCACTAAAGGCACCTAATGTTCATTCACATGGGGTAGTACGCAGTTGACCAAACACAAACATCTAGAGTCATTTTAGATGTCTAACTGTATCCAAGACATCTGCGTAGAGCTTGCTGATATGGCCCACACCCTTACAGTATAGCTCAAGGCCAGGTGGGACCCTCTACATCTATGTTTAGACAACTTACTGCCAGTATTAAACACAGCATGGGGTGTAAACAGGCAGAGTTTGCAAAACAGCTATGGTATAAAATGAAGCGTGGAGAAAGGGAATTGTGAAAAGGTCATAAACAGAGATTTGTTGGGGATGGCTCTTCCAAGAGCACCAGGAGCCGGGTTTGGAGTAATATATATCAAAGGATGTGTGTGGGAGTATTTGAGAAGAATGGTGACAGGTTTGGAGCATTGGGTGAGAAACATGGCTTTTCCCATGGTGGCCCACCTACGCGGGCTGCGGAAGGAAGATCTGCTCTGTAAGAGGGAGGGAGGGAAGGTGAAGTGTCAGGAGTAACACAGCTGCTGAGCAGACTGAAGGACAGTTGAGAAGAAGGCTAGTAGAGAAGTCTCAAGGAATCCTTTTGGGAACATCCAAATTTAAAGTTACTGAAGCTGAAAGACTTTCTGCTTCCCAAAAAAGGAGAGGAGAGGAGAGGAGAGGAGAGGAGAGGAGAGGAGAGGAGAGGAGAGGAGAGGAGAGGAGAGGAGAGGAGAGGAGAGGAGAGGAGAGGGAAGAGAAGAGAAGAGAAGAGAAGAGAAGAGAAGAGAAGAGAAGAGAAGAGAAGAGAAGAGAAGAGAAGAGAAGAGAAGAGGAAGAGAAGAGAAGAGAAGAGAAGAGAAGAGAAGAGAAGAGAAGAGAAGAGAAGAGAAGAGAAGAGAAGAGAAAAGAGAAGAGAAGAGAAGAGAAGAGAAGAGAAGAGAAGAGAAGAGAAGAGAAGAGAAGAGGAAGAGAAGAGAAGAGAAGAGAAGAGAAGAGAAGAGAAGAGAAGAGAAGAGAAGAGAAGAGAAGAGAAGAGAAGAGAAGAGGAGAGAAAAGAAAGAAAAGAGAAAGAGAAAAGAGAAAAGAAAGAAAAAAGAAAAGAGAAAAAAGAAAAAAGAAAAAGACAAGAAAAGACAAGAAAGAAAAAGGAAAAGAAAAAAGATAAAAGAAAAAAGAGAAAAGAGAAAAGAAAAAAGAAAAAAAGAAAAAAAAAAGAAAAGAATAGAAGGAAAAAAAGGCACCCTGAAACTGTGTTTCACTGCTAACTACATTTTACAGCTAGCTGGAGCTACCCAAGCTCTGATTTTATACTCAGATAAGAGTTTCCCCCACTCCTGGACTGGGGTCATACTCAGAGCTTTTATTTCATTGCACCTGGTATGTGGGCACAACAAGAGAGTCCTGCTTCTGCTGCCCCTAACAAGCAGGGCTATTCAGCAAGAGCACTTCGACATCCTAACCCTCGCTCTGGGACAGGCCATTTTGAGCACTTCTGTTCAAACCTTCCTTTTGTCCTAACTTCCTTTCCTCCTTAGGATTTTTTTTCTATTTTTTTTTCTTTTTCTTTTTTTTTTCTTTTTCTTTTTTTTTTCTTTTTCTTTTTTTTTTCCCAAAGGACACTGCACAGTCCAGAAATTCCCTGCTCCTTGTATTGCATGTCTGGAATCCTAACAAGTCAAACCACAGGAGTTAAGCCAAAAATTTGAATGGAGACAATTAAATTCTTCAACACTTGCAAAAAATAAGGAGTCATAATTTATACCGGCTTTAAAATCCACCCCATCTGTTAGTACATTTCTAACAATGTGATTTGTCACAGTAAAAAGTAATTAAATGAAATGTATAAAAATGAGTCTCATACTGTTTTATGCATAAAATATATTTTATTATAATTAGTCACCTGAACAAAGGATGATGAAGAGGTTATAAATGGCAACACTTACAGAATTTAAACACACAGAAGTTGTAGCGCAAGCAAAATATTTTCTCCATAATCAATTCACAAAGAATATTTAAATGGGAAAACTGAGTTTTATTTAGGTAATCCAATTGTCTTCAAGAAACAGAAAGTTTTGCGAAAGGAGAGCAGTTACGTACAGTGTTGGGGCCTGATTCAGAGTCAATTAAAAGGCTCCTGCTGATTTCAATGGCTTTCAACCAGCTTCCTCAGCGTGCCACTATGCTGAAGAGCTCCCTCACTGAGCCAATAGAAGGAATCAATGGTCTTTTACACTAAGAGAAGAATAACCCACCCGGATTAAATTGATCTCACTGGCTCGACTATGTAAAAAGTTCACATTAAAGCTGCCCATTATCATATGAATAAACAAACCTTTCTAATGCTGCTATTGTTTTTGCCATTTCCATGTTGTTTTGTTGTGTTTTTTGTTTTCACTTGACACTTGCAGACACACCTGTAGTATTTTATTTCTGAGCTAGAATCACAAAAAGCTCTTTGGTTATGTGCAGTACTTTCAGCTGTGAGGAGGTGTTATTGTTTGTGCACACAGACTAAACAAGAAACTGCGAGAAAAAAAGGAACTTTAAAAATATAGTATTAAACCCAAATATAATGAAAATCTGTTGCAGGGGAGGGAGATGGGGTTTATGCCATAAGCAGAAACAGCAGTATAAACAGAGAAAGAAAAAGAGCACCCAGAGTGGGAATGATGAGGAGACCCATTCCTAACCTGACTCAGCCAGATCACTTAGGAGGAGATTGTCCCTCTTGGTCGTTTAGCAAGAGCCACTGGTAGTTACCAAACAGCCTTCTCCAAGCAAGCAGCTCTCTGCAGCCTCCCAAAAGGAACAAACAATCAGACAAAACCATTTAGGGTCAGAACAGATAATAAAGTCTGTCCTTCTAATTTTAGACTGAATGTTTAATATGTCTCTGAAACTTAAACCTCCATCATCTTCCCCTTCCTGCAGCTATAGTCTCTTAAGTTTTCTTCTGCTTTTGCATAATGAGGATTTTGTTCATAATGTTGAAAAGACAAAATCCAAACAACTTTTGTTTGAATTCCTGGAGGGAATTTTTTTCCTTATTTATGCCTCTTTAAGTTATGTAAATTTAAGTTGCCAACTTTATATTATGCTTGTGCATGCTCTTTGTTCCTTTAATCCACTCTGGCTCTTGTGATGTAGGAAAAGGACAAACTACAGTAGACACAAATCAAATTTTCCAAAAAGTAGCACACACAAAAGCATTAGTGTTCCTTGCCATCTTTCTTTTTACCTATTTATGCCCAGAATCTAGCTAATCGATGTTACCCATGGCTAAGAGCACTGTAGCCCAGAACATCGCTATATTGACTGCTAAGCACAAAAAGAATACATGACATTGCTCATAACTCAAACATCACTACCACATTTCACTTCCAACATTTAAAAATAAAAAACAGAACCCCAAAGCTTTCATTATTTAAGTTAAACAATGAAATTGTTACTGTGTCGCTTGAAGCCCTGCTTTGCTCCCAGTGTCTTAAGACATCTTTTTTCCTGGAGAGTGATGATACATTTTATAAGACACAGATACATGCAAAGCAAGACCTTTTTAGATCAGCTCCAGGATTACAGGTTGCCATGAAATGAAGAAGAAAAAGAGAGAAGGGATTATGCCAGGAAAACATGAAGTAAAAGCAGTTTCATCTCACTGTCAAGGCAGTTCTAAAAGGCTGTCGTCTTCTCCGCCTTCCCTGTTACCTGGGAAATGCTCAGAATAAAGAAGAAGAAAATGTGAAAATGCCTCAGCTTGTGCTAGCAAGCCAGAGCAGTGTTGACAGGATTACAGAAGTTGCCTAATTAATTCCTTCTTTGCTAATATCCACCCCAAGAACTCCACTTTAACTGGTAAACAATCAACAATTCAGGATGCTAAACTCAGGAGCTAAATACCAAATCTGACTGCTCTTCTTTCCTGCTGGGGCTCGCCTGCTCCCGCGGGCAGCAGGGATGCTTTTGGGGCAGGGGCAGCCCCTGTCCCGCTCGTCCCCCCCAGCTGCCCAGTAACACCACAGAGGCAGCAGGCCAGGAGCGACGGCAACCAGCACTACAACCTCCCTGAAGGCAGGGTGACCCTCCTCTTCTCCCCCTTTCCACCAGGGGTTGGAAAGGGGAGAGGCATAACTTAACTCTCATTTTTTAATTTCTTTTTCTTTAAGGGAGCAGGAATTGCTCATCAGGTGTGTTTGTGCACTTGAGGGAGGTTTGCTTTCCATGCAGCCCCGTGAGGAGAAGGATGGATGTCCCTCCCCAGGGGATGCAGCTGATGCGCTAGCCATGTGAGCCCTGTATTAAAACCAGGTGTGACAGTGACCAGCAGTTGGATCTCTTATGTCGCTTGAATGAATATGCACATGGCTTGCAAATTATGCTGATTCCTTGGCATATTATAGATAATAAAATCTTGGTCCAATGTTTACGCATCCAAAGAAACAGAAGTTGCTATGATTTATGTCTTTTCCCCTTCCTCTTAAAAAAAATCAGAAATACCGCCCCCCCCCCAATACTAGTAGAAAGTTTTAATAAACCCACTTTTCTGAAACAAAAATGAATTCCAGTCCCCTAGAATTTCCCAGTGACTTGTTAGCAACCATTGTGTATCTTTATCTCTTTCTTAAAGGAATAATAATAATAAAAAAATCTTACAACTCACAAAGCTGCCCCAATTCATCGCTGTACTCATTTGCATGTACATTTTATTCCCATTCTTCTACCCTTTATTTGTGTCCTCTAGATGGTTAACTCCACAGGGAACGGATTATATCTTTTCTTTTTTATACAGTTCTATGCATAATGGTCCCCTACTGGTTCCTTTGGACACTACCATAATATAAATATAAATATTTACTACCACTGCTAGCACCTAGGAAGAATTATCCTGAATAGCTCTACAGTTGTAGCCAGTAAAATTTTAAAGATCCTGGTCTGGCAAATGCATGGGAATTGCTGTTACTTATTGATCCATATGTGAGCGATACCTGTAAGACCTGCAGCCATCCGGGTTAGTTGCTTTTACTCCTCATTTGCCGACATCATCAGGGCTCTATATCATTACTAACCTATATATGCAGTAAGTTACGTGCCCCACGCTGTGTGAATTATTTTCTTTTTCATGGGACTCACCATTAACAGGGAGAGAAATTATAACCTGTGTCTGGGAAGCCCTCTCCCTGTGCAATCCTCCTCCCTTTCATTTGCAGAGTGGCACGCTAAAAGCTGGCAAGACAGACTGTATGCAAAGCCGTTCTGTAATAAAGGTGTGACACAAGGGACTACTTGTAAATGACTGATTTTCTCCTTTCTGCTCAGTTCCCTGCTATATATTATATATTATGGTCTGGTGTTACAGGGAGATTATATACTTGCCACATGGTAAAAGTTTTCATGACCGCTGACTCCATTTTCCACAGTTAAATCTACCGTTTTTCTAACGCACACAGGCACACATGTCCTTTTAAAGTCAAGCTCAAATGAAATACAGTATCAAATGAAAATAATATTATGGCAGGTGTCTCAGTTCCAAATTGTTTTTCTTAGATTGATAGAAAGTTTTTACTTCAGGAAAAAAGGTCTGTCTTGCCAGTAATTCTTTATTATACAAGCTTTTAGGTAGAACAGCTGTGTGAACAGTGAGGGAATTTGCTTCCTCCTTTGATCTCTAAAATGGGTCCATCTCTGCAGCATAGGTGCTCTTCAGTGCTGGAAATTAGGTTGCAATCCTTAGAGGCAGACACTGTCTTGCCTACCCGAAAACAGGGGCAGATGAGTTGCGCTTAGAGTATCTTCAGATCTGATTTGGTCTCCTCTGGAGACTGCTCTGCAAAGCCCCAGGCTGATGTTATCCCACCAATAACCACAAAGCGATGACTGGACATCCCTTTGTCTATGCTGTCTCAGTGGCTTTCTGACCATGTGGCAGCCTCTGTACCTCAAAACAAACACAGGGTCTGGACCTGACGCTGAGACAAAGGTGTCAGCTGGAGTGGCCCTGTTTGGAGGTCCTCAGGAAACAGAAAGCTCGATGTAGTACATGGCTTCTGCTCAATGGGTAGACCTGACCATGAGGAGAAGCTGCAGAGGCTTATGGGCAGCTTCCTTCTGCTTGGCAGGGAAAATCTGCATCAGCTTCCTCTTCCCTGAGCTTTAGATGGCTGCACATGAGCCAACTGCCCTGAAGTTTCATCTCAGTCAAGGGAGAAAAATGCGTACTTTTTAGGGAAAAGTTCATTTAGGTGTCTCTTTCAGGGTGAGATGAATGTCTTCTCAAGCTGCTTATTTCTGTCTCTCATTGATGTCTGGGTAAATGCTACCTCTAGCTGGCACACCCATTTCAGGGGGAAAAGTGACTCTAACATCACGAATGTGCACACTTTTTTTTGCCATCCCCTTCTAAATGGAGAACTATATGCCAATCCTGCAAAAGTGCAGTGATATGAAGTAGACAGGAGTTGGTTTACTCAAGCAACACAAGTTTCTCGATTTTTGCCGCTTGTTCCGTCCTTGTCCTCAGACTGCCATTGAATCCTGCTTCCAGTTCTTGTATTTCACATTGCTTCCCGGGCAAGGTTTCCTTTCTCCTCACAGTTCTCTTGCATTAGTCCATGTACAGAGCGAACCACACCATGAAGTTTTCTAGATTGTACCTCATCCCAGGAGGTATCCTTAAATGTTTATTAACCCAAAATGAGACCAAAAATAAAATTTTTGTAGCAAGTTAGATCTGTGGCTTGAGTCAACAAATCAAAATTGTTGACTTTTAAGTAGTGACCCAACTTCTTCATTTTGCCTAATGAGAAGCCCTTGTATTTGATGGCTTGATCCCTATCTTTGGTTCAGCACGCAGGGTAACAACGTTTGGCTTTACCTTCTGTTAATGCAGATAATTGGTGTCTGTCCCGAGTCAGTAAATATCACTTACCTTTACCATGAGGCTGAGTTCAGCTGCTAGCTTAATTTCTCAAAGCTAGTGGAACTTTGCTGCATTATTTTATTAGCATTTCATTAGCATGTCTAGAATACTGTTCTTCAACATTGTCAACCTAGCATCTGAGGGGGTTATAAAACTATTTGGAAAATAAAGTCATAGTCTATTTTGGTGACAGAGGCCACGTCCTCACTAACCTTTGACTGTGTGTTGTGATGCTCCCAGAGCAGTGGCCATGGTCCCCCAAATTTGGCGCCGATGAGCATGTGCTGAGGCTCCCAGCAGGGCCAGGCATTGCAGGCGGCGAACGCGGGCATCGTGCCCCAGGCTGGAGCCAGGATACAGCAGGGTGGGTACATGCCACGCACAGGCGTTTGGCAGCACTCCCAGGTCCCATAGTCTAGACGCAGCCAGTGACTTAATTAACAGCTGAATAAAAGTTAGGCTGAAACTTTAATGTTCCTCAAGTACTTTTGTTGTTTGCTGGCAGACTTCTGGCCTGTGCAGAGGAATACCCGTGCACCGACATGGTCCAGCCTGACACAGCCATCTAACACAGCTCAGAGAGTCACTCTGGTGGGATTCACAGCCTAACGAGAGGGGCACAGGGTCACGTCAGCTGCTTTGGGGTGTCTTACCTGGCCTCCATGGCCTCTCCACATCAGGTTGTGTTGGTCCTGTGTCATGCTTCCCAGCCCACATGGATGTCTTCAATGCTTTAAGACATCTAAAATCACACTAGACACATGTTCAGGCACCTGGGTGAGTCACTACATGACTTGTACTCACCTCTCTGCATGCACGGATGGTAAAAGACAGTTCCTGCTCTTCAGAGACTCCAGTCTCAGTATGGAAGAGGGGTACCTGCATGAACAAGGGAAATGGATCAATGTGAAGTACAAATATTTAACCTTTCCTGCTTTGGATATTACTGGATTGGTACTGTCAGACCAACCAGGAGCCTCAGCCTTGGGTTAGGAGTTGGTTATGGTGAGTACTGCACAGACTACAGACACTAGCAATGTCTTTGCTCCAAGGAAAAGGCAGACCCTGGAGAAATAAAAAGAATCAGTGTTGACTGATAATTTTGAGATAATCACAGGAAACTCTTCCCATGTACTGGAAAAAGTCCAAGAGTAAGCTCAAATTTAACATGGAAAAGAGGAATATTTTGCCCAGTCAAAACTAGTGGGGACCTACTTAAAATAAAGATGAAAGGCTGGATGACAACAGGTTGTGAAAGCCCTTACCAACAAAACCAAGAAACTTTTATTTGCGCAGTAAAAAAGAGAGAATGAGTGGGAGAGAAGCAAAAATGCCTGCAGGCTGCAGACCTGGCTGGGTAGGAGCAGGGCAAAAAAGCATTTCTCAAGTTCACAGAAAAGGATTTTGCAGGATCTGCCCTTGCATGGAAAATCTATGCCTCCTGCGATACAACATTTTTGCCAAGGGTTGCCTTAAAAATAAATAAGCATTTCTCCTTTCTCCTCCATCCTCCTTCTCTCTGTGTCCCCCTCAGTAAAGCTCTGCAGAAGAATGCTGGATTAAACAAATTCCCTGGCCCAAGTGGCAGAGCACTGATCTTGCTCCTATTCTGTGAGATGGGGCAGCGGCTCCTGGTCCTCTTTTAAATAAAAATATTATTAAAATGCAATCTATATTTGTGCTTCATATGTTGCTGGTCTTAAAAGCAAAGAGGCATCACGTGGACAATAGAAAGAGCTTGGACAGTGGTTTCTGAATCAGTTTCCACTTCTGCTCCCACTACACTAACACAAGGCTGTCTCCAAGGATATTCCAATAACAAACAAATGTGATATCCTTAAAAATCTTAAAACTTTTCCATTCTCAATATATTTCATGAACGTCTCCTAAAAATAGAAATCTGTACTGTTGTAGCTCTCCTCCACCTTACCAACACATGGACACTGAGGCAAGGAGAGACCATTGTGTCATCCACTCCAAGACCCTCTGTTGCACGGGCAGTGTGACTTTTCTTGAATGCATTTCTGTTTGGATTGGAGCAGATATTTAAAACAAACAAACAAATAAACCATGAACTTCACACACATTACTTTTAACTTAGGATTGTGGAAACCACTACATGTGGAAGATGTTGCTGTCTGCACAAAAAGCAATGGCTCCTCGGGTTTTGTGTGTGAAAATCAGACTTAGTTTTGTCAGAAATGAGACCGAAAAAAAGGTCTATTTTTAAAGAAAGTGCACCAATGAGCTGTACTTCAGTCAGAAAAAAAGAGCAGCCATTTGATTTCCATGAATACTGCCCATTCAAAGCCTGTAGTGAAGTCTTCCTAGTTTGCCAGACAGTTGGCGGAGTCAGCCATGCCAAACTTGGCACATATTTGAGAGATATACAAACACAATGGATTAGCGGTATTTATATTTCACCCTTCACCTCTCACGGGGGTCACGTTCTCAGAAGAAGGTGACATCATTGTGAAGCTTTACCCCGCTTAAGCACCAAGCAACATATCTCCTTATTTAAAGATCAGATTATCCCTTCTTCATTGTTTTGCATTTGATTTTGTTTCTTTTCTCCATTTTGGGGAAGGGCAGCTCACTATTTTGAAGAGGTGATGGAGCATGTCAGGATTTAAGGAGTGAAAGGGAAGAGATTGGTTTGGATTTTCTGCCTCTCCTTTGTGTGCTCTGAAGCTCAATATACTTAAAGTGGTGACTGCAGGTACACGAGCAGAAGAAAGCTTTTGTACTCTTATAAACCCCAACGTTCGCTTGGACTATACCTCTATAGTCAGAAGACAGGAAAGAAGTTCAAACAGTTTTTTAGCCGCTTTCCATTTCAATGGGCGTTTATTAGCAATATTGGCAAGTCTCAGAGATCAGGATTTTAAAGTGCTGATAAGGGGTTTGATGCACATACAGATAACACGATGCAAAGAGCAATAAGGACTACAGATGTCCCTGTTTTAAAGAAAGCTAGAGGACTAAGTGTTGCTCACATCTGAGTTTGTAATTTTCCACAAATGGTAGCTGGGTGTTAATATATGGGAAACAACTGCAACCATATTGCTTCTCCCACTGACATCTCTTCTAGATAGATAGTTTCCTACTTCACCAGCCCCAAACAAGCTCCTCAACTTCAGCAGGTTGGTAAACTCTGCATAACTGTGGAAAATGCCTATCTTTCTATGTCATCTTTATCTACAGTAGTTTGCAGAATACGGAGAGCAAACCTGAACTCCATGTCATGAATCAAGGGAGTTTCTCATGTCAAGACTTTTTAGCAATTTTAAAAAATATTGCTAATATTAATTCATTGTATTTTATATTAATGGATGTGACAAACACAGCAGACATAGTAATTTCAGGAGAAAACACTTTCAAAGAAATATGGTAAAGCAAGTGACTCAGTGAGATATTGGTAATTCTGAGGGGAACTCATGTCATTGACCATACGGAGGTGACAAAGTACCACCTCAATGCACTGTTCAAAGATTAATATCAGAATAATGTCATCTTAAATGTCTACTGAAAGCATGGGTTATAATTATGTGAATATTTTGGGCACTGTCTTCTTACTAAAGGTGGGTGAATACTGTCATGAATGTTTGATCAGACATTTAACTGGATTTGCTTCTGCCACACTCACACTTCTTTTACACTCACTTTCCAAGCACCACAGTGTATTTTAATTTTACTGACATAAGCATTTGCAAAAAAAGCAAATTTCAAGGTCATATATTTAAGTATTCATTGGAAAAGGCATTATAATTTAACATGCATGACTATTCATGCTAGAAATATTTGTATAATTATCTCATTTGAGCCAACAGTGAGGTTTGAAATCAGAAAAAAAAAAATTAAGACTGCCCTTAAAAAAGCAACTGCTTTCATGGTAATGTCCTAGTCTCACCCATCCTCTCACTGGATCAGTCATTAACAAGAAATTAAGACTGGGAAAATCTCCATGTGCATTTTGATCCTGGTCTTGCTGCCACAGAAGCCAGCGATAAAACTTTCATTGATTTCGGTAGTGCTGCATCAGAGTCTTCATCTGCGTAAACATTAAGTAAGAGAACAAGAATAGCACCATGCAAGACACGTGACCAATCATGATTTACTTAGAAGAAAAATATTAACAGGGATTAACAAATACTTGCAGATATCTCTGTTAGCATTGAGCTACATTCTGCTATATTATATTTCTTTGGGTCAAATTCCAAATTCTTACCATACGTAGAGACTAAATTGGGCTATCCAGGATCTGCAGCTTTGGGCATTACACAGTGTGTAATCTAGCCCCCATACTGGGACACATACACGTGCTGAAGTCTTTTTTTGATTTATCATCCTTTTTCATTTCCCTCTGAAGTTCTTTTTGCTATCAGTTTCTCTGGGGTAGGAACAAGCTCCCAAAAAAGTACCCCTGCAGTGACAGTGCTTTGAGGAAGGCAATAGAGGAAATCTCATGACATCGTTTTCAGTTTGATCTCTTAAATGTATTTTATATTTACAGATATTCCTTTTGTTTGCCATGTTTAAGCTTTTGATATGGGGGAGGTGTTATTCCTGTGGCATTTTCCAGTTTCTTTATTAATTCTTGCAGCAGCAGTTGTTTTGCTATTTTTGCTAGCTGTAAGTAACACAGGGCTTTCTCTGAACCTTCAGGGTTTTGGTCTTACAGAGCTCCCAAGATTTGGTTTCTCCAGGTAAAGAAGCTCTTTTGTGTTGTTTTCACCTGAGCATCCAAAGAGAGGGGAAGGTAAAATTAAGAGTGCTTCAGCATGTTATTAGATCTGTTTGAATTAGTTTTAATGGGAAGGGCAAAGAGAGTCGTGTCTGGTGAAGAACACCTGATCAGGCAACAGCTGTACATCACCTCATGCACTATATCCCTGCTCCAACTTGTAGCAATAACTATGGAGGGGCAAAGTTTGAGGATGCTTGTGGACCGCAACTTTCATTCCTGTAAATCAATCTGCTATTCATCTAGTGCATGCATGCATGCATGCATGCATCTATATATGCAAGGAAAGAAGGATCTGACTATTGGGCATTTTTTAACTATCTGCTGTGAGGTCTACCCTCCTTGCCCGCTGTCCGGCTAGAGATCAAGAAATGTGAGCCCCATGAGGACGTGGATGCTCACAGAGAGTGAAGGTCTTGTGCTTCTGGCTCAGAGCTGCACTCAGGAGTCCTTCAGCTCTTTATATTGTACTTAATTCACAGGTGGAGTAAAATCTTGCAGACGTTAGTGAGTGCAACAGTAGCTGTTGTGAAAATAAAGCCTTTGTGAAAATAAAGCATTTGTGAAAATAAAGCCTTGCCTTCTATGTTGTATTGTAGTAAAAGATAAAAGACAAACAAACAAACAAACAAACCCAAAACCTAAAAATAGCCAGAAATAGCTAAATCGCTAATGACTGGTTAAAATACTTAACTCTCTTATTAGACCAAAGTAATCTTTGATACAAAGGTTTGGGAAGGTGCACAAGGAGAGTTTTCCAGTAGTGATGTTAGAAAAGCGAGAAGTCCAATTCGGACTGTAATCAAATGTGGAAATTGTATTATAGAGAGACGCTAATTCTCCAGAGAACATGATAGTTGTCACCGATAAATACACCGCCAAGGCCTGACATACTCCGGTTCAAATAACCTACCCATCCATCACACGGGCACATATGTACACACTTAAAGCTTCCTAAATTCTGTTTGCAGGGCCTGATCCCTGCAGGGCTGAGGGACACAAATAACCTTGCTACATGCCAGTAATCCCATTATCAGGCAGGATCAGGCCCTGATACTGAACATACCATCTTGCTGGTTCTAATCAAAATGCAAATGGCTCACATCACGTTTGGGTTAAGCAACAAACACCAGGAGTATTTTGAGATTTCATATTCCATGGAATTAAGAAATCTTTGAGGATGTTTGTCAAGAGGAGGTTGCACCATTATATTTTTCTGCGTTCCAGTCGTGTTAGCTATGTTAATGTATTACAATTTTAAAATCATGTTTTGTTCCCAAATTCTTCTATGTTTTCTACAAAAACATCTCTATCATTACATTTGCATTTTAAAAGACTGTGGATGTTATACTTACAATGGGTATTATTTACATTTCAGATTTCCATATATCTGCACCAACTGGCTTTGCTGGATCTCTGATACAATCACGCTTTCCATTATCCGTCTTCTGCTACAACGATAATTCACTTTACTTCCAAACTTTGCTAGTCATGCTTTGTATAATAACTCAGGTCTTACTATCCCTCGCAAGTTCGGTGGCTCATTAATATAGCTCTTACAGAGAGGGTGCACTACATATTGATCTAATTAAACATTTTTGAATCAGGACAACAATAGTAATGGGATTAATTATTGTAATTTGTGCAGCAGAAGTATATACATAAATAGGCAATTTTTCCCCCCCCGTATAGCCGGCAGAAAATGAATTTCAGACATTAGGACCTGAGAGACCAGAGAGCTACAGCTGCTGAGCTAGTGTCCCTCCCATAGTCCTGGCCAGCAGCTCTGACATCCCTGCACAAAGTAATCACAGATCACAGCATTTAATCACTGAAAACAAGCACTCCAGAGGACAGCAGTGTCAATATCCCACTCTCTCATTATCTGTTTGGATTGCACATCCACACTGTCAGATAAACAGAGTGGAAAATTAAGATTAAAAATATGGTAATTTCATTTCAGGCAGCAGGCACCACTCACTGCCCCTATTATGCTATTGATTACCTCTGAATTCAATTTTTCTTTCAATGCAAACTTTAATCTGTTTGCTACCCAGCAATTCAACTCCCCAAGGGCTATTTGAGAGTAAGTAACCATTTAATCTGATGCTAACTGAAAAATCACCGTCCTTAATGAATTGTGTAAATCATTCAGCTCTAAAGCACCTTTGACTTCTATTTCATTTTTTATTTTCTACTCAATATAGGAAGGGATCGGCGTGTGAATAATTACAAAGTAGCAAGTATTTTTAAATAGAGCAAATATGATAAAAACCCTATTATAGTGGGGCATGTGTAATGAACAGTACTTTTTAATTTCAAAATAGCTATTCATTAAAAAAGAATGGGAGATTAAAAAGAGAGGCTCAAAGCTCAAGGTAAAAGTTGATAGACATTGTAATTACATGGTTAATTTCAAAGATTTATATGCTGTTATGATTTAAAAGGAATTTTTATGACCTGACATTTTCATTTGAGAAGATTTTTTATTTAAAATTAATCTTCTAGCTCCTATTCTTAATTATTTCTTGGCAAGCGATAAATGGGAATACAAAAAATGCCTTATATCAAATTTTCAGCAGAATAAATGCATGTGAATTTGTGAACAGCAATAAAGTGGTCCTACTTACCGTAGTTGAATCACTTTACATTGAAATCCCAGGCTAAAATAAATTCTTTGTATATGGAAATTATTGACACTTTTAGGAAGGCTCTTAAGCTGCAGATTCACACTGTGATTTTTATTTTCCCAAGTAAGAAATTCAGGGCACTTTGGCTACGCCGAAATTGCCTTTCTACTTTGCAATTCAGTTCGCAGCTCACCTTTCCTCCTCCTCAACTTCGACGGGTTTTCTTCCCAGCTCCCAACAAAGGGACCGGCAGTCTGGGGAGGGACTTTGCCTCCCAAATTTCCTCCAGCCCCGGCGGCGGGGAGGGAAGCCGGCGGCTGACTCAGGCCAGACGCACGCTCAGGTGCTTGTTTACAGCCTGCCTTGCAAAGGCGGCGTGTCCTGGGCCGAGGAGGCTGTGCCCCAGGGATGCTGCCCCATCCGCATGCTCACGTTGTTTTTCTCAGAGCCAGCGCGAAGCCAGGAGCTCAGCTATGGCCAGCGCCGCCGCGACGTCCTTCCCTTTCCATGGATGACCATGCCTTTTGTTGTGACCGCGCTGAGCACGTTATTAAAGCAGCCCGGGACCCTTCTAATTTTCCCAGCACCAAGGGAGCGTACCCTGCACCACTGGGCAGGGATCCCGCTTCGCCCTCTGCCGGGTCCCACATGGGATGTGGAATGCAGGGCACAGGATAAGGAGTGTGGGATGCAGGACACGGGATGTGGGATGTGGGATGCAGGATGCTCCCTCCCTCATGGTGCAGCAAGCGGAGGGGCAAAGCAGCACACCCCAAAAAGTGTCTCTCGCTAACACACAGTGTTGTACACAGCTGCAATAACAAGCATGAAGGCGGCCCCCATTCCCAGTCCTGGTCTTGGCCCTCCCTCTGCAAAATGGATCAGGCAAAAGCATGTGGGGGACTGAGAGTTTTTTGCATGGCACCCACCAGAAGGTGCCAATTGCCGTGCTCTCCTTCCACAGCCTCCCCCAAATCCGCATGGCCCCACTGCTTTCAGATGGAGCCACACAGCTGCCAAGGGAGCGCTGCCAGGTCGGAAGGGTTGGCAACATCTACCTTCTCTACAGCAGCAGCATGTTGAGTAAGGGGAAGGATGGGCTCTGCCTCCCTGGTGCTGCATGTAGGGAGCCTGGAGGCAGTGGGGCAGGAGCCCAGGGTGGCTCACTGCTGCACCGCCAGCACCCCAGCGAGCGGGAAGAGCCAGCACCCCGTCCGCTCCCTCACCCAGGTGAGCAAAGCTGGCTGTCAGGCGCTCAGGAAAACATGCTGCTCCTGTCACTGTGCTGGTATAAAACCTCCCGGGAGCACCTGGCTGCCTCCAGCCCCAGAGAGGTGGTGGTGATGGTGGTGATGGTGGCGGTACTGAAGGCACCACAGTGGGCTCCCCCTGGCCCTGCTGCGTGCACACTGGTCCGCGTGTATCCGCATGCCCTCAGCATCCTCCCGTCTGTTTGCATACGCTCATCCACAACACATGCAGGGTGATCGGTATGTGATAAATTGCAAAGCTGCATACTAAATTATGCTTTTATGCCCTCCAGACATAGTCACCTGCATTTTCTGTCCCATCTCATACCCTTCTCTGTTGGCTTTGCACTCCCTATTCCCAAGCACAACACAGCTAACAGCAGCTGCCATTTAATTTTTTTCTGTTTTTAATTTGACCTGCCAGGTAAAAATTCCCTCCTTTCCTACCAAATCCCTTATTCTGCAGGTGGTTAAACGTCTACAGTACTGTATGTATGTCCTCAGCTAGCCCAAGAGGCAACCACCACCACCACCATGTCTCCTGCCACCAGCTGACATCCAGCTCCTGACTGCAGCATTAGATTGGGAATCCTATACAGAAAGCTACTGAAACTTGTCCAAGGCTGTTGGGCTAAATCCTCACATGAGGTCTTCCGGCTTCTCCAGGACTGCAATAGCCAAGGCTCAACACAAGGCTTGCTTGGGACCAGCTTGAAGATTTTCCGTGCGGTAAATGGGAGGTTTCCACCGAGTGAGGGGGAATTTTAGCTTTCCTGCGGGATGCTTGCTTGTCATCCTGGAAATTCCTGAGCTTTCTTATAACATAAAATTATGACAGTATGATGTACGGTGAAAGGTTTTAAAGTGGAAAAAAAAAAACTATTCATGTGGTTGAGTTGCACTCGGTTTTGCTACAGGTACTGTACAGAGTTGAAGTCAATAAGGTTACCAACATGAAGAAAGTGTTGCCGGTGTTTACAGAGCCCCAAGTCATCTGGCTTTAGAGGCAGAAGGCTGGAGTGCCAATAACGTTATTAAAAACTCTCTGCGATTGTTCCAAAATATTTCTTTAATAAAAGATAGCGTATACAGAATAGCCCGTGTTGGGGCAGAGCATAAAGGTTTTGCTGGCACTTGTTTGGGAAAGGATGCATTAACCAATGTCTTATGACCCAAAGCATGATTGAAAAAAATTATACCACACAGAAAGTATTTCGTGGAAACACAGCCATACTGGAAGCCTGCACGCACTGCAAGCCTGCCTGACAATACACAGTCCTCATTCTCACGTATAAACAGCCTTATTCTCCCATCACAAACACTTTCATAAAATCACAGGCATCTGACACTTAAGATCTAAGCTGAATTTTGAGCAGTTTTGTACCAGGGTTGCCAAGCGTGTCTTTTTTTTCATTCTTCTAGCAGTGGGACTGGCGTCTAGGGTCCTAACAGAGCTGTTATCTGTGTGTATCAAAAATTCAAAACATTACATTCAGACAGAAAGAGACCATAAATAAACATTTTCAAATACTTAAATACTTAAATTAGATATATATATATAAAATTAAGTACAGTTCGGAAAAGCTATCACAAGGCTCATTTGCATGAGGGAGACTCTCTTCCTAAATCACTTCTGAAAATGAAACTTAGGCTCCTCAGGCTCTAGGTAATTTACATTTTTCAAATTCAACACAAAAACCCTGTAAAATTATTAAAACAGTCCTCTGACATGTACCTACTATACAATACACCCATGATACAGAATTGAAAAACTTGGTCTTTTCTCTATAGAAAAATATAAATATGTAAGTATATAAGCATACATGGATATATAAACACATGATAAGTGTACAGATATTATATCATATGTATCTATGAGAGAGAAATGTTGAGCTGTGCAGCATATACTACAAATGTGCTGTATGTGCCTCCTTTCTG
The DNA here is from genome assembly GCA_020745775.1 of Theristicus caerulescens. NCBI lineage: Eukaryota > Metazoa > Chordata > Aves > Pelecaniformes > Threskiornithidae > Theristicus > Theristicus caerulescens. The sequence goes on along the minus strand of CM036559.1, from coordinate 75,869,129 downwards.
TCATGCTTGTCACAGTAACATACGGTTATACATTAAACATGTGCTACGCATGTTGTATATACTTTGTACGCATACCCTGGGTATTTATTAAAAGCTGAAATAATCGATGTGAATGGAAAATGAGGTTCTCCCTCCCCCTCATTTCGTGTTATACAGGCAGGATCCCCACGCAGACAAGGAGAGGGCCATGAGCAGCTTTCGCCTGCCCGGGAGCAGACCTGTTTTTCTGGCAGAAGGAAGCACGTTGCTAAACTGTCCCCTCGAGTTTCTCCCTCTCCAGGATTTTTTGTGCCTGTGCGCAGCAGAAGGCAGATCCTCCTCGGAGCAGAGCTTGGCTTTTTTGCCACTTGGATTTTGTGCCTCCTCAGGAGCCCTTTCCTCACCTCTCCTGCTGCTGCATTTCAGAGTCTCCAAAAAAAGAGAAGTTATTAGATTTGTGCTTTCCAGGTGTGTCTGTTCCTCATCTGACTTACCAAAGCTTGTCCAGGCAAGAGGCAGCTGAGATCCTCTCAGCAAAGCCCCTTGTAAATCAGCAGCAGCCTGCGGTTTTGCATGCGCTTTTTCAGTCTCCAGCCCCCTAACATGCATGCAGCCACCCCCCTAATCTGACGGACACACTTGTCGTACAATGAAACACAGGGAAGGCGACTGCCTGCCACCTCTCACATGCCTCTTCCAGACCCGGCCCTGTGATTTTTACGGCATCCTGCAGCCGTGACTTACAGCAGCTTGGCCAGAAGTATAGACCTAGCCACTGGTCTGTGATTTTTTTTTGTTTTGTTTTTAGGTGGTGCTTTTATGCTTGTTCCCCACACAGGTGGGATCATTCCAGGGAACTCGGCACTACGGTGCAGTCAGGATGCCCATCCAGGGGCTCCCTGCGCAGACACACCTGTGTGGTGGTTGAGGGCCCAGGTATCCGCGTGGCAGGTGTGCCCCTTATAGAAATAGAGTGAAAAAGCTCAAACTTCTTCCTCAGACTTCTCCGAATTCCCATGTATCGCACACACAATGTGTAAAGATCATCTGCTAGCCAGAGACCCCTGATGGAAGTTTCTACTATCTGCAATACCTAGACACAGATGTAGTGAATAAGAGCAGGCTTACGAAAACCCTCGGTGCCTCTGCCTCATGCAGCGTGAATGGGGTTGATGGAGATGACAGACAGCACTGGTTTAGGCTGAAGCTCCCACACTGTAACCTCTTAGCCTAGAAGAGGTACTAGGCTACCTTGTTCTTGTCTTATTTCAGCTCAGGACTATCAGCATAATAGGAAAAATGCGTGTGCGTATGCACATAGTTCCCTTTATTTGTCCTATGAGATTTCTCCTTCGGGAACGCGAGAGAGTCCGTAATGGATCCCCTTCATTACAGTGGTCAGTACTGATGGTCTGTCACAGTTGGAGAAAAATGCATGTATGCAGAGTAATTTTAAATGAATATCTTTTACCACATTGGTGCTGAAAACTGCCTCAAAAGCTGTTATGCTCCATCATGGCAATGAGCACTTATGGACTTTAAATCCACAAATTAGATGTTGTGCACAGGAACTAGAGGCAATTACGTTCAGCTCGGTGCGTGGACCCTCAGCTGCACAAATCCAGCTCCAGCACACACCTCCCAGCATGCTAAACCCCAGCATTTTCTTGTTTATGTATTTATTTATTTACAGTTGGAGGTGAAGCTATTAAAACTGTACATGAAGTGAAATTCTGAAAGAGAGATAAGGGCAAAATATTCTTAATTTTTTTCCCCAAAAAAACTCTCGTGACATTTGCTCTATAAGAAGATTAGGCATCCTCAATACTGTAGTTTTGAATTAGCAGAGACCACAGATGCACTTGTACACACACACACACACACACGGAGTCACACGCTCAAACTTCTCAACACTAAGAAAACCCAGAAAAAAAAAATCCTGCACTGACAGTTGCACAAAATTTCATTTTTAAAAATCCCATCTGGATGGGAACCTCACAGCTTAAATATCTGCAGAGTTAGCACATTTTTATGGCTATCCTATGTCTCTGCAAAATTGATTTAATTGGAAACACCTACAGACATTTAAAGGTCAAAGAATGAAAATCACACCACAGAAGAAAACAACGTCAGATTGTACTTTTGCAAGGGTTTATATAGGTAGCTAAACCCCCGCGTCTGCCACATTGTCTTTCTGCCAGCCAAGCCCATGCAGCGCAGTGGAGGATGTTACCATGAGTACAGCGCCAAAACAATTCTGGGCCTAAAGAATTAATCAGTACCTCTCCTTACTTACCACTTCATTGATAATAGCATAATGTTTTCCTTCCCAGAACAGGAGTGTGAAGTGGGAAATGGGGCAAATTCCTTGCACCTCCCCTAGAAAAAAGGGATGAGCATGTGTTTCCCACTGTGTTTTTGAAAAACTTTGTCTAATCACTCAACAGAACAGCAGCGTTGAAACTTTCTGTCATTGCCTAAACCCCAAAGATTGGAAAGAGAGGGGAAACCACCGCTCAGTAACCCCCCAAATCTTTGACAAGAGTGTTTACTTCATCCCCCCTTCCTGGGAGACCTCCGATTTTACTGGCAGTTTCTCCAAAAACTGGTAAGACACTGGGTCTCAACAGCACTGTAGCTTGTGAGAGAACTGGAGCAGTCTCAGAAGACAAAAAAACCCAAGAATTTCTGCATGACACTGGGTATGGGAAACCCCTGAGGGAGGTGGAGGGAAACGTCCATGGCAGAGGAGAGAGGAATAGAGAGGAGGAACACCTGGGGCCAGGGGAACTCGGAAACAGGTTACGGTTAGCTGTTTCGAGACTATTTAGGAAATAATGTTGAAACTATAATTTAGGAGCGCACACTGAAATGGATGTTTTGCTCAGGGATGATCCTTGGCTTCAAAACAGACAAGAAGGGAGAGGACGAATGCTTGATTGAAAAATCACCAGTTTTGAGAAGAAATGAATAATAGGCAACACGGGCAAGGTAAATGAATTGCTACCTAGTAGACAATTTCTGCTGTATAAACTAAGGAGCTGTGAAAGGAAATACTTTATTACACAACATATAATTAACGTGTGGGACCTTAAGCCACAGATACCACCGAGGCTAGAAAGAGAGGATTTAAAAATGGGCTAGTATTTATATGGGTGGCATGAACATTGAGAGTTGTGGTACATTAGCTAGAGTAAAAAAACAGGTTACGTTCCAACACAAGGACACTTGTCGTACAGGGAAACTGCCTAAAAATGTATTTTGCATTATGTCCATGTCTTGTGGTTGCAGAGGCCTCTGAGGAGGAGCCAGGGGCCACCACCTCAAACAGCAGTACAATACCATGGGTGGGTAGGCTGGTATGGAGGCTCTCCTCAGCGGCACGAGCTGAGCGCATCCACACAGGCTCGTGCCGCTGGCTGGCTCATTGGTAGCTACCTGCTCTGCTGTGAGGCATCAGGGACCTGCCCTCCCACCTCCTCTCCAGGCACCCGAAAGGCTCTGGATGAGCACTCATGGCTGAAGGTGTTGGAGGAGGCCAAGGGACCACAGGATGCTGAACTGAGGTCTTGGGACAGAAGAGGGAAGGCAAGAAGGTCATGGTCATGCCAATAGTCAATCGCATACAGCCCATATCATTTTTCTAACTCAATAATGAGAGCTGAGGCAAACTTCCCTTAAGAACAATTAATACTGTAATTCTCCACAATGCAATTTCTTACCTCCTTCTCCACCATATACAGTGCCGGCCATGAATTCAGTCAGTGTGCAAGACTACCTGCAGCCACTGTTTCTTTTTTTTTTTCACTACAAAGACACGGCTTGGGACATTGCTTTGCTGCCTTTCCTCCTCCTCTTCTTGCACACAGTCTGTAAATGCTGTCTAGCTGGACTTTGTTTTGCTGAGCTACTGCATGCCTCAAACATGTTTATTGCTATACAGGCAATAAATAAGTATTAAATGCTGTACAAATAGCAATAAATATTAAATCTACTAGACCACACTTCTGGAAACCTCAGCAAAATGGCTTGGAGGTGGAACACCTCTGCCATGCGGGTGGCTTGCTCTTGAAATTAAGTGCATGGATGAACAGCAAAGGAATTTATATGGCCAAGAAATGCACTCCAGAAGACTGTCACTGCAAGAGACCTTCCAAAACAGATTAAAACATTAGTTTGGATGATAAGAACTTATATCAACATGCACCCTGGTACCAAAATAAATTCCCTGGCGACACCTCCGGGAACGTCTAAGCTTTGAGCAGAAGCATGGTGGGGATATCCTTACATGAGCAGCAGATAAGGTAGTGGTCAAGTTGACAGTGGTATAGCTCTGTCAGCAAGGCACAGCGCTTGAGCCAGGCTGAGAGAAGCAACTGAGTTTCTCAAGCACAGCATTGCACTGATCTAACTGTGCTGCTCCTGGTTTCAGCCCTGAATCTCCAGCACACCATCAGCTGCAATACACGGCCAGCCAAGCCGAGCCCTGGGATCAGCAGAGGAAAGCCACCACAACTGGTGATCCAACACATAACAAAACTAGGACCCCAACACCTGACAAAACCAATGACTTGCACAGTGGCGTTGCATATCCTCCCTTTAGGATTTGCCCACTGTCTCCCTGGTCTTGCATAATTTGACGGCTTCTCTGTACAGTAACTTGGGTTAACCTAGAAGGTGGGAAGATGCTCCCCTCCAAGGTGCGCCCAGCACTTCATGATTAAGGTACTTTCTTGGCAGCAGAAATAGCTGACTAGGAATTCCCACCCGGGTCCCTTATGCCTCTGCTGGGTGTCTGAACCCTTGGGCTGTGAGCTGCAGCTGATGTCCTTGCACAGCACAATGCCAAGATGCCATAACATCTTCAGAGAGGGGTTTATAACATCAGGGCTAATCATCCAGGTGGAGCACCATCTTAACACACCTCTGTAGCACCCATTCAGTGGTGTCCCTGTGCTGGTTTACATTACAGTATGCCTTTCCCTGACTGCTTGCTCTTACTCTCTCTCTCCCAACACCTCAAAAAGATGCTGGCTAAGAACCCCAGCAGCTGGAGTTGCCTGACCACATACCAGAGGTGGTACCTACACTCCACCTCATTGCTCTGCATTTCTATGGGCTTGCTTACGCAGCTCTCAATGCTTCACACAGGTTTCTGTGAATTATATCTCCTCCCCCAGCACTGGGACAGGGAGCTTGGGACTCTGGAGTATGTGGAACAAATGCATATCTCCATCCCCAGGCCTAACCCTACATTAAAACTATGTACGGATCACTGTCACAGATATATTAAAGCCCCAAAGATGGACTTGCTGAAGAGTTTTAAATAGCACTTTGAGACTAATGGATAGCTTCACAGGGTGAAATGTGCCAGCCTGGAGTAGATCCCCAGCATATAAAGAATCAATGACTGTAAACTAGGAGTCGAAATTGGAAGAGGCAAAGCACAGTGCAGAACTGAAAAGAAATCACTGAGCAACTAATGTGATAGGGGAGGAATTGAAATGGAGAAACGCATTCTATTTCTGTGCCCAAAACAGGTGGAAATGTGAGGAGGAGATTTTCTTAAAAAAAAAAAAAAATTAAAAGTAGTAAAAGACTTTCCATTAAAAAAATGTTGAGAAAAACCTTTGCACAGTTATGGGAGAAAAGAAAAAGGAGAAAAGGAAAAGGTGGCCTATGATCATGCTGCAAAGGAACTTGCCTCCAAATCTGAAAGGTGTCACGATGATAAATGGAAAGAAGTTAAACCTCCAAATGCTATGACTATCCCCAGTTCTGTTCTGGACAGATGTTTGATGTATTGTATCTCTCTGTGACAGAGACCTGAGGGTTCTGAGGTCTTTTTTTTTATTATTATTTAATATTTTAGCAAAACTTGTATAGCCTGTCATGCCAGCAAGGTATTTTTTAATTAAAATGAAATGTACGTATGTGGGGTGAGCCAGAGTTTATGAGGAGCTTCTTCAGGGGGAAAATGAATCAGTCCAGGATTTTCAAGAAGGATTCAAGGCTAAGCTCAAGCTTACTAACTCGGGAGGAATGTAAATTAGAGTGTACTTACGAGGCAGGGAAACCTGGGATGGGAGTCAGGTTCTCCAGCCGGAGAGGGCGTCCGCCCTTACAGCTCTGCACAGCAGGCAAAACAGGCATTTTCCAGCAACGGGAGCGATAGGAATGGGAGGTGCAGTCAGTAATATTTAGCATAGTGAAGCCAGAGCCCGGTGGTGGTTAAAAGGCAGCCTTATGGGTACCTCGAGGAAGGACCTGGGTAAGCGCCATTGGGTTAGCGGCTGCTGAGCGCGTGTCCCAGGGAAGGAGAAGGGCCAGACTGCATGCATGCCTGTTGCAGACTGGAAAAGTGCTGCTCATCTCCTCTTGGAGGGGCTGTAATGGCGGCCAGTGACTGGCCGACCCACAGAACTGCAGGCAGGTACTTTTCCCTTTACTCCACCTAAAAGACTGTCCTGCTGCCTGGATGGAAGCCCTTTGGAAACCAGGAACAAACTGTCCCCTTGTTCTGAAAATTTTCTGAAGCCGTAAAAAAGCTGCATTTACCAAGCCTAATAAGCTATGTTTCATTACTTTCCTCGGCATTAGAGAGGCTGTTCATAAAAAATAATATTTAGTATTATATTGTATTACATATTTTTATATATAGTGTATTTCATGTTATACTATGATAAATAATATTTATACTAAATAATAGTATATTTTCCAGTCATCACAAAAAGGAGCCCTTATTGTCATAAAAGTAGAACAGGAGGTGTTAAAAGAGCCCCATGTTCAGCTTTCCAGCATCAACACTGCTACACTTTATTGGGACCAAAGTGGAAGTCTTCCCATTGCCCTGATTCCTGGAGTTTGTCAGTGAATTCGTCTCTGCGGGGGGATTCTGATCACTGAGGAATCTGACCAAGAAATGGCATTACACCTGAGCGCAGGACTAGGATTAAAGACTAATGAACAAGGGAACAAGGGAGATGACCCTTTTAAAGGCAATTGTGTATAATCATGCACCAGGAAACAAAAGAAACGTAATTGATGGTAAGAGCAGAAGAGGAGAGGCGTAAGTTTATTTCTTCTTACAACACTTAACGAATGCTACGGATATACTTTATTTTCATATCATTCATATTAATTTCCTGAACATATCATGTGGTCTGTTTTTTCTTATCCTGTTAGATGAATAGTGTTCCTCACTTTTTTTATTATTTTCTGTGGTTTTTTATTTTTATTTCTTCCGTTGATTGCATAATGGGATATACTTGTAATAAGTAGTTGTCCTTTCTAAAATCTTTCTTGATAAACAATACATATGAATCATCATTTTTCAACCTTGTTCTGAACCATTTCAAAATTAATAGACTAATTAGTAACCTGGTAAATTATTACCATAACCATTTTAAAAAAACCAACCACTTTGGTGTGGCCAGAAATTGCTATTGAGATAATATCCATGACAGTCTTTTGCAACCATCTGCCACAATCCGAGACATGAAAGCTTCTCTGCTATGTGCTGAAGCATGCTCTTGTGGTGGGACCCAGAGTGCCAAATATGAAACAGTGACTCATGTTCCCCAGGATCCGGCGATCCTCTCCTCGAATATTTCACATAGCTGGATCCCTAGTCATCCTGCCTAACTTGAGGTGTCTGGCTGAGATCCGTGGAGAGGTGCAGGCACAAGCCCTCACCCCACCGAAGGCGCCTGGGGTGACAAAACTCCTCCAAGAGGCATCCCGGTATAGGGATGCACCTGGCCTGAACTGGGCCATATATTCAGGTGTTGGGCAGAGGCAGGGCAGTGTTACTCCAGCTTTGGTCTAGCTAAATTTCACTGGCTTTTTCTGCTCTTGCAGTGCTGGATGCCCCCCCTCCTGGTACTATACAGATACCCAGGCCCTGTCCTGGCTTTTTCCATCTTTTTGGAGTTTTAAATCTTCAGCAACACCGGTGTCTGCATTAGTGCAGTGCCACTGAGGGATTTTTTAATACTGCCAAAGCAGGATGACAGCCACTGTGTGATGATCCTATATCCAGCTTCATCTTCAGTCTCTCCCCACTACCCAGGGTGTTAACCAGATTATATTTCTATCCATCTTGCGCAAGATGAATATTTCTAAACTGGCTATCCCAGTCTTACAGTCTGCAGCACTATCTGTGTCCGCAGCATGCATATTTTTATTTAGTCTCCCATCCTTCAGGAGTGATTTTTCTTTACCCTTCCGTAAGCAGCAGCCTCTCTGGAGGTGCCCTTTCCTATTATGCCTTCTCAAACACTCACTTTTAAATCTATGTGCAGGTGGGCAAGGGGGAGCTCCCCTCAGAGGATGACGTGCTTCTGCCCGCTTAGGACTCCTCCATGTACTGCTTGGTGCTGCAATTATTTTAGGCCTCTCGCCTTCTGTCTTAGCATGGGGACGAATCCCTCCAACCAGCCCCGTTGTGCTTCCACAGGCACAGCAGCATCGGTGGCACGATGAAATGCGAGCTCTACCTCCATCACAGTCCTTGCCCGGGTACCTCCAGGAGGGACCCTACCTCCTGCTCAAGCCATCACAAACCCAGCAGCTTTCTGATAATGTCCTTCATGCTGCCGTGGTGCAGGAGAGGAACCAGCTTCACCCTCCTGTTGGTTTCGCTGCTGAAAGCCCAGCGTGCCTCAGTAGTGGCATCCCATGTGCCGCGATAAGTCTTCCTAAAGAGTTTTATAGTTTTTGCCATTATTTTGCCAGCTGACTTCTTGGTAGTAAATTTTTTCCCCTCCAATATATTTAATCTATTTAATCAGGCTACAACTTTTTTTTGGTATTTTCTGTGGGCTTTAAAAAAAACATGTTCATTGCTTGCCTCTACAAAATTAAAAAATCATCCTTTCCCAATGTACCAGCTGGTTTTTCCCATGTAACCTGCCTTCCTCTTTAGGTAACCAAACAATTTCTAGTATTTATACTGAAAACTCATGCAGCTAAACTTTCCTTCCTCCTTCCTTCCTTCCTTCCTTCCTTCCTTCCTTCCTTCCTTCCTTCCTTCCATCTTTCCATGGCATCCATCTGTCCATCCTCTTTGCCAAGTAAAAAATCCCTTGCCACCAGGTCTCCAGAGCAATTTGTGTCCCTGAGTCTATGCATCTACCGAGTGCTACTTCAAACACACCAGGGCTGCTCACTTGTCCCCAGCTGTTGCTCAAGCCTCCTGCAGCCATGTGTCCTCCTATCAGCCAGCCTCATGTGATGCTCCCAGGTGTGACAGCTGTGGTACCTTTATTGGGTAATAGGTACCTATTTATGTGTGTGCATACATTCTGTAAGAGAAAATACTTTCTATCACAAAATGAACACAAATGTTGTACATCGTTTCCATTGGCAGGTTCCACATAACCGATGACTGAGGCAGTGATGTCTCTCGCACTTTGTAGCAGTGACTCTGGCTAAAATTTCAGCGTTTCGTCTAGTGGCACGCAGGGGAGATGTTGTTTGTTTGATTAATGGGAAGGCTTTTGCCCCTGTGGAGTAACGAGATTGGCAGCACAGGTTTCAGATGCTCTCCTGGTAGTTGCATTACATGAGATAAAAATTGGGCAAATGAGACCGGAGTTACTTTGGGGAGGGGAGCAGGATCTTGTTCTAGCGTATCAGCAGATACAAAATGAGCTGAGCATCTTGCACAGGAAAAGGAGAGGAAGCTGTGACACTGGCAGCAGCTGACCACCCTCCTGGAGAGGCTTGGGCTGTTGCAGAAGAAAAGGTGCTGGAAAGCTCCAGAGGAATTTACCTCAACTGCATCTCTGGATGGAATAAAGCCTCACCCTTCCAAGTGAGCCAGTCATCAAGCTCCAATGCAAAGAGTGTGCACATCTTCAGCTCCCAGGACTGATTTCTTCCTTTGGCTACCGGGAAATAAGGCTGTCTTGTCAGGATTTCTGCACTGAGTCCTTCCTTTCATACCACTTGAGGAAGAAACCCAACTCTTAATGAATTTTCCATAGCATAAGTTTAATGACATTAACTCCCCTTCTGGTTTTCTGCAGGCTTACAAAAGATGATGTATATCCCTCTGGAAATGGATTGCTGGGTCTATATGGACATACTTGCATGCCTGTGTGCCTCCATCGGCAGCACCTGTGGAGTCAAAGACAAGTGGAGTCACTCCATCACTAAAGTTTCCCATCCCAGCTTCCCCTATCTTGTGCAGCAGGCTGCCATGACCTGGAAATCTTCACATGGGAGTCCATGAAAGAAAGCAAAAGAGGCAGAAAGAAAAGTTTATATGATGCAAAGCATCCTCCATGTTCCCTAGAAAGCAGGTGGTGCTCACAGCAGGACTGCCATGGAGTAGAAGACATTTGCAAACTTCCCCTGAGGACCTGCGTTGGGTCTCTGTAGAGTCTGGGAGGAAGGAAATAGGAAGACAGATAAGATTTATAAATTTTTGCTTTCAGATTTCTCTGAACTAAAAGGTGGACATTTCAATTTAAAGGGATTTACATGTAAATTTAATTCCTTCTCTTGATAGAAGGTAAGCTGTGGCCTGGGTAAAGGGTTTTTGCATGATGTCTGCTTCTCCTTCTTCCCTCTCCTTTGGTAGATAAACCTTTCCCTCCCCACACTCCTGATGAACACCAAGATATATCTCCACGTGGCCACCAGCGTTTGGACACTCACAACAGCATAAGGAGAGATTATGGCCAGCATTATGACCTTCTGGTATCAAATATGGAGAAAATAAAGACTGACAGGATAGCACAATTCATACTTGCTGCAGGCTGGCCAAAAAGAGGTCAGTATCAAGGGCTGTGGAGGTGTTGAGGTGCCACCTGAACTACCAACTCAATTACTCAACACAGCTGGAGAGAAAAGGCATGGCAGAGAAGATGGCATCAGTGTTTCTGAGTCCTCAAAGCCTATCTGTGGAGAAGGTAAACTCTTTTGGGGCCTATTTTAAAGCCTGCACATTGTGCACCCATTGTTGACCGAAGGAGAAATAAATGCCATTGATACACTATGGAACACTTCCAGGTGGGCTTAATTAATGTATAAATACACCCAGGGTACACATGCTGAAACATTTTACTTTTTTAGACTTTGTAGGTTTCTGTTGTGTTTGCAAATCAGTCTATTTGCACGTCAAAGTGCTATTGTAACACCAATATGACCAGGACCCATGATCATTGCAAAAATATAGAGGTAAATATGGGTTTTGTCCCCAATGACTGAGACTTTAAGGACTATAGCTCAGCACCTCAGAGCAGTAGGTCATTTGGCATGTTTAATGCCAAAGAAATGTCCTTCATGGAGTTACAACATTGATTTTAAAAGCTCTTAATTACAGACCCATCAAGCCCAGGAACAAGGTTTTCATATCTTTCAATCAACTAAAGGAGCCTTCTTGACTGCGGCAGAGTCTTCAAGAAAGATATCAGAGCTGAGTGTGGTCTGAATGTGGTCACTGGGAGAGCAGCACTGTATTATTCATAGAAATATGGCAGGTATGCAAACTCTTGTTGATTTCCAAATTGCATTCAGCTTTCCCAAGAAGTAGTCCTGTTTTTTTTTTTTATTCAGAGAGGAAAAGCACTCCCATAAAGCAGATCAAAGGGAAGGGGAGCTTACCACTCAGAGACAAGATCCTTTCCTCCTTTGTATCCTTTCAGAGTAGGGAAAAGTGACAAACAAGTTCCTGCATTTCCCACGGCAAGGTAGGCAAAGCACAGTGTCTGAGAGACACCATATCAAAGGGATGAGCCACGAGGTTAGCATGAGGCACCGCTCCATGTCACAGGCGCTGCTCGCCTTCCCTTTACCCCAGCTGGCACTAACTCACCACGTATTATCTTGCAACAATTTACTTCCACAGGTTCCAATGGGAAGCATTAAGACATTCCCTTTCAGGAAGAAGAAAAAGGGCTTAAGTAAATAAAAGGGCCAAATTACCTGAACACACCAAGAAGAAATATGAAAGGATGAATTTAAAAGAGTCTGTGTGGCGTGCTGGGTTCTGTCATCAGACGACACTGCTGCTGGCGGTGGAAGGCTGGAGCAGCACCTTCCTGCTCAGGGAGTCTGCTAAAATGAAGCCTGGGACAATGGGACACTCTGTGGAGCCAAGTGAGTTTTGATGAGTCTCAAGATCAAAATCTCCATGTTTTGGTGCTGCTTTTTTTCCCCTCTCCTAATTTCAAACGCAAATGCTAGGATTCAAAACCATATTTTCTGCAATTGTTTAGAAAAAAAATGGAAATGGTGCAGAAAAGTTGAAGCAAAAGAAGGAATTTTCTATAAGCAGACAGGGTAATGTATTTTCCTTCCAGCTGTGTCCTGCAAGCACGGGCAGCCCCAAAGGTGAGGGAAATTTCAACTGCTCCCTGCAGGGGCTCCAGCCAGGGCAGCTCACCAAGAAACACTGTGAAATGGAGCTGGGAAAAAGAGGCCCAGATCCATCAGAAAGTCTTTATGGGACCGAGCCTTTATGCCTGATGCTGGGGCAGGTGTGGTGGCCATGGCCAAGTCCACAGCCCCCCGGGGGAAGGCATCCCACTGCAAAGCCAACATTTGTAAAGAGCTCCCATATAAACAGCCGCCTCGTCAATAGGTAGACGCTGGGCACCAGTGAGCCAGAAAAGCAGGGTAAGGGATGAGTAAGAACATATCAAAGACAATTATGTGTAAGTAGTTTTTTTCCCTAAGTTTTCTCTTCCTCCTCCTGCAATGGAAAAAATCCTGAGAGATCATGAATGGAGCATAAAAAAATGGATAAAGGAGAGGGCTTAATTTATAGGGGAGCTTGAATTTTTAATCCTGTGCCCCAAAGAAACCACTGCCTAGGCAGCCAAATCCTATCTGCAGTGACTAATGAAGGCAGGAGGTACAGCACAGACCCCCATAGCAGCCCCATCTATCTAAGCTGGTGAATAAGCAGATGCTTTAGCCTTCTCCGCCCAGGAGGCTGAAATTCCCCTCATGAAGGGCCCTCTAACATTAATTGCAGAGACACAACCTGCCTTTTTAGAAGACAAATTAATAATTTCCTTAATCCATCATCAGGAAATGGAAGGCTTTGATGCTTTAATTCCTTTCCTGTGACCATGGCAACAACAAAAAAGGAGGGGGGGTGTGTTAATTTTCTCATCCATGAGAATTTCGGCAAATAATAGCATGTTAGCGTTCTTTGTCTGTAAGTGAGTCTTTGCTGGAGATGAGTCCATAGAATTGCACAAAAGGCAGGTAAAAAAATCGGGTGCCTGGGACATGATGGTACGATGATGGGAGGGAAGCCAGAGCTAGGCTTTAGCAACCCCACTCTGGTCAGAAACAAAATGCAGAGGGGCTGTAGCACTATGATTATTCACCCCAGTCCCATCATCCTTGAGGGAGAAAAACCAGCTCATGAAAGTGTTGTACTGAGGGCATTGAAGCCCACTGATGCTCAGAAAGGGACACCTGTTAAAATTAGTGTGGGCTGGCCTACCTTCTCCAGAGAAAGAAACAGAACCACAGGCCATGGCTCTTAGTCTGCAGTATAAGTAATTCTAGCACTAAAATTGGGTATTGCATAAAAGTGCAGTGTGTGCATGTATATGTGCATGTCTATACATATATGTGTCTATGTATATACATGCATGTATGTTTCACATGTCCATACCTCACAGTCTAGTGTATGTTTGCACACATGCTACCAGCTGTGAAAGAAGTTTCTAGCACCAGGATGGCAAATACTTTTTATGATGTCATGCATGACTTGCAGATGCATGGCTAAACACTCTTTCCCCTCCAAAACACTTGGCCTCATCCATACGGCCCCTGAAGAGCAAAGCCTGATCTGTGCTACACCCTGTGCCGCTTAGGAGGGTGTTAGCCCTCATGGGCCAAAGCCGTGCCAGGGGCTGCACCCACTTCAAAGTGCACCCGGTTGCAGCACAGAGCTCAAACCCTCTAACTTATTGGTACAGACAAAACCTCCACGCCCTTTCTTTAGGAGTACAGGCTCACCCCCTGCATCCACAGCCTCATTCTTACAAATCCCGTCGGTCAGAGTAACCCAGGGCACGCTCCCGCCAGCCAGGGTTCAAAAGGGCCATGATTTCCCCCCTGCGGTTCGTGTACGAAAATGCTTGCAGAGCTGATACGAAAGGCGACTCCACTGCCGGAGCTTATGTTGGTTATTCTGCAATAAGGAGAGGCTGGATTCCTAGCACGTGAATCAGGCTGCATGGTCTGAGGGAAGCTGATTCACCCAAGTTTGACTTTGCTGGAGCAAATGAAGCCAAGGCTTTGCCCAAGTGAAGGTATCAGAGCAAGGATCTCACATGCATAATCCTCAAATTGAGTACACTGTCCAGCTAGGAGGAGTGCACATTCAGCTGCTATGAGGAGGCCGTGTCTCTTTGGGTCCTTGACTCAAACACTGGCAGTGGGCTGCCCGCTCTGCTCAGAGGAGACGTTTCCCCTGCGCTTGCGCTCTTTTGTACCTTGGGTGTACAGCCTCTGCTTTCTAACACATGCTGTTGGCACACACTCCTCTTTCCACCTGCTGAGGAACTGAAAACACAATGCTGAATAATATCTGCTTTCATAGATATTAAATAAAAAAGGTTTTCACTTTATGGCTGCTGTGGGAATAGAATGTGATTACAGGTAGGCACAGGAATACGTTCCCAAGCTTCAAATGGGCAAAGAAGTGTCTGAAGGGCACATCTATATTCAACGCTGAGCACTCTCTGATCAACTTTGTGAACATGAGACTTAACTAGTGACAAAGGCTGGGACACTTCCCTTCTCCGGAGAGCAAACCTTGTTTGCTAAGTTTTTGTCCATGGCAAGACTCAGCTGGTAGGCATCGTGAAGCTAAATTTTACTAGCTTCATGAAGCAGCCCTCTTGAAATAAGAGCCTATGAAATCAAAGGAGAAAAGTGCCTTTGAAAGACACTGAGCTTGTTCAGCTGCTCTTCAGGGTTTCCTCACCAGTGGGACGCCTCCCCAAGCATCATGTCCTACACAACTCTATGGGTTCTCCAGACGACTGATGCCTCTTGCATTTTTCTGGATCATTAAAACCCAAGGCAGTGTTTTGCCGGTAGCACTGAAAAATAGGGAATAGTTGCTGCAACCCTGCATTTCATAAGGCTGGGGAGAAATTTCCAAAGAGAATTCTTCATCAGTTCTGAACTAATGTGAGTTTGTTTACATTCAAAGAGTAAGAAAAGTTGATAAAAAAAGTATCGCACCTCTCAGGGAACCAGTGATGCAGAAAGTCCCTAAAATCATACAGTTCAGAGACAGCACTCTCAAATAGCAGTGCAACCTGAAGATTATTTTCTCTCAGAAATACAAACACCCACATGGTATTAAGATACCTGAAAGCGGTTCAGTTATTCTGACATTGTGAGCTGAACTTCCCACAACAGAATTACAATTAGATACATTTAACTTTCACTGCGTGCTTAATCTGCATTTCTTAAAATACATGTGGGCCCATTTAACCTCTAGGGAACATTTATTCACTGAAGATGGCTAGTCACTAACTGATCCCACTTCAGGTTAATATCTTGCCTTTTGTACTTCATTCCAGCTCCAAAACCCAGACATAAAAAAGACTATGCTGGTACCCTTCTACCAGCACAAATCCCAAATGAAGAAGAGTTTGAGCATGTCTACTGGCTACCATTTAGCTGAGATGCCCATTTCAAAATTCAGGGTGCCTACAGAAGATGGACAAGCAGGCCTTGGACACCCAAAGTGCATTGGGAGAGTGAACTGGAGTTATGCATTAGAAATGCCCTCCGAATGTCTATAATACAGAGCGCGGGTCTGTTTAACATTGGGTTGTTTACAGTAAGGTCTCATGGCACCGTCATATTTCTGTGAACTGCAAAGAGGGACTGAGGGTACCTATGGGAGTCAGAGCCCTTCTGAGCCAGTGGCAACTTATTTGCTTGGCTGCGTGGGTAGAGCTGATGCACCTTGTAGTTTAGGCAAAATGAATATTCTCAGGAGGATGGAGAGAGGCACAGATGTATATTTTGTTTACTGTTAGGAAGATTAGTTTTAGCACATGTGTGTGCGTGGGCTTAGAGGATTAAGCATGATTGTGCATTGACGGTCAATATTATTTGCATTTTATCATGTGTAAATGATATTAACACAGAAGTCATGACGCAATGTGCAGCAAGTTTCATTATCCCTCATTAAAGCAGCTCTCCCTTGCAAGTGCAAATGTACTGGAAGGCTGACCTAAATGTAGAAGCAGCTGAATGCTGATCCTTATCTTAATGAACAAATACAATTAGCCGAGTGTAAGAGTGTCAGGTATTGAAATGATCCTCTATAATACCTTCTTTCTTTTATTTCACTGTGATGAGCATCTCCTGATGGTATCAGAGCAGCATCTCATCACAGCACCTGGCAAAAACTACCCGAGGGTCCACGAAGCATCGTATCCAGGCAGGCAGTCCAGGCGCAGGGTAACCAGCCATTTCTACTGCAGTTGGACTTCCTCAAATGTTCACTAGCCTTTCAGGACATCCTGGGAAAGGTTTCTATTTAATGTCTTTCAGCTTTCTTGAGTGTCTCCAAGAGTGGAGAAAGCCTCATTCACCTCTACAAGAGCTGGTGTCCCTCATACAGTTGTGATCGACACTGAAAAATCCTAACAGATAAAGGAGAAGGGAACTAGCGTGGCTGAAAACAAACCTAGTTGGATGCTGATGATCACTCCACTGGCAATTTATGATAATGAAGATGTGAATGAAGGGGCTCCAAGGGTTCTTTGCTATCCTTTGGGGATTTCTCTTGACAAAAGTGTGGCAAGGACAGTGACATCCTTTCTTCATTTTGGCTGCCTGATCTCCTTTGATTTGCAGTATCTGCTGCAATAAGCCAAAGACTTAAATCTTTCATGAAGACCCTACTGCTGAGCTGGCCGCCTCCCCTCTGGAGTGAGGTTTCTGCCTAGAAAATGAGGGGGAAATAATAGATTTCCATAGATGGAATGTTTTAAAAACAAGTTACACACAGAATTTTCAAGGTTGCAAAATTTCATTTGCATAAGCTTTATTTGTATAATCTCACCACTGAGTACGAGTTATAAGAGTTGATGCTGATCCAGACTTGACTCCATTGATTAATAGGCACCATGTGCAACACATTTAGCTTTGGGAAGCAGAGATTTCTTTCCTCTCAGTTAGGGAAGGGGACATTTTGCTTGATCAGAGCAATGGAAACTTGAATCTTTGTATGATTCTGCATCAAAGAGACATTTGGGACCGTCTGGGCTCTTCCAGCCAAAGAGCTACATCAGAACTGATTGCCCAGACTATTTCAAATGAGTCTTCACAGAGTGCAATGATTAAGACTACTTGTGGAGGTTTATTTCTAGTCTAAAGTCTTCTAAACTTTTCAAAGCAACAAAAATTGTCTTACCTGCTTATGCAATTATACAAGCACATCCTGCTTGATCTAGCCTCCATCCTGGGCATTTTTTCAGAGAGGCAAGTCGTTTCATCTGGATTTGACAACCTGATTTAACTAGAGAAATTAAGGTTAGATTCGGGAGAGCTTTGGGCATGGAAATCCCTGACTTGTAGGTGATCTGGCCTCCAGCAGCTTACGAGCTGCACCCAGACTCCCTGTGTGGTTGATGGCGAAAGTTGGGTGCTTCGGAATGGAACCCAAGAGAGACGGCAGGACACAGTGGGATCTTCTTGAAGGGAGCACGCAGCTGCTTACATCCAAGCAATAGGAAAAGTGGAGGACAAGGGTGTATCTGCAATTCTCTCTTGCACTAAAAGCCCCTTGAGGCTGGAGTGAGGCAATCCTGTCTGCTTGGGATCCATTGTCTGAAATCTTCTCTTGGAGATGGGTACCTACGCCCTTTCTTTCAAAAGACTCCACACAGATCAGTCTTTTAAAAACAAAGCAGGAAGAAGAAAAGGTGGTGATAGCTTTTATTGTATAATGCCTTGGTATTCAAAGTATATGCTGAGGAAGTGGGAGGCCTGGGTTCCTCTCCACCTCAGCCCGAGGGGCCCAAACCCACGTCTCCCACATCCCATGACAGTGCCCCAACAACCAGGCTGGAGGCTACCTTGGGCGGAGGATCCTTCTCCACCCCTGCTTTGAAACTGCACAGCTCTGCAGCAAGGAATTTCAGACTCAGGAGACTGAGGCAGGGGAGGGGGGGCAGGGAGAGCGAGGAAAGAGCACGTGCCTGATGCCGAAACCTCACTCTGAGGCCTGTCACCAGGGAGCAGGTATCCGCACGCTGACTGCGGGTTATGGCATCCAACTTCCTCCTCTCTCCTTGGCATCATGACTCCAGGAAAGGCTTCCAGCAAGGTGGCACTGTGACAGGTGGAGAGGGTCTTTCCCCCCAGGCCCCCTGGGCATCTTTGCCCCCGAGAGCACTTTCCCGGGAGGCAGCAGGCAAGGTCCTCCTTTGCCCCTCTCCCACTCGCTCGATGGGTGCCCACACGTGTGCCATCTTTCAGAGCTGGAGCTGCCACGGCATTGCATGGGGAGGCACTGGGTGTGGCTACGGGGGCCTGCTGAGCCCCTAAACAAGTAAAATACCACTTTTCTCCATGCCAGGGAGGCTTAGGTGAGCGCAAGGCACCAGGCTGCCAGGTCCTGGCAGATCTGGAGACCCCACGGGGCATGGCTCCAAGGTAAAGAGTCAGGTGTTTCTGGGCTTTCCAGGCAATTACAGGGTTAAGTGGCAGTAGAGTTGAGTTTTCCAGACAAGCTGCCTGGACACATGGACTTCAGTTCGGTTTATACCCTTTGGTTTTGATCCTACCTACAGCAGAGGAGGTTTCTTTCTTTCCAAGCGGGCACGCTGGGTGGCAGATGGGGAATTAATGTCCCCTCCCTGATGTTAGACAATAAATCAGCTCCTCACTAAAATTCGGGATTAAGGGCCGTCCAGATAAATCAAAGTGGGAAATCAAGCTCTTTCCTCAACTTCAAGGCAATGGATTAGAGAAGACGGACACACTCAGTTATGATATGATTAGGTTTTAAAACTCTAGCATGGCTGATATTTCTCCCAGCATAAGATCAACTTTCCCAGTCAAAAAACAAAAGAAAAAAGAAAAAAAGAAAAAAAGGAATTATGCAAACAATTTAACAGCAGGGGCCAGTCTTTATTACAGTCCCCTCAGGATGGGCAAATGAAAGCCCTTAACAGCTACCAATAACAGTAGCCACAGTTACAGTAACAGGGCTTAAATACCGTGTGAGCTTGGCAGCTCTCACCAAGCAAGGAGAAGTCATGAAAAGGCACATTACACGTAGCAATATCTGATAGAAGTTTGCCTCAATATCAGTTCCAGGGAAAGGATGAACTGATAATCGCTTCTTGAAAAAAAAAAAAGGGAAAAAAAAAAAAAGCTGGAAGGAAAAGCAGCCTTTCTGGTAAATCTGTGACAACAGCATCAGCAGCTCCGACTGGTTTGTTGCCCATTCCTTTTGGCAGCCCAGCAAAGTCATCTCCCAGAGATCTACACGTCTCGCTGTTAAGTAATCGTTGCACTCACATTCATTAGGCTGCAGCAAAGGCATCCCCATTAGCCAATTAACCAACCCATTAGGAGGTCCTTGTAAGCACTGTGGGCTGTTACACCTTCCTCGCAGAGCACCCAGGAGCTTCGCTGGCTGTCCTTCCAGCAAGCACCCTGAAAAGAGGAGAAAAGAGCAGCTTTCGGTCTGTGAGACAGAGACCTCTGAGTAAAACCTCGCTGTTGTTTCCTTCATGCTCTAGGAAGCTCTCCCTAGAAATTTTTCCTTTTCAGAGGGCTGCTCCTCCTCCAAAATAAGCCTGGTCACTCAAAACGGGCAGAGGTACAGTCAGGCAGTGCGCTCGTAAGGACAACACCTGAGGGAAACAGGCTTCGGCCAAGCCTGGCACAGGATAAGCATCTGCTCTTGCTTACCAGCCCCACTTGGCCTTTCACTTTCTGCTTTCAGCAACGAGAACTGGTTCTGCACAGTATCTGTTGCAACTTCTTACAAGCGCAGAAATGCACGAAGAACCCAGGCAAGTAAAACCAGTGCAGGGGGACTCCTTCCAGCCCTGCTCCGTCCCAGCAGACCGCAGGCAACTCGTCGCTCTCTATGTTCTCTTGGCATGTGCAGAGGCACCTTCCTATTCTCTCAAGGCTGCAATGGTCTCTACTGTTCGCTGCTAGAAATGGCAGCAGAGACTTTTCCATAAAACTATTTGACAAATGCAGATTCTCTTCCCTTCTGTGTCGATGTGCATACATGATGCGACACGCCATTCAAGTAAATCTAGCTTTACTGACACGGATACTCACAGAAATGAACATGTGTGTACCCAAGCCCAGATGAAAACAAAATTTTAAATTCGCAGATATGAATGTTTACACCAACCGATACAGAGACAATATTATGTAGTTTGTCTGATCTATTATGAATATGACTCAAAAAATCAATAAACATTAACCATATACATAAATGAGTGATCTACACAGAATGCTTAGAAGTAATTGCAAAAGGATTTGTTGAGTAATTAAAAAAAAAAAAAAAAAGGAATGATTGTCAGGAGGCGACCTGGTTGTGGGAAGAGGCACTTAATTCACTGCATGAATGACTCACGGTGAATTACTCGCATAGCTCCACTTGCGGAAATCACTGCTCTGCAAAAGCGCATACATGTTAAATCAACCAAAACACAGAGCGGTCCATATTCTTGGTACAATGCCGTCTTCTTGCCGGTACAGAATGAACAAAAATCCTCTCAGCTGGGCCGGGAGGGGGGAGAAATCCTCTTTTTTGGTATCCTGGCAATGTTTTCAAGAGACAGTTTGACAGTGCTTGCTTGCCCTATTCATGCCTGGCATTTATGTTAAAAAGGAAGTCTGGGCCTGTAATATTCAAGAGCAAGCTCTTGTTGACAATGAAACTTTGACTAATAATCTGAGACTGTGTTTTCTACCCAACTCGATTTAATGCCATACGGTAATTAAGGTCCTTTCCTGCAAAACACAGAGCTCTGTGAAGAATGTCAACTCGTATGAACACGAGCAACATTTGCTTTCTTCAGGCTACTCTCAGGATAAATAAGTCCTTCCTTTATTTGCTATCTGTGGTTGAACTGTGAAGTACAAACCTTACTGGAATTAAACAAAGGGAACTATTTTTCACTGTCCCTCACACTTTAATTTCCCATAGCAAGTCCCCAAAACAAAAAAAAAAAAAGCCAAAAAAAAAAAAAGCCATAGCTCCTTTGTAAGTCTCGTGTGCCTGACACGATCCACCAGCCATACTTCAGGCATCAAATTCAGATGTTAGAGTGACCAGGTGATACACATCCCCTTGGCTGCATTTAAATTTAAACTGCATAAATTGGGAGCTTATTCTCTGGGTATAGTCAATGCAGAGGCTTCAGCTAGTATGTCAGAGCTCTTCTGTTAGGGCCTTTATAAGGAAAAACTTGGTCTACAGGGAGACCCACTGCCCATATGTTGCATGAGGAGCAGCTGCAGTAGGAATAGCTGGTTACAGAGAGCATCCCATCCAAAGCAGAGGTCCACGCAGTAGTGACAGCACTGAGGGCAACAGCATCCTTGGGGAGGCAGGAGAGCTTTTTGTTTGCTTTTGTAGAGCTGCCCAACAGCTGAAGCACTGACCCTGCAAGCAGCGGGCCTGTGCACTGCGGGAGCTGCAGTCTCGGCCACCACCACCCAGCCGGGGCGAGAGCAGGAGTGAACACAAGCCAACGGCTCCTGTTGCTCAGTGAGACCCAAGCTCCGCTGATGCGAGAGCCCTGGAGTAGAGTCCCCAGTTCCTGCTGGTGTTTCTACTGACAGTCATTGAATAAAATGGAAGTGGGACCAGAACTGGGGATTTCCTTTGGCCCAGAAGAAACATAATCCCCCAGTTCATTCATGGTGAATATTCCCATCAAAAACATCCTGAATATTACGCTTTGGTGACGCAGAAGATGGAAAGACCCAAGCGGCTCAGGCTAAGGAAAGCCTGTAATCCCCATCTCCTGCTTTCCAAGTGCGTGCTCTAAAAAAACGGGGTGGTCCCATGCAGGAGAGGGACAAGAGCTCTGGTCCAACTTTTAACTCAGCCACGTTTGAAGACAGCAGGTATGATCCAAGTACCCCGCACTGAGCCCCTCCAGTAACGCAGTGTAGGATGTGCCCTGGCTCCAGAATGGCAGCGGGACTACCTCCAGCTTCTTCTCAAGGTTATTGTACTTTTGAGCACGTGCTAGATCTGTGGCTAAGATCCACAGGGAATTTTGATCTCAAAATGGGCGAGGCTCTTGATTTCAGGCAATTTTGGGAGTTAAGCGGTGCCAAGGTGCAGACAGTGGGAACCTGATTTCAGAGGTCGGAGTATGGCCCTGTGTTTTTATACATTAATATTGCTCCAAGTCCACGAACCAGCTTTATACACTGAGTTTATGAAATTCATGCTTGTTTTGCGGGCAAGTTCATAAAGCACATCTTTGGCTTTGCTATTTATCAGCAGCTCTCTTTCAGGCAAGCAAACAAATCTACCTCACTCATTTTTAAGAGAGAACTGTTGGATTAATATGGGAGCACACAAATTTGCCAAGTGCATGCTCCGGGAGGATACTGCACATAGCACAAGTGACTATTGGGCTGTGACAACCAAATTCACTTACAGGTGGTTAAGATAGATTCATGGTGGCTGCAAGGTAGACTCGTGCTAGAAACCTGAGAAGTTTTTAACACCTATTTCAGCATCGTGTTATAAAAGGACAGATGACAATTCATGTTGCATCAAGTCCTGGAATAGTAGATTTAAGTGCTTGAGACAGCTGGTAGACACAGGAAGAAACTTTGACCAGTTTTCAAAACTGAGCAGTTTTAGAGTGTCTTGTTAAATTAAGCAACAAACTCATCAGACAGAAGCACAGGATTGAGAGATGACACCAGAATTTGGAGTTGTGCTGTTAACCACTTCACTTCTGTGTCCATTAACCATCCACCTTTCGGCCGTCCAGTCCACGGAGCTTGCTAGCTGCTTGGGGCAGAGACTGTACCTGATCTGCACTTGTGCAACTGTAGTGGTTCTTCCATCACAATTTTTTGAAAAACTATTTGAATTACTTTTTAGCCCTTGTCATTGAAGCAAAAAGCTTGATGATAATGTAATCTGAGAGATCTCAGACCGCAGATGACTGGTAAAAACAAGCTGGAATGTATTATTCTGTGTTATACCTCCGAACGGAGGATTTTCAACCCTGCGAGTTGGTGATGCCACCAAGAGGTGTTTGGAGATTTCAGGCACGACCTGACTCAGCCCAGCATTTCTGCCTTCAACCACACATACACAATGATGACAGACTTCTGCACACTTCTGAGAAACACCTTTTAATATACGACAGGAGTTGTCACATGAATGTCAACAAAAGAAATCATTCCATAGCGATAACAAAATCAAATTATTACACAAATGAAAAAAAAAAAAAAAACCAAAACAAAACCAGAGTTAAAATGATGAAAGAGCAGTGTGCTGTTACACAATGTAAGACATATACAGAAAGCCACATTCTTCTGCTAAAGGGTCAGATGCTCATCACAATCATAGGAAATAAGTGATTTCAACTTTTTCTCCCCCCTCTAAAGGAGGAAAACTTTAAAGTCAGATATTTGGAAGGGTCAGATTAACACAAAAAGCAGCATTTTCAGAAAAGTTTCTATACCATTTGGATCTTTTGTTGCCTTCTGGTTCTTTTTGCAATCTTATTTTAAACAGGGATTGGGAAGGTCAAAAGAAACTGTCAACAGCACTTAACCAATCAGCATTACTGATGTTGGTCAGAAGAAGGTCCTCCCTCTTCCAAAGGGCAGTACGAATGGTATTGCAGAAAACTACACCTATCTGGCAAATGAGCTCTGGTTCAGTTCACTATAGAGAATTTTCCCCTTAAAGTAAGCAAAACATGAGATAACCTATCCTTGAGAACTGTGGTGGTTTTGACTCTCCCAGTGGTCTTTTGAGGAGGGGTGGAGCAAAGATATACCAAAGTGAATGTCTGAAGAACAATTCTTGAGATCAGAAGAGGAGGCTGTTCCTAGTCTTTTACAAACAAACAACACTTTTGTAACCAAAGATTTTCAGTATTACTGTATAAAATTATATTTATTAGAAGTAAGACTCTGGAATACTTTAAGGCACCTCATGGTGAAGAAATATTTTAAAGGCTTGAATAACTCAGAAGATTGAGTTCTTTTTCCAAGATCCCCAGGAAGGAATGTAGCTTATAGTAACCAACTTTGCTATTTCCAAATAAAGCATGAAAATTTTCAAAGTGGAAGTTTAGAACTATTTGAACTTTTCTTTAAAAGGAAACATAAAACACCTTGCCGGAAAGATAATTTGTTCATTTAACAGACCAAGACTTTCACCAAAGGAAGGCCTTTCTCATCCTTGATCTGAGTTTTGCCATTCAGGTACATTGCACTTTTTAACTCAACTGAAATTAAATGGGTCAGTCAATCTTAACCAATAGTCATCTAAACAAAACAACTATCACCCACAAAACCAAAACAATCTAAAACACAATTTCCTGATTAAAATATTTTTGTTACTTTAAACTAAAAAGATGGATATAATGCCAATGACAGACACGAATGACTCGCTCTCAGTTGTTCTACACAGCAATTTATGGGTTTCAAGTGTGATTTTGCAAAAAATTTGTTTTTTCTTATATTGATATTTGATACCTACAGCTAGTAATGTCCTGCCAAAACATGTGAAGAAGCACAATCAGCATTTTCAGAGATACCTAACATTTTTGTGCACATTCAAAAAGCTACAGGATCAAATTAATTCTAGCTTATAGACTGATAGCTAGATCTGTCAGGGTCTCATACCAGTGAGTCTGCAGCAGCCAGCGTTTTGGAGCTCTGCTCTGAAATATAATTTACCATAGATTCATTTCAGAGCTGAAATGAACTAAAACTGTAATTATACCCTTGGTTTACACATGCATATCTCCTTGGTTCTGATAAAAAAAAAATAAAATCAAGGTATACGGCCAGGAGAACGTACTGTTCTCTTAAGAGTATTTGAAAGTCTCAGTGTATTATACATCATATGTATTCTCTTGTAAGAACTAACTATTTAGAAATGTAACCATTTAGATATGTCCAAACTGCTCAATAAAAAAGGTAAGCAAATGAGCTCAAGCATCAGACTCCCTTAAGTGTCGACACTGCCTTACTGGTCAACTTACCTTGGCTCTGTTTTGGACCGCTCCAGCCAGGTCTCTCAAGGACAAACCTTGAGCAGAGTTTGGACATGGTTCACACCATGGATCCCTTCCAAAAAGGCAGTTACAGACAAGACCATGCAAGGTTGAACTTTCTTTATGCTACACAGTCCCTAGCATTATCCCATGTGACTTTATGCACTATAACACTTCCCTACCACTCTACTGACCTGTAGAATAGCCCTATCCTTATTTCGTACAATTTGAATTGAAAAGGAAACCAAACCAAAACACACTAGATGGTAACTGTGTGCTAGGTCCATAAGTCAACCGCACAAGCCCAGAGAAGACCAAGGGCCAAGTGATAGAGAAAAGTGGATGTGGCTGGTGTGCTCTAAGAAGGATTAGCCATAAGCACTGCTTACATGAGCCAATCTGTGCCACGTGGCTTTGGGGACAGGTAGCTGTCCCTGACTGTCTGCTATTTAGCACCAGATGTAGCACAAGCCTCATGCTGTGCGTCACTGCATGAAGTTCAGTTCCACTGATCTCAACAGGATCTGTTATGGTGTAAGGTGCTACACACCGCAGAAGCAGCATCAGAACCTGCCAAAAGAAAGCTAGGGACAAGAGCATTTCATTTTTTAACTTCCTGCTAATGACAGAAGAGGATGTTACCAGCAAAACTAGAAGCCTGATGTTTGTTTTCCCCTCCCCACCCAGCAAGGGAAGCTGGCCGGTGGCACTGCAGGTTCTAAGAGGTCCACCCCCTGGGATCTCACAGCAGGACAGCAAGCCTCACCGTAGGGAAGATGCTGCAACAGGGGAACAAGGATTCTGCCTCTCACCACTGGGCTGACTCTTGAGCACGACAAAGTCCTAGATAAGCCCTTGTGCTGAGGCACAGGCTTTGGCCTCAATTTACTTCTCTACAAGGAGAGAGTAATTTTGTATTTGAATCAGTTATTTGCTCGTAGAACTGCTTGAAATGAGAAATATTTGTGTTTGCCTTCCTTTTAGACCACTGGGTGAACATTGGGTAAATAACATTTGTGTTACACAGGTAATAGCAAGCATCTTCAGTGTTTTTTTAAAAAGCACAGTATTTTCTATGTCCTGAAGAGATCTGCTGCCTTTTAGTCTCTTCTGTGCCCTTTAAACAGTAAGATGAATGCATTGATTTTCTACTGACCTCAAAGAGTAGGTATCTCACCAAACATGAAAAAAATCTGAAGCAGCATAGCACTTGCTTGATTTTTTTTTTAAAGCATGGGAATAGTGCCTTTGTATTAAAGTGCTTTGCTGAATCAGGACATAACTTATGAATACCGAACCTCCCTCTCTCACTGCATTCCTCTCACTATCAGCAACAGCCATTCAAAACTACAGGTTGTACTTTCCTACCTATTCTGGTAGGATGGTAACTTCAAACAGCTTGAGTTCAACAGAACCCCTGATGCAAAACTTTAAATATACTAAGGTTACATAGTTTTAACATATATTTAATGAATTTGTTGTGTACCCTGCAGTTATAGCTTTGGCTTGAAGGCACAAATATTAAGGCACAATAAATGCAAATAATGTATACATTTCAATGTGTTGTGTTGAAGATAACTTTGTACTACACGGTATTTAGGTATAATGACATGTCATTCAAACGTTTCCTCAAGTTATTTTAATACCTTTTTTCTTTGATAACCTGGATAAAAAGAGGAATGTATGTTAAATTATTTAAATATTTCTTCAGTGCAAATGTGGTAATTTTCTTCTAAAGTATAGAAGATTGAGATTGATTTTTCAGCATTTGGATTTTAGCAAAATAAACCTACTATTTACATTCATCTTGAACAGCATTATTTATCAAAAAAAATAAGTATATAGTACTTCTTGCTATCAAAAAGAAAAAGTATTTTTGGCTTGTTCAACTCTTTTTTTTCTACCAGCCTGCATAGCTACTTATGACAGGTAGAAATACAGTTGCACTAGACAACTAAGTTGTACACTACCAAATCTGCTGTTTAGGCAGCTGTCGTGCTAAAGTGACACTGAAAAAATTTTGGTTTCGCTTGCTCTCAAAATATTTCCAAAAGAGGAAAAGGACACATTCCAATTTTTTTAATAAGCTCCAAATATGCACCCTAGACCTGTTAGGTGTCCTGCACCTATTTAAATAAAAGAGATCTCTACCACATAACTTTCAAATAAAAACTGAGTCTGCCTAATTTCCTTAGCAATACAAACATAACTTGTTGGAAAGGAAAACATATTGCACTGAAATTAAAGAAAGAGGGACAGTAAAAAATTTTCTTCTCAGTATTAAATAGGAAGGATGTCCAGTGCAAAGAATCGCCCCCTCCCTTTCATCTTCCGTTGACACTTGCAAACGTTGTCACTGAGTTTAGACGTTCTCAGGTTTACATTCTATGGAAAACAGTTAAGGTTATTAGGAATCACAGTGCAGTTTCAGTTATGCATAATCCTGAGGAAGGATCCAAGGAGTCGCCTGTGGCAAGTTGACCATTCTGAACAACTTCTGGGTAATTCTTACTGAAGTACACCTAGGAAAAATACCAGATTCTGTGAGTAATTATGCATCAAACACCTTTTAGTTTCAAATAAAATTTCTAGAGATAAATACAGTAGAGATAAATACATGTCCTTAAGAAATCCCAACAGGAACTTCAGGTTAGTGGCATTCAGTAACTGTGTGTCACTGAAAAATTAGTAGAATTACTGTATGGTCTTACATTATAACAAAGCATGAGAAAAATCCCCCACAACCTGTAGATCCACTCAAATTCTGGTAATTCAGATAAATAGATATGTTTTATCACTTTACATTAAACTGATAAGTAAAATCATTTTACTAGCTCAAAACATGGAGATAAATTAAAAACAGGGTGACAAAGAAGCTGTGAAATCTTGCGTCTGCACAAGGGTTTCTCATTTTCACATATAAAATGAACACAATGGATTTGGATGTTAATATCAGGTTGTAATCCCTATATTTTACAAACTATGATTGACAACCATTGAAACTTCGAAGTATATGTATGAAATATCCCAGCGTTTAATTTGTGCTGCAGAGCAGTTATAGGGCCTATAGAAATGTGATCTCTGGATAGTGAACCACAATAATGAAAGAAGAAGCAAAAGCTTTAACAATGACTCAACCAAGCAACTTCTCTAAAATGTAAGATGATACCAAATAATAGGACAGTTCTTTGCCAAGCCTTTGAGTTCATGAATTCTACCAATTTCTAGCTCAACTAGAAAAGATACAGGTTTCCTGATAAATGTATAATCAGAACATAAAGGAAATGAAATGCTGTCAAGTTTCACTGTTCCACAATCATCAGTTTTTAGTAGGTGTATCATATCTCTGTTCCTTGACAGATGCGCATAACAAAATGAAATAATGTCAGGACTTGTGTGCTCTTATCTAAAAATGTGTTTGGGTGAAAAAGGACTTCAAATGCAATTTTTTCAAAGAAGAATGTGGAAAGTTTTGTTTGAGTCTTTAAAAACAGAAAATACACTATCTTTCTGAAGGTGACATGTGTCACGAGTTAGGTCTCATAGTCAGACTGCTTTGACTACGGCTTATGAAACATTTCTCCAATTTATATTTGAGAGTGTTGTCAATAAAGTTCAGTTTGTTTGATAATAACGTCCTTTTCATATATATGAATACATGTATAAGACACGCAGGATAAAAAAGAAATAGTAATTCTACAAAAACATTCCTGTAAGTACCACTGTCATATTTTGTGCACGCGTGCTAATGCAGGATATATACATCTTTACAAGTTTCAAAGAATATTAAGGTCTGATTTGAATCAACAAAAGAATTGGAAGTCCTGTTAAGAGGCATTCCTCAGTAACCAGCCACGATCGGATGCAACAGAGGAAAGTTAATCAGGCGCCTGCCTGCACACACGCTGCAGAGACGGCAGCCCCAGTTGTGTATTCCCATCCCGTTCCTGGTTTAAAACATAAAACTTTGGCATACTTTTAATGCAGCTTTTGAATGTGATTTTTTTTTTTTAACGGAAAGTTAATAGAAAACCTTGGCACATTACTAGAGACGTAATGAAATGGCAGCTGCTTTTCAACTGTCTCATTGCAATTCCTCCCCTGAGCCCAATCCCTCAAAATATTAAATGCCCAAGTCTTTATACAAGTTTCTTCCACTGCCAACAGAGCTGCAACCTTTTCAAAAGTAATCACTGAGGTGAGATAACACCTAGTATTTTAATATTTACACATCTGTCATAGCTTTAAAATAAAATAACCCTTATTTTTCCCTCAAAGTACTCAAAAACTGATTGACAGAAAACCAGCCCTATCCTGATGCCACCAACGCTTGCAGAAAAGCCTCTCTCAATGCTGCCAAGAGCACGGAGAACACACCAACTTTTGTTTATCTGAAGAACGGAGCACTTCCCCCCCCTGCCCCCTTTTAACTGTTTGATGACTATTTCTCACTTTCCCATAGGATTTTCTCCTAATAACTTCTTGTAAAATGAGCAAAGACAAAAACATGGTCTCACAAGCACAACTCTATTGCAGTCAGGCTCACAGGGTAGTTAATATATACTCAGCGGTCTCCAATTTGAGCTGTGCCTGTGATGTTTTGTTTGACATTTGCACAAAAAATGGGGATACTGAGCAACCAAGAGAGACATACAAATAGCAACGTTGGATCAATTCGGAAGCCTGAGCTAAGGTTCCAGCAGCAGCTTGATCTTGCAATGCTTAACTAAGAAGCCCAAGAGATTTTTTTGAAAATTAGGTTTCTTCAAAGATGTCCAAGTTAGTCTTCCAGTTTAAGATGTGTAGTCCCTCTTCATTTGCCCTTAAAGGATATGTGCAGAATTTATACCGTTCCAGAAAATGCATTTAAAGTCTCACCTTACTGAAAGAAGCTCTTGGTACAAGTTTACTCTGCGCAAGATTCAGGTCCAAAATGCAATAAATCAAATAATCATTGCCAAAGCATGGCCACATTCCAAACCATTTTACTTAGCAACCCACTGTAACGCTTTTGAAAAGTATGTATATATGTCATATTACCATTTCTTTTTACGTGCAGCATGCTGTTTTTTCAACAACAGAAAAAAAGCTGTTCTTCATAAAAACAGTTCTTAGTAACCACAGCAGGAATGTGAGACCAACAGCAATACATGTAACAGACTTACTAGTGTAAAAAGAAAAGCCGTTGGAATCAGCTCTTCTGACTAAGCAACTTCTCTGAAAGTATGCATGAAGCACAAGGGACAGCAATAACAAAAACCTTGAATTAATGTCCAAGTCCTTCAAACAGAGAGAACTGTAACTGCGCTTCTGGGTAGCTGCTGACTGGAGATATAGTCTCTCGATTCCCATATTTTTGGGCTGAGCAGGGATAAGCACCATGCTTTGCATTCTTGGCAGATGCTAAAGCTTGTATCTGCCTTCTAGCCTGGGAGTTAGCAAACTTTTTCATCAAACCACATTTCAGCAGAGTGGTTCCTGGATCTCTTCCCTTCCTGTACAAAATCACATAACATTGATGTGGTAACTGCAGATGACTATATGGGCAAGTAACATCAGGCAATTATTTTTATATATTTTGAATTATCTTTGAATGCAATTGTGCAATTGGGGAGGACTGCAGGGAAGGAAGGAGAGACAGCATGCCATGGCTAAATCTCTACAGATGACAGCTGGACAGCCTCACCTCTTGCCATTCCAAGGATCAAGCCCTAGGAAGCTGGCCTTCACTTTACAGACAAACACCGGTCATAAGAATTTGAAGCTATCCTTTTAAACATCATTTATGTAACCTCCCGATTGTTGTACACATACCATAAAAAACATGGCTAACCCATTCCTTTCTAGTAATAAAATGTAAGAAGCTATGTTGCAGCAATGGTGAAGGACAGCAGGACTCATTACATAGTCTAGTTAAGGACAAAGCTGTTTCCTCAGTTCTGAAACTACTGCCACACATGAATTTATAGTGTACGCTCTTGGCTACAAAGCTTCACTTGAAAAACACTTTTTAAAAAAAAAAAAAAAAAAAGAGGTTTCAGCAGCTCTAAAAAAAATTCTAAGAATATGAACAGACCCAGAAATCTCTTCCCTAATCTGCACAAAGTCCAGTAAAATAGCAGACATGAGTATGCAGCCTCCATGACAGCACAATTTTTCATTTTTTTCCAACTTGCTGGAAATGTGTCTATTTTTACTAGGAAATAGCCAGGCACCTGCCATTTTGTTTCCTGTCTTTCTGTGTTGCTTCCTGTCTATTGGTTTCCTGTTTCCCCAGGAAACAGTTTGGAGTTTGTGTTCCCCTAGCTCTGCTCCACACATCCAGCAACCTGAGGAGAGGAAAGAATAAAGGCTAGAAATAAACCTCTTGTCTTGAAAAGGCTCTCTTAGGTCACTACATGACTAATATCAGTGCCTGCCTTGCATGCTGAAAGTAAAGTTACATGACTATGAAGCAAGTTGTTGCCAAACTGAGTATCGCCCGTCTCAACTGAAGCGGTGCTGAAACTTCATCGGCACTGAGAGAAATAAAACCTTGCTCTGGACATCCTGTGTGGTAAACTATGAAGAAAAAAGAAATCAAGCCAAAAGCTAGTCAAAATGAGTTCCTCAATCACAGGTCAATTTTTTATCTTCTTATCTCTGCTTCAGCTTTCTGTCTGAAAAGTGGAGATGATATAGCTTCACCTCAGAGGCATATTATGAAAATTCATCCATTGATGTTTCTTAAACACTTTGATTGCCAGAGGAATGCTCACGATTACATTAATAATTCTGTACTCAGAGTAGGATTTGAATAGTAAGCAGTAAATCAGGCACAGAGCCTTTTAGGAGGCAACAAAACATTCAACAGCTGTTTCTTAATTGAGCCCTGCTCATCCCATGTGCAGAACCGAGCAAGGGTTCAAGAACGAAGTAAGACAAAGCACAAAAATAAGAATGTGATCACACCCCCAGAGACCATAATATAATGCACAGGTACTGAACCTCAAACTAAAATGTGATGGGCCCTTTTAAAAATATAGAAATAACAGATGCATGCTGGACTCTGCAGCCCTAACATGTTTTTACAGCAAGTTTTTCTAAGATCAATGCCCAGCACAGGTGAGTATGTCACATATTATTTACACTTACCATTTTGTGTACATACAGAAGGATGCAAGAAATCCAAACAGTCTTTCAACTCGGGGTATATAAATACACTTATCATTTGGAAGTCTGTGTATATCCCACTAAAAAAAGCACTGAAAATGATGGCTTTGCCTTGCAAAGCCGACAGATTCTTTAGTGGAAGGCTTACTATAACACTGAATATGCTAACTTGCGATAAACAAACTGCAGAGACAAACTTAATTATCCCTTCTTCTAAAATTACCCGTTTTGCTGTTTCAATCAGAGAAGCCGCTTCAGTCTTGCCCACTTGTTGCACCATTTTGTAAAATAAGCCATCTTGTTCTTGCAGCAAAATGTAAGGTTCACCATATTCTTTCACTCTTCCTGCATCTAAAACCTGTTAAATCAGCAGAAACCAACATATTAACATAAGAAATTAAAAACCCCAAATGTTAGAGTCTACAAGCAAGGGGGGAATGTATGCACTTTAAGTCCTAAGATGAATTTTGTATCCTGAAAATGAAATACGTCCTCTTCAAACTAGCATAGCACTTTTTCAGTTGAGAGACCTATTGTACAATTTTAGAGTGCCCTACAGCCATTCCACCTATAGGAATCCAAGGCAAAGTTATGCAGAATATGGAAATACAATGTTTGTGAAGCCAACAAAGCAGATTATAAGATTCATTGTGTAAGAAAGAAACAAAGAGGCCTAAAATGGGCTCTGAAGTAAACAGCTGTGGGTAAAAACCACGCAATAACCACCAAGACGGTTAAGGGAGAATAAGTAGGTCTTTTGGATTAGAGGAGGTGAAGATGTAATTAAAGAAAATGAGGGTGTTGCTGAAAAGATAAACAATTTCTTGCATCAGTTTTTGCCAACTACGTATTAGAAAGATACTTACCCTGAACCTATGCTTTCTACATAAAAAAAGATGAGATGCCACCAGGGACATAGGTACCCAAAAGAGAGGAAGGGAGAAGGAAAAAACAACAGAGAAATTAAAAAGGCATTAAGTCAGTAAGCCACAGAGGATATACACAGTCAAAAATATCAGAAAAATTTAAGAATAGGCTGATTGAACCTCTAGGAAAATTTTTTCGTACTAGCGACTGTATTTAAGGACTGCACGGTAGCAAATATTGAACTTAAATTTTGAAAAGCCTTATGGGATTAATTCAGGGAACTTTTAGACTAGCATATATATTTTGAGAGAAGACAGCAATTCATTTAAAACAATCATTAAAACACAAGTAGAAGACACACAGATCACAGGTAGAGTTTGTTCTCTACAGTTTTAGCAAAAGTAAATTGTACCTCAATTGATACAATTCTTCACGCACCAGAAGAAAATGGCTTATATGGATATCCAGAAAGGTATCTGGTGTAACTAAATAGCTGTGCTAAAAGGGACAAAAATTTTTCAAGAACCTGGGCAGAAAACAGAGATTAGAAATAAACAGTGCATTTTTCTTTGTGGAAAGCTGAACAGGTAGGAACTGGTGGGAACCACATCGTTATGGCATATGTGGTAGCTACGTATGTGTTCGTCATCAGAAAAAGGAGTTATCAGAAAAGTGACAAACCTGCAAATGACACAAAAACGTGCAGGTAAGTCTAGACCAGAAGAGATACAGATACACCTTACTAACCTAAGAGAATGAGAAACACAATAGCAGGGAAAAGTCAATATTGACAAATGCAATGCTCTCAAATACTTAACTGGCTTATAAATTAATGGTATTGACTCAAGAAAGAGATCTGGGTATGAGTCTACAAGTTCAGTACATTAGTCCATGTGTAGGAGCAGTGAAGTTAAAAAAAAAACAGAGAAAGAATTTATGCGAGAAAACAAAGTAATTAAGAAAATATTTTTGTTCTTATATAA
The DNA here is from genome assembly GCA_020745775.1 of Theristicus caerulescens. Classification (NCBI taxonomy): domain Eukaryota; kingdom Metazoa; phylum Chordata; class Aves; order Pelecaniformes; family Threskiornithidae; genus Theristicus; species Theristicus caerulescens. Next base: position 75,834,895 of record CM036559.1, on the reverse strand, counting down.
ATAAAAAACTGAATACACACGGAATACTATTGAAAAAGATATTGCCACAACAGAGGGACTTTAACCCAAGCCATAATTATGGTGTACATACTTGTAAGAAGGAAAAAAAAAAAAAAAAGAAAATATCTAAAAACCTGGAGCTGTTGATTTCAGGATAGAAAAGAATAAAAGGTATTATGAGGACAACTTCCAAAATAACAAAAATAGTTTGCAAGTGTCTGTTTGCAAGAAGAAACTCCAATAAGCTTGGAAACAAATTCAAAGTCCTGTGAGGAAACTTTCAAATGTGCACTTTGCCTGTGCAGCTCCTTAAAGCAAAACATCCTGAAGGCCAAGATCTCCAAGCGGCCTGGACCCCCGTTAATGACAAAACCCGCAGTGAAGTAGGACAGCTGAGCTGATCCCTTTGCCCGTGCTGGTGTGAGAATTACACACTGCCAAGATCGCTGCCGACTTGTTTTTGACACCGGGGACCCGGCACCAGGGGAAAGGCGCCTGCTCCTTTGCTTCCGGTTCAATTAAGTACATGGCATTTGAATGGAAAATAACCCAGCCAACAACAGCAGCATAATTACATCTAATTTTATAAATTGTATGCACAGAAACCTCTAAGAAGTTATTTGCTATTTTCAAAAGCTCGTATGTTAAGAGCACCCAGCTTATACTATGATTTTCCTTTGCAAGCAATTTCCAATACTGTTCGGTATATAGCTGATGAAAGTGCTCATGGAAAAATTGTAAAATATTAGTAACATTGCATAGCACAATATATAGTCATTTAATATATAGTAGATGCGGTATTTCACCTGCAAAGGTATACTTGCACACATGTTGATTTTCCAGGGTACTTAGTCCTATCCCATTTAATCTGAATATTTAAGGATTAATTACAAATATAATTTTAATCGCAATCTTTTATATACCACAGTATGTTACAGTTAAGGACAGCTTCCTTAAAAATGCCATTAATTAATTTATCATATACAGTTCAATGTAATAATTAAAATTGGTGTGCCACAGCATAGAACATCTCTGGTGCCCTGAATAAGTAAAGTTTTTTTTAGCATAGCACTAGATTATGTAACCACTCCTTAAGAAAGAAAACAAAAAGCATCTTCATTAAATGTGTCTCTCACAAGTAAAGAACTACAATAGAAAAACAGAGGGTTTGAAAAATTTATATTACTGTGGTATCCAAATTTTAACATTAATTTTGCAAATATCTTAACCACAAACACAGATAATCTTTCTCCTCCTGAGAACCTGGGAGGGAAAAAGGAAAAATTTATTCTTCCTTGACAGGTTTTAAACAGGCAAGTCCAGAAGATGAACAGATAGAGCGAGCGGTTTGTGTCTAGAAAAATTCCATTCACATTTTAAACAAATCATTAATCTATTCATATCCTTTCTTGGGGAGTAAAAACAAACTTCTTTATGAAAATAGAACAAACATGGGGAAAACAAGCCACGTTACTTTTTTTAAAAATCTGAAATGAAAAATAAAGAACGAAACTGAACAGACATATCATTCCTACAAGTCAGGAATACTCTATAAACCCTGTTCACCAAGGAAAAACACTGTTTCTACTAACTGCTGTCATCTACAAGACAATGGAGAAAATTTAAGCTGATTTACTTGGTGGTTATACATTTATATATTTATACATTTATTAAAAAGCGCTTAGACAAAGAGATAGGTACTCTTCTTTGAAGAAATAGGTGCTGATAAAATTTAAATAAATGAATAGGTACTTTGGCTAAGGCTTTGCATACTCTTACTCACTGACTCTGAGCCAAATTAAAATCATTAGGACTTCAAAAAGCCAGCTAATCATTCAGGAAAGGTGGAATCTGGTGTTTACCAGCCACATATTTTCTGATCGGCTTGCAGGGAACGCTTATCATTGCATGATACGACCGAATCGAACCCAGATGCATTCCAAGGCAGTTGTACCAGTGGAACTTGATACAGAAAAGCCAGAGAAGCTCGTAGCTGGCGAAATCAGATCGGCAGGGTGATAATGGAGGACACGCAGGAGCACAGGACTCTGAATCGGACTGGGATTTCATTATAGACTTTAACACAGATATTGAGAGAGGGGGGATTTTAGACAAATCATTCAACTTTTCAGCTCCTCAGTCTGACTCTTCGTAAAATACACCAAATAAAGACTCACAATTATTCTGTGGGAGTTAACTGCCTGTGAAATACTTAGACAGCCCAGAGTAAAATAAAAACAAACACAAAAAAGCTATATAAACCCAAACTTGTCATACATAAACCAGGTCCAGATTCTCCACTGTCTTGCACTGGCAGCTTCTTTTACCTCGCCTGCACTGTTCTTGCCTTTGTAGTCACATCCTTTTGACTTCCTCAGGATTTTCTCAAGTGGAAGAGTAACTCCAACAGTACAAAATTTACCAAATTGGCTGCTGGTGATCATGCAAAAGAAAGCACGCAGGAAAATTCTTATTCAATGGAATTTGCTCGCGTCCTTGTGCAAGGTGAAACTGTACTTTACTTATAGCTATCCAAATTATCCTTACTCAAGCAGCACTATTCAGACATCTTAAGTTCAAACAGGGCTCGAATGCTATATTTTCCTTGAGTAAAATCCTCTCATGCCACCTAGTTTCACTTGTTTCATCCTAGTTGAAGAGTCTGGGGCAGTGACTGCTCATCTCAGTTGTGATTTTTTCAGAAGGATAAGCACCATGTTGGGTAGAAGGCAACATAGTTTTGAACAGCACTTTGTTTGACATAGAGGCACAGAATAACATAGAGTGAGATTATAAACATGGCATGGAAGGACAGTGAAACAGAAAAGAAATATTTGGATTTGACTGACCTGCAAAGGCAAACATGAAAATGGAGTATTAGCCATTTAAACGTGTTGTTTATGTTAACTCTAGCTAGCACAGAAGGACTATTTGCCTATGCAACAAAAATGTTGCTGAACTAAATTTGTATAAGATTGGGCAACTACAAAACAGTGGTCCATTTTGCCTCATCCATACCCTACCAGGGTATCTATCTCCACTTTGCCTAGGTCCCCCCCCGCCCCAGCAAAACCTGAAACTTTGCAGTATTTCCATTCTATAATCTCATAGTTTAATATATTAACCATGACAAAAAAGCAGAGGAGGGAAGACAAAAAAGCAGAGGAGGGAAGACAAAAAGGAAAACATAAAACAGTGAAAAAGAAATCAGATCGATGTCACAAAGAAAAGAGAGAAACAAGACAATGAATGACAAGGATACTACATGAAGGTAGACCAGTTTCCAGCAGAGACCTAGGCAGCAGAACCAGGACAGAAACTTTTCTCCCAGATGATTCCTGCAACTAAGCTATATTGTTCTGTTGCACAGGACTTTAGGAAAAAAACCATTCATTTTGTAAGTGAATTTAAAATCTTCTTTGTGGATTAATATAAGTGAAAGAAGCCACGGAAAGAGAAAGAACATGGGCCCTTAAAAGGGCTGTAACAAATACCATGTACTTATGGCTATCCACAGACACAAAAAAGAAAGTTCTAAATCCTGCATTTTCTAACTTTCAGCAACAAAAGCAGACAAACCAAGAGAACAATAGTTATAAAACATTCTGAGAAAAAAACAGTCCAAGGTTGGAAGTGTTCAGCAACAGAGGAGGGGGGCATGGGAATTTATTTCAATTATTATTGAGGAATGACTAATATTCCTATTCACGTTCATTTTCACCATAAAGCCAGAGGGAAAATGGGACATTTAAGAGTTGATCATAAATGTTTTTATTTCCTATTCAAAAGGAAAATAATTCAAGCAAATTATCTCCTAGGGAATACATCTGATTTAATTTAGACTTGGAAAAGACATCACCAAACAACAAAATTATTATTAAAGTTCAAAACTCCGCTAGGAGTACAACTTTGAACAATGTTTTCCTCAGAGAGCATACATCAAGATGATCTTCAATAAAGTCCTGGGAAGAGGAGAATATTCAGGAGATGCTTCTGGTTACATCATATTATAAGAAATATATTTACCCAAGACAATACATAGCTTTGTGGGAAAGAGTCAACAGCCTGTGCTCCAGTTGGCATTAAATTCAGATGCAAGCATGTTCTGTCTCTTCCGTCTCATCATGGTTTGTCAAAACAGATCAGAAACATGTACATACTTCTCTGAAGAATAATTTATAAATATCAACCTATCTAAACAGGTTTGTGAACATCGAAGAACACTGAGAAGGCTGCAAATATAACTCAGGAACCACTTTAAAGTTGTTGGGTTTTCTTTCTTTTTAAGGAGTTCCCCCCCCCCTTTTTTTTTTTTTTAGTTTTTGGTGGTGGAGCTTTGTTTGGCTGTCTTTTGGGTTTTTGTTTTGGTTTTTTTTCAGTCTTCAGGTTTAATCTAAGCATTCCCCAAGCTCCTTCAGGGTTCCTGTACAAATTACTCTACCAGTAACTACAGGCAAATTTGGTGTCAAATAACGTACATTTCATATATCACGTGTACAAACAAAGCAGAGCATACTTGGGTGTTTGCCTTCTTATAATCTGAATTATTATTTTTAGACTTTCCAAATATTTCACCTCAGCAGAGCTTAACTTTGCTGTAACAATGCCAAATCTGCCACTGGTCACTGGGATTTGACACGTACCCCCTTGCCCACCTTCCCCTGCTTCACAGAAAAGGCAACTTCAGACGTTTTGTTCTGTAACCAGAAACAGGGGATTTCTTTAAACTGAAATCATTCTTGAGCTATAACTTAGGGAAAATTGAGCATGCAACGCTGTCTGGTAAATTGTTCCACATATGAGTTATCTTTTCTTGCAGAGGCTTAAAAATCTACTGTTTTTTTCTCCATCTTATGGCACGTCACTGTAAGCTGGCTGGAATGTTGTGGTAAAAAGTATCAATTATGTATGTAGTAATGAGTCTTATTCTACTGATAATCTTTTGATATTAACTCCTTCTGTACCTTGTTGGAGGAAAGAAGCCTGTTAACCAGTCACTGCAGATCTCTTATATTGTTCAGTTTCCTCACCTCAAAATATCTGATATACAGTGCAAGAAGTTCAACCTTTCCCTTAGAAAGTATGAAGGGACCTCATGCCAGTTCTTACCAACAGATGTACACGCTGACAAAACTCTCCCTTCGTCAGTCAGTAATGACTGTTTCCACCACTGTAAAGCCACATTTCTCAATCGGGATTGCAGAATGGTTTAAATGTGGCCCTGAAGTGATAGAAGATATACTTCAGCTTTTGAGGGTCTTAGAAAGTTAGATAAGCTACAAGGATATTATACTTTTCAAGAGGTTAAGGAATATTGTTGCAGATGACTGGGCATGTCTCTTGGTTTTATCAGTTTCTGATGACAATGAACTTGTGGCTCAGCTGCCATGCACACAGTTTTACCTTATCAGAAACTCTCTGCTCAAAGAATCGGCCACCAGCACGTCCTGTGCTAATTTGCTTTTAAGCAGTAATATAATATTTCTGAGAGAGCAAAAAATCATCCTCTAAAGATGTGTTAGTATTTCTAGTATGGTCTGGATTCCATACCATTGTCTTTAAAGAAATATGATCCGACTGTCCTGTCCTTATAGTGATGGAAACGCATTCACACACAAATGCCTGACAGAATGGGAGATCAAGGTTCATCAAGAATTGGCTTCACTTCCTGCAATAATTCAAATCCAGCTCTTCATTTGAATGCTCCCAGCTGAAGGACTGCCTCAATAATTAGTTGTTTTACTTAGGCAAAAGAAGAATCTTGTTGGGCAGCCCTCTTGAAATGGGAGCAGCTTTTAAGAACTCAAAGATGCCAATGTTTTGGAGAGGTGTGGCTTAAAGCTGGCAAAGAGAATCAACAATCCTAGTATCTTTTCAAGGTCATTGGGATTTTGACTCATTTTAGAGACAGCTGGGCTGGGTGTGATATTTACAACTGTTGTAGACGCTTTATTTCAGCTGACACCACTTGCTCTGATACATGACTATGGCACATCGCTCAGTATTTTATGCAAAACATTGCCTAAACATCTATATAATATCTTCCCTTAATGGTAAAGATGCATAAATTACTCAGCTTTGAAAACAATGTCTTCACTGTTGATATTTGTTGAACTCAATTATTAAATTCCAAGAAAGAACACAGAAGGATCTGGTTTTCCCTTGTTTGCTAAACATCAACCCAGTTTCAGATGATCTGGGAATGGTGGAAATTGCCTTTGTTCAGATTCAAAACAAAACTGATCATTTCTGAAAAATCACTTGCTAAATGCTTAGCTCTTCCAGAAACTCTGCAAGTCTTGAGTTACCAAATGAAAGGAGAAACATAATGGTTCCCAGGCCCTTTGCTCTCCATCAGTTGGCCAGACGGGCTTCAACACAGCCAAGAGCCAGGTAAGTAGGTTGGCATTAATCACACACAACATCTGGTGGAACTGCTTAAAAACTCCAAAGAGTCTCCCTGAAACATTTCATCAGCCCTTACAGTTAAGTGTTGAGATCTTTCTTAAGTTTTCACATTTGATTGTTTAGATCCTGAAAATCTGGACATCCAGACAATTTACCAGTCACTTTACAGAACACATGTACACAAGGAATGTTTTTGGTGTGTACATACTGATACTGATATTCAGGTATGCTGAGACCAAGTATTCTTTCACTTTCCGTCTGCAAGGCGTCTCACCTATTACCATTAATTTCTGTCTTCTACTCCATGCAGGTCCTCTTCTGTGACTATCCTTCATATTCTTATCTTCACATTTCTTTACCCATGAGACTTTGGTCCCACAGCACAGCTGGGATTTTAGTTTTAATATTCCCTAGTCCATATTTTCAAGACAGAGGCTTAATCAAAAAAGGCATTTTATTAGCATTTGTTCCTTTTGAATAATGACAGCAGGTGCACAAATATGAACATAGCAACTTTACTGTGGATTACTGGATCCAGATCCACAAGGTACTTTAAGGTTTCTATGAAGAATTAGGTGCCTAAGTATCTTTGGAGACCTGATCCCTAGTTTTGAAAATTTGGCTTTCATTCAAGCTACTATAATCCATTAAGCTCCCTTTATATTCTTTTAGCAGAATAGACTTCGATAGCACAAGTATAATATTCAATAATATTTCACCACACTCCAGATACTGGGCTAACATAAGGTCAAAAACCCTTTCAGCTCTGTGCTATAGAAAAAAAACAGAACAAAACAAAACATTTTATACCCTTGCAGTTCTCCTACTTTAGAATTTTGAAGGATTGAACAACAGCTCTGAATGTAGCCCTAATTACTTCTACTTTTCACAAAGTTTCGTGTTTTACCATCGCAGGCTCCAGGAAAATTTATGGTCTTGCCAACTAACCTCTCTTAGACATCTTATGCACTTGAGGGCCTGTATGTGACAGCAGGTAGGTCTCCACCAAAGAAACGTTCCTACACGTACATACTTAAGATGAGAGAGTCAACACTAACGGCAACACGCAGAGTTTTCACAAAGAACTGTTCTATAACTAGGACTGGACATTTCTGTATCTTGCGACTTACATAATCTCCCCTAAACAGAATGTCTAAGATTTACTGTAAACTACATTTGTTTTCCAGCAGTGATATTTAAATAAGAGCCAAAATAAGAGCCAATAGACCAGAGCATTCATGGCTTTAACTCCGTATTACTAACTGAAGTGTACCACCTCTACCTTCCTACGTTCTCCACATCTCCATCTGAAGCTGGGCCACTGCAGCAATAGCTCACGCAAAGGTATCAGCAGGGCAGCTGGGGCTCCCCCACTCCTTCAAGAGCTCTGCTTCTCACTGGGCCGCAGATTCAGACTCCCTCATGCTTATTCTCCCTCTAGCTCCATGACAGAAGCATTTCTGGCAGCACAATGCTTCAAAAGGAAGGGTGGAGACTGGCCTTAACCTGACTGCCCTGTGTAAGCTGGTGGGTACGGTATCTTCCTGGGAATGGGGAGCATTGTGTCCAGACCTCCTCAGACAGAGAACAATGTAAAGCACAGATTTCTGCACTTCCTGGAAGAACGCTGTCATCCCCATGCTAAGGAAGGGCAGCATTGCCATCGCCATCATGTTCGCTTAGGTGTATATTAACACCATTGCCTCATCTCCAACTGGATGGATGAAGGATACTAATGTACAATACCAGGTCAGATACCAGAATTCCAGAGAGAGATAAGTGCTCAGACCCTGTCTGCTGCATAGCATTTTCTGTTGAGCTGTAGATGACTCCCCTTTCACCATGCAAACTGCCTGGATCTTTCTCCAGAGCTCCCTTTGCTTTCAAGATGTTTACACCCACTCTTGGTGGAGTGATTGCCCTGATGAGGTTAGATGTCCACATGGTGCCTGATTTATGAGGCCCAGATGTTCCACCACGGTAAATGTAACGTCGGAAAAATGAGAACAACTGAATGAGGGAGGCTTACCGGAAAGACGTGGGAAGTAATTTTGTATTGACCAAAAAACCAACTCAAGTCTGGCTGTGAAGTACATTGTATTGTTACCTTGAATATTAGTCATTTCAGAATGTAACCACAACAGGTTTTCCCATAAATAAATCAAATCTCTTCCCATGATTCTCTTCATCAAAAACCTCCTATTTGAATGACAGTTTTTAATTACTAGATCAAGTTCTGCCTGCATAAAGAGTTTCCATTTCAAAGAAGTATTGCACTGATATGAAAAGTCTCTGTGGAGAAACATCCTTGTCATTGGAAAATACACAAGTTTTGACTACTCTGTGGTTTTCCTATAGAGAGACCACAGCATAGCATATAAAGCAAACAACTGCATCAAGGGTCTCGCCAGATGCATATACTTAATTTGCTACTGATCCACTATGTCCCTGGGTGAGCCTCAATTTCTGTACGCTTCTGTTTTCCCCTCTGTAAAAACAGTTTCTAAAAAGTATTTCTCAACCTGGAGAAGGAAGCAGAGAGAAGGGGAAGGAGTGGGCGATAGGGCTTTTACTAGATCCCACTGGAAGTCTTGGGAGTGGTGCCTTTTGGCTGCCCCAGGCTGCTCCTGGCTGGGTTTGGTGAGCTGCAGATGCAATTTACGTAAAAAGCCCTCACCCTCTAAGGTGAGGACAGGACAGGGAAGAAGCTGTTGTGGTGGTGGGGAAGCTATGTGGAATGAGGGGCCAGTGGAGCAAGCCTGAGCTGAGCTTCTGCCAGGATTTGCCATCACGGAAGAGGCAACTGCAGCACTTATCCCATCCTCCCCTTCTGCCAGGGACCAGGGTGGCTGCCTGTGCCAAAGAGCTAAAACGGGTACTGTTAGCACCTGACAGGAGGAGTTACAACTTGGGTTCTCAAACTAGTGAAGGAAAATGAACGAGAAAATGTCCTATGAGACTCTGGAGCATCACAGAGGGAAGGGAAGAAAAGAAAAAAAAAAAAGTTTGAAAACCACTGGATTATAATTTTATGGTAGTATTATTTGATGGTCTGACTTAACAAGTCTTTCCAACTTTGGTTCCAAAGATTGTATGGATACTTCCCTATCTCACCCAGGTGTTTGAAGTTTAATTAATTAATGTTTGTAAAGAGCGTTACAATTTCCAGATGAAAGGTCCTATGCAAGTGCAATGTAGTATTACTCATTGAGGTGATTAGGTTAGAGAGTATCACATTACACAATACAGTTCTTCCCTCAATGATTTTAAGCGTTTGAAGTTCTGATAAAATGTGTTTATCACTAAGATAGATATAATGGAAATACTCTTAAGGTGTGACCTGGATTATGAAACCAGAGGTATGATTTTGGGAATGGAACAAACGAGAATTAAAACAACTCCTCAGGCCAGATTTGTCTACAGTTGTATAAAATGTATTCTGTTCATCCTTTTTTTCTCTTCCAGTAGGCTTTTCTTCTCTTCTAAAATAGAACCGGTTATTACGATGGGTGTGAGCAGACATGCAACAGTTCACGTTCAGTTCCTATTTCCATACTCATCCAACTCGACATTTTCTCATAACTTTCTCAAAATTATTTTCTGTTCTATTTTTTTTTTTTTTTATGTTTGGATTAACCCTAAAGGTGAACATTTTCTTTTTGGAAAGTTCTGCTTTAACCAGCAAATAAACTGAATTAAATCAAAAGCTCGTGGACAATGCCAAAATGGAGATTGCAATCAATACGCTTAAGACAGGGTTGGCATCCAAAGCCATTTAGATCTAGACAGGCTAAAGGAATAGGTCAGCATGAACTTCATGGCGCTCAACAATGACAGATGCAAAGTCCTGAATCTGGAATGGACTGACCCCCTGCGTCATTACCAGTTGGGCAGTAACTGCCTGGGCATCAGCTGTGCTGAAAAGGAGGTGGGGTCCTGGTGTTCAGTAAGCTAAACAGGAGTCAAACAGTGTGCCATGGGTATCAACAGGAGTGCAGATCAAGGGAATTGCTTTATTCTGCACTCATCAGATCAGATCTGGAATATGGTGACCAGTTTTGACCCCTCAGTACAAGAAAGATGAGGGTAAATTGGAGCAAGCTTGAAATAGGGTCATCAGGGTGGTCAGTGGACTGGAGCACTTGACCTGTGAGGACAGAGCAGGGCTTGTTCACCCTGGAGAACAGATGGCTTCAGGGGACTTAACAGCAATCTTCCCATACCTACAAGGAAGTTACTGAGAAGACAGAAGCAGGCTCTTTAGTGAGATACACAGTGGGAAAACAAAAACCAATTGCCATAAACTGAAGGGAGGCTTCAACTGGATATAAAGAAAAAAACTATTTAATGGCAGATAATTAAGCACTGGGGCAGGCTGCCCAGAGAGACTGCAGAATCTCCATCTTTCAAGGTTTTTAAGACCCAATTGGAAAAAGCCCTGAGCAACCTGATCTGAAATTAGTGCTGACCCTGCTTTGAGCAGGAGGTTAGACTAGAGAACTCCTGAGGTTCCTTTCAATCCGATTCAATGGGAAGGAAGGGAAACACTAGCTTATGTTCAGGTTATGTATACTTGTTAAGAAGTGGGCTTGGACTTTTGTAACTGAGTTAAGAAAGTTGAATAAGTTTGCTCAAAATTTTTTGAAAAATAACTTTACTCATTATTTGTCAAAAGACAATTGTTAATATTCCAACTTCCAGGTTCCACCTTTGTTCTTCTTCCCTCATTTTCTAACAAACTTACCATGATAGCAAACAACAGTGATTTGGGATGGCTTATAAATGAAGGCATTATTGCTCCTAGAGGTCTCAGTTAAAGGAGAAACAAAACCAGGGTTTTTAATAATACCGGGTAATGGAAGAACAGTGCACTTCAGTTTGTGCATTTTTACTCTTAAAAAAGAATCTGCATGTGCTGGTTTTGGCTGGGATAGAGTTAATTTTCTTCCTAGTAGCTAGTATGGGGCTAGGTTTTGGATTTGTGCTGGAAACAGTGCTGATAACACGGGGGTGCTTTTGTTACTGCTGAGCAGTGCTTACACAGAGTCAAGGCCTTTTCTGCTTCTCACCCCAACCCACCTGTGAGTAGGCTGGGGGTGAACAAGAAGCTGGGAGGGGGCACAGCCAGGACAGCTGACCCCAACTGACCAAAGGGATATTCCATACCATATGACGTCATACTCAGCATATGAAGCTGGAGGCAGAAGAAGGAAGGGGGGGACATTCAGAGTGATGGCGTTTGTCTTCCCAAGTAACCATTACGCATGATGGAGCCCTGCTCTCCTGGAGATGGCTGAACACCTGCCTGCCCACGGAAAGTAGCGAATGAATTCCTTGTTTTGTTTTGCTTGTGTGCGCGGCTTTTGCTTTATCTATTAAATTGCCTTTATCTCAACCCATGAGTTTTCTCACTTTTACCCTTCTGATTCTCTCTCTCATCCCACTGCGGGGGAGTGAGTGAGCGGCTCTGTGGTGCTTAGTTGCTGGCTGGGGTTAAACCATGACACTGCATCAAGTTAAATTTGTGAATTACTAAGACACATCATTGACTAAACAAATTTTAAAATACAATGAAAGCTTTCTTTAGCTGAGTCTTCTCAGTTTTTGTGATATTTAAGTAAAGGATTAATTTTCCATGAATGCTCTTTTTATTGTTAACGGCACTCATTAATAGTTAGTCTTCTAGAGGGATATTCTTTTTCCTTGCATTTTTTAACACACGTTTTTCTTATTCTTCCAAAATTCTGCTATATTCCCACAAGGAGTTACATGCCTGAGTAAACCAAGTAATTAAAAGTGTAACAAAAGCACACCTGCCATAATTCTGATCATTCTAAATATATGATCATATTTCTGATTTGTCCAGAAACAGAATCAATAACTAAGGATGTCAAGAAAACAGGTTTGTTAAGGAGTCACATGTCAGTTTCCTCCTTTTTTCTGTCCTATGCTTCTCACCCTCCTCTCTCCCCCCAAAATTACAGAATTCTGTAAGAAGATCAAAATGGAGCAATGTAAAAAGGTGAAAAATATTTGCGTTACTAATGACTGCGGACTCAAAGGCACATCTTCTTGCAAATCTGTTCCTTAATACTATAAAGAGGTCAAACGCATTCAAAAAAGACTGTATTAGAAAATGTATGAACATAAATGGACTTTTAGGAAACCAGAAATCTTAACAGTGGCTAAACTGAAACAACATAAGCTTAAGAATAATGTACAGACTCTAAAAATGCAGTAGAGTTGCTATATAGTTGGCAATAATACTGAGCAGCTTGGGGAGAAGGGCGATTTCTATGCTTTGTTCCAATGATTTTTGGCAAAAAAGTAAATAAAACATCTAGTTTTCATTACAACTGCATGACATTAAAGGTAAAACTAAGAAAACATCTTCATGCAAAGAGCATTCTGTGTATAACATGTTAATGATAGTTAATGAACCAAAACCCACAGAAATCCCTTTGGACAGCTAACAAACACACACAGCTATTAATTAGGTCACAGTTGTTTCCTCACAAACCTTTTGTTCACTTTAGTTGCAGAAAACACCAACATATCCATTAGACCTGTGGGGAGGTATTCACCAGTGAAGAAAATATTTATTTATTATACATTAAATGCTTGCAATTATATGACTACTTATGGCAGTTCTGCTGGTTTCTCTCTTTGTAAGTAAACTATAATCACTCAGTTCACAATCTATTCTACTCCTCAGAACACCACTCACCTCAGTAGATCCAATTGTTTCATTTGGTGTACTTCAGGCAACCATTGTAACTCAATCACAGATTTTAAAATGTTTTGAGCATCCAGTTAAAAAAACATGGAAAGAATTAACGTGCTTCATTTTCAAAAAGCAAAAGTTGAAGAAAGTATTTTTTTAAGGTTACCACCGAGAGATGAAGGGTAATTTCTGCTTGAAGCCCAGTTAAATTTGAGTTCCACTCATGAACACGGTTTGCCCACTACGTCAGTTACTTCATTAACTGTCTGTGAAGAAAATGTTTGCAAAGGGCTCCTGTTCCTACTGCAGAAAATTGCAAAACTGCAGGCTGCACATCATTTCAAGGACACAAACCAGCCCGATTTCCTGATAGACTAGGGAAGACCATTCCCTTTATGAAAATAATCAGCAAGTATTTCCCAATTTCTATGTGCATGCAATGCCCCACGGGGCAGACAAGATGGCAGAGAGGGTATTTCACAGTGGCAGAGTATATCACTGCTCTTTTGGGAACAAAGATGGCAGAGGCTGCTGGATTAGTAGTGCTTCATCTTTTCTGCTTGAACCTTGCGTTAGAAAGCTGGCCATGTTCATTACCTCACCAGTCTAGTTCCACTTCTCCCACCACCACCCTTGCCCCAAGGCAGCTGCTGGCTCCTTACCTCCATGTCTCCTGCCCCAGAACCTCTACCACTTCCTCCTCACACATCCCACACCACTAACTATTGTCACTGCCTCCCTCAGCCCACCGAGACTGAATTAATAAACCTGACTTAATCCAGCTGACTCTGTCCAGAGCCTCTTGGGTGTGTCTTCACAGGCTCCTAGTGCTGGCAGAGTTTATTTGCTCAGGTCTGCTGCTGCGCCTTACCTGCAATGGGCTCATGCCTCACAGGTTGGAAACCACAGGGCCAGACAGTGTAAGAAGTCGTTTTAGGTCATTACTTCTACAGTTTTATGAATTGCCAATCCCAGTAACTAGGATAACTAGGTTAACTAGGATAAGTCTAAAGTACGACATAAACTTCTGCACACTTTTGGATCAAAATTAAGAAGAAAGAGTCAATAACATTATTCTTCTTCAGGGAAAAAAAAAAAAAGAAATAATAATTTTAAGCCGTTAACTGTCTTACCATAATCCTGTCACTGTCAATAACGGTGTTCAAGCGGTGTGCAATGGTCAGCACTGTGCAGTGAGCAAACTTTTCACGGATCGTCTTTTGAATGAACTCATCTGTTCTGAAACACAGCAAGAGCAATGCAGACAAAAATAAGATGTTTGCATGGATAACTGAATGGCAGGCAGGTTTTATGACTTCATCAAACATGACTGTATAGCAGGAAATGTGCTTATGAAGTCATTACAGTGCTTCTTCCTCTCATTGTATTAGATGACTTGGAGGCATATCGTGAAACATACTCCAAAATCTATCCTCTAATACTTGAGAAGGAAAGAGTTTCTTCTTTCAAGTAGAGCAATAAGTTTCATTTCAGAAGACTAACTTCTCAGGATTTGATTATGGATAGAGGAAAATTCTGTAGAGTCAGACATTCCTACAGATTTCTACACCAAAAATATCATTGTTATTTTCTTTCAAGCTTTAGTTTGTGCAAACAGCGAAGAAAAGTTTGTGAAAGTAAATATCCTTCATTGCAAATCAGCTGAAGAACGAACAGAAGACAGCCTATAACTAAAGTTCCTGATTTCAACTGCAAAATGGGATTAAATAAAAGAGGTGGCTGGTAAACTAAACTAGGACTGGAGTAGCTCAAGAACATGAATACAGAAAAAAGAGAACTTGGCATATTCCATAAATCAAAAGTGTTAACTGGAACGCACAACCCAAGGAAAGGGATAAAAGCTTTCAAGTCAAGAGCCTCAACCTGCTATATAAATTAACCACCTAAGAAGAGGATATCAGAAGGAAATATAAGACTTGTAAAGAACGAAAACTAAGCTAGAGCACAGACACTGAAGTACAGGGTTAAAGTGATAACTGTCACAAATAAAGCTGAGAACCATGAAAAGGAATAAAATTATACCGAAAGATACATAAGACACTAAAATGTTCTTTAGCTGTATAAACAAGCATCAAGGAAAAAGAGGTGCAACACTCATAAAACTGGAGATTATTCAAGTAACTAACTGTACAAGAGAAGCATTGACACTACCTAACTTAGAGCACACCAGTCAGGCTTAAATGAGGAAATCCATATAGTCCTCTCTTTAGTCAATGAGAGGGGAAAGGCATGGCTGGAAGGTGAATCGGAGCACCTGAATTAGGCAGCCATCAGGTGATGAATGCCCTCTAGAGGCACCTGACAGCCCACATTCCACAGGAAGCCTTGGCTCCCAACCTGGGCACAAAGCCAGGCCATGTGAATACTCACATATTGCCCATCAGCCTTCAAAAAAACCAAGGAGTGGCAACAATGGGAAAAAAAGGTACAGAAACTAAAATTCTCATCCAAGAGAGAAGGAAGACACAAAGAACCCAAAATATACTGGGGTTAGTTGGACCAAGGAAGCTCCAGCCTAGAGGTCAGGCGCTTGAAGGCATGGGTCTGATTTCCAGGATTTCTATTAAAACATGAAATTGTACTTTTATATATAATGAGTGGAGAATAATAAATGCTGTAGATAGAGTTAAAACAAGACAAAGGAGATATCTGGATTAACTGGTATATTTAGGCAGCCGTGTTGGCTTCAATCAGTTGCTTGCAAAGCCTTAATTCTTCAAATTGTTAAAAGTAACTGGAAAATCAAATAAAATACAACAAAGATTCATGCAACACGTCTTCCTCTGACAAATTATTATTTTTTAGACAGAAGTAGTACTCTACATTGAATCTGTCTGCACGTGATAAATATTTGGTATCACTTCATAAATTAAGCAAAAAGAGTTGTTCTGATGCCACCTCGTCAGGAGGCACTAACATTAAAAAGTGGACAAAGACATCTTTGGAAGAAAAGGATGACTTAGAGGAATGGAGTAACCATTAAGTTTCCACAGTAGAAAGCACAAGCTCATGTTCTGAAGGACTGACCATAACTTCTGTTACAAACTAGGTTTAAGCAATCAGCATGACAAAGGAACAGACAGATCCCTGCTGATGACAGGACGAATCATCAGAGAGAAGGAAGACATAAACAGTTAAGTAAGAGTTCCCATGCATGCTGACTGTCATCTTCATCTGGGGACAGAAACATTTAAGCTCTGTCACAAGCTTAAGAGGACTGGGTTCTGGGCCGCAGTCAGTCTGAGAAGGCTTGGTCCTTCTGCTCCTACTTCCTAAAAGTTCCTCAACTCCTTCTTTTGCACCAAGACCAGTACGCAATCAAGGAAGAGACAGGAGGAGAAGTCAGGACAGAGCCAGGCTCTTTAGCCCTGTGTGTTTACAGTCTCCTTAAGAATAGGAAGTTGTTCATCATTAATGCCCCACATCACAGCAATACCAGCGCTTTCACCCCAGTGTTAAAGCATGTATCTTTTTTTGCTGTCTTCTCAGTAATGCTTCAATGACCTGACTACTCTGACTTTCAAAAGAAAAAAAATCAGGGCCATACATGAAAACACTCAGTAGGGAAGAGGCTTATATAGACAGCAGGATATGTTCTCTGCAATGGTTAGAGATAGTGAAACAGAAACAAAAGGTTCAGTACTCCCTAGAATAATGTAAAGAAAGCCTTTTTCTTTCCTTAGTCAAGCTCAAGGTGAGGTTTCCTGCAGAGCTACTAAGAAGCACAAAGAATCGTAGCTTGCTCAGGAATTTTGAAAACAACATTTTTAAAGGGCTCAAAACTATTCGTAACTCTCAGGTTATTCCTACTGTTATCCGAGAAGAATGCTTCATCCTTGAACATCCCTGTCCTCTGCATTCATTTATTGTATCTTCCTTTATTATGTGCATTCCTTATAGCACCACCTCTTCCTACATTTACAATAGAAACCATTTCTCATTCTTAGATAGATACTATCAAACTATTATCTTAAACAGGTATTTCTTGAATATAAGCTTATCCCTAATGAGAAACTGCTGGCCATATTGTGGGTGTGACAAATGTTCTAAAATGAGACTACAAAGTAATCAGAAACAGGCCTAATAGCTCCATCTTTAAATATCACAGTATGAAATCTCATGCAGCCATGTCCACTGACAGGGACTCAACCAGATTCTCTCTAAGGTTCACGGCAGATCTTGGAGTATAGTTTTTGGGGTGGCAGGCAGAAGCACCATCAGTAATCTCCAGAAGAATCTTGGGAAGAAGGTAGGAAAGGCAAGAAAATATAAAAGACGAAGAAAAGATCTGTGTACAGAATTATGTGCTGACAGAGTGCAGAGACTATACCACATGCCAATTAGTGTCTACACTCTAGAAAAGTGCCAAAGGAAGCAGCGTTTCTGTCCTGTTTTTCAGGGCATAAATGGACCCTTTGTGGCACCTACCCACACTGAGAAAGTCACCAGGCAAGTGCCAACTGATTCCATCACCTACCTCAGTGGATCAAACCCCATCATCTTTCAGGCACATTAGAAACCAAAGATGCAACCTGAATACCAAACCAGGGGTGCTGGATGACAAAAGCTCAACCCTAATCTGATCGTATGAAAATGGGAACCACGATACTCCCCATCAGAAGAACAGTACAATAAGAAAGCACAAAATGGTGGTATAGCTGTCCCACTGGCACTGCAGGTTGAGGATCTAACACCAAGTTTCACAGCAACCCAAGATCTGGTGTAACCTGAATTAGTTGACTGTGTTAAAAAAAAAAAAAAACAAACCAAAAAAAACCAACAAAACACCAACTATCTAAAGAGCAAGAATAACTACGACCTGAATAAGAAGCAACAAAGCTGCTGAAAGGAACACTGGATAAGTCATTATCTTCAGTCTAATGTCCTCCTGGGACCGTCCTGAAAGTGTATCTCATGCTACACAATTCCTGAGTGGCTTTGTATAATTTCTCCAAGAGAAACAGTGACAGCAGTTAGATGTAACGAAAGGTTACACCTTACAAGGTTAAGCTGGCTAATGAACCGAACTATGAGCAATGGCTGTTTTTACCAGACTCAATGAACAACCAGTGTAAAAATGTGGCAGTGGATTGGTCCCAAAAAATTTTCTCCTCTATAAACAGTAAAAATACGAGTTAACACATAATACTGTAGTCAGTGCGCAGAGAGCTTAGTAAGTTCAACTTACTCAATATTTAAAAAAAGTCTCAGTTACTAAGGATTTTGTTTCAATACATCACCAAAGCGACTACAGAAAGATTTTCAGCCCTTGTGCTCTAGATTTCATAAAACTTTCCAGAATGGTTCAACTGCTATAAAATGATTCCATTCTTCAGGGTAAGAATGCCAGCTTCAGGACCAAGAAGATAAGATCAAATTAAACATCTGTCAGTCATCACGTAAAACACGCAAGTAGTCTGACTTAGGGCAACCTTCTTTACGGCAAGCTCCTCCTCTCCCTCATGACAGCGCTGACACCCCTGCAGCATGCAGAGCAGCTGGTAGCTATGAGGAGCAAGGGAAATAATAATAAGGGTACATATGGGAGCTGGAAGATGTAGGAAGGAGGGAGAAAGGTACACTCGAACCTCCTTCCCTTCGCTCCTTTGCTCAGCTTCACTCAGCAGCAGACAAAAATGGCCTAGCTGAGCTGGAGAAACACGGCGGGGAGTCCCTCAGCCCTGGGGAAGGTAGACTGCACGCCTCTCACCCTGCTGCTGTATCCAGCGCCTCATGCCACCTCACCCTTCCTTCTTCTCCTCCCACCCCCAAACCCTGCCTCCTCACATTTGCTTCCAGGTTGAACAGGAGAAGGGACACAGTTGCAGCAGTGGTTGAGGCAAGGAGATCAAGAGCCAGAAAAACAAAAAAAAGAAATAATATCTCCAGAGCCGGCAGCAGCTCCCTTCGGTTTCCTATCCCAGGTGCTTGATACGATGTGTGCTTGCCGCCAGGCTAGAGGCAAGGATGCCAGGTATGGGGGTTGCACATCAGAAGAGGAGGAGGTTTTCCTTACATGCCAAAAATGCCTCCCTAACTGCTCAGTTAAGCAACCCACCTCAGCATTTCCTGATGAGCATCCTATCAGATTGCACGGCTGAAAAATACTCTGCTGTAGTTAGAGCAGCACATTAAGGAAAAGGTAATAATGACTGTAATGCAAACTGAATTCAAAGAAGAAGTTCTAAGTTATTATTTGTATTGTTATGCCTAGAGTTGATACAAACAAACATTTACCTTATTATAATATATATTGCAGCACACACTAATCAAGATCAATTAAATGGATAGTGTAAGTTGAGAACACACACATGTGAGATGCCAAAATAGGGAGGATGAGTAAGATGGTATTAAATTTCCACAGCTATGATTAATCGCAGTTAATCTATCAGAGCTCAGCCAAAAATAAACTAATAGTCAAAAAAGAAAGAAAAAAGAAAAAAAAAAAAAAGGAAAAAAGAGAACCTCTGGGAAGGGAATGCACTTCTCTAAAGGTTTTAGAAATACCCTGTCAGCTGAACTGCAAAGCTACCCTAGTGGCACCACTTCTCCCCCAAGAAGATGTTATAAAAATGAGTCACACCCAGATGACATACAAAATCCTTAATGCATCTGTTTGAGGGACTTGCTGTGTTATTGTCCTCTTTGGACTTTGAGTTCTCCCTCAAGCCATAGTTTGTTGGAACTATATATTCAGCTCAGACTAATTGATGCAGTACGTTTGCAGTATTGTTTCCAAAATATTTCCACCAGTGTTTCAAATGTTTCAAAAATTAACAGTGGGGGCACTTAGCTATTGGAACAATTTAACAAGGGTTGTCAATGAATGTTTTTTCTATTGAGGTTGGATGTTCTAGAAGTACACTCTAGTTCAAACAGGAATGAATTCAGGAAAGTTCTGCCAGCCTGAGTTATACAAGACAAAATAACGAATGATAAATGAGTCCCTCCTGTAGCTTTAAACATCTCCAAATCTGTTCTGCAATTCCTGTGGTGTTAAGGCCACCTTACCTTGCCCCCTCCCCCATTTTATCTGTAACTTATTACACCGTCATCTGAGCCATCTGAAGGGATAGCATCTCATAACCAGAAGTATCTGGTTTTGCTTATAGCCATTTTTCACCTTTCTAGTTTTGGGACTGGGAGGGGAGGGGGAGATAATTAATTAATTAATATTTATTTCCAAGAGACATTTCTTCCAGAAATCAACAGAATTCAACTTGTTTCATGGCTATTCTGCTGTTACTGATGTGCATTTCCAAGGAGGTTCCTGTCTTCTTGTCTATGGCTGCAGTACAAATGAACTTTGAATATTGATTTCCCTACTCTATGGAATGCACTGAAATTAGGGATATTTTGAGCATTTAGTTTATATCAGCTGCTCTGTTGCCAAAGCTCAACTGCCCCATTTTGAATAGACAATTGTAAAGCTATCATTAAAAACATAAAATAGCAATACAAACTACAAGAAACACAAAGCATTTAAGTTCATCTCTACAGTACAGATGATCATATTAGAAGAAAAACCATGAGCTCATCTTAACATGACAGATTTTGTTTTTACCTTGGGTCTACGTTTGCTGTTGCTTCATCGATGATAAGGATCTGATTTTTTTTTAGAACCGCTCTGGCAAGACACACCAGCTGTCTCTGACCAACACTAAAATTAGACCCAGATTCTGCCAGCTGCGTCTCCATTTTATTAGGTAGATCTTCCACAACCTCCTTCAGTTGCACCTGTTGACATGTCAACATATTGTAGGATGAGTAACTCTCTTTTACATCAGCTATTGTGTGTCTGATGACACAACAGTAAATATGCAAGGTTTACCTTTTATATTCTGACACAAAATGAGTAAGTGCCAAGTTGGATTACACAGTGTGTCAGTTATTAGAATTCTAAAAACATTAAAGCACATTGTTAAGAATCTATTAATGTTCATTAAAACTAAGATATGAATCAAAATGTAACCAAAGCATCATCCCAAAGGATAATTTTTTCATAAAAGACTTATATAACAATATACATGGCTAAACACACAGGCACAAACACACACATACACAAACGCGCACACAGCGGTCTACCTTTCTCCATCAACAGCTATGCCCTTATCAAACCTGATGAAAACATCTAAAAACTAAGACACGCAAGCACTGTAGTGTTACTGGGCTTGTAAATATCAGATGTACATTATTAGATTTAATAAGTCACCTCTTCCAAGGCATTCCACAGCTCTTCATCGGTGTATTCATTGAAAGGATCTAAGTTTTTCCTCATAGTTCCAGTGAATAAAACAGGCTCCTAAAAACCAGTAAAATTAGCATTCCATTATAAACACAGGGTTTATATCGCAATAGGTAATTTAATAATAATCAGAACTAATCTGTATCAACAATAGCACAGAAATATCCAACAACAAGTTATCCTTTATGAAATGCAAAGGAGTATTTCACAATAGCATGCTCAGAGCGGGGGGTGCGGGGGGGCAGCAGTGTGGGGTGTGGAGAAGGGGGGAGAAGGCAAGCGTTCAAGCAGTGTGTATGAAGGTAATTTACCAAACAGGACAGGTCTGTTTGCAAATTGCTGTACACAGTTATGTCGGTACTCAAATGGGCATTTACATGCCACTGTTTTGATGCCACAAGCTATATATATACTTACATGAAATCATTGCTGTCCTCCTGGTATTGTTAATAAAAACCAGCAACTACCACTGTCAATGAGCTCACATTCCTAAATTATGTTTGGGCAGTTTTGAAAATTTGTTTTTGAAGTAGATAAACCAGAGGGGAATCAAAGAGCTCACAATGCCTTTCTGGTTTTCCTTCTCTATTTGGTTTTGGGTTTTTTCTTTCATTTCATACCATAAAAGCTTTCACTATTTCAACACAATGTTTAAACCTATACACATAAAAGTTAATCTATACTGCCACAGCATCAAAGCAAACTTACTTAGAACCAAAGCACTGCTGGGCAAAGCTCTAACTCAAAATACACCAGGGAGTCAAATCAGTACCTTCTCCCATTCAGGCACCAATGTGGGTTTACCTGTGGTCGAAGCGAGTTTTGTTCTACTTCAGTTCCCAGTCAGACCAATAACAGACCATTACTCAAACTGGCACAAATCAATTCACACTGGAAAATGTGGTGTTTGAGAAGCGGGGAGACAACTTTTGGTCCAGAACTCCTTAAGCAACAGATCAGTACTCACTAATGTGAGTTGCCAGACCTGAGAGTCATGCACTGACACGACTTCAAGGCTAAACTCCTCTTAATACCACACATAAAGACGACAACAACAACAACAAGTCAAAAGCTGTAATAGTGCTAATCATAAATGGAGACGATTCATCATGTTGTCAGTCTTCTTTACATTGGAGAAATCTTATGCAAAATCTTTTCTTTTTTTCTCCCTTAGGAAATAAAGTCTAACTTACATTGGATAACTTCCGCTTACTCCGAGATTAACCTCTGTCGTGACTTATGCCCCATCTAACCCTAGTGATGCCCAGCTCCAAAGGGCTGCAGCAAATCAGAACAGAATTTAGACCTTAACCCTTTTATTGTGTCTTAATTTCTAAACCACTCTGAGTGGTATAAAAGGATTAACAAAGACAGAATGTGCCACAAGCAACGTAAAAGAACATATACATTTCTTGACATAACATGCCAATTATTTGAAAGTATCTGTTGCATTAGCAACATATCACTAAAAACCTGTTGAAGGATTTAAAAAAAAAAAATTAACCGGTTAAAGAACATTTTTCTTCAAAACCACCTAGAAAGTAATTTGTTTAACAATACATATTTTAATACACCATTTGCTGTGTTTTGAAGGTATTGTTACATTTATTTTCCTTTTCAATCCATTTTTATAGGTTGGCAAAATAAGAGGCTGAATTTATAAAGTGTTCGTAACTATTATAAAAGTCCTAACAACAGACATGTACTGCAACAGAAGATAAGGATATTTTTTAATTATCATTTCTGACACAGATTATTATTTAAAATAGTCTGGTTTATGAGAGGAAAGTAATAAGACAAACCTGTAAATAATTGTTGTAAAAATGCTTGCAGTCAGGGAGGCAGACAACATTTGCATAGAAAAGATTTACAAACACAACCTTCACACAGCTCCATCCAAGCAAGCAATTAGAAGCCTAAGCACATTTTTATTTCTCCAGGTAGGTATTTAAACTTATGTATAAGAAAACTTCAGTCTTGCCTCATCGCTCTCTAGGAATAGTTCTGTTTAGCATGTTTTATGTTATAATTTAAATAAGCATCTCTCCCTCTGGTTTCTTAGCTTCCCACGTAATTACAAAGATATTTGCTGCAAAATAACTACCTGATGTTACATTACTATTTCTATTATTGACGCTACTATTAATGCAGTACAAGACAATGCCTATCACTCCGTTTACTACAGTGTAAACCTTATTCCAAACCCTCCTCCTCTTCTCACTACCACCACTTCATAGTTTTGCATATTTTTAGTGGAAACAAGTCTTCCCTTATGTGGAAAAGAAATGCTACCTGCTAGCCCTTGGACACTTAAAACCCTTTGGGACCATGATGAAAACCGTATCATATAAACTTGATAAAAGTCACAGAATTCTACTGGATTAAAATAGTTTTACAACCATGTCAATAGACCAATGTATGAAAAAAACTACGTGTAATTAAATGCAGTGACCTTTGAGGATCTGCATCACTCAACATATAGAAACTGTATTTGACCAGCAGTTTTCCTGTCTCAGTACTCTATTTTATTCAACTGGGCTGAATTCTTCCGGATGTAGAAATCACCCGTAATAGTTACGGGCAAGGCTTTCAAAAATCCGTAGACCTTGAATGAACTGATGATCACCTACTTTCAGGAGAAAAGAATGCTGCACACAAACAGAAAAATAGAACTTAAATCTTTACATACAAAAGATGACTAGTTCCAGTGAGTACCTCTGCTGTGCAATAACAAAGCCTTCAGGTGCAGAAACAAAAGGCATCCTGCATTAGGCAATAGTCCAATTGCTGGGGGAGCACCTCTTTTTTTTTTTTGATAATAGTATACCTGCTTCTTTTCTCTGACTCCCATTCTTGGGAAAGGGGAAAAAAAAAAAAAGCAGGTAATCAAAAGAGGCTTAGAACCACTGTTCATTACCATTTTTATCAGATTCACAATTTAATGAAAGTAATACACTCTGAATGCTATCCTGCCAACAGACTAGCAAACATTCAGACACAAAGATGGTGTAAGGACTCTAAATACAACCTCTATAATAAAATACAGAGATCTGAGAATTAATGCTAAACATGGCAAACAAATTCCTCTGTTTTCCAGCCTACTCTTCTATCTACTTGCTAGAACTTCCCAGACAAATGATTTGCCAAAAACATGACTTTGCCTTTGCAGCATATGAACTTTTCCCTCTTCCTCCCTCTCCAGTGGAGAGTGAATGATCATGGAAAAGATCAGAGCTCTCGTCAAACATGGTAACCTGCACAGGCTCTGCCTTCAGGAAGTTTTGAGGTTATACATAACCCTTCTCTGATTCAATGTCTCATTTGAAAGCACGACCACAGACGAGAAGACCTGTGACCTACTGGACTTCTTGGAATAACCTTTCTTCTGCTCCAGCACCAGAGATGAGGCTATTCCCAACACCGTCTTAGTTTTTTTCCTGCATTGCAGCCTTTCCTACATTCAGCTTCTAAAGCTCACCAAGTTTTTGTTTACGGATAATAATGACCCACTCTTTTGTGCGTTCCTCTGCTCTCCTCCTGTCCAACCTTCTTCAAATTATGGAAAGGCTGGTAGCTCACTTCTAGTTGGCACGTTTGCTTTCTAGATCTAGCCTCAGTCAGTTCGTACAGGGGTGACTAGAGAAGTGAAAGTGGTCCCTCAAAGTCCCTTACTAAGGAAGCTTCAGGCAACACATCAGGCAGGAATTGCTGCCAAAGGATCGAGTGACTTCAGAGAACTGCTGAAGCTTGGTATATTCCTGTCAGATCTTCTCTGCTCACTCCCAGATATAGGAGGACAATGTACTGCTAACACCTACTCACAAGTATTCCAGAGGAACAGACAGGAGACAAAATGAGGAAGAAAACACTCCAGTTCCCAAAGCTGGTTCTGTTTATCTTAAAATAACTAAGACCTTACTCAAGTAAGAATAACGCCTCGCTGACATTTCTATGTCTACTGCATATGGGTGTGCAGGGGGAACATATCCTGGTAAAGCATTTTAAATACTACAGCATTATATTGAAAATGTTCATAGCAGACCAAGTCACTCTCTTACCTGAGGTATAATTGAAATTTTCTTCCGCAAGTCATGGAGTCCTAGCTCTGATGTCAAGTGCTTATCAATCCAAATCCTTCCTTCGGGTTCCGCCAAGCGAAAGAGGGCTGCTATCAGAGAGCTTTTCCCAGCTCCGGTTCTTCCCACTATTCCAACCTACAGAGCAAGCCAAGCTTGTACAATTAAACCATGAGCTTTTCAGGATAAATTAATATGTCAAGCAACAATTTTACAACATCACAGGATTTATAGCAGAACAAGCACCAAATAAAACTTCTTTATAATTAACATTTTTTTGAGAGGAAAAAACCTCCCCCCAGATCAGTTTGGATTCAGGTGACATTTGGATACCCAACAATTTCTTGGATCATATTCAAAGGTGAAAGATTTTCCCTTAATGTGTGGTGTTTTATTGTGTAAACAAGACAAAGTGGCTCGGTGTATAATGTGATTCAAGGCTGCTAATTTTTATATTAAACCTGGTTTGCTGGGTGATGTTAGGCAAATCATTTCAGGCATGCGCCTACTTCTCAATCCAAAAAAGGACTCCCATAAAGCACTTTGGGAACAATGTATGAGCAGTATTCCCATTTTAAATAACTGAGACTGATTTTGGTTAGCATAGTTAAGGTGAAGTACTTCAAAGTAGTCAAAGTAGCCAAAATAAAGCCAAAACTAGCAGGAGGATCATAAACTGTATTCATGCTCCAGAGAGCTTCAACAGAGAGGACACAGGTATAGAAACTACAAGGCCATGTGAGCAAGCTGCAATTCCTTTCCAAACAGAAGAAACAGTGAATAATAAAAATCACAGTGATTCAGGCTTCTATATGTTCCCAAAGAAAAATCAGAAGCTGTATGCAATGTGAAAAAAACATGCTTTCAGAAAAAAGAGGTAGAGAAAACGCAAAATATGGGATTGCTAATTTCAATGACAAGGCGTTAAGACCTACAAATATTTCATATGAAACCAACACTTGGGAGAAAGTAGGCCCATTAATAAATGAGGAGACATATAATTCATGATGATTAAATACTACTTGAACAGCAAACTGTTTTTTTTTTTTTTTTTTTTTAAAATGTTGTCTTCAGGTAAAGGATTCTTAGAGAAAACAATGTACAGTAATCAATTGTATCAGAGAAGGTGATGGGAGTAACCCTCTACACAGATCTGATCTGGCAGGATTTGTTATTTCCTGCACTCAGTTCTAATCGTTACATTTCCAGAAAGAAATCAACACACTGGAAAGAGTTCAGAGAAGTGCAACATAAAATTAATATAGGTTGGAGATACTGATTCGATGAGGAAGGATTTATGAGGATTAAACATGTACAATAAAGCCTGGCAAAGTGATTGGAGTGCAGAAGGGAGGAAGAAACATGAAAACCTTCATGAGTATACGTACAGACACCAGAGGGCAATTACCCACTGCCTGAGACTCAGATGTGTGCAGTAATTACTGCTGGAATGAAATTAAGCACATTACATCGAAGAGCAAGGAGAAACTTTCTAACAGTCAGAGACACTAAGCTCAGACAAAGCAGCAGTGCCCACATTTGATCAAAAATACACAAAACACTAAAAAAGTACACTGCGAGGAGCAACTTAAACCTAAAAGGTATTTTCTACTTCTATTTTCCGATTCAACAATTTCACCCAACAATTCATTATTGTACTATTGTATATAAACTAACTAACATTTATACAGTGCTTATTATTAAAGATACTGCCTAATTTAAGCAAAACTGTTACAATAAATGATAAAATGTCTAGTATTCTAAATTATATCAGTGAAACAAAGGAAAAATAGTTCCGAACAGTTACACTACAGCTCAGAAAGAAAATGCTGAATGGAGAACACAGGCACCCAGAGTTGTGAAAACAAAAGTTCAATTGTTTCGCTGTAAATGTCAGTGATATAAAGTATTGTATTAAGGCTATAAAGAAAAAAACATAAAAAATACATTGATACTTAAAATAAAAATGCAGCTGCTCTGCATATTGTCAAAATCCCACTTTCAGTTTGGCATCAAATGAAAGGACTATGCTCTTCAGTATTTAGAGGAATTTATTTGTATTTTTGGTCCAATTGACTACAGGCTGCTGAAAATTGACATGAATTTGAAACAGCTCTCAGTATACACACTTATTTATTTTTTTAATACATTGTATTCTTCAGAGGTTCATGTTCATAGCCAGTACAAATACAGCAACGGTCTGCAAATGGAAGTCCCAGCCACCGAACAGGAATCGCATGGCCAGGATTTTGCTGCCCGATGTAAGCCATGTGCATACACAGGAGTACACCTGCTACGCTGGGCTCATCATTACTCTGTCACTTGTACTTCAAAGTAGAGCTGCACAAAAAATGAGAGTGAGATTTACAGCATGTCAGCTACTCCACTGAAACTGCCCGTGTCTTTGTTATCCCTCCGGCAACCTCCCTTTCGTGCTACGCTCAGAATATTTACACGAACAGCTGCCATGCAGTAAATCTAGACCCTCACCCTCCTAACTTTTTCATCTAGCCATAGCCTCAGATTTAGGATCTGTCAGGACAAGGTGCATTTAACAATATATTAGTCAATAAGCATTCATAGGCACCCTAAAACAAAGATAGTGGTCTTTAAAACCCAAGGCTGCACATGCTAACCTTCTCCTGCTGCAGCTATAGTAACTGAAGAGGTTAATCACCACCAGCTGCTGGCAGAGCTCCTTACATGAGCACTCCCTGGTCTGTCTCTGGCAGACTATGCTACTTTAGCAAAGACGGTTAAAACAGAGGGTCCTTCCTAGCCTGCTTTCACTGTAGAGAAATACTGAACGCTGAGACAAGTGGATCAGAAGAGACCCTAACCGACGACTGAGCTGCTAGTAACCACCTCCTCCATTCTTACTGTACCTACAGCTTCCCTAACTGGGCGCTGGGGTGGCTACAAGAAAAACGACAAGCACAGCAGAAGTTTAAACTCATTCATCCTGCCAGTGGCACTGCCGAAGTCTGTACGAGCCAGGCGTCTAAACAGGCATAAGAGCTCTCACTGACAGCCACATGGGCAGAATCCCTAGTGGATCTGGAAACCTGGTTCTGAAGAGACACTTCTCCATAATTAAAACCAACGTAAGGAGCACAGATGCTTGGGAGATTTATTTTACACAGTGGCAGTCTACTGCACTATTGTGCAAAACATCATAGAAAATGAACACAAACTTCTTGGCAATAGTTTCAAGCTGGGCAAATTCACTTCAGGATGACAAAACCACAGCATAACCACTCAGCAAAAATAAATACCCCCAGTCATCCCTCCCCCTCCTCCCCCCACCGAGGATTGAGTCATACACTTCTTCTATCTCTTGCTTCCATTTTTTATTTTATTTTATTTCTGTCTCTCATGAAGAAATGTAAATCTTCTTGTCTGCTATTACATTGGAGTGATATATAACAGCTAACGAGATGGCCCATAGGCAAGAATAGTAGAGAGTAGATAAACATCCCTTTTGCGCTTCTTCTTAAACACCATTTTTAACTCACCCATACCTAATTCCATGAGATCATCTCCATGCAGCAAAGCTGGGGTGAATTCTGGTAACATGCGTGTTATTAAAAAGGTCCACTTGAGCAACGAAACAGGTTTGAGACTGAATGGAAAAGCATGTTACAAATGAGGCCAGGGCAGTGATTGTAGAGAGTTGAACCAGCCTCCTAGGGAAGATATCCTAATCAAAAACGTACATGTGCATTTGAAATGTAGCGAAGCATGGATTAACACTGCAGGGCTCTAATTTAATTTTGTCTGTGGGGGAGACCTTCCCTGCAGCACTCTTTCAATTGGGATGGTGTCAAAATTGGGGAGGAAGAGTCAAATTTGCAGAGGAGGAGTTCTATTTCTATGTTTCTTTTGGCTACCAATCTAATTAATGGCAACAGTTAATTGAATTGGTAGCCGAAAGGAACTGAAATAAAATCCCCAATTCTAAACTTATGCAACTGATTCGTATTTCTTTCTTCCCTCTTCCATTTGGGGCTCTGTGCAAGAGCACGTACATTCCTTATTTTCAGTTGTCTCTGCTCACCTTGTGTGTTGACATCCCGCATTCCATTTACGTTCCCTCTACTGAATCCCCAATTTCCTAATGCAGCTCCATTTGCTTTGAATTTGAACAAACATTTTGGGCTTAGCCTGCATTTTGAATGTCTGCCGCTTTCTGATGAAACCCAAATTTTATCAGAAAATTATAAATGTATTTAACCCTTTGTTCTGACAGACAGAAATGACATGTTCCCATGTATGCTACATTTACAGGAAATAAATAGGATCCACCTTTTGCTATTAAATATGACTAAGGCTTATTTTTTAAAAGAACATTTACTAATTTCCTAACATCCATATATTTTATAAAGTATTTTTATCACACAGCTTCTTGTCAACTTATCACCTTTGCTTAATTTCTGTCAATGGCCAAAGACAGCCATATACATACCTTTTCTTTTGGTTTAATTAAAACAGACAAATGTCTTAACACCAAAGGTCCATCTAGACTGTAAGTGAAGTTAACATTTTCAAATGCTATCATTCCTTGGCTTGGCCATTCAGGTGGTGGATGCTTGTTGGTCTCCCAAGGAGCTTCTTTTTCAAGTTCTGTGTATTCCATTACTCTTTCTACTGATATCATCTAAGGGGAGGAAGGAAGACATATATACATAAATTTCAGCTTATTGCAGATATTGCAAATATTGCATGCATATATATATGTCTGTGTGTATTTTTACTATAAAGATTCAGTGCAAATTATTCCAGAGTTTTTCTTTTAAGCACAGATAAGAGTACTCGGTACCATCCTATGCTTACTTTATACAGCTGGAAGTGTATAGAAAGTGGAAAGAATGCATCTCGTGTCCTACTACAGACCCAAATCTATCATGACACATAAATCCATACATAAGCATTCATTTCTAATCAGTGGGATTAATTACAAATCTAGAGTGTGTGCATAAGTATTAAGAAATTTAAGCTATGAGAGTTGTCTATCAGTCTTGGCTAAGATGACACCATTTCATTGTGTGCTGGGAAGACAAAGCTAGAAATGAAACTGCCATATGAACTACAGGCAGACCTAACATTATTATTAATTTTATCTGTTATTAAGCATGGCTTTGTAACTTTTACAAAAGGACTACATGTATTTCCTAGACTATGGTCAGCAAATCATAATTACAAGTAACCTTCAGCTGTCAACACAACACAAAAAAAACCCAGGTTTATGCTCAGTATGTTCTTTTTATAGTCTTTTTTCCTTATATATTAAATTAAAAAAGTAAATAGGCAAACTCGAACATGCTAGTAAATATTGTTTTGGAAAACACACAATCCTCCCAGGTGAATATAAACAAATACTTTCAAATATTTGTTAACTTACAACAAATTAAGACGATATGAGCCTTTACAATGAATTAACCCTAAAAAATGCCATGAGGGATATAAATCAAATTTTAAAATGCAATAACAAATAATAATAATAAATTAAAAATCCCAAATCTAAAAAAAAAAAATAATTTAAACAAATCTTACAGAGAGGGATTAAATTTCTTGTAATTTTAGTGAGTTGCAATGCAATTGTTTACACTGTAACTAGACAGTTTCCTTTCTGCTGTAAACGGAGATTATAAAGCCTCCTTCACTATGCATGGAGAGGGACAGTCACTGGGCACAATTCATCTCAACAGACATTCAACATCAGTCAGACAAATTATACCCTAGAAGAGGCTACTTTTCTTTATGGACTGTAAGTGGTGCCTCAATCGCTTGCTAAGGTATTAATGTCCTAAGTTAATTAAGAAGAATCCCACCCTTAAGGCCTCATGTCACAACCACGAAAAGGAACTAAGAGGTGAAAAGGAAGAAATAAACGTTACCAGGTTTTCAACTTCAGCACTTTGTCTAACACCCCACTGGAATGTTCCCATGAGGGTGATTGCGTAGGATAGTGCCAAACCAACCTGCCCCGCATTCAAAGCTGCAGAACAAAGGAAAAAGAGAATCAAATAACTACACTGGTAATTACACAAAATTCTAGTTAACTTCCCTTTCATGAGGTTACTTACAAGATGGAAGCATCACAGCCAGAATTTTGTTTGGTTACACCATACTTGCCATCTGTGCAATGAGTAGCTCCAGGCAGAACAGCTACTTGCTGCATTTTTTTTGGTAGGTTTTGGAAATTGTCTCTATATTTGAAAAGATAATCCCAATTCTCCTTGGCCTGGCATTTTATCTAAAAACTGAGGTTCAGTCTCAAGACTTGCTAGGATCATCCCTATCTGGCTGAGCATTAGTAACTTTTTTCTAAGGTACTTAGATCAGCCCCTAACCCTAAGCAAAAAATGAGCGTAAAAATGATTTCAAAATAAGTTACAAACATTTACATCAACTTTGCACTCTTTTAAGTGATCAGATAAATTAACAGGACAGAATGCTTCTTCCCCTGTTTATATAAGCATTTATTGTGTTCAGTGGGTCTACTCTCACAAAATAAATGAATTCTGTCTGCCCCAATATTAAGCATGATTGTCCTCTGGTTTACTTGAACTTTATCCTAGCATAGCTCTATTGACTTCAAGAGAGCTACTCCTTATCCAGAGGCAAGGAAAGATTCAGGACTATTGTTTTGACTTGTCTTTTTGCATTCTAATAACATCAAACCTAGCTGAAAAATTTTCAGTGTTGAGCAGCGCAGAGTGTTCAAATTTTAAAACACACATGCATATACAGAACTTATCCAAAGGAAAAAGAAAAGAAACAAAACCAGCAAATTAGCACTAATTTTCACGTCCAAGATAATTACTTCTTCCTTCATATTTTAGATGACTATCTCATTCTAGTACATCTAACCCAATTACATTCTGGATGATGCATACACTAATGACAGTTCATGAGTGACAGTAAACATACAATGTATTATTACAAGGCAATTTTCCTTCTGGGACTGGCCTATCCTGCTGATCCAAGATATTAGAAGAGTATTCCTAGGAATTTTAGCTTGCCTTTTGGCCTACTGTGCCATGTGTAGAAAGGAAAAAACTTGTTAAGAAGCAGCTCTGTGGGTGTTTCAGTATGAAAAGCAAAGCCCTGTAGGCCCAAAAAAGAAAGGCAAAGGTGGGGAAAAAGATTTATTTGTTGTTATTGCTCTGAAAGCCAGAATTTCAAAAGTGAAGACTACAGATCTGCAAGTTTGTTTGCACATTTGGGGATGATGGTAGATGCACGCCTAAGCCCGGAAGATGTCTGAATTGCCTCCAGTATTTTCAGGAAAGCAGATACAGCCCCAATGCCCTAGACTGAGGAAGAGATCATGATCTAGAAAGAAACATTTAACTTAATTACAGTCCTTAAACAATTAGAAACAGCAAACTATGAAAAAGAATTAGACATTACTATACATGGTAATTACGGGGTGAACTTTTTCTAACATCTGTACTTACTCTTGGCGAGAAGCAGGGAACCAAAAGCAACCACTATAACAAAAATGGCACAGATGGCATCCAGACGCACAGCAAACCACCTCGAGGTCGTCAAAAATAGAAACCAGGCCTCTAAAGTGTATTTTACAAAGACATAACAACAGTGGATTATTAGAAAACTAAGCTGTGTAACTATTATGAAATTAATTCATGTTGGTATTATAAGTTGTTAAAAAAAAAAATTGCCATCTTCAAATGCATGTCTGTATGGACTGATGACGATCAGAATATTGTCCAGTTTTCCTGAGATGGCCTAATCTAGTTTTCACACTAGTAGCAACCACAGCTAGTATAACAAACAGTAAAAGGAAGAAAAAGAAACACAGTCAAGGCCTGAAGCATGGTCCGTTTATTTAAAATGGAAGCCTTTTTTTTAACTCTAGTGGACTCGGGAGTCTTACACAGAAAGCAGAAGTACAACTACATTTGCTGTAGTTGGACTACTGTCTACAGGCTTTTAGCTAGAACGTATCACAACACAACTCTCAGAGCCAAGTCTTTAGAAGACAGCTGCAGCTGGTTAAGCTCCCGTAAGAGCTACTTAATACAGGCAATGGAGCTACAGAGCTATTCAATTGACTAAAAGCACATATCTACTTTTGGAGAAGCTCACAGGTGGACATCTCCACTGGGCACTCACATCCAAGTGTCCAAAATTTGGTGCTAAATTCCATCCCAGATAGATATGCTACAGTACAAGATACAGGAGACAGCAGGAAAAGACATTGCAATACAGAAGGCAAAGTGTTTGAATTCAAGGCCAAAACCAGAAGTCAAGTAGCCATAACAAAATATGGCATTATTTATTGCTTAGGCTGCAGTCAGATGAATTGTTCCAGCTGCTAACAAGTCACAGCAGAAGGTTACCATTCCAACCCTTTCTGCATTGCTTGTCATTGCTACATGTTAAAGATCAGCGCTGTTTCAACTGTTTCACTGTTCCTTAGCCTAGTGCTGGGAAAGATTCCAACTAAAAAAAAAAAAAAAAAAAATCCTCCCTTTTATAAAAAAAGGGAGGAGGTAAGTCTGGTTTTAAGCCACATCATTTTGGATAGCCAGATTGCAGAGTGATCAAATCAACAATTCAGCCAACAGAACTCCATGGAACTTCTGGAGGGCAGCAGAGGGAAAGAGCGAGGATGACAAGAGGCAGCCAGGTAAAGTCTGGAGCTGGTAACTTCTTAGTCCCATTTACATCAACTCTAACTGCATATGCCTGACCAAACATTTAGCAGCTGGTTTCATTAAACACGACATTTGATACGGTTTAATGGATAGTCATACACCTAGGCACACAGAACGACATATGCAGAAGAGAGCGCTGCATCAAGTCACAAACCAGTTCCAGAAATTGAATTCACTGTGATATTTTAGGTACCTCTCTGAAACCCAGGAGCTGAGTGTCCCTGGACACAGTCTATGGCAGCTTCCTGGTGACATGAAAGGTCATTTTTGGTGCAATAGTGGACCTGTAAGACCAGGAAATGGGACACTTGGGTTGTAGATTTTTCAGCTCCATTGATCCTGTTGTCCAGGAAGGTGCGCTAAACTGCCAGCTTGAGATGGGTCATTCTGCAACCTCCCTATGTAACCGGGGTCACTGTGTATGCAGGAAGGAATATGGCAATCATGGGGACTAACAAAGACTGATCATGGTGTAACTTCTGATGACTCGTGAGCTTGCTTATAGAGATGTTGCACTGGCAGGAAGGAAACTTCGGTTTGGTCAAACCTCAGCATAACTTTTAGATGTCTTTTTTATCTAAAGGTTATTTAATACCAAATTCACAGGCATCCCTGAAAGAGGGTTCGAAGTGAGCGTCCTGTTTAGAGAGGAGGATACCACTCCAGCCAAAAGCACTAAACAAAACCATTGCTGGTTGGGAGAGTTTTCTGTGATGCAGGAAAGAATTTAAAACTCTTTGGAAGACTTAAGAATCCAGGACTCCAACTTTGTGAGCTAGTATGAAAGGTATCCTCTTCTATTGGCTATTGCTTATACACATTTAGCATTAAAGAATCCTTCAGGGTGGAAGCAACCTCAGGAGGTCTCTAGTTCAACCTCCTGCTCAAAGCAGGGTCAGCTCTGAAGTCAGACCACGTTGCTTGATGCGTTATGCAGTTCAAGTCTTGAAAATCTCCACGTATGGAGCCTGCACAACATCTCTGGGCAACCTGTTCCTCTGCTTGACTGTCCTCATGGAGAAAAAGCTTTTCCTTGTAGCCAGGTTAAACCTCTCTTGTTTCAACTTATACCCATTTTCTTGGTCCTCTCACCATGTACCACTGTGAAGAGCCTGACTATCTTTTTGGTAACATCCTTGCAGGTACTGGAAGGCAGCTATTAAATCCTCTGTAAGCCTTCTCTTCTGCAAGTTGAGCAAGCCCAGTTTCCTCAGCTTCTTCTCACAGGGAGATATCTCTTGTTAGTCCCCTGACCATCTTAGTGGCCCCTCCACTGAACTCACTCCAGTTTGTTAGAGTCTTTCCTGTATCTGGGGGTCCAAAACTGGATGCGGACTAACAAGTGCTGAGGGGGTAATCACTTCCCTCCTTCCACTGGCTGTGCTCCTGTTAATATAGCCCAGATGTTGTTGGCCTTCTTTGCTGCCCAGGCACACTGCTGGCTCATATTCCCTCCGAGGACCAAAAATCACACATGCACTAAGCAAGCTGGTATAACCCAAATACTCTGGTGGAAAAGACACCAAGATGAAGCATGTAGGTACGCAAAAGAGTGCGACTATAAGCACGGAAGCTTGATCTCAAAAGCAGCCTCCTGAACTGCCCAGGAGGGTTGTTACTGACAG
The DNA here is from genome assembly GCA_020745775.1 of Theristicus caerulescens. Classification (NCBI taxonomy): domain Eukaryota; kingdom Metazoa; phylum Chordata; class Aves; order Pelecaniformes; family Threskiornithidae; genus Theristicus; species Theristicus caerulescens. The sequence goes on along the minus strand of CM036559.1, from coordinate 75,799,109 downwards.
TTTTGTTAGAGAGATGCATAAAATTAACTGGAAAATAGTGTGTTTATGTTCCTTAGATCTGACTTCAAAATACAAGAAAATATTTCTTTTGAAGGTCATGATCCTCTTTGTATAGTGAAACTTTTATATGCAGTTTATCGACTAAAGATGTCTTCTAATACAAAGCTTAAAAAACAACTTTGTGTTCCCTCGCTATCAGCTACTGTAAAATTGATTTGGTCAGATAACTAGCAACTTGAAAATATTAAGAAATGGGGAATTCAAAGCTAGAAGTGCCTCCCTGGAAGATATGTTACTCTGGTCACAAGTCACTGGGCTCAACACAGGTCAGTGTGCACAATTCTACAGCCTGTGATAAACTGTACTTCACAAAAGATCAGCTGGTCTGGTCTGAAACCTTAGATGTCTATAAATTACAAAAAAGCCATAGAATATATTTGTATGCCTTACGACAGAGAAAATTCAAGATCTTACCTAACAAACACAAAATTGCAAACTTGCATTCTGCTGCATCTTGAAAAACATTGTAATGGAGAACATTTAATTGACAGAAGGTAAAGAATCACAGCACAAACCTGAATTATATTACTTATGCTTGCAGAATACTAATATTTTACACCTTCTGGTCGTGTTAATACCGTATATTATTATATTTGAGCCCTGAAAGCTGCTCAAAGGAAAAAAGAAGTGAGATTTATGAAACTTTTCCAAGATGATTTATATTAATCATCTCTGCCCACTCCTAGCACACTAAATAATATTAAATGCTTTGTAATACAGCTTGTTTCCTCCTCCCTCTCTTTTTAAAGATGGAATCCAGGAAAATGTCAAAAATGATTCTTTAAATATTCTTATCAGGCATACTTTAAAATGTTTATCTTAGACATTGTTAAAACATATGCGGGGGTATCTCAAATTATATTACAGCCCAAAGTAAACTCTCAAAATCTAGACAGATGATAACTTTTTTGTTCTAATACAGAAATTTTACCCTAAAGAGACAAGTGCACAGCTCCTACTGATTTTAATGTACATTATACACATGTCGCTGAGGGCATAAGATATTTCCCTCCTACAGAGCAAAGTATTTGATTTTTCACGTCAATTCATCACAAACCTGAGTGGAGATCTTGGTGTGCATCAAATAATTTCTGAAATTTTTCCTCTGCTTTCAAAGCCCGAATAGTCCAAAGTCCCTGGAGAGATGACGACAAGTGGGAGAACACTGGACTTCGAGCTACAAAGGGAAATGAGAGTGACTTAGCAATAGCTGAAGGACTACATTTAATTCTTGTTGTAGCACACTAATCTTTAATCCTACTACTTTATATTTAACCATACAAGTTACTGTACTGCATCCTTTCAGAATATGCGATATTTTTAACCAAAGTCCTCTTACTCAATTAGAATCAGTCAGACAGCCAGGCAGATTAATTTATACAAAAATGTCTTATGTTTTTAACAATAACTGTCACTGAAGAAAGTCTTTGAGCTTTATTAATGACATGAGGCACCCATGTTTGTTATTCATAATGCTTAATATTTCATATCATAGTCAAGCTAAAGTCAGGCACAAGAGTCAGATTAGGTCAGAAACGCCATTAGTATGTGCACGCAAGGTCCCAAAGACCAGCAACTTAGCATCTTCTTAACTAGCTTTACTTACAGATAGTTAAACTGACATACCTAAGGTTTATCATTACGCAAAAAAGGAGTTAAGTATGTAATTTGCTACTTGAGAACCAAGGCAATAAGGAAGTTATTTGCATAGCAAAAGAAAAAAAAAATCTTTGATGGATTGTCTATAAAATACTACCACTTCACATAATAATAAGCAGGGTTCAAACTAACATTAAGTCCCGCCAAACTACATACTTGTGGATTCTAGACGTTTAATATCTCTTGAAGTGTCTAAGAAATATCGTCGAAGAAAAATGAAAAGAATAAATAGTGGAATTAAGGGGATGAGTATCCAAGGAATCACTGCCACAGCCACAGCCACCACACCAAAAATCTGTAGGAGAGTCTGCAACACAATAGAAACAAAATAAAAAACTCTTTTCCAGAAGAATTTAATTCAGAACAAGTATAAAACTATTTAACACTATCGAAACACTTAAATATTTAAACATAACTACCAAATTTAAGAGCGGATGCATTGTATAACATATGAGCGACATCTATTTTTAAGCAATTTGAAGAAATTACAGTAATACCTAATTTGACTAATTGTGCAGTTTATGTTTTTCTTCTGCATTATTTGTTCTTTAAGAAATGTCTTTACAAAATTGGTTGACTGAACATTAGTGTCTTCCTTTGTGGACTATTCTGCAACTGCTGTAACAAAATAATAGATGACTAATGAAATAGACAAGTAATCTTTAATGGATCCAAGCTATATGGTGAATCAGGGATATATTTTCTCACTCCAGGTAAAAAGAAACTGGTGAAAGACTGGCTTTCAGTTGAATGACTTGATAGCTGGAAGACAGACTTTCAACACAGACTTGTAACTTTTTTCCTAAAAAGAACTTTGTCCCATTTAAAAAGAAAACCCAATATCAGAGGAAGTGAGCTTTCTCTTCCCAAAGGATTGCACTGGGACAGTTACAAATAAGACAAAAACATGAAACACTGCAAGGAGAAGTGTCACAAGAGGCTCATTTTAGCAGGTTTACTTTAGAGTACGAGAAGAACAGCTAGGCTAAACCTGAATTTACTCTTAGAAAACGAGGTATAATGTGGAATGAAGCTTTGTTGCTTAGGACAGTGGATCCTGGCCCAACTTTCTGAGTTAAATCTCACATTTCCTGCAGACCACTTCACATCCTTCACATCAAACTTTCAGTTTGAATACACTATGAGAAGCAGTATCTGCACACAAATTACTTTCAGAACACCAGCTGTGTATGTATGTATGCATGCCAGGAGTCCTGGCATACTGAAATCAGGGTGTGTCCATTTGCTCCTTAAAAAAGGGGAAAAAAAAAAAACCATACAAAAAGAAACCCACCCTGTACAAAAAACAGACAACTGAAATTCTAGCTCAACACTAAATTCCTCTATTATTTTCATTAACAAATTCCTTAGAAATGACAATATTTTCTAAAACGTCTCCATATTATGGACTGTAGAGGAGCCACCTTCTTCATCATCACGTACGATACACAAGCAGATTGCAGCTGAACTTTGTGGCTGCCTGATTTTTGGATGCTAAAAATGCATTAGTGACCACTGGGTCCTGAGAATGTGTGTCTTACAGCAAAAAGGCTTCCGTCCCTTTATCTGTGCATCGAGCTGGAAAAGTTAAGCAACACGTCAGCTAAGGTCAGATACCAGAGAGCTACCTGGATTTTCCAACACTTTCAATGGAAGTGCCTATGAAACACTGCATTTCCTGTTGCGCTTCTGGTAGCCCACACACGCACAGTCTAAAGCCAAACCCGAGCACAACCTTTTCCCCTACATCTATTTTTTCTTGAGGCTTCTCTGACTTTACCCTAATTTCACCTGACCAAACAGCAAACCCACACACCTTACGCATTACAACTGCATGAGTCAGCACAATTCAGTCGTTGGCTCTAGGCAAGATCTTAGCTCATGATAGAAGATTTATCAGAGTAACAGCCCTGCATCTCACAGATCCTGAAAGCACATTATAGGGTTTCATAAATCTATTAAGGAAAATAGCTATAGGGTAGGTATGGGGTAGGAGCTCTGAAGGAAGCTGTATTACCACTACACTGCTCATCAGTGGGTTAAGGTGTTGATGGCATCATGTTGTTTGACCTTCTAGATACCTACAGTAGATTGCAAACGTTTTACCTAGATTTCATCACGAGGCGGTAAGGTGGCAGCGAGAGTGCACGGTATTTCACTTGGATCAATTATGCACACGGTTATGTCAGCACAAAGCAAAACAAAGCACCCTGATTCCTCACCAGCGCTGCCGTCAGCCCTTCCCTACCTTCTACTTCTCCAGCGTTCTTTAAAACCCTGTAAGCGTATTTCATTTTTATCGTGGGATGAGAAGGGAAATAAAGATTCCTGACTTCCGCCAAATCTTCCCCTGTCTATATCAGTTTTTCCCAGTACTGCTCATTGCCTCTGCGAAGCCTGTCAGCCATCCATGTGCTAGCTAATTTCTAAAGGCTCCCTCACCTCCATCCTCAACAGCAAACGGAGATCGAAGTCTGTTCCTTCCGACAACTACTCCCAAATCTGCTTTATACGCCTGCTGCCTTGCCCTTCTCCCTCCGCCACCTCCTAGGCAGTCACAGAAAAGCAGTCTCTGAAGTACTTCTGCCTCCTCATACCATCAGCTGCAAACCTGATGCGAAGCATTGAGGAAAGCTGCTTCAAGGAAAAGAATTCCAAGGAAAATATAATGTTTCTTAACAAAAAATAAAAAAAGCCAAACTGAAGTTTTAGTGATGATTATCTACAACGTACTGCAAAGTGCCAGTGGGGGTGGGAGTAGAACTATTAGGATCCAGCTCATGTAAACAAAGCCTTGCTATGGCGAAAATACAGGGAAGGAAAAGATGGTTAGGATGACTAAAGTAAAAATCCGACACCGCCTTTGGAAGGAATTTTAGATGAGCCTGCACCACCTTATCATTATAAAAATTTATGATAGGGTGGATCAGTCATGTGTGTTGTTTTTTTGGAAAACTAAACTTGCATATAAATTAACTCTTAATGAAGTAGTCTGAAAGCCAGACACAACCATTTGCAGACTGTAATCATGCAGTTACTGCGTGAGGTAAGGCAAAGGTTTTAGTTCCCAAGTTTCACAAGAGATAACTAACCTCTTCAGCTGGAGACTGCCCCAACTTCTAGTAGATTCACTGCGTGCAAGCAGGAGGACCCAAGACAATCAGTAGGCTGACGATAACGATAACACCAGCAGTCTGACTGCTCTCCTCTCTGGAGACAAGCAGTGAGCTAGCTATTCACTTTGCACAGCAAGAAACGCTCAGGACTGGATATCTAGACCTTGTCTAGCAGGATCAGCTTACAACTGAAAATTTTAAGTATGCAAGATTTCCCTACATAAAGAAATACAGCCTACAGAATAAGCATCTTTTACTGTATTTCTTAATTTTAGCATTTAAAAGTCTTCCGTGATGACCATGTAGGAAAAAACAGCCAAATTTTTTAAAAAATAGGAGCTGATTAATTACATTTTATAGCTATTGCACAGTATTGGAAACAAGGCCACCTTACACAAAAGACAACAGATGCACAGGCTACCGAGACTGAAAAGACCTGGACGGAGAAATCTAATTTGCTTCCATATTGAGCCATATTGTCCAATGTCCACCTTAAAATTTGCTTCAGTTTCCCTGGAGAAAGAACAATCTCCCACTGACAGACCATACGTACTCAAACCCTAGAGTACAGAAAAGCACATGCTGTTTCTGTTGGAGTCATCCTCTTGCTTGCAAGAATCCTGAGAGACTTCCTTCATGCTTTGGTCGGTCACTCCATTCACTGTGGCTTATTTTTCCCTCAAGAAATCTCCTGTCTTACTGTCTCACGAGAGCAAGCATACCCTCCTATAACCCTCTGGGGAAGTGAATGCTCTGATCAGCACATTAACTTGCGAAATATGTGCTTTCCCTTCATCTTCTGATGGCCTACATATTCGTAATTCTTATAGGTGCTGAGAGTGATATCCTGGAGTTTCTATCTCAAACAGGTCTTGATCTAGGAAGAACAAGGTATTTCTGCACCACAACCACACAACAGAAAAGCATTTAATGCAAAGTAAAGAAACAATAAGAAAAAAAACATAAAAATCTGGAAAGTGGGAATTACATGCTATAAGCCATATATAAATCACAAGCTATAAGCCTTTCCCTTTCTTGCAGAAACTATACCATTTATATAATGTTACAAATCTTACAACAAATTGTAGACTATTTGAAGTCATTTAATAAAGTTGACAGGACAAAATACAAAAGCAAAATTTAGAGGGTTCAAGATGTCTCGTAAGAATGTCTACCCTTCCATCCTATAGATCACTACCATTCCCTATCAGTTATACCCTGAGCTCAATATTTAATGTTTGGCTCAAGTCCTTCTTAGAAAAAGGCACCCAGCCTTCACATAGAGATGTTTTGAACCCCTCAGGTCTGCTGGCACTTTGTTCCAGTGGGTAGGTACCCTCACTTCTTAGAGCCATTTACCTCCTTGTGAAAGTACCTATTAATTGCCTCTGTCTACTCTCTCGAGCTCAGTAGAGTCAGATCTTTGAGGTCTTCCATCTACTTTCAACATTCAAAAAGAAATTAAATTTTGCTCTTTTTTTTTTTTAAATGGACCTTAAAATTTATTTCAGCATGTCTTAAAATAATATACGCATAAGGGGTACCATGCAGTTGTGTGTCTGTGGAAGTGCCTAGTGTGATGTGTGACGCCAAGCTGGGTTTGACAGCTATGATATAGCAGCTACTACCATAAGAACCACACCATTCTGAACTTGCACCTGGTGACCTGGTAGGATCGCTAATGAATGAGTGGAGCCCAAGGGATGGGATTCGAGACTCAGAAACCTGAATGTGGGAGTCTACATGTGACCTGCATAGCAAAGCTCCTGTCCTATTTGGCTGAGTTTAGAAAGTCATTCAGCTAACCTTTAAGTGGATGCCTAGTTACCCTATGGTTGAATATTTCTCAAGAGTCCACTAACTGTATTGACTAGATGCCCTCTGACTACAGCAAAGTAAGCATCTGAAGCCCAACAAGCAGATACCTAAATTGTAGTGACTGAATCTGCAGTCAAAGCCCACCCAAGAACTGTGGTGTTCCAGGACCGGTTTTACCAATATTTAAGCAGAAGTCAAACACATCTCCCCCTTAGCCGCCTACTCCCTGGACCCTGATATGCACTCCCAAGGAGTATATTAGCTCATGGACACTGCCACGAAACCATACAAATTTAATAACAGCAACGGTGCATATCCTGCATATCCTGGATTTCAAGTTTGCAACCTTAACTGCATTAACTTAGGGCACTCTCAGTCAGGCTGTGCTGTCTGAAGTAAAGCCAGGTCAAGAAACTACAAAACCCCACTCTGTTCGTACTTGCTTGGCATCACCCTTCCTCCTCTTCCCCTCCCCCTGACTAAAATTATTTCCTCGTTGGCTCTGCCAAATAACTGCATGCACAATCAATCCCTAATCCAGTTCTGACATTTTCTTTTTCCTTGAACACTTTTTTTAACACGCTTTTTCAAAACAGACTGTTTGGACTGACTGTCCTGCAGCAACATTGAAGCACAACTGCAGAAGCAGCTGGTTACACTGGCACACCAGAGGACAAGCTTCCCTGGGGAGAAGGCATTGCAATGAGCAGATCAGAGTGATAAACACTTCATTTGGGCCAGCTGCATCCAGAGAAGCATATCGAACCACATAGTAGAGTTTTTGTGTTTTTTCTCCTTTATTAAAAAAAAAAAAACCCCAAACCAAAAACAACCAACCAAAAAACAGGAAACATCCAAATAGAAACCCTTTACCTTTATACCATAATCCTAGTATAAAAACAGCTCTACTTCATTTTACTCACTTAAAGTGGCCAAGTGGAGGCATGTAGTCTTGTCTTTAAACTATCTTTTTAACAAAATGTATGGGTTTTCTTTCGGAATTAGTTAAAAAAAAGTACATATGGCTGTTTATACTACTGCTTGCATCAAACTGTCAGGAAGAGATTTGTCTTGAGAGAAAAAACCATGAAGACTTATGAGTACAGGAGAAAAAGTGTTGCACATAACTCCAATATTTAAAAGACATCTCAGACATCTTCCTTTACTAAAGCAACCAGTGACAGCAATCTTTGACAGGAATGACAGCTCTCAGTCAATATTAATTCAGCTTTAGGAAAATGTCTATCTATGAGAAAACTGGGAATATAAAGATGAGACAACCAATGCACTGAAAGGGGAAAAAAGGCACAGCTAGGAAAGAAATGAAAATTGTAATTTCAGATAAACTGAGTGAAATAAAAAAGTAAGAACTAAATACTGCCAGCTCTAAAAGCTTCAAAAACAGCAAGCTCGTCTTATCTTCTGCGAGACATCCTCTGCTCCTCTGAAGCCTGCTGTTTGCAATTAGTCGACAAGAGGTTACCTAACTAAATCCATACGTCACTGCAAATGGGCTGAATACATCTCTCTGATATACCATAGAAATGTATTCAAAATTCCCAATCACGTCCTTAATGCTAGTACCTTCTATTTGTTCTTGTCTCTATAACACAGTCAGTCTTTCTGGTTCATTGTTTTTTCCAAGCAAACAAGCATATACTTAGCTCCTCAGGGCAAATGTTTTCGGTGCCACCAACATGCTCATTCATTTGACTTGGCATGCATTTTGTCATTAAGTGAGAAGCCTTAATATTTGTTTGAGATGATGGCGAACTGTGCCCAATTGTTCTTTAACAAGTGACCTTATAATAAAAAGGGTGTTTTCTTTAATACATTGGCACTGCCACCATTCTGTGGTATTTAAACAGCATCCTATCATCAATAATCTCTTACCCTACAACAAGGATTAGAAATAAGCTTTCTGGGCACCCTGGGCCAAGAAGTTTAACTATCTTATGCAGGTCTTGATCATAATAGCAGTTCTCAAAAATCACAGTCCATATGTTGTCTGAGACTTTTAGACATTGATGCTTTAGAAACATGCATAATCAAGCTCTGGACTTCGTGATTCTGTCAGACACTCAAAATACTCGTCCTTTAAAACTCCACATTACGTTCCTACATCATATAGAGGTTATTTTCCTTTTTATAATAAATTATCTTCACTCATGTAAGAAGTTAGTTGTCAGGGTCCTTTGGCCACGGTAATAAGTCACTTCCAGCTAATACAGATTTTCCATGAAAAAACAAGCTTTTATCAGAGCCAAAGCCATGGCCTCTACTATGGCATCTCTACATGCAGCTCCTGTTCATACCCACTGTACACGGAAACCAATACTGTCACACAAAAAAAGGACAGTGCCAACACCCATTCTTGTAAATGTCTGTGGACAATGTATTTTTCTATTTATAAGCAGTGAAAACTTGAGGAGGACCTTTAATTTGATTTTCTCAAATGTTTTTCTTTTATTGCACCTTGTGCCTACCAGGCACTTCTGCACAAAAGTGTTCTCAGTGATTTGGGCAGCAAGGCACAACTTTGCAATGAGGATCTATATAAAAGTGAAAGGTCCTCTTCTTGAAGTTATAGGGAGTTAATTATAACTTTATTCTGATCTCCCTACAAAAATGATATAAAAAGTTAATGCTTTGTTGTTCAGCAGTGTTAAGTTTGTCATCTTCTCTTGTAAATGTCCACACTCCCTGGCTATATTCTTACACTGTTCTTTTCCCAAGGAAAAAAAGGCGCACACACAAAAACTATTCACATAATATATTCTTTGTACCATGACAAATATGTTATATCTTTCTGTGGGACACCTCAGATGCCAAGCACAATTTTACATGGTAGCTTGGGGAAACAGCATTAATCAGAGAGTGTAGAACATGCACACACACATGCTTTGCTTTCTCAACAGCTCTTGCCAGAACCTGCCTGAAACAATACAGAAAAATGTCTGGCACCACCCAGCCCTCCCAGAGTTACTCTTCTTCTCAGGTAGTGGAAAGCATCCCTTTCCATTATATTAATTTAGGGGGTTTGTGACTCCAATACCCGCCACTATTGCTAAGTGTGGTCACTTTGTTGGCTGTTCCACTTGTTTCAAGATGCCCAGAGCAATGCATTTTTATATCTCCTCTATCAGTCCCTGTGGTCAAATAACTGATATTTTTAAAGGAAAATAAAGAATGGCATGACAATTTCTGCTCCCCTCCTACCTCTTAGAAGCCATTTCCAAAACTCTTCCCCAGCTATATAAGCCCAAGACACCCCCACTGATCACAGACCCTGGTGAAATCAAAACATTTGATTCAACAATGGGTACTTTTCTCTTTAGTACTACTACAAATGGTGTATTTCCTACTTTGTTCTTTGCTCACATGGTGAGCACTTTATCAGCAGAGGCTGATTCACCAACGGTCCTCGGTCTTATCCCACTTACAACCCTTCTAAAAGCATTTTTTCTTTCAGTGATAATTATTGCTTTCTTTCCATCAAAGGGGCACATATAAAAAGAACAAAATAAAAAAATCAACAAATATCTCACTGCTTTCAGGCTATTAGATTGCAGGAGGCAGATCTTACAAGGTGATACAAAATGATGCAAAAAAATAGATAGTAAAAGGACTGGGAATGGATAAGGCCTTTTGACACCCCCAGCACAAAACTGTGAATGCTGGGGTACTAAACAGGGAATGGACCACAGAAAGCAGCCAGGTTCTCATGCTCTCCCCAGACAGCATCTCCTATTGCTACTGCTGGAGAAAGACCACGGGCCTAGATGGACCACTGCTGTGACCCTGCATGGCATTATTTAGTGTTCTTATGGTCCAGTCCATTAACTTATTTGCTAAAATACTGTTCCTGTAATGAATTCTTCTGAGCTAATGATGATGTTGCCATAACCTTTGCATGCATGTTGTGCACATTTTTTCCCCAGTTCTTCCAAATGTTTGGCAAAATTTTGCTTACCACAGATGATGCTGCCCCATATGTTGCAGTTTTGCAAACTCTCTTTGAGCTATATGGACTTTCCTGCCTCAGGCCTCTTGTCCCTCATGGCTGTAACGCCAGAGCAGCCCTGTGCCCTCCCCAAGAATACCTCATTTTCAACTGCATGACCTTTTCTCCTCAGCCAAGTCTAATTGTTTTGCCAGAAGTCAATTCTGGGTCTTTCAGCAACTTTAAAAGCTTTGTGCTACATTTGAACTGTGGGCTCTTCTGTTAAAAAGAGTATCAGTTCTTCAGTAACACAGCTTTTCAGCCTTAGAGCAATTACAGGCTTTTAAGCATTTTACTGTTTGTTCTTGATATTTAAAATAAACTATTCATATATTTATTTTTAGGTGGAATGAAGTACTACTTATATTTCTGCAAGTTCCACAGAGGCCCCTCTGCCCCAATTAAAAGAAAACTATGAAAAATATTAAGGACTACGGCATCATCTATCCTAAGAAATAAAACTACCTTCTGTTCTTTTCTGGTCGCACTCTTTCATAGCAGATATGCCAAAAATGCTCTTTAGCCAGTCTCTGGGTTTTTTCCTAACTTCCCTAGAGCTTTGCCACTCTGATAGGGCTATAAAATACTACTTTCCTATTCAAAATAAACTCTTGGACTCATAATTCTCCAGTACTACATTCTGTTCAGTGATCACTCAGCTCCAGGAAGGTTAACAGTGGCCTGACGCTTTCAGCAACCATATTTTAACTAATCAGCACGAGCCTCTCACCACCACCATCAGGTTTCACTCAGTTCAGCCATTCTCGGCAAGTACAGAACCCAGTGGCATCTAAAGAAGTAAAAAGAAACTTCCTTGGCAGAGAACAAACATTATTTACTGTGGTAAGCGCATGCGTATTCATAAGTTGTTACAAATATGCTCCAAGACCATCAGGAAGACTTTTCAGGAGTTTATTTATCACAAACCATCAACAAAGACACACTTACCAAAGTAAGTAACTGATACCAGGTCTGACCCCAAAATCCAGACTTTCTATCAGTGAGAAAAATGAAAAATTATTTTTCTCAGTATCATGTTATTTTCTCAGTATTATGTTTAACAGAAGGATGGACAACTGAATTGGGTACCAAAGCCAGCATGCTTTCATTTTTAGAAGGGAAGATCTAAACCCATTATTTTAGCATACGAGTGACTTCCATAGTAAGAGAGTTCTGCTTATTTAAACATTAGACTGATTTCCAATAAGAAAAACAGAAAGAAAAAAAGATTTAGGGATGTGATTGTGGAAGAAAATGCAATCACTCAGCATCCTATTTTTCCACAGTGCAGAAATAGCTATTATTGAGCCCTTGAAAGAGCCTTTCTTAACACACAAATTTTTACTATTTCAAGAGTGCAATCCAAATGAATAAATTTTTTAAAATGATACAGAACTATCCTGTAATGTAGATGTAACACAAAGAGGTATAAGCTTCCCAAAGACATGTTACATTCAGTTCCCAGCTGAACTCTCATCTTTTGCTGTATAAAACTGCCCACACTGCAGCCTCTACCTTTTGAAGAACAAACTCGTTGGAAGTTTTCAAATCTGCTTCAGAATTCACCAGGCAGCCACGGTATCAGCTTCAGCAAGAAAAAAGTTCTTATGTTCTGATTGGGATGCACACATAACCCTGGCAGTACATTTCTATGAGATGCAGTCTTTTTTTGCTAAAGATAATTCCTTATCCCATGTTTGTTTTGGGCATAAATATGCATAATGATTTAACACACACACGCGATAGCTCTATGGCTTAGTAATTCAAATTACTTCCAAGTTTCTCCTTCCCTCTTGAATCAAAAGTGAAATCTCCAGTCCTTTTGCCGAACAGTGAAATCCTAATTTGTTTGTAAGCACACATTGTCCTATCTATAGTATATCAGTAGTTTAAGGCAATCTAGAAGATTTGTACTTATCACCATTTGGAACAGGATTGTTACACTCTATGACTGACAGCAGAATTATATCTAGCTACTGTGAAGTGTTAGAAATGTTAATGATCTTCAGAAGTCTTAAAAATAATCATCTGTTCAAGCTACAGATGTGAACGGTTGCAATAATGCTTAAAAAGTCAGGTAAATACCTATAAATAATAATAAAAATTCCCACTCTGGCACCAAAAGCAGAAGTAGTATATATAGAAAGATGGACCAAAAAGAAAAGGAGAAAACTGCAGAACAGAAGTTCACTACATTAGACTATTTCTCTGCCCTCTTTCACAGTAAGAAAAGCAAACAATAAAATACCTTATAAAGAGCACCAGATGAACGGAATCTTTCTCTCAAACTTTTACAAATTCCACCTTAACCAAATGGGGGGAAATTTCCAGACAACACAGAACTGAGGCACATTACCAGACTTCCATACAACTATCCTGTTTTCTAGTAGCTGAAAATGTATTGAAAGTAACCTGATAAATAAAACAAAGAAGCCCATTTGGAGAAGAGCAGATTTAAACCTGATCAAAATTTTGTATTTACAGGTTTCAGTTGGACATACCAAAATACTGCAACAACAGCTACATTTTTGTCTTCCTACCATTAAGCCACAATCTGTTCAAAATGCTAGAGAAATTAAGAGGAAGACTGCATCTCATGATGGTCGCGTGCTCTAGACAGAGAAATACAGAAGACGGAATTCCACTAAGTGAAAGCTAGCTTTGTTTTCCTGAGTACTATATTCAAGAGAGCAGTATTCCACATTTCCTTGAGAAAATGGACGGAACAGCACAGTAACAAAAGTAATATCTACATATTTACTATATAAATAGAGAAGTATAAAAACTAAAAGAAAAAAAAAAAGTTAAGAAAAACAAGAAAAACAGAAAAGTGGTAAAGGAAACCCCAGGAAGCAAGATGACAAAGAAGTAATGAAATCACATTTTTCAGTATTATTTTATCTTCTTTCCCATGTTAGATAACAGGTTACATTTTCAAATTTTATTAATAGTAAGTAAATAGAAATCCTAAAATATTAAAAAAAGTTACATCATGTTCCCACACCAATTAGTTTTGTTACTGCAGTGATATCTGTTGCCTTGACACTAATATGTGGAGAATGACACACCTACAGATTCCTATAAAAATTCTACACGCTAATGTAAATAGGAAAACTAAATGGGATGAGGGAAAGGATTGGGCTGGCTTACAAATGACTGTTATGAGAATAGATCTTTAGCTTTCCTTAGAAAACTGAGGTCCATGTAAACAGGAATCCACCTATTAGCAGTGACTCCAGACTTTACACGTTTTATCCTATACACATACCAACAATCTGAGTAAATATGTAGTCCGTGTGATGCAAGACACTCATCCTTACCTTCAAAGGAATGTGATGACAGGTAGAGAGTGAAGACCAGCAATTGCTTTGGCATAGATTATCTTCACTGCTGGTCACCATCAAGAAGACTAATTGGCTACTGGGATTTAACAATCAAGTCATTCAAGGACAGAGGAATGAAAGGTCAATAAAGAACTGCATTATTTAGACAAGTGTCTGTGCTAAACTCACAGCTCCTGCGTGTTGGTCTTGGAGACACAAGTGCAACCCAAGCCTTCTCTTACTCCTCAACCTCCCCCCCCCCCCTTTTTTTTTTTCAGGGCAGGCAGGGGAGATATGGGATGATGATGACCAGGCAGGCGGGATGGACAGTTTTTTGTTTGTTTGTTTTTAACAACACAGTGTATAACCCCTTTTTATTTCAAAGACAACAGCAAAACTGAAAGCACATACAAATATCAAATTACTGTACCAAAAATTTGGGTTTTTATCACAATGATCATTTTAACCTTTTCTGAAATTAGAGCTCAAAAGTAACCAATGGAAAAATATATACCCCTATTATTTTTCTTTAAGTTTTAATTGGTCTTTCATTATGCACTAGCAAGATGCACTGTAGTATGCATCTTGGGTACATACACCTAGAACATCAGTTCCACAGAGAAAAAGTTCAGTGATACTTCAGTAGCCAAGTGCCACCAGGCAACTAGGTTTTTTAATTTATTTATTTTTCATTTAAACCTCAGCACAGCTGCAGAATCTTGTGATCTAACCATCAAGCAAAACTACCAGGATTCAGCCAAAGGGAAACCAAAAGTTGTCTCCAAGATACAGGTCTGCTCTACATACCAGGCTAAAGAGAACATTTAACATAGATCCCACCCACTAGTTATTTCCTCACAACATATTTGTGAAAATATTTTAAACACACACGTAAAAACACACAGAAAGAACTATTCTTTAGTGAATAAAAATATCTCTTAAAACTCACACATGCATACATAGCTAAACTGGCTAAACTGGAAAAAAAACAACACAACAAACCCCCCCAGAACCCCACCTCTCACAGAAATCACAAAATAACAACGTCATTGTTAAACTAAAAGATCCTGGAATTCCTTCTACACACTTTCCCTGACATCTTCACACAATAAAATGCAGGGGTCAGTGGTACTGAAACAAGGAACGGCAGTTCCACTCTTGTGCACACACGAAAGCAAGTGACCCAAGCTATTATTCCAGTCTGAGGCACTTTTTGTTCCTAATATCCAGATGCAGCAGCGCTTTTTTTTTCCCCTCTTTTTTTTTTTTTTAAAGAAATGACTGTGGACACCTCCTTCACATTTTCCTTTTCTTCAGTATTTTCACTTCATAAAGCTGCAGTCAATGTGTTTTGTGTGTGGTGAGAAGGGAATGGCACATTCAGTGGTGGTCTCAGCCACAGCCTACATTGGTGGCTCAAGTAGTCTCAGGATTAGGTCTTTGTGTGTGATGAAAGGATATGAAAAGTCAGTTATTTAAACTCAGTCAAGCTGTTGATTTTGGGGAGGAAAAAGGTTTTGCAATTCAGTTTTCCTCAATAAATCACTGCCCTTTTCCAAGGGCAGCTGCAGATAGTTCACATGTTCACAGTGTTCTCCAGAAACAAAACAGATCGCAACTTTTTTTCCCCCAGTCCAACATAGGGGAAGAAATCAAAATGAAGGGGCCATCACATTAAGTTACTCAAATTCACTAGAAACTAAAGCAGAAAATCAATTCTGTTAACAGGTAATGAGATCGCTGAAGAGTTAAAAGGACAAGAAACTATAGGGAAAAACCCACCCTTTAAAATTTATCATGATAATTAACAAAACAAAAAAGAAGTCTGAAATATATTTCACCATCCTACGTATTCAATCAGTTTCTAGATACAATTTTCAACCAGTAGTTTATCAGTTTGGGTACTGATCACCTAAGATCACAGTTTAAAGATGTTAAGCCTCTGCAGATATATCACAAGTCGAAGTGAGATTCAGGTACTAAAAAAGAAGCCTTTGATGAGCTCTCAAAAATACAGCATCCAAAATACTGGCCACTTAGGAATATCTGGGCCAATGTGCATAAAATACTATTAAATATATTGGAGTCTTAATTCCTAATACTTCCTCGTTAAATTATTTTATTCTATCCTTTGGCTGACCTTTTCCCAAATTAGTATAGTGTGTTTTATTAGTGCTGCACTGAGCTAGACATTGCTATGTATTTTAACCATGACATTTTAAACTACAAGCCCCACACCTACCAGTGAAGTCCACATCAACAGAACCTTGTACTCCCACATTGTTTAAGGCAGGAGGAGGAACAACACTTGGTTACAACACTGAGTAAATCAACTGGTATTTTCAGAGGAGCCTAAGAAAATTAAGTAGCAAAATCCTAGTCATCTTAAATGGCACCTGACTTCCTTAAGTCCCTTTGGACTTATTCATAGGATGATCAAGTTCATATCACTAAAGAAAGCATTTCTGCAATTATTTGCGTTTGGGTAGCTCTTTGAGGCTGCTGTCAGACCTGCCCTCTGATTAAGCTAACAAATACATAAATAAAGCATATATATCTAAATGAAGTAGATGTTTAAATCCCCCTAGAAAGTTTAAAGCACAGTAATGGCCTTCATTCAAGTAGTCCCTTACCTGAGGAGGTTGTAGCTTAGTTGGAAAACACCTGCCAAAAAATATGTAGGAAAAAGAAACGGAGACGCAGAACTGAGGCTAAGGAAGCTAACAGTACTAATGCAAGTGATTAAAAACATGTGAGCTCACAAAAAAAATACACCATTTTCACTAAACAAGTTCATTCAGCTTTTTGACTATCTGAATCAACCTACCAACATTAATTACTACCTGATTTTACAAACATATTTAGTGCCGTATTTAGTAGAAATAACAAGTGTCATAGTGAACATAGAATTGCTTTTTATTTTATTTTTCAGGTGAGCTGGTGTGGAACCTTATGGCCAGCAAGAATCCATTACAGAGGATAAGGCCCAGGCTTAGACTGTGGACTGTAAAGTTTATTTTTTTACTTTAATGAGCTTTGAACTGGACTGTAAACGTACAACTAAAGATATCTCAGTTGAAGCACCTAACTTAACCTTTGGTTTCTTTCCAGTTTCTATACTTCACATCTACCGTTCTGTTCAATAGCCACATAGTGAAACATAGCCATAAATGTGTTCTCACAAGAGTGACTTATTTTTTATTTAGAAATCTTGTGGATACAGCAGTAATTTCTACAAAAAGATAGTCAACTGCACCAACATGACATGTCTCATATGCTGTTAAGTTTCATAAGTTAAGAAGAAAAAACGACTGCTTCCTTCTAGTGAGAACTGCCCATCCTGTCCCCCATCTCTCCAAAGACAGGTGCACTTAAAACCAAAGAAAGAAAGGATGGCAGGAAACTTTAAACATAGTGAGAGTTGCTACTTTGGGAGCTATTGCAAAGCAATGGTTTTGCAAAATCTAGCCAGGTTTTCAGAAGAATACACTAGGTCTATAATGTGTTTTTGTGCTTGCCACATACCTTTTATTTTTGCTTTAACAGGTAAGCATACAGTAACTATCCACTGTCTTGAAGAGAACTGACTGTTTCTTCTTCACTGACTCAATGGAAGATGTAAAAAATTCAGCTCTTGTAGTTCAAGGCATTAATTTTCATCCAGTATAGCTGTCTAGACTAATCATGCTCATTATGACTGTAGTGTACTGCATAAATCTTATTAGGGACTCTAAAAAGAACATTATCAATTTTTAGCATTGCCTTCAAATCCGTACTCAGGGTAATTACAAAATTCTCAAAACCAGTAGATTTTATTTATTTATTTATTTATAGGTGTTTAAATGGGCTCATATTGTAGTTTTTGGGTGTCCAATCACATTGTGTTTATTTGTGGAGAAATTATACGCTCACTTGTCAATATAGTAAAAGGGTCGAATGCTTCACAGTGATCCTAACAGTAACTCAGAAAAAGGACCACTTCTTCAATGCAAATCCGCTCAAGAAAAGCTTCTACACACAAAGTAAGATGAACCAGTTACTGCATTGTTTATTAAGTTTCGCTTGATTCCTCCTGACAACCATTTAAACAATGAATGTTGGGAAATGTCTCTCAAAGAATCAACAACAATGGCTGAGATCAGAGCTTTTATATTTAGCTAATACTGTTTTTAGAAAGGAGAAAATATTTCTTCCTGAAGGGATTATAGCAAGTCTTATAAAAGACACCTGCAAACAAAACAAGCGACAAAAGATCTCTATCATAATTGATAACATTTATCCTTTGTAAAAATCTGTGCTTCTTCAGAAATAAATATCATCTTTTTGCTATTGAATTTCAAAAGGCCAACAAGCCTGCCGATCAAGAATAGTAAGTTATAGAAAACCTGCCAAGAAGGAAGTGCTTTTGTCTTATGGATAGCAACACATTATTAATCAGCAGTAAGTTCCTAAATTTTATTTTTTCTATGCCAAACAGAACAGGCAAGCTTTGAAACATAGTATCGTTTTAATAGTGTACTGGACACGGAACATCTACTTTATTTTTTTGAAAAGGAAAACTTTTCACTTAAAATACAAACGTCAGAGTTTGACAAATTATTCAATAGCCAATTTAAAAGAAATGCATAAAGTAATCAACATGAGCGGAAATGTTTGCAAAATGCGGTTTACAGTAGGAGCTTGAAAGAAGAAAACAGTCACATGTAGAGCAACAGCCTTCATTCTTTCATCCCAGACCAGTTAAGTTTTGGTAAGCTTTTACTGCCTAAAGCATCTATATGCTGGTCAAATAACTAGGTTCTCCAATTCGCTAGTAGATGATTCGGTCCTCTGTATGTGCTGAGCATAGAGGTTACCTCCTTCCTCAGCTTTCTTTTGGAGCAAACCAGTTGGTTCCCTCAGAAAAAAAAAAAAGAGAGTGTAATCCTCAAGACAGTTTGCTTCAGGGTCTGCTCCCAAAAGGAAGTACGGAGAAGACCACACCAATTTTGGCTCCCTCTGCTTACGCAGACTTCTCTAACATTTTCCCAGAAAATTTTGCATCCTCAGACAACCCCACATGCCTTTAAACCACATGCCGGGGCATGCAAAACACCCACGCAGTTTCTTGCTATAAAAACCACCATGCAAGTGGGCTGCAACACAACTTTTACGTTATTGTAAATGCCCAGAACTAAGGAAAAGGGTTAATCATTTTATCTCAAGACCACTGGATCCAAAGGATGGTTTGGCCATGGGCAGTATGCAGTATGTATATACACAGGGCAGTCTGCTGTAAAGGGGACAAACCTATGCAAATACAAACCCCTCTGCATTGCTTGATCTAATGGCCAAGGAGCACCATGCAGAAGAGATAGTTTTGACTTTGTGGATGTAAATCCTATGCTAAGAGAAGAGCACAAGGATTGCAGGACAACCTGCGCTTCCAGCCAAAAAGAAAGGCATGTATGTATTGTCCCAAGAGAGCTGAAATAAAGTAAGACATTCTGTCTAACAAGACAGTTAATGAGACTGAAGAAAATCTGCAATCGTATGAACAGTAGAAAATTAGTACTATATTATAGAAATATGTTTATATTGCACTTTAAGGAAAGAATTTTTCAGAGCCTTAAAAGCCCATGAATTCAAAATCTTAATATCCAGGATAAGCAACTCCCTAACTCACAAAAACCCCCAATTGCTTTACTTGATAGGTAAAATACATTACCTTCCTTTCTTCCCCAAAATGACATGTGGCACTGTAATGCTTTGAAAAACAAACACACACCTCAACTTTTAACAACTTCACTAAACTAGGAAAAAGACTGTCTTAATAAGTGTTTTTACTAACTCCTTGGACTAATTCTTTTTTCCTATTTTTAAGAGTTCAGCATTAACAACATGATTAAACTGCTCAACCTGAAATGTCTTTGGTTTATTTTTAAAGTGAAAACAAGGTGTAGATCCTGAATAAGCTATCTCTAAGAGATGAAGCAAAGTTAGCAATAGCAGCTTAAGAAACATTTCTGACTTGAGCATGACAGGTCTGATCCACTAAGTGGATCCACATGATCCACTAAGTCATTTCTTTCTCTAGCCTCCACAATTCTGTGCATTCCGTGATTCACGTTATTTTGATACAGTATGATCAATTTTTTTGCAGCTTTATCCTTCTGCAATTTTTTACAAGGAGGATTAATAGCAACTGCAACAGAAAAATTACCTTGATGTCATATATAATCCTTTATCCTTTCATCCTCATCAAAATCTCAGTGCTTTGTCCATCTTTCTTGTCTGCAGCAACTTATTTCACTTGTTCCTATTAAGGCTATTATATTCACCCTATTACTACTAATCTTTTCTTTGTAAATAGCCACACCTATTTTAATCCAAAATGGTGTGGTAAGCATTTGATTCTTTGTGGAAGTAGACACGTAATTAGGTTAATCTGTGCTATCTTTTCATGTGAGTTGATTGTTTCTTTACTATGGACATATTTCTTATAACAGCAGTAAGCTTGCCAGATTGCTTGGAGGCAAATCAGGAGCAATTTACCAAGCATGTAGCTACTATGAACTGAAATCTTGACATAATAGCAAGCTGTGTATAGCCACTCCTACCTGCCAGTTATTACTCATGTTAGCTTTTTACTGACACATTAAATTTCAACCGCACCTTTCTTTCACAAACAAGCACTTTCATTCAACTCAGCTACATCTGTGACAAATAGCTGATCTTCACCAAAGCATACAGGAATCTAAATTAAGTATGCAATGCAAAAGTCTTTGACAGTAGCAACTGCATTACCTGCACGAAGTCCAAAAACGTCAATGGAAGCAAGTCATCCAGGTGGCCAATATCTTTGGAGAAACGATTTAAGATTCTTCCTATAGAAACAGGGTTGGAAAAGAAAAAGAAAGTAAATATAATTCCTTAAAAGATCAAAATATCTTAAACACACCATATTTTACTATTTTAGTGACAGTAAAAAGGAAACAGCTGGAATCTAAAGATAAGAAGATACTTTTTGAAACCACCATGAAGGGAATCTTTGACAACCACTGCAATATATTTTGAAGAATACTTTTTTACAAATGCCTTTCACCCAAATATAAAACCTTTACTTAAACTGCTAGGAAAAAATTAAAATGGGCTTTGAAGATAATAGTTCAATAGAATTTAACAGGTGAAACACACATGCTTTATATGCTCAACGTGTGCAGGTAAAGGTTAACAGTTCAGACAACTTAACAGAAGTTTCATCAAGTAACATCAGCCAGAATCTGCTCCTATCCTTGACTGAAACTCACTAGTGCATGCATGTCCCAGATAGATCATAGTTGATCTAACTCATCCTTTTTACTATTTCTGTTCCCACCCCTCCACCATCATTCAAATTGCAGGTGTTTCTGAAAGAAAATTTGAGATAGATTTGCATTTAAGCAGCCTTACATTTATACTTATTCAAAACCTTGACAATACTGATCTTTATTAAAGCTAATAAAACAATTTTTAATCTGCTGTCAGTGAAGCATTTACAGTTCTCTATTTTCCCAAGTTCTACTTGAGTGAAAAAATCAGTTACAGCAACAGTTCTTTAATAATTGAAGTCACAACACTGCCACCCATAAGTGGATCAGTATCTTTCTCTATTAATCGATATCTCTACTCACCAGGAAAGAAACTAAGCTAAGGATGGGAATGTGGCCTTTTCTAAGTTGTGTAATGCCTGTACATGCATTCACATTGCTTTTTTATCTACATATATCTTGATTCAATTATTATTTCTAACTGGTACAAACACATTCACTGCATTGGCAACAAAAGACTTTTTGTTTTTTCTTTTCAAAGGAGCTCATTAAACTGAAAGTAGTTAAGTTTAAAGTTTCCATGGGGTGCATTGGAGACGTGATTCAGAGATAAGAGATACTTGAGTAACTTCTGTAGCAACCATCATTCTAGTTTTCTGTTCACAGCTGTCTCGGAATTACGAATTTTGTTGCATAACATCGATTTCTTTTTTTAAGGGAATTTCTGTTCCACACCAAGCAATATGCAAAACATCCTCTCCGCAGGCCTGGGATACAACTCCAAAGAGAGATACTGCTGGTGAACAGCTTGTTCTGCAGTACTTTACCACCAAAGGCAACTGCCTTTTTTCTATTCCTAGAAATAGAATACTCTTATTCTTTTTTTTATTTCTTAAGGCAACTTAAGGCAGAGAACAGTAGAATTCATCCTATTTTTAGGCTTTGCACACAGAGAGGAAGTATATAGCAGCACAAGACTCAGTAAAATCTCTTTCATCTGTTTCTACTGGGAATGGCAGCTGGGGATGTTCCCTTTCACTTATTTCATGCTGGGGTAGATACATCAGAAGGAACGCCAAGCCAACTTTTTTAAAGTTTCCTTTTCCTGTGATTTCCTTACACGGAGCCTGGCTGTGGAAGAGCGATCTAGCACATATTGCATGCATGCTGTAGCTAAGACTTCTTAGTATCCCTAAATATCACATTCCAGGTTATTTTCAAATGAACCAAGACTTTGCTGGCAAAAAGAAAATAATTCAAAGAAGTTAAATGCTTCCTTCAGACAGGGCTTTCCTTAGTGGCCTGTCCAGGAGGAGCAGATGAGGGAAACAAGATGGCATAATGGACTGGGCTCAGGGTATTACCAATCTGTTCCCAGCTTTATCACTTGCCTCCTGAGTGATTTCACTTTATTCTACAGAGTGAAGAGCAGAGCAAGGAGAGGTGACAGTGCCGAGCCCCTCCATGAAATGCTGAGACCCACTGATGACAAGCTGTACACAGGGGCAAAGGATTATTCCCCTAGTGAGCAAACCCTACCTTAATTCAGACTTAAAATCCCCTTTTGCCTTTTAACCCAAAATAAGTTTTATTTGTAGTGGTTTCAGATTGATATAAGGAGATATTGTGCAAAGGCCATCCCATGCGACACTGGCAGGAGGCAGCAAGGCGACTCAGGTTGGCTACCTTCCCTGGCCACAGCGCAGGTCAGGTCAATGCTGGCACCTCCAGGAATCAAGCGATGCCTTCACAATCTCCCTCATCCCACAAGGGGAAGAGCACATCCAAACTTGTTCCTGGAAGAGTGCTCTGCTTACTCTCATTTTGTATGGTAAGGACGAAGCCTTAAGGGCTAGGGGAGAGAAGCCATTACAAAATGCTCGCTGTTGAAAGCGATTTTAGTTTCAATTCCAACAACATCTTGGAGTTCAGTTCTCATTTCTATTGAAGAATGACCCATTAAAGTTGCTCAAGGAGAAATTTTGCAGATTTTGAGTCTGGCTTTTGGGTTTTTTTCGGCAGTTGTTTGGAAGCTGTGACAATCTCCAGCCATTTTCTGAGAAAGTTTCAGTGTTGCAACAAGGAGAGCTTTAGGCTGCAAGCACAATACAGATCTGTTCCAGCGCTTTCAGGGGCAGTAAACTGGTGTAGATATAAATGAGAGCTGCAGAATACTTGCCTTCATCCTGCACACCAAGAGTGACTCTGGCAATGTTCTCCACAGTAACATCTTTTCCAGGGAAGTTCTTTGAGGAACACAGTCATGAAGGAAAATTTAGCTCACTTGAGCCAGCCTCGGTAGTCCTCTGGTTTTACTATCTGTTCCATATATCCACTAACCACCAACTACTCCAGTTCCCATTGGTAATCAAGCTACTAATTAATTGCCAAAATTGTACTTTTGGCTATCGTCTTATGAAATTGTTAAGTATAACAGTGTTTCTACAGAC
The DNA here is from genome assembly GCA_020745775.1 of Theristicus caerulescens. Taxonomy (NCBI): domain Eukaryota; kingdom Metazoa; phylum Chordata; class Aves; order Pelecaniformes; family Threskiornithidae; genus Theristicus; species Theristicus caerulescens. The sequence goes on along the minus strand of CM036559.1, from coordinate 75,775,391 downwards.
CGTGTTTTGACAGAGCTGCGAGCTGCCACTAGGAAAGTGGAAATTAATCTGACGTTATCAATAAAACACGAAAACATCTTTTAATCTGCCTAATCCTCTTTAAAATGTAAATACAGTAATTCTGTAAAATGACATGGACTAAAATATGAGTGAGCAAAAGAAATGGTGTATCAAAAAGACAATCCTTGAAAACTGGAACCTTTTACAGTCCACCTGATACAATTAAAGCAATTTAAACAGCAGGGATGTGAATCAGCCGTTTCCCAAATAAACAGTCAGGTGAATCTCTGGTAGCAGAACTTCATTTTTTGAATTTTCAAGTTATCAAAAAAAAGTCATTTATGGTCTATTTAGTGTTGGCACATAGTAATTCTGGAAAACGACACTTGAAGTCATTAAGCCTAGGAAAATACCTCGCTTCTTGCTAAGAGGTCCACATATCCCTCTCATAATTCAGTGAGCATTAATGCTTTACTGCTAAAAGCAAGTGACAAAGCCACAAGCCTTAGCCCTATTTTTGTTGTTGCTGGTTTTCAATTATATTACCCCAGTGACTGTATAAGAGAAAACACAGGCCTGGAGATATATCTCAAATCCGTATGGATAAAACTGAACTGGCATTTTATTCAGCACGTCCTATGCAGAAGCAAGCTATGGTAACCCACTAAAGCATGCAAGTTCCCTCACCATATAGCAGAGAGAGCAATGCACCTCCAAGCAGAAGTGCTATGCTTTGGAAATATCTCCAAAATGCCCCATAGCCATCATAATATTGCATCCAAAGCGATTGCTACATTTATAAGGATGTCTACAAGTAAATGAGGTCTATTTCGCAAGGTATGAAGAAACAACTGTTTCTACTTACTGGAAGCACAGTAAATCAGTGGCTTGCTTATGCATTATTAAACACGCAAGAGAAAACATTCTAGATACGAAAGTTAAAGTAGCCATTTTGAGTCAGGACTCAAAATGCTTACATTTATGACTACAGTTTCTACCAGCATTTGCAAACCTAACTTTTGGGGATCATTTTTCAGATTAAAGAAACTGTTGCACCTGCTATTCAAGAAGGGCAGGACCTGCACAACTCACCAAAAAAAAAAAAAAAAAAAAAAAAGAAAAAATTATTTTTCTCTCCAAAACTTCTAATATCCTACTCTCCCAAACTTACAGACTATCAACATCACCTTCCCACAATATGTTGTACTTCCAAAAACCCGATTCCTTAGGTGAGCAATTCTGTGATATAGATATATGCCATGAGACAATAATTCTTAGATCTAGTCCAGTATTTTCAATGTACAAAAATTTTCAAGCTCCCTTAATACTTGCACCCTTTACTTATCCCAGTGAGTTTCAGTCTGGGCTTCAAAAGCAGAAAGAAAATACTAAATCTAAAACTTGTAAGGCAAAGGAAATTTCGTGAAACCACTAACAAAAAAGTCTTTTAAGAAATCAAGAACTAAGCATGCCAATGTTACAACAGCATCCAAATTTGTGAATAGTATCTGCTGTTTTAATCATTCTCAGGCTTCCATGTGGTGGGCAGCGTCAGTAGCAAGCTGCAAAAGGGAACGTGCTCTCTTCAACAGTCCTATGTTTGTTTTTACATCAAATAACTCAATCAGAACACACACTGTTGTTAGATTTCTTCCAAAGTAATTAAATAACTATTCAATGCCAATTAATCACAGTTAAATAAGGGTCTGTCACCAAAGTGCTATGTACATATTTCAGACTATTTAATGGTCAAATACTTGGCAGTATCAAAGTTAAATAATGATTCATTAAACCTACTCCACTACACAATAGTTAGGCTAAACTTGAAGTGAAAGAATCAAACCTCTTTTGTTCTCCATGAAAAAGACATCAAACCTCAGTATGTGATATTCTTTTCTTCCTCACTCTGTAAAGTACTTTAATTGCATGAATCAGAATGTGTTCAGGTGCTACATACCCACTTTGTTTCTGCAGGTGCCTACTGATACTTTGGAATAGATGTTCAAACCTATCATCCAAATAATGAAAACACTTGACAGTGTGCCACGCCTGTTTAAAATGTTTATTCATACTTCACGATGAAAGAAATTAATCCAAACTGAATCAACACTTAGGATGTAAACACCAGAAAAGGATTTTTTTTTTTTTTTTTTAAAAACAAGAACCTAGGATCCTCCACTGGAACAGCCAAACGCCACCAACAGCATTCAATGTTGTGAAACCTAAATTCCAAATATCAAGGACCCTAAGAGCAACAGTACATTATTTCTAAATGTATTTGGCATTTCTAGTACACTTTGTTGGCCAGTGCATTCATGGAAATACTTCTGTATAACAGAACAGAGTGGGCAGGTTGAATTTATATACCTTGCAAAGAGTTTACAAAGCCTTTTTACCCACTTGCTTCATCACACATTGCAGAAATACTTTGTTGCTACTTCTCTAGTCCACTGATTTGCCTGTTTGGAAAAGAAAAAGGTTTCGAGAGAAGGTTGTTCTAGGGATAGAAAGCTTTTGCCACTTGTGCGTGCATGTGCGTGCACAGGTGCACGCTCTTGGAATTTCTCCCCCTCCCTCAGAGACCAGGCTAATCCTCAATCCAGGGAATTTTAATTGCATCACACTTTAGTTCAGCACACAAATGTTATTAATAAATACTGCTTTGCATAGTAACCTAAACTCTTTCATGGCAATTGGCCTAAATATCAGTTTTCACGTACAAGTATGCTGCATTTACCAGAGGGAACAAAATATTCAAAATCTCTTTATCTACTCTGCAACGGTGAAGCCAGGAACACTCCCCCACTGTCCAGCCTCCATGAAGAAAAAGTAACAAATCGACACTATTATCTCCCACTCCTCGCTGCAAACTCGCAGAAACCTGAAGACAACTTGTACCGCTAGGAATGGATTCAAGAAGATGCTTAGTCCTACACGCATTAACTAAACGTAAGCAACCCCACCTGGGATTGCACACGTGCTTGAAGGCAGTCATGCCACAGAGATGCTCTTCTAGTCTGAGACAACTTTAACTTAGGGGGACTGACGTCGGACAGTCGAAAGCACGCGCTTCACCGCCACCTGCTTTCCTCAGCGATGAGAAGAAGTCCCCCGCACCACCACGCTCCCCTGACACCGCCCAGCAGCGGGGCACCACCTGCGCGAGCGCCGGCGCCAGGCTGGTCACCGTGGCTGGGTGTCATCGCTGCGCTCCATCCTGGGGAGACAGGCTGCAACACACCATGCCTCAGGTTTTGTATACGGGGAGGTGTTAACCTACCCTAAAGAGAGAAATCATGTGCTTCAACAGTCCAAATCACAGCTTAGAACACCAAAGTAATTTTAAACGTACGCATGGTAGTAAAATAATGCTCGGAAGTGGATATGTGGTAGTAAAAGCATACTCAAAGGTAGGAATAAAAGAAATAGCTGCACAGAACTGGGCATGTTTAAACACCCATCAATTTAACTACATTGAACATGTTTCACATCATCAAACTACATTGAACGTGTTTCGCACCATCAATTTAACTACATCGAACATGTTTCCTATTCTGTTAGCGGTATAAATCAACAGCTCCCCACATATCTTGCTGTTAAGCTATGGCATTCAGTGACTGATAAGTCTTCACCTGTGTGCAGTTCACACACATATGGTGAAAAAGAAAAAAAAAAAAGAAAAAAAAAGAAAAAAAAGTACTGCAACTACAAGCAGCCTTCCATTTCATCAAAGCAGTGACAAAGTGGATTGTCCATATCAAATGTTGGCAGGAAGCAGACATTACATCAACCTTGTAAAATACAACTATGAAATGAACAAAATAATTAAAGATGGATTACCGACTTTGAAAGGAATTGTAAGTTTGTGAAATATTTCTTCAGAAAGAAATCTGGAAAGGCATCTCCTGCATAGCTGTCAATTACTGATCTACTCTGGCTTTTCTTCCATATTTCTACAAAGAAACGTCAATAGGTCTGTTATCTTTTTTTAATATATGTTTAGCACCACATGTCCACACAAACTGCCATATACAGCATTACTGTCTTCCCCACAGGCATCCTATAAATATAAATAAGAAATTCTACCCCATTTTTTTTTCTTTAGCAGCCTGAAACTGACAGGAATATTATCAGTTTCTTAGACATTTGCAAATGGGCACAGTGGTGCTGGGCCAAAATATGCTGAGATCATAATATGCATTTATCTAAACTGCCAGCATGTAATGAATTCAGGTGGGATGCCTTCTATCCAAATTAATTTACTACTTGAAAAGGACTTTTTACACGAATGCTGTCAAACAGGAAAACAGTTAGGAAACGAGAAGAAAATGTGAACACTGTGTTTGATCTTATTTTTAAGTGTAGGATTTAAAGAAAGAAGGATAACTATGACAAAGATAAGAATGGAAAACAGGCTTGTTTGGAAATGAATTTCTATTTTTACTGCTGATGGAGATATCTACATTACCTAGTATGAATACATTGATCCTAACTGTACAGTTGTTTCTTGAGCTTTCCAGTCCACTAGAAACACACAGTATTTTAATGACCTACTGATTAGCACTACCCTGCTTGAAGAAAATCAAAATAGTCAGTGCTCCATGCAAGTTGACTTATCCCTTTGCTAAATTGTGGTACAGTTGATTTGTCTTTTTTCCTAGGTGTGCTCAGAAGAGCATGTGTATTAGCATCAGTTACCACCAGCCAAAGTCTTTCTCCTCACTTACGATACAATGCAGAAAGGATATATAAAGTCTTCATTAAAAACAGAAGCACACAAAGAAAAATGGGGGGCGGGAGGGGGGGGGAGTATAACTTTCCTTCTTTCTCAAATTGCTTTCATGAGAAATCTTGAAATACCTTCTGCATTGTAACTGCCTTTCATATTATATATCAATACCAATTAACCAAGTAGCCTACAATTTCAGCTGTAACAGAATTTGCAAAACAGAATTTAACTTTGGTGCTGTATTATACTCGATAACGAAATGATCTCTTTTACAAAAGCATGATAGATCTGGGATAATACATTACGTAGCAACTCTCAAAGTATTGATCCTTACAATGGTACCCTCTACCCCAATAATTAACATCCACAGAGTTTTTTTCTTTTGTAATTTTGTGTGAAAGTAAGTATCGGAATCATTCAAAAGAACACACTTCTGGCTATATAAAAGTTTTATCCCATAACCTGAGTACAAAGCTACATCTCTGCTTCATAATTAGAATGCCAATGAAAGCAGACACCTGCCCACACCCTCTCCCCCCCTCCCTTGCAATCCCTGGAGTAATATTAAAACTTTCATACGTAATTCTGTGATGAAGATTGCCAGAACAAAGTTCTAACAATTCCAGAAGTTAAGCTCTGGATATCCTTTCTGCTTCTTTTAAAACTCATTTTTATTCACTGGAGCTATACTAAGTTATCCTGAGTTTAATGAATAAAATCTACATTTAAACATACTGAAATAAATAAAAAACTAAAACCAAGTCACCAACTCTAACGTACTGCCAAAACAAAGCACAACTTAATTTCTGCTGTATACTACAACATAAGCAAGAAGATATTTTTAAGGCACATGGTCCAAGTGAACCAAAAAAAAATATTTATACAGAGGAGGGGGTATAGGAAGAGTTGACGCTGGCCTCCTTCCCCCTCCAGAAGGGGGCGGGAGGGGGGAATTAAAAAATGGTAACCACTTGCAACTTCTTATCAACTGGCCTTTAAAAAGATGTCAAGTTGTACACTACCTATAGAATCTTCTGTTGATTTATACCACCTTCTTTTTCTATTCCAGATGTAAAGTTACCTACTTCAACTTCTTACCACAGTACATCACTATAACAGAAACCTGGAATAGCATATACAAAATACAGTCCTATATTGGCTTTTTACTAGCAAGATTATGAATTTAATTCTTTGCTAAACTATTTAACCACAAACACACCGACTTCTGAAAGAGCACTTGTGTAGTCTAGTTCTTCTTTCTGCTATAAATCCAATTTGGATTGAAAATATGTCCCAAGTGTTGTTTTGCTGGAGGGGGGGCTTACAATGAATTAAACTGAACACTACAAATCAGGATGGACCGAAATATCTGAAGAGTATTCTGTTGCTGGAATTTTTATATGAGAGAAAAACAGCTTTTAGAGCTACTTGCAGATTTGGGGGTTAGAAATAGATATACATCAATACAAGGATTAAAACAAAAATGGAAATATATGTCACCTTTCTGGTAAGGTTTTTCCAACAACAAAAAGGAGGAGTTTTCCTGTGCTATCTACACTATCAAGACTAGATTCAGAATAGGCTTTAAATACTGTATTTCAGAAAATATGGGGGGGGGAATCTCACATAGCTCTTGCAAATCTGCTCGTATTTGTTTACTTTCTTACCATTCCATCTCCTAAGGGTAATTCACTGAATAAGAATCTTAATTTGCTTCTTTTTAATGTTTTTCTTCCCTTTTTTGGGGGGGTTGTTGAAGTTAGAAGGGCTTAATCATCACTCCAGTCTAAGATGACAATAACCAAGTAGGACATTACTGAATATAAAGCTTTTGCCTCCTGAAACCTTCAGTTGAAACTGCTAGCTGGCTGATACAGTTATCATTCAGAAAACAAATATTATCCTGTATTTTACCAATCATATATATTCAGATCCCCTCCCACACACTGAAGAGAGTGATTCTGATGATGTCCATCCATTTTCTTCCTTTTTTGAAACCATGGAAGGGAATTCTATACGGACTGTTCCTGTGAAAGCCAAGCCAAGACTTCTGGCCTCTGCCTAGCCCATCCATTTTGAGGATAAAGCCTTTGGGCAGCTCAAACAGCAGAGACATTTCATGTCTTCATCTGACTTTGTATACCCTCGTCTTCTGCTTGGCATGTTCCTTTGGTTAAATCATTCATTTTTCTTTAGCTTCAGTTTCTTTCTCATTCTTTCCTCTTCTGGAAAATGTGAATTGTTTGGCAAGGAGAGATTCCCTCTAAAGTTCATTCATTATGTACCCATGTAATGATTCCTGAAACACCTTTTCCTTTTTAACTACTCATACTATAAAAAAGCCACTGCAACAACATGGGTTTGGCTATCCACAATTCACAGTGGATGACACTGGATAATTTTCAGTGGGTTTTTTTTCCTGTCTCACATGAAATGTCATTACTACTGAACTCAAGAGAAATTCTGGTATAACTATCAGAAAATTAGAACTGTGTCTCTGAGTTTGCTGTGCAAATAATCAAAGCATTTGCTGGGAAAATCTGCTGTGTGTTAAAAAAAGACACCACCCCCCCATGAAATTAAAAATTTTGCTTCAATTTAGGACATTTTAAACCACACGTTAAAGCAAAGCCACAGAAAATCTGGGAACCACTAGATTCACAACTTAGGTACCATTCACAAAAACACAAAGGAAGAAGGTATTGGGAAAGCTGTCATCCTGTTCATAAAGGTACAGCCAAGCCCAGAGGTCAGGACGCTTACACGAGAGGTGAAGGCTGGGCAGAGACGCAAGGGAACATGTTATATTTACCAGTCACGGAGCATGCACTGAATGTGGGTCGCCCATCTCTCCAGCGAGCACGTTAATTGCTCTACTAGAGGCAATTCTGTGGTAGGCCTCCTTCAGTCTTTGCTCTTCAAGCTGTCCTCCCTTTGGATGAATCAGTAAATAAGTATGGCACGGAAAGATGGCAAATGAGTGCATGCCTGAAGGCTACAGCAATCAGCATGGGAGGGACTACAGCTGGATTCAAATCTTTTTTTTCTTTTTTTGTTTTTGGCCTAATTTAGGGCACAGAATGGATCCTTTCCTGCAGAGTGGGCTGTAGGGTATAAGGAGGGATGACTTCACCTCCTTTTTGGTTTTGTGATTGGCACCAAATTCCACTTCCAAATCTCACCTGAGAAACAACCAAAAATCTTTTGGCTCAGAAAAGCTGAAGGCAACCACATCCCAAGCGTTTTCTTCAAGCAAAGACTGCTGTCCAAAGGAATCTAGATATAGTCTGACAATGCATTTCTTCAGGCCATCAGCTTCCAGGGAAGAAAATATCACTATAATGTAAACTTCTTTAAGCCTAAACTATAATTAACAACACTGAAATGGAAATGTGGGGTATAGTATACATTCAAATAAGAAAAAAAACCAAAATATGACCTCTTTTCTACTGTATATTATACTCATTACATTAAAAGAAAGAAATTTAAATGCTAAGCATTGTGAAAAGTTATATTGCACTGCATATGACTTTACTGTACCCCCTCTACTGGGCAAGTATTAGAAAGCTTCACCTCAAAAAAAAAAGAAAAAGAAAAACATACTAGGAGTAAGTAGCTGAAAATGAGGAGTAAGTAGCTGCTGACCATATTAAAACACTAGTAGTGTTTAAATCAAAACCAAAGAACCTTTAATGTTCATGTAGAAATACACCTTAAATTCATCCCCCAAGATTTTTTGACAGCTGAATGCTAGAGGTTAAATTATTTTAAAAAAATATGCTTACATATACTTTGCTTAAAGAAAAACCTAACATAGCCCTATAATTTTCTATTTTTTCATGGTTTTTAAATAATAACTAAGAAACTTAGAATGATAAACATAAATACATTAACAGCACCATTTCTCACTTTTCTATAAACAGAGAAAAAAAATGGGTTCACTGAACAGTCATTCAAGCAAAAGTGAATACAATTTACAATCTATTTTGTCTTTGTTCAATTCAAAGACAGACTTCACTGTGAAGCTCAGATTTACAACTGTCCAGCACTATGAACTCCTAAATAAATAAATAGGCAAAAAAAAGAAGAGTGCCGCCCACAACAAGGGACTCCTGAGAACACTGCCATTTGTTATTTGCATGACAGAAACACCCAAAAGAGGATTAATATATCTGAAGTGGGAGGCAGAGCCTCACTAGGATGCACGCTGGACCATCATGTAGCCAGCAGCATGCCCTGCCCTGAAGAGTTTGTTGTCAGTTAAGAGAAACCAACACAACTGACTATAAAAGGAACAACGAGCAACGGGAAGGTGTAGCAGTACGCTGGAACAGAAAGCTGCAGGACAAGATGTGTGCCTTTTTGCCTTTTTTTTTAAAGTACGGGAAAACAAAGGGATCGGGGAATTAATGAGTTTCTCCACGCATATGTTTAACTACTGTCAGTGTACAGTTATACTGCGGTTACAATGATACTGGTGTATGTTGAAAGATGATTTTAATGTGAAGAAGAGCCAGCTTGTGGATGAACTTTACTGCACAGAGAGCCGGAAGTTACAAAGATGTAAGCATGAAAGATAAGCAGGCAAAACGATGATGGAGGGAAGAAAAAACACAGGAATGTGCCAACAGCTCCAGTTACCAGGTGCAGAAATAGCAAAAGCTTTGCATGGGAAGAGGGCTAATGCTCAAATGAAGCCACACTCCTTTCTGCACCTCCTGGTAGACTCCCTCAAAGTACACCGGGGCCGTAAGATCAAGAAAAAGCCTTCTCCATGTGGCCCTGGGGAGGAGCTGCAAGACAGAACTGTCAAAAGACTAGCTGGTAGTAACAGTCACAGAAGTTGCCAAATTTGGGATGTTTGGATATCGAGAGAGCTTTGTACGTATTGACTTGAATTTTTGCCCTGTGCAGACTGGCTGCTTGCACGTGTCCTCTCCTTCATTCACTGCATATCTGCTCCCCATTTCCTCTCCTCCCTTTTCCTTCAACATTGCTTCTTCCATTCCCCTTCACCACGGAATGGCACAAGTTCTGGATACAAATAAGCACGCTTGAAAAAGAGGAGAGAATGTCATCCCATGCACAACCAAGGCATGAAGCCTGACATGGAGAGGCATAGGCTAGAAGTGTGGAATAGTTTGGGACAAAGCAAGCGAGAACAGAAGGTGGCTGCAACACTTAAACTAGAAGAGTGCCTGAATTAATGTTTTGAAAATGCACAGTGACAAAATGAGCTAGATAGGGGAACTACCATAACTACACATGAGCCGTAAAGGCAATAGGGAGGGTGTTTTACACTGAAAAACATGGAATATCCTTACAGCAAGTGAGAGATCAGATTCTGAAACAGTTCTCAAATTAAAACCATGGAAGCCAAAAGGCCACTGTCACCTGAAGGGAGATGGCAAAACTCATCCAGGACATACAGACTATTCACAAGGTTATACTTAGACAGATGAGGCAAGGCTTGCTATCTGTTGTGATGCCTTTAGAGAACAATTCAGAGGATTTTAGTTCTTGCTTTAAACTGCTCTTACAGGAACATATTTCACTCTGCTAACTACAGAACCACAGGGGCAACAGCCGGTTGCATCTCAGGTTAGGCTTTAGAGTATACTCTAATTAGTTTGCTTAATTTCATTCACACAGGGTCTTAAGATTTCACAAGACCAATTAAGATTTCAGGTAGAGGAATTCTCAGTAAAAGTTTTCTTTTTTCCTTCAAAATAAAACATGTCTGTCTTTGGGTCTTAACACTTCACTTATTTATGCCTCATTTTGTTTCTCTGGCATCCATTTTAACCACAATTTGGTTTTGGTTTTGTTTTTTTTTTAAACCAGCAGCTTCTCTGCTGAAACTACATCAGACACATCAGGAATGAAAGAAGTTCCAGGACTGCAAGGAACTGGACAACTAGAGGAGCAATGCAAAGACTGTGACAAAATACCTATCTTTCAGGTATCCATATCCAATATATAAAGCACTATAAAATCCTCTCATGGACCTAAAGCACAAGTTATGCTTTGGAATAAACCCTACAAATTTTGCAAATAATCACTGATCATAATCTGATCCCACACGTTTTGGGAAAGGCTGTTTTAAAATGACTGCTTTGCCATTATTCTGTGCTAAAAAAGGCATTAACCAAATCTCTGATAAGGCACGATCAAAATGGAAAAATACACACATAATAATGAAATTAAACAACAGAAAAATATCTTGTGTTTTTTCCTTCCCTCTTCACAAAACAGCATAAGCACAGAACTTAATGATGTATCCAGAAATTGATCCAGAATCAAAACACATGAAACAAAAGTAAAATTTCAAGCAAAAAAACCACAGGAGGCAAAATTGTGTCAATAACCCAACCACTATTAATACTACACAGTATTAATTAATAACAACTTAGCATTGTAGATATTTAATTATAATATTTAGAGAACAAATGTTGGCTCTGATGGTTTTCAAAATGTAGCTTAACTTCAGAATGCATATGAAAAGCATCCAATAAACTTTTCATCACAGCTGAGTGGTATTTACAATGCCTCTTAACTTGCTGAATGTCTATTTTGTCCTTGACTGACTCTGCAGAGGAAGTCCTTAAATAGCAATTCACATTCCAAATATGAACATTCAATTCCTAAAGTTCTTAGTGGTCAACTATACAGTGGTTATGCTTTCAGGAAGAGGTCTCGAACAAGTTTAAGTGTTTGGATCACACTAAAACCTTTTAGGACCTTCTGGACAATTGGGGTTTTCTTTGGTTGGTTGGTTTGTTTTTCCAAAGAAAGGAGGCTGAAATGTCTCTTGACATCAAGGTTTTGTACCCTTTCATAATCCAGTGTTTTTCTGGAAAACAGTTGGTATAGAAAATGTTGGTCCTATGAAACAAAAGTCTCTAGTACAGCACATGATCCATGTGGTGAGGTCTATTCCACCTTCAAGAAGGTTCCTTACTTTAGTGGGGTACCACCCTCATACCTGCAGAAGTCTGTCCACAATGGACCACTTGGCACGATCCGGACCTAAATTAAGTCAAAACATCACAAATTACCTGAACTAGAAACTCAAGTAAATATTGAAAACAAAACCTGAGGTATGTTGTAAAACAATATCGTGAAAGTGTTACTGCTTGCATGGGTCACATTCTTTCCTCCTCAGTGCATTCAGACACCCAAAGGACCATTATGTTCAGCAAAGAGATCCTGGAAGAACTGAAAGGTTCTGACATCAGAGAATTTAAACTAGCTGTGAATCCCATTGAGGAGGTATGACTCATCTCTGAGGCTGAAATTAGATTATCAACCAAGTGAAGCAGCACAGTACATCTACAATAAAAGATGAATGCCTACAGGAAAATAATTTTTGCCCCTAGTGGCAGATGCTTGAACTTTAAAGAATCTGAGATTAAGCTCTTTGTCTAAGCCTTCCTGACAGAAAACAACTGAAATAATTTCTTTAGTTGGTCCAACTTTGCTCCACATGCCACATGGAAACAATATCTAAACGCTGTAAAAGAAAGTATATTGTCACTTCTAAACCAACTGAGGATCAAACAATTTACAGAAACCAAGACTTATTTTGCTGACAATTAAGCTCTATCACCAAGACTTGAGATTCAATGAAATTTGACAATTGTGAAGAAAGAGGCTTTTGTCTGAGTAAGTCTGAAACATTTGGAAGAATCAACAGAAAATCAGGAGACTGAATTAGATCGAAGTATCAGAGCCTTTGAGGATAGCGCAGAATTCACTAATTAAAATAACTGTCTTCCTTGCTCTGTTTCCTCTCTGAATTGCTTTGGTATTACAGCAGAAAGGCATATAGCAAGAGGCAAATTTGGTCTAAGGTGCAAGTGTTATACCCACCACACCTCCTCTTACACCATCATCATACTTTGTCTATCCTGCTGGTCAAGCTCCATTATGAAGAACCACCATCCCTTTAAAGATGAGATGAAAGTCAAGTACGAATCACTGCTGTACACCAAATCTAAGGGGTGTGAAGGGCCACTTAACCCTTTTTCTTCCAGGCTGAAAGCCATCACGTTTACTTTGTAGTAATTCAGATACAACCCAAAGAAATCTGCGAATTCTATTCTGTTCTATTCTATTCTTGTGCTGGAGGTCACTAGCTGGGATAATATTCTTGCATCTCCTCCTCACAGAGTCAAGGAATGAATATATTCTGTTTTTCCAAGAATCGTAATACTAACTTGTTCTCCTTCTGCCCATTTAATTGAAAAATACGTAAGATTTCTATTCAAAACACCTCCATGCCTACTTTACAATTAAAAAAAAAAGCAGTCAATAAGCATTTGAATGTCTTGCATCTCATGAGAAGTACAAACAACAGAAGCAGAGTGCAAAGGTATTAACAAATCAGGCGGTGCTCACAGCACTACATTTTAAGCTGGAAACATCTCAGATTATTTCAGAAACTTGGGATTTTTCATTTCACAAGATGTTCATGTCTCTATTAAAAATACATAATATTGCTTTACTGCGTGGCTAAGATGGGAAAACAATTAATGAAATCCTATTTTTCCACAGGAAGGTTTCTATTTTTTAAGCAAACAAACACTTCTGGAAAGTGTCAGATTGGACATTTCTACTCTCGAACACTCAGCAGGTGAACAAAATCATCTGTATAAGCCCTCATAATCTTTGAGAAACACTTATTTCTGAACAATCACTTCTAAACACTGTTCCTTAAGCCTTCCGTAGTAGCTGAGCAACACTGATTATTAAACTGAGGTGCAGCAGAGTTTATTTTTTCTTATCTCAATTAAAAAAAAATACATCGGGATTTTTTTTTTCCATTTTTTTCTGTTGGGGATTTTTTGGGGTTTAAATATAAGCAGCATTTAGTGAATGTCTTTGAATTCAATATTAAACCATACTCGTAGCTTAATTATGGAAAAAGATCATTGTCACTACATATTTGGAATATTAAAATTTGTCAGCTTTATAAAAACCTCAAGGCACTTTTTCTCTCAAATTTGGTTTTATTTTGAAAGCGTTCCTTAGATAAGATTTCTTAATATTAGAACAAGTCTAGTGTAACTAGTTTTCTGTTGAAAATATTGGGGAAAAAAATGTTCCCTCTATATTGTTAGTTCAATAGGAAAAAAGATGACACTGCTAAAGCTAAAACCATCTACATTTCACAATTCTGGTGCTTTGAATTTGCAGAGGTTTCTGCAGATATCTTTTGTCCTAAATGAGCATCAAATATATTTTTTTTCCTCCAACGGTAAAGGAACAATAGCTGACTAAAGGTAACTGCTACCAACTCTTCCTTAAACCATCTTACGATCTTTTAGTCAGGAAATACCAGAAATATTCTGGAACGCTAACAGTAATTGTTTACTTTTGGCCAGTTGTTGAGACTGAGGGGAGGGAGATTTATTCTTCTAAGAGAAGACTGGGGAATGAAGGAAGGGAGAAAGGAAAGAAGTATTATACTAATATCAGGGAAAGCGTATGGGGTTTTTATATATATATATGTATTTTTAATATATATATATATTTATATATGTGTGTATATATATATAAAAATAAATACTAAAATTACAGTTCATTCCTTTCTCTTAAATTTAGTGATAAATTCAGAATACTGAAGATCTTAAGACACCCATTCTTAAGCATGCCGACAGCTAGGTACCCTGAAGGCCCACACTGTAGTGGGTAGGAAAGACAGCTCTCTCCAGTGAGATTTAGAGCAAAAGCCTCACATTGGTGCTCTCAGTAATGCGCTAGAAGAGCCTACCTGTCTATCACATACCTGGCAAAACTAGAGTAATGTTAACCCCTTCTTTGGTCATTCCTCATTATACATACTCTTGAAACTGGAATCCTGAATGGCTAGAAAATAGAAATAATCATGGATTTGAAGAAGTTCTATTATTTTATGCCAGAAAATTGTATATTTAACTCACTGAACCCTTAACCTCTTTTACTGAAACAATAATCTTACCATAACAAAGATACCCTTTGTACTTTATACTTAACAATAACTTAACCAAGTAAGCGCCAAATCTGGTCTGAACAGGCATAGGAACCCCAGCACTTCAGTTTGCTGTTAGCTTCTCCTTCTGTAAAATGAAAGAAAGTTAGGCTCCTATCTCATTAGGCAATGCACAGATTTACTCATGTTTACAGGTCACAACAAAAATAGAAGGTTCTTCATTAAGCCCAGCATTAACGATATATTCCCCTATTTCAGTGAGAGGGAAGAGAAAGCAAATATGAGTGATAGACAGCAACAGTAATTCTGAAACTGTTCATTATTGCACGTAATGAGAAGATCACTGCATAGACAACATTTAACATTCTAAACCCAATCTCTCTAAGTGAAGATAGACACTTCAGACCTTCTTTCTAAAGACCAGCATGACAGATTATAATCATAAAATAAGTACACTGGAAGAAGAGATAAATGAGATAGTGTAAAGTTTATTTACAGCTTTAAATGTTCATATTAAAAAGCGGGGGGGGGGGGGGGCACGGACCCAACACTGAGCAAATGTCCACAGCATCTAATCATTTACTGTCCTCTGGGCATGTCCTAAGAAAGGATGAGGCAGGAACAGTATTCCTGTATGAGAAATTACTTATGACATCTTAAAAACAGATGTAGGAACTTTGTCTGACAATTTAGACTGAACTGCATCTATTTTGGGTTGTGAACATTCAAACTGATAAACATGAAATTATGCTGAGAAATGAATACATGCAGGGACAAAGGAACATGTATTCCCAATGAAGGGAAGCTTACCACAAAGCAGAGGATTTTTTTCTTGCCTACACAGGAATTAGCAATATTCTGCATTGCATCATTTGCATATTAAACAGACAATAACTTCATTGAGAAAAAACAGGTTTACCACACACACAGAGAAATCTCATCACATCTGATAAAAAGAAAACTGAGGAAGAGTTAGGCCATCTATCCCTCATCCATTATACCTTATAACTGCCAGCAATCATGCCCATGTTCCAAATCTTCACCTTCTCGGTTTTCCATGCACCTTCAGATTATTCTGCGCTCTGTGCCCCCACACTAACACAAGCTACTGAAGATTTATGCTTGAAAGAGGGCAGGACATACGCAGAATACAGTGTAGAGGCATTGGGAGGAGATGGAAGAGTAGCATTCCCAGGCACAGAAAGCAGAGGATAAATTCAGGTACACAGCGGGTGAAAACTGACAAGGACCATGCCAGTGGACAGAAAAACCATGAACTTATGAGGAGTTTAACTTTAAACTTCCTTTGAGTTTACGAATGTCATAAATGTTGCACAAGTAGCACATGATAAAAGCTCAAGTTTGAGGAGTATTAGTGACCTCTATAATCTTTTTTCCAGTGGAAAATAAGGAAGGATGAGGGGATGCTACACCCAGAAAACAAGCAGGTCAGTAGTGATTTGTGAGTCTTCTACAGCAGTGAAAAGTCCAATACAAAACCAAAACCACCTCCCTAGTATACACCACACTTCTACTCTCAACCAAACAGTTGAGAATGAAGACTTGGACACCTTTCTCCCATATACCAGTCAGCTTGCTTTGCATGCTGCCTCTGTGAATACAATTTCCTACTCAGCATTAGGTCAGTAACAGCTAAAGCAGCCTCAGCTTCTCCAGATGTTTCAGAAATCTCCTCACTCCACAACCTCTCGTTCGAGACCACCACAACCAAATATTTTGCTCAAGCTGAAATCAAAAGCTATGCCAACAAAATATGCAAATGAGAAACACCTAAGAAAATGTTTAACAAGAGCCCAAGTTTAAATGAACATTAAAACAAACCTCCAAGAACCTGCAGCTTCCAGTTTCAAGCTACCCACCTCAACGTTGGCATTGCCACAAGCAATGATTAATGTCCACTACATACTACCGTTCTAATTACAGGACTATTGCCCAGTAACTAATAAAACAAAAAAATGTTCTTCATATGCATGATGCTATGTTAAAACACTCTGTAAAGCTCTCTTAAGACTGGCAGCTGTCGACATATACACCTTGCCATAATGCTGCCTCCTTCAAATACAACATTATCTTACATGAAATGACATCAGAAATCAAAACCTGAAGGAGGTCCTGCATATGTATTCACCTGAATACATAACAAAAAGCCCCTAACAAAGTACCTACTGATCCTGCCGACAAAAAGAACACCTGGGGAATAGACGGTGGAAGCAAGCAAGCAAGCTTGTCTTGTACTATTCACAAATAGCTTAGTAATTAACTCTATCAAGTTTGTAGTTTTTAAACTGAACAGCACACTAAAGTCGAGCTCGATCCAATACCTCCACTTCCCTAACTAACTGTTGATTTCTGTTCTTTGGTTTTTATTCTGGATTGCCAGAACAGGCAGATTCACATACAACATCCATTCTTTTCTACACTAAAATTTTAATTTTGGATCGAGACATGCCTTTTGTTTCCAAATACTTTGCAAGATCACCACAGGCACAAACTAATCTTCACTTGTTGCATAATCTGCAAGATGCTGGCAATCTAAAAAAAAAGACTAATTAATTCACCCAGATGCTGCAGTGCAGATTACCTAGGATCATCTGGGAGAAAAATTTCTGTGCAGTATAAAGCAGAAGAACAGTGCTAATGAAATGAGTTTGCACTGTGATAGTCTGTTTTCTTTTAATTTACAGCCATTCAGGGGAAGAAAAAAAAAAAAAAAGGCTGTTTTTTTCTGCAACCACCACAGTGGTCTAACTGTGTCTGTGTCCCCGTAAGAGACAGCAATGAAAGGTTATGGCACGGGAAAGAGCCCAGAAGAGCCAAGAGCCTGATGGCCAAGGGCCTTCACCTGGGATGGGGGAGCCACGTCTTCAAGGCCCGTATTAAATCAGAGACAGAGGAGATCTGGGCTGCCTTCCCCATGTTCCACATACGTGCTCTCACCACCTGGCTATTCGTTATCCCTGCCCTGCTCTTCCCCAAAATAATTTTTTTTGAAATGCTTCTGCCTTGTTCCAAGGTGGAACAAAAGTGGGGTTTTGATAAGTTTTTCCTCATCTCTCAAAAATGCTCGTTTCCCACCCAGAATGGGCATCCATGAACAGCAAGAGAGAAGGTCCTATCCATGTGGCACCTCCAATCCCCACTACCCACAACAGCATCCAACAATTTTTAGGCAGATTAAAAATAGCAAAAAAAAAGGTATATATTTAAACTAGTTATTATCAAAACCAAAACCCCCTCCATCCTTCAGATTATCTCCAAAAGCTTATTGGCAGCCACATCACCTCAGCTAGGCCCTTTTTTAAGCCCCTTGCAGTTTTTCCATCTATATTATTGCAGTCTCTCCCTCTGTTTTCAAGTGTCTCCAAACAACGTTTCCTTCCTCCTTGCCACAAATCTCATCAAACAGCCTGCCATCTATGCGAGACTAAAACATAACTCCATTTTTACTTTCCTGCTACACTTGCGGGAAAGACGTGTCTCTGAATGGCTTGTCTTCTAAAGTCAATACTTTTAATTAGGTTTCTCTGTCTTGGTCGACTCCTCCATGCCTCCTTTTTGCTTGGCTGAGGTGGGGCGATAGCAGCTCTCTGTGGTTGCTTTAGCAAATGAAAAAACTAGACTTTGCAGTATCTGGGCAGGTCAGCATATGGTCAGAAATGAGTTTCGCAGCAGGCCGTTTTCCCCACCAGGGGATCTTAATGTGAAGAAGATAGAAAATCTCTGTGAAGGGATGTGAAATCTTGTGCCAGGAAAGCAGGAGACCGCACTTGGAAGTGGTTGTCAGTACAAGCTTCACGCTATTTCCCTATCAAATAATGCCCCGTCCCCTCCTACAAACAGCTTTTCCGTAAACCTTTTAATTTTATCTCCTGTATTAAACGTAAATAGGGTGAGCACTGACTCGGTGAACTGAAAATGTAATGGGCTTGTCTCATCAGTTTACAGCCAAGTTTCATTCAATTATTATTGCAGGGAAAAATAGGAGAGAGTTGAATTGAGTTATGCTAATAGATAATAAACATAAACATAACTCCAGAGTACTGTTTACTAACTTTAAAGACTACTCCTATAGCAATCAACTTTATAAGGTTCCTGACAGAATCATAATGGGGATAAAACACATCGAAGCGTAAGGCTATTTAAACTCTTAACAAAAGCCATGATAATACTAACAGTAAATGAGCAACTCCCACAAAATATCATTTAATAATACGCCCTGATAAGGTTTAAAGTACATATCACCATTGTTATATGAAAAAACATTAAAGTGTTTTTTTCTTTTTAACACATGTAGCAACCTAACAGGTTTTAATTACCACACCTACTTCAGTGACGAGCTGTTCCACTCAAACACCCAAACATAATATTTACAACGTTGTGCGGTTGTTAAGGATCTCAATGATTGATGGAACCTATTGTGTTGCCATCTTAATAACAACAAATGCAAGTGATTACCAACACGGAAGAGAGAATCTGTGTTTTTATTTTACAACAAAAGGCTGTCCTTCTTTTCAACATAAACTAACAAACCTGCACACACGTGAACGTGCTTTAGAGCTTGGCACAGAGAGTGAAAAACAAAGCCTCTGCTGCTTTAAGGGCAATGTATTTTTTTGTATTAGCTTAAAAGAACATGAAAGCTGTCAAAAGAGCTGGTATAGTTTCTTACAGTGCCGCAGAATTCATCTTGACCACAAGCAAATATCTGAAAACTGCATCAGAAAGATAGCATAGATCTTGTTTCCAAAAAGAAAGCAAGCAATTGAGTCATTGAGTCAAATAGCAATACAATACATTTTCTGGCATCGCTACTGAATATTTATATCAGTGATGAATAAGACTACAAACGAAATATTTTAACATGAAGCTTTGCCTTGTTAACTGCATGATATGCCAAAACACCACCTACTGTAAATCACAGGGTTTAAGACCAGTATTTCTTGTTTAAACATGCTCCTTGTTCAGCAGAATCACTTGTGTGAACAAGCATGCATTAATGTACACTAACTAGAGCAGTTTCACTATCCAACTGATAGAGTATAATTTAACAACCTCATTATCAGCATTGTAATTTTCAGACTGCTGAAATATCATATTTGTTGCAATTATTATACGGTTTAAATACTTTAACAACATTGCCCATTTGACGCTTCTGTCAGATAAAATGCAGATAGGCACTTGTGCATTGACAAACACGCTTTTAATCCTATAAAGAAACTTTCTCTGTCAAATTATAGGTGTTTCAACACTTGATTTATGAACGCCATAATTAAAATCCTTATGCCTTAAAGAAAAACAAACTCTTCATTATAACAACAGCTTTCTTTCACATTTTTATCTTTTAATATTCGGAGTTCGCTTTTATATGCTGCTATTAGCTATCAGTTTGGCATGTCATTCCTGGCTGCCAAGACAGAAGAATATTTCTCTTATAACCTGGTCAAACCTCAAGGATAAGCACCCAAAGGGATCGATGTTTATTTACAGCTTCCACAAAGCATTTGCTGGGGGGAAAAAAAAAAAATCTCCTAATTTAACAGGTAGAGGACAAGCATCACACAATTCAGTGCTTTCTACTTCTAGGAAGGCCAGAAATGCTGTAATGTCTGCCAAAATATTTCTCCTCCTTCTATGAACTGTCAGAACCAAGAATTTGGAGAGATACAATTTAAAAAAAAAAAAAAAAAAAGCTAGATTTCCATATGCATTTCTGTCGTGGTTCTGGTTCGATTTGAGTTTTAGACAGATCTCTGGAGGGGGAAGAGCTTCCCATTTTATCTGAACAAATTCATGCATATCATTCATTCATTCTTACAGCACCCATCAGCAGAGCAGCAGCAGGTTTCAGTTTCCTAAACTCAATGCAATTCAAAATTACACACAATCTCCACTAAAACTGCCATTACTGAAAGTGATGCAGTTACACATTAGCATCCCTTCTCTAAAGAAATCTCTGTCCCCAAATCCCAGAAAAGAACAATTCATTTACAAGCTAAGCAAGTAATCTTGAATCAAATCCTGAAGCTTGTCAAAACTAGGATTTCCTAAACTATCAATAAGAAACTAATTTCAAAAGAGGGAACTCCCAATTCAAGTCATTGCTGCTGAAGTCCTGGTCCTTTTTACCTAGCTTTCTATCAAATTTGTTTTGAAATGTTACAAACATCTTGAAAAAGAAATTAAAAGGAATAATGGCTGAAGAAGGTCTCCTTGATGGGACCAAAGCATTGCACTCTATCCAGTTATCTGACTTTTGGCTACGAATTACAAAGCCAAAGTTCCTGAACCCAGTATTACATGAAGCTGAAAAAGTTTCCTGTGTAAAAGATTAAGAGAAAATATTATACTTGCAGATAATGAGGACAACTGAACGGAACCACGTTACTATTGCACAGTGGAGAGGTTGAAAATTCACTCCTCAAATATAATCTCTGAAAACATAACAGATAAATTCTGTTATCCTTCTAACAAGCTGTTGTAATGCTAGACTGGGATAAAACAGATCATGCTGCCCTCTTGTGCTAGACGTGCACAGAAATCAACCCCTTTATTCCTGCAAGTGACACATGAAGAGGAATATATAAAGCATTCACTATGAAGTAGAAAACGTCCACGTTTTCCTCGTTACAGATACCTTGACACACATGCAATACCCTTACTGGGATATGGATAGAAGAGCAAAGGAAGTTTCAAGACAGTCACATTCTACACTCCAAAAAAATAAACAACTTCTGTCAACAAACACAGACAAGTCAGATGTGATAAAGCCCAAAATACAACCACTTAATCTCTAACTTCCCATCAAGCTTTCACTATAGCTGTTTAAGTGATGCTGTATAGATATCTGTTGATAAATTTGAATTTCAGTCATAAGTATCTGCTCATTCTTTCTGAATGCTGGATAGCACAATAAGCTTTAGTCACTTAGGATTATCAGCTCAATATGGTTAGGTTAAGTGCTTAAGAAAGAAAGAGACAGTCGTTTATTAATAAGGTCCTTCCAATGCAAACCACACTTAAAGCAGCAGTGTCTAACTATTTTTAGATCTATGCCAAATTACACAAAGGTGAAATCTGGGTACATACAAATATTTTAGGGTGGAAAGGGAGAAAGGAAAGGGGTCCTCATATTCCTCTTCTGTCTCTGCTATATAATCCAGGTTCCAAAAATACATTCAAATTCTTTTATCACCTGGGTGAGATGCTCGTTACTATTCCTTTACAACCTGCCCCTCCCTATATATTGCTAATGCAATCTGTAATGAGAGATCTTGGGCTCATGCCTAAACTGATTCACAAAGCGTAATTTTTTTAGAAATAAGTCATCTCCTTTATTCACTATGACTGATTGGATCTACACTGTTGGGAGCTGACAGACATGTCATGATTCACTACGTATTTCCATTTCCTAATGTCAACTCCCTGATGCTGCTCATTAGTCTGTTTCCCCAGTAAGAACTATCGAGAGCTTGGGATGTCTATTTATTTAAGTTTCCTTCCTCGACTTTGGAACATGGATCATAGTGTGTTCAAAATACTGGCTGTGGCATTTTTTAATTGCTGATTATTTTTTTAATAAATAAAACAGCAGAAGCCAGTTCAGCAATTGCTTCTGCCAAAGTCTTAGAGACCTCACACAAATACTGAGAACACACTGGATGCTTAAATGACAGATCTGACACCGCAATATCAGCTTTGCTAATATGGGATATGATAACTAATAGTTTGGCTTGGCTCTTACAATCACAACACTAGAAAAAGGAGCCTTTAATAATTTCAATTTCTTCTTAGTATGTCTTTCAAAGTAAGGCATATTAAAAAAAGAAAGAAAATAAAAAAAGAAAATAAAAGGCTTCTACTTAAACAAATCTCACCCCAATGCAAAAAAATAGTATCTGAAGTTCTAAAGGATAAATACACAGTAAAAACACACGTAAATCAGACAATGAAACACAGATATTAAAAACAGAATTTCAGAACTGCTACATGCTGCAGTTCTGAACAAGAGAATCGTCTCACATGTCATCTTTTCCCTTGTCTTTTTTCCTTTTTCAAAAGATGTACAGATCAGAACAGCAATACCTTTGCATGCTACCATGACCAAAGGAAAGATGAAGGGAAAGAAATATATGCATACTGAAGTTAATCTTCTATTATAAAATATCTGCTGATAAATAGAAACACACATCTCTAAGTCACGACACTGTGTGAATACGAGCGATAGGCAGGTTTTATGAATGTCACTTTTACAAAGCACTGCTAATTTGAGCTTCACAGTGTGTTACAAAGCAAACTGTTATTTATTACTTTACACTGCCCCTGATGTTTACTCTGCAGTTCTTATTTTGTTATGATGAGGCAGGCTTATGGGCATTCTTACAATACGATTACGTATTCCCTCAAAAATACAGTTACTGCATATGCTGTGCGCGCACACACACACACAAAGAAGAGAAAGAGAACAGGAAAATCCCTGCCTATCTGACAACAAACCTCATCAGGACTACGATTTCTTCCGATGTATGTGCTCTCACTAGCTCTCCACTAGCCTGTCTCCTGAGCTTATGGCTTCACTTCTAATCCTTTGCAGTGGCCTTGAATTTACACTACCACAGACTCACAGTACAAGCAGACCATATAACACAGCCTTAAACTTCTGCAGTTGTAGATTTTTTTTTAAAGGGGGAAATTGTACATGTTTCCTTCCTCATATTATGGACATGAACCTTTTCTCCACACGAGTACTTTTTTTCCTGAAAATATTACTAATTTCTCTGAAACAATAAAACCATCCACCCTTACAGTAATTAAACGGCTTCTGGAACTATGAGAACAAGCCTATGTTCCTTTTCTTCAAGGGAGTGAAGACCATTGGATTTCTGTTTCTCACGTAAGACTGGCTAGCAAATCAGTACCACCCCACTTCTCCGCTCCCTTCACTCTGCTCCAGCTTCTCTCTCGTTTCTTTTGAAGAACCTAAGGATCTGGACTACAGTTTTAAACTGCATGCTTTACTCTTTTGTGCATTCTGGAAGGACAGTAAGCTACATGGTTTCTCAAAACTGAATTACCACACGTGCTTAAAATTATTTTTTAAAAGGGCAAATAATTGTTGGGGTTAAGCTTTCAGAGAAATGCACAAGAAAGGCATCCCCACAAAATGCATGCATATACATTCAGCATATGGAAGACACCCCTGTGTAACTGATTCAGAACATCAGTGCAACTAGCGGGTCAATGTACAACACCAAAGCCACAGGTAATTCATTTTTCTGTAGATTGCATTTGAAGAGAGTAAGATCAACCATCAATAAGGAGACAACATTCTGACTTCTAATTTTAAAAAGACCACACTGTTTAAATTTAAGATTTTAAGTAAAAGAAACAAAAAAACCCACCACAAATGTGCAAAAATACTATAAAATCATAATTGCCCAGAAACAGCATAGTTAACATAATCAATGAGGTACACTAAACGTTAAGGGGTTTTTTTACTATTAAACTTACCTATAGGATTTCTGTCAAAAAACAAGACAGGAGCTTTCAAAATGGATTGAAACATTTTGTTGTGCAAAGTCTGACCAGAATTAACAAGAACTTGAAACACCAGAAGACTTCTTATTATGCCAAACAGTATTGTAGCCACCGTTAAACCTGAAATTAAAAAAACATGGACAGAGCATGCATACAGATATGGATCTTTCACAAGGAAAAGAATTTAAAAATAAAACTGAACTAAAACCAAATTTTTTTGACTTCTGTATATAGCAAGAATCCAAACTTAAGCCTGGGGACTCAGACTGAGCCTAGAACATAGATACCTTGTATTTGTCACTAGCTTCAGTTACTATCATATCATTGATTTAAACAATTTACCTTTTTTGGTTTGAAAGAATTGGTAGTTTATAGAGATGTAGGAAATGAGTGTTAACCCATGAAATAAATCTGTATTAAAACCTTCTGCATAACACCTCTGCTAAGAAATTCATTTCACAGTGCCGTATATAATTGTGGCTTGCAGAGGTCACTGTGAAGATTCAACATTTGCCAGCAGGTATTAACCAAGTAATGTATACATGGCTATTTAGAGACAACCTTAAGTTATTTTCAATCCGCCCAAACCACTCATGCCATTCTATCCCTTGTAAACCACATCAAATCATTCAAATTATGTGTATTTCTTCAACACAGTATAAGATGCATCCCTTATGCCATGCGAAATAGAGCCCTTCCAGGGAATTGGTCTGCAGACTGTTTGTCTTTCTTCTGTGCACATCTCCACTTACAAGACAGGGGTGCTACAGGGCAAAAGACGGCAACAAAGAATGATGAGATTGCTGCTGCTCTGTTTGCTGTGTGTAATCTCCAATGTGGCTGCCCAAATTCCCAGTCGATGAAGGTGAATAGTGAAGGTGTGAACCTTATATTTGGCAGTGCTTCAAGGCTCCAGGTGATCTAAGCATAGCCACCAGAAGCCCAGATGCTCAGGCCTTGAAGACACCCTTAAGTTAGACCCTAACTAACAACATAAAACATTGCCTATTCTAAGCACAGGTTAAAACTGGACGCAGTTCAGGTACAGCTATAGTAACAGTGGGAAAGAGTGAGGTTTTAAATTATATGATGTGGTTAAGTCAATCAGTTATTCCATCCCGCTTACTGCTGTATCCTCCCAGGATGCAAGAAAAGGTATCACTATTTCATTTGTCTGTTCGCAGTTTACAGCCCATGTTCTGCACAGGGCTGTTTTTAAGAAAAAAGCATGTGGCTGGGATGAGAGCTTGTTTGCCTTGTCCTGACTGCTGTATTCCAGGCCAGGTAAAAGAAAACACCTTTCCCAAGAGTAAGTGCACATACCCAAACAGGAAAGCTGGGTCACACAAAAAGGGAGCAGAAGAGGTACTAAGCAGGAGGCTGTGGCAGAGCCCATGCCTAACAGCAGTCTGTGGGAGCGATGGGAGAAGAGGGAGCACGTCCTGGGAACCCCACATTTCTGTACAACTTCATTCAGGCTTGGAAGCCACTGGAAGCTGCTGGCACGACCCTCACCAGACAAATCACCTGAAAAGACCTAATGGCTGGGGAGAAGGGGGAGGAATGAGACTTACTTTCAAGTCTCATCCAGTCTGTCTCACGCTGAAGGTTTTTGCTTTCCCCATTTACAAGCTTACCACCTCAGTATGAGAGAGACAAGGACCCACTTTATAGAAAAGGTGTGGAATCGGTACCTCACTTCTGGCCAACAGGTTTCCCATTAACAGAAGTTTTACTCTTCTAAATCTTTGTCTCATAGAAACAACAAGGACTAGGAAGGAACTACCATGGTGATTCTTTTCTTTTTTCCAAACATTGAGAACCAGAAATAAAAATGTTAAATTATTTTATACAGTTTCAGAGGTTATAGAAAAAGGCAAGTTAGATTATTATGTACTTTATATAAAATGTACTATCTTTTTATAACTTTTTCAACTTCACTTACAACTTTGTGTAGGTAAGTCAATGCTGTCTGTTCAACTATTGCAAATATCTGACTAAGCCATCTGAACATTTCAATATAAAGGTAATTTTTGCTGTTCTGCTATCTAGAACAAAATGTGCCTTAAAGGATAAAATTTTCCGTAACGTGGTTTAGGTTATATAGTCAGAGAAAGCCAAGTTTACCATACTTAATCATACTGTGCAGTCCACTGGAACAGCTCATGAAATAAGACATTACACAGAGAAAACAAGAGCCAAGTTTATCTGGCTCCTAAATTGCTGCTTTCTAGGCCAACCACAATGTTTTCTGTCAACCACTTAGATCACATGGATTAAAAAAAAAAAACAAACCCCAAACAAAAAAATCCTCCACCTGTCCTATCACCCATGAGAGATGTTTCTAAATATGCTCAATGCATATTCTTCTGGTATCCCACCTGTTTTCTCAGAACTATCATTTACATCTCCATCAAGAAATTACCATGCCATACAAAACTGTACATCACTAGAAATGCTAAATAGCAGAGTCAGAGTTCTACATGTGATTTTTCTACACCAATTTTTACTGCATTTCAGAGCAGTATTTCAAGATGTTTGGATGCCTGAATACAAGGATCAATGCCCTTTTCTGGATATTCAGAAGCATATGGCTACCTATTGAAATATATTCAAATGTTTTTTAACATCCTGCTTTGCATACCCATCTAGGATGCTTTTTAAAAACTGGTTCTTTTGCTATGGCACTTCAGAAGGAATGTAGCCATGCCAAGCTTTAGAACAGCACAGAATGCAGATCCATTTCTAATCCCTCTTGCCCATCCATATAATGACTGAAGATTTAGCTCAATGACCTATTAGTATAGACAATAACCACAACCTTACGGTGACTGACTTTTTGAATACCTAATTCCTAGTTTACTTTCCAAAATCCAGGCAAAGAAAATTAAGAGTCTGCATTCAACCTGTTTCTTCTGTTAGATTTTATTATTTTATTTATTCCAATTAATTTAGTCAGGAAGCAAGACTCAGGCTCCTAATCTGTTAAGACATTATTCACTTACTGCTAGAAATCACATTTCCCCACATTGCCGTTTCTTCACACCTCTCAAAAGTGTTTATTATGATAGGTCAGATAATAAAGTTATTCAGACACACACATGCATATGTAATTACCTGCGTAAATTCCCAAGTAAAAGTTAAGGTCTAGATGTTCAGTCTCATTTGCTCCATTATTTCCATTTGTTGTGACATTCAACTTTTCTTGATGATTTGCCCTGTGGAAATGCATACAGAAGATAACGATCATAAAATCACATTCTGCAAATATTCATGAGTACGTTTAACTGTTTCTAGAGTCAACTCTGTTGAAATCTTTAGTTCAAAAGATCTCATGCACTGATGTTGTCATGCATCACACCATGAGTGGAAGCAATCACAGGCTACACTTCAGCATAAAGTTGTTTTTTTTTTTCCCCACACAAAATGAGTGGAGATCAGAAAAAGACCAAGCATATTCTGAAGTTTCCTCGAACAGGTTTCCCCCACCACCACCACCTATACAACACTGATTTCTATTAGACAAGCAGCACTTGACTGAAAAGGCAGAAATGACTGACCAGTTATCACCAACTTACCAGTAAGAAAGCCACCAGTCCTGGAGCACATAGGCCACCTTGAGTAAGAGAGGCAAATACAAGAATCATCTTACAAAATGAAAAAAAACATTAGAAAATTAAATTTCCTTGCTATTCTTTCATGTTCTCTGGGAAAACATCACGTATTCAGGAAAGTATGCCATCCAGTCTTTCAAGACCAGCAGCAATTTGCAAAGCACATTAGAAGGTGTATTAGAACCCTCTACAAAGAAAGAAGTTACCTTAAATTACCTTACATGACAGCAAGCGAAAGGAAAGCAATACACTTAAGCAAACAAAATATAGTAGCTCTTCCTAATGTACGTTAATTGCACATTAAAGAACTCATTTTTTTCAGTTCCTAAATTTGCTACTAGAGATATTCCAAAATGCTTTTTGATTAACAAACTTTCTGATGTTACCAGTCCAGAAATTTGTGTTTATGGGAGATAATTACTAGAAACAGGGCTGAAGTAGGATGAGAGAAGAGAGGGAGGGAAAAACCTCCTACTGCCACCTTCCTTCTGTGCCAAGAGGTGACTACAAACTTGTAACAGGGTTATTTATCTCAAAATACACCTCTGTTCACGTGAATTTGAAGTTCTGGGCGGTCTACTGCAGAGATTTGATCTTGCTCAACTATCTTTCCAACAGACTCAATTCAAGGACAAGCAAAAATGAAGCAACACGTCTAAATATACAGACTATTTTTTACAGCCAAGACCAATCATTTCCATGAAATGAATTTAGACTTTCTCAGCAGGCAACAGAGAAAAAGGCAATAAGCTATCTTCATGCAGCTTTCTCAGCTCAACATTTCTTTCAATAAGTTTCAAAATAATTTTCCTTGTTTAAAAATTCTTTTACATACCTGCTACAGTCTGCATTACACATAATATTTGCCTATCCTTCTCCTCACTTTCTTATTCTGCTAAACAGTGACCCTCCTTCTAGCCCTTCTCATAACCTGCACTTATCAGCAGATGAGCTTTTCTTTTAACACTTCTGTCAGACTCTGCCCTCCCATACCCAGTAAATCTCTTTACCCTCCTCAAGAGGAAACATACTGACTGTTCAGGTTTGTTAAACACTAACTTTATACACCTTATGATTTTGTTCTCTATCTCTAAAAATTAGACTGGCTTATAATTTCTGTGCCATGCTGCCAGTAAAATAATTATTTTATTGAAGTATTAAAACTGTTGAGAGGAGGACCAGTGCAAGACCTCTCCATGATGTAACAAAACTCTATGCTGATATATAAAATTTGATCGAGTATACTACAAAATTATTAAAGAACACCATGCTTCCAAACATTTTAGATGAAACATCACAGTAACAAGCATATGTTATGTTAAAAAGAAAAAAAAAAAGAAAAAGAAAAAAAGGCAAACCCAAAAGATATTGAATATTATCTGTGGCTCCCAACAACTTACCTGTGCCAAAATATTGAATACTAAAAGTATAAAAATCACAAAGTAGTTTGCTCCTGCAGTGAAATATTTTCTATAAACCTTAAAGCTTATTTTCCCCTCAGAGCGACTCTCCTCTGGCACTGCAGCCAGGGCATTTTCAGCCTGAAAAAAAAAACAAAAACCCAAACAGAATAA
Source organism: Theristicus caerulescens (assembly GCA_020745775.1). Taxonomy (NCBI): domain Eukaryota; kingdom Metazoa; phylum Chordata; class Aves; order Pelecaniformes; family Threskiornithidae; genus Theristicus; species Theristicus caerulescens. The sequence goes on along the minus strand of CM036559.1, from coordinate 75,745,946 downwards.
AAAGCATCAACCTTGCAGTTATAGATTCAAACTAAGCCACTTGAAAATCATGGTTCAGAATTAGCAAACAATTAAATAAGGAGATAAAGTGATTACACATATAAAAACTTCAAATATCAGAACTATAGCTTTGACAAAAAAAAATTAGTCTCAGTGTGGTAATACTGAAAAATCTACTCTGCAAAATGACAGTGAGGATTTTATTTTGCATTGCATCACAGAATGCAACACGACTTCATTTACAGCCAGAAATATTTAACTGACTGCTAAACCAGGTTTTTCTTTTCTTACATATTACCTTCAGTCATAACAGCTCTGGAAAGTAAGGCCTTTACTTGGGAAAGATTCTGTTTTCAGAATGCAAGTGTGTGTAACCTTTCCTTTCCAGAAAAATATTTAAAGTAAATACTCTTTTGTAAGTCTGCACCAAAATCAATCACCATATGCCCAGAGTAACAAATTACCCATAAAGTTCTAATCACCTCCTTCTAAGTACCAACAAAAGCATCTGTTAATAAGGAAAAAAAGTAAAGTGACAAATGAGAAATCATATTAAGCAAACAATGGATGGGGGACACTGAAAGACAGGAAAGGAAAAAGTGAGACAGAAGGTAAAAGAACTATTCAAATGAATAAAATTCTGATTTTTTTTTTATAGTATATGTGATAGAAAAACTAGTGCCAATTCAGTGGACATGTAACACTTGATTTTTTTTTTCAGCAGAGATGGCTGTACAAGAGCAGTGGAATCAACAGACCTGACTCAGATATGAAAGGAGAAATCCCACCTACTCGCCTATAAAAGAAGATAAGCCAATCTTGGTTTTTTGTTTCTCCAGCCCCCTGCCCCCCAGCTCTAATGCTGCTAAAAAGTTTGGCACACCTTTGTGGATTTAATAGTGGAGTCACTACTGGAACATTAATAATATCAGATAAGTTTACTGGTTTACTGCTTTTGGGCATAAAACCATTCCTCCAAAAAGGTATGAAAAACAAAAGTCTGTAGTATTCTTTTTGTGTGTGTGTGTGTGTGTACACACGTGTGTATCTCACAGCTTTTTATTATAGAAAAGAAAAACAAATAATATATACCCATAGCATAAAGGTGACAATCATCGGGGACACACAGGGATTACTTGTTCTGTGTGTTCCACAGATGCAGTGCTAGCACAAGCCTAGCAGGGTTTCAGGGCTCCTGCACTGTTTTGTGTGAATGCAAGCACACCAGCAGAAGGCCACCTCTGCTACAGAAACCTTATGGCTGCTTTTGCACGGTGCAGACCAAGAGATAACAAAGCACCTGGAAGTCAAGCTGGCACCATACAAAGTGTTCTGTTTTCACCAACAGAAGGGCTGGGGAGACCAATGCAGTGGTGTCCCAAGGTTATCCCCTCAGGGCCAGCTCAAGATCATGTGGATATGTTAATGCCAACCATGCAAATGAAGACTTTGTATAAAGCCACCACCCTCTGCATGCACTTCCCAGAGCTCAGGATTTCAGGGGAAGTATTAATTTGAGCTCGGCACTGTGGGAACAGATGGAACCCACCCAATACAGTGGTATTGGCCCTTTAAAGCACCGCTGTCAGAGGACAGGATGAAGGAAGCAGAGTGCGGTCAGCATCAGATCTGCTGCATGCATGAACCTGAAGGAATTCACTCTGCTGGGTTTGAACCGAACAGCACAGAGCTGTGGGATGCCTGCCCTCTGCAGCCCAGGTGGCAGGACTGCCAGCCAAGCACAGTGCTAGGCAGATCCACCGTGGGTGAGCTCTCACCTGCTAATGCAGTCCAACAATCCCTGAAATTCAAATGCAGCAGGGAAAGTCCTTATTGCAGTTTAGGTTAAAAAACAGCCAGACAAGAACTGAAACACATCTATCCTTTGTGCACTCACAGGTGGTTGCTCCACTGCTCCGTCTTTCTGTGAGTGGACAGAAGAATCCTGGGACCAGACAGAGGACTCTGAGAAGGTGCGGCTCCGTGCAGACTTCAGGTTGGGGGTTCCTGGAACCGACAGCTGTTCTACCTCCTCATCTTTTTTCAAAAGGGAAGCAAAGTCGATGCCAGATCTCAGGAACTCTGAATAGGTACCTTTCCCCACCATTTTACCCTACAATTAATATAAGCTTTGATTATCTTCATTATACACTTTCTGTAAAGGACAATTTTTCCTATCTATCCCTGCTGCCTCTGAGGTTCTGCAGTTGCTGAGCACACATCCTACTGCAGTAACTGAGCTGGAGCCTCTAACTATCAGCTCCTCATTTAGAAGGGCAGAAACAAGCTCTTTACCCTTCAACCAGTCCCTTCCCAGCAGCTAACCAGGCCAAGGAGTATACAAACAGGATGACAAAAGTCCCAGTTACAGCCAGGTGAGAATTACCTCCTTGGAGAAGCTGCAGGGGACAGCCATACAGCTTTAGGACAAGCTGTAGAACTACACACATAACCATCACTCTTTTTATATTACGCCAGGCTAGGGGTAAACAGCAGCTTAATTTTCTGGTCCTCACAGAGCTCTACAAGGAGCAACACAGACCATTTCCACACTTCTTACAGCTCTATCACAAACTCATTTCTAGAAAGCTACTGTAACTTTTAAGGAGATCTGAATGGGAGGAAAAGACACAGCTAGTGTCCTTTCTTGCAACTTTGTGATGCATCAAAAGTAATTTGAAGTACTTCACTACCCAACCTTAAAAAAACCCACCAAACTCATCAGCTGAAGTTCTTGTATTTCCCCTCTACCCATGAATATCTGGTACAATGAAGTTTGGAAGGAACCAGCTTTGCTGAAGGCCTGCTCATTCTCAAAGGTATCTGTGACCATTGCTCAGCCTTAATTTAAAAAAGAACCTGGTTGCAAAATCAACACAGTTCTTAATTCACAAAAAAGTGTAAGAAACAAGAATAAAAACAAAGCATTAACACAGTCTCAAAATAAGTAATTCTCTCACAGTATAGTATATATATATAAAATAAAAATCAATATGTAAGATTACGTATATGCATGATAAAATTCAGAAACAGATTTTTCAGGGAAGGTATTCTAAGAAAAAAAATCAACTTATTTCATTAATAAGTAAAAATCTTTAAAAACGTATACAGTCATTAGTAGACAGAAAATATATTTACAAAGCAAAAATAAAAATCTTTAACTGTTTTTTTTTCATTATTAGATGAAAAAGGATAATTAGAAAGTATGTGAGATATAAAAACACAGACACTGAAATCACTTACATCTTTTAAAATGAGAATCTGATTTGCAGCACGGAGATACTGCAACTGGTGAGTAACCAAAACAGAGATCTTCTGATGTAAGGCCTGACAAATACATCTGTAAAGAGATAGAAAAATCAATTTAAAAATGAAGCGTCCTAAAACATTTTGACTATTTCTGGAAAACGTCTTTTATTCCATTATACAGTGTTTAAAATAAGAAAAAAAGATGCCCATGCTTATTAGATTTATAAAAATTACACTTAACAAACATGTTCTTTATTTAACTTTGTAAGTTTTCAAGGTAGAGAAAAGAAATTTTGTATTTCTGGTCTGGAGTGAAAGAGAAGTAAATATCTTAACGACATTTAATTAAAATTGTCTTAAACATCCTCCTAACAAATGTACATGTCATAAGCTGAATTGCAAAGAGGGTATTTAACAAAAATTAAACTAATTGAAAGAGAAAGCAGGGCAATATACTGTGGACAATTATAGAAAAATACAGCCAATAAAAGTAACTTCTTTGAGATGAGCTTTCAGAGCAGCTTTAACAGTGAGCCACTGAGACTTCTGGAGAAGTAAACAGTACTACTGATCTGAGCTACATCCAGATATGTATTGAGGTAGAGGAGCGAGATCCTTCAACCTTTTCCCATGGACTCAGGGCTTACTTTCCTCTCCAATACCTTACCTGCTTATCCTAGACGCTTCCCCAGAAGTCTGGGATTTGGAGAGAGAAGAGAAGAAGGGACTGGGCACACCAGAAGCAGCTGGCAAGTGCAGTTCAATCCCACACAGTTTTAGCAGAAAAAATATCTAGTATCTTTTCAGCAGAGCCTTGAAAGGCTGCCAGAGCCAAAAAAAACCCAAACCAAAACAAAACCCCAAAAACATAGCAGTGGAGCAATGGTTTACAAGTGCAGAGGTCTGCAAGCATGCTCTTCATGTACAACATGGACAGCATAGACACAACCGAGTATCCCACCCTATGAACACTCTCATTGCTTTCACCCCCACAGTAACATAGCAGGGAGACAAACCCTTTGAGAGGATGCCCCTTTCAACTACTTGCTATCTTAAGAAAACGAGGAAAACTGATATTGTCTAGAACTGAAGTGTCCAGTGAAGGTGTATACATGAGCATTTTCCGTTTGGATCAGGAGTGCCTTTTTGAACATCATCTCCCTGTTGCCTCAACTCAATCTGCTGTTGTTCATCCTGTTGAGTGGTACTGTGGCCCATGAGCTGGACTTCTAGACAAAACCAAGCAGGAACACACACTTCGGTAGCACCCCTCATCAGTATTCAGCTGACGAGGAATGAAGCCCACAGGGCCAGGCTGCAGCCTGTTCAAAGCAGAACCTTCTGAACTGCACGGGGACCTTGGCACCATGTGTTTTTCTCCACAGATCCACTCCTGCTGGGCTCATTTTTGCTAACGTGCTAACTCCTGTTTCCTAACATGACACAGGAGGATGGCACTCACCAAAACAGAAAAACAAACACCACCACCCCCCCCAATCCTCTCTCCCCATTCTCCAAAAAACCACAAGCAAAACCACAGCAATCCCATAGTACAAATTCAATGCAGAAATGCAAATAAGCAGTAAGGGGTGTAAGGCAGAAAAAGAACATGACCTTAACAGCAATGATATCATACTGCTTACTGTGTTTCATACATTCATGTTGTTTATCGAATTAACTCCCTACACAGCTTTTAACATCTATTTTATCACTCCTACAAAGACTGTAGGAAGTAGAGTACTATAAAATGGTTAATACTAGTACTAGTCAGCATAATTACATGCAGAAAGTATATTCTAGTTTTCCAAATAAACTGTGCAGTAAAATTAAGTTAAAAGCAATACTACTTCTGAGAAAGTTATATGCTTGCTATGCAGCATTCAAGAAGCAACTATAAACTCATGATGTCATTCTTAGGTGGCCAAGATAGCAATTAATCAAGGTATTTGCAGCAGCATAACTATTTGAGGAGTTGCAACTATTCATACACCAAGCTCTTTGTGGGAGTATTATTCTGGCGTGGTTACTGTCCAGCCTCTGAGCAGTCACTGAAACAAGCCACATGGCAACTAGAGCAGCAGCTGAAGACACACAACAAAACATAATCTTCAACAAAACCTATCCAGAGAACTGAACAAAGATCAGAGAGGCTACAGGATATTTACTTGCCTAGAAGGAAAGCTGCCAAAAGACAATACATCAGGTATTCACTGTGAAGAGATCTAGCTTTCCTGTACATAGCCCCACAGCCTATATACCACTTTGATCACTGAATTTTCTGTGTGCCAGATGTATGTCTAACAGCTTATTGGGACAAACTAGAAAACCCAGTGGCTGAAAACCTTTAAATCTTGATCCTGAGTCACGGTCAGCCCACTGCACTTTTAGTTTGCATTTGGGGGGGGGGGGGGGGGGGGGAAGAGAAGAGAAAAAAAAAGTGGGTTATCACAGCATCAGAGCAAACCAATTAGAACTGTCAGCACAGCATCCTGCGTGATCTTGATCTCAGGAGAGAAGGCAAAAATGACCTCTGTGGAAATACACACTTCCACTGATACATCAGGTCACTCAATTGAGAATTTCTAAAAAAACAACAACAACTCTCGAATTGATGTCTATCTGGGTAGAAAGAAGCTAGTTGAATAGTTTGTTGATAACAGGTGAGTAGAAAAACTGTCGTCACAATTCACTGGCATGAGCACAGGAAGGAAAAATCGCAACAAAGAGCGTATACTTAGATCTATTACCGAGTTAAACAACTCACTGCTCAGACAGCTCACTAGAAAATTTTGCCATTTAAAATACTGTATCATCATGAAGCACAGAAGTTGCAAAACTAGTAAAATACTAAGTATATACTTAACGTCTGTTTCAAAACATCGAACTACTTGAGCTTTATGTTCGAAACCTTTTTTTAAATATTCTCTCCCCCATTTGACAACATCCATTCTGCAGTTTACAGTGAGCATTAAGTTTGTATGGTGCCTTGGCTGCCACAGAAGACTGAAACCAGAGTTCAAAGAGAGGCTCAGCAAAACCAAATGTGATAAAAGGGTTGGCACAAAACTCAGAGCTTGCTGAGTTCTTATCAGTGAAAACTTGGTATTGTCTTAGAACTGAAAAAGAAAAAAAAAAAAACAAAATAGTCCACAAGTGTTTATGTTTTTAACTGGTTCACTAAGGCTTAGTTTCATTGCGCATCTACTTTTAGAAATACTGCTCTGTGTAGCTGAAGAAAAGCAACATCAGTTCTAGGTGAACCACCGAATTCTAGGTGAACCACCATCTGGCAGTGTCTCCCTGTCTCACTGACGATGCAGAGAATTCAGGGAAAGCCCACCTCAACAGGCGACATAACTGGTCCAAGGGTTCAGGCGTCTGCTGGAGTACGCCCGGAACTGCCACCACCTTTCTACTTGTTTAAAACCTGACAAAGTTCACCTTCCTTGTGCTTCTCCACTACTCTCTTGAGGGGCATACTCTCTTAGTTAGACTGTGGGCACATTTAATGCATGACAGCAAGACGAATTATTGCACAAAAATGCAGTTGCCATTGCCACATTTATTAAATACACAAGCACATGCAGACGCATACACACAGCCAGAAGAGATACGGACAGAGAAGACCCAAAGGTTCTTCAGCCTCTTCAGTGCAAGGAAAACAGGGATGAAGGGACTATGAAAGTTGCATCCTCTTCCCCAAGTAAGAATCAATTTAAACTTAAACCATTCCTGACAGATGTTGGATAGGTTGTTCTGTATGTTTGTTTGTTTTAAGCTCAACAACAGAAATTTCAACATCCTTGAAAATGTATTCCAGAGGCAAGCTACCTTTACTATTACAATTCCCTGCCCCCCCCCCCCCCCCCCCAAGTCCAACTTTACATCTTCTGACACAATTTAAATCCACTGCTCCCTGGAGGCCAGTAGACCAGTTTATACCTGTGTGCACAGTCCCTTTATACATTAAGTCTCTCTCTTTCATGCTTTTTTTTCCCCCCTTCAGACCCCCCAAAATAAAATGCCTCAAATCCTTCCCCCCCCCCCTTTCTTTTAAGTGAGAAATAGTTTTCTCTCTCTTTTGTTTTCTTTTGTCTGTGTCCGTCCCCCCCCCCCCCCCCGACACCCCAATGTTCTTGATGGGCTACACTGGAGTCTGAAGCTGGTCTACGTTTTTTGCAAGTGCGCAAAATTGAAATATTGTTCCAGTTGAGACCTTACAGGTACAAAACATAATAGGAGGATTACTTTACTTGTAGTGGCAGATACAGTACTGGTCACAAATCCCAGGGCGCAGTTTCCTTAACAAGAGCGTAACGTTACTGACTCATACCGGATTTGTGATCTACCCAATCTGCACCTCCTTTTCCATAGAACTGCCGCACTACTGATCCCTGCTCATGGTATGTTCACGCAGTCAACACTTTGCACTTATCCCTGCTGCATGCATCTATTAATTCACATCTTGTAACAAAGACTTTCCAAATCCCTGTCTGTCTCCAGAACTGCCTGAAGCATTGCCTGGTTTTCTATCACCTGAAAATGTAGCATCAATGACCTTCATTCATCATCAGGAATACCAGCCTCAGGATAGACTTCTCCAGAAATTACACTCTTCCAATTCGACAAAAATAAACAAACAATATTTTAAGTTAACAAACCTAAGTAACAGCATACTATCACCCATTTAAAGAACCCATTGCACTTTGACAGCAAACTTCCGTACAATTAAAAAAAAAAAATTAGCTTGAGCTTTGATACTGCAGAGCATGCAGCAAAAGACACCTACTCAGAAGGGGGCCTACAACACCACAGTGCTCCTCTATGGAAAGGCAGTGTCTTGGCGCTTTCGTGCATATGAATCCTCATTTGTTCTTCCTTCCCTATCAAGTTTTCTTTTCTTTGAGACAAGTTGTTCTTTAATCTTTTTTAAGTTTTTATCTCCAAGAACCAGCTTTCTTTCACCTCTGCTAAGTGTCTCATCTTTAATGCTTCCATTTTCTTCCTTACCATTCTTTTTGCCTCTTCTTTTTGGAAGTTCACATGCAAGTTTAACTTTACTCTAGTTAATACCTATATTTGTTTTAATGGAAATAACCACCGAAATGAAATTAAAGCACATGCAGAAGTGCTCACAGGTGTAAAGCCTTTGTTATATTAATTTACTTACTACATTTGCTTTCCTCTCCTTTCCCTTTAAGTTTAAGTGGTTTAGGGAGAACAATCCCCCAGTTGGTTTTGTCTGCTTTGAAGTTTACAAAATTTCAGAACCAAAAAAAAAAAAAAAAAAGGTGTGATACGTTTGCCAGAGATAAAAACCCCACACCTACTTCTACTATGCTGTTTCATTTTTATGCTTGTCTTGCTAACTGTTTATCTCACTACAAGTCCACACCTCCACTGGGCTAACATGTAAGGACAACTGGTCTAGCACAAAATAAAGGTCCACAAAATCCACTGCCCTCTCTGGGGCACCAGCCAGCAGTGGATGGCTGGAGAAAGTATATAAGCAAACATACAGCGATGCTTCCTTTGGTACACATTTCCAGGCTCCAAGTCCATATATTAGGAACTCTTTGAGCCAGAGATCTTAGTGTTTAAGTAGCTCTTCATGAACTTCTGCTATGTGAATTTGCATACCTCCCTCTTGAGCCCATTTCTGGTTTAGTATTCATAATACTGTTTTGCAACTGCACCCACAGACCACTAAAGCACACAACTACACTGGGTTTCTGCAGGTGGTTTTTTTTTTGCTTTTATATCGCATGATTTAAAAAAAAAACCAAAACCAAACTCACATATATTTCTGTGAGATAAAAACTGTAATTTTTTGAAAACACCCAATGTACAGTGATCACACTTATGCTTTTCACTTTCGGGGCGGGGGGGGGGGGGGGGGGGGAAACAAACCAAACAAAAAAAACCCCCAAACTCCAAAACCCCAAGCAACATTACTACAACATATTCATACCTTTTAAACATATTCCCTACAATAAACACAACGAAGATCAAGGAATTTCAATTGTATCATCTAAATGTAAAGGTATAACTAATATGTTTTTAAGAGCAACACCTGTAATACAAAAAAAAGATGTACAGGGCATTCAAGTTTGCCCAGTACTTCTCATTAGGGCTGTAACCACTGCAGTGGTATCAGAGGCATAATGAGCATGGACCAGGTGTGAAACACAAAGTGCAAAGCCTTAGAGATATCATTGATTTAGCGAGATCCTACCTGAAAGGGAGCAGAGTGAAATCCTTAAATTTACACACCAACTCCCCTGTACACTTGCCATCAGTGGACAAAGTATGTAATATGTATATGCCTTTAAACATAGCACTGACAAGTACATGCCAGGGTTATCTTTGCTTGGTTCCTCTGATGCACTGATTATGTCTGTAATCCTTCTACAGAAACGAGACCTTCTAGCTTTTATCTGCTAGTTTTACAGGACTGATGAGCTCCACTTGCTTTTAATTACCTACACCACAATAGAACTTTTTCCTCAAAGTTCCAACATTACAGGAGATCTACAAGCATACCCCACTTTGAGAGAGATGAGACTGGAAGCATTCATGCACTCCTAACGGTTCCAAAAATCAAATTACTTTAAACAGACAAAGTAAATGTTCAGATCTGTATATCTAATTTAAAAAAAAAAAATTCTTTTACTCATTTTGCCTACTTCATTTTGCTCCTCCCCTCAAGCACTTCTGGGGCTTAGGCAAGACCACACTGAGAAATTCAGGATTTCTTAATCCATGTGCTTCGCGTGATGGAATTTCCCACTCTCCTTTGCCGTCAGTTCAATTCTTCCTCACCTTTTTCTGCAATTACAAAGGACACCTTTGCTACAAAACCATGCCTGCTTCCTTCCCTCCCTCGCAGAGGAACACTCAGTTACCTCAGATGACAATGGAGAGACTATCTTTCAGAACACCTGGTCAACTTGCCAGGTGACTCTCCGGTCAGCCTCAACATACGGTTATCCCATGACCCATTGCCCAGTTACATGTCCCTTGAGTTCCTAGAGGAGGCCACCACCTAGTACCAAGGTGCTCCATGTGAATAGATGCTGAAGTTCATTACTGTGCTGTGATAAACGCCATGATTCTTTCTGCAGCTTTTATCTAGTTTCAGAGGAAAAATTGAGAGAGAAAAGACAAATGACCATACATTCAAAACAGCTTTCTGCTAAAAAAAAAGCAAACAGATCAAAACAGATATCAAACAGATAGTAGGAATGATACACCTGTGCATACCACTCCTAAGTATCATCACAACTTCAGGTCTGATTTTAAGACTTCCAAACTGTCCTTCAACTCTGTCTACTCTCACAAGCACAGAGGAGGAATAGAAACAAATCAGGCTGACCATCAGCTGAGACTGGCACACAGCTCCTGTCACTGGAAAAGATAGAAGGGAAGAACAATACCTAGAGAAGAGCATCTGTCCCAGTAGACTGATGGAATATAAATCTCATTCTTAAAAACACCATTTTTGAGTCAGTATCACTGATGGGACACAATTTAATTTCTATCCAAAGGTGATCCGAAACCATATAATATATAGAAATAGGTTTACAAAGAGGCACAGGGAGAGCAGGAAATTTCTTGGGATCCAAGCATGACTGAATGATTTTCTTAGAACACCACAGGCTATTCCAAACTTTGTCATACAAGGAAACATGCTATTGTATCTGTATGGCTGTCCCTCATTTCAAAACTAGAGGTCTCAAAATACCACATTCCTTAAAAGTTAATAAAAAGCAATTTTTATTTTTATATATATATATAAAACATATGCATATTTTCCTATACACACAAATATATACAAAAACATAGAACTATACTGGTGCCCCCGCAGTGGGAAAAGGATGAAGCATGCCTACTGTTAACTATCAAGAGAACTCACAGCAAAAGAGGCTACAAGTAACACAAAAATAGGGAATCTCCAGTTTGTACCTCACTAGGCCCCAAGGAATCTGACCAGGAGAGAGGAATTCATTGGAAAACTGGCTTTATCTGCTCCATCATCCACGGAACAACTCGTCTGTATTATGGAGAAATTCTTAAGAGACACAATCCCTTATTATTAATATCGTGGACTGTTTTCCCACTGGAGCTGTGCTACTCGCATTCTTTCTCATTGGAAAAGTATTTATATATTTTAAATTGTTTACTGCAGTAGCTGAACAGAATGGGTAGAAGCAGCAAATGTAATGAACCAGCCATCCACAGACCGTAGCTTCGGGGAATTACTAGGAACATACCTATCTTTGATGTAAACACATAGACTAGACACTTCTAAAAAAATTAAACATTAATGTAAAATTACAAGGAGTGGGGGAAGAGTGAACTGAACAATATCCACTTCAGATTCTCATTAAATAATCCCTTGCTTCTTCCATCTCGTCCATTGTTTTATGCCTCGTGGTTTGGACTCCTGGGGGCAGCTTGTAAGAAGTGGTGTCTCGGACATTCCTCAGCACCATGTTCTAAGAAGTCATTCTTGCCCAAGTGCTCTCTTTCTTCACATTTCTAGCACTATTCAGGAAGCATTAAAGAACATACCCTGCCTTGTTTTTCAAAGCAAGCTACTGAACATAACACTCTCCCCACTACCCCCAGCACCTTTTATAGCTACCATGAAGGCCTCAGAAGACAACTTTGGTTTGTCAAAAAGCCCTCCCTTAAGATCTTTAACAAGGAGGCATTGCTCAGTTTTCCTTGCAACTATTACTCCACCCAGTCCATTTTCTCCACTAAATGCTTTCATTGTACATTTATCTGTTTCGCTCAAACTGATCTAGAGTTAGGGAGGAAGAATAAATGGAAGTAAAGGAAGAACCCCAGCTAGTTTTCCAAGTTTTAAATTCTCTGAGATAATCTCCGTATTCCTCCTCATCTCCACACATTCATCAGCAATACATACGCTGAGCTAGCAGAGCAATGGTTTCTAGCTCCTTTATGGTTTTGCATGTACAAAAATCCAGACTTCCAGTTTTGCAGTAGGATGTAGATGCTCCCAATGTCACAGCTTACATAAAACGTAGAATAAACTGAAGGGGCAACCTGACCTCCTTTGCAAGGCACTACTGTACTTTCCAGTTTTCCTCTTTGTGAAAAGACCTTAGGACTTAAGGGAGAGACAGGCTAACAGCTCAGGCAGGTGCACTTGCAGAACTCAGGCACTGACACAATCAGATGCTGGAGTTGTAGAGGGATCTTGTGCAGAAACAGAAAAGCAGCAGCTAAAGCCTAGATAGCTTCAATGGGCATGAAAGGAATTTGATAGAGTATGTGAACTACAGAAGTCATGAACTCCATCTATCAGTCGTGGCAGGTGAAAACAATCCTGCATAGAATAATGAACATACAGCCTATGCATCATAAAACTCTTACTCCATACTGGCTGATGGAAACAAACAGTAGCCATTTGAAGAAATCAATAAAATAAAAGAAAACGTTGGTGGGGTTTCAGAGGGATCTCCAGATTTGAAACTGCAAACATCAATAGGATGCACAATTTTCAAATTCAGATACTAAAAGCTTCCCTGCGTGGGGAAAAAGAACATGCATGCAATCCTAGTCAATGCAAGTTCTACAACCATTTCTACAAGACAAGTTTTTATGATTTTTTAGGGGTGGTGAGGAGGGAACAACAGCAAACCCAAATTAATTCATGTATTTAGAGCATGGAGTTCAAAGGATGTAAGTATGCTCAAGAAAACGCTCTCATTTAAGGTGTCAAGCAAAGCCCACTGAATCCAGTCAATGGAAGTTTTTCCTTCTACTTCTAATAAATTCTAGATTATACCTTTTGATACCGAGAGGCACAGGGTATGAAGAAGCAAGGACAAAACACTGGCTGGGAATAACTGGATTATTTTCATACTCACTATGTGCTGTAGATTAGGCAGTTTGAAAGGAGAGACTGAGAAGAGGAAATTTATTGAGCAGGGAACCTGACTTTTAATGAACACTCTCCTGTTTCTTCAGGAATGGACGAAGGTCCGATATCTCTAAGCTTATAAATTCTCTCTCTATTTCTGCTCTCCAGATCTACTCTGAAGGCCACAGTTCCCTGTTTCACCTACCTGAGAGAAATGTCAACCATTCAAGAACAAAAATGAAAAATCACTCAAGAATCCAAGAGAGTTCTATCCTTTTCTTTAGCCACTTGAATTAAGTGTATTACTATGCAAATAAAGCTGCAGCAAACTAAGAAGTGATTTAGAATCCCACTCCATATTCTTCTCCACTCAGTACTAATATTCATAAAACCCAATATTTATAAACCCCTCTACTCATGTATGACATCTGACGTTTTCCTCAAGAAAATGGCATATATTCCCTTAAGAATAATTCTAATCATAATATCTTCAAAACAGACTTTTACAGGGCTTTTAAAAATAAAGAACAAAATGAAAGACACACACAGGGAAAAAAAGAACTACATGTGCTCCAAATACATAAAATAGAGGAAAAATAAATGCAGAAAGTGAATGTATTAAGTTTTGTGAAGAGATTCATCTCCCCAAAAATGCTTTCTCAAGTTTTTCTATAAGGAATTAAAAGATAACAATTGTAATTTAGATGAAAATAAAGCAGTAACATACTTTTCAAACAAATGTCTTCCAACTTCAGCATCTACTGCACTCAGTGGATCATCCAAAAGATAGATGTCTGCATCTTGATACACAGCTCTAAAAGGTTTAAAGAAAAGTCAGTATCAGTGTCTTACATTTGTTTACTTTAGTCACTAAAGTCTGACAATTTGCAAATTTTAGAAACAGCAAAAACCACTAGCCTGGCCAGATTTACACGGGCCTTCTGTCCCCCACTCAGTGTAGCTCCACGATCTCCTATTACTGTTAGGTCACCATTTTCTAATAATTCCAAGTCCTGTGAACGTGAAAGAACAGATAGCAAGATTTTTTTTTTCTTCATCATTTTAACTTCAAAGACTGACAAAGCTTCTTCAACATGACATTTTCTCATTTGAAAAGTATTAACATCATTTCACATTAAAATACAAGGATTCATACTAAATGAAATATCTGCAGTTACTTTGTACCTTCAGCAAAAGACAATTAAGAAAGCAGGAAAAACAGGTGAGATCTTAAAGTTCACTTTTTCTACAGCTTTGCCAGAGGGAAGTGCACTACTATTCTTAGTGTTACAGGAAATATTTGCTGGTGATTCAAGAAAATCAAACTAAAAATTATAAAGTATAACAGTAAATTAATTATTTTTTTACTAGAACAAAACAAGCTATCACAATAAATAAAACTGAACTATTATCAATAAATTATATTCCATCTGCCAATGTCCCTAAGAACTGCATTACTTTTATTCTTACTGCAATGTATCCAAGAGAAAAAAAACATAACATTCATCACACAAATTTGGTTAATTTACAGGGCTTGGGACCATGAGTAAGAGAACAAAATTATACAGTGTTCCATGTCATATTATTTTATTTCCTATTCAGGAAATAGAGAAGTTTTATATTAAGCTATAAAACATATTCTGAAAGTTTATTCACAGCTTTCATAAGAAACATACATTTCAAAGAAAACTGTGAAAGCAAGTCTACCATCAAATATGAAGTGTTTTTTTTTTAAATGCAGTTTGCTGTCTTTTAAAGGCATTAAAACCTGAAGTTTAGACAACAGCATATGACCGAATATCAGCAGGAGATAGTAAAACTCTATCTACCATGTGTAAAAACCTTGCAAAAAAATTTTCATCACAGTAACCATCTGCTTTTCACCTGTGTCGCTGCTGACAGGAATATTGTAACATGCTGCATAAAACCTTTTTAGCTGCCAAGCAAAATGTCTGTTTCTTGACAAATCTGGCTTAATCCTCTTCTATATCTCATGTCACAAACTCCTTTGCGCACAGACCTTTCAGAAATATTTTTTTCCTAAAACTACTTGGGCTCAGCAAGTTCTCCAATATATGACACTAAAGTTCTTTTGATAGCCATTAGCAATGCATAATACATGATATACATGACATTTCTGTTTAAAAAAAAGCATATAGGATATTTACAAAATAGAAGTCACAAATAGTGCTAGTTTGATCATTTGTTTTCCACCTTTTATTGCATTTACACACACCACTACCATAATACCAGTGAAAAGGGCTAAACGTGATTATGAAATTAAGTAATTGGGAATAGCTTTTTCCGAATTTGTCTGTGCTTCACATAAGCTACACCTCCCTCTAGCGAAAGTTTTAGGAATTACAAGAATACGCTTACACACGGATGTCACAAAGAATTACACATATTTCTGTAAGGTGACAGGATTTATTTCATATGCTACTAATAATAATCAATTCTATATATTATATATTGCAGCACATACCACAAGTCTGAAAGAACACTAAGATAAAAACAAAGATTGTGAAAATAAAACACACAAAGAGAAAAGCATACCTTTTTAAGAGCACAGACTTTCAAAACTTTTTCGTATTTTTCTTTCTCATATTCCTTGTCAAACAGTATATTACTTCTTACTGTACCAGAAAACACCCAAGGCTGCTGAGAAACATAGGCAATTCTTCCAGTAACATTTATCAAACCTTTGTCTTTAGGCAGCTCACCAAGCACAGCACTTAAGAGTGAAGACTGGAAAAGATTAAGAAAATAAAATAAAAATTGAAAAGTTTGAGTGCATTAAAGACATCACAGAGATTGAGCAGTGTTTACTGGCATCATAGCCTATTTCACCCTGTCACTCAATCTACTGTTAACAGTAGAAGAGCACTAGTACCCTTTACATTCAGTCTAGCAGCAATGCACAAAGTACTGTTTAACTCCGAACCATCTCCTCCCCACCCCAGAAGGGCATCTGCCTTTCCTGAATGCCAGTATCTTGATGTGAAGTGTGTTATTTTACACAGAAAAGAACTGTACATTTTCAAATTTCTAGTCATGTTTAACAGACTCATAAAAAACCCACAGAATGGAGTAATCATTAAGACTTACTTTTCCAGCTCCTACAGGACCAATCACAGCCAATAATTCCCCTCGTCTGACAGTAAATGAAAGTTGTTGAAGTGCTGGGCTTTCTAAACTCTATGGATTTGAGAAAAAGTTAGGCTTCCTCAGTAATGAAATACGCACCATTAAAACAACTCTTTAGAAACAGAAAACAATGCACATAAATCACTATAAATTAGCAACCCACATGCCCACCATATTTTCAGGCACGTAGTTTGCCTCTTCAGTAATTCACACACACTTTTGAAAGAGACTGATCCTTCACCACAAACAATTAACACAGATAAAACAGTGTTCAAGGAATAAGGAACCCAAAGGCAGCAGAAGCAGTGCTTCCAAAAAGCCCACGCATCCTTGCTGCAGCTCAGTACAAGGCTGGGGTGGCAGCCTTGGTAACAGAAGCTCCCTGCTGGCCATCGCACCGGCATTCATGGCCCCAGCACAGCACGCCCAGCAACTCCAAGTAGCCAGACAAATGCTGGAAAAAGGGTGGGCTGAAGCTCTCTCAGAGCCCCAAGAAAGCCAGGTCTGTGTTTGCTCTAGTCAAGGTTCTATCCAAAATGAAAACAGAAAAATACCGTTTGATTTTACACGACTTCATCTTGTATGTCATGGATTCTCAGAGACTTTTCATGGACAACATAGTGGGCTATTTGTATGAAAATACACTACGCTAGGATTGTTTGTTTAATATTCCTTTTTAGTATGCCTATCCTTTATGTTACACTACTGATAAGAGCTTATTTCCCAACGTATTTTGCACCTCTCCTATCAAGGTTGTAAAAATGAGTATTTCTTGTGAAAAGGATGCTCACGTCTTTAATAGCTATGCTAAACCGCAATTCCTAAGGGCCTGGTGCAGCTCCCTCTCATTAAAGCAAAACACCCATGTAACAGGATCTGCCTTTACTTGCATCTTAGACCACGCTAAGCATGACTGACACCAAAATGCAAGCAGGAAAATACATGCATTTAAGAAAAAAAAAAAGAAAGAATATTTCTATTAAAGGACCAAATGAAAACCCAGCCTTAAGCTTCAGGAAAGAAGAGCAAGGTGAAGAATATCTAGTGTACCTCTTAACAGCTTGCAGACTGCTTAAAATCTCCAGCCACCATTTGAAGCTCAAGAAGCTGAAGAGGCCACCAACTAACCCCGCACGAAAGATGCCACATGACCAAGTTCTGCGACTGCAAAAAGGGGAAGCTTGCAACTCATTTCAAATTATTCGGGAGGGACACAGGTACAGTATCCATCCACACCTACGACAGCTGGGAGAGCTGGGCTAGCATGCACGTGTCCACTCATGCCAGGAGAAATACTTGGTTCCACAGCGCCAAACCCCGAGCTCAAAGCTGCACGTCCCCCATCACAGCTCCCACCTCGCAGAAGCACCGCAGGGTTCACATGTAATCAGTCATACTGTGAGAACCCAAACTTGGGCGCGTTGTGCGACTCTGCAAAACTACTTTTGTTGCTATTATTAATTTCCACAAGGTGGCATCAACGGGGCCTTTTTCCTTTTCTCCACTCCCCACTCCCAATCAGCATTTTACCATGAATTTGATTTCTTGGTCCAGAGTACACAGTTCAGGTGCTCAGCTAGTGCTAAGGTCAGAGAAATTCTACCAACTTATAGCAGCCAAGGCTTTTTTTAATGCAAAGTTAGTAGGAAGAGAAAATATCTCTTATTAACTCAATTAGTCTATATGGAAAAAGTAAATAAGCTTTCGAACACACAGGCCCTTCTTCAGATCTCCTGAGGCTGTGCTTCTGCATTCACAAAAGTACAAAGACACTTCCTCCCACACTCAGGTTTTTGAAAAAAATATATCATAAGAGCCTAAAAACATTACAGAAAATTTAAAAAAAATTTTTAAACTATTACCCAAATATTATATATTAAAGTGCTATTGTAAGATATCATAGACCCTATCCAAAAGTAGTAATGCAAGCAAACAGCATGGCCACAAACACCTAAGGAGCATGGTATTTTTTCAAAATAGCATTCCTTATAATTAAAGACAATTTGTCCTGAATTCATCACACCTATTTTTAGGCACTAAACTGAGGAACTCAAATGAGAGCACAGACTAATATTACAGCTAAGTTCATCTGACAGCTCATTACCACAAATGTCCCAGCTCCCCTGTGCCCTGTCAACTATGCACATCGTTCACTTCCCTTCTTCTGCCACTTCTCATGGCCTAACCTTGCAGATGGGTTGTTCATGGGACTCAGCCATCAGAAAACAAATCACATTAAAAGTGATTAATTTTCTATCGCTTTATCCTTCTGAACTGGTCCACCACAGGGTCGTACATACAAGCATTGATACCAGCACAAGGGAGGGATGACACAGAGTGCGAGGACAGAAGGACACAAGAATGATCCCTTCAGGGGCAGCAGCTCTTTAGGGGAGCTTGGACAGACCTTACACATCCTACAGTCAAGAGAAAGATGCAATTCATCCCATCTAAAGGATACAGAGATCATATATTGCACAGAAGTACTACACTACTTCAGCTCCTCATTTAAGTGACTAAAATTACAAGGGATAAATTTGGCCTCTGTTCAAATGCTTGCATTTTAAATCTTAAGTTGCTCGGTTGAGCAGACAGACTGTTCTGTAAACTCAAGGCACATCAGTAAAAACTCGTACTGAAGAATCCCTAGTTCCATGCTGGTATCAGACTAGCCTGTGGGACTCAAGATAATACTTGCCTTAGTAAAACAAGAGTGTGACCATGAATTAATTGGCTTTGTTTATCTTTTGATAAACTGTAATACACCATGTTAGGTTGTTTTCCTAGAAGTCTAGCTAATAATGCCTTTTCTACTTCCAGTGATTTTGGATTTGTGAGTTGTTGCTTTTTTTAGTATC
Source organism: Theristicus caerulescens (assembly GCA_020745775.1). NCBI lineage: Eukaryota > Metazoa > Chordata > Aves > Pelecaniformes > Threskiornithidae > Theristicus > Theristicus caerulescens. Next base: position 75,726,797 of record CM036559.1, on the reverse strand, counting down.
TCTTTTGGCTCACAATCTTTAAAAATAAAAAAAATTATCATCCAGCTGTACAGTGTCTGTACAAAGACCCAAAGAGTCTTGAGAGGCCTAGTCAGGGTAGCAAGCTAAGTCAGTTACTTGACAAAGGATAGCATATTTTTATTATTCCTTTATAACTCCTCTCTCTCAGAACTTGTCATCTTTTCAGTGAGCAACTCTATAAAATTATTTTGCATCATTTTAAGAGTATATAAGAGAAACTTTCTGAGCAGCTCTTAATAGTTCTGGGAGAACTATTCTTCTCCCATGCACACTGCAATTAAATATCAAAATGAAAACTACAATAACAATTTTGTGGGTGGTTTGTTGGTTTGTTTTTTGTTTTGTTTCTTTTTTTTTTAAAATCGAAAGGAAACCAGTAATTCCAGTCATGCTGCCCTGCTTTATGCAATATAAACAACTCATGAAAAAAAAAAAAAAAGAAGGTGTTTTATGGGCATATTATGCAACCACTTCCTATAAATTGTTAACAGCAGTACCAATGTTGCTTTGGGAAGAAAACAAAGCTAAGAAATACATTCTATTTTACATTAGAATGTATTCACCATTAAGTTTTTCATGTCAATTAATTTTTAAAAATTTGTTCAATGTCTCAGAAAGATTTATGTCACAGAGACAACTCTGAGAAAGTAAAGCACAATAATACAGCAATTTTCTTTTGTAGCTGAGTAGGAAGAGGAGGAGGAGGTAGATCCTCACATACGTTTTCACACTTTATCTTCCTTGGGACACAGCACATGTAGGGGAAGAGGGTATATAAAGGGAAATACGTGACCTGTCTTATTTGCATTACATTTATATGCAAAATACATTTTCAGAGCTTCCAGCATTTCTTATGGAGACGGAAGCTTCCCTTGCACAAGAATACTTGCAATAGCTCCAATTCATCACGAATTACTGCTTACCCATAGCAACTGCAGTTTTAAAACAGAAACAAGTCAATCTTCGCCTTTCTTACAGAAAAGGATACATAATAGATTTATCACCTGTGTATTGTCCCTTTTTCTAGTCATTTTGGTGGTTTTCGTGCATTTTAAGCAGAGAACAATTTGTAGGTGAACAGTCTCAATTAAAATACCAGAGTAACAAATACGTGCAGACCAGTCTTTGAAGCTTTCAAATCTGTTATGAGAAGTATAATATTGTACTTGTTCTAGACTAATGGACTGATCAGCATTCAGTTCACAGAAAAAAAACCCCATGCGCTAAGGCCTACCTTACTGTGCTGTCTGTCCTCAATTCCAATTTAAGTATCTTGGCTACAATACAGTGCTGTTTAATAGCAAGAGATATTTTCACAGAGAAACGCACGGATTTTCATTTAGTATAATATTCAGGAATAGCTACTTTTAAGATGCACTTGATAGTGTTTTCAGTACTATTCTACAGAGTTAGCTTAACATACTAAAAGGATTCTCATACACAAAAGATGGAATACAAAACATCAGCACACTATACATAGACATACTGCTTTTTAGACTTAAAATGCCTGCAGCGCCAATATACTTTACATTTAGTAGAAGTAAATTTACCTTATCCCAATAGCAAGTCAAATCCTGAACGTGAAGAATGACATTCTCATTATTACCATGCAGTTGCGGCTTGAAGTGTGAGACTTCATCAAGTAACAGAAAGTTCTGCAATAAAAGAAAAGCACAGGATATTGCCTAATGTGAGACTGAGAGCGGGAAAGGAACCCAAGCACATGTTTTTGGAAGCAGCATACAGAACCATTAACTGGGGGGAGGGAGGGGAACAAGAACAACAACCACAAACGGATCAAGGAATTGCATTTCCAAAGCCATGCGCGACTCGTTCAACAGTGTACCTCTAACTAGCTAACTGTCCCCACCGCCCCCCCCCAAAAAAAGTGCAGATTTAATAGCATAAAAGTACTACAGGACTCTAATAACCACCTGCTCAATAAAACAGAACTCCTGAAGCAAATGGACCTTAAGAACCCACCCTGTCTTCTCCTTAAAACACTGAGAAATCTTACAATTGTTTGACTCTCTCTTCCCATGCAGAAGAGGTGAGACCCTCACTGCAACACTTTATCATTCCACCGCTTTGATGGTAGAGGCTTATGTTGTTTTGCTTGGAAGAACAACGACGACACGGTAAGAAGCTGTCCACTGTCCCTATTAAGCATTCTGCAAGTGACAAAAAGGCTGCAGAACACTATCTGAACCTCTCCTCCTTTTAAAGTCCAAGGCATTAACAAAAAAAAAATTGCTTACACCTGTGTAAACGGTTCGTTGCACTTTCACTACTGTACTTCTACATTATACCCCAGTCAGAGAACCTTTCCTTCAAGTTGCATAAACATGCACTTTTGTACCACAGCCATGCTTCTAGCACGTCTTGCTTGATGCTAGATTATAATAGCTCAAACACATTTAGAAAGGAAAGGGGCAAGTTCTAGAGAAAACTTTCAAGGATAACAGTTACCGCAATTTTAAGACAAAACCAGAAAAATTCTATCATGCTTTGAATTGCAGAGCATAAAGACCTTAAATAAGCTCTAGCAGAGAAAACTTTGAGAAAAGAAGGAAGGTCCTGATCTTAGAAGCCGAGACCAGTTAACAAGTACTGAGCTAACAGTTTGCAGACGTGAGGTAGCTGCTGAAGACTTAGGGAAGTCAGTAACTGAGAGGTAGCAGGAGGAGGATGCCAGGAGCCAGGGGAGGGCGGGAAGAGTACTGCTAGGTGTTAAGAGGCACAGAGGTACTGCTCAAACTCCAGCTGGCGGGTATTGTTTCAGAGAGCGGTGAGAAGTCAAGCGTTTTAACGCAGAAGTCTGGAAACTCAATGCTTATATAAATCTATCTCCACCAAAAGGCAGAAGTGCAAAGTCACACATGCCTGAGGTCTTTGGCCAGGTGAGTATTGCTGAGCGCTGTTTTAGATAGGCAGGCCCAAACGGGTAGGTGTGTAAAAGAGAAGTTGGGATGAGAGAGTGGTAGGCAGGGAAAGAAACTCCAGAGACAGCCTAAATCAGTACTGGGGTGTGCAGCTTGAGAAAAGACCTCAGAAGTGTGATTTGGATTTAGATGATGGCTGAAATACCAGCAGTTACAAGCAAGGAATTGTTGTTTCTGAGTTTACCAGGAATTTCTCTTCTAGCAGTAGCATTCACCACAGATATAAATCCTAGCTAGCCATTTAACTCAGAAATGTTACAGTATCACATATGGAAGATTTCAAGTAAAACTAGTACGAATGAAGAAAAAAGTTACATGGTTAACACCATGAATTTTAAACCCTGGGGGAAAAAAATCAACACTAGAAACAAAACTTTCAAATGCAATAAATAACTTAAGCCTTAGAGACTCTAAGTTCTCTTAAAACATTCTTCTATTCTTTTTGTACTTAATAATCTTCCATGCAGAGAAAAATAAAGTTGCTACCATCCACAGGATGCTGAGAAGCAAACATTAGCTTGAGATATGACTGTGTCCTTGAAAGAGAAACCTTTATTGTTTTGTACCCAGCTGAAACTTATCCTCTTTTCTGCATGCCTGTCAAAATAACCCTCTGAAAAACAACCACTCTCACTTTGTTTCATGAGGTGACCTTGAGCCTATTATTCCATCACAAAAGAGTGAATGAGCTTCAAGAAGAGATGCAGACCAGCTCTGAGATGTGTGGCTAGGGTAAGGGGAAAAGAGAGCTTAGGTGAAAAACACAATAAGGAAACCACTATTCTTTTTGCCACACAGTTCTTATGTATGTACAAATGAATATGGAGGAAAGGCTACTGCTTCCTATTTGACTATCGTTCTTTATTGTCACCTGAAGCACAGCATCTCCTGCTTCCTTCTCCCATCTGAGCATACTTTAAGATCAGTGCAGAAACCTCATTTGTTCCACAAAACCTAAGGGAAAGTGCCTTCTTAAAAAAATACATTTTCAGTTTTGCCCAAATATACCTAGCCATTGCCTTACTACTTTTTTTCTGTATTTCCTACTCTCTTCTCCTAATTCCTTTCCACTTATTTATATTTCAATAACACATCTTTGGTCAGGCAGCATCTTGTCATTCAGCAGCAAAATGTCCAACCCTGAAACAGTTTGGGAAATGGAAGCTAAGAAGTTGGTGACGGCATCAAGGATGCTACAGATTCGTTAGGACAATTCTGTGCCCAATGAACCTCGATTCTGGAGGTTCCTTAAGGAATCATAAGTGTAGGGGAGTTGGAGCCAGCTGCCAGAAGCAAAATCATGCAACCACTAGGATATGCTGGAAACAGAGACAAGAGGAAAAAAAGGAACAGATCGTCACTGCCTCTGCTCAAGTGCCATTCTCCTGTTCCTAAGGCATCTTTTTCAGGCATTCATGTCTCTCAACCTGCACAGCTCGAAAGATCCCTTGAAAGAGCACTGCCGTGCAGCTGAACACAGGGTATATGAGAGTATGGAAAAGGCAGTGTGCAACATCCAGTAACCCAAGCACTTCTCTCCCCTCCCACAGTTTAGTTTAAACAGTAATAATAAATATTAATGCCTACAATATTGCTGTGGTAATGATTTTCACACACTAACCTCTAACTCCATTCGCATCAACTTTTACAGAACGCTTCTTTGAAGTGCAAAGATTACCTGTTTAATACATAGGTTTTTGTGCAGGCTTAGTACAGTTAGAAAATTTATCAACAAAAAACCTGATTTATTATACTCAAGCACATGGAGAAGAAAATAAAGTAGGAGATTTTTAGCTACTTTAATTAACAAACGGCATAGTGACACTACGCAAAGCCATATGATTACATCTGAAGTGTTTTCCCTATTGTAGACTAGATTAACCTGGGGTTTTTTTTGCAAAATTAAGTTCTAAAACGGCTGGCATGCTTTAATTCTGTATTTCGATAACCTGGCAATTTGGGATTTTTTAAGTTTTAAATTCAAAATGCATTTTGCATTCAAGTCTTTCACTCTTGCACTTTATGCTAAAGTATTGCCATATACAGCAAACATAACTATTTTATTCACAACACATACTACACACAGCAAACCAAACAAAATAAAGTCCAACTGCCAAAACCAGCAGCATTACTGATGTTCATCCTTACTGCAGTTGAGTCTTCACTCCAGTATTGAAAGCAGCCACAAGACACCAGCTAAGGCTCACGCCTGTCCTCCATAGCTGACAGGGTAGTGCAGTGCACATGGAAAATGAATCCTACAGCTCCCACCTGCCTGCTTTGTCCTCCAGCTCCCAATCCCAACATATCTGTATACCTGTACACATGTTCCTCTTACTTCAAAGATGTCTACAACACCTCTTTGCATGTACACTTTTCTCCTACGTTTTCTCCTACAGTGTATATTGTGTTTTTGCACATGCATACACAGCAACACATTCAGTTTTCAAAAGAGGTTATTTCATTAAAAATCCCAAACTGCAAAACTAAGATAAGTCTGCTTTTGTCAGCGACATTAAAACAGTGTTAGAATAAGAGAAGAAATCCACGTACCATTCAAATCAATAACCATACCTTGATTCGTCGTATGCTAACCACTGCCTCGGATACTCTCTCAACAGCCGCAGGGAAGAACAGAGTTACTGTCAGTCTTACTGCACCATACAGGGACACTGCAACAAACACCCGACTTGCAGAGATAACATTGCCAAGTAGTACATATGCCATAAAAGTCATGAACACTGTTATTTTGCTTGCCACAAAGAAAGAGGCTAAGTTCAGTCCTCGAAGGTAGGAGCTTTTCATAACCATGGCAATCTCCTTCCTAAAAATGCAAAATATAAACAATCACATCAATCTCTCTCATTACAGTTGCCCTCAACAATAGGATGAGGGGAAACCCACTCAGGATCTTACTCATATCCTTTCTCCTCCCCTTGCACCACCCCAACTCGTATATAACGAACTGTAAAGAAAGTATGTTATATGGTAAATAACAAGAAGAGAATTTAAAAGGCTTAGAAATTAAGTGGGAAAAATTATGTATTTTCTATAGCTACTAAGATATTAAATATAATATTTTTCAGAGACAGAAAACCAAAATACTCTTTAGTTCTGCTTTGGTCAAACTAGTATTTTAATTCAGATTCTAATCTGCTTTGAATCTTTCTGGGTTGTGTACAAGAGCAAAGAGGAAAAAACCTCCGTATAAAGGCCAAGCACCCACAAACTCCTTATCCTTCCAATATCAAAAGCCAGTTGAATTCAGTCACAAAACTCCTGATAAGATCAACACATACTCTGCAGCTGAAAAAACAGGGCAACTTCCAAAAGATCAAGAGATCACCCATGGCCCAAGTCTCTGCCATTATTCAGCTGCTGCTCCTCAAGCCGGATCACAGGATCTGCAGTATTTCCTTTGATCTCAGTCAAATCCTTCCCCATTTGGACCCTGCTCCTGGCTTCTTTTGCTCTGGGAATTCTGGTTTGTAATTCAGAAAATACTGATCTGTGAGGCCAGTTGTTCTGCCAGCCATTACTCGAGCTAAATAGTGATGGAAGTACTGCACAGACACATAAGTCTACCTCCAGCAACTGAAAAGCTGCTGATGTGTATGTTTTCAATTTCCACTTCAGTTAAATTTCAGTTTCCACTTCTAAATGATTCATCAAGTCCAATCCTCAAAATGTTACTGCACCATCTACAATGTGGATGCCATCAGGCTTAACTTCTTATTAAAATAATAGTTTATCTTTATCAAGAGAGCCATAACAACTTACTGGTTCCCCATATATTCTGATTTTATCTGCTTGAAGTAATACAGAGTATAATATCCTGAAACAATTCCTAATTTCTCGTCCCAAATATTCTGGCAATTCTCAGGGAAAATCGTGATCATTTTGACTACCTTTCACTTGGAACTATATACCAAGATTAGAAACTTGAGTTATGATTATACAATTTGAAGTAAATTAAGCCCTCACTTAATGGAGAGAAGGATGTAGGATGAGCTGCTGGAAAACTAGTTAAGGAACTTTCCCACTACACTTGCCAAATTGGCTGAATTAACAGAATTTCAAAGAGTTTCAAAGACTTATTTTTTCAGCTTAAGGGCTCACAATCTCTGATCTCCAGAGTACAGTGAAAGAACATTTGTATGTAAACTATTTGAATTGGGTCTAATTCAATTACTTCTACAATCCTGGATGAAACTCTTTTCCCACCCTCTAATAATCCTTAATAATCCTCTCACTATCTGTGGATAATCAGCAAGTTCTTTGTGCTACTCTCCATAAATATCAGATAAATTACAGCTTACCCGCAGGCTGTATATAATATACTACACTGTCTTAAGGCACAGAGTTATATAAAAGGAAACTAATACGGACAGCCACAAGAAAAAAGAGCAACAGAGGAGTTCAGATGTCATCTTAACAACTGTCAAGGGCCACTGTGGAAATACTGGGCAATAAATCACCTGGCTGAATTTAAGACTTTTAATGACAGTTTTCCACAGTGCAGTTAAAGAAAAGAAAAAGGGCTCAAGATGTGTTTTGGAAGAGCTTATTTCTCTCCATCATTAAAAAGGAAGCCTCTAATCCTAACGGGGTGTTGAACTTGGAAATCTAAAGTTTAGTGATGTGAATATGCCCATTGAGGAAGCTTTCAATAAAGAAATATTCTCTCTGGCTCCAAGCAAGAGAGCAAAGCTTTCAATCAATCAAGAACATTCAATCAGCACAGGATCCTATAATCTGAAGGAGGAAAGGATTATGTGCATGGGAAGAAACGTTTCAGGGAACATTAGCAAGTTTGCAAGCCTGCACATAGATGTAAAGGAATTCAAAATTAAAAAGAAAAAAAAAAAAACAAACACCAAAAAGCCCACAGAGAATTTTCAGCAGGGTAACAACCTTCTACTCATATGCTGGAGAGGGACATAAAATGAAAACTAAATTATGAGAAATACACAACTGAACTCCTACAGTTATCCTTTAGCACTGAATGCTCTTATACTGTCAAGTAAAAGCAAAAATATTGATTGAAAGTCGAATTTGTGTAAGTTTTACTCAGATGCTGACAGACCTCTGAAATGAAATGTCTTAGGATACCAAACTCAGCTGTCTTTGCCAGTTGAACAACTAGGGAATTTCTGTGCTGCTGTCTTTCTCCCCTCCACCCTTCCCAGACGGCTTGAGCAATACTTCAAAATGCAGAAAAGGAAGCAGAGTACTACCTGAGCACACTATCATTTAGGACAGAAAGTCAGATTCCATATATTTCTCAGAAGGGAAATGTCTGCTTATTGGTTCCTTGCTATTAGTTTACAAAACTGTGAGGATTAAATTGTTCAGTTACAACTACTACAGTTTATTAGTTGCTGGTTTTAAACACAACCATAAAAGGAAGCAATCATTAAAAACCCCAGAATTTATAAATATCAAAGTTTTTTTTTTTTTCTTTTTCTGTCCCCTTAGGATATATTTTCATTCCTTCGCTCTTGCTATAGAAAGTTTAAAAAAAAAAGCCAAAGAAGTTCTGCACTTTAAAGCACAAAATAATGCACTTCTTGACATGTAAAAAAATGGAAACAGATATAGATCATATACCAAGCTGTATCTTTCCAGGATTACCTTCTTAAACCATTCACAAGTTCCGCAAATGACTTTTCCCAGGCATACATCTTTATTATCTTCATACCACTTATGACTTCATTCATGGTCCTAATCCTGACATCTGTTAAGGCAGCTGTCTTGCTTCTGTAAATAGCACAAAGTAAAAATTCTCAGATTCTCAAAAGAAGACGACGCTATTTACTATTGCATAGCATACTCATATTAATGAAGTTTTTGCTTTTACTTGTAAAGAGGATTCATATAATCGTAATTGCATTAAAAGGTCTTCCTAAACCAGTATCTTAAAGCTGACACACAGCAGACAGACTTGGTATGTCTGTATTCCTGGTATTCCCTGTTCTCAGGGAACTGTGAGTTGATTCAATGTTCAGAATTATATGTCAGCTTGAGCAAATACATGGTATTACTTAAACAACATATTAGTGCACCAAAAAAAAAAAACCCTCAAATAAAAAAAAACCTTACAAATATTAGATTTAGAACTAAACAAAAATCAGAAAACTACTTTTAAAAATGGTTTTGAAATGCCAAAGTAACTCTTCTCATAAGGCTCTTTTGATGTTGTTAAAGAAACTGGCCTTCATTTGTGTCTTTTGAAGATTAACCCTAGTTGAAGCAAAGATTACTTAGTAACAGTACATGAGCTATAATTTAGGAGAGCTAATCTAGATATGGTTTTGTTTAATAAATAAATATTACTTAAGCATTAATTGTAATTAACACTAAAGTAAATATATCTATTTTAGTCCCACATTATGTTTGCACTAATGAACAAACTGGAAAATATATATAATTAAATAATAAAGTCACAGTTTTAATTAGGAAAAAAGCATTGCAAGTTAGAAGCCATGGTGTATGCATTCATTACATGCTGATAAAGCCTATTACAATTCTGAATTCATTCATGTAGACAAACTCACTTCGCACATAGTGAGTTATGGTAGGCCTTATTTTGATAAAACATACTGTCTCCTGCTAAATTACTTATTTTTCTATATACCAATGAAAGTCAAGATTCAGAGATCATATTTAAAAAAAAAAAAAAAATAGCTGTTTAGAGGGGGTGGCTGGGTTTTGTCAGCTTAACCTGCCCCCCCTGTAAGATTTCTCTGATGCTCTGGAAGAAACAGCCATGTTTAAAGCACTTAAGCAGAAAGAATTTCAGGCACCTGCTTGTCATTTTAAAAAAACTTCTCAGCACCAGCATTCCATAAACATTGGGATGGCTGAAGCAGGGTGTTAGGAAATATTTCTACAAGAAAACTGACAAAAGAAATGTAGGAACTTGGCCCTAATACAATCAAGGCTTCTTATTAAGACTGAGGAAGATAGCTTAGCCTAAACCAACCGTATTGACATGGAATGAGATTATCATTTTGAAGTCCTCTTTTCCTTTTCCAAAAAGAAACAGTAAAAGAAAAACAATTCCTCAAAGAATGTGAGAACTCATCCCCTCTTCCCCATACACACACCACAACTGCAAAAGGCAAAATTTAGCATGTGTTCTTCATGTCTCTGCAGCAGCAAACAACAATTCTCACCTGCTATCTTTTGAAACAGTCACCTTTCAGACCTAACTTCCAGACTTGGTCTCTAGATAACAGAAGGTTGAAGACGATTCAAAATAATAAAGTTAATGGAGGTTTCTTTTTTAAATGGTGTGAATCAAAAAGGCTATAGTTCTCATAAACCAATTTTTCAGTTTTCCCACTGAAATGGTATCATAGCAACCATCCTCTTTCAAATTGCTTTAAAATATTCGGGGGGGGTGTGTGTATTTTTTTGGGTTTTTGTTTGGGTTTTTTTTTCAGTTACACTCCTCTACATTGCAAAAAACGTATTTTGTAAATACATACCAGAAGCCACAGTCTCAGAGATATTATATAATGGTTTAAAGTACACAGAATTCCAGTGCACTGATGGCAATTTACAGCAGAGGAAGACATGTCCCTAGTTTCAAAAATATTAAGTTCAAAGTACATGCAGATCAGGATGACTGTGAAACACATGCTCACATAGCATGCTTAAGAGCGCAATAGGAAAGGACCTGAAAATTCAAGTGACTGGGAAGTCCCTTCTATGATACTGATAACCATTCTAAATTAAGCCAGCTGCAGAATTCCTTTTTGCTTTCATGAGGCATATTCGATGAGTTTCAATCATGTCTCACACAACAGTTCCACGTAGTTTTTCTCTTAAAAAAACCTAAAAGGGCTTTAAATGAGAATATTACAGTTGCATGGCTAAGCAGTGAAAGAGTTGAGCTCTTGTGAATAAATATATATAAAATAGTCTTCAGTCCAACAGTTGAACTATTTCTCAAATAATATATTAGGTCATGTGTATTTTGTAAAACTTCTAGTACTTGTGCAGGTAAAAGCAGTACCGCATAATATAGCGTATATCATTCCATAGGATACTGAGTCCGTTCCCGCAAACTCCTACAGCACTGAAGCTAATGCTTGCATCATAAACTGGTGCGCACGTATGTGTTTACAAGACTGGGTCACAAGTACAATGCTGAGTAACAGCACAAATTAGCTGCCACACTGAGCATGCCTGGATTTTAGCAAAGCTTTCATCTTTAAATTACTTCTTCGTAGGCTGATTTCCTTAAATCCATGCAGATTCCCAGTAATTGTCATGTGAACACACTCATCATTACAGAGCTGGAATCCATTTCAGTTTTTCCATTAACTCTTTCTGTTCACTATACATTTCTGTTCACAAAGATCTGTGCCCATGTAGAAAAGCAAAAGTTCTTCTGGTTAACAAATGCTTTCGCTTGCACTGCATCCAAACAAGTGGCTGTTAATGAATGTGGGAAAAACCCAAACAACGTTACACTGCCACTGATTAACTTTTAAAATACATACCTTCAAGAAGAGATTTTTGTCACCTTGTTGTCTGACCCTGGACAAGTCCCTTAATCTCTTTGTGCCTCAGTTTCCCATCTGTAAAATGGGGATAATAATGCTTACCACCATGGATAAGGCACTAGTTAAGTGCTAAGCATTTTAACTATTGACTCAAAGCTCAAAACCTCAAAAACTTAAAACTCAAAAAACCCAGCAGTGAAGTAGCTTGATACTTATGCATGCATATTACACATGCAGTGAAAATGCACGTGTAAGAATAGATTGGAAGTGTTCTATAAACAGGTTTTATCATAAAAACCCTAAGAATTTGACAGAGAACACTGAATGGCTCATTATTTGAGAAACAGTATGTGACCATAATAACTGAGGACTATCACAGTGGTTACAAACAGAAGGAAGTCTACGAGTTAGTCTCATTTTGTAATTCTCAGCTCTCTCTTCATACCTAGCCATGCAATGGCAATGCCACTCTCAATACCTCGGGAAAACTTGTCTTAAAATACAACTTGAAAACAACAGTAACTCACTAAAAGAAGTTTTAGGTATCCAAAGAGCTGGAAGGAACCCATTCACCCTGAATACAAATGCAACAAAGATGCATAAGACTACTAAGCATATGCGTACACAGTACAGGAAGCCAAAAATATTCCCATTTAGATGCAAAAGCCATTTATAAACTCATGATATAAGTAGAGCATGATTAATTACAAAAGAAAAAGAAAGTTAGGAAGCGAGAACATTGAAGATAATTCAATATTCCCACTTCAGGCAAGTCTTTTTTTTAGGGGGAAGTCACAGAAAAACAAATTAAATTTGTCTGATAATGGAAAATCACTGCAAACTCATTTTATATCTACATAGCCTAGAACCTTAGAGTTAGAAACCTCATAGCTGGCATCAAAACCACCATCACAATTTTTTCTTCCTTTCTCTCTCAGTTCCTTCCCCTTTTTCCTCTCTGCATCTTTGCCTTGGAGGAGAGTGGGCAAGATCTTTAAACATGAAACCTTCAGAGCTTGCTGCTGCAACGCCTGTATCACCCCAGTAAGTCAAACTTACAGCAGGACTGACAGTATTGCCATTGTAGTAACTGCTCCCTAAGCATCAATACAGGAAGGCAAAGCTCAAGGAGTTACACAATTCTATGCCAAGATCTACAGCAAGATAGCTACAGAAGTATCCCGACTCTTAATATACTGGACAGCTAATGAGAAGCAGATATTTTCAGCATGTCTGGAAGACAGATGACTTCAAGTCCCTAAACAGGAATTCAGAAATCTCACATTAGCGACTATGAAAAACATCAGCAAAGATAAAAGACAACGCAAAAAATCTCACCAGACAGAAGCTGATCTCAGAGCAATACTCCACCTCATTCCAGTATGTGCATTTTAAAACACAGGACAGCAAATACCTACAGCCCAACAAGTGCAACCTTACCTTAGGGAAGAAAAAAGCCTCCCAATGCAGGTCTGGACAGGAAGAAGAATAATGAGAACTGCCATTCCTGCAAGACACGATGGGCCTATCTCCATCCAGAGAAGTACTGTTACTGCTACAGCTTGAATTGGTCCAGCCCACAAGAAGTGCAAGAAAATCGTTACCTAGGCAAATAGTTAAGAAACAAAAATTAGCTTTTGGTCTTAGCTAAAAAATTAAATCCTAATAACACAAAGTTGAGGAAGCACCTTTGCCTGCAGCAGGTACTGCGGCATCCAGTGAGAAAGAATTCTGCACCAGATTCAGAGACCTAAGTGTACATGGAGGTGCCTAACCTCCAGAAAGTAAGCAAATTACCACACTGATTTTGTTTTATCTTCATGCACCAACATTCTTCTGAGCTTAGGAAAACAGCAGGAAAATATTTAAAGGGGGGGAAAAGTATTTTTTTCCCCTCCCATATTTTACGAGAATATTTCTCTTCCTATGATGTTCGAGAAACAACGAGAAGAAATGTTCGTAAGAAACACTTAATCACCAGTTGTAAACAAAAACTTCTTAACTCAAACCCCACAACTTCTTCAGCCCCTTGGAAATATCTGTAACACTTCTTACCTGGTCAAATTTGTTCACATCATTTGACAGAAGATTTACTATTTGACCAGTGGTAGTTTTTGCCATAGCTACGTTACTGAGACGAAGTGCCTAAAAAAGACAGAACAGTCTCAAATTGTCACAGCTTATAGAGCACAGTACACCTATACACAGAAGACTCAATACACAAATACAATACCAGGGCAAGAGCTGAAGGCACGTCTCAGCTTTTGCCTGAGAATACCTGGGGACAGTTCAGGAACCTTAGGTAACATGTGGGTTAGGTTAAATATTCCGAAGAAAGTCCTGAAGAAGAGAGTATAAAAAAAAAAACCTAGGGAAGGACTGCGAGAACAAAAGTGCCATAACTATCTTCATGTCCGAAGTGATTAAAAATGGGAAAATACCAACATAGCAAGTTATTAAAACTAAAAAAAAGAGCCTGTAACTTTTCATTTGCATTGCTCTCCCCCACATTATAAGCACCTGTTCAAAACAGGAACAGAAAACTCCACCTGAAGACCAAATTAAAATCAGGACAATGTTTGGCCAAGTGAAAGAATTCTGTTTTGAATGAGATTCCTGACAGAAGACAAAAACCCCACGTTATTCATTTTACACTATCAGTTTTTGCTAACACTGCAAACTGTGCTTTCTGTCTTTGCAAATCAAGAGTTAATATCTGTTTACAAATTAATATTTCCCTTGTTAATAACTCCTGTAAAATCATACGGTTTCTGAATTATATTAAATGAGGTTTAGCACATGCTATGAAAAGCAACAAGAGTAAATATCAAATATTTTTACAGGTTAATGAAGAAGTTAATCAGTAGAAAATAGTATGTGATTATAAAATACTCCCCAAAAAATCACATCTGGAAATATGCAGTCTCAACATTACTGCAAAGATCCAAACTGAAATAGCTCAAAGATGCAGATAACAGACCCTCCTTCCTTCTACACCTGCTAGAAAGAAAACACAGTTTTGCAGCACAAGTAAAAAAAATATACATAACATGTTACGCACTTTTCTGTAACAGGAATAGTTCACTCCTCAAAAACGCTTTATATTTTTAGGCGGTGCACATGTACTTCTCCCTCTCCAAACAGTTATTATTAGGATTCCTTTTTGATCAATAATCTAACCTGAGAAGCACTAATTGTTTCAAAAATACTGTTCCAGTATTTTAAATCAGGTGCAAGAACATCAGACATCAAAGTACTATTCAAAGCATCGTTTCAAACGAAGTGCCTTACATTTCTTGCACCTCACTGTTGGGTTACAAAGGTATTAATCACAGAGAGAATCCCAACCCTAACTTCATTGAAACCAGCAGGCAGAAACACTTAAAACTCCACTAAGAAATTCCTCTGATATTCCAATAATAAATCTAGCATACTGGGCATATAAGAGAGGAGATTTAATTATTTGAGAAAATCATTGCTTCATTCCCTGTCTTAAGCCATTTGTCTCTCATACATCCGAAATCCCCCGCGAAGCTGCCTGCAGGTAATGCAGCCACAGCACATCCACGTTTCTATCATGTTTACTCCACACCACGGATCAAGGTTGATAAGCTCCTAGAAAAACTGTTAGATATCCATAGACCATAATAATAGGAGTTCAAGCGATGCATGTTTGAAGAAGTTGCCCACCAGGGTGTGTTTACAGCACCTACTGCTACCTACTCCTTTACAAGGCAGACATATCTGCTATTTGAGGTCCACCTGAGCCACCCGGGAGAACACTGTGCTGGTGTGTCTTACTAGTGGCCCATGGCCTGGGTCTGTCTCAGACCTGCCACCTGAGTCACCTTTCTGACCCCTTCCTAGCTATTTCAGACACAGGCAGCGAAACCACTTTCAAAACGTACTATCCCAGATCATTTTGACCAAGGCAATCTCAGGAGGAACCATGCAAGCATCTGAGCCAAAAGAAGGATGTTCATCTGTGACTGATTTGTCTTCTCAAGGAAGAGACAGCCATTTCCAATCTCAGTGGCAATGCCATTTTAGTCTTTTCTTCCTCTCCTGCTTCAAAACTACTTTTGAAGTAGCACTGTTTTCTGATATTTTTTTTTTTTCAAAGTGAAATAAGCCTTACATTTTCCTGGCTGAATGGACCTGTCTAGACTACAAAGTATACAGAAGGAAATGGAAACATTGGACACAAAGCAGCAGTTTTACTTATATAACCGATTTCTACCAAAAAGTCCTGTTTTGGTACTTTTCTGCTACATCCGAAACACAGCACCATACGAGCTGCTATGAAGAAAATTAACTCTGTTCCAGCCAAAGCCAGTACACTGTGGCTTTAAATATTGCTTTGACTATAACACTTATAAATTCACTCCAAAGGTAAGAAATACTACTGAAGATTATCTAGAGCCACACACCTTTTTAAAAAGCAACTGTAGTTTGCATTTATATTTTATTTTACCTTTGCCAATTATCTGTCTCTTTTCAGCACAAAGATCAGCTTGATTTTCTGTCTTCAAACTTTCCATACAGATATATTTCCCAGCAAGCACACTTTCTCAAGGAAAATAGGTTTTAATTATATGAACTAATGAGAGCAGTTTGTATGCTTCATGTCTTAGGTTAAACTTTTTTTCCCACAGATGCAATTGCACAGGCCCAATTTCAATTCTTTAGCCATTACTTGCCTTCTGTACTGCCATCTTAGTGTTTTAATCTCTCCCTGCCCCAAACAGTTAATTCAAAAGCACATTAAAAAGGGAGAACTGACCACAGAAAGGAATAATACAACTGTTCAGTCAAATAACTCCTGACACCTTTTTGGCTGCTTCCTGTCTCAACCAACTACTGCACAGCTTAAACTGCTTTAGTGTTTATTATGAACCACAAAGAACTTCTAAAAGTTGAGTCTTCAAAAAAAAGAATCAGCCTCCCATAAGGAGCCTTTTGTTTTAAAACATGAGATTATGATTCCTGGGACAGATTCCATTTTCATTTTTGTTACAAGCTTCCTGCATGCATCACTAATACTTCTTACTGATCACAAAACATCTTGGAGTTTGAATACAGGCTTTTTGCAAATGAGATTTTAGCTTTCCAGGAAATGAAAAAGGGTCTAAAACTTAAGAATTTGAGCATTTGAAGATCTCTGTTAAGGATGCTCTCTCATCCAACCCACTCATCCTTGCAAATCCAAGTTTTTATTTACTGCAGCAATTAACGAACACAGCAAAAGTGCTGGTAAATTAGCATCCAGATTCTTTCAAAAGCATATATGAGGATAAAGAGAAAGTATGACCTATCTATAAGCCTCAGATAATGAAGACAAACAATTAGAAAGGTTTATCAATGTTCTGCTGTGACCTCAGCCTTCACCCTCGGGAGTTAACATTTATGAGATGAGGGGAGATTAATTTTCCATTTAATCACATCTCTAGAAATAAGGGTGCACATTATGAGCATTTCTTTTCCAAGCTTCTAAGCTAATATCAACACAGCAACAAACAACATCGCTATATACATATTTCATGAATTTCAAACTGTGTTATGATAATCAGTTTAGTAAATTAATACCTTAGAGAGATGTTTATGTACAAGAAAGCAGTGTGCCATGTTAAGAGATGAGTTCCCAGAGGACAATTTCTAAAGTATCAGAAGAGGAAGGAGAATAAATATGTGCATGAAAAGCAATCAACACTTACAATGGGGCCTTTTTTACTGTCCTCACTTTACTGCCTTGCCCAAAACCTTCGCAAGACCTATACCAGTAGTGTAAGTGTTTGTCTTAAGTGGATGATACCTATGTTTAATCATTAAAATAACATGGATTTCTTTGCATTTTGAAGAAACTTTGCAGTCCTGATCCTTCAAACTTCTTTGCTGAGGTAAGAACTGGCAGGTCACTATTCTAGCAGCACTAAAGCTAGAAAGATAGGGCATTTTCCCTTCCAGCATCCCCAGCAGGGTCTTTCTGCTTGGAAGTGGAGACAGGCTCAATGGTTTGGGTATTGCCAACAGCTTCAGAAGAGGGAAGCAGACATTTACAACTGGGTTGCTTGCTCCCCAGAGCACACCAAGGCCAGTATTTCATCCTGGATGTCACTCAACTCCTTCCTGTAGGTAATATCCATAACTTCTCTTGTTCCACTTTCCATCTGACAGCAGCCTTGGCTCCGTCTGTAGTTGAGGACAGCTATTTCCTGATCAGGACACACAGATGGTGAGGAAACCACAGCTTACTGAACGTACATCCTTTCTCACACTTCATTGGCTTTAATAAAGGACTCCAGTGCTCCCACAGTAAACCCAGTAATTGATACTAAAAACCGGCTCTACCCTACCTTTAGGATTCAGCTTGATTCTGAACGGTCTCTCCTCTGCCCACTCCTCTCTTTCTCCCCTCCCAAGTAGGAGGGATACTAAAGGGACCTGCCTGTGAAGATGCCGAGCATCCCCGCCAGCCCAGAGTAGGCAGCAGCAGTACTGCCATACCGCTGCCTCTCCCTGAACTAACCTGACCGGTGCCCTGAAGTGGGGGGCAGCCTCTCTGACCCACAAAGGAGGCAACTCACTAGTTCTACAGCACTGCTGGAATAAAATATTTAAAAAATCCCATCATTAACCACAACAGGGCCAGGAAGGAGGGCTGGAAATTGGACAGCGAAGCAATTCCCAGGCAACTGAGAGTGCTGAAGCAGATGGTGACAGCCAAGCATAACGTCCTCCCCAGGGATGAAACAGCAGGGCTGAGTATCTGCCAGCATCCCCTGGGAGCTCTGCCCCTCTCCTGCTGTATGCTGACAGCCTCTTACCACTCCAGCACACAACCATTCCACCAGCAACAGGGGGGCTCCCCTCCGACAGCACGAGCAGGTGAAAATCAGCAGCTCCTCCTAGACTTTAAGGCTATTGAATTCACCACCTTCACTAGGAGGACTGAAGCTGTCATTCAGACACCGTATTAACAAAGAGAGAGCAAAAGCACATATATACATTTAAGGTCTGACACTCATTAGCATGCATTACATTTCTACAAACGAGTAACTTCAATGGAATTGCAAGCATGAACATAACAAATAACTGTATTTTTAAACTCCTCTAATGAAATAGCTGTCAAATGCCAAATATACCTGCAAACAGGTTTGCTTACCTTCCGATAAATCATATGGCACATAGCTACCCTCAGCTTCATGCCAGCCCGCTGTACATGATAGAAGTATAAGTGGTGCATTATAGCTAGAATAAGCGTGCACACAGACAGAGCAGCTGCGTAGCAATATGCAAAATTCAAATCTACCTCATCTGAGGAATCATAGTTTTCAAAATAATTAATAATTTTTCCCAAAAATATTGGCTGAATTATTTTGAGGGTTTCCTGGAAAAAAAAAGAAAGAAGGGAAAAACGTATTAACAATTTCATATCACACCATGCTATCCAAGTTTGTAACTGGGCAAACAAGAGCCAAGTAGTGCCACAAGTCACATCCCCTATTATTTTTGTCTTTATTGTGCTCTAAAATGTCAAGCCAATTTTTATCAACACATAATCCAAAAGAAATATGTTCCACATTAAAATTTAGCTGAATCTTTAAAAACAACTCTCTCAGTCACCAATAGAAACTTTCATGTATTCCACTTCCATTTTTAAAGATAACAGTGTCTCCTTTACACACATTAAATTACACAAGCAAAAAAACCTTTTTCTATGGGGCACCCCACTCTGATACATAAAATACAGCTAAGTCTTACACAGCAAGTCAATGGCTTTACAAAGCAAGTCAATGGCTTGTAATGTCTCAAAAATACTGCGCTAAAATCAGCTCTCTGTTCCACATCCATAACCCCACAGTTACGACTCAATTTTTCAGTCTCTACAGGGCTGTAGCTTTGTTTTACTTTTCTGAGAGAGTACATGAACATTACAGATTCTCTGAACAGCCCAGCATGAAGTCACCAGTATGTATCATGCAATTTAAGAGGCCAAGTTTCACACTGCCGTTAGCTAAGAAGTGTGTTGTATGGCATTTTACACCACTTACCTCAATCATTGTGAAAATTCCAAAAACTAAATAGGATTTCCAGTAACAAAGAATAATGGCTTTTGTTAAATGTGGTGTTTTTCCTCTCTTTTTTGCTTTTTGCACCTCTTTATCCCAGTACCTGACAAACAAAACACAAACATGCTGGAGGACAGAAGTAAAATCGTAAGGCAATTACCTGGAATAAAATACTTTCAGATTTACAGCCAGATTGGCATGATCACTTTTACACAACAAAAAAAATATAAAATAAGTTAACATATAGTCATGTTTTCTCATTCACATAAACATGTTGTACTTAGTATTATAGGCCTATTTGCTCTTGTATAATCACAAACATTTCACCACTGTTGACTACTATCACCTTTGATATATTTGCGGATGAGACACCCTTTCTTTCTTTCTTCTCCTCTCAATTCAGACAGCCACTCACCTTAGTTAAGAGTTTATTATCATATGATCTCCTGACTATGGACTAAACTGAGGCAGCATGGAGTGTCTTTATCTTCTCATAAGCTCTGCACTTTCCCAGAGAGTTTGTGATGCACAGCCCTTTCTCATGTCTGGCCCTTTCCTTTTTCCACCACATGCTTCGATGAGAAGGAGCAGACATGGCACAAGAGCAGAGGGAAGTGTCTGCAGCAGTTTTGTCACTTAACACTCCCTACGTCTCTCTGAAAGCAAGGATTACAGCAGCAGAGTGGCAGACAATTGCGTCACTGCGCGCCTGCCCACAAGTAGGACACAATCTGTTCATGTTAAAATCAAAGACAGTAATAACAAGCATGATTTTAACAAGAAAGTATCAGAACTTAGGCAGACTTCTTAAAGCACACTGTTGTCAGACAGGATACTCCCTCCTCTTGCTACTGGAGGCTAAACATTTTCTGCCAGGCCCTCTGCCCTTGCTAGTTTGAGGGCTGAAACGAGTCTAAGGCTTGAAAGCCAAATTATTTTGCAACAAGGCACACAAGTTTGAAGCATACAGTATGGATAAGAAAACAAAAATTTTTCATTTTTTATCCTCTTTTTTTGCTACAAGGATTATAGAGTTATTATCTAAATGCTTCAGAATCAGAATTGCAACTGTATAGATTCTGTGGGGTTTGTTGGACCAAGAGAAAAGGCTACTTCCTTAGGTGGCTTATTTATGAATTGTATTCTCTGCTTCTTGGCCAAGTACACTAAAGAATTACAAACCACTCTCTTTTTTTTTTTTTTAATGCTTTATTTTCTACCATTTCCTGACTCATGGAAAGTGTGTGCTTTTACTGTAAGAATCACTGGAAAGAGTCCATCTTCCTCCACAGTGAACTCCCTGAACTGCTTCAAGACACATCCGCAGAATCTGGCAAAGCTCTCCAGCTAGAAAGGTGTTAAAAGCTGCACTCCTATGAGCTTATCACTGTCCCTCTTTCTTTAGTTAACTCAGCCAGAGCAGGGTGATGTAAGACCTGGATATAACCTTTTGGTTTTGGATTCTTTTTTACTTCTTCAGGAATCTCTCATCCCAACCAAACTATTAGGAAAGTTGATCTGTTCTACCTTCAATATAAAGGCAAGAAATAGCAAGGGCACACTTCCTTAATACATGGGCCATCTTTCATTAGGAGACACCTTTTCCTCTAATTATATTTAACAAAAGATGATTTGAAGACAAAAATCTTCTCTATTGCAAGGTTCAAGTCAATTTACATAAACTGTTATTCTTGGAAGATATTTCACTACTAAAAGAGAGAGATCCTCCTGGGTTCATGATGACATGAATTGGTACACAGTCCCTGAAAGAGTATTTATAAAAAAATAAAAATAACTCCTAGGCGCAAGCTTTTAGATGTCCAAGGCATTTCATCCACTTTGCCAAAGAGTGGCATATTTTCAATATTCATATATTTATATACACGCATCTATAAAGGGTACACAGCTGTCACTGAATTCAGTTTGTGCTCAAAAACAACAAAGAATAAAACCTAAAACTTCTTCCCTACTTTTATTTAAAAAATTTCCATAGCTATTCTACCACAGACCAGAAGATTCACATTAATTTATTAAGGATTACTGCAGTAACAGTTGATGAAAAGTCTTCTTTTCCAAACATTCTGCAAAGTGTCTTATTAATTATAAATGACATAATGGAAATACTCTAATACATTTTCATTATGTGTAACTTGAAAAATTAAAATGCTTCCACGGTAAACAAGTTCTAAATATTACTCTTAGCTCTTCAACATTTTTAACCGTAGACCTTGTTCAACTTTACAACAATCTCTTTTAATTTTAGAGTAGGAATAAAACTCTTGCCTTCAACAGCAGAAATACAATGAAAGAGAACAATGATTTTTTCTCCTTACCACTGCAATTCTTCTCCAAGCTTCTCTGAGGAATCTTCTGGCAGCACTTTATACATATCATCTTCTTCAAGCTTCCGTTTATGGCCAATAATAAATAAGGGATTCAACCACCTATTTAAATACAAATTAATAATAAACTGATCAGCAGACCAAGAGAGTAGTTTCTCTGCATATTAATTCTTTTACCCCTTTCTTCCCTCCTCTTCTCCTGCGTCACTCAACATCCACACATTTTACTGCACTTTTCTCTTACCTAAGAATTAAGTCATCCCCATTTTACAAATGGGAAAGCATTTCCCATTTCCTAAAGCAGTTTATGCCCCATAGCACCTTACTCTCAGGTATCCAGTCAGTCAGCACCTCTTCTTGGCCTCAAGGCAACTGTTTTCTTACAGTGTTTCCTTATATTTAAGGAAAATCAGCATTTGTTTAAATATTCACAAAACAAAGAGAAGTTAATCCAACTATTAAAATATTGACAGAGTTGTAAATAAGATTGTAATACGTATTAAAAGACATTTTTTGTAACTAGTGTGGCTATTCATTTACATGAGGAAAAAAATAACTTCTGTTCAACTGCCATCTTGACAAATAGTAAAGGTCAGCAATTTAAAGACAATGACTCAAATGTAAAAATGGGTAAATAATAGATTATTACTAGAACTGATCTTAGCTATGTTTGGAAATATAAACAAAAGGCACACTGTCACAGTGTGTAGGCTCAAAAAAAGGAAAATATTGTCTAACAGCTCAGTTTTCTTAGTGGACAGATTTTTAAAAGCTCCATATTTTATGAGAGCGATTTGGAAACAAATTGTAATAGTGCTACTGTAGGTTTGTTGGCAAAGGCAATATTTTGTTAGATCAAATAATACCGTCAGGGAACAGTAAGACTAGCTTTTATGCACCTAGATCCTTCTTCAAGCCTGAAACATAGGTCAAGGATGTCCAAACAGTTTCAGCTGTGCTCCACAGAACGGATGTATGGCAGAAAGCACAAAAGCGACTAAGTTGTTCATGAGATGGAGCAAAAGAGAATGAACACATCTGAAACAGGCATGGCTTAGCGGGAACAGGGCGGGCAGGGAAACTGCCATTTGCCACTTAGTTTGTCTCTACTGAATCCACAATATTCGGTTTCCAGAAATGCAGATTTCGGCTCTCCGGCTTGTTTCCTACAAGTACTTTCTCAGTTGGCCAACGTGATCAGAACCAAGAGGTCAGGGATGGACCTGTTTTGGAAAAGATACTCGCACACATGGCAAGATGTTTGTCTGATGTCGATTGCCTGTGAAAGTTTGTAACTGCTGTTTAGTTTTTGATGCTTAATTATTCCCTGACTTCACCAACACAGGTTTAAAAGAGCACCTGGTGCACTGGGTGAAGTGTATTATTTTCTGGAAGGCCAACATGTGAGAATTCAAAACTGGGATCATTTACAATGAGGGCATTTATTTATTCACAACCACAACAGTGGTTATGAATACTCATCCACTAGCTTTGCATTTCTTGCTCGGGCATGTTCCAATTTAATTTTGTATACACTGGCTATGAGAAGTTTGTTGATTAAAGAGGGTGGAGGGGCAGGCTGAATGCTAGCAGAGAGGGCTCAGAAAGTTTCTTCAAAGATAGAACTGTTGCAAAAACCTTTTTCAGAGGCTCCATGGCACAACTGCATGTAACAAATGGGATTAATAGTCTTTTTCCTTCACTACTTAGCGTGTTAGCACAGTGTTTGCATGACTCATTCAAAGATTAAGTCTCTACCCTTACAGTAGCATCTTTGATGCCTAACAGCCCTTTTTAAACTCTTGGAGCGAGTACTGAAGATCTGTATGATATGTGAACTGTTAAGTCCTCTATGTATGTTAAAGGTACAATTAGAAAGTACTTGTCAGACAAGTCTGTTCCTTGGACCGTATGGCCAAATAGCATCAGGGCCCGAATCACTGCCACAACTTCCCTACAGCTCCTGACCAAATGTCTCAAAAATCAATTGCTCCAACCAGCAGAAAATGTTCTGCCTGGTTTGACACAATGAACCTGTTCCATTGAAACATTTCTTCTTCGGCCTCAGTTCTTGCTGCCGACCACAGGTAAAAAAGCAGACATGAGGCAGATAACCTCAAGGCCATTCGAACAATTTCTGCCTGCTGGACAAGAGAGGCTCTATTTGCTCCAGGACAGACAGTTATGGGAAAGATCTGCAGACTTCAGTTGACTCGTGGCCGATACCAAGTGTTCCTCCTCTTACAACATCGGTATTAGCCTACAGTGTACTCCATAAACAACTCAGAGGTCTCGGTTCTGACAGAGAAGGACAGAGAACAAGTTATCTTCCCCAACTCCCTTAGCATAAGAATCAGGATGAGGCAGCCCTTTCAGGAAAACAGAGATAAATCCTTCTCACATCTATGGAAATGGTTACAAGATTCCAGTAGCTACTGCCACCAAGGTGGTGAAAACAAAAATCTTTCCAACATTTAACTTGTAACAAGGAGCATAAATAGGATATTTACTACAGAATCACAGAATGGCTGAGGTTGGAAGGGGCCTCTGGAGGTCAGCTGGTCCAACCCCCCTGCTCAAGCAGGACAACCTAGAGACAGTTGCCCAGGACCATGTCCAGACACCTTTTAATATCGCCAAGGATGGAGACTCCACAGCTTCCCTGGGAAACCTGTGCCAGTGCTTGGTCACCGTCACAGTGAATAAGTGTTTCCTGATGTTCAAAGGGACCCTCCTGTGTTTCAGTTTGTGCCCATGGCCTCTGGTCCTGTCACTGGGCACCACTGAGAAGAGCCTGGCTCCCTCCTCTTTGCACCCTCCCTTCAGGTATTTGTATACATTGATGAGATCCCCCTGAGCTTTCTCTTCTCCACGCTGAACAGTTCCAGCTCTCTCAGCCTTTCCTCTTAGAAGAGGTGCTCCATCCTCCATCCCTTCATCATCCTTGTGGCCTTTTGTTGGACTCTCTCCAGTATGTCCATCTCTCTCTCGTACTGGGGAGCCCAGAACTGGATGCAGGACTCCAGGTGTGGCCTTACCAGTGCTGAATAGTGCTGTCCGGTATTGGCATGTAGCAGAATTCACAGAAAAGACACTTTAAAAAATACACTTAAGTATACGCTTCTAAAAAACAAAACAATGCTCTTAATGTTACCCCGTAGGACACCATTCCTTTACTTATACTTCTCAAAACATGGTGAAAAACACATCCAGGCCACAGGAAGAACAATACTTCTGTTGAGGGTGACTGCTCTACCCTGACATCAGTTTGACTCAACACTAGAGCCAACAGCAGCAGAAAGTGTTGACAACAGCTGTAGTGTAGCCCACTTGCAAAGCAGCCAGATGAAAGATAACTGTCTCAAGTCTACAGGATCGCTAGAGTGATCTAGCTTATCCTTCAGCCTTAAGCTCTCTAAAAAACATACTGATGATATACCCACCGCCACTGAGTTCTTATGGTTTGTAGCAAATCCCTTCTGTCCCCCTATCTACGCATCAATCAAGTACTGTATGCACTATGAAACTGAATTTCCAAATTAAGTAGCAGATGGAGACAATAGTGCAGGGTAAAAACTGCCAAAAATCCCAAGGTTTTCAGACTATTAGTTCCAGTGATTGCAAATTCAGGGCTTCTCACATTTTTCCATTAGTTAAAAACATAATTTTGAGAACACTAATATAGTGCACTACAACCGCTATTTTAACATTAAAGAAGGCAAGGAAAACCAATCCAGAGTTAGCAGAAAGCTGTGGTTATTCGTTTTGTGACTCACATATTATAATGGACAACATGGCATAGACTCTGCACAAGTCTACATATTTCTGTAGGGTTAGGAAAAAAAAAGCATAAAAATAATGAAAAATAAAAAAATCATGCATTGTTGAGCTTTCTGACTACTCTCCCTCAAAATACTGATCTTCAAGAGCTACTGCTATGGAGGTCTTAAGAGTACAAAAGCTTTTAACAGCATGTTGCGTTACTGTGGACTATACTTGAAGACCTTTCGAAGGAGGTTAAAAATTTTTCTTTTCAAATTACACTTAGACCTTGAAGAGCTTTTAGCCCAAGAATGAGGTCTTCTATTTGTCCACTGCAAATTCTCAGTATGGCAAGAACAGTTCAAGTTTCACCATCTCACTGATGTGTCCTGAACTTCACGCTGGAAGGTCTACTTTCAGACAGAAGACTTGGCAGATGTTCACATTCAGTCATTAAAGCAAAAATTTCCACCTGGATCCCACGTGCAGATCACGGCCCATGGAATTCTCTTCACTTAGAGCAGAATTGAGACGAACCTATTTCACACAGCCTGCTGTTACTCAAGTCACACACTCCTAACAAGCAAACAACCGAAGCCTTTCTATTGCCTGAAGGCTCAGTTAAATTAGAGGCTGCTGTAAGAGGACTTTAGAGGAAGCTGGCAAATAAGGCAATGGCCTACATAAAGAACATCCCTGAAACCTCGATTTAGCCATAAAGGAAAACTGCTCATTAGAGTGGTATGTCTTTTGTCCAAACAGAGATCAGCTAACACTGATCTCTTCATAGGAGTATAAAAAAAAGCCCACAGAAAATTAGAATTTGTTATGAACACAGACACTGTGCAAGCTGCATTATGCTTTAATAAAAAAGCTAAAATAATAAACAAAAATTAAGATGACCTAGAGAAATGGAGGGAATACATAGACAGTGAGGCAAACTACTACTCGTATCCCAAGGATGGGCATAAAATGGGCTCGCTACCAATCTATTGCCTGAAGAGAGAGAGAAGTGACATGGTGGGGAGGAAAGACTCGCACCTCAGTCCTGTGTTTCTATATTTCCGTCTGATGAAGCTGTTCAATAAAAATAGGACCCCTTAGTCATCATCTTCTCTTTCCCCAGGTACCCTCCTGTTTGCCAAGAATTTTGAATAATTATTTGGTTCTTACACATCACCTTATTTTAGTCACTCTTGCAAGACATGGAGTTCACAGGTTGCCTTTCTAAGGGCTTCACCCAAATTTTTGCTAGCAAGAACTACACATAAAAATGCGAATCTCTGGAAGAATCCTGAGTACCTTCTGTTCTGCTGGGAATGCCTCTGTTCTATCAAGGTGATCAAAGACTTCAGTCTGGAAAGAAGCCCAGAATTAGTCCCTGTTAGTGCCAGAATACTGATGTCACTAGGAATAAAGATTAAAAAATAAATTTTAAAAAAATCACTCTGTAACGTGGTGCAAACCCAAGAGATAGCCAACTGCAAAACAGTAACTCACTGCTCTGACCCCAAAAAAGCTTTCCACCTCTACAGTAGTACCTTGGGCACTGATAAAAAAAAGAAAGTGATTCATTTCTGAACCAGCAGATACACAAAGACCACAAAATAAACATTCACTTTCCTGCATTTCCCTAACATTACACACCCTGGAACATTACAACACAGTCAACCAGCCACAGTTTACTTGGTTGTTCAGGAAAGTGCAATTTTTACTAGCCGTAATTAGAGCAGCTCCACCAGGATTTTGGAAAGCCTCTAAGGTCAGCAGAAAAAGCTAAGAAACAGTGTTTTCTTACCCTCCTAAGAGAAGTGAGAGCTCAAGGGGAGATCTCAAGCCACCCCCTTCTTCATGGGGACGGCGTGTAAGAAAATCAGGCCCTGCGTTCCGAAAGGTTGGGTCATTATGCAATCAGAATGCTCATGCTACTCTGTTTCATACATGAAGTATAATTTCCTAAATGAGAAAGGTTTTAAATTAGGTTTGCTAGCATCCCAAAAGAATTTCCATTCAGCCAAGGAAGAACTACATTATAGATAGGTAGATTAAACTACTAGCAGTGTGCAGCTCAACCAGTTCATTAACCCAGGGATGGGACCTGCTATACCTCTGGATTTATATCGTGTCCTGCTTGCAAACACTCAAAAAAGTACCATTCTCACACTGCAGAGAAGGCTTGCAGAGCTGCCCAGAAACCCATGCATATATAGGTTCTTCATGAACTGAGAAAGTTTGTCACAAAACATCAGCCAAGAAGCATTTGCAATTATATTACAAAGCTGACACAAATAAAAAATGTCCTGTGACCAAAGGATGTGTCTGTCGGGGCCCTGGGCAGACCCACAGGCTTCAATTGCCCTGATCAGCCGCCCAACAGTTACACCGTCTGTCACAACCATATTAATTACGGTACCTTCCTCTACACAAGTGCAAAATTTTGTTCTCACCAGTTTCACAAAAGCCCTCGCTTTATCACTGGCCAACTCAGAAAAATCAGACTACATGAACTATTTTTCTAATTAGAAAAATCTTTTCTTTTTACCCTTTTTTATTTGTAATTATAGGCAGAAGCTTAACTTCTGCGTAATTTTACAGCACCCAGTCAAAGCCACATCCTGTATATTCTCATCAACTAATTCCTTCAGGAGGTGGTTTATGAACTGCATTCTCCCCATTCCTCTTAAGCCTATTTGTGCATTACATTACAAGCATCATCTGTTTACACTCAATGTCCAGTTATTTTTCAACAGTTGCACAGGAGAGTCTTTGTTTACTCAAATTCTTCCATAGCACTAGGATTTCATCTCCTTGAGCAGCTTGGAAGCACTACTTCAACTACTAAGCTGCAAAATAACACGTGTTTCTTTCTCTTTAATCACCCACTTTGGACCTGTTTTTTCTGTAAAATACATGGGGTTTCCTCACAGGACTTTTTGATTATGAATCCACGTTGCTTATCCTCTGTGGTTTACCTCAGATGTCTACCTGCTTCATTGTACTGTCCATTATCCACCTTCATGACTTGATGTTCTACACCAGCAGTGCAAAGCCAACACTGTTATATGCTTGCTCCCACTCCAGAGGAGCACTGTTGGGATGGGATGTACAGACAGAAGGACACACACAGTCTCCAGTGTTATTTTGCAAGAATTCAGAAATATCACCACAACAGCTTGTAGTCATCATGTGATTTTCTTTTTTTTTTTAACCTATCTTTATTTCACATGCTCACCCATTCTCTTCAGTAAGGTGCCTTTTCCCACTTCCCCTTATCAAAGCAATCATCTACAATTAATAAAGTAAACAGAATAAGTTCTGGTATTTCTTCAGATGCTTTTCAACTGGTGTTTTGGTTGCAACTTCCCTCCCCGGCTTACTGCAGCTTAAACAGTAGATCTTCTCATTGCTTACAGTAGGAAAAAATAGGAATACAATGAAATTACTTCAAAGCCATATTAACTCAAAAACACCCTTCAGGCTTCCAGTTCCAATGCCAGGCTGTATTAACCTTTGATACTCAGCTTCATCTTATCTTCCATGCTGTTGCTTTTCCTCAGCACAGTGTAAGCAGCTAAGTTGCTGAACATCCACTTTCTGATGCTAACTAACTCAATTGGTATTTGATTGCACTTATTGCAGGCTATTTTCACTGGTATGAAATATCTGATTACTCTAACATACTTCCTGATATTCCAGATGGCAAGAAGTAGTACAAACAGGGAGAGGGAGGGAAAAAAGCATACTGTGGCTAGCATTTTCTGCAGAGCTTGGAAGCAGGGAATGGGGGACCAGCATCACCTGTACCTGTGGCATTCCAAAGACTGTTATTAAAATACTGATTCCAAACCTAGCATCCACATGCCATGAAGAATATCCAAAATACCAGATTTGATCCAAAGGTCTGAAGATTATGCCTTATAACCATAAATTTTAGTACAAGCTATTTATTGAACTAGGGCCTAAGTAGCTATATAGAGCTAAGGGAAGAGCGTTCTTCAATTTTGCAGAAAAGAATTGGTCATCCAAACAAGTTTCTAATCTCAGGTTAGATAACTACTGAAACAACTTAGTTGGATTAGACAGTTTCTTCATCACATGAAAAATGCATCTAAAAACTGTGTTATAGCTCACACACGTTTAGTAGAAAAAAGCAACCAAAACAAAAAAAGGCTCAAACCCTGAAACCAAAGTTATGCAGAAAGTCTAGTTGAGCATAATGGCCCCTGATTTCAATTTCCAAAAGAAAATGCAAATGCTCAAACCTAATGGTAGCAATTTCTGTGTTACCATCCTTTCTGGCAAGTAATAGAAATAGGAAGAATTAAAATCACCTGTGAGTTCACACTGCTACTACAAGTGGTTGGGTGCCAGGGATACAAAAAAATAGTTGACTGGTCTTTTTAACCTTCCACTCCCAAAATCTAATTGTGTTATCTCCCTCTTTCATTCTACTTAAGGCCTTGAAGAATTTTCTAGAAGTGAGGGGAAAAAATTGATTTTTGGGGGAAAAAAAAAACCAAACCAACAACTGCACAACATACTCCAAATTTTGAAGTTTTGCAGGAATTACAAGACGGACTTTTTCTCTCATAAATGATACAGCATGCTTTACATATGGCATTCCAAAGGCATATAGCCTCAGTGTTTTGCTATACTCAAACAGTTAATTTATAATCTAAGCAGATATTTACTGTAGATAGCAAATGCTAACATTCTGATAGTTTATACACACTTGCTGTAGCGCAGATAATCTATTTAGCACTCTTTACCCATGTATTTTAACTTCAGTAGCTCATAAATGATGATTTTCAAGCAGTATTTTCTTCTCCATAATACAGCTATCTTGCAACGAAACAAGCAAAGCTTACAAACGAATGCAGTGGTTCAAGAGACTGAGTGATTCAAATTTGACTACAGGATATTAAATATCCAATAAATGAACAAACAAGGCATTATCTTTAAAAAAAGTTGTATGCCTGATCCTTGGTCTTCTTTTAATCAGGACGAAAAAAGAAGCAAGTGTAATTTCATTCTTTGGCTACTGAAAATGTGTTTTCTGTTTATACTGAAGATGCTTACATATTTCTTTAGAGTTTCTTACAGTACCACAATTGTCCTGCACAATAAGTCAATAAATGAACTAAAAATTAGCTACCTCAGAGATCTTTATAAAGTGGGATCCGTTAGGAGTCATCACCAATTTCAGGCATCGCCAGTGGGAATTCACTAGATATCAGGCAAGATCCCAGGCAAATCACAAAGCCTGATGCTGCTTGGTATTTTCATTTGTTACCTGAAGTAAACGTAAAATCCCCACAGGCAAATCTATTCACTGACACAGTAGGGAACGTGGATCAGAGTTGTAACGGTGGCAACTGCTGGACTCCGGCTGGAACTTCCAAGAAAGGTGATGAATTCTTTGCCTAACTTCTTTTAATGCAAGGCAAGATATGCTTTTGAAGAGAGCCAAGTCACAGGACTAAAATGCAGCTGACACTTAGGCCTACTCAGAAGTCCACCTAAATCAGTCAGTGGCCCTTCAGATTCTAAACTATGGGATGAGAGAGGAGGAAGTTAAGGAAAGCACGTAGTTATTCACACTGTTACAAGAGAGATGCGTGACAGGACTCTATTTGGTCAGACGAACAGCTACATACTGTGCACTCATCACTGAAAATCTTGGGACTTACATATCTGTGCTTACCCCATTCTGTTCATGCTTAAATCCACAGGTAAAGATTTTTTTTTTTCACTCTTCTCCCACTATACTCCAAGTCAGAACAGTGAAGAAGACTTAGTGGTTTTGCCATTTTCCCTAAAGCACATGCTCAGTAAGCCAAGAACAATGCTGTCAGACACCAACAGGTAATGATAAACCAATCATTTATTCCTTGGAATCATGACTGTGTGGATGCCTTGGAGCAAGTTTTCAGTTCATGTTTTAATGCTGTTATTTAATGGCAATTGCCACATGTCAAGTGATGACGTAAAAACGCATGCAGCCTTAGGATACTGACAGTGTCCAGTGCTCCAAAGGAGCCGAGAACTTGTCATAGGCACAGCAAGTCTCAAGTAATTACTATTATTATTAAAAATAAATTATAAATATATGAAATTCAGCGAGACTTTAATTTCTTTTACTTCTCTGAACAAAAACACCAGAAATCCTTTCCAGGGTGTTCCAGTTTGCCCTCCTTCTCATGTTATTAACGGGCCAAAAGTTATTCAGTCTTTTAAAAATTTAATCATAGCACATGCTTTGTAACTTTCCACTGAAGGGTATTCGATGCCTGAACGACAGAGTGCATAAAAATTCAACTGCTGTATGGCTAGAACATCTTTGATAAATCAACGGAACAAATGCTATAAGCAAATAAAAATACACCTGCTACTTAATGAACATGCAAGCTCAAAGATGGGTTAATAGTGAGAAAAGAGAAATACTCTTACCGTGTACAGTTATTAATTTAATAATCCCCACCTCCCACAGCAGAAAAAAAGGATGTGACAAGTGCTATTCTCAATTGCGTAAAGTACGGAGTATAAGGCTTTTTAAACTCAAAACACTTTCTACAATGGAATAGCTGTTTAAACATGAAAAACACCGGACTGAATTATCTCTTTCTTGGACCTACCTAAAAAAGAAAGCAAATCCTCCTATCCATCCTTCAAAGCCCTCATTCTCACCAGCAAGCTCAGCCAGCAATAACAAAAAAAAGCCAACAACAAAACACAAATGAAGTAAATCAGAAATATACCCGAGCATCGCTAACTCTCTAACTGAACTACCAGCCAGAGCTTAAAGAAGTCTGGTGAGCATGGGAACTTCTGACTCTGAAGGTCAGTAGTTACAGCAGTATCTGGACCGTTGAGAACAATAATTTGGGCTTTGATAGTCCTATGCTAACAGAGATAATTCAGTGAGAGATATGGAAAACAAGAATATTTTGCAACTGCCCTGGTCTTCATACTTCCGTCATCAATAGTTTTTTATTCTTGTAACATCCAGATTAACATTACACAATGGATGTGTTATAAAAATAACAACATTCACACACAATCCAGATGCTCCTCTTTCCCATGAATGTACTGCTAGGGCATTTAATGTTCATCAAGCTGATACTTGTCAAAATCACAATCCAAAAGCAAGAAGACAAGCTTTGAACAATGGGAGAAGAATTATCTTCAGCCTACACACTCATTACCTTAGTTTTATAATTCAGTGAAAACATGACTTCTTTTCTCCTATGAGTTTGGTCCTGCTTCTGCCAGGCAATAATTTTAGCTTTTTTTATGCACCACTGGCAACAAATGAGAGGGTGCTTCCTTACAACGGCAAAATTACACTTTTGGAGCAAGATATAAAAAAAATTAAAATAAGAAGGACCCTTGCCCAGCTACCTGCAATGCCCTACTTTCTACCCTCATTGACAACAAGCAGCCAACACCTGGGATTCGGAGAGCAGAGCAGGCACACTTGAGCAACCGCATGGTGGTGGTTGCCCCTACTCCCAGGATGGCCCTCCTCAAGCGCTGTTTTTCCAGTTCTCCAGCTGAAAACATCTCAGAACATCCTGCATGAGACAGCAGTTAAAATGAAGCAGTGCCGAAGCAGCACTCACACAGCTGTCTGTCAGACGCTGTACGCTTTGTAGAAAGGAAGAACAATTCTTAAAGCTACCCTTAAAATTAGCCTTATAGCTAATGAAGGGTGTTTTAATACTTCCTTGATTTTATGTAAAACAGTATTAACTTGCAGAAAAGTGACAGCCCCTGCTTATTCAATTTAAGCCACGGCAGACATCATTTCAGCTGAAATTTTCGCTAAGAAAATACTAATGCACTCTGACTAGTAAATAACGAGCATATACTGGTATTTTTCATGATCACATGCAGCACAGATAAGAGACGAGACTTCAAAAGGGTATTTCCACTGCTGTGAATTATACTGCTATGAAAGCCTGAAAAACAGTACACAGGGCAACTTTAAACCCTTTCTCAAAGCACAAGCCCTACAGTTGTACACTACCAGATCTGACTGCAAAGCATGAAGTCCCAATCCATCTCTGGACTTTTAGCAGGCCTGTCATCCCACAAGCACATACTTCCACCTACTCTTCCCTTTGCGTGATGAGAACCTACAAACATGTTTGGAGTAAAAGGGATCTTTCAGGTGCTTGCCTAAAACTTGGGAAATTTAAGGTACTTTGTTGTTGCTGTTGAACAGTTCACTGCAATACAGGGAGATCAATAAAAAAGGCCTAAAAAAAGGATGATAGGAGCAGTCAGAAAACTAGCTACGAGCACCGCACACTTCCTCTTTCACATCTCACTGGGTTGGTTTTGGCAGAACCACAAGATCCCGGCAAGGGAAAGGGAACAGACCAGAAGCAGCCCTGGAATGCTATGTGGCCAACCGAGATTCATCCCATTCTGTCTGGATTTCCTAGCAAAGCTGTTTCCAACACAGGCATCCCTGGTGTCAAAGAAAAATTACAAGTCAAAATGATGAACACAGGGAGTTCTGCACAAGCATACAACCGCCTTTTTCCTTTTTTTCTTTCTTTCTTTTTGCACAGAGTACCTCTGAGAACACATCCCTGACTGAAAATTTGTTTAGCTAAAATTTGTCGGAGCTTTTAAAAATCCTCCTACCTTCCAAAAGAGACTCCTGCACCTGCTCACAGCTGCTTATAGGATCAAAGAGATTTTTACTTGTGTTTCAGAGGCTTCCAAAAAAAGAGCCTCACGTGCCATGCCCTCTCTTCCTTCCCCCTCCTCCACCGGTAACACAGCGTGTGCGCCCTGGCTCAGGCCACCGTAGGCGAAGCAGAATAAGCCGTACCCCCGTCACTGCTCTCCTCCAAAGGGGATCTGCTAAGACAGACAAACTTGATGCCCTCCCATTTGCACGTCTTTTCTGATTGTATTTCAAAGCAGCTGAACTGTTGAGCTTTAATTCCTGACTGCTTTGAGCAGTCATATACACCCACGCCAAGGTCCCCACGGATGAGAAAACAAGCACTGGCTTTGCACGAGTAGTCACCCGGTCCCGTAAAAGTTTGTGGCGACCCAGTAGCACCCCCGGCCCTGGCCCTGTGACACCCCAAGCGCCCCCAGGGCCAAGGCAGCCGACCGCAGCTGCAGGGTGGGTGAGAGCAGCCCCGCCGCCTCCTACACCCGGAACCTCCCACGCCGCTCTGCGGCTCAGAAACCACCTCTCGTCCAGGGAGAGGGAAAGCCCCACGCCGAAGGCGGGATCCGCAAGCCTCGCCGAGATGAGCAACACCTGGCCGCGACCCGTTATGCAAGCGGGGAGGCAGAACAACGGCAGGGAGCAGCCCCGGGGCCGCCCGGGCGAGGAGGCAGAGGACGCGCCCGCCCTCCCCGCCGCTACCGAGGGACTCACACACGTGCTCGAAGCGGGGGACGGGGCCGTGCCCGCTGCCGCCCGCCCGGCTGAGGGCTGCCGTGCCCGGCCCCCGGCGGGGCTGTCCCCAGACCGGGGCCGGGGATGACGGCCCGGCGCGGGCTGCCGGGTTCACCTCAGGAGACCTCGCCCCGCCTCGCCGCGTTCCCCGCGGCCACCTGCCTCCGAGGGGCTGCCGCGGCCGGCAGGGCGGACCCGCGGGGGCGGGCGGCAGGTCGGGGCCGAGCCGCGGCTGCAGAGTCACCGCCGGCGGCCGACGGAGCAGCGCGGGCAGCGCCGGCCGCCGCCTCCCATCCCCCCTCCCGCCCGCCGCCGGCGCGCCCGGACCCTCCCGGGCGCCGCGCTGAAGTGCGAGCCGGGCGGCCCTCAGCCGGGGCTCGGCATCCCCCCGCCGCCGCCGCCCGGGCCCCGCAGCCGAGCGGCCCGGCCAGGCGAGGCGAGCGGCGCTCAGCCCCGGCGCGGCGCCCTCCCCGCCGGTGGGCGCCCCGGGGCCACACCTCCCGGCGCCGCTGCCCTCCTTCCTCTCCCTGCCCCCGGCCCTCGCCCGGGCGCTCACCAGAAGAAGAGCCGGGAGCAGAGGTTGGCATCCCGCAGCGGGTTGGGCTTCTCCTCGCGGGGCACCGCTTCCATGCCGCCCGCCCGCCCGCCCGGCGGCGGCGAGGGCGCAGGACCAAGACGCGACTTCCCACCGCGGCAGCCGCCGCCGCTGTGCCGCCGGCCAGCGCTGTTTCCGGGAGAGCCGGCACCCCCCCGCCTCGTCCCTCCTCCCGCCGCAGGACGCCTCCTGCCGGCCCGGCTTCCCCGCGGCACCCGTCCCAGCGCGGAGGCTGAGGCTGAGGCGCCGGGCGGCCCCGGAGGCCGCGCCGGGGCGGGAGCCGCCCCCCAGCCGCGCCTCCCCCGGCAGGGCGGAGGGCCGCCCCGCGGCGCCGGGTTCCCCGCGGGAGGGAAGCGGGGCCGCCGCGCTGCGGGGGGGGGCAGGCGCCCGTTGGCCGCCTCAGGGCGGCCCGAGCCTCCGGGGGGTGCTCCGCTCTCCCCCCCCCCCCCCCGCCCCGGTCCCTCGCCTTGCTGATGGCAAGCGTCTCCTCAGCGCACCCAGCGCCAAGTCAGGGGCGAGTCCAGCTTCATGGGACGCTTGCCTTCGCCTCTCCTTTCTAGATGTTGCGGATACTTCTGTTAAAAAAAAAGACAAGACTTCTCGTCGTCTTTCCAACTTGGGCACGGGCCCTGAAATAAGGGTCTCTATTCAGGATGGGAGCTGCTGCGGCGCTCAGGGAGCTGGCGACGAGCCAGAGAGAGGTCTGAGTACACAGACCCTTGGTGCGATCTGTAGCTCAGGATAACGATGTGTAGGAGACTTTGGTGGTGCAAAGTGGTTATTTAATTCCAGGAGATGATGTGTCACAGAAATCCTTGAAGCAATTCTCAGAAGTTCAGCAAGTGATCACCATACTCCTCTCCAGTACTGTCACCGTGGCCTGCTGTGGGGAGTATGGCCAAAAGGAGTAGAGGAACCTGCAAGAGACCTAAGAAAACAGGAATGCGGGACATGTATCTGAAGTAACCAAAGAACTATTCATCTCCATGAAAAAATAATTGGCAGAACGGGTCCCTGCCATGCTGTTATTTCTCTGCAGTTTCAGAATCACAGAATGGCTGAGGTTGGAAGAGGCCTCTGGAGGTCAGCTGGTCCAACCCCCCTGCTCAAGCAGGACAACCTAGAGACAGTTGCCCAGGACCATGTCCAGACACCTTTTAATATCGCCAAGGATGGAGACTCCACAGCTTCCCTGGGAAACCTGTGCCAGTGCTTGGTCACCGTCACAGTGAATAAGTGTTTCCTGATGTTCAAAGGGACCCTCCTGTGTTTCAGTTTGTGCCCATGGCCTCTGGTCCTGTCACTGGGCACCACTGAGAAGAGCCTGGCTCCCTCCTCTTTGCACCTTCCCTTCAGGTATTTGTATACATTGATGAGATCCCCCTGAGCTTTCTCTTCTCCACGCTGAACAGTTCCAGCTCTCTCAGCCTTTCCTCTTAGAAGAGATGCTCCTGTGCCTTCATCATCCTTGTGGCCTTTTGTTGGACTCTCTCCAGTATGTCCATCTCTCTCTCGTACTGGGGAGCCCAGAACTGGACACAGTGCTCCAGGTGTGGCTTCACCAGTGCTGAGCAGAGGGGAAGGATCACCTCTCTCAACCTGCTGGCAACACTCCTTCTGATGCAGCCCAGGATACCATTATTTGCCACAAGGGCACATTGCTGGCTCATGTTCAACTTGGTATCCACCAGGACCCCCAGGTCTTTTTCTGCCAAGCTGCTTTCCAGCTGCTTGGCCCCCAGCCTGCACTGGTGCATGCAGTTGTTCCTCCCCAGGTGCAGGGCTTTGCACTTCTCCTTGTTGAACTTCATGAGGTTCTTGCCAGCCCCTTTCTCCAGCCCATCAAGGTCCCTCTGGATGGCAGCACGACCCTCTGGTGTATCAGTCTCTCCTCTCAGTTCTGTATCATCAGCAAACTTGCTGAGGGTGCACTCTGCCCCATCATCCAGATCATTAACAAAGATGTTGGACGGTTTTGGAGCCAGTGTTGACCCCTGGTGTACACCACTAGTTACTGGCCTCTAGTTATTTCAAGCAACTAATCACAACCCTAATCTCCTAGACTACTTCCCCCTCCAGCTGAGTGAGCTGCAAGACAGGCACCATTCTTACATTCTGATTATCCATCTCATGCCCCCAGTAGCGACCAGCCCTATCTCTTCCCACTGAAACGCATTGCCAGTGAAACAATTAACAGCACTGGCATCTGACTTTCATTATGGGCACCGGAGTTGACACATTGTTGAGATAAAAGAGGGGTAGGGTCTGGGCTACACTGTATTATTGAAAAAACAGCATCAGTTTATGCTTGCAAGAATGTCATAACAACCGTAAGTCAGACAAATCAAGCTTAAGCTTGCTGTCAGCGAACGCTGACGGGGCTGGCAACAGCATACGCTGCTTGAGCATAGACGATGTGCCACAGAATTTTGCAAGCAGTAATTAGTACACTTGTCAACAACTGTCTATAGATCCTCCCAGATTAAAACAAGGAAATACACTTACGGGAATGGTGCAGCAGTTTGAAAGGACAGACTTTAACAAAATAGCGCTTTTATATTCCAGAACCTGAATAATTGATTTAAATCATCTCCCAAAATGTATGAAGAAAAGCTCTGCCTGTGAGCAAAATCTGGCAGGTTTAGGTTTCTGTGAAGCAACGTTGTCTAACTAGATACTCATAACAGAATTAAAAAGTATGACAGCCCAGTGCAAGTCCCAAACATCAATAAAGTTTGGGTCAGGCAGTGGGAGAAAGGAAGATGTAAGTCTTAAAACTGACTTCTACTCATGAAGTATTTACTTTGTGAAGTAAAATATCAGGCCAGTTGTCTTGCAATGAAAGATTATCCAAACATTTCTTAGTTTGAGCAAGGAAGTAGAATACTGGTCATGAATAAGTAATTTATTTTAAGAATACAGTTAAAAGTATTAAAGTAAAATATTAAAGTAACCTTTTCCAATATTATTGTTATGGTAGGAAAAGGACAAAGAACAAACCTTAAGAAGTACATTTTTCCTTTGCCAGCATTATCAGCAACAAATGTTGACACTACTTAATTTTAAAACAAATACTAGTGTTGACTTCTAAGTACAAAACAAAAAAACTCTATGAAGTTTTGGAGAAGGGAAAACTGAAAGGGAAGGGGGAAATAAAATTCAACCAGAAAACGGATATCCTGAAAGCCAAATTAATCTGACAGATAGTCAAGTCTGCAAGTAACCATTAGAAACTGATGCAGTAATAAAGAAGTGTGAAGCAATTAGCAACAGAGATGCTCAGGAAAATCTAAGGCTGCACATGGAGAGGAAGGGGAAGGGAAAATAGCACAGTAATGCAATTAATAATCTTCTTTCTATTTTGGGGGGGAGAAGAAAAGCAATTGCCAATTTATCTGTTGAATATTTTGCTATGGCAACAGTATATTCACAACATGGAAAGAGCAAGGTAGATAACAAACTAGTCAAAGTGCAACTTAGTAAATCTGTAATATGGATAGCAGTCTAGCAAAGCTACTCAAATAGGGTCATGGCCAAATTAAGCCAATGGCATCTGAATTAAACGCATTATGCGTATACATTGTGCTAGGGAAATCAATTAGATGATCACAGAGGATGTCACAAACATGCAAACACACAAGATTCCCTATTTATTCAGTGCACAAGAAAGATAATAGTCACTAAATAAGCATCTGTATGATGTGTGGCATTAAGCCTTCTTTGCTCTACTCTCTTCTCATTCTGAATACAGTCAGTCTGATAAGTTTCTTCATGTGCATTTTCTATGGCACTTATCACTAGAGTATGAGGAGTTCACAAACATCTGCTTTTCTCAAAACACTTAGAAGATAATTGGGCAGTTTCAACTAATTTCCAGATGGTGAATAAAAGTATGTGGATCTTAAGGTGAAATACATCCACTGATCCCAATTACGCAATAGGAACCTAAAGCTTAGTCTTTCAGAGGATGTAGCACTATAACCCTTCCCTTTCAGGCAAGCGGCCATTGATTTCAGGGCTGAACAGTTTCTCCCTATCATACCCCAGGGCCTCCAGACAGGTACCTAGAAAACCAAGAAGACACGTGCATGAGTGTGTCTGAGAAGTCTGGATAAAAGTTTTACTGAGCACTACGTGGTATCTCTCAGGCAATACTAGGGGCAGAATCAGATTCAGAGCTGTTTGAAAGACATCAGAGGGACTAGTTTCCCAAAGACAAACTATGATAGCAGAATGTGAAGGCTTTACAACAGTACATTGTTTAAGTTTAATGGTTTTGATTGAAGCCAGGCAGAAAGGCAGACCATATGCCTGCCTAACAAACCAAACAGGCAGCCTTGTTTCCCGCCGTGCCACAGGCAAAAAA
Organism: Theristicus caerulescens; assembly: GCA_020745775.1. Lineage (NCBI taxonomy): Eukaryota > Metazoa > Chordata > Aves > Pelecaniformes > Threskiornithidae > Theristicus > Theristicus caerulescens. The sequence continues at coordinate 75,686,754 of CM036559.1, read as the reverse complement.
GCAGGCTGTCTCGCTGGCTGTGAGCCCAGCTTGTCACTATCCAGTGGCCTGACTCATCATCTTGCTGACGTATCCACTGGAGAATAGTTTCTCATCCTTCTGCAATACAGACATATCAGCCTGTTCTTGTTCAGCTGCAGAACAGAAATGCCAATGCTGCAGCACCAAGCTGTAAGTAATTTTGCTATTTTGATCTGGTCATCAGTATATAATACCAACAATCTTCCTCAGATGCTCTTCCTATTCATCCTGTGACCCCACTAGCCGTCTCTATTTCCCCCATATCTTTAACTACCTGTATCAATTTTCTACATGCCATAGTTTCTAATTTATATCAATTGACTTATTCATTCTCCTCAAGTTATGGTGCAATTCAGGTGGCTAAGCAGAGGTGCCTTCTTCCATTTTAGACATGGTAGGGTATTCCACTCGGCCGCAAGTTACCACTCCAGAAGGTTTCAGGTCTTCCATTAATTGTGTCGTATCTGCCCGTCACATGCTGATGTATCATCTGGTGCCTTATAAATGACAGTAGGCACCTAAGTTTAGGCAACTGAATCTCGCCCTTACCATCTTCACTACTGAATCAGTCTGGGTTTTAAGCTGGAGTCCTCTCTGTCTTTGACTGCCACGTTAAGGTTATTTTGGCCAATATGATTCTTCCTAAAGAGCTCTTAATTTCCATTCACGTTTTTCTATCTGAATGTCACACACACATGCACACACACACATACATGCACACACAATATTTCTGTTAACTTTCATAGTTAATTTCTTTTGATGTTTGGATGTTTAATTTTTTGCTTTACACAAAACTATGTTACAATCATTTATCCATAGCAACTAGTTTCTATTGATTATCTGCTATGATAAGATTGAAAACAGTTACTTTCTATTAAATTAAATATTTGTTGCAATAGAAAAGTATCAGAAAAAGTTGTACTAAAAGTTAAAATTGGCACACCTACCACCTGTTCAGTTCCTCCTCACAATTTCATCTCTGTACTTCATGCACAGATACTTAGCGACTGATACTTCTGTAGGATGATTTGATGAGCTTACAGCAGGCCTTCAGCAGCAGCTCCCTGTGCTATTAGTTAAAACACCAGTTCATGTGTATTTACAATATTGCTGTCCTGAGCTACATAGCCCTCTCTTATCCATTCCTAAGCAGCTAAGAGCTTATTTCACTGTTCCAGTCTCACCAGGTAATAGACATTAAATTTTCTGCTTCTATTCATTGCAGTTTCAAGTCTTCCATTTTTTTAACCCACATTTCTAATATTGATAATACAGCTTCTGAAGAGCAAAGTCTTTCTTTACATTTGCTATCAACTGATACATTGTGGAAACTCTTGCACTTTATTCGCCTTCTTCCTATCCTGACCTCTTGCTTTTCTAGCTTAATACTAGCCAGCACAGCCCAGGATAATCTCCAAGCAACAGTGAATTACAGTAACAGAAAAATTAAATTGAACTAGTTTCAGGGCAAGGGTGAGTCAGCAAACAGAAAACAAACTTCTGTGAATATTGTGCAGACTGTGACTGATGGCCTAGGGAAATAAAGACTCCCCATCCCTGACATTTAAAAAACAGATTAGATTAATCTTTGTCATGATGTTTGATCAACACAGGCAACCTGGTCCAAGGGTAGGAAGTGGATTAGCTGACCTCCTGACATCTGTGTTTTCTGTGAGTGCCAGTGTCCATGGACTCATTTGACTAGGCAAGATTCCCAGGATGTTGCTATGACTTCCACACAACAAAGGGGAAAATTATTTTTAAAAATTTCTTCTCAGAGCCTGGAGGTGAATGGTAGATCTCCACTTCAGTTCATCTAAGTCAGGTTTCAGTGATGCTGTGCTCTCGCTGTACGGATGAGGATCTTAGGCATAAGAGTTTTGTCTGAATTTTTTAAAGCAACATATAGGACATACAACACTGAGAAAAGCAAAATTCAAGTGGCTTCAGTAAGAAAGCTCTGTTTTCAAAAGTGACTAAGAAGACATGTAATAAGCTAGCAGCAAACAACACACTTCCACTCGAGTTAGTAAAACCTGTGCTTCTTTCAATGCTTTTCTTGATTACAGCATTCCTGTGCACTTCCCACATTTGTTTACATGAACATTGTTTCCATTGCGTGATCTCTTGCATTTGGTGTCAACCTAAACAGGCAAGAGGGAGAGGAGAGAGATCAAAAGTGGAAGCATAGAAGTTCTCCCTTGCCTAAGGAGTAAAGAAGGAAAAAGCAATGGTGAGCACTCATGGCATTTACAAGCCACACAGCGAATCAGTCAGCAGGTCCACCGTTATGGCCCAGATGTTTCTGGTTGGTCCTGAAGCGACTCTGCTTCCGTGCTAAAATCAGAAAAATAGACATTGTACAGATGGTCAAACAAAACTCCTTTCTTCTGAGAAGAATTCCTTTCCCTCTAGTAATAACACAAGTAATCAAAAGGTCAAGAAGAAAAGGCACGTAAGTCACTTTGCAGAATGAAACTTCACCATCAAGATCATCTGGATCCTGATCGTATTTCACTTGGCATTGCCAGACTTAAGTTTAAGAAAGTTATTTTTGGCAATAGCAAGGGGAAAGAAGACAACACAGACAAATTCATTCGTTACTACGTAGATCTGAGTTTTTTTCCTTCTGTAACATAAAGCCACAGAAAAGCTTGCTTAAATTGAGTGGCACAGTGTGGCTTTTGCCCTGCTGGAGATTACCAACTATGATGGGATGTTGGACCTAATTAAAATAATTTATTTTGTTCCAAGACAGTACCTCTGACCTCAAAATAGAAACTGCAGATGGTGCCACCAGAGGTCTTCAGTCTATACACTTTCTTCAAATAACAATGAACCTAAAAAGTATGATATCTGTTTTTTCACTTTTTCTGAGATGCTTTGATAGTATTTGCTGCCATCACCGGACTAAGCAAAAGCCTAATGTCATCCAGCATCCTGGATGAAGACGGAAAAAACCCTAGAATACTGCTAGGTCCAATAATATTTAGAGCTCACAAAATTAAATGCTCATGTAGGTTTTAATAGCAAATGGAACACACCCATACTGCACACTGATAATTTCATTTCTACCTTTAATAAGAACCTCATAATGCAAATTCAAATACAACTGTGTGTGCATACACTGTTAGCTTCAGATACAGGCACAGAAGATGACCAGCCATTCTACCAAGATGCTAAGGGCAGGAAAATTAAAAAAAAAAAAGACTCATTGTTTGACAATTATTATTCATTTTTCTGCTGAGACAGTAGAGAATGGTTTACTCAGTTCTCAATACTTTACTGGAAAGCTAGTGACAGATGGGAAGGGGAAAAGGTAATTCTGTCCAAACAGAAATAAACTAAGGCCAGCAGAGTGTTGATAGGTCATGGGGATGAGAACAGAGCCAATTAGTTGCATGTAAAAACATAAGCCATGTTCAAAATATGTCATATCTGACCTGGAGATGAGGCACTTACCATCAAGTATAGACAGTCAAATCACAACACAATGTTAAACGACTGCAAACATAGTTACTCTCAGCCTTGGCCAACGCGGTCTGACAATACTGTTATCACTCGACCTTCCTTAGCTCTCAGCTGCCTCAGCAGGGCCTAGCACTTGTAGGTCCATGGACTGGATTTTTGGCTGGGTCACACAGAATTTCCACCTTTTCTGGAGCACCCAGAGTTTGAGAAGAAACAGATGTTTCTCTGACACTTCTGGGCACAGCTCTCAGCAGACCACCAGTTACCTGCCCATGCAGAGCTCCCAAAAGGCAATTTTTTTGTCCACATTCGCTTGGCCCACATATCCTCCTCATCTAACCACATACCACTGGGCAAGGCTCTTCTTCCTTAATTCTTTCTTGGCAGCCTGACACCAATCTTGGGTATTGCAAGCAAGGATGGACTAGATACCAAGAATACAGGAAGCTTTTTCTGAATTGCATGCATTTTGTGAGTCAGAATTTACATTATAAGATTTGTAATGTAATTATTGTACTATATTTGTGCTACATTCTTTACCTATTTGGTTTACTTTAAAATTATAAATTTAAGCCCAAATACTACAAAAGTCTACACATATTGACTCACAGTCACCAAGGATATTTACAGACCCAATGTTTCACTGTGCATAGGTTCTTACAACATCTTAGTCACTGTTGCATCTGGGTATCTTCTAGCAACACATTAAGTACCATGACTAACACATGTCAAGCATTGTTTATTCTTGCTCTCAGCCTGTTTTGGTTTAGTGCAGCTTCAGGCTAATATGCCCACAGCTGTGTTTAGGTTAGAGAAAAAAAGATTGAAGCAATACATATTCCTGTTAGAGCACAAGGCAACAAGGCCTGCCTTAGTGCTCCCATGCCATGACTATTTGTTTCTTAGCCTCAGACAAACCAAGGTGGAAAATTTTGTCTCCTACACACAGAGGCTTGCTCTTACAGAGGGCCGTTCTACTTCCTCTGTGGTGGGAAGATGTTTACCTTGCTTGTTTAGGCATTTATTTAGATCTCTGAGAACAAGCAACAGTGCACGGGGAGGGCAAGAACCGAGATCTTGCATTTAGCCATAGTTTATGGAAGGCAAAGCAGAGAACAGACCACAGACATGTTTATAGTTCTCTGTGTTACCCTGGGGATGTGCACCTTGTATTCTGCACTTCAGGGTTTTTCCTATGGACTGAGGGCTTCACGTCGAAGTGCACGGAGTGGGTGTAGTCTAGAGGGAACAGGCAGGTGGGTAATTGTAAAAAAAAGAGAAGAATGCCATGGCTTCAGATGCATCACACCAAACTAAGTCACAGTCTCCTATTCTATGGGAGGTAAGAGAAAGAGGTATTCATGTTTGCTAAGATGCAAAAGGTTAGCATTGGTGAGACGTGGGAGCACTCCCATGCCGTGACTTGAACTGGCCAGATGTAAACTCATGCCTATGCACCTTCTGCTCTTGCTCTTAAGCTGCGGAGCATTCCTGGGAATCCTGTGGCCATGTTTGCATTCCTTACATTTTAATTCTTTTCTTTGTTAGTGCCCTCATCCTTGCCAAACAATTCTTATTTCTCTGATCAAATTCTCTGCCTGCATATTCATTCTGATGGCCTTTCAATCTTTACACCCTGGGCCAGAAAGATATAAAAAGGCTGTGGATGTTTTCAAAAGAGGAGTGGTAATTCCAGGCACAGCACCAGGAGGAGAAGTAGCCATGAAGTTGGAAATGTCAGCATAAGAACAACAGCTGTGGCAGTAAGGACTGCTAGGTGGACCACAGAGAATAAGAACAGAAGAAAGGCTGGGGGCAAGTATTCTCCAAGGCCTGGGGAGGATGTGGGTCCAAACTGGTGCCAGAGAGAGAAGCAAGGAAAATGCAGTAGAAGGATAGAAGACTGAGCATGATAAAAATAAAAGAGAGGCGAGGTTAACCATGAAAGGGGGACAGGGAAGGAGGATGGTTGTGTCAGGTACTAAGATGACCAGCAGATGGTGGAGTGTGGAATAGCTGCCTTGTCCAACAAGCCAAGTATACACATCAGGTCCCGACAACAACTGAAATTCAAGACCAAACTGACAGAGAGGAAACTCTTTTACAAACCCCCTCAGTTGTGACCAGGGGCAGGCAGGAACAGGTGGGATAAATTTGTGCGTATATTTATAGGCTCATACCGCTGTGCATGGGATAGCTTTAGGCTATATCAGTAGTCACATCTGTAGTTCTGTTTCTGTAACTAAATGCATTTCATACCCTTCAAAATACACTCCACAGCAGCAAACTGTTATACCATCATCCCTCTTGACACAGAAAATTGGTGCCACCATGTGTGCTCCTTTCTTCTCCAGATCATCTTCAAAGGAGATGACCAGCCACCAGAGGGTTGCACAGAAGTACCACCCCTCTCTCTGGCAGTAACTAAAAGGAAACACAAAAGCTTCCCACCTCCTAAGTGCAGGCAGCACCATGATTATCCTTTCCCAACAGGAGGCTCTTACTGAATTAGTTTTCCACAAACCTGCCATGCTGCTAACAATGTAGATGGGATCTTTTTGAATCCTCCCGCCAACATGGCACCTGTGCTGATGGCTCTTCCTTCCCGCTCTTCTCAAGAACAGAGGAAAATGGAGTGTAAAGAACCTCAGTGAACTCTGTCATTTTCCTACAAGTTAACCTCTATAATGCAGTCTTTTCAGGAGGATTGGATAAATCAGTGTCTTCATACTTTGATGCTGAGCTCCTTGGGGATCGACTATCCTTTTCGTTCTTTAATTGTCCAGTACTGGCACAGGGCTTCTACTTTGGGAGCAGGATTCCCAGGAGCTACGTTATCACAGAAAAAGAATAAGAATAATCTTGCCAGCTTTTGTTCTACACGTTAAATAATGACCCTTTGAAAGAGTCATTTAATCTGCCAAATTTTTAAAGATATTTTCCTTTAGTGATTTTATAAGAATGGTATTTCCTTATAGGAAGGTCGTTCTTTGAAGGAAGAAGGCCCACCCAGAATAGGACAACCATAGCATTAGCAATTTCTGCATTGGAACATTTGTGAGTAGGAGAACTGGGTAAGTGCTGCAGAGTTTCTATTCAGCAGGAGTGACTCAGTACACCCAGCTGTTTTGTTGGACATATCTGCACATAGATTAGAGTGAGGGGACCCAAACAGGTAAATAGGAGTAAATAGGACATTTGGAAATGAAAACAGAACTAGCATCCTACTGAGCTCCCAATAGGCTACAAAGCCTGTTCCTATCCTTTGTATAACCCCTGCGAGTCCAAATATGAAATACATCATTAAGCATCCCTGCAGCTCTTACTTAGTCAGAAAGATTTAAGCTGCTGGGAATCCAGATCAGATACGAAATGCCACATGTTGTCACTTCTATGTGAACTAGGTGACTTTTCAGATAATGTACTTTTCTCTAAAGTTGTGGCAATGTTACAAAAGAAACGTGGAAATACAAATCTCATTGTCTTTGCCACAAGAAAAAAAAATCACACATCATTGCAATGGTAATATAATATGGCCTAATTCCATAAATGCCTAACTGATATAAGCCTGTATTTTAGTTTCTGCTAATGCTGCCTTACAGTAGCCAGAAAACAAGTTTAGAGTTTTACTTTAAGCTGAGAACTATTACAGGTCATAAAGCAAAACACTTAGGCTAAGCATATCCTTATCTCCCTAATGGGACATGATGCTAAAAGCATCATTTGCAAAGCATGTTTAGAGTGGATGTAATTTATACAAATGCCAAGGAACCGATACAGAGGGCAGAAAAGTACATGTTCTTTAGTAGACTGCAACTTAAAGAAACCCGCACCTAAATTTGGCTGCAGCTGAACAAGTAGAGAAGAAAGCAGAGAGAGACCTACCCTACGTTCCTACAGCCAAAGAGGAAATCTGTAGTAGCAGGGGCTCCCAGGTTTGTGGCTTGACCAGTGAACACACAGCTCCCAACACTTGTATAGGGAAATTTTAGCTGCCATGGCAACCATTTTTTTCCTGGTTGACTGCACTGTGATAAATACTCAATTAAACCCTTTTTGTTTATGTCTCTAATCTAAAAGGTTTCTTTAGTGAAAGAGTCAGTTTAAAGGTTTTGCTACCTAATCATGCAGCAACTAGTACAGTTCAGCCCTGGCTTGGAGGAATGGCAGCATAATTAAATAATAATATATGACAGAAGACAGAGAGTCAAAGCAGTAAGGGAAGTGGAAAAAGGATGCTCCTTTGGTGGTTAGATGGATGGATGAACCTATGTGAATGATACTTTTATTTTATTATTTTATGGTAATTTCACAGAAAAGGTTAATTTCAGGTTGAAGAAAGCTTTTAATTCAGCCTGTGAATCTGAGCACTTTACATTTTTTAACCTTAAAAGAAATTCCAGACTGAACGAGTAATTTCGAATAGAAGAATCAAAACATTTTATTTAACATAAACATAATATTTTTCTTTTCTTTTGCTGTTTTTCTCAATTTGGATTTTTTGACACAATTCAGTGAATCCAGAACAAATTGTCTTGCCAGAATTACTTTTTTTTCCATAAAAGAATACTGAATATTTTGCAATGCATTTCAAGAAAACTATGATCCAAGGAACCTTCAGAGAATTCTTATTTTATTTTTCTATTTGACATATCTTAATCCCTGTATATCCCCTTCCCTGTCTTTCTTTTCATGCTGACTCAGCAGTAGACATAGTGCTCCTCTACCTATCCCCACTAAAAAATTAAGTTTAGAATTTGTTAGACCCAAAACTTTTAATTTAGATTTTATTAGGCCTGAAGCAATCTCTCACTATATTTCATTTCTCTCGGCCCACATTTAAATTTATCACTAGTTGATTTTTTATCAGCATCCCCTTTCCGTGACTAGCAAGCGTCGTTTCTCGGCTCCTCTAGGACTACAGGTTCATATGCTCTTTTTAAACTGACTCCAAACCAACGTTTCTAAAACTTGTGGTACATGGGGCACGTGGGTTTTTTGGAATTAAAATTGGATGGCACGTGGCAGATATCCCTGATTTACCCTGCTGGGTCTATAACACAGCAGTCCTGCCCCTCAGCTCCGGGGGCCACTAGCTCTTGCCAGGCTCACGCCTCTTCTTGCACAAAATCTTCTGCAAATTTCTGCCCTAAGGAAGACCACAAGCAAAACAGATGGACTCTGAGCAACCATGAAGAAAACAGAAGGTAAAATGTCGCACAGGATGATGGCTTTTCAAATCAAAAATGTTATATTTATTACCAGATTTAGGCAGTATCTGGTTTAAAGGCTTCTACTCTTCTGATCCTATAAAAGAGCATTTTTATCTTCTAGAATCAGTGCATTTACAGGCTGAGGATACAAGTAACTGAAGACTTAACTGAAGCAATATATAATGTAATTCAACCCTCCTGATTTCATTTGTTTCTTATTTGTTACTGGGATATAAAGCTTTGATATTTTACAAAGGGTACTCAGAATAGAATTTTTCTAATGAATGTGGTAGTGACAATATTTTTTTCATACTTTTTAATACTTGCTTTTTTACTGTGCACTCTCGAACTTTCTATTTTTCTTTCCCTTAAGGGTTTCTCTTTTTAAAATTTGGCACAGTATTGGGGTTTTTCCTTTCTTTTGTCTCCTTGAAAGTCAGAGGTCTGCTTTGTTCATGTTCTTTCACGTAAAAGGCATTATCAATAACATCTGCACAGCCACTGGAATAATTAACCTTTTCATTTTTATTATAAGCAGATTTTTATGATTACATAGATGCATTTCTATATTAGTCAGAGGATGCAATCAAGATCGAAAGCATGCGCTGCACATATTCTCGCACAGACATAGACACAGTCACTTCCCTAAACAGCACACACAACTGTCCCCATCCACTTGGTCTCCTCTCCTGCCCAGAAACAGATCTGACATATGAAAGATCACAGCAGACAAAAAAAAAAAAATCTTAAATATTTAAACGTGAATGCTTTTTGAAAATTACAAAGAAATAAGAAGTCACTTATCCCTGCTATGCCCTCATGTAGAACTTTATTACCAACTGCCCAGTTTTAATGGGTACCACAACATCCGTGGGGACGTGCTTTAAAAGAACAGTTTCTCCCTAGCTATGCCATCTTGAACATTAAATGCACACTTCAGGCACAAGTGCTTTAACCATAGTATGAAAGATGAGCAGCACCAATAACATCTCCAACAACCATTTTAAAAAAGGAAGTGCTACTCAATTAGGCAGTTTTCCCTAGGAGAGCACTGTGTATGCTGCAGAGCTCTCACAGTGACGGGCCCCAAAGGTGGAGCATCATACCTGTACCACACACTCCCCTTGTGCTCCATATACACCTGCTGACCATGTCACACAGCTGCCTCATGCCTTTATCCATCAGGGTCTAATAGCAAAACGGGAGGTAAAAATCGAGAACCAGCCCTCTAGGCTAACAGCTTTCCAAATTGTCCCCCAGGGGTTTTCCTGGGGTATACCTGGCAGCCCTGCTGGGGTCACTGACATGAACCCATTCCTGCAGGCCCAGCCTGCCCCAATGCTGGTGTGGGGCAGGATCTTTCTGCCTCTCCAGCCTATCCCACAGCGAGCCATCTGCTTCCCTCCATCCCTGGCTTTTGGCAGGACGCCTGGATGCCCCTTGCTTTTTGGGTGCTCCAGATTCAGAAGAGCTCAGACTAGGGGAGGGCAGAGAGCACATCCTTTTGGGGGACACAGGCAAAGCCTATCTGCAACAAGATGAGTTTGCAACCCAGCAAAAGCCAGTTACCATTGCTGCTATGCAGGATAGATCATTTTCATTCTGCTCACAAACACCTTGGGCAAATGTAGACCCTTACAACCAGCACCCAAGAATGGCAATCCCATGCTCTCCGTGGGCTTCCCAAGGCAGTGTAACATGGAGACTGTCACTCTCAGACCACCATAGAAAACTCAGAAATTTGGCATTCGATACTGGGCCTTGACTGCCAGGGGTCTGAAAGACTCCACAACATCAGGTGAAACTTTCCTGGCTATACCTTTCACAGAAGACTCCTGAATTAAATGTGCTTTTTGCCTATAGCTTTTAGCTCCAGCCAACTCAGCCCAGGCAACTCACCCAGCTAATGTGGTTAGAAAAACACACAACTATCTAATGAGAAAGTCTCAAGGATAAAACAAGATATCTAAGCTCCCTGCAGCGCCTCGAGGCCCGTTCCTGTTTTTCACCCTCATTTCAGAAGGAGCTTGCAGTCTGTTGCAGGCACAACCCCCTGCTAAAACCAGGCTCTGGTATTCTTCCAGAACAAACCCATGAAGATTTTTTTCACAGACATGGGAGAGCGAAGTTTGTTTTCTGTCAGAGATGGTGCCTTTCCACATCGCCAGCTCTGGCAGGCTGCGTGCACTTCTAAGAGTCCTGGAAAGTATTTTTCCCTCCCTCAGAGCAAGCGGGCTAGACTGCGGGGGTGGCTGCGTCTCCGCAGAGGAGTGGCGGCACGTCCAGCCAACACTGAAATCCTTGTTTGCTAATGCTGTTCTGCTGAGGATGCCTTTGACAGAGCAACACCACTTCTGTTCTAGTACACTAAGCAGTGCCAGGTCACAATTTTAGGCTAAGTGACACAGAGTACACTGAATGGTGTTTCCTTCTTGTGCATCCAGCCTAGCCAGAAACTAGGTAGGAGTAAGACAGCTAGTGAGTGGGTCATCTTGTGCCACCTTGTCTCTCTGAACTGTGTTACCACTGCCGTTTTTGGAGAAGATGAGGGCAGAGCCAAGCTTTGAGGCCTCTGAGATGCAGACTGGTTAGAGGTGGATGGGAAGAGACAGCAAAGACCATGAAGTATGGGGAATGTTTGACGTCTTGTCTCTCATGTGTTTCTGTGTACCACTTTTGGGCAATTTTGGTGCCTACGGTGGTGCCTATGCCGAGCCACTTGCTACTGCCTGAAGAAATAAGGGAAGGGGGACCATGTCCAGGCAAACACAAGACCTGAGAACGTGATGTAGTTGTTACATTAAAAGTGACATCAGCCTAACAGCAGCGGCTAACACACACCAACTAGTGGGTGAGCAGCATGAGGTCATCGCTCAGCTCTGCTTCATGGACTGGATAATTTTGTTTTCTGTTTTATCTGCTTGTGACATTAATATGTTCATAATAAGCTTAACTCTTCCTGTTGCATTTCGTTGTACAGGACCTTGGCCTTGAAGGCGTTCCCAGGAGCACTGTAATAGGACAGTGGCCCCTGGATTTGAGACTGGCAGGGGTATGTAGGTGCCTGGGCCCTACGTTAATTTAGATGATGTAATGTAAGTATCTGCATGACTAGGTCTGTGGGCTTTGCAAACATGAACAATGATGATCGATGATACTTGCACATTAAGGCAATCCACTTGATTTCACTGCAAAGCGATTGCAAAAAAAAAATCCATTTGCTCTTGCAGGATTAGGATCTTAGTACATATCCCCATGAGTGACTACAGGACACTTTGTGAGATGCAATAAACTTCTTAAGTGCTATTACGTTATCCTCCGCAGGTCCAATCTGTGGCACATTTGTGGCACACCTGAATTGAGTCCATTAGAGATTTTTCAACAAAATCACCATAACAGAGTTTTAAAGAAGAACTGGGCTTTTTAATGGCAATGTTTTGTTTGCGTTTTAAATAGAGAGTAGTACTACTACCTATCAATTTAAAGCACTACATCCATTTGACACTGCATGGAAAGTATGAGATAGAGAGTTCAAAGTAGACATCATCTACATGAACCCCAAGCCTGAGTTTCCAAATACAGGTCAGGTCAAAGATCTTAGCAAATGTGTTGGTTTTGCTCCATCTGAACCCTGAGGTAATCAAAAGATTTAAGACTGTCTCCTGAGGAAGGTAAAAGCTCTGCTCCTATTCAAACTATTCAAGAAACAGGGGAACGGGTAGACCTGCTGTTCCCTTTTTGTGGCAAAGAATGGGACTTCTGTTACTTTGAAACACTTGGAAATTAGATTAAAAGATTTTGCAGATGATCCAGTCATTAGAGATGCAGGAATTTTTAATTTGTAAAACTGGCCTAATGACAATGACTCCCTCAAGACCTTGGTAGAAAGAAACAGTTCCAGCAGCATGGTCACGCTGTAGGCACCTTTTGGAAGCTGAAGGATACAGAGGCACTGAAGCGTTGCCACAGGAGAAAGAGCCCAAATCTGCATCCAGAAAGTGAACCCGGCACAGATTGCTTCTGCACTGTATGGCAGGAGGTATTGATTTCCTCACTCATGTGGAAATTATAAAGATGTTGTGTCATTTTTGCTTTAATATCACCCTGAAGAATCTCAAAAAGTTTTGCACACTGCAGAAGGAGTTTGTGTCCCGCTAAGTGCCGATGTCAGTTATGAGAGGAGAACAAACCAGATGGAAGCTTTTCTGCTTTACTGATTTTGAGGGGCAAAGATAACACAAGCCTCTACATCAGCCTGTGTTTAGATGGTTCTTCACACCAAAATTATTTCAGCTTTTTATCCTGTTACACTGGATAAAATAAAATATACAAGATGAGATGATGTTAGGTGTCTCCCTATCTGACTACGTTCCTTACTTGCTAGGCCCCAGTGTCAGTTCTGATGCCTTTTCTGAAATCATGAATCTTGCGTTGGCAGCTGTGTGGCTGCCTAGGGCAGCGGCTGAAGCGTGTCTCCATCCCACTTACTCCGTAATCCACTGGTCACGCAGTCTGCAGGATTCACCTAGGAGCTGGGGGTTTGGATTTACACAAGTTGAGGAATGGCACTTCCACTTCTTTCCTGACTGCTTTAATTAATACATTATTATTCTTCAGAACTGATTGCTGACTTTTTCCATTTGTTCCTCTTCCCCGTCTTTGCTAAGGAAGCCATGAGCCAGTCACCTGCATCCCAATGTATAATGTATGTACTAAGCACAGAACTGATCCAGGCCTGGGGCACTTCCTATAGCCCTCAATAGGATGCTTAAATCCAGGAGACAGACACAGCATTTTGACTACCCTTTGGTACGCTCTGTTAAGTCTCACATATGCCTTAACTCTACAGCCTTCTGGTGCTACAAATCCCATTCGGAGTGCTTACCTCTTCTCAGCCCATGCATAACAACTGCATGGGCACCTGCATGGGCACTCCCAACTGGGTGCTGACTATTGCACAACCCACGTCCCTTATTGGATCCAACCCTTCATTTTGGGTTCATCCCAGCATAGCATTAATATTTACTTCCTTCTTTCCATACAGTCGATCCATATTTTCTTTCTTTGTCCTCTCTTACTTTGTACACCTCAAGACCTTTTGTCGTTTACTTTAAGTTCTCTGTGAGCTTTGAGTTGGTTTGATTTGTAGCATTCCTAATGTTATCCCACTGCATTCTGAACTACAGATAAGTAGTTTAGCAGGCTAAAATGGTCTCTGGTACTCACTTTTTCCTATTCATCCAGTAAATTTGAAGCTATTTTTTTCCCTTTTGTATAGCAGCAGGTTACAGGCTTTGTCTACATTCAAGTCCCTAAACTTAATGCAGCTGATTTTACTGATAAGTCCTATGAATTCATCACCACTTCTGCTTTCAAAATTAATTAATTGCAAAACTACCTTAATTTCTCCCTTTATCTTAAATTGAATCATCTTGTGACCATTTAATTTGAAGTTTTACCCCAGAACCAGATCTTCCATAAAGCACACTTTTCAAAACCAAGTTTAAAATTACATCAGTTCCTGATGTATAAATTACTATTTGGAGAAGAACCTGTCACCTCTCACAGTCAGAAATAATATGCTCTACTGCTCCTAAAGAAACAGGCAATGCACATTTTCAATATATATCGAGAAAGTTTGTGAGCACAAGGAGGAGTAAAGCAGTGCAGGTGGCTAATATTTTGAGATTACATCCATCCATCTATGTCTGCCGAGGTTTTACATTATGGAATGGACATGTAGTAAAGGACTGGTTGAGAAACAGGGAGAGCTGGCACAACAGGATCCACAAAGAACAGAGATAGGGAGCAAAAGAGGCTAATCAAGAACAGACAGAAACCACAAAGGAATTTGTTGCCAAAGCATCATGTCCTTTTCGGATTCCCAAAAGTTACATTCCGCTTCAGTGATTCCAAATTATCAGTTATTTACCTTTTAGACATAATTGCCAAGGTTTGTGTTTGTCCTGGTTTCAGCTGGGATAGAGTTAATTTTCTTCTTGGTAGCCGGTATGGGGCTGTGTTTTGGGTTTAGGACGAGAACAATGTCGATGCTAAGTACCGCTAAATAGTCGCTAAGTAGCGCTTGCATTGGTCAAGGACTTTTCAGCTTCCCATGCTCTGCCAGGTGCACGGGGGGGGGGCTGGGAGGGAGCACAGCCAGGGGCGCTGACCCAGACTGGCCAAAGAGTTATTCCATACCATATGACGTCATGCTCAGTATATAAGCTGGGGGAAGAAGAAGGAAGGGGGGGACATCTGGTGTGGTGGCGTTTGTCTTCCCAAGTAACCGTTACGCGTGATGGAGCCCTGCTTTCCTGGGGATGGCTGAACACCCGCCTGCCCATGGAAAGTGGCAGGTTAATTCCTTGTTTTGCCTTGTTTGCGTGCGCGGCTTTTGCTTTACCTATTTAACTGTTCTATTTTATTTTACTTCAGTTATTAAACTGTTCTTGTCTCAGCCCACGGGTTCTCTCCCTTTTGCCTTTCCGATTCTCTCCCCCATCCCACCGGGGGGGAGTGAGCGAGCGGCTGTGTGGTGCTTAGTTGCTAGCTGGGGTTAAACCACGACAGTCTCTCTTCTCAGAATGTGATTTTGTAAGTTTCCAGAGCTGAGGAGGTGGCAATTCAGTAGTTATTCTTCTCTCATGATTGCCCATCTCAGTAAACATACAACTCTTACTTCCATCAAATCCCAAATAGACCAGTGATTTAAGAAGATTATAAATCATCAACCTGACTCAGACAATGGGTATATAGCTGTCAAGAAATGCATTTTCTTGTAAGAATTAGCATGATTAATTGCATTGCATTGGAACAGTAATGAATACCAGGAGAGAATGGTAAATCAAACAATATTTTTTTTGCAAAGAGCATGTTTTTCATCACTACTAAACTGTACATGCTATTGATAGGAAACAAGAAATTGTACTAACATCTGATTACAGTTGTCTAAACCAAAAAGTCCTCTACTTTGTGAGCCCACTGCACATCTGTTGAAAGGCACAGGGAGAAACACTAGAACATTTGGAATGCATGTGTAACACGAGAGAGGCTTTGGCATGGCATCACTCAGAGAGCTGTAAAATACCTGCTGCAGAAGGTGTTTCCACTTAATCCCTTCCAAATCTCTGAGAACCATTTGCTTTTTGGAATTTGTCCGATTCCAAAAAGCAAATGATAGCTAATAAGTTTGGCAGTGCCAAGGAGATATAGAACTGTCAGAAAGATCATAGTTGCCAGCCCAAATGAAAAAAAGTATTTTTGTTTTATGCTCACTGAAGTCGTGTCAACAGTCTTATTTTGCCTTACATCTGTACACAGTCTCTTTTAGACACTCTTTTAAGTTCCTTCCTCAAAAATGAAAAAGCTTCCAGATTGAATTATCTCTTGTCTGTGAGTAAAGAACTCAATATTAAAGAAAGACAAAGACAATGTATGCATGAGAGATGAAAGATGATCAAGACAAGGAGGTAATGTTGACTCAGACAATATGAATGTTTTCAAAGCTCTTCCCCATGATGCTGCTCCATCAGACTCAAAACTGTAGCGCCAATCAGCTCAGTCACCCAGGGTGAGGATCAAGGTTTGGTTCAGGATGTCCAGGAACAATAAATGCAGGCAATAGGCTTCTGGAACATAACAGAGAAGCTGTTATTCCTACTCTGTGTTAAGCATGGACTTCAGCCCTAGACATTGTCCCACTGAGCATACCAATGCACATCTGTATTCAGGAGTGGATCAACGCTAGCCAGTGACTGTGACTGATTGCAGAGTCTTCCCCTCCCCTATCCTCCCCTCTCCTTCCCTCCCCTCCTTTTCTTTTCCCTCCCCTCTCTGCTCTGTTTCTTGCCCTGCCATCAGCTTGTGTTTCAGGAGGGAGAAGGTGGGGAGAGGGAAAGGAAAAGGAGAGTTCCCTCAGCCCAGGGCCAAGGACTAGGTGGGAGAAGGCACAGCTCTTCTCACTTGCACTCTGCTTCTGGACCCCTGAGAAGCCAGCTCTACATGGGAGTACAAAGTGTCCATTCCTGCCAAAGTTCAGCCTCTGAACAACATAGCTATCAGTTCTCAACTATTCCAGCAAAAACTTCCCAGTGAAATCGTTCCCCTTTCCTACCCCCATCCTTCCCTTCCCAAGCCAAATGAAATAAGAACAATAAACTACAAACATTAGCACAATGTATAATCACATATAAATACCATCATCCTGCTAATGAAATTCCTTTAGTCTCTGAGTCTGCAGACCACACAGTGCTATAAGAAATGGCAAAGTTTTTCCTCAGACATCACCACTTCTGTCATGAAATTGCAGGAGTGATTGCATTAATCCTTGTCCTGAAGTATTCTGGAGTTTGGCTTTTCGGTCTGTCTTAGGAATTCCCAGGCAAATATGCAAACATTGCTGGGACGTGATCAAGTACAGATACAGAGGTGTGAAAACCACTGTTTACAAGAAAGCACTTGTATTGCTCTGGTTGCCAAAGTAGATAGCACCACAAAATTGAAGTAGGTCAGTCATGCATTTCCCATCATAAACTGTAACACCATGGCAACGGTTTGCTTTCCAAGCACCATGCAACACGTTTGGCTACTTATGTGGAATTAAGAAAAGCACAGAATGAGAAAGGATGGTCAGTAAATCTAAAAAGGTACATCTGGTGTAATTCAAGGGTTTAAAATCTTTAGGAGGAATATGTTTTAATGCTGAAAGGTCATTGAACTACCTGTTTTCCAGCTGGACTGGTTTTACTCTGCAAAAGCAGCTGTTCATGTGCAAGAGCTATATGTCTAAGATGGCCTTGTTTCTTAATTTCCAGGGACTATTACTTTCACCAAGACTTTTTTTGTATTTTTAAAAATTGTATTACTATTTTTCATTTAGGACAGCAAATGAGCAAGCCTTTCTTTGACATAGGTGGCATTAAATATTATTTTCTTGTAACAGAGTAATTTGTAAAAAACCACAAGGAGATTACTCAATTTCCAGTTCTGGAAAATAATGCTTTTAGAAAGTGCTCAAGAGTCATAACTGAATATGAGTTTCCAATGCAGTACTGTGGAAAATAAAGTTAATCAGATTATTTTGGATAAAAAATAGAGCTGGCACTGGAACAGGCAATACCAGACTATAACTTTCCATTTTGGTGCCCATAATTTGATGAGAATGTTGAAAAATTGGAAAATATGCAGAAAAAAAGCCCCAGAAAGTATCTGGAAGTTCAAGAAACTACTTAATGCAAGAGGCTGAAAGAGCTTAATGTGTTTAGTTTATGAAAACCGTAATTGAGGGTCAATTATACACTGACTCCAGTATAACATTATTTCATAGAACACCCCATGTTGGAAAGGACCTCAAAAGATCATCTCGTCCAACCTGGTCCCTTTCCAGAGTAGCCAATATTAAAAGGCTGTTTAATAAAGCAAAAGAAGACACACTGAATGATGAAGACACATTTAAGATATTGAACAAACTGCCCTTGGAGCAAACTGCTCAGTAACACATTCCTGTCTACATCTTCATCCATTAAATAAAAAGCAAGTGCCTTCTCCAAAGACAGGCTTTAGTCAGGCTAGCCTCAGTGAAAAGGGGAAATTGTTGAAATCTAATCCATGTTGTGATATACACAAAGATGAAAAGATTTTAAGGGTTCCTTCTTGCCTTAAGGTGCTGCAGTATCAAGAGCCAAGTAATCCATATGACAGGCAGCTAGTGAGCGATGAGCAAGATGCAGCATTGCAATTCCCCTCCTCTTCAGTGCTTGCCCTGCTATGAACAGAGGGCTGAGAAGGGCTCAGATCCCACTGAACAGCTTCCTGGCTACCCTCAGTGCTGCATTCATCTGCCGGTTTTTACAAGACAGGTGAAGCTGGGCTCAGGCCTTGGAGGGCTGTGATCATGCTTTACCGGTGCCTGACAATTTTGGAAGACGTTAATGTGGTTAGCCGTTCTCAGTCAGGTGTGTGAGTCATGGGTGATGGGCTGCCTGGGTATGTTTTTAATTAGCAGCAAGGCTGGATTTCAGAAAAGGGCTGTAGCTGCTGGGCCTATGTCCAGCTGCGTGGTAAGCTAGGAACATACTAGCAAACAAAGAGCTCTGCTGCACCTTTAGCTCCTCACATATGCCCTCCACCTGGTCCATTTGGAGGTGTGAGAACAATACTGGCTTTCTTCAGTTTTACAAACTTGGACTCTGAGCAGCTGCTCTCAATCATGGCTCAGTCTAATGCATTGCTACCTGAAAACTGAAGAGATGGAGGATTTCTTGAACATTGCAATAAGCTTCCCTTTGAAGGGAAGACTGGAGACCAGCCAGACCTGAAAGCTAATTTGTTTGTGTTGTGTGAAACACTAGGTTTGGGCTTTGTGGAAGGGTAAGCGGTACTGCTAAGATTCAAGAAGGAAAAGTAGAACTTAGAACCCCAAGAGTCCTTTCCTGCTCTAGAGGAAATGGTCTGAGGCAAACACAGCTGGAGCAAGAATGGAGTGCTTTGGGCTGCTCCCCGAAGCAATCCAAAGAACTTGCAAGAAGAACCTGTCCAGATCCTGGTATTAGACCTTGGTTAAAGTGATGAAGAGGTGTGTCTGGCATGTCATGGGTTTGGGATGTCAATGGTGACAAGCAAATGTGTTAATGGCCCTATTGAAGATGATTTCTCAGTGACATAAAAGTGCTAAACTCTACCAAATTCTGCTTTCAGGATCACATGAGCAGGTCACAGGAATTGATGCCTGGATGTGTAGGCATAGAGTTCTGTGTTTTGTGCATCAGCTTTAGGGGATATCACCAAGCCTTTGTCGGTAGACAAGGTGGTACTAAAGGGCTTATGTGAGCAGGAGAGGTTGGTGTTGCTCAAAGGAACTCGCATATCATGTTCAGTATCTCAGTTATTTAGGACAAAAGGAGCACATATGTGTGCTTATAAGCAGATACATTTCTACTGCCTTTAGGGAAAGAATGATTAGCAGCATAGCAAAAGACATTAGAGCTGCACACTGGCAGATGCCCAACAAATGTAGTAATTCAGAGGAGGGATTGCTTCTCCACCACACCAGAATGGGAGGTGGGCTGGGTGGAAGAACCATCTTGAAGGAGGTGGGGAGGTGAATCGGTGCAGGAAGGCAACAACACTTTTTTCCTTCTTGCCTAAATCCCATGTGAAGTGATAGCATCCTAGAGGGCTGGTACCATGGCAGGCTGGTAGAGGCAAAGAGATGTGTTTGCACACTCCTCGTGAGATATGCTAAAGAGATATGGAGGGAGTTTCGCAATCTGGTTATGTGTTGCAATTTTAAAGAAAGAGCTGTATTATCAGGTGGAATATTGCGAAGGCACAAAAACCTTTTCTGATCTGCAAAACATAGTATTAGGAAAGACATCCAGTAGCTCATTTTCATTATTAATTTTCATAACATCGTTACTTTATGGCAAAACTGTTTATGCAATTTTGATTACTTTGGCACAGTTGGACCTTATCTTCAAAATTTACAATATTAGTTCAGGTTTATTCTTCATCTTAAGCTTTTTTCTCTCTGTGTCCGTACTCAATAACACAGCGCAGTACTCAGGAAGGGTTATTTGCATGTACTTTTAAACATACTCATTCAAAACTACTAACACAATCAGATAATGTGAACTATGCCTAGACGGGATTTCTGATTCCTCAGTCCTACCGTGGTTTCTGCCGTTAATGCCTAGACGTTTGGATAATGGCTTCTCAGGGCACGGCTCCCCATGGGGTGTCAGGGCAGGAGCGGGCAGCCAGGGCCCATCCCACCCCCCAGCCAGGAGCAGGGCAGCCGGGGGCAGCCCGGGGCATTGGGCACCTCCCTGGGGATGGGGACAGGCTGAGGCTGGGCTCGGGCACTGGCCCACGGGTGGGGTCTGGGTCAGGACCAGCAGGGCCCACGGCCAGGCGCAGGCTGGGCAGCATGGCAGCAGCGTCCATGGCTCTGCTAGGGACCCAGCACTGAAGTCTCGGCTTTGAAGCAGCTCCCATGGGACGGGATGGGCGCTGGCCACGGTCCCCCCCTTGACAAGGGGTGTCCTTGCACCTCGCACAGCCCTCAGGGCAGGCCTGCAGCTCTCAGCCAGGGAGGATCAGCAGGGGCCAGGCCCCATGGTGCTCAGTGCAGAGCCCAGGGTGGCCTGAGCTGGCTGTGGGGCAGCGGGGGCTCCCCACGGGGTTGGCAGGGCAAGGCCAGTCCCACTGCCCCAGCCAGGGAGCGGGGCAGCCCGGGGAGCGGCAGTCCATGATGACAGTGACCGGGGTCAGACACAGGCCAGTGATCGCCGAGCAGGTCCACGGCAATGAGGCAGGTCCAAGGTCAAGCTGGGAAGTCAAGCCGGGAGGTCAGGGACAGGGTCCGGCTCTGGATCAGCGGCCCATGGCCCAGTGCACACTGGGCTGCCAGGCGGCGGGCACTGTACCTCTGGCAAGGGCAAAGCTCTGGAGCCTCAGCTTGAAAGCGGCTGCCACAGGGCAAAGAGGGACGCCTGCCGCAGCTTCCCCACAACACCATGCTGGCTGGGAGCCTCTCCCCCCATCTCCAGCAGGAAGGGGGCCGCCCTCAGCTGCACCATTTGTAAGCTGGCCCTGAGCCCCAAGAAGGGAGGATGCACCCAGGGCCCCTACATGGGTTTTCACGAGGTTGAATTCACTTGGATGTAAGGCTTTTCTTCAGCATTGTGATGTTTTTCTTCAGCATTTATGTTTATCTGTAGCACTTACATCACAGTATTTCTGTTACTACCCTCTTTCCCTGTTTCGCAGCCTCCTTCCTTCTTCATCGGTATTGCAATCATTTCACTTTGTATCTGCCATCTTCTGAAGCACTGAACCCTTCTGTCCACGGCACCCTGGTGCTTGTTCGTGTCTAATACTACTGCTTCCAGTAATGCTGTCAATATACTGTAGCACAGGCTACTTCTGATAGTGGCTGGGTTTGATGAGTTTGCTCTATAAAAAACACGGTATCTTCATTGAGCTCATCACTTCATCAATGTCTGTTCAGAAGTCCTCAGCAAAGCACAATGACCTTGAATTTCACCCTGGCTTTCAGCACTGATCAAACATGTGATTTGTCCTACCATTTCAAGTTCACTGCATTTTTGTGTTTTGCATTTTGTAGTTTTATGTAGATGCAACCATTTTGGCTTTCTGCCACTTACTGCAAGACTAGGCAGAGTGTGCCAACAATAACGATACGCTTAACGACAGCAAATGCCTTTAATCCAAGTATGTTTGCTAGTGTCCAGTGTCAACAGCATAAACTAAGGAGTCTAATGCTAGATGATCCAAAAGTAACATTTTCAAATCCATCTCTTATCCTCAATGTCCCATTAAGGAACATGATGAAAAAACCCAGGTTAATCCTGTGTATTTTTATTCTCCCACCAAACACTGATTTGAAACGGTTGTTCAAAATCCCACTCATTCTTAGGCAAATATTCAAAAAGTGCTCATGTAAATAATGTACATGAGAAAGGAGTTTGCCCATTAAACAACTAACAGAAAATGCTTAAAAATCTAATAAAGCATAGCTTGTATCTGTATAGATATCAAATACATACATACATGAATATACATCCACTCTGTGAAGGGATATCTTAGCATTAGTAGTTATTTATCTGGCACATTCATGTATATTCCTAAACACACATATTCATGTATATTCTTAAACACACGTATACCTAGCTTGTATAAAGTTAGTGTAAATCCTTAACTGAGTTACCTGCTGTATCCATACAATCTCAAAGCAGTTCTCCTAGTGATGACTATGTGAAGTTTCTCTTTCTGTTCTACAGCAATATAACAACTGCGCTATTAATAATAGGATTATACTATAGTATGTAACTAATATTATAATCATATTATTGTATTATGACTGCAGTGCTCATAAAAAGCAACAAATTTGGAATGAGCATAAGACTCTGAGATTACCTTCTCTAACTGTGTGTGTCACCCAGCACTTTGTGAGTAATAAGGTGAGCAGCAAACATCTCAAACGGCAACTGCTTCATACCACTACAACCTGACGTTGTCCTTTTGCAACAGCAAACTGTGAAATTGTCTTTTCCCTCAACTTTCCCATTTCCAGTGATTTCATTGCTCCTTGGAATTCCTCTCTAGGTGGTGCCTCTTCAGCCTTTGCCTGCTACACTCTTTACCCAGAGTTTCCAGGGTGCATGCATCCAGAAGCGTCGGCAGGATTTGGCACTCAACTGGAATGCACCCTTCCTACTTTCAACACCATCTCATACATGACTGCCAGTTCTCAGGAACCCTTTTTGTCTTTGTGTTATTGGCCCAGCCATGTTGCCATATAGCTTAGCCCTTGCCTGTGTTGTGTAGTGATGTCTCCAGGCTTTTTGATTTCTTCAGCACTTTACACAATGCTTTTATTTCTTCAACTTCTCCAGAAGTCTTGAGTCACTTATTCAGCCTCTGTAACTTCCTGTTTTACCACTTGTCCAACTTCTTCATGGTTGTTTAGGCCTCTCCTAACTTCCTCCACAGCGCTCAGGATCAATTTTCATTGTCCACCCACTCTGCAGAGGGATATCTTAGCATTACTAGTTATTTGTCTGGCACTTTGTCTTCGTGTTGCCTTAGCTACCTCCTTTGCAGAGCTCTCCTTTTTCTTATCCAGAGAACATCAGGATTGATTCGCACTTAGTTCTTTTTTTAATTTTACCATAACTTTCTCCACAACTACTTCAGTTTAGCTAAGTCTGTATGTTTTCATCAGGGAAACATACATTGTCAGCAGCCAGATCTGTATCAGCCAACACACCAGCCTTGGGAGCTCCTCCAGCTAGTAGGTTACAACAATTAACATAGGCTGAAGTAGAAATCGCAGACTGGAGGCTACAGCTTACCTGTATAAACATTCTTGCCCTGCTGCAAAGGTGTCAGCTGTTTTTTAAAAAACTGGCCTTGGACTGATTTAAAAAGAGAATATCAGTAGTAATAGATATGTTACGTGTTACTGACACAGTGTTCAGTTAAACTGAGCCAGAGATGTGTCACATGATCAGCTAGTGTATTTGCAGAGGGTTGGGAAAATGGTTCAACAAAGGCCTGTAGCAATGTTTTCCCCTTTCCAACTCTGTATTTAAACACTTCTTAAGCTCCCAGCTGCTTTCCAACTTCTGTCTGTTCAGTAACAGAGAAAAGAAGTCTTGATATAATAGAAAACGCCATTAACAGGTTAACTTTCAACTTTGCCTTGAACTTCTTAAATGACTGATTAACTTACTTCCTGACAGTTTATAGAAGAAATGAGGGTTGTAAACAGGACTGCTTACTTCTTTCTTATCACTTAAGTATCTGTTTAATTTATTCATCACTCACACACTAACTGCCTAGAAACAGTGCAGGGTGAAGTGCTTGTAACCATGAATTCCACAAAGTCATGCACTAGATGAGGATCAGGATAAAGGCCAAGAAACCACTAAGTCCTGTGCTCCTTAAGCCCTAAAAGTGTAGTCTACAGTTCAAGTGGTGCCTACAGGCACTTTCCACTAAAGTAAGTGGCTTTCAGTGTCCCATGAGGATGACACTCATGACTGAATGTGTACTGGATGGGACCTTTGTATACAATCATCTAAGAGTGCTAAGAGTGCGAAGGGGAGTTGACTTAGGAGTTTGTATTGCAGCTTATCCAGAAACAGAAACGCGAAGCCCCTTCCTAGCATGATACCTGGTTTAAAAGAACAAGGTCTTACTGAGGAGGCACAAAAAAAACCCCCCACCAAACAAACAACAAAACCCCCTACCATTTTGTATGGCAGAAGTAGAACAAAAAATAATATTAGCTCTCAGGAATCTGCTTCAAAGATGGACCCATGTCTGTATTCTCCTCTATATCCTTTCAAATTTAGAAAAAAGCTATATGAAGGATTACATGAAGGTTGACCCTTGGCATAAGAAAAATGTGTTACTGCATTGTTTGACAGCAAGGAAAAATTGCTTCCTGTCTGTGTAATATTGTCCTTATCATTAAAACAACCTGCTCTATTATAGTCTTGCTCTGTAGCGAAACCACTTTCCATGTCTCTCAAGCTGGCTGTGTTAATAAAAAGCTTTCTATTTGCCCTTGATGTGTGGGATGTGAGCCTACTAATTACTCTGAAAAGAGATTCCTTCTCATAGTGTAATTCTCTTGTTTGTATAATCATACTTTTGGGTCCTACTTCTCAGTGCTGAGCCAAAGGATGGTTGGAGTGGAAGTATCAGGTGATGGTTCAGCAGGACAGTCTCAAGTAAAACTCCTCTTGCTCTTTACATGGAATGTCAAAGGTGTTTTAGCATCCTTGATTACCCCTCCTTGAGCTCTGAAAAGTCTACAGAAAAACTCCGATGCCAAAGTTCAGTGTGGTGTTTATCACAGCTGTAACAGGGAGAAGCAACATTAGAAGCACCCAAAGGGAAAAAAAATAGACTACTTTTGTTGTCAAAAGTGATGGTGTATGCTTAATATCCAGGGTGATCTCACGTCACCAAATGGCATACAGTAACACCAAAGAGAAGGGGCGCATGCTCCTTCAGAGAGGAGGCCAAAAGGACCAGAGAATGAGGAGAGGCATGAATGAAGCTGGAAGCTGGCATCTTAAAAGAATGAAGGCCACACACATCTGCAAAACCACGTGTAGGTCCCACGCCAGTAATGACAGTATATTCAGGAACTGGAAATAGAATAGCTGTTTCAGTGTGGTGCTGTCACTGCCTACAACTTTAAAGATGACATTTTACTAAATCAGTGATATTCTTTGAGCATTTTTCATGGAGTGAGGTTGCAGGAGCTCACTCAGTGGTGGGACAGCTGTTTCTGTGCTATGTTCGTCGTGCAGAGCAGACATACCATAAGAAGCAGTAAATTTTCCACGCTGACCAAAGAAGAAGTCACAATGGGGGCTACCCAAGGTTCATTCTGCTGACTACTGCAGCTGCATCACTGCCCAGGGACTGCTTGCTGTTGCTGTTGTTGCTCTAGATTTGCTATTCTACAAAGACATCCACAGACACTGCCTCCAAGATGCTACTGTTTTAGAGCTGCTGGTATGGTGGCTAGTTATGGCTGAATTAATTTCACAGCCTTTTCAAAATTTATTTTTCAAGTATTGTGTAATCCTTCTAAAATGTTATGGTAATCTGTTAAATAGCGCTGTACAGTTTGGACTCTGAACTTATTTTGCTAGATGCAATGGTTGTAAGTTTCCAATTAACTAAAAATTAAGCATTAACTGGAATACCTTAATTGAAAAAAATATGAAAACATTTTAATTAATTTTTACAATTAGAAATTAGTAATTAGTACTAGTAATTATCTCCCATGAAGTTTTACCTTGACTTTCTTTCTAAACATTTGTAATGCCTAGGGCCTTTCTTAAATCACTCAAGCATGACAATTTCTTTCAGCCACATTAACTTTCTGTAGCAAGTGTTACTGAACTTGTTCAAGCATAATTTGCTTATGTTATGCCTTTTTGCTTACTCACATGACTAAAGTACTTTTCTCTCCACACAGAGGCATTGCTAAGTCCCTGAGTTACAGAGAAACATGCTAGGAATACAGATTATAGCTTTCATATTTTGTTTCTGTGGGCTGGGAGCTGCTATTGCTGCTACTGCATCGAATGAGTGGAAAGTCACTAGTCGAGCATCATCTGTTATCACCGCAACCTGGGTTTTCCAGGGTCTTTGGATGAACTGTGCCGGCAACGCACTGGGTGCTTTTCACTGCAGACCTCACCTTACTATCTTCAAAGTAGAAGGTAAGTAAGTGTAATTTAACTGGAACATATGGAAAGCTGTGTGTATTGCAAGATGTGAGCCTGAGGAGAAAAAGATTATTTTGGGTTGTGCAAGAGATTATGATTAAAGCATTGTGATGAATATAAGCAAAGGATATTGTAGGCAGAATATCAGAAATGACTTTGTAGGAATGATATGTATTCCAGGAACGACAGTAAGCTCTACTCTGTGGTTGGTAATACGCGATAAGTATACTGGACAAAGTTCCAGTAAATACGCTATCAGTAACAAACCACTGTTAGCAGAGACATGGACTAAACTGTCTTCCAGCTCTAATTTCCATGCAAAAATAAGTGTCCTGCTTGCTGGATGGGGAGAGGAGGAAAGATAGCAAGGCCAGTGACAGCTATCAGTACTCTTTTTAGTATCTAAGGAAATTAGATAGCAAAGAACAGTGTCCACGAATACTATGCAAATATTCACATGCTGGAAATTAAGTGCGCGTGTATATACTTGCTGTATCACAGGCTAATATTTTAACTTTAAAGATCAAAGGTGTGCTGTTTCAGAATGTCCATTTTAATGGAAAGCATTGGATTTGGAAGCCATCTATCAGAGCGTAAAGACAAATGGCGTCTTCTTGCCTTATATGAGGAATGCATTTTCTCAGAGACAGGGACTAACTAAAAGTCTACTACGCAATGTGTTTTCTGTTTTGCTCTGTGTGTAAAGCAGTAAATGAAGAGGTTTGTTTTCTATTTGTTGTTAAGCCTTGAGACAGTAGGCAAGATAGTGTTTCCAGTGAACCTCTGTGTAAGCACTCATGAGGGCAAGGGCAGTGGGACTGCTCTCTCCTGGATGCGGGCAACACACGAGCAAGATGGAGTCAGAAAAGCAGTGTAGGAAAAAATGGGCTAACGCACTGGTATTTTAGGGAACCAGAAAAATCCAGGCTAGACAGAACCAGTCTTCCAAAGCTTTTATGAGACCAGAAAAAAGCACAATTGTAAGATATTAACAACCAGTGGCTGAACAAGATATAAAATGTGCTGTTGCATGGTTGTTACCATATTACATAAACAGGGTCATACACACACCTTGCACACATCTGGAAACATGGAAACGCGGGATGTTACAGATCCACACCTTTTCTTGCCTCTCATGCCCCTGCCACATCAGACTGCGCGCTGGGACATAGAGACCGACAGATCCTCTTATAGTACAGAGGATGTTGAGATAAAACCCAGCATCATTTTTGTACACGTTTTATCATGCCCTGCTCCAAACCATCACAAATCATAGGGGGTGAGGGATGTGAATGGATAAGAATAGTTTTACTTCTTTTAAAGAATGCTGTTCATCAAAAATGACTTAAAAGGCATAAAAACTCACACGTACGCTTTAAAAGCTAATATTCTATCTTTGCAAATCACCATTTATCCATTATTTCTGCCAAGATTTAAAGAAAAAAACCCAGCTCTTCTTCTCAGGCACATACAATCAAATTTGTTTAAAGCAATGTAAAGTACTTCAGTAACTAGAAACTACCATTATTGCTGTTATTAGTAGTACAAAAGCTGCTTTCAGAATAATCAGCTGTAATCCATTTGCCACTTTGTATTGTTACTATTATTTTGATCACTGGCAGATTGAAACTTGAATAAACAAAATACGCATCATTATGTGTGCATCCTTTAAATATATACTTAAGCATCTGAGTAAGATTTTGCTTATTTGCTGTTTAGAGTAACACAGACAAGGAATTCACAACAAATTAAAGTAGCATGCTCTTGTTAAAGTAAGTGAGTAGCAAGCTGCTGTACTGACATTTAGGAAGTCTAATTTTAACCTGCCAGTGCACGTACCAGCAAAGGGTAATATTACATGTGGCATAAACACGACTGGGAAAGAGTGAGGTATTTTGTTTGGAAAACCTGCTAAACATAAACTCCTGGTAATCCAAGGAAAACAAGAGTTCAACACGGAAAGAGCTTTGCACTCTCAGTCTGTCCTACATTGTAAAACAATAAAACGCTCAGATTAAAGAAGTAATGAACTCCCATCTCTGTCCTCAGAGCTTCAATATATCATCACTATTGGCATACTGATATCAGGGTGGGCTGGCAATATAACTTTTTCTTCTGCACGTTTATGATTTTATGGAATCCATTTGCAATTTGTCCTACAGCCAAAGATAACTCTGTTACACAAGCTCCTCGCCCCATTCCTACCTATCCATCTTCAGGTTACCCCACAGAAAGTATTAGTAGTAAATAACACAAGTCACTTCTACTCCAAAGCAGATTCATTTGATCATTAAAGTTTTGATTGCACTTTTGGGGGGATTCTGCAGGAGAGGCTTCTACATAAGCTCTATGAAGTTTTATGATGTTTTTTTTTTCCTATTTAAATCACAGTAAATAAAAAACAGGTTCCAGAGGTCTTTCTTTTAGGAGGATTACCCTGCGGTCATTGGCAGTATGTAGATATATACCAGAACTGACTTTCAGCTAAAGAACTAGTCGTGCTGATAGGAGCATAGCCAAGGCAATAAGAGCTCAGCTTCTGCAGCCCAGCCCACCTACAGATATTGAGGGTTTCATGTTTCTGGAAGTCTGGGTTAGCACGACCCGCTAACAGTATCCAAGCTAGCTTGGCTGTTGCCAAATGTACGTGTACGCTCACACGGACAGCCACAGTGTACTCCACTGCAGTGACTGAAGCATTCAGATGAGAGATCCTGGAGGAGTACAACGTATTTACTGCAGCACGAACAGTAATAGTGTTGTAGCTACAGTCATTTAAGGGAATGTTTGTGGGAAGAAGCAATATCTTTTATTAGATCAACTGCTTTGGGAGAAGTATGCAACAAAGTCATTCATCAGATCTGACACGGATACAGCAAGCTTCAAGCTAAATATTATCTGGGAACATTGTCTCTTCAGTTAACTTGGTTATGATTATCAGTGCACCAGATATACTCATGGAAATTATATGATCAAAACCAAGGGACCATTACACACAGGCATAAACTCACACAGTCAATAAACACCAGAAATTAACATTAACAGAGAGAAAATATTGTTTAACAAAACCACTGACCTCTGATTAACCTCTCAGTCCTTATCAATAAGAAGGACCCATGAAGTACCTTCAAAGAGTGAGCCTGGGAACTAAAGCTCCTAACTCCACTGGAGTCAGAGCTGTTGTGGACTTTGGAAAGATACTGACTTTTTATAGCAGAGTTTCTACCCTCCCCATCTCCTGCTAACCCCTTAGTGCTCCACAGGCAGTAGTTCTCTTTCCTCTCCTGTTTATCATCCTGAATTCTTACAGTCCCAGAATTCTCCAGATTTGACAAGAACTAACTTTTGGTTGTCTATGCTAGCACTGCTTAGATACTTTATTTAAGCATTTTGCTTTTGGTGATGCCAGAGACCGCTGTTTCATTCACATAAAAAACCCGTAAGTGTAACGAGCAAACTGGATAGTGCCCACATCCCTTCCCTGTGACACCTCCCTAGTCCGTCAGGGCTTCTTCAAATAATTGGTTCAGCATTTGGCATGCCCAGCCTACAGCGCTGTTTCATGACTCCTCTGCACTCTCTCGTTTTCCATGCCATGTACTCAGGGAGGTGTACCAGAAAGCAGAAGAATTGTGCTTCCTCGAACCTTTGCTTCTCCGAGCCTCAGATCTTCTGCTGGCATCCCTTAGTCTTGCCAGTGCCTTTTTTGGTGGAGCCAGGTGGGGCAAGCAGTGCTATCTTGATGGTAGCCAATATGGAAAGGGCAATGCCCAGGAGTTCTGGGTCATGTCGGCAGACAGATTCAGAGCTGCCATCTTGTGAAGCTGCCACTGCAATACAGCTAAGAGGCAGAAGGAAGCTGAAACAAGGCAACGACTATTGCAGCACCCATACCCAGAGCAGCCTTCCTCAGTTGAACACCATTCGAGTTCATCTGGGTATGGAGAGCAATGCCAGCCACGCTTCGGGGTGACACTAGCAACTTTCCCAGGGGGCTCAACCTAGAGCAGGAAAGGACTGACGTGAGAGTTTCCCTCACTAGACAGAAACTTACTGCCAGGGAAAACACACTAGCTGTTTCACTACTGCCAGTCAACAGCGAGCCAGCCAGATATCTGCGTGGCAGCCAAGGCCAGGCTTCTCCTGAGCCTACGAGGAGGGAACTTCGTGATAAATCCCCCAGCCGCCAACGCCACCGCTCGGTGCTCATCACAAGCGGGGCTGCGTGGGGGACAGGCTCAGTGCGGGCTGGGGCCAGGGACTGCGCTCCCGCTCCCCACTGCCTGCCAGATCCCCGCGCCCTGCCCGCAGCCTGCCCGCACCCTGCGCGCTGGCTGCCCGCTCCCGCTCGCCGGCTGCCCGCACCCTGCCCGCCGGCTGCCTGCCCCCGCCCGCCGGCGCTCCTCTCTCCATGGTGCTGCAGGCACCCGGGAGGGTGCGGGCAGGGCCTGGGGATCGGGCAGGGAGCGGGGAGCAGGAGCAGGAGCAAGGAGCTCCCTCCTGCCCTGGGAAGGCAGCCTGCCTGGCCCCCGGCTTCCCCCGGGTGAGCGGCCGCAGCAGAGGAGCGGTTTATCTGCACCCAGAGGCATGGCTGGGCAGCAGCAGAGTGTTTTGGGGGGGTCAAAAGGGGAGAGGGACGGGCTGGCAGCCAGGGGCAAATGGCCACAGCCATCAGCAGGGAGGGAGAAATCCATCGGGGAGGTTTTCTTCAGACTGATGGCCAGCCACAGAGGAAGCTGCTGAGGGATTCTGCAGGTAGTCAAAGGGACAGAGTCATGGGGGTCCGATATTGAGGTCAGAGGATAACTCTGTCTAAGAACTGCTGAGCAGAGTCAAGGCCTTTTCTGCTCCTCATCCCACCCCACCAGCGAGTAGGCTGGGGGTGCACAAGAAGCTGGGAGGGGGCACAGCCAGGACAGCTGACCCCAACTGACCAAAGGGATATCCCATACCATATGACGTCATGCTCAGCATATCAAGCTGGGGGCAGAAGAAGGAAGGGGGGGACATTCAGAGTGATGACGTTTGTCTTTCCAAGTAACCATTACGTGTGATGTAGCCCTGCTTTCCTGGAGATGGCTGAACTCCTGCCTGCTCATGGAAAGTAGCGAATGAATTCCTTGTTTTGCTTTGCTTGTGTGCGTGGCTTTTGCTTTGCCTATTAAACTGTCTTTATCTCAACCCATGAGTTTTCTCCCTTTTACTCTTCTGATTCTCTCCCCCATCCCACTGGGGGGGAGTGAGCGAGCTTAGTTGCTGGCTGGGGTTAAACCATGACAGTCGCTGTTTGGACTGATTGAAATGCTGATTCCAGCATGGGGACTTTTGTGTATGCAGAGAAATAGGGTGTTAGACCTTGGGAACAAAAGGTTCTCTGCTCTCACAGTTTGCCTCTCCATTGTAGCAAGATTCTTTCCAAGCTCATGTCCTCCGTTCTGACATTAGATGACTAGGTCTGCTCTCCACTCAAACAAGACAGCCTGGAACATATTTGGTCCCTAGGGGAAGCTGGTAATGCACTAGAGGTCATGAGACATCATGACGATATACAGCAAATGTTCTTGGAATCTGTTATATATATCGTATATTATTGCCCACCCCCTCCTCTCCCTCCATCCCCAAATATGAAAGAAGAAGGCAATTTAAACACTTCAGCCTAGGTAGGAGTTAGTCTGAGGAATAACGGGTCTTATTAGGGTGGTTTCAAGTAAGGGAAGGAATTGAATCATATGCAGCAGAGCCATTCATGAAGCAGAGAGCCATGTTTGACCTAGCAGCCCCTGGCAGAACAGATGTGAACTGAAGGAGGGGGCTAACTCCCAAGTATCCAAGACATTTTCTCCCAGGGAGCTCCAGCAGCAGCTTTGGGGTAGATCCAGAGCAAAACCCAGGGCTTCTGTGGGGGTGGTAGGTTCCAGAGGGAGTGTCCAGAGCCGAGGAGTCCCCCAAGAGGCAGAACAACTCTGTGAAACTTGGATTTTTGGATCTCGGAGCTGAAATAGAGGTTAGAGATTTTGAAGTGGTTCACAAGGAATCCTGCTGCCAAATTTTGTTTTCTCTTTGACCACTTTGTTTCCAAGATTTTAATCTGTAAGCTCTGAAAATTCATGAATCTAAACCACAATGAATCACTATTTACTGCTATTTACTATGAAGACTGTCTGGCTCTGGCCAATTACTTGAACCAGAATAGTCCAGAGCTATGGGGCAGACTGGAAAGAGGTGTGCCTATTGGGGGATCTGCAGCCAGAAAGATACACAAAGGGGACCCAAGAACTGCAGGACTAGACTGCACGGGGCCAGCTGGAAAACACTGAGGGTGGAGGCTTTCACAGCCAGCTGCCAGTTTTGGAGGAGAAGCTACTGGCAGGTTACAAAGGACAGACTCTGACACTGCTTTAAAATCTGCAGGGTTCCAGGAAAATATAAGGCATTGCAGACCAGCCCTCCTTTTTAGCTCTTGTTTACACCTGGCAATTTGACAGCATCTCTGCAATCCTCTTTTTGTGCTATAAGCCTTCTGCCTTCCCACCTCTGTACAAGGGCAGAGGTTATGGTGCTGAGATCTTTTTCACTTTTGTCAAGACCTGGGCAAGAGTAATTCTGCTTGTGCTTCTCTTCAGTCATCCTTACAGATTTTTGCCTGGTGTACAGTCCCCCAGAGGTGGTCTTCGTTTGCAGACAATCAGTAAGGAAATCTGGAAGGTGCAAAGTGCTGCTATCTGCTAACGTGGTTCCCATGCAGCTGGTGCAAGCATGGGAATGCAAAGCTTGTTATTGGGGCATTAATAACAAAGCTCTTTCATCGTCTAATACTCACGCCAGGATAGATTGTTATCTCTGCTTTGCTTTTAGCTTTCTTTGATTACTCCTACATAGCAGCAGAGAGTGTACTGCAAAATGAATAGGACTCAGTAGTAATTGGTATGCAGCCAATGTCTTAAAATACCTCTGTTCAAACAGGTTTTGTACCCTGGTCTGCCTTGTGAGCACTGAGGTGGGTGAGGAGAGCTTCCCTGTAGCGTGCACTGAGGAGCCTAGGGCCAACGTACCTCTTCGAATTTTTTTAGCAGTCATGCTACAACCAGAGCTTCATTCAAAGTTACAGAGATACAATCCATTTCATTTTTGAAAGCAGCAGGAGAGGAGAGGAGACCTGGCAAAAAGAGCTGTGGTAGGTGGATGGGTGAGAGAAAGAGACTGAAGTACTAATCATTAAAGCTGATTATTTTGGAATTCACACTGCTGAGATTTAAGATTTTAAATCTTTAGCCTTCTAGCACATATGACATTTCCAGGGAGCGGTGCAAGGGGGAGGAGAGAGGCTGAGCAGCAAACAACTTGGGAATGGATATGGGGGAAGGAGTGTAGCCAATGGGCACGAGATGAGAAATTGTAGAGAAAAGTATCTATGATACATAACATGACATAAAAATCTCTGCTGTGGAGAAACCAGCCACGTGGAGCTGGCTGGGCAGGTGTGAATTAAGTCCCAATTTGGTAGAGAAAAGAAATCACTACACAGACAGTAGGGCTATTAAATCCCTGAATGCAGGTGTTATTCTATGTCTCATGGTACTTACCCAGAGTTTTGCAATGCCAAGCAAGATGCCAGATGAGCGAAGCCATTTTAGTGGGGCTTGCACATGGCATTCCTCTCCATATCCCACATGCATCAAGTCCTACAATGTCCAGTTATCCTTATAAGCCTTCCCTAGAGTGGGTGCCATGGGGGGCTCTGATGATTTAGAGGCTGATGTATCCTCTTGGGTGTTTCACTGATTCAAATGAGATCAAATGCTTGGAGCAGAGGTGTCACCAGGGGTGTTACTGAGGGCTTCAGCTTCCCACTTTTTCAGGGCACTTATTCCTTGACTCAGTCCTGGTGCCAGTACTGTGAGGGACCCCTGCCTGTGCCCAAGGGATGCCTGCAATCCACTCAATCTTCTCTCTACAGACTAGACATTGAAGCCCAGGGCTCCTGCATGGCTTTCCTCTCCAGGGATGCATTTCCTAACACAGGAGAGAGCACATCAGCTCAGACGGCTGTGCCATAATGCAGGGCTTTGTTATGTACAAGGGAACTTTTTTTCCCCCACTCCATGCCTCTCAGTCCATGGCCTCATTTGCCCAGCACAGCCATGCAGCAGCTCGTAGACCTGCTGACCAAATGATTTTAGCATGGGGCAAGCAGCCAGGGGTGCAGGAGGTGAGGCAGAGGCTTGGAAGTTCGGCAGCTGAGAAAGGTCCCAAGCTGAATGTATGAGATGGACAGGCCTGGCAGCGGGGTACGTGGCAAGGAAAGGGGCACTTCTGATGACATTTCACTATTGAAGTGAAGAAGCAGCGCCTCCCTTTTGATGGTATTCAGGATTTAATAATGGTTTTGTGTCATTAAAATCTTCCTGGATTTTATTACTTTTCTTTTCTTTTTTAAACACACATATATTCAAAACAAAATCCAAGTCACAAAGCCAAACATTCAAACCTTCATTAGTTTCACTGTTAATAATAAGCCAGCAAAGCCTTTCTGTTCCAGGGGATGCTTTCTGCCAGAGAGAAATTAACTGAAAGGCATGAAACCAGGGTCAAAGAAAACAGAACAAGAGATGTCAAAAAGAGTCACTTGATGAGGTGGCACAGACAACCAACAACACTGAGCAGACATCTACCAGAATCTATTAGTGTAGACCCTACAAACTGGCATTTAGCTAGCTGAGATCACTCAAGAACAAGGATGGTGGCTAAATAGGATGGACCCATAGAACAAGATGGCCGTATATCTACTTCATGCCGGGGACAGGACTGACAGGGGATGAGCGAATATGCTGGCCTGGAGAGAAAGCTGGAAAGCCAGATTCTTGTTCTGCCCCTACAGTGACCTTTTATGGGATGCTGGGAGACACTGTTGCCTGCCCAAATATTAGAAAATCTAGAACTTAAACATTTATGGTCTTAATTCGGCAAAGCACATATTGAAATTCAGGCACATGCAAAGTCTCGTGAGAACATTTTGTTCGTCTCTCACCTTAAATACCTTGTACTGGTCACCCAGACATTTGCCCTTTAAATTCCTAAAAAAGGATCTGAAACAGTTAAAAAAGCAGAGGCATTGAAGACTTCTAAAGACCATGCTCAACAGTCTACTGATGTGATCTGATCATTTTACAGTTATGTTTCTTTTTTACTGTGTTAACTTTTCTAAAGGAAACATATGTTAGTCTGGAGGCAATTAACCAAGCTCTAGTAAAACACGTCCTCAGGATTAACCTGCTTAAAGATAGATTTTTAAAATTCCACATCTTGAGCTAAGATTTATGTTGTACTATTGAACAGTTTTCCATAAATCAAGACTTCCACATGGTAGATTTTAATACTGTACACCATCAACTGGATATGTCATTTATTTTATAAGATTATTTTACATTAGACTCCAAAATTTCCCTTCCAGCCCCCCATTTTCCCAAAAGTTAAGTACACAGACTCTACCAGTATTTGAAAGAGTACAATTACATAACCTGACAGTCAAAATAAGAAGCAAAACTGAATGCTTGAAGATTCTCATGAATTTGCTTTCATAATAATTTATACAGGTTTTCTACCAGGTCCACTCTACTAATTTTTATACTCGTCATTATTTTTGTGTCCAGCTAAGATGTGAGGCTACTCTGCAGATACCAGTCAGAGACAAAGAT
This sequence comes from Theristicus caerulescens, assembly GCA_020745775.1. Taxonomy (NCBI): domain Eukaryota; kingdom Metazoa; phylum Chordata; class Aves; order Pelecaniformes; family Threskiornithidae; genus Theristicus; species Theristicus caerulescens. The sequence goes on along the minus strand of CM036559.1, from coordinate 75,650,571 downwards.
GTGTCTTGGGCTCATATTCAGGGCAATGCACACTGATTCATATTTCCAAAGGAAACGAGAGCTCAGAAGTTCTACATTTCCGCTGCAGATGGAAATCCGCCAAAATCTTCTGTTACGTGGAGACCGCCTTTTCCTTCTTCACAAATGAATTTCTAAACAATAACACAGAATGTCACATAAAAGCCTTTCTACTGATATTTCATCCTGTAAGTAGCAAAAGCAGAAACCAAACCCAAGCCACCGAGAAACAGTGAAAGTGACTCACTAACCGTATCTCCGGGTGGTGTTTAATTGTGTGACCAAGAGAACAATACTCTCTGGAGGTATAAAGAGCTTCTCCACTGCAAGCCCACCACGAGCCCAAGCTGCTGCCCCAGGCTGGCATCCCATCTCAAGCAAGCATCACACCAGGTACTGGGCCCTGAGTCAGCCACCTTTTGTTAATAACAGAAATAGTTATCTTACAAAGCGGGGAAAAGAGGTAATTTAATTAACTAAATAATCATTAATAGCATCTGGCTTTTCCATAGCATATTTTTGATGGAAATGCTCCAGCTTACAAAACAGATGATACCATTATATTCCGGAAAAAACAATGCAATAGACAATTTTACTTTAATTTACACAACCTTTCAACATCTTCATGCTGCAAGTAGTTTTGCTTTATTCAGTGGCTATAACAAAATCTCCAATATCACGATTACTTAATATTCTCTCTAACTCAGTGGTTTGCATTTAATCTTCACAGAAATTCAGCATTTTAAAGTGTCAGTAACTCTTGAGCCTCTGTGTGCAGCAAGGCTCAAGTCCCCTTCGAGTGGACTGGTTTGGTGCAGGGCTGGGACCCAACAGGGCTTTTGACCCTCATGAATGCATCCTCATTCAGATCAAAGCTCCCTGTGAAGATGTCCTTTCAGTGCAAAAGCCAAAGTTTCTTCGGCTTTCCTGTTGAGCTGGGTGTCATCTTGCTAGGCTACAAAATCTCCACATTGGCTGTGCCCAGAGGTGGGATTGATTGAAATCCCAAGGTGATGCAACCTGACCAAAAAAACCACCAGCTGAGCAGTCACCTAGTGTCCTAGTCAGAGCCCTGGACCTCAACTTTTAAAACAAGGGCACCCACCGCAGCCAGGGACAGGGCATGAGTGGAAGGCAGAAAATTTGTTTTCCTCCCTGCCAGGGATTTGGGTCAATTCCTGCTGAGTCAGAAAGACTCGCTGCCATCCCAGCCAGCTGACGGTAGCCAGGGCTTCTTGCCCATGGTCCCAGAGGCTGAGCTAGCACCATTGGCTGTCACAGCTCACCGAGCTCTGCTAGGGAGGTCACTGCCTGCGGCACTGTAAACATGGCATGACCATTCTGCACATCCCCTGCCAACCCCGCAGCCTTCATCTTCTCTGCTTTTCTCCCTCAGACCTGTTCTCCCAAGGGCATCTCCAGCTGAGACTGCCACAGGGCTCCTCTTGTGTTTCTGGCTGACACTGGAGTCTGACAGTCATGTTACCGCTGCCTATGTGTAGGTGTTTGAGATGGGTACCTCTTTCCAGGAGGTACAGGGAGCCTGGCTGAGGTACAAGGTGGGGTAGTCAAAAGCAAAAAAGTAATCTACAGCTGAAAACGTGTGTCCCTGAGGGAGTGGGAGGCCACATAGGATAGAGCCACCTTCCCCTAAAGTAAATGAGATGCAGAGTGGTTGGAGCTGGTGAGGTTCAGTGCAGGGGCGCAGCAGGGAGTGAAGGGGCTGTGCTGCTCCAGCTCTGTGCCTCTCGGCTGCTTTCCAGACTGTGGTACAAGACAAGGCTCACTCTCAGAGGGTCAATGGCCAGTTGGGTCTCTGTGGTTAGGACATCCTGCACTGCCACAACCTTGCTTTGGCCTCTGGCCTTCACTGGGGGCACACACACCCCCAAAACACGGCTCAGCTAACTCACTTCTGAGCAGTGAAGCTCCCCTTCCCTGGCTGATGGTGGCGGTCCCTTGCGAGGGAGACCAGAGCTTGGCACAGCTGGGGAGAGAGGCAGGAGGAGAGACAGGCAGCCAAAGCCAGCATCCCTCCCTGCAGACGGTGAAGGGGTGCGATGGGCTGCGAGGGGGATGGCTGTGCGGGGTGGTGAGTCCTTCCCCTCCCTCCCCTCAGCATGCACGGAGCAGAGCGCTCTGTGTGTTAACAGGAACAAGCATAAACATTTCCAGCCAAGGTACTTAACACAAGTCTGTTTGCCAAGTGGCTTTGCTACCTTCTTTGGTTAAGGTTAAGAGAAATGTTGTTGCTCAAAGGAGAAATCAAGTGGGGATGTTTTCCCCCCTCACCCTTCCTGTCTGCAAATCCAGACACCTCTGGTCTGCAGTTCCTTACAAACAAAAGAAGGAGCTTTTGTGGAGCCTGTTGATAAGACATACTCCACACCACCCCGCATCCCACAGATTTTTATTATTATTTCTGTATTTGCAATAATATGCAAGTGTTTGGGCACTTCTTAAGGTCACTTGCTAGTTGCGCTGCAGTGTGGTCATTGCTCCGGTTACTGCAGAGACCTAAGGGCAAGCCCACGGCAGAGTAAGGCACAACTGGTTGTCTGGGCCAGTTGATAGGATTTGCAGTTGATCAGCAAGATCCGAGTGTGCAAGACTCAGATGTGCCCTGGTGAAAGGAGAGTCAGGGAGACAGGAACGGCTTTCTCTTGCGCTCCTCTTTCCTGGGAACAGTTTGCAAGGAGACAAAATGCTTGCAGCCAGGGAAAGAGAGTCCAGCGTGCAACAGCTGGGGCACGGCGCAGGCAGAGGGCTCTTGACAAAACATATAGGCCACAGCCACCCAAAATACTTCAGACAGCTTGATGGAAGCAGATCATTAGGAAAGCAAAAAGTGAACTTGAGAGGTGCAAGGCTTGGCCTTGACCTGGTGGTGACAACTCGGACACTGCTTTCAGTACAAGAGGGACCAGGCAAAGGCTAACTGCTCAACTGGGAGAAATTAGATCATTTCCAAAAACTTCTAGCATTTTAATCAAAAGAATGAGTGGGAACCCTTATTTAAGGAATCTGAGTGCTTTCAACCACCTGTTCTTTACAATTTTACCACCTTGGATCGTTTCAAATAAAAATCTGTGTCCAGAAACAGAATTCCATGTTGTGCCCACTTGCTCACACAGCCTTGCAGTAAGATGGTCATAGTTCATAATGCTGAAGGGAAAGCACTGATGAACAAAGGAGAGGAACTAGGAAGCAAAGAAATATATTTGAGGTATGCAAGACTCCCGAGTACCTCTTTAATAGAAGAAGGAATGACAAGGAGAAGTCTGTTTCCAAACAAGACTCATTTCTATTATGCATGAGTCATGAAAAGTGATTTTTGGAGCCAGAGATTTTTTTCACTGGCATTGCTCATTGTAAGTGAAAAAAAATAACATTACTTCAGGGTCTGAAGTTCACTGGGTTACATATGCTTTCACTCAATTCTACCAACAGCAATATTTTCTAAATGGATTTTTTTTTTCTTTTCTCTCAACATCTTTGCAGCCTTACTGTCTCCATCATGCCACTAGCAGAGAAAGGATCATAAATTAGTTCAGTGCTATGTCTGACCCAGTACCGTTGCTCAAGTAATGTTAAGTTTTTACAATCTATCCACTCCTTTGCTTTAAAATATCTTCCTTCTCCTTTCTAAATAACTTACTGGAAACTCAACAGAAAAAATTTTCCACAAGCTTCTAGTCAGCTATCAGGTCTGTGTAGATGGACCAGCAGGGATCAATCCAATATCCAGGATCCTCTCAGTTGGGATCAGGCAATGCATGACATATAGATTGTACTGTGTTGCAAAAAAAAAAAACCACGCAAGTCTTTTTACAAAAAAGAGCTCATCTGTAAGATGTGAGATGGCTTCTGCTTGTCCCAAGCAAAGCCTCTGCTGCAGTAGCGTGTCCAGTATGGGTACTACACTTGAAGCAAGATGCAGAGCACTTGGAAAGCACACAGATAAGAGCAACTAGAATCCCTTAAGTTTATGAAACGTGGCTTACGAGGAAAGACTGAAAGAGTTAAGGCTGTTTAGTCTAAAGAAGAGCAAACTAACCATAGGCACAAAAATAGCCTTCAAATACGTAAAAAGTGGCTGCAAACAGGAAGAACAGTGGCAGTACCACAAGAAATGGTGAACCTGGATTGCCACAAAGACTATTAGCACTTTTAGCGTTATACCCTAAAAACAACTGCCTTTTTCCATCTGTCTACAGACAGACTAGATCTAAGCCTTAGCTTAATTTTGTTACTCTGTGGTTGTTTTACTCTGTGGTTACCTGAATCAGCTCAACCTTATACCCCGTGGTCGGTTCTAGCTGCCATAGTGAAATGTGCCCCCTGAACTCCTTGCGACCTCTCTTTCGGACTCCTGCTTGCAGCCTGCTTAGGTGGAAAGCTGTAATTCAGAAAATATAATTTATAAAGTATCTAAGGTCCACTGGTTAGTAGCCGTTGGTCTACAGAGGTCTTTTAGTGGACTTTTGGTCTGCAAAGGTTCATTGGTAATAAATCCTCTTGCGCTTTTTTTATATACATTTCCTACTTTTTGTCTGAATTTGGAGTAGGCGTTTTGCTCTGTGCTTGCAGAGCACATAGCTCTGTGTAACACATTTGATGCCCATAATTTGGCCTAGGTATTGCTGAGAGATCTACAGCCCTGATCAAAGGCAGCACACTCACATTCATCCCATTTCACTTCTCTATGCTATTTTCACTGCCAAACAATATTCTCCTAACATATCTGAAACAGCCCAAAACAGAGGAGGAGGGGAGGCAATATAGGCCAAAATGCTTGAAGTACTCAAGCTGTATGTTAGCTGCCTTCTATCAAATATAAACAGCATTTAGAATGGAACCTGAACAAAAACCATCCAGTTAATGGCCAGCTCAGGGAAGAGTCAAGCGAGGCTGGCAGGGCGAGGCAATGTTTTGAATAAGCTTCATGTCTTCTCTAACAGCTGAGATTTGCCATGAGATTGCACTCTTGTGTACATAACAGAGAGTCACACATAAGTAATGTTGAATGAGTCTCATAGTTTTCCTTTCTTCCTACCTAGGAGATGTTGTCCTGCTTCATCAGGCACCTGAAGTGGAGCACAGATGAGGTGCTAAAATTGCTGCACTGGATCTTAAGCATAGGTTTAGGATTTATCCCAGACCACTTTAGACATCTGTGGTTTAAAATGGTGTGTGGGAGCTAGTCAGCCTGTGATCCCCTTATAGTCAACAGGGACGGGGAATCCTGTCCACTTCTAGGACAGGATCCATCCTATCCCTGGAAGACATCTACACCAAGTCAGAGGGGCAGCCTAGACATGCCAACTGACAGTAAAGCAGATGGATGATTAGTGAAAGTATGGACATACAGGGCAGGATTCGACTGAATCCCACCCTGACTCAGCAGATACCTGCAGGTGAATCCTACCCTACCTCAGATCAGTTGGATGCAATTTATACCCACAACTTTCAATCCAAACCAGAATGCACATGGAGAGCAAGTCCATCCTTTCCTCCTGCAGCTAATTTTCCCAAATTTCATCTCTCTCCCTTCTCCCAGTCTGTGTCCAAAGGGAGCAACACTTTCGCCCAAAGCTGCTGCAGTGGTAGAGCACTGCAGCCCTTAAAATGTCACCTCAGATTGAGGAGCCCTTCTCCATCCCACATTATTAAGTCTTCATTGAATAGACCTTTACCTGACCAGGACTCAAACTAGCCTTGATGTGCAAAGCCTTGTTGCCCCCTCTCTCCATACAGCCTGGATGACCCAATGAAATCCACGTTCTTCTTTAGCCATAATGCAATGACGGGCATGAGTATGGAAAACAAGTCTCCGATACAGGCATTTGCTGACAGACTGGACCTCACTCACGCAAGAGATAACACCAGCTATTTCAAAAAACTAAGCCTGCCATTTATTCTTTTGATCAAGCTTTTACATAAAACATGCTCTACGTGCGCGTCTGTGTGCACACAAAATCAAGCTGTCCCTCATTTTCCTTGTGCAGAAGTAATGCTATCCTTCTTGAAAGATGCTTCACTAATACCAGGCTGTTGGAGAAGCAGTTACAGCGGGCAAAAAGGCTAATCAAGAGGAAGGGTTGGTTAAGCTTCATTGCTTAAGGCTATATCGTTGCCAGACAGCTTTTGGGAATCAATGGACATTTTCATAAAGTGTTTAATAGTTAGAATGCACTGAGACAATATAAGCCCTTTCCAAAGGAGCCCTTTGTTGAAATTTTGGCAGTATCTCTCTGGCTGGAGTCAAATAAATTAGTCATCAGATAAATCAGTCATGCCAGCTATGAAAGTGGTACCAAAATAAACAGAATGTTTTAGTCAAATCCATGAAACAAAAGGATCAGCAAATCTTATTTAAAATTCCCCCATGTAATTGATGCATAATTAAGCTTCTAAACATGAATGCAAGTGTGCTGTTCCAGAGTATGTGACGATGAAGATTGTATCTTTGAAAGTAAATGGGGATCTCCGGATGCGATTAAAAGTAATTTTTGAATTGCTGGTTCCAAGTTCCTACTGCCAAAATCCAAGAAATTCAAAGCCTAAGTCATTCCTAAATTACTGCAGTTTTGATGCCAGGGAAACTCCACAGATTTTGATGGAGTTACACCAGACTTAGACTGAATGAGGCCCTCAGAACTTAGTCCTATTAAAAATGTACTGTCAAATATTTTTAAAAGAAAATGTCAGCATAAGTTTATAGAAATCACATTCTGCAACGAAAACATTGGGGGAAGAAGCACAATACCAGCAACTTGACTGCCTTATCCCAAACATGTTGCCTTAAGTAATCTACCTTACTAGGTCTAAAATACACACCCAACCTGAAGTCTTTTAAATTTTTCTTGTCCTAAAATACAGACAAAAAAATAACAGTGATACCTTTATAATTATTCCAGTTATCCTTACGTTTAGCTCATATATTAATCATTATTTTCATATAAAATACATTTTAAAAGTTACTTCTTTTACCAGTGTCCTTACCCCACTCCTTGGGATGCCTGGCAAAGGACCCAGGACCGGGGAGGGGAGAAGTAGGGCATGAGAAAGAGACCATCGGTTGTAGCAGTGTGACCAGGCGGCATCTTGTGGAGGGGAAGAAGCACTGCTTTTAAATGGGTTGAGGAAGTTAAAAATGTTGTGAGGAAGCTTTTCTTATCTAGTTAGTGTTTGTTTCCTAATAGCTGCTCTCTCAGCCCAAAATATTACACTTTGGGTGCCTCATGTCAGATAAGTTAGCAGACTAAGTGGTCTTCTGCATAGAGGATGCAGTTTTACTGGTTTTGGTTGTCCAAGCCTCTGGACTCAAGTCCGGAAGGGATGCAGGGGCAGATTCTCCTTTACCTGGAGATATGCATTTAGACACATCGAGTCTCGCAGCTTTGATGTGAATCTCCCGCTGTCCTCCCATCACACACTTTCCTACGTCAGTGCCGGCGCTCCCCTCCTGTGCAGCCGTGGCCACCTCTGTCCTGCTCCAATCCTCCCTACGCCAAGTGCAGCTGATGATCGTGTCCTTCAGGCAAGGAGACCTGCAAGGGGATGGCTTATGTATGGATGACCCATACCCAAGTATTAAAGCAATTAATGCATTTCAGCTCAGGTTGGTGATGGGATTCCTAACAGAGGCAGTACTGAGAGGTTTCTGAGAGGTAGGATTTCCCCTCCTTTCCATTACTAAGCACTTGTTTCCATGGGATACCCCTCCCAAAACCTAAAAACACTCCTCACTTACCAAGTCCCTTAGTAGGACATATCCAAAAAGTAACAGCCTTTGTCACATTTATTCACTAATGTTGTATTCAACACACATATACAGAAAGGACAGGCCATCACCCCTGTGCACGCCCACAAAATTGCACTGAAAAGAGACAAGGGAACAAGCTTCAGATGTGTATTCTTTGGTGTAATACCCTCAAAGCAGAGAAATTACACATTTCCTCATGGAAATGTAGGAGCCTTGTTGAGATTTGGCAATGTGGCCAATAGTAGTGCTAAAGTTTGACTTACATTACTTCCCTTTTGCGGTAGCTTGTATACTATTGAATTCCATATGTACGTTTTAATTCCAGCAATAATGTTGCATTCTTTCTCTTGAAGTCAATACTGTACTTGCATCGGAAAGGCTGTGCCACTTTATTACCATAAACCACACAGATTTTAGAACTGACGAGGACTAGAAGGAAAATATTGCTCCATAGGGTGCTTAGGGCATTTGTGAATCTGATTCTGCTTCATGAGATATTTTCACTGCTCTGCTGATGGTCAGCTATATTCACATATTTTGGGGATTACATCTCTCATGCAGTGCTCCACGAAGGAACCAAACACAGGCATTGTGTTCTATTTGCATTTATCTGGAACTACTGAAACCAGAACAAATGTTTTATTATTATTATTATTATGATTGTTATTGGCTTCTAGGAGTACATCCTGTAATTGGCACTGTGCAAACACGTAACACAAAAGACAGCTCTGTCCCAAAACGTTTATAATCTAGGGAGCAAACTTCAAGAGAAGCAGGTAGATTTGTGCCATAAAGGGGGGGGAAGACAGAGGTGGAAGAAGAAAATCAAGCTTGCTTGATCACGCTGCTTCACAAAAAGTGAAAGGAAAAAAATCCTGTGCATTAGTGGGGTTTATAGGCTCCGTGTCAGGCTGTTCCTCTGGGGCGCTGGGAGTTACTCCACCAGTCACCGCTGCGTTTCCCAGCTTGGAATCATTTCTGTCAAAATCGAGAAAGTAGAGCACCCCAGCTCTCCTTTTGAAACATTTTATAGTTTATAGTTATTCGGCGTCTTGAAGAAAAGGTTCAAAATGTCCAGTCGGACCGCACCCAGAAATAAGATGGGAGCCAGAACCATTCACCGCAGTGTGACTGCTGGGTAGGAAACCGTGTCCGCCATGGTGGCAGCCAGGGGCTTTGTGGCCCCCTCCAGCTCTGCAGCACCCACAGGGCTGCGGAGGGCACCTTCCTCTGCTGAGCCGTGTAAGCAGCCAGCCTGCAAGCAGCAGAGTGTTAGAGATGGGAAACGGCATCCAGTCCTTTCCAGCTCTTGAGCTTCACACAAAGCCTTAGTGCATCTCAGGGCAAAACATAGTCTGTATGATGAGAGGGTGATTTTGGTGGTTGATTGACATTGGAGCTAGAGAACAAGCTTGTGAAAAGGGACTAATTATGAAAGAGAAAAAAACTCAGCTCTGAAACCCCATGGCCACTTTCTTGAATTGTTTAACAATTTCTGAGTTGGCGATAGCACCAAAATACTTTTCTGGTATCAGTACAAGAAAGATTCACTACTACCTCAGACAAGTCATATTTTAAATTGATTTATCATCTGTTTTCCAAGGAAGAAACAACATAAACACATAAAGGGTTTGACTGTTTAACTCCAGTCTATTTTACACAGATAATGCTTTTAAAGAGGGAGCTTGGATTAAAATAATTAGAGTTTCTTGAGGAGAGGACATAAGACAACAGAGATTTCCTGGGAGAAAAAATGTCTCTAACTTTTACTCTATTCAAACAACAAATCTGAGGCTGAGAAGAATATGTGCAGGGAACATTTATATAAATGGATAAAGACTGAAGTCTTGATCATACAGATTCTCAATAACCACCACAGAGGCAAAAAGTCTCAGTGGTGGAGATTCCCCATGCTGTCCCTCCAAAATGGTCGAGGAGGTTGTCAGTTGACACAACCTATGAAGAGATAAAGATAGTAGTCCTTATCAATAATGTGCTCTTAATTGCATAATTTGACACCTTTATCCCATAAAACAATTATTTGGATTTTCCCCTTCGGTACAGTTCATGTATCTCACACTGTGCTCTTCTTTTTTTATGTGTTGGGAGAAATTAATCTGCAAGCATGGGAGGTAGGTTTTGATGTAGACACCAGTCTGGTCCTAACCATCGGAGCAGGAATGAGTTGGCCACTTATCTGAGCTTCTGTGTTATACCTGAGAAGAAACACATGATTTCTGTAAGTTTGTGTCTTGCTTTTGTGCTAATAATTCATTTATCATTGTCCATTAACATGTATATGACAGAAGCTCTTATATAGCCAGTTACAGCTGAAACTAAGGTCCAAGAAACAACCATCAGGGGAAGAACTTTATGTAAATGCATCAAGAATTGGCTTGGTGGCAGGATCAAAAATTTTGATGTGATCCTCTGGGATAAACATGTCTACAAATTTGATTTTGGGATCCCCAAATTACTGTGCACACAGAAAAACAAATCTTTCTCACCTACAGACAAAAAGGAGAGGACAGTGTCACATTACCCAGGCACAGGTGTTTCTTCTTTTCTCCAGTTCCTCTCGCTCTTTACTCTGGTGTGTTCAATTGGACTTTACTTGGAAGGAGGAGAGGTTTTACAGTGGATAATCCTTTTTGTCCCTGAAATGCCCAACCTTGTTGTTTGTCTTTTTTTTCCTATGAATTTAACTCCTATTTCTAGAGATTCAATAGTTCAGCAATAAAAACCTAAAATCAGTCTGTTAGGATGTTCAGTCCAATTACGACTAAGACATGTAAGAGTATACAAACCTGGTAAGGTTTCCACAACATGTAGAACATTATAAAACATTGTTTACACATTTCATTTGAAATGCTGTCTTGCACAACCCTTGGATGTTAACAGATGCGATTAAAGTTTAAACTTACACCCAGCACTTGTTAATCTGCTTATAGCTTCCCTCAGCTACATGAAAAGGTATATATGAAAAGGTATATGCTAAGGCTGATGTAATTAACCTGGGTTTATGTAAGTCTGGGGCATGACATCTCATTTAAAAGGGAGCTAGCACCTCCTTTCATAAGCCTGGGAACTCCAGAGGAGCCTTATCTGGGAGCACCATGGTGCGTCGGCACCCACACTCAGAGAGGGCAGGGGCTGCCAGGGAGCTAGGCACAAGCCTAAAAATAATCTTGCAAATAATGTGACAGAATTGGGAATACTTTAATTTACATGCATGTAGTTTCAATAGCTATTGGCCAGCAATAACAGAGTTCCTATTTGCTAGCTAAGCTAACGAAGGACTGAAAAGTAGCAGGTTCAGCACAGATCCCTGCAGACCCCTTCTGAGGGCATCGTGGACAGAAAGCCACTGATGATTCAGCGGGTGTTTGGGGTCTCTGCTGTAGGGTGATTTCAGCAAACTTCATGTTGTTTTTATTGAGTGTAAGAAACTCAAGGTATACAACATCTAAGTACAACTTCCTATCCAGGAGGCCGCCTACTCTGTCAGGAAAGAAATTAGATAGATTTGACATGACTTATCTGTACTGGCTGTTATGCATCTCTTCATTGTCTTACAGGTATTTACAAATAGTTTATTTCACTACCTGTTCCCAAAAATTCCAACAATTGACATTAGGTGTATGAATTTTTAATTCCTTGATGTTTCAGTTGTGTTTTTTCTTTTTTTTTTTTTAAGTTTGGCCCTGTTTGTCCTCTTCCAGGCTTCTGCCATTTACAAACCCTCCATGAGCCTGTGAAGGCTCTGTCTATGGCACAAAATGAAACAGGCCAGACTGGCGTCCAGGATTGCTCAGGGCACACTCCAGAGCAGATATGTCTTGGGCAGAGCCAGTTGGCGTGGCCTAAACCGAGCCGTAAAGTTGTACCACTGGCAACAAGAAGTCCAATGCCAGAGCTCATTGCTTGGACCCTTTTTCTCTAGAAGTATGCATGTACTGAAAATTGCATGAACTTCTCTAAAATTGCTTCAAACTCATTATCTCATCCCAGGCTATATATAGGACATCTGCCTTCTCCCCATAAAACAACAGCTCTGGTCTGCCAGAAGTGTGGCACACAGGTGCATGGCCCTGGCTGAGCACCCACTGGGGAATTCCTGCCCCATCAACATGCCACTGGGACGTAAAGAGGGCATAGCAAGGGCAGAGAACTTTACCCACAGAGATTTTGCTGCCAATTCTGATCTTTAAAGATCTTTAAAGTAACCTTCTGTCTTCAAAACATTTTTTAGTGTAAAAGGAATGCTTCAAACAGGTAGAATTACAATGCCACACATATCACAGCCCTTCAAATATGTAGTATTTAAAAATCACCCCTTAGGATTTTGGCTCTAAGTCTGTATCTAGGTATTTTTCAGACAACATTTTTGCCTGATCCCTCACAGGAGAGCAGACGGAAGTCAGGATGCTTCAGGTCACAGATTTACTTCAAATCATTCCTTTTAACATCAGACAGGAAGGTAGCTCTTTCCAGACTTGATGAGTACCACTCACACAGTGCCCTGGATGCTCCTGTGGTTCTCTGTCATCCCCAAATCCTACCCTCAAGGGAGCTTTTGAAGGCTAAAGGAAGATTCCCCAGATAACAAAGCAGCAAGGTCTCCTGACACTAGCAGATTAAGATAACTTAGCCCTGGCTTCCTTTGCTCTAATGAGAGCTTTCAGCCTGCAATAATGTGAGGGGTGTTCAGATCTCACCCAGCACTACACAGGGACAGAGAGAACAAGCCAAGTGTCTCAGCTTCGGGTTTTGTTTACCAAGATCTGGCAGTCTGTTCTTGCAAAATGCTTGCCTCCTGCTCTCTCCATGGATTCTTTGGATCTGCTTCCCTCTAAAGGCCATTCAGTGAATTATCGTATTGCCCTGAACGTCAATCAAGTCTTGGCATGAAATCAGTTCTCAGATGTATTCCTTATCTGGAGAGGTGTTTGAGCTCTGTGAAGGAGAGGAATAAATACTTTAAGGGTTACTTCTTGTTGTAAGACAGCTTAAAAGAAGTAATGTTTAAATAAAGTCAGAGATTTTATCAGTGAGCAGAGGTTTTCATGACAAAATTTATCTAAAACTGTCTCAAGCATACATGATTTTGAAGTAGTACCTTATTGTATAGGAAAGTGAACCACAAAAGTGAACTGGCTTGTCCCAGGCAGAAACCAGGATCTGGCCATCCTAGCTCCAAGCCCTGGGCTCAGAGGAGTAAGCGATTCTCTCCAAACATGCTGGGGCGTTCAACGTCTCAGGCGTAGCTGCAGTATTGCTGCAGTTTCATGTGATCCCAGGTAAGGAACTTTCTGGTGTAGCAGAATTTGGGCAGACTGTGTCTTATCTCAAAAGGTGAATTGCTCCATCAGCTGAGAGGCTCAGATGTGCCATGAAATTGAGACCTTTAACTGAGGTGTTGGACTCCCACTGCATTCTGTGGATAAAGAGAAGCCCAAGCTGGAGAGGCACACTGAGAAGTTGGTAATTTTGTCTGCTTGGTTAGGAAAAAAAAAAAAGGAGGTGTTTAAAGTTTACTTGTTTGTTATTTGGGCAGACGGTGAGAAATGGGATAATCTCTAAGCATACTTGTAATCTGAGTAATAAACATTGTCAACCAGCATTTATGCTCAGCTTCAGCACTGTATAGACATCTCTGGAGGGGAGGGGATCAAATTTTAGGTAAATTGAATACCTCTCTCCAGTCCTCTCTGCAGGGGGAGCAGAGGAGGGCTCATCTAACTTAGAGAGAAGGGAACAACTGAGGTGTTTAAACATAGGACATCTTAAAAGTCTTTAAAAAATCTGGGACTTTCCACAGGCCTGGCAAATATGATACAGGAGACCCACATCCTGCAGTCAGGGCACTGAAGGATACCTCAGGGCAATTAAAATGGCATTAGCCACATACGTTTATGTACCTGCACTGCTCCTTAGTTGTTTTGTCTACTGGAATTGCCCTAACCAGAGAAGGAATTGTCCTTTGGGATTGCCTCTTTCTCTCTCCACAAACTATAAGAATCCACGTGACGAATTTGGAGTAAATCTTTTAGCTAAAGCTGGCTGAGCTGCACCCTGCCCCAACATAAGGAAGCAGCAGCAGGGCTCCTTATTAGTGCTTTAGCTCCCTCCAGATGCAATGTAGTGACTTCAGGTGGCTCCCGGCTGTTTGGGGTCCTCTTCTTAGAGACTGAAGTCTCCAGGTGCAGAGTTGCCCACACTGCCACTGGGTCTTCACCAGGCCCTTCTTCATCCTCACCATCATTGTCTGCTCTATGTCATTTAGTTCACTTCCAGGATCTCTTTTGGAGATAACTAATTAATTTGACCAAAACTTAGACTGGGATGTAGTTCTGAGGAAAGCAGGCTCCACAGATTGGCTTTACCAATAGGCAACACCTTCTCCCACACATGCTGACATGTTATACTGGGATGTGAAAACCTTAAATTCAGTTTCATGATATAAAAACACTGAAAAAACCCACCTTAAAATTCATAATTATGTCTTAGAGCCATCACATCAGATCTGGAAGAGATCCAAACCAAACGATATACAATGAGATCCCAGACAACTTGCTTTAGCAATAGCTAGCGGGTGGATATAAGCCACCCTGTAAAATTTGGCCTGAGCGCACCACCTCATGCCCAGGAGTGCCTTCGGCTGCCTTCAGCTATGCAGGGCCAGCCCTTAATTCTTACACGTTTAGGAAGGTACCAAAGCTATGCATGAATGCAGTGTTCACAGCGGCCAGCCCAGCTGACTCTGCAGCTCACAACAATGCTCTCCCAGTCGATAGCAAAGCCATTGCTACTGGGGACCTGTCAAAGGTATTAGTCACAAAGGTATCATGAAGGAAATCCTCTGCAGATCTTCACCCTCTTCAAAGCAGACAGAACAAATTCAAAATTAAGCCACGTTGGTGATTTAGGTACTTTGAACTAGATCTGAATCCCGAGCTACTGTATCATTTTATGAGGGTGCACCTCCTTTGTTCTTCAAGCTGATCCAGAATCCAGTTTCAGTGTTTCTTAAGACTGCTCATCTTTGCATTCTGCATCCACACAGCCCGCCCTGCAATCATCTTCTGCACTTAACTCCTGCTGTTAACAAGAGTACTGCCACATAACTCGCACTTCCCAAGGTCAGCCCAAAAATACAAAGTCCGTACAAGCAACAGAACATTCAAACTTAATAAATGAGAAATTTTTAAAATAGGTGAGAGAGCAGATATTGCCGAAGGTGTTTTGGAATGGCTACAAAACGTTAGACAGAACCAGTTTTGCAAGAACTGTGTCCAGAGTATCTGGAGAGTCCAAACCTCTGTGAAACACTGCTGTGAGAGCAGAGAACAATGTACAGTAAAATGAGATATCATGAATATGGGTAAGTATTATTTACAGAAAATATTATGTTCTTTAGCAGGTGATGGGGGCACAAAGAGTGTTAAAATGGGAAAGGATGTAAGATAAATCTTCTACCAAGAAGTTGTTTATAGAAAGAAGTTATATAAAACCAGTAAGGTTTTGTCATTTATAGACACAAAGCTGCCTACAACAGTAGCTCAGTGCAGTGGAATAAGGAGATAAACAGGTGAGTAATTAGGTTAATTAGAAAGCACTGTTCAGAGTATGGCTGGCTTGGGGGAAAACTGTTCTCAAAGATATATAACAGACCTCAAGGTCACTGAAGATTAGCCGATCAAGGATTTCTTGTCCACTTCAGTGTGCAGAAAGTGCAAATAACTAATCCTCTCTCTCCCCCATCAGGGAGATCACTATCCTGCATACATAAAGAAAAAGATTTACCTTCTTTCAGCTACTGTATGATTGGAGGTATCAGGTTGTCACAGCTGAAGATGGAAATACTCTAATGTCCAAAAAATGGATGCAAAGAGGACAGTAAGAATTAAATAACTAGTTTCCGCTCTCCCTACTGTCAAAGAAAAGCAACTCACCCCACCTATCTCAGACAACTATTTTTGGATATGATGTCTCTCCCTCTCTGTTGTCTCCGTCTTGCCTATAGAGCCTGCCTAGAGAATTGGCATAAACTACCCCCTGACATTTTAGTCTGCTCGAGCTGGGCTAGATGAGACACATCTTAACAGTGCAAGTGTCTTCAGCAGTGCTTCATCGTGAGCTAGGATGACCACCTCTTGAAAGGGAGGTTTAGTTACCTATATCTGTGACACTGGCAGATGGTCAGTGTGTGCTATTTGTAATGGTCATTTGGTACCTGTGCACCTTCCGTAGCTGCCTGTGCAGATAATTTTATCTCCATAATCTGAAAGCACTGGCTGTAGAGTCTGTATGTTATGTTCCCAGACAGTTTGCATCTCAGGAGCGTGGAATAAAAAGGAGTTGCAAAGCCTAATTTTAGTAAAGTTTTCCAGGGAGTAAATTGCCCTGTACTCAAGCCAAAAAAAGGTCTGGTAAATTTGAGAAGAAAGATCATAGGGGCATAGTTTGGTTATCTTAGGAGCAGTTGGTACCAGGTCAGTGTTGTGGTTTAACCCCAGCCAGCAACTAAACACCACAGAGCCGCTCACTCACTCCCCCGCAGTGGGATGAGAGAGAGAATCAGAAGGGTAAAAGTGAGAAAACTCATGGGCTGAGATAAAGACAGTTTGATAGGTAAAGCAAAAGCCGCGCACACAAGCAAAGCAAAACAAGGAATTCATTCGCTACTTCCCATGGGCAGGCAGGAGTTCAGCCATCTTCAGGAAAGCAGGGCTCCATCATGCGTAACGGTTACTTGGGAAGCCAAACGCCATCATGCCGAATGTCCCCCCCTTCCTTCTTCTTCCCCCAGCTTATATACTGAGCATGACGTCATATGGTATGGAACAGCACTTTGGTCAGCTGGGGTCAGCTGTCCCAGCTGTGTCCCCTCCCAGCTTCTTGTGCACCCCCAGCCTACT
Source organism: Theristicus caerulescens (assembly GCA_020745775.1). Lineage (NCBI taxonomy): Eukaryota > Metazoa > Chordata > Aves > Pelecaniformes > Threskiornithidae > Theristicus > Theristicus caerulescens. The sequence continues at coordinate 75,633,864 of CM036559.1, read as the reverse complement.
CGCTGGTGGGGTGGGGTGAGAAGCAGAAAAGGCCTTGACTCTGTGTAAGCACTGCTCAGCAATAACTAAAACTTCCCTGTGTTATCAGCACCGTTTCCAGCACAAATCCAAAACCTAGCCCCCTACTAGCTACTATGAAGAAAATTAACTCTATCTCAGCCAAAACCAGCACATTCAGCTACCCAAAGTATCACAACAAGTGCCTCAGTTGAGAACTGCTGAAGCAGTTCACCAAAAAAAACAAAAGCAGGCCACCAAGACCCTTGCCTCAGCTAAGCCCTTCAGATAGCACAGGGCCACAAATTCTATCCCACTAGTGGGGCTCCCCTCCATCACCTGGGGAAAAAGTTTGAGTTTAAATAAAGGTTTAAATATTCCTTACAGAAGTGCCTCAGTGAAGTGCTCAAGGTTAGGGAAATGAATCTGTAGCACTGTCCCAGACTTGAACACCAGGCATTTAACATGTGCATTGCTCTGCAGCTTTGCCTTCTTCCCCGTGGTGCCTACAGAGACCACCCATTACAAAGGCTGGGCAGAAGGCAGGAGTAGCTCCAAGCACTGGTGCTGGGATGTTCAAACACGGGATTCTTGTAGATCTTCAAGTCCAGCCTCTTACGCATTGTCTGGTAGATGTCAAATTCTAGATGAAGTTTGGGAAAGTTTTAGAAATGGAATATATAGTATATTGGGGTAACTGAGAGAAAGATCTGCTCATAAGAAAAAAGGTGAATGCAGAAGCCATTGAGAAAAGATACAGAATTGTGTTTCAAATAATGTAAGGCTCAGATGTGAGAAAAAAATTATATGCTAGGAGGAAAACAAATGCTTTCATGTCCTCAAAAGGACCACTGACCAGGTCATTTACTATGATTTTTTAATTCTGCTGAAAGGCTGAAATGTAATAGTACCTGGAAAAATGATGCTTGGGAGTTCAGGCAGACTCATTCACCAATTCCAAATAATAAAAGTAGCATTTAAAAAGTACAACCAAGAGGATCAGACAAATAAATTGTCTGGAAAAAATGAGCAGGTCAGTACCATGTTGTCTCAGCTTTTTAGAGTAGCAGGGGAAGAGCAATAGAACATCTCCCACATACACAGGTTTCTCCCCTGCAAGAGCAAAGGCATGCCTCCTGCCCAGGGAGCAATGTGTGACCGACTGCCGCTTCAAATGGAGCTTGCCTTAGAAGTGATGGTGAGGGACAGCTTTATGGGGCCTTGTGAGAGGGAGGCAGATGGCCATTTTATGCTGTTACCAGCACGTTTGTTCCCGTGTTCCTCTGTGTCATCAAAACAAGAATGAATCCCTGCCTCCAGAAAACTCTTGCAGTCATTTTAGAGTTGCGGTGCAGCTGAGACAGATGAATCCTCAAGAGTAGAAAATAATATTCCTTGAAAGATAAGGTGCACTACAATAGGGGACATATAATTTGCCCCATAACATCTGGAACTCTTCAACACAACACAGAGACAGACGAGGCATCCAAAAGAGAAAAAATAAAGAGTAACTAGGTGGGGTAAAGTTGAACAAGTCAGTACAGAGGCAAGGAGTGATCCATATTCTTGGCTTAGGGCTGTGAAAGGGAAAAAATAAGTAGGCAAGAAAAACAAAAGTGATGACGGATGAGTAAAAATGTAGGAAAAGATTTCAGGTAGGAAATTAAGCAGGTAAAAGGCCATTCCCTCCCCCACAGAGATGCCATGAAGTGTGAGAGAATACACGTAAAGCCCATCAGATAACTTAGCTGAAGAGAATCATGATGCTTTGACCAGCAAACACATTAAAAATCCAGGCCTACTCACAGGCAAAGTTTGCAGCAGTAGACCTTTGCTGGAAAAAGCATTATTTTTAGGACAAAATTATTCACACTGGAGCTTCTCTGCTATCCCACTGAATGCCAAAGGACAGAAAAAGCCCAGGCATTTCCATACAGATCACTTTGCACAGAATACATTTGTCTCAAAATCTCCCATAAACTCCTCCCATTCCACACCAAAAAATGTAGTGGTCTCTTAATAGCTGGCAAGAACAGGTCCAGAGCTGTATATGTTAATCAGATCCCAATTCTGCAAGCACAGAGTGGTAAAGCTCTCCTACGCCTCCCTCCCTCACCGCCCATGGAGCGCCAGAAGGACCTAGTACCGGAGACCGGAGCAGCGGCAGCCTACCATGTCTTCCTCCCAGAGGTAGTGAATGACTCGATGAACAAGATCTACGTGAATAGATATCTGAAGAGATGGCTGTAATTCAACTGAGGGCAGTAAGAGGACACGCCAAGGCAAACACATTCCACATGACTTGCAACACAGTGTGAAATTTCACCCTATCTAAATAGCACAGTAAACGTGAATGTTATATTTCCCAAGATACTGGTCAGACACATCCTTTCCCCTAAGGAGCAGACGTGGAGGAAACATAGCATCCCTGCTCCTTACCCCTGAGAGGCAGATCGGAGGGATTCCTGCCATGAGGATGACCATGTTGCCCGCTGATCCCACCTGCTGTCTGCCTGGGTAAAGAAAGATGCTTCAAAAGCTGTGTACTCTGGCAGCCAGGGCACACAGAGCCAGGGAATTACATAAATACCAGCAGCTCCTGGTAAGACAATGAACAAAGGTGTATTCCTTCCCCTTTCCCGACGTGACCTTGCTCTGTTCAAGCTGTCTGCAGTACGATACCTCGATTCCACCATAATTTGAGGCCATACCCTTCCACATGCATAAAAGCCAACCCGCTTGTTATGCTGAAAGCAGATTTTTTGCTTGTGTCTATACTTTATTAGTCAACAGCCAGGCTCATCCAACCACAGCTGGAGCAGGTATTATCTAAGAGGAGAGAAATCCTTCCCAAGTGTGACCACAGAGCCTGTCCGCAGACAGAGGATGACGCAGACAGGCGCCAAACCATGGGCAGGGTGTGCAGTTTATCACTGGTCCAGAAAGTTTCTCTTCCAGAGGCGCACAGACACAGTCACTCATTTCAACAGCACTGCCTCTTGAGTTGAGCAGTGCTTAGGAGGTGGGACTCACCTCATTAATTTTAGCAGTCTAAAGGGGATGTCTAAGGTAATCATCCTAAATTCCTTCTTCAATAAGTGAAAACAGACAGGCGTCCCCAGAGGGCAATGTGTATGAAGCCGATGAGCTAGATCACCCTCTGGAAGTGACCATCCACTACACACGGAGCTTAGAGTCAGTGGCTTAGGCTAAATCCTAAACTTTAGACAACTAGGTTAAGAGAGACAAATCCCATCCGAAATGAGTAGGTGGCTCAGGCTTGTGGCTCATAGGTGAGACCTGTGGTCCATGTCCTCATGGACTCCTCCGTATTCATAGCCCTATTACGTGGAGAGTAAGTCTTTCTTACAAAATGACCATATTTCTCATTTTCTGTGCCTTCCTACCTCCACGCCAAAACACTCCTAGTTGTTGAGAGGTTCTTCCTCAGGGCTTGCTACTACTTTTTATGCCTGTGTTTTCCCTGCCCACGGGCAGCATATTCTGAAGTGCCACACATTGCCATGTCTCCTGGGTCCACAGGAGACAGGTTTCTTTCTTTCAGGTGTGTTTGAGACAGGTTTGTTACTTTCTTCTGCTTTCTCACTTCTTTTCACCTTCCACTCCTGTTGCAGCCTCTGCATCCCCACGCTCCCATGTTGCTCTTACGGAGTATCGAAGTGTGAACAGACCTATTCCTCCATCACAGTGCGGAGTTTGGGAACTCACAGGAAATTCAGTTCCCAAAGAACAGATTTTTCCCATTCTCAGAAAGCCTAGGTGCCCTGTCACTGTGAGGTCCCAGTAGCAAAATATGTTCAGGTCCAGGATCAGCTGGAGTGCGAGAAGCCAAACTGCCATGCAGGTCTGCAGGAGGAGGGAGCCACCACCAATTTGCACAGCCAAGGCTGGGAGTGGGGAGCAGTCAAGGCTCCCTGGGTGCAGAGCTTGGCCAGAGCTGCAAGGTCTCCATTTCAGGGGATCAGATGATGGTTCGGAGGGTAGTGGGGGCCACTGGGGCTCTACTAACCCTGCATGACTCTGCCCACCACACAGGGAATGCTGGTCATTGCTGCAATGCCCAGCACTGAGGAGGAGCTGCATGGTAGGACCCCAGACCTTTACTGATGCAAAATACAGGCATCTCTAACAAGCCATTTTTGTGCAGTTGTGGGTAAGAGCAGCTTCAGACCCAGCCTGCTCTTTGTGGAATGGCAAAAGGATTGGACAGAAAATTTTTATATATACTCCAGTGTTAGTCTTTTCCCTCAGAAGAGGTGGTGGGTCCACATCTCTGCATATCCATATCCCATTGCTCCTCCCTTTTCAAGGACAGTTAGCAAAGCTAACACCTAACAGCTCAGCAAAGCAAAGTTAACTGTCAGGCTGGTGTCTGACTTGATCCTGCCTTATCCAGACTGGACAAGAGAACTGGCCTGAAGGACAGCTGATTTCACAAAATGGATCTCATTTCTTCGCCCTGGCAAAGCTTCTTTTCTTTCTGAAGCTCAAAATGACTGGAGGCAACTGATTATTCCAGTGACCCTTTTCAGACCATTGGCTAAGACTCTGACAAAGATGTTATGAGCAGGGTTAATACACATTATTGGTCTGTCAGCAGTACAAAGAGTAGTTTGTGATCCTTGCAATTTTAACACAGTAAATCCATCTCTTGATATAAGTGTTTATTTACTGTTCACTTGCTGATACCTAGCCAGCATGCAGCAAGCTTCTGAGTGATCACACATCTCCAACACGTGACCGCGTGGCATCAGCGGAAAGCAGATACCCTGCAATGACTTCTGCTGAGAGCATACAGACTGGGGACTCTGGTAACTGCCTGCTCCACTTTAGTTTATCCTGCTTAAATGACAAGTTTGGAAGAGGTGTCATTCAGCTGAATTGGATAAAACCACTCAGAGACAGGAATGTGCAGATCCTACCTGGAAAGTTGTCCATACTCTTCTCATGCCCCTTTTCATACATGTTTCAAGTTTCAGACAATGAATCTCCCACATAAGTGGGCGAACTGGCAACTCTCTCTTTTTTGATAGCAGAAATTACCATTCTTCCAAAGTCAGACTCGCTAGGTCCAACCATTTCTTTTGCTTGCATTATCCGTCTGCCACATTTCAGCTTGTTCAGGGAGATAAGGCGTGTGATGTAGCCCTGAAAAGTGCCATTTCTTCTTACAAGTGAAATAATAATTGCTGTTTGCTTTCCTGTGACTGGTTATAGGATCTGATTATGAACTCAGAGCTGCATAAATCTTAACAGTGTAGACGCTAATCGAGTAATGTCACTGTAAAACTGCCATAGTTGAGATCATATTCAGACTTGTTGGGTCGTTTTCTGCTCTGGATTTTCCAGGTGAACAGATACCAATAGACTTTTTTTTTTAAATCTTTGCTTTCATTGCACTTTGGCATACTCACTTGGAAGTCATATTTCACAAGAGACCACAGTCTGGTTATTAACTTCATCAGCAGATAAAGTCACAATTCAGGAGCCATGTGTACCAGTGCTTGTAGATGATCAGAACTGAAGGAACAGTCAGCACCTAACGAGTTGTTCATTGTGCCAGGTCTGCTCTAGGAAAAATGAAGAGAGGACTTCACTGCATAGATGTCTTTTTAGATTTTATTACATCAATGTGCCAAACATTTTTTCCAGAAGAGGGCGCAAAATTTATCTCCAGCAATACAAAAGAACTACGTTGCTGCCAGCCTGTATTTGTGCATGCTGAAACCTTTTCAGACTGTTTCTATCACCATTTGTAAATATGGGATTCGACATTAAACATAGTAAAAACGCCATCCTGTGACATTTATAATGTAGATGACTACATATGAATCTGTCAGTCTTGGTTCTTTTTACAGTCAGCAAAACGAAACAAGCACTTAAAAGCACACAGTTCATCCCATTTCACCCTATATTTGATCAGCGGAGTAGCTCTCCAGACTCCTTTGACTATGTTGCCTGGAGCTCTGATGGCCACTGCGGAGCCTGGACATCTGTCTAACATGCGGACACCTACAACTAGATGTCTAAATCTAGGTGTCTACAACCTGGAACTGAATCCTACATCTGCGGTAGGATTCACCTGACCTATTTTAGACAGAGACAAGGCTGACTAGCCAAGATGTAGACATCTGGACTTTGGACATCTAAGTCAGAGAGAATCCCACCTCTTCCCTTTGCCAGGTAATGCTCTGCAGTGACAGTCTGGGACAGGGCTACCCATACTGTGCTTATTGCCAAACACCCGTTGTCATATTACATCATATTCATTGCAAATTTAAGTGAACTTATGGAAAGTTCTGATTACTTCGTTTGTGGGGCTGTTGTCAACATTGCAATAGAGACCAGGATGAAGGGCCCCTTGCAGAGACGCTAAAGAAGTCATGATGAAAATGGCTGGCCAGGGAAGGGAGAGGAAGACGAGTGTCACTGTGGTTAGACCACACTGTTACTTATGCCAGCTGTCGCACAGATCAATAGCTCCGTTTATTCACCTGTCATTAGTCCCTGTTACCATTTCACATGGCCTTTGTCAGTGCTCTTTAAACTTCACAGACTGGCAGATCTTGAGGAGATGTTGAAAGCTTGAAGTAAGCCCTTCCTGCTAAGTCTTCCTTATAAATGTTCACATGAAAATGAACAAGCATGGATCATTATTCAAAATAATGACTCATTTCAGAGATGTACATGCTGTGTAGATTGTATCACCTCCACTGGATATGATACAATCTCCAAACACAGTCCTGCTGTGATTTATGTATTCACAAAGAGTTGCTTTCAGCTCGAAGATGTAACCCTGCCCCTTAAGCATATATACAGCAGTCATCACACAAAACCACTTCTGTTAAGGTGTCTCTGCATACTCGGGTGCAAAGCGAGAGTCACATTTCTAGCTGTGGTCCAGCCAAATGGGGAGGTTACACAGCGTGCCTGCCTGTCGTCTCAGCCTACAAAGGTGGGGAAAATTTTGTTTTTCTCTGGGGTTTCCCATCTGAAGATTGCTTCCCAGACACAAAAGCATTTTAATCTCACCCCTACTCCCAGCAAACAGGGATAGCTAATAATTATGTAGTAGTATTGTATTAGTTTAAGAAGCAACAAAAGTAAGTCTAAGGTAAATTCATGAGCATGCTAATACATTAGGCAAGGTGAACCTTTGCTATCACAATTTAGAGATCCTTCCTGAAATGAGCACCAGAAAAGTGTTTGGGAGCTGAATAAACAGCATTTACAGTCCCCTCCCCACTTCTTGTGCACCCCCAGCCTACTCGCTGGTGGGGTGGAGTGAGAAGCAGAAAAGACCTTGACTCTGTGTAAGCACTGCTCAGCAACAATGAAAACATCTCTGTATTATCAATCAACACTGTTTTCAGCACAAATCCAAAACATAGCCCCATACTAGCTACTAGGAAGAAAATTAGCTCTACCACAGCCAAAACCAGCACAATCCTTCACTGCTTCCAAAATAACAATAAAACCCACCAGGACCAGGCTCATAATGAAGAAAGAACCACTGGCAATTGGTTTTGGATGTGAACTATTTAGTGAGTTGGTCAGGAGCAGAAATCATTCAAATGAGACCATAAGTCACATTGCAATGGTACAGAGCGTGCCCACGGAAATGCTGAACACTGTCCTTATTGACCATCTGAGTATCAGGAAGGGCTTGAGATAGCTTATCTAGCCAGGTGAGACTGCCACCATAAAAGAAAAAAGTGAAATCGGCATCAAATGCTGGAAACCAACAGGGAAAGAACCTCAGAAACACCTCTGCTACTGCAGCCCTATTGAAAACAAATGGAGATTACTCAAGTACTTCCCTATTACAAAAATCCCAGCTGTTGCATAAACAAACCAAGCCAGAATGTCATACTTCGTCGTAACCCGCTGTTTGAGAGGAGCTGATAAAAGATAACAACCCACAATTCACAACTGGCTCATTTGGGAAATCTTCTCTAATGGACTAAACACACTAAAGCAAGTTCTAACTAGCAAGAACACAAATAGTGTAGAAAGGAAAAAAAAAAAAGGATGAAAAGCAAAATCCTCATGAAATTAATGTCCTGATGGGCATTTTTAGGCCAGGGGTTTTTTAAGGCGAAACTACAAAGGAAGTACCTCTCTGTTTTGCAAGTAAATCTAGCTAATTCCTGATAAGGCCAATGAATTGCTGTAATTATTACATGCCCATCCCACTTCTAGTAATGAAAAATCCTAGGGATATACAGGTGGTAGGTAGTAGTATGTAGGAATATCTAATGCAGAAGAAATTCTGTGAATAAAGAAAAGCCCTGTGATCAGACACCATTTGTAGTCTCCAGCTGTAGATTTCTGTAAGGAGAGGGAAAAGAACATTTTTATCTGCTAAGTGGGGGTTGGGTTACTTTAGTCTCCTCTGCTTATCCTAAACCTTTCTTTCTCTCTTGCTATTTTATGAATTGGCTTCATCAGTTTGTAGCGGTAATGCTTACTTATTGAGCTGTATATGTGTTTAATTTTCTTAAGAGAAGATGAAACTGTGGTTGGTGGGGTTGGTGGGGTTGTTGGCTAATAATTTTGCTCCTATATCACGGAAATAGCAGTTTTGATAAAAGCCTGATCTCTCTTTCCTATTCTGAGACATAATATAAGGCTGGGATATAAAAAAGTCTTTGTATCACATTCTTTCAATATATGCAAAAAAAATATATATACATATGAGCGTGCTTGTTTGCTTTGTTCTAAGATGTGAGAGATTTTCTTTGTGAAAGATCAGTGATGGCTATTTCACTCTGTTTGATAACCTGCAGAGCAAATTCTGCTCTCAGGGACATGCATCCTAGTCAAATGGCTTTATTTTATTTACTGTGGTATATTAATATATTCAATGATGCATGTGCCACATCATAAACGATTTGGGATAATTTCTCAGCATGATGGGTATGTGGCATGAATCGTTCCCCTAAGCGCAGCTACAGGCTTTGATGTACTCAAGGGAGGGCTTCCTCCGCTGAGTTTAAAGTTCAGAAGTTCAAAGGCACTTCTAATTAGAAATTAACCACGACACTTCAAAAACGAGAAGGGAATGACCTACTCCACGCCTGAAGAACTTGGCAGGGGCCATTCTCACAAGCCAGCAGACACCGGCGTGCCAAGAAGTGTCTCGCAGAGGCGGAGTTGAGGTCAGGGGCAGCACAAATAGGAGAGTGACCTCTTACAGTCCTGCCTTGGAAAACACAGCCCCTTGGCTTCTCCCAGCCTTGTTTGGAGAGCAAGGTCTGCAACACGAGCTGGAACGGGCTTTATTTACAGCTGTCCGTATTGCTCTGACCCTGTGGTAGATATCTAGCTGAACAGCCAGACAGATGCCCACCCTTGGGGCATCATTCCAGCTCCAGAGAGTTCAAGCAAATCTTTAACTTTCCTGTCTTTCTGGTGTGGTGTAGAAACCCCTAAGCCGACAGACGGAGGTAGCAGGTTAATCACTGAAACACAGCTGGGCAAAGAGCCTGTCAGCTGCTAGGCGTGCGTCCAAGGATGCCGCTGCTCCCTGCCAAAAGCCAAGAAACACACCGGTGCCCGTGAGATTTGCCAGGCAACCGTGCAGTTTCTGCTTGCACGAGACGCTTGCCTGTGGGGGAATCACTGCTGGAGACGTGAGAGGGGCAGAGGCATGAGGGCCCAAAACTCGAGGATGCCCGGTTGCTGAGCCACTCACGCCGCGACTCGTCGGGATGAGAGCAGGCAGCCGATGCGTACAGTTAGGTGGGAGGCCTGGAAGAGCCCAGGGCAGTACTGGGCTGGTGCAGTGGACAAGCGGAGGCTGCTCGGTCAGCACTCCAGGAGTGAGGCTTGCTAGAAAAATATGAGAAATAACTTCTGTTGAACACAGGGGAGATTGCACTTTCCCTTTGTTTTAACTGTGCCTTTTCCTTTCTATACTTTAAACTCAGTTCTCAAAACCCATCATTTCTTTCATTTCTCTGGTCACCCTGGGTAGAGCTGGGGCTAGTGACCTTCAGCCAGCATCCCCCCAGAAGCAGTGGCGTGAAACAAAGCGGCTATGGGGCTCTGCAGAGAGAGCCCGCAGGTAGGCAAGAGGGACTTGCGCCTTGGGTTGCGCTTAAGCAAACCTCAGCCTGCGGAGGCGTCCAGCACCGGGGCTCGTGCTGCCAGAGCTGGAAAACAGTTGTGGCAGAGGTGGGTAAAACCCTGCAAAGTACAGGCAGCAAAAGGGCTTGGAGCAACCTCCAGGGCATTGCACCAGCTGGATGAGGATCCCAGCTTGAGGTTAGCTCCTGTTTGGGATAGGAGGAAAACTGAAACTGGTTCAGGCATCTGATCCCAAAATCAATATTTTTCATAGCTCAGGGCAAGTGACATGTCACCGGAAAGCGGCCGGCGAGGACAATGGCTGGCACAGGACCACAGCTCCACAGGGCTCTGGTGCGCTCAGCCACTGACCAGCCTGCGCACAGGCCTCTATAAGCTGATGCCTGTACCTAAGGCAGTCCCTCTAGGTTTCCTTTACAGGCAAGAAAATTCCTTTCATAAATCTGCGCATCTCCCAGAGACGCCCTGTATTTAATGGGACTGGAAAGGGGAGGGCAGGATTTATGACTGGGAATTGAATTTCGTGCATGATTATGTTTTGCATTTCATACCGAAGTACAGTATTTTGCATTAACAGTATATCCAGCAATAACACAAACACTTCCTCCAGCTGAATTTTAACATTTGTGTCAGGTTCTTTAATGGATGCAGCAAACCTGTAGCTTTTGCGTGCCGGCTTATGTCCTAACTCTCTCTTACCAAATCAGGTTTTTCCCGTATGTACATAGAAAAAGTTAACACTTCCCAGAATACCACATGAAAAAAACGCTCTGGGCTATCTTTCCAAATAAACCCTTAATCCTTAGACATCACCGAAAGCCATTTTTGTCAGTAGTGCACCAGCCTGTAGAAAAACAAAGAGTAGTCACTACAATAAGCACTGGTGTCTCCAACCTCACTGTTTGGCACCCACTGGCATTTTTATTTTGTTGGTATTTGTCAAGCAATTTACAATCAAAAGCCACCACTTTGTCACATGGAGACTTCTGAAATTTATGAATTTGCTGTTGGAAGGTTTTCTGATTCCTACCTACATGTAATACATAACTACACCAGAAAGAAAGGGGAAAAAAAAGAAACTAAATTTTCCTAGAGTTGCCACAAAGTAAACAGATTGCTTCATTATCCCATTTTCTCCCACTTTACAACTTTGCTTACTGGAAAAAAGTGCAGTGCAATATTTAAATCCACATAAAAGCCTTACCACCAAAATCAGAAACATTGACCGTGTGCATGAGGCATCATTCAGTGCTGCAAACTTGCCTTACAAACTGGACTTAGGTCAAAACTGTTTAAGAACTTCTCCTTTTCTAAAAGTTGAAATGCATTTCTGACATGCAAAAAAGACTTTACATAGTTTTAACTCTAAATTCTCAAAAGTGATTCTGCCCTTCTTCACCTGGCTTGCAGCTAAAATGAATTAAAAAGCTAGAATGGACATCTAAATGAGCCACAGAAATAAATAGTCAGCTGAGAAAAGACACTGGAACACAGAAGAAAACAGAAAAACATAGTGCATACCTGAATCTCTATTATCAGTGGAAAATGCTTTATTTCTTTACAAGGGCAATGGCAAGGTAGGACTGCTGCAATGTAATGAAAGAAAAATATTTTCAGTGTGGGAACATGAAAGCATTAACAGAACAGGCAGAGCACATTGTGTCCTGCCCTTGGCGCATGTCTTGTTGGCTACTCTGGACTGTGACCCAGCAAAAATAAGCAGTCCAAATGAATTTTCTCCTAGGTAATATACTGCTTCATTTACTACGTGCAGTAGATGCTGGCAGACTGTTTTCTCGACAGTCAGCGTGGGGGCACGACATTGCACTGAGGAATAGGAGGCCCCCGTGCTGCACACAAATTGCACACAAAATGAGCCGAAGCACCGCTTGGTACACTAAAAAGCTTCCGAGTACATTTGATCCATTTGATTTTTGACAAGGCAGTGCTCTCAGAGGCTAGGAAGATGGGGGAACCTGCCCATGTCTCCCAGCACATGCACGCTCCCATTGGCAACTATGTTTTTAAGGGTTTTTTTCTCCTCAGATCTCATTATGGTCAGTTTTATTTGTGGTTCCTTAAGCTCAGCGAGTTTAAATTTGGTTTTAAATCTGCCCTCTTTATCCAAGAGCTTCTGCTTCTGCAGGCAGCCCCCCTTTTTGCTGGAGGGTTTTACCCACTTCTGTCAAATCCGTCTACTATCACTTCTATTTCAAATACACGGACTACTTTAGAAACCAAATCAAACCCGTAGGATCAAAAGAAGCAGTATTACTGACGGATCAAATGCACATTAATTTCAACCTCTGTTTATCAATTTTTTGAATCTGTATTGATCAAAAAAGAGTCCCATATTATTTCCTTATTCCCTTTGTTTCTGAGTTGCTTGAGCATGTTGATCTAAGTCAGCTTTTAACTCCACTTTGTCACCGTGACCTTTTTTGATCCCAGCCCGTTTGCTCGCAGATTAAGTCACACTACAGAAGCTGCTTCACTCCAGGTTGTGGTTTTCATGCTCCTGGTTAAATGAAATCTTTCTATGACACCGGCTGGGACAACTGGTGCCTGATAAACAGTGGAGCCGGAGATGGTAAACCACAACACCCTCTTTGTGACACAACCCTTCTCTGAGTAAATATGGGGCTGCTGTGGGAATCGGGGAGAGGAACCGGAGGAGAGCATGGGGAAGAGCTTCCTTGCAGATGGAGATACTGCAGCAAGGCATAAAGCAGCCCCTCACCTTCACCTGTCTCCCATTCGTCCCAGCTGGAAACTGGGACAAATTTGTGTCAAGGGTTAGGTAGTACCTAAGCAGGACTAGGTACAAAGAGAATGGTGTAAATTATTACCCCTCGCCCATGATGTCCTGTCATCTCCTCCACTGCTGCCTCCAGCTGCTACCACCCCGCTTTAGCTGAAGCACACGCCTATCATCTTTGCTCCTTGCATCCACTCGGGAAATGAGTCCCTCTTTTCAGAAGCTCCTCTCTTCTCCTCATCCCTGCTCCGCTGTCTCGGGAAGGGTATTACACTGGCAGAGCTAAAGGCCTCCGTGCCATGCTCCCCGCTTTGGGTTTTCTTTAGCATATCCAGAGGCATCCTCAAAAAAAAAGGGGGGGGGGGGCGTGACCATTGGAAAAATTTCCCTACGTGTAAACAGCTGGAAAAGTAGTTAAATGTATCGCTGTTATGAACTGAAATACACATATCTGTGAAAAGAAGATTTCAGCATGTGGGCTAAATAACAGGGTAGCAGGGACCACATGCAACCATGTTCTGAGCATAACATATAACATGTAATCATTAGTGCACCGGTATGCCACTTTAGAGCTATAGTAAGCCAAGTGCATCCCAGTGCTACTCTATTTGCTTCAGTCAGGTCACAAAATTGTAGGATAATAGAATAATTCAGGTTAGAAGGGACCTCCAGAGGTCAGTCCAAAATGCGTCTAATCAGATGGGCTTGTTCAGGGCCATCACCAGTTAAGTCTTGAACACCTCCATGGAGGGCGATCCCACAGCCTTACTGGGCAGCCTGCTCCAGTGCTTGACCATCCTCATGGTAAACAATTTTTTCCTAACACCTAAGGGTAATTTCCCATGTTCCAACTCAGGCCCCTTGTTCTGTTGCTGTGCTCCTCCCAGAGGGTTGGCTCCAGCTTCTCCGAGTCCTCCGACTGGGAGCTATCCTGGCGCCTGTAAAAGATGACAGACTCCTCGTGCCCAGATCTACCAAGTGCTCAGGAAACGGCAGAGACCAGCTGTGGCACACGAGGGCAGAGGACATGCTTGGTGGGAAAGCGTTCCTGCTCCGGGAACAGCAAGGTCCCAACCCTGGCCTGCAGCTTGGCCACCGGTCAGGACTCAAGCTCTTCATCATTACAGCTCACTGCAAGGATCGCTTCTGAACACTGTCTGCTTTGGCAAGAGATTTGCTTATCTGCCTCCCACCCCGATTAAATCCTTTTAAATTCCATTAGATACAGTATTCTTTTATTTTGCAAACACTTTCTAAATCGCTTTACGTAGGGCCCCACGTTCTAAAAATCAGTCTGAAAATGTCCCTGCTTTCCACTGTGACCTACCTGGGTTTAGCGAAACTTAATTTGATGTGGAGGCAACTTCTGAACGCCAAGAGCTGCACCTGTGCTGTTGGCCAGGTGGAATGCACCTCCAGTAAAGTAGGAGATGCACTTCTTCACATTTCCTGCTCAGTTTGTTAAACAGGTTATATCTATTTTTAAAAGCATTGTATTACAAACTTTCAGGGAACAACACAGGCTTTTTTCAACAAAATTAAGCCAAGCTGGAAAAAAAAAAAAAAGAAATAATGCATTAATCTCAGTGTCAAGAAACAAAGTCTGTAATGTCTGAATGCGCTGCACAGAATGGGAGAGGGGAAAGTTTATTGGCTCGTGGAATGCAATTTTTCACTCCTTTAAAACACTCTGGGTTGTCACTTCCTATTAATTTTTTACTTTTAGTTACGTAATATATGAACCACATAGCTTAAAACCATTTTTGTCCTGGCAGTTTACAAAAGACGTGCAGTAATTTAATTTAATTCCATTTCTGATAGCTTAAGAAAAACAACGGTGGTGACCCCAGCAAGGACTGGTGATTATTAACTGATGTTCCCACTCTGACCAATTTTTTTTAGGCAACACAGAAATATTCCTTTGTCTACTCTCCTTTGGAGAAGAGGATCTGGTTGCTCACCTTTTGTTCTGCACAATGCAGAACACCGTGCAGGCCTCCTCATTTTACAGTTGTGTTAATATCTCCTCTAATGCATACCCCGGTTTGAGGTGTATTCCCCAGATCTATCACTGACAGCAGACCTGACCTTGCCCAGGTGATGACATTCTTACAAGCCTGTCTATATTCCCCACGTCTGCCTTAGCTTTTCAGTATTCAAATTCTCAGGGAAACCCTAGCAAACAAGGAAGTTGTCCTTCAGCCTTAGAAAAATAAAGTTTTTTTTTTTTCTTTTGCACAAGTGCTCTAGGCACCCTGGAAATCATAACATGGCAGAGCCAGGAAAGAGTCTCAAGTTGCCCAACATATGCACGGTAAAATTACAAGAAAAATTACTACGGGACAAAGGCATGACGACCCTAGCCTGCTTATCCTGGCTGCAGAACAAATGCTGTTGTCATCCAGTGTTTAACTTATGAGGCAATAACGATTGCTTGTGCTTTTGGTCCTGCAAGAGCTAAAATAATATCCTGTATTTCAGACTTGACATCAAAACCGTATCTGAAGGACTCTTCTGTACAAAGTAACACAATAAAGTTTTGTACATTATAAAAATCCAACTATTGAATAATATTCCATTCTAACTTGTAAAATATATGTAGCTTAAAAATCTTGGGAGTCTGGGGAGGTCCCTGCTGACTGGAAGCTCGCCAATGTTATTCCAATTTACAAGAAGGGTGTGAGGGAAGACCCAGGAAACTACAAACCTTTCAGTCTAACCTCGGTTCCTGGAAAAATGATGGAGAAGATTATCCTGGGTACTACTGAAACGCATTTAAAGAACAATGCAACCATCAGGCACAGTCAACATGGGTTCACAAAGGGCAAGTCTTGTTTAACTAAGCTGATATCCTTCTACGATAAGGTCACCTGCCTAGGGGATGAAGGGAAGGCGATGCGTGTAGTTTTTCTGGATTTTAGTAAGGCTTTTGATACTGTCCCTCACAGCATCCTTCTGGACAAATTGTCCATCTGTGGTATGAGTGGGTTCATGGTGTGCTGGGTGAAGAACTGGCTGAAGGGCAGGCCTCAAAGGGTTGTAGTGAGTGGGGCTACATCTGGCTGGCAACCAGTCACCAGCGGTGGTCCTCAGGGTTCAATTCTGGGGCCAGTCCTGTTCCATACATTTATCAATGATCTGGATGCAGGAGTTGAATGCACCATTAGCAAGTTTGCTGATGATACCAAACTGGGAGGTGCTGTTAGTCAACCTTGAGGGACAGGAGGCCTTGCAGGGGGATCTAGATAGATCTAGATAGAGCATTGGGCAATGATTAATGGGATGAGATTTAACAAGTCCAAATGCTGGATTCTGCACCTAGGATGGCGTAATGCCAGGCACAAGTATAAATTGGGAGAGGAGCGGCTGGAGAGCAGCCCTGCAGAAAGGGACCTGGGGGTGCTGGTCGACAGCAGGCTCAATGTGCGTCAGCAGTGTGCCCTGGCAGCCAAGAGGGCAAACTGCATCGTCAGGTGCATCAAACACAGCACAACCAGCCGGTCAAATAGGGTGATTATCCCACTGTGTTCACCATTGGTGTGGCCTCCCCTGGAGTACTGTGTGCAGTCCTGGGCCCCACAGTTTAAGAAGGATGTTGAGGTCCTTGAATGCGTCCAGAGGAGGGCAACAAAGCTGGTGACAGGGCTGGAATTAATGTCCTATGAGGAGTGGCCGAGGACCTCATAGGCTTGTCTAGTTTGGAGAAAAGGAGGCTGAGGGGCGACCTCATTGCTCTCTACAGCTTCCTGAGGAGGGGAAGTGGAGAGGGAGGTGCTGAGCTCTTCTCCCTGGGATCCAGTGATAGGACACGTGGGAATGGTTCAAAGCTGCACCAGGGGAGGTTCAGACTGGACATTAGGAAGCATTTCTTTACCGAGAGGGTCAAACACTGGAACAGGATTCCTACAGAGGTGGTCGATGCTCCGAGCCTGTCGGTGTTTAAGAGGCATTTGGACAATGCCCTTAACAACATGCTTTAACTTTTGATCAGCCCTGAATTGGTCAGGCAGTTGGACTAGATGATCATTGTAGGTCCCTTCCAACTGAAGTGGTCTATTCTAAACACTTACTAATAATTCCCCCAAAAATGCCATTTTTATGCCCAAGAGCCAATGAGACTTGCCACAAAAAATTAATCACAAGGCTTGGTTTTCTTACAAAAAGGTTGAGCACCTTTCTTTCTGAGGGAATAAATCCACACTCATTCAAATGACCCAGCACAAAACTGTGTTAATACAATGATCTGATCAATGTATGTACAGGAAAGAACAGGAATCAGTCCCACAGTGGTCTGAGGAACTTCAAAAAAATTCCAGAGTCGTAGCTTGTCCCAAAACACGGGAAAAAGAAACAAAGCAAAGGCCAAGTCTTTCACTCTACTACATTAGCTAAAAATAGCTGAGAAAGCCAAGTAAGCAAAGCCAAAGCCAGAGCTATGGTGGCAGGAAGACAGAGGTTGAAGGAAATCGCAGGCATGTCTTCATATGGATATTAAGTTCCTACCACAGCAACAGGGAGAAAAGGGACCATTGTTTTCTGGAAAACTGGAAGCTGGAAGACGTGTGAGTCAAGCTCACAACAGAGGGACTTGCAGTTGCGCAAGAGAGAGAAGCTGAAAATGTAATAACAAGAGAAACACAGCCTCACAGACGAATGTTTTCCAATGTCAAATCCCTGCAGATCCCAGCCAACACAAAGAAAATGCCACAGGGGAAGAGTATCTCTTGCAACTTCCCTTACCCTTCAACCTGGGGTGAATACTCAGCTGTGCACAACATCATTTTGAGTTCACAACACCACAGATGAGATCAGAAGCTCAATGTCTTGCTTTGATTTTAGATGAGAAAGACGGTAACAACTGGACTAGTAACATAAACATCCTCAGAAGCAGCAGTGTCAGGAGTAGAAAAGAGGAGCCTTTCCCTGAAGCTGAAGTGAGCCTGGTTCTCATGTACACTGAGGCTACTTTACATGATTCTGGATAAAACGGGGTTTACAAGGGAATGGACGTATAAATTAGCCCTGCTTGAAGGGTCCTTGCTCACAGGCAGAGTGGGTTTGAGGTGGAACATGGATCCACACTGCACATCGCAGCCAAAGTCCAGCTCTGTTGAAAGCAGAGTGGTCTGGGACAGCAGACTTGGTTGTTGGAGATCACAGCCAGAGCCCACAGCAGGTTCAGCAGGGTTACCCACCTTCAGCAGGGTTACCCACCCAGCCTGCCCCTTCACAGCCCCTCAGGGAAGGGGTGCTTATGCTTCTAAGGAAGCTCCTCTTCCTCCTCTTCCTCTTCTTCCCCAGGGCTCAGACTCAGACCTAGAAATCCCCAGGCTGTGCTCCTGTCCTTCAACACTTGCTCCAGCCTCCTGGAGGAGCGCACTGGCAGCACACTGAAAACTGCTGATGGGCCCTGGCCAAAATTTGCCCAGACAGCAGTCCCTGGATTCAAGCAGCTTTACAGTAACCCAAGCTGCTTTATCAACAAAAGAATAGGTGAGCTCCCCACATCAAGAAAACACAATGACTCGGACTCAAACTCACGTCTCCTGCATCAGACTGGATTAGATCCCAGCTGATAGCTGCTTGGATTGACCTAGCTTTCCACCACCAAAAGAAATCCAGTCTGCAAGACCTCAAAGTGCTATGATGAGGGAAAATATTAAAAAAACCTTCTTTTTTTCCTTTCCGCTGCCATGCCCTACAACAAATAGATCATAACATCATGTAGATGAGACTTGGATCTATGGTCACGCCCCTATTCGTTGACTCAGAAGCACTTTTCTGTGTCCCAAAGTGAGCTCTGGCTACAGCCCGACACCATAGCAGAGTGTGGCTCACCCACATCCAGACCCTTTCTCTCTCTTTTCCTTCCCGAGGAGAGGACATCTTGGCACAGAGGTTGCATGGGAGCTGTAGCATACTCCATGCCCAATGCTGCTGTGCAAATGAGCCTACTGCCTGCTTTTCCCTCTCCCTCTTCCCTGCCTGTGCCTCTGCGTGTCACCTGCAAGTCGGAGGGTACCAAGGCAGCAGAGAGCGGGCAGAGAGCCACCGCATCAGCAAACGCGGCTGCGGACCCCATTTTATCCCACCAGGCCATTAACAGATCAACAAACGGCCTGTTCCCGTTGAGCTCTGACACACGTCCAAGGGTACACCTAACTCTAGCTGGTTTTTTTTTTTCCTTTTTTTTTTCTAATGCCTATAAGGTGATTACATCCGGGTTTGTGTCCACACAGCAAAACCAAAGAGCATTCATCATAAGAATAATGATGTAAATGTGGCTTCTTATCCTCCAGTGATTGCCCGTCTGGCAGAAAGGTTTAGAAAATGTAACAATAGTTTTGAAATAAATAGGAGGAAAGTAAAGACCGGCAGTGTACTTTCCACATCGATGGCAAATATACTACTGATGTGGAAAGTAAACAGCTTCGAACAAGAGGAGAAGCCGCGGTGGGTAACTTTACCCGTGTGAGCTGCAGGCTCCTTTGCCAGTGCATGAAGACGGAGGTAGAAAATCCCAAGTTCATCACCTGACATTGCAAAACCAGCTATTAAAAGCTGTATCTTCTGTGGCCGGATAATAACAGGGGGCCAGCCTGAAATTTGGAGGATTAAAAAACCTTGCTCGGTGTTTCAAAAGCTTACCTCCTTGTGTGCCTACGGAGCCCTCGGTGCGGTCGGCACACCTGTATTCTACAAGACTTGCTCAAAACTAACCCTCTGGCAAGGCTGGGTTTGGGGGGCGGAGGGGGAGGGTCTGCGTGCAGAAAGAGATGCAGACCCGAAACTACCGCGAAAAGGCTGGGGAAGCGCCTGCAAGTGGCTGCCGCCTCCCCCCTGCCCCGCCGCGCTCAGCTGCAGGGGAAGGAGAAACTAAAGGGAAAAAACAGAGGGAGAAAAAGCTCTGCCTGTCTCTGCGGTTGTGTTCAGCTCAGCAGGACGTAACCTGCAAACTTCTATACTGACACTGCTATTTGGGTTGATTTTTGAGCCTATTCTCTGCTCGCCATGATGCTTTAACTGTCGGTTGCAGAGGTTTCAGAGCTATTTTCAGTGGATGTACGCTCGACTTCAGAGTCCTTCTGACTATGACTTGCAGTATTTCTCTCTCATGAGCGGCCTCGTTACAGGTCGCGCCGCTCTTTCTGCCTTTTCGGGCCTGTTTGGTATCGCTACCCTGGGGCAGCGCTCCCCTCCCGCCCCGCTGCCCCCACCGCTCGGGCGCGGCCGGGGGGACCCCGGGGAGGCGCCGCGGGGCCGGGCGCGGCGGGGGCGGCCCCGGGGGCGGCCCCGGGGCCCCGGGAGCTCCCTCTGCTGATTGGGCTGCGAGGCCCGGGGCGGCCGCCGCCGCCGTCCCGCTCCGCCCGCTGCTGCCGCCGGGATCCGCCGCCGCCGCCGCTGGGATCCGCCGCTCCCGGGCTGCTGCCGCCGCCGCCGCGGCTCCGCGCCGCCTGCCCGCCCGCTGCCCGCCCGCTGCTCGCCCGCTGCCTGCTGCCGGGCCCATGGCGAGCACCTCGGCGGAGATCATCGCCTTCCTGCTGACCATCTCGGGCTGGGTGCTGGTCTCCTCCACGTTGCCCACTGACTACTGGAAGGTGTCCACCATCGACGGCACGGTCATCACCACCGCCACCTTCTGGGCCAACCTCTGGAAGACCTGCGTGACCGACTCCACCGGCGTCTCCAACTGCAAGGACTTCCCATCCATGCTGGCGCTGGACGGTCAGGCTCCCGCCGACCCCCATCCCACCACCCCACCACCCCTCCCCCGGTGCCGGTCTGGGGGGGGGTCGGGGGCTCCGGGGCTCCTCCCGGGCCGGCCCCGGAGCCGGCGGGGCTGAGGGGCAGCGGGGGGGCTCGGGGGGTGCCCGGCGGGGCCGGGGGGCGGCGGGGACCCCGGCGAGGGCGGCTCCCACCCGGGCTGGTGGGCAGGTGCCCTCCTGTCCCCTGGCGGGAGGCAGCGCGCTGCTGTGCGCGCCGTGGCAGGGGGGCTTTCCCCTAAAACCCGCCGGCTGAGGTTGGGTTGGGTGCCCAAGTGCCCGTCTGGGCCTTGCTCGCTCTCGCTACCTGCTCCCCCCATCGGAAGACTCCGTGCGTGTGGATTTGACACAAGAAGAATGCAGGCAAATTTTTTCTTGTCGATTTATTTTCTGACTGTTGTGACATTCCTCTTTTTTATGGTTTTGCCAGCCGTGCAACGGTCGGTGGAGAAGAACAAGCCTTTGCGTCACTTTGTTTTAATTAATGTTCCTCTGCCTTTTTTTTTTGCTAAGTGGTTATTAACTCGGATGTAATTGCTTCATTGATGAATGACAGTGTAAAAGCTTGGGGCAGTAAGGGGTGCAAAGGTATGCGAAAGTGATTCATGGCTCGGCTTAGTTTCAGGGCAGCGTTATTTTGAAGCAAAGCTGAGAGTTTTGCTGTAGTGCCTGACACCAAAGACTGAGGTGGTGCTGCATTTCTTTCCTGGTGAAGGGGAAACATTTTTGCCCTTTAAGGAAGCCCTACTGGGAAACTGGGCCACTGCAGGAAATCTTTACAACTAAACTTTTAGTTGATAGATCCACAGTGATTATGGCCAGTAGAAACAGGGAAAGTG
Source organism: Theristicus caerulescens (assembly GCA_020745775.1). NCBI lineage: Eukaryota > Metazoa > Chordata > Aves > Pelecaniformes > Threskiornithidae > Theristicus > Theristicus caerulescens. The sequence continues at coordinate 75,612,394 of CM036559.1, read as the reverse complement.
CGAATGGCATTGGTTTCTAGCCTCTGGAGTGACTGTAAAGAAAGGGAGAAAAGGTTTTTAAAGTGATTTCACCTTTTCCAAGTTTTTATGGTCATAAACAAATAAAGTGTACAGGGTCCCAGTGGCTTTGATACTCCCAAAAAATCAGGACTGCTGTCCACGGTCTGGCCAGACACTCCCTTTGCACTGGAGTCTGGGAGTGGATTTTGGTGTGAAAGGTTTGTTTAAAAGGAAAAGAGAGTCTGTTAATCAAATCACTAACAGAGATTAATATTATCATAACAGGGATTAATATTCTCATGAAGCTAATTAATACCAATATCAGAAAATCTTTAACCGCTGTATGTACAAAGGGCTAAAAGAGGTCAAGATACTAAAAAGAGGTAATGCGGGCAACTCTTAAGCATCACTTTTGCAGGATGCTTCCCTCGGATGGAGAAATACCGTTCCCCAGACCTTCTTTTGACCCAGCCCCGTGGTGGCAGAGGGGTTTGCTGGTTGCTCCAAAGCGGTGGGAGAGCTGGCTCAGCTCTGTTGGCGTCAGTGACCCTATGGCCAAGTGTAGCAGCTGAGAATGTGGTTTCCAGGCTTGGGCAAGGAGCTGTGGTCTGTGTGCAGGCAGGCACAGAGTGATCACCAGTGCGTAACCTTTCGGATCCACTGCATCTATTGTTTAGCTGTTCTTTTAGTTCGGGGTTAATCTGTTTTCAGAATAAGGAGAGCATAGTTACAAACAAAGTGTGCGGAATTGGGAACATGTAAAATTACAAAAAGAAGAAGAAACACGACAGCAATGTCCTTACCACCCCCTTCCTCCAAACACAAGTCTGGGAAACGTTGTGCATTGGGTAACACGTTCCACTTGCCCAAGCCATGAGTTTCTGAGGCACCTGCTGCACAGCCATCCGAGCACTAACTCATTTGGGACAGAAGTGAAGCCGAAATGCACATCTGGAAGGGCCTTATCCCATCCTCCTGGCCAGACAGTTTATCGGTAGCAGAAGGAAGCTTGGCTTCAGTGTTGCTCAAGAACATCTCTAAATGCTGTGTGGCCAGATCCTGGTACCCAGGGACAATGTGGATGAAAGGCAGGCTGGAGAGAGGGTAATGTAACCCCCACAGCACAGGCCAGGCAAGCTGGGATGGGGCGGAGGGGCAGCCACCACAGCCAGAGTTGCTGTCAGTAGATAACCTAGCCCAGACTCCCCTCCTTGTGGTTACGGGCTCTGCTGGGAACCCGTTACCTCCTGACAGTGGGCGGGTACATCCCCTTTTCGCCCTAACCCTTCCCCGGTGCAGGAGCGTACTTCGGGGCTGCAGTGCGTCGCGCATAGCTTAGAAGAGTTTTTATGTCAGCATGAAGCCGAATCTGCCTCGGCCATCAAGTAGCCTCTCCCTTCCTCTTTGCACAGACTTACGTGGCTAAGCTGGATCCCATTCCCTGTGATCGGGAACATGGGAACCTCCTCAATCCATCCTCAGCTGGGGGACTTGGAAGACACAAAAAAGGGCAGATCTGGCTTCCCGTTTTCCCTGAAGTGTTTGTGAGCAGAAACAATAACCCTGTCAGGATACATGTGGGGATAAGGTGCTGCTCTCCTCAAAATGGTAGGGCAGGACTAGGAAATTACTAGAACTCCTTTTGTTGTCCCAGGGAAAGGTGGCTCCACTCCACTCCTTCCTCACGTAACGGGAGGATTTGCCTCACAGAGCAGTTCCTCTTCTACGGAAATTTTTTTTTTTTGTCAAATCGGAAACCTCTGAGTTTTGCTGGACTTCTTGTCTGGAGAGACCACTCAGGTCCACCAGAGGATCAGAGGCAAAACAAGGGGGTAACAAATTGCGGTGTCACCATGCTGGTTGGCAGGGGCAATGTCATAGTTTGGGTCAGGAGTGATCTGGGTACGGTTCGCTGTTACCCTTGTTTTGGTTTGCATCACGGAGTGGTCTTGGACTGTGCCCCCAGGATTGCCGTAGGGTGGCCCGGCAGCAGGACTGTCCTGATTGCTTTCAGGCCATCGCTCCACATGAGCGGCTGCCAGAGAAAATGGCATGTGATGCTCTTCCACCTTTATGCATTCCTGTACAAGAAATCGGTTTGGCCAGCCCTCGTAAAGGGCTCAGCCCCACATTCTGTATGCAAGCAAAACTATTCTTGCTGTCTGTGGCACTTACTTACTATCATTTTGGGTTTACTTTTGTGCGCTGCTGGTCATAGGTGGAAACTTAGTGATGAAACCACCTCCCCAAAAGAGGACGTATCAGTTACCGTGTTTCCAACCGTGGATCTGATGACCTTTTGCAAGAACATAGCTGAACAAAAATTTACTTATGAGCTAAAAGAGGCTATTAGAGCTTGGAAAAACATACAAAAGCAATGGTTGTGTACTTTCAGAAGGAATCTGCGCTGTATCTGTAAGGCAACCTCTTACACGTGATGCAGACTGCAAGATGCCACCGAAGGCATTTATTGTGAAAGTGACAGTCCTCAGAACTTCGCATATGGTTTTTTTCTGAGTGTCATATGATACGAGTATATGAATTCCTCCTAACTCTTTGTGAGCATGAGAGGCAAGCATGAAAGCAGTGAGGCAAGAAAGATGAAGATCTAACAAGATTAATTTGAATGCAAGACAAAACATATTTGTTTAAAAAAAAAAAAACCAGCCACCTTGGAATAGGTTTCTCTTGGAATGCTGCTAAACATGACTTTATGAGTAATTCATGTTTGTCTGCTTGTCTGTTTAAAACATACGGCTTTTTGTTGCTTGGGAGCTTCATTTGGGTGGTCAGTGTGTACATGGCAAGCTTCCTACAGGAGCCGGTGCAAATACAGACAATAAATATTTGGAAAGGGGACAATCTTTGGTCTTGAGTGGAGGAGTGTGAAGAAATAGGCAGCTCCCCCTTACACTTCTCTGCATTATAAGCCTTGGTGAGCAGTGTAATGTTCTTGCTTTCTAGGAAGCAAAGAGAAAGTTTAATTACTCTTACAGCCAAATGCCATACATAGTTTTAATGTAGGGCCCAAGCAATAGGAGGCTGGATTTGGTGAAAAGGTTGATTTCACCCTTTCATGCTTTCTAATGCTCCAGTCAACCCAGTGGGACTAACAGAGTCTTCTGCTCTTCTGTGTTACTGGTGTAGATTGTGATTTTTTTTCATCTATTTTGTTTCAAAAATGTGTGCCAGTTGGATGATTGCTGTGATGAACTGAAACAAGTCCCGCTGTGGCTGGCCTGCCCAATTTGGTGAAATATTTAGTGAGGAAGGTTATTCATTCAGCAGAACTGAGTGGTCCTTCAGCTCATGCTGTTTATAATTGAAAATGATTTCTGGGTGAGTGAGTTAATTATTTCTTGCTGTCTCACTACCCTCTACCTGTTCTAAAACTGTGTACTGACCTTCAAGAACAGCTGAATTTCAGCCATGTGGTTCTTAGCATATGCTGGTTATTTTGGTTGGGGTGAATATTTACTGTTTCTCCTAGGAGGTTCAGACATAAATAAAAGTTTAGAGGTCCTCTGGGTAAATATGTTCATGGTTCAGCACTTTAATGTGTCAATTAGCTACTAACAGTGTCAATAAATTGGACCTGTCAAAAACAATAGCTTCCTTGCCAGTCTTCATCTCCTGCTTTACCTGTGTGCTACAAGAAATCCATTACGCACCATCAAAAGTAGTAAAAGCCAACTTTTCCATGCCTATAGCAAAAATTAACAGAGCAAGACTGCTTTCTTCACACTTGGGTTTTCTAAACTAAGAACCACCTTTTGAAATCTTCATAAAGCCCTTTTCCTACTGACATCCCTTGGGTTTTGCCCGAGTGAAGAAAAAGGAGTAAGAACAGGGGATTTGACTCAAAAGCAGAGGTGTACCTATCACCCAAGTTTCAACTGAACTGTTTGGGAGTACGGTTTTATGTCACTGTTGAGGAAATTTTACTCTGCCCAGTTGGATGAGAAAGGTGGTCATCTCACCTAATTTTAGGTAACCGCAATCTGGCTGTTCACTGTGAGTCACTCTAGGCTCTCCGCTTCATTTATCATGAATGGAGAAAAGGAGGTTTCTCCAGAGCGCGGCTCATCCTTCTACCTTAGGAGTCTACCTTATAGTTCAGACTTAACATACCTAATTATAACGATAGATGCTTCAACGGGCACAAATGACTCTCTCTCTTATATTCCAACATGAGAGGCGTACAACAGCTACAGTTATTTCATTGACTATTGTATTTCTTTAGCAGATGGGCTACAGAAGGATGTTGCAAATGAAAGAAGTCTATATGTGTGCCAACAGATGTAGCTAAACGGCAGTAGGTTGCGTTCGCAGACGTGCTGCACAGCACCTAAATTCGGTAGGGCTGATAGAACGGGGTGTTACGTGGTACAGATTGCTTCTTGTGTGCTGCTTGTTGCTCAAAGCCGTGAATCAATGGGGTTTTTAAAAATATCGTGCAAACACAGAGCGGTCATCCTGGAGCTGGTATGCCTCCAGCAGCGGCCAAAGTGGGTGGCAGTAAGGAAAGGAGAAGGCAGCCAAGCATCAGTGATAGCCATCTGCAGCTCAAGGACCTGCCAGCCAGACACAGGTTTCTCTTTAATGAATGTATCCAGTCTCTTTTTGAATCTCTGTAAACCTTTAGCATCCACATACCCCATGGAAAGGAGTTCCACAACTTAGTTATATGAACAAGTGCACTTTTCGTTTTGAATCTGCTGCCTTCTGGTTTTGTTAGATGTCCTCTAGTTCCTGTTTTAATATATTAGTTTCCTATATATTAAAGACTTTTATGCAGGGGTTTTTTTTTGTTTGTTATTACATAAAATTTGGTGTAATAGGCAATGAAAATGTGGTTTAGCTCTCAACATTTCCACCCACTGGAGATCAAAGCGAAAAGAATGAATACCCTAATAGTGGAAGTACATTTTCATTTTAAATGAGATGTAACAACAGGTTATGAAGAAAAACATCTTGTGATGGTTATTCAGCTGTGTAAGATTGCAGTGTTCCACCCCATAAACAGTGATATGAGATTATCACAGTCTTTCGATTACAAGATATTCTTGGAAGGGAGAGGAGGCCGAGCAACCCGTTGTCCTGCTGAAGGACCCTGCCCCTGGGAGGTCCAGCTCAGAGCAGCCTCAGCCAGCACAGCAAAATTTTATGTGGCTAAAGCCAGCCACATTTGTCCAGGCTTAACTATGGCAGTAGTTTTATCTCAGAGGGTTACTGCTGCCCATGAAGCTGAGCATGTTTGACTTCCTTGCAGAATGAGGGCCTTCTTGGATCCAAATCAAATCGGTGGCATGCCCAGGCAGGCCCAGGACCCCAGCCAGGGTCAGTGCTGTCAATCTGCCTCCAGTCGTATTGCATCTGCAACACACGCGCGCAACAAGACTGGCATGTAAGACTTGTTTTGTGTGCACAGAGTGGCTCTGCAACCTGTGGCAGCCACTGCGCAGACCACGTGGAGTTGCTCTTCAAAACCTCACGGGTACAACCTCTTGCAGATACTGTTACCCGATGCCACGGGATTATTTTTTGCAGCCCTGAATACCATAGTATGTTTCTTATGAGCTGGGCTCAGGTGATGATGCCCTGTGAAGGGCGTACATCACCTAGGAGAATACACTCAATGGCAAGGTGACATGACTCCAGCCAAGGTCTGATTCGGTTTGAAATAGTGAATGCCTAACGCTGCGCAGAGAGAAAAGAGCTGCAGCAAAACCCGTTGTGGTCCCAGTTCTCATGTTAGCCTTACTCTTTCTCACTGCAGGTTACATCCAAGCCTGCAGAGGGCTGATGATCTCCGCCGTCTGCCTGGGCTTCTTCGGTGCCGTTTTTGGACTGGTTGGGATGAAGTGTACAAAAGTCGGAGGCTCCGATCAGACTAAAGCAAAAATAGCTTGTTTAGCTGGACTGATTTTCATACTCTCTGGTAAATATACCTTATTTCTCTAAGTTTGGGTATTTGAAGTCATACCAGAGCTGCTTCTTTTCTGCAGAAATCCATGCACAATTCTCCATGACTTCATTGGCTTCAGAGTCAGGCCCAAAGCTCTTCTGCTGGCTCCACTGAATGGTTTGTCTTATGCTTTTCAGGGTTGTGCTCTATGACTAGTTGTTCCCTGTATGCAAACAGGATTACGTCTGAGTTCTTTGATCCTTCTTTTGTTGCACAAAAGTAAGTACTTTCCTCTACCAATAAATCTTTGAAAGAAGTAGACCTTAAGTTTCATACTGTGCACCAGAACCCATTTAAACAGAGAGCCCGTGCTTCTCCTGTTAGGCAGAGAAGGAGAGTGGGCTGCTGTTTTATTTAATCATATTTTCCAACTGTAGTAACTGTGTGCTGAAATGTATTGAACAAACACCTCCCCATGCAGTGATTGCTCTGTAATCTTTGCGCCCAGGCTTATCATGGCTTGGCAGGGTTCTGCCCCGCTTGCCGCAGAGCAAATGGGGTTAATCAGGAGTGAAGCTTGCATTTATGTCAGAGATGCAGCAAAAGGATTTCACAAGACAGAGGCACTCATTAGGCGCATCATTCGATAGGAAAGGAAGAAAATGATTTCCTGAAGCTTTCGATAGAAGGTTGTTTCCATAAAGGTGTCGAGCACTGGGCAATCTTGACTCCTCTTGAAGAGAGGTTTTGGCAGGCTCTGTGGACTTTTTGCTGATACATTTTCAAATCCAGATGACTGAAATTTGGATCATAAACCTTATTGTAACCCACGATCATATAAGCAGTAACAAATGCTTTGACTATACATGTAATTCAATTTAAGGGAGCGAGTGTTTATAGAATGGCAGGATCCATACCAGAAATAATGAGCATCCCTGAAGACTCCCTTTAAAGCTGTGCAAGTTCTCAGGACCTACAAAGGCAGCAATTCATGGACCAGTGCTTGGATTCTGGATTCACATCTTATGCACCAAGTCTGAAAACATTGGCAGTAAACTATACCATCATAGACTTTCTTGTTTGGGCTTCTTATGTAACATAAAGTTATCTTTAAAGACAAGAATTTCAAAGTTTTCTTGGTGGCGATTCCAGAATATGTCAAGCATTGGGTAATAAATTTCCCTGAGACCCAAGTAAGGGCTCAGTAAGGAACCGTGAGCCTTTCTGTTTCTTCTTGATAGAAAGAAAATAGTCTGAATAAATAGCATTAACTGGATCCACGTTTGTGGTAGGGCTGACACTGCGTCTCCTGTCTTGAAAACAAGTTCATATTACTTTCCTCCCTAATTCTGCTATAGTTTCTGCTTGTTTGATATGGTGAGGACAGGATCCAAAGGCCTCCAAAAGAAACAAGGATGTGAGGTACTGTGAAGAAAATGGAGCCTGCCTATATAGCCAGAAGTTAATTATTCATCAGGCTTACTGTTCTAGTGAAAAATACCATGGTTGTTGCCAGAAGTCCCTTTCCTACACTGTATTCCTATGCTGTTCTGCTGCAAAAGAGCAGGCAGACCTCACAGCGGAGTTTTACTGTAAGCAAACGAGAAGTTCAGTTTAAATATTGAAATAAAGGTAGTAAAACATCCTCTGCAGAAATTACCTTTGAGCGTAGCTCAACTGCACGCACACATAATCACGACTACAAAGATAAAGGCAGAGAGGAGAGCCTGAAGTTGTGATTCGAGTTGTGCACAGCGTAGCTCATGCAATGACCTGGTGTCAGATTAAGCTAATGGTGGCATTTGACTTCTTTCTCTCTCCACCAATGTAAAATATGTTGGAGTAATGATGTATTTCATTGCCTCCTCTGAATTCTTACTTTGACATGCATTGCAGAAGCATTTAATGTGCTTTGTGGGTATATTGTGGAAATTTGGCATTGTCTCTTCACTGAGAGAGGGTGCTGCTTTAAATTCCAGCCTTTCATCTTTTGCCACACATTTCACTCCTGAAGTTAGTCTGGCAGTGTCAAAGACAGGCTTGAGATACCGTTAGCGGAAAGTGAATGACACGAGATATTTAGCATCATCTCAGCCATCACAATTTCCCTCCAGCCTTCTGCATTTGGAAGAGGCACCCTGAATATGTATGGGTGCAGGAGGAACCAGACACCTGCCTAAAGCTGTTGCTCAAGAGACTTCTGGTTTGAATTTATGTCCCTAACTGAGGAATGGCAGGCACCACGGGGACACCCTGGAACCTGCCTTACTTAGAAAGAAATCTTAGGCTGGATGCCTAAGATGCAACAGTTTGCATATTGCCAATTTAAAACAGCTCCAAAGGAACTGTTTGATCCTACGTAATAACATGTGCAGAGTCTTTGGGATAGCACGGGACGCCTTGGTGCTTGCAGCCAAGATGGATTGCATTTTTCTTCAGATGCCTCTAAGAGGAGAAAACCTGTGCTATTGCTTTGCTGTCTTGCTACCGTTGCTCTTGCAGCTTCTCTTAGGAACCTATTGTGTCACTTTACTACTTTTAATTAAAAAAAAAATCTCTTATAGTCTATCCTTTTTGTCCCTTACCACAGTTTGAACTCTGTAATCATGATCATTTTTACTGAGGAGTGGGGTTAGTTTACCCAAATTATCTAACTTCCCGTTCTTTTTTATAGAGAATTGTTTCCCTTCATCTTTCTTGCCTCTGAATGGATCATGCTCAGTTCACACAGGCCCTCTCTCCACTGTCCTGCTGTGACATTTGAATCTATTTTTCATTTTTCAAGAACGTTTGGCACTAAAAATGTGTATTTCCCTTGGGTAGCTGTGTAGATTCATTGAGTAGGTAGGCATGTCCTTTACATATGCCGACATCCAGTTGCCTAATGAAGCTTCCACTGGTTTGCTTGGGAGTTTGCTTCATGGTCCTAATGTATGTAACAACTAGCATATTTTTCTTCTATACTGATATTATACTTTTTTGATTTCACTGAATTCTGTCTCCCTGGATTACAGTAAAAAATCTGCTCTTAGCCTGCTTGTCAGTGTAGTTGAAGGTGGCTTTCAGTTCTATAGTTGAATTCTCGTAGTCCTCAGCAGTCACCACCTCTAAGCCTCTTCATCAATGTCCCACTTCCCCCTGAGCTGCCAGCGGTCTCTAAGCAATCTCTAATCAGATTGATTTCACTGATTGGAGACGGTGGATATGCAGCCACAGACTTCAGAGAGTGGTTGCTTTGGTTCTTGCAACCAAGAATTATAAGAACAGAAGAGTGTGTTTCCTGCTAAGATTTTAATGGTAAAGAGGGAAGAGAAAAACAGGAAGTGCAGAAATTTCTAAAAAAGCCTATATCTTTTTTTTTTTTTTTTCTGGAGGTACTGATGTATGTAAGAGTTTTTTCATATGGTACGGTTTTTTTACATACTGGATTTTGATGGGAGGTTAGGCTTGGCTTCTTAAATGCTGAAAAGATGGACTGGGTAAAATCCAGGGAGCCATACACATGTTGATATGCAATTGAAAATTTGAAGTTTTCCTCATAAGCATCAGTGTAAATCAGAAAGGTTTTTTTATCTGTTTAAAGAAGTGGAGGAAAGACCAATTATGCCAGCTCCACACCTCATTAACATAGTGGTGTGGCAGTCACCCAAGAAGGGTCCATGTATGCAATCTCTTTATACATGCTATAGTAACAGAAGTTGCTTAAAAAGTACAAACAATCCCAAGAACAAAGGCCGGACCCCGTGTCTTCTTTCCCAACTAGTAGCCAACAGTCAGGTAACCCTCTTCTACCCGATTAAACCCAGTGTAATCTTCATTGTTTTTCTGTACAACTAAAGAGCTTCAGGAGGGGAGGTGGCAGTTGGTCTCCTTATCTCTCTCACATTAGCCTCTGGCCAACCATTTGATGTTGTTAGATGGAAATGTGGAAACGAACTTGTGTTTCCCGCTTTCTAGGCCAATAGTCTTGGCGAGTAAGTTGTAACAGCAACGGCCTTCCTGGGTCTTGGTCCAGCTGTGGTCTCCAGCACCACCGTGGTCTGCACTGACTTTTGTGGGGAGCCTAACCCCGATCCACGTACCTTAGGGGTGTTCTGGCAATACCTGCGGGGATGGAGGGATCCCCAGGGTGGGGCTTACCTCGTGTCACTTCACATCAGAGTTAATGACTTTGATCTGCCTTTACAGCTCATTAAAGAGGCACCTTGAGGGTGTGGTGCAGCATGCATATTTTGGAAGTGTGCTTCGTTTGTATTTCTTGTGTGTTGACTGTAACGGGATCCTAGGTGATGAGCTCTGATGTAGATATCTGCTTCATAATGAGAGAACCCTCAGTCCTTGAACAGACAAAAATCCGCTCAAGTCTTGTGAAAACCATAGCACATGGTTGGAAATGTGAATTAAAATTAAAGCTTTACATGTTTGGCAGATTTTGAAGTCAAATGGGGCTGGGTGCAGAGTTTTTCAGGGTGAATGGCAGCTGAGCTATGGTTTCCAGCAGTTTAATTTGGGGGTTGGGTGCCTAAGTCCCACACTGGGTATGGAGAAAGTTTTGAGGAATCTGATCCTTTTTTTAGCAAGGGATGATAAATAAGAACTCCACTTAGGATGATGTGAACGCAAAATGAAAAAGAAGCCTAGAAGTTAGAGCACTAGCAGGGCCATGAAAAGTCAGGTGCAAGCCCTCACGGTGTCCCACCTCTGAGCTCTAATGGCTCCATCTCTTTTTGGCAATAAGTCCCTGAGTCAGAAATGACTTGAACCTGGGTGTCCATAGCATCTAGCACTGATATCCTAAGTGTAGCTTTTTCTCCCTGTATGACTTTTTTTTTTTAAAAAGTCTGCTTTACCTCTGGGTGAAATCTCAAGAAAACATGGAAAAGCAATTTTTTTTGTTCTCCAGCCAGTATTTGCCCCCTTGTGACCTATTATAGAAGTCACTGTATTATTTTCTGGGTGTCCAGGCTCACTGGCAATTTCTGAGTGTTTCCACGGTATCATCTTTGTAAAGATGAGTTTAGTAGAACAGCTTACAGGTGTTTTCAGTTATGTATTTCAGCTAATGTTAAATTCGGATCTGTTCCCCTGGAATCAGCTGCACAGTCTTTCAGTGGTACAGGCAGGTCGTCAAGCAGAGGCTTTCATTCGACTGCCTCACCAGAGCTTACAATAAATAAACAAACTTATTACAGAAGTTTGAAGAGTAAAGCCCCCTGACCGATAACTACGGCTGGGTGGGGGACAGGGGCCTGTGTTTTCAACACAGGATCCTAGTAGTCAGAAGGAGATAAAGGCTTCCTCAAGGAGGAACTGGAGCAGAGAAGAAGGAGCAGAAGACACTGTCCTAATAGTGAGGAATATGAGACTCTCGAGACTGTTGGGCCTGTGGTCTAATGCAGGTCATCATGAAAATGGTGTAAAGAGCGGCACCTCAGGCGAAGAGCTGGGGAACGGAGCAGACAAGTGGCAGCCATGGCTTGCCGCTCGTCTCGAAGCTCCAGAGCTCAGGTTATGGGCGCTGAGCTCAAGCAGGGGGAGGAGAAGAATGTCTTCCCCATGCCCTTCTTTTCCGTCATTTACTACTGTTGCTTTAGAAACTTGGACTTACCCGTGTGTGATAACGCTCCTGAAGCACCGCCATCTCCTCTTGGAGTTAAACTGGGCAGTTTCTGGCTGCAAACAAATGGTGGCTGCCCCGGATGGCAGCGGGGACCGTTGCTGGTGAGCTGGAGCTGACCGCAGGGGCTCGGAGGGGAGCAGTGTCTTCCAGCCTGAATCCAGCCACAGGGACTAGAGAAGCAGAAAGTTGCCGGCACGTGCACGTGTACACACATGTACATCTGCATATGCATGCGTGTATGTGCACATGCATGTATCAGACACACCTGTATATGTATGTGCATATACTGCATATGTGTGTGTATACATATTGCATATGCATATTATACATACGTATAAAACCCTCATGTTTTAAGCAGGCTGGAGCATGGATAGGGAGGGAGAGAGATCCTGAGGGCCAGAGGGAAGAGTTGTAGGCAGCAGCTCTAGTTGCTGGCTCAGTGAAAGCCCCAGTCCAGCTTGGGAGCCAGTGGGAGCAAAGCCGAAATGGTCCAAGGGGACAGGAGCTGTGCGCTGTAAACAGGGCAAAGACTCACCTAACCCCGCAGGCAAGCAATCCAGGAGGAGATGTGGAAAAGCCGGGCACCCTGGCTGGCTGCGTAGGGAGATAAGGATTGCCCAAGTGTACTGCAGGGACAGAGTTTGCCCCTGAGTAAGAGGGGAATAATGAAAAGAACGCGGGTGAATGGCAGAGCTACTGATTTTGCGATGAATAACGTGTATGTCAATGGAAAGGTATTCAGGAAAAAATAAAATTTAGTTCTTGCATTCTGCAAAACTGTTCAATTCATGCTCTCTTTTGTTAAATCCATTTATTAACTTCCTGCAGGTACGAATTAGGAGCAGCTTTGTTCATTGGATGGGCTGGAGCTTCTCTCTGCATAATTGGTGGCAGTATATTCTGCTTCTCAATAGCTGAAAACAGCAATTCTCCAAGGTAAAACACAAATTGTACTTATTGAAAGAAATCAATGTACTTGCTATATGTATGCGGCTTGATTACTTTTCCAAAACACTTTGTAGTGAGGTTCAGAAAAGGATTGTGTGGATGAAAGAAAATAATGGGATTTAAGGATAATGCTCTGTCCATCGTTAATGTAATTAAGAAAAGCTATTGACTCAGAACAAATACTTGTGCTATATATACTTGATAAATTTACTACAGCTGGAAAAAAAATGCATTCACTGATGTAGGAAAAGTGGTCAGGTCACCTTACAGATGTGAACAGACAAGTTTATTTAATCACAAATCATCAGATCAAAAGTGAGAGAGGTGAAGGACAGTGGTGGTGGCAGTGGGAGCTCCAGCAGCAGAAGAGGGGCAATAACGAAGAGGCAGAGCTGGAGGGAGGAACTGTTCCCCTAGGATCTGCCACAGCCTAAATATTTCGTGTTTGGGCCCTAATTTACGTGGCTGTGAACGAGGGATACAAGTTTATATAAAAGTGAATTGCAAAGAGAGATGCTGGAGGGGAAACGTCAGACTAGAATGAGACTGCAGAGGCAAGGAAGGTGTCCCCCCTGCCCCCTCCCCTGAAATTTATAGGTACATTCCTATACATTTCTTCTAGTGTTATACTGCTGTAATGCTTGGATACAGAGATGTTACCTGTCTGTAGGATGAGCTGTGAATGGTCGATTCTCTTTTCTTTTCAGGAGGGGGTATGCATATAATGGAGCCACATCTGTGATGTCTTCTCGTACAAAGGTCCACAACAGTGTCCCAGACAAAACCCCACCAAAGCACTTTGACAAGAACGCTTATGTTTAATTGCACTGTTGGAAGATTCAAAGCGTTTCAAAAATGAGTTTGTATGTTTCATGCAGAGTGATTTACCCCCAACCCCAATGTAATTACCACTAAGACAATGAATTTTTAAAACATTAACTTGCAGCTTTTTACATATTGATGTAAAATTTATTATATAATATTTTAAGATTGATGTTGGTATTGTAAAGTTTATACCTGGAAATCATCAGCTGATGTTGCTTTCTTGAAAAAAATAAACGGGGTATTTACCAACTCAGTACGTCAGTTGCTTACGGGAACGGCATCATTGCAAGCGTTTCTGAAATGGGTTCAGTACTGGACAAAACAGCCATCCTCTGTGCAGGTTAATATGTGAAGTATCCCGCCGCTGATTAGCAGTGACGTCGGCATTGCAGGGCACATTGTAACTGCAGCGCCAGACAATGACAGTCAGTGAGAATCAGCAGGCTCTTGCCTCCTTATCACATCGCCGGGGCGGATCAATGTGCAACTTGGTCAATTCTGTGCCATCAGAATAAGAAGAGGAAGAGACTGAGTGAAGTGAAAGTAAGTATGGGATTTGGGGAGGCAGGAGCACTTCCCCAAAGGAGTCAGGGCCAGCTGTTGCAAAACCAGTCACTACAGAGGGTCTTGCACAGCCTAAGACGAATGCATGCATGCAAAGAAGAACGCGTGCGTGATCGTGAGTATTCGTGGGCATGGCAGGGAGAGAAAAGGTTGGGGCTGCAGCCTGTGGGGAGTTTTGTGGTGGGCAAGGCAAGGCTTGGAGACAGTTCCTACATTCTGCACTTGCAGTGCGCTGCTGGGCTCAGGCCCTGCCTCAGCACTCACCCTTGCTGGCGACAAGTCACTTCCAGGGGCTTGCTTTTGTTCCCTCCCGCTGGGCAGGGTGCCCGGACACCTTTGGCTCCAGGATGGCTCCAAGCCACTGGGTTACGAAAGGGAGGGAAAAACCCCAGGCAGTACCAGCTGGCCTGCTCTGCCGATGACATTCTTGAAGGGCTGACCAAATAAAAGCAGGCAGTACGTAACAGCACTTTTTAGATAATCCCAAATTAGTTACAACGGTTCAAAAATCCAGCTAGTACTTTTGGGGGGGGCCTGTCCACAGAAATGCGATGGCTTTTGAGGGAATATTTGTACAATGATTCAATAAATGAGATTAGAGATTATGAATAACTACAAAATGCCTTCTAGACTGGGACCCTAAAATTAGACACAAACTCAGGTCTGTCTTGAGGTTTGAACTGATGGACCCTTGGAGTTTCATTTTGGAACAAGCGTGTAAATATAAAAAATGAGTAGTCCTATTATTAATGGCACGGTATGACAGAAAAGGTTTCCTATCTGATACCATCTAAAATACATCAAAACTACAAAGCCATTCAAGGTTCTTTTTATTTTGCCTTATTTTTGTCTTTTATTTAAGTCAAAACACTATTGTGGTTTTTTTAAGAAGGCAGCCAATATAGGCAAAACAGAAATAGGTAAGTACTTGTGCAATGGCAGGTCAGTACTTTCTTCACCTTAGCTTGACGTTTTAATTTCTTTTCCAGTTTTTGTGCTTTTATGTTAACCAAGACTCAACCCTAATCGAAAAAAGAAGAGTAACTTCCCCAAATAGGACACATTTAATAATAACTAGCTTTTTAGCTGAGGCCTTTTTTTCCTTTTCATTTGGTGTTTATTGTAAACCATGTTAGAAACGTAACATTTTACTATATGGAAATATTTTATTTAAAATGATTTTATATAAAGTTTATGATAAAATACAAGAAAATGTGCATTTAAAAATGTTACAAAGTAATACTCTGGAGTAAATTCTGTTCATTGGTTAACAGGCTTTCTTGCAAGACCAGTTTCAATCTTTAATGTAAACATTAGAGGCAGAATCTTCACCTCAATGAAATCAAAGAGACTTTCACCATTGAGTTCACAAGAAAGAAGCATTAACTCTCAATTTCCAGACAGACATGGCCAGTAATGTGTATATGAATATTCTTGTTTCAGATTCAGGACTGAAAGACACAAGAGCTCTGTAAACAATATTCCTTGTTATTACATGACCAATATGGGAAATGAATAGGAAACACTTGATGTTTTCAACTATGTTTTCAACCCCAACGGAACCCGACAGCAGTGCCTCCCATCAGGAATGCAACGGTTATATATCTGAAGAATCACTCCAATCTGTTACAGTGACTAAGGTGCTTTTTAACGTGCTTGTATTATCAGCTTCGTGAAGGCCTGTTAAAATAACAAAAAAAAAAAAAAAAACAATTATTAGTAATATTTTGGGGGTATTTTTGCTCTGGATTTATCTATGAGATAAAATCACATGCTATGTGAGCAAACACCTGTGGACTTCAGGAAGTCCAGAATTTCAACTGGTGAGGAAATTACAAGTGTTGATAATATGAAGGCTGTTTCTGTCACAGAATACAATGCACAGTACAAGCAGTCAGTGTCAACATTACTTTCCCTTTAAACATAACCTGAAGTATCTTTATATAACTGACACAGCTTTAACCTTTAAGTATATTAAAATGTTAGGGCTCGAAACTACTATATAAGTTCTATGTAAGATTGAAGCTATCACTTTACCAGTAGCTCTAATATTTATCTCGGCCTGGTAGGTCACTTAGATATCTTGAACAAACGTGACATTTGATTCTTATTTTCAAGACAAAGTAAGAAAATTTCCCTCCTCCCTTACATTTGGGAAAGGATTAAAAAAAAAATCCTGGATGATTAATTTTTAAGACAAGGTTGAAGCCTGATAGTACTACATGTTTTAAAATCACAAATTTAAGTTTCTTGGCATCTCTGTGTCTTTATGTGTATGTGTTGTTTACATGTAAGTATGTATCAGAAATATCATATATGATATTTATATGACATAAAACCAAGCACACAGTTTTTCTTACTTGTTCTTTTCTTCTAAAATACCATATATTGAATTACAATGTATAATACAGTATACTTAAGTTCTCCTCTAGGTGTGTTAGGCGCTTAAGGCTTACAATGTAGAAGTATGAATACGTTACCTTCCTCCTTTGGTACGCTTGTCTTCGGAAGACCCCATGCATGTACCACAGATGCAGCATTTGACTCATTTTTCTGAACTGTCAATGCCTTCTGGCCTCTATCACCTTTCATTAATAAAAAGTCTTCTTCTACTGACGATATATCCCAATCATCTTCATCAACTTCTGTGAACTAATAGGGAGAGGAAAAAACATGCATTTTTCCTCTGTCTGTTCAAGTTTTACTGAGATCTTCCGTAAACTCAACAATGTGAAACTGCTAAAGAAAAATGCACTGGTACATGGCCTTTATGACACCTATCACCACAGTTTTAAAATCCACATAATTCAATTACCTAAATTATTTTAATTCACTATTATAGTTCTAAAGCTAGAAGTTGTTTTGGTTTGTTTTTTTTTTTGTTTTTTTTTTTTTTTGAAGTTGGGAGCTGCAAAAGGTAAAAGTTCTGCCAGTTTCATAACTGGCAGAAACCTATGTTTTCAGGTATTTAACATGTCTAACTTAAAAAAGGAACATCTTTTCTGGGACATTAGCTATTCCAATGAGATGGAAAGTCCTTTAAGCATTAGAATGTATATTACTGACATGAAAATAAAGACATGACGTTATCATGCAAGCTGGCAGTTTAGTTTGCTATATAAACATTCTGTGTTCACACTAGAAAAATTTAATATTGCAATAAAGGACTTCTCAATTTAAAAGTGATTTATTTAAAGAGAAAATGAAATAATGAAAGATAAAAAAACCACATGGTGCTCAAAGTTAAAATGTGTATTCCTCTTAAAACTCACTGTCAGCATGTACAGGTGTATTTTTAATTAAGTGGTGGATTTGCATAATGAGTTCATAAAATGAGAGTCAAGTCAAACAGATGAACCTGAAGGCAACGAGTCCATGGCCTTTCTTATCTCATCTGCCTGAGAACTAAATTCCTTCATTCAGCTTTTGAAAGAAGAGCTACAGCATTTCCCTGTTTGTCAATCAGATGTGGTTCAATGGAATCGAGCCATTATTAGACAGCTTAACTGTGGAAAGCAAGAGATGGTTTCTCACAAAGCTAAAACCTTATTTCACTGGAATCCCTCAATATTACAGTAAGAGATAGAAGGTGCTTCTGTTGCCCAGAAGAGAGATTCAGATGCTATTAGAAAACAATGTCAGGTATGTACATACTAGAGAAAAATCAACAAATATGAACATGTTGTGTGTCTCGAAAGAAGGGAAGAGACTGCAGTAATGCTCTATCTTGCAACATAATTCAATTTTAACATTGCAAACTGTTTTTCAAAAACTGACAGATCTGCTCAGTGTGCTGTATTATTAACATACCAGGATTCAACATTTTGCTGTTTTAAATTATCTGCATTTGGAGGGCGTGGTAATGGGAAAGTCAGAGTCACATATGTTGAGAAATACTGGAGGAAGAGTTTCCTCAAACATTCACTAAGTCCCAACTGATTTTTAAAGTACAAAATACAGAGAAAAATGTCAACTTCAAACAGAATTCAGTTTTGATCAAGTGTAAATACGCAGCACCAATCAAAACTGCTAAGCGGTTTTATTAACTCAAAGACTTACTCCAAAGAAATACCATAATCCATACAATGTCTGGTACAGGTGAACTCAGGTAATAGAGCTTCAGGTAAGCACAAAATTAATTTTCTCTAAAATGTTTCTGAAGTAACTTCTGTAAAACATGACCTTTATAAAACATATGACAATGGGATGCTTTACAAAGGTTTTATGGTATCATGGGTTTTGAGAACAACCATTAGCAGCTCTAAGTATTTAAGCTATTCGTATTTAAGCTAATAAAAAATTGGATTTTCAGAGAAACCATCATTCCAATGGCATTTTGTGCTTATGTCTTTGGGTATGTTTGAAAAATCCACCTAAAATTTAAAGAATTGAACTATATGCCTACATATAAACATACTAATATGGACACAAATATATGCACATTCATATATAATTAGCAAGAATACAAGATGGTGTGGTGTTCTGTAAAAATTCCAGAAACAAAGTAGCAAATGCCTGCCCTGGGTTCATAAACGCATTTCAAACTCATCATGTCCATACAGCAACATGCCACTGTGTTAATACATCAGGGACACAACGTGTTCTAAATGAAGTATAGCGAAAATATTTTTCATGGAACCATGGAATGGTTTGGGTTGGAAGGGACCTTTAAAGGTCATCTAGTCCGACCCCTCTGCCATGGGCAGGAACATCTTTCACTAGACCAGGTTGCTCAAAGCCCCATCCAACCTGACCTTGAACACTTCCAATGATGGGCCACCCACAACTTCTCTAGGCAACCTGTTCCAGTGTCTCACCACCCTCATCATAAAAAATTTCCTCCTTACATCCAATCTAAACCTACTCTCAGTTTAAAACTATTGCCCCTTGTCCTGTCACTACAGGCCTTGGTAAAAAAGTCTTTCCCCATCTTTCTTATAAGCCTCCTTTATATTTTGAAAGGCTGCGATCGGGTCTCCCTAGAGCCTTCTCTCCTCCAGGCTGAACAACTGCAACTCTCTCAGCCTTTCCTCATAGCAGAGGTGTTCCAGCCCTCTGATCATTTTTGTGGCCCCCCTCTGTCTTGCACTGGGGGCCCCAGAGCTGGACACAGGACTCCAGGTGGGGTCTCACCAGAGCAGAGGGGCAGAATCACCTCCCTCGCCCTGCTGGCCATGCTGCTTTTGATGCAGCTCAGGATATGATTGTCTTTGTGGGCTGCAAGGACACATTGCCAGCTTATGTCCAATTCTTCATCCACCAGATTCCCCAAGTCCTTCTCCACAGCGCTGCTCTCAATCCATTCATTCCCCAGTCTGTACTGATATTGGGAACTACCCCGACCCAGGTGCAGGACCTTGCACTTGGCATTGTTGAACTTCATGAGGTTCACCTGGGCGCACTCCTCAAGCCTGTCCAGGTCCCTCTGGATGGCATTCCTTCCCTCAAACGCATCAACTGCACCACTCAGCTTGGTGTCACCTGCAAACTTGCTGAGGGTGCACTCAATCCTACTATTTCACTGATAAAGGTATTGAACAGTACTGGTCCCAGTACAGACCCTTGAGGGACACCACTCATTCCTGATTTCCACTTGGACACTGAGCCATTGAGTGTAACTCCTTGGACATGGCCATCCAGCCAGTTCCTTATCCGTCTAACAGTCCATCCATCAAACCCATATGGCTCCAATTTAGAGGTAAGAATGTTGTGGGGAACAGTATCAAAAGCCTTACAGAGTCCAGGTAGATGACATATGTAGCTCTTCCCTTGTCCACTGATGCAGTCACTCCATCGTAGAAGGCCACCAGATCAGTCAAGCATGATTTGCCCCTGGTGAAGCCATGTTGGCCGTCTCTAATCACCTCCCTGTCTTCCATATGTTTCAACATATCTTCCAGGAGGAACTGTTCCATGATCTTACCGGGCACAGAGGTGAGGCTGACAGGTCGGTAGTTCCCAGGGTCCTCCTTTGTAAAAAATGGGTGCAATGTTTCCCTTTTTCCAGTCACCAGGGACTTCACCTGACTGCCAGGACTTTTCAAATATGATGGGAGAGTGGCTTGGCAACTACATCAGCCAGTTCCCTCAGGACCCTGGGCGGCATATCTTCAGGTCCCATGGACTTATGTACGTTCAGGTTCCTCTGGTGGTCTCGAACCTGATCTTCTCCCACGATGGGAGGGACTTCATTCTCCCAGTCCCTGCCTTGAGGTTCAGGGGCTTGAGAGATGCAGGAAGAGAAGTTACCACTGAAAGCTAAGGCATCTTTAAAACATAGATATTAAGGCTTATTTTGCTACAGCTTTTTGCTCTTGAAGCCAAAATTCCTTAACACGATGGCCAACCGTCTATAGATCTTTACAAAATGTAACATTCCCTAAATTTAACTGTGAACATTTTACAGTCTTGTATCATCTGACACGGCAGAGAATTTGAAAGTAACGTTTGGACAGAAAATTACATTGTAATAGTCATGTCTGAGTTGATAATTCTGAGTCTAGTGTGATTTGCAGCTCCCACACAGTCAATGGACAAGTTAGGTGTCACCAGTGGCAATTAAAAGCACACAGGCTACCCTACCATTACAGCTGAAGTTGATTAAGACAATCTCCCCTTTCCAGAAACTGAAATAGAAGTGTCACTCTTTCTGGGAGGAGTGATAAATTTCAGATATAACTGTTAGTCAGGAAGCCCTCAGGTATCAGTTTTATTATGGATAACAGGATTTTCAGTAATTATTATTTGTTTATTTAGTGAAAAAATATTTTCTTGAATGCTAGAACTAGTATCTGGCTGTCTACTTCAATCTAATAACACCTATTAAAACTGAAATAAATAGCACTATCTGCTGTTGACTTCCGATTTGGAGTAACTTTTGTTCTTTTTAAAAGATTGTTGGGGCAAAGATCAATTTGCATCACAGTGGCTTACCAATTATAAAACTCTAAACTGAGGGGAAGACTGGGACCTTAGGAGCCTGGGGCGTAAAGAATAAATTATGTTAGTATTCTGATTGTGAACACATGCCATACTCAATGGACATCAGTGATGTACGTGATGTAGTCTGAAAACAGTGTATGATTGTAAATAGATGCAGCAGAACAAAGACCATACTCAGAAATGGAATTTGTCCCCTCATTAAAGTGTATTTAAAAGTTCCATATCAGATAAAGCTCTAGAAATAAAAAATATTTTAAAATATTAGATAAGCAAATTCATTTTTTCCTCCATCAAAACAAGATACTAGGAAAGCAAGTAAAAGAAGGGCGCTCTCTATGCTGCTAGAATAGGAGATAAAAACTAAACCAATTGTGCCCAAACTTCAGGCTAGCTGTGATGATCCAAAACAGTCATGGTATAAGCTAATAAGCAGCGTGGATGAAGAGGTCACTTGCCACAGCTCACTTGCTAGCACTCTTCTATACCCCAGTGCAGATGTACCCAAAAAGACTACTTAGCTGTAATTCCAAAACTGTCTTTGAGAATTAAGTTCTTCACTGCATCAAAATGGTTTCAGCATGAAAAAAAAGTAACAGATGTATATCTAGTTCAATTACTTAATGAAATAATAATGACTATTAGAAGTGATACCTTCAGTTCTTGCACCTCTTCTTTCTTAATAAATGCCTGTGCAACATTAATCCCTCCAGCTGGTTTGTTCTTATTTCCATGGTTAGAAAGACTCTTTCCAACTTGTTCAGTCAGTTTTTGAATAACTGCTCCTAAAGTTCATAAAAAAATTATATTGACAAGTTCCATTCACAAGTAAGGGGATCTTCCACAACGTAAAAATAAGTAAAAGGCTGAGAAAAACCGTTTTAGACAGAAGTCTCTCTGAGGCACAGATTCTCTCTTTTTCTGCATTTATATAAACCAGCATGATATACATCTAATTTGAACTGACATCTCTAAGTACTATATTAATATAAATATATTAGCAAAGACATAAAGTGCACACAAATATACATACACTCAAAACTAGATAGTCTGCCTTCATTATGTTTTCTAACACAGAAATATTATCAGGGAATGCAAAATCATGCACAGCTGTTACAACATGCATATACAAAAGTAGTGAAAAAAACCTTTTGAAGTTTTCACAGGTGTTCCAGTTTCTTCAATTTCACTTTCCTCTGTCCCATCGATATCGCTTTTGCCAGAAGCCTTCTGAAAAGCACTGACTTTGCTGCTTGATGCTTTTGACTGCTTTTGCAATAACTCTGGTGATATGTAAGACTGCTTAATATCATATTCATCTGCTTCTTCCTCTGAACTGAATGGTGGAGTTCTATGCAAAAACACATACAACCCAAGGGCTTACTGGGTTTGCGTGACTGCATTGATATACACATATTTAGGCTTCCTTGTATTTTCCTTTCCAGTAACATGCATTTTTCTTATGTGAAAAAACCAGGAACTCCCATAAATTCTAACTATCCATAAAACTATTTAAAAGAACTCATGCTGCTAAGTAAACTCAGAAAGTTATCACAAAATGATCTCTTATATAGACATGATTATTTCCGTCTGTGTAACCATCTTTACAAAACAATAGACTGATATATAATAAGTCTTGCCAGGCAAGCAAAGATAGGCTTTCATGGATCAGCAGGGAGAGAAAAATTCAGAGTCAAGGAGTCTGCACCGCAGAGTCTGTTCTCATATTCTGTTAGATGAAAATGATTCAGGAATTTTTCAGTGCAAGAAACTACAAAGTAATGTGCCTGATATGAGTGAAATCTGGAATATTGTGTTTAATTTTGGTCATAGCAAGAAAATATCAATAAACTGAAAAAATAAGGTCACCAAAGTCTTTACATGCTTTTAACTGGCTCAGAAAAAGCATCTGAGAAAAAAACTACAGGAAGTGATACTACCCGATTTTACTGAATGTCCCTCTCTGGTTCACAATGAAGAATACATCTGCTGAAAGAACATGCTATCCTTCACAGATTATAACAACAAACTCAAATGGAATAATACTTTAAAACAAAATATGAAATATGCAGTACAGAAAGTGTTTATCATTTCAGCTTCATAATAGCTTTTGCGTGGCAAGCATGTGAATATTCAGTCACCAAAAATATTTTCTTCAAAAATACAAAGGAACAAAACATACGTGATACTAGCTGTCTTTCTGGAAACTCCATTTCCAAAAATATTCCTGGATCTAAAAATAACAAGACAAGTTATTTCAAGACTGACAGTCAACTAAGTAAGCATAAAGTTTATATAGAAGTAATGTGAATTCTTTGCTCAATTCTTACAATATTAGCAGGAAATGTTCACATCGGCACAGAAACCCAAACCCATAGGATTGTTACCTGAGGTATACGTACTATGAGAATAGCATCTCTTACTTTGGTGTGGATGTATTCTCAGCGATGGCTGGTCTTTGTTCAGCTGGGCGGACAGCTGTTGAAGACCGTTTTACTGGTTTTTGTGGTGTGGCAGATGAGGAAATTCCCAATTGACTGAATTTCTGTTTATCTACAAGAGAAGTTATCTATCTCATTATTAGAAACAAAGTTTGGTATCTTTTATATTTAATTTCTAAAATTAAAGATGTCTCTGCTGCAGATTATAGTTTTACAAAAAGAAGAAGAAAAAAAGTAATTTTTTTCTTCAAAGCAGTGCAGAGTTACCATGTATCTTCCCAATATAGGAGCTAAGATTTCTGCAGTTAAACACAATGTCAAGAACCCTTTAAAGGAAACTGTTTAGTTGGCCATAACTATATAGAATATTTATATGAAAAATTATTAAAGCAGCTATACAGAAATGTTGCTAAATAAAACCTTAAATAGCAGTTATAAAATGTAAGAGAATGAGAAAAAAAAAAACCAAACAAAAAACATTTTAACCTTCTGAAGGAAGCTGAGGACAGGAAACAGGTCTATTACAAGATGATGATTTCTCTTCAACCCTAAAGCTAACTTGGCGTTCAAGATGCTCTCGAATTCGCTGAATGTCAGGCTCTTGCTTCTGTTTGCATTCTCTAGCAGATTGAATAGCACGCAAAATTTTATTTAAGCGCTCATTTGGGATACCGCGAACACCCTAAGGAAACAAATTGTATTGTAAACACAGGCGCTATTATTTCTGGGATTCCTATCCTACAATCATATACACTCTTTTAAACTTCAAATATCACAAAGCTTGTAGAAAAAAAAAAATCACAAAAGTTGGTAACACTGCTCACAGGTGTAGCCCCATCCTCCACAGCTGTAACATCCTCTCAGGTTAATGAATTACACTTCTTCACAACACGTGGAAATTTAGCTTTGGATTTTATAGGTTGAGGGTTGTGGTACAGGGGCGAAAGAGAATAGCAAAAAAGTGGGACAAAGATTACCCCTCTTTTAAATAACTCAAAATAATCTTACTGCTTTAATTCCCAAGGATTCCAGCTTCTCCTCCAGGGCTTGCTCCAAAACAACTCGTAATTCTTTAGTTAAAGAAGGATCAGTCTTCAAAGCATTTATTAAATAGTGGTTACTTCTACCTGTTTTATGATCACCTTTCTCAATTTCTGAAATAAGAATGGAAAAATGCATTTAAGAGACATTTGAAACATCCACAGTACATGAGAAAATTAAAACTGCACTGGAGCATGCATTTTTTAGAAACACCATAGACCTACATACACACTTTTTGTCTACATGGTGTTGTACTCTTTTTAAAATCTTGGGCTAGCTTACAGAAGTCAGCTCACTTGGAATCTATACCTCAGCACTTCATACTCACCATCACAAGTATTTTTTCTTTTTCACGTTACAGAAACACTGTAAAGATATATGCCTGAATATTTAGCAACAAAGATCTTTACTTTTAAAACTGTAGTTGGAAACTTCTGATAAAGAAAGACTATCTTCTGATAATTACATTCTCTAAAAGTGAAATCAAAGCTGAACTCTCTTTCAAAAGTCTTAGTAAAGACAAAACCTTAGTCTGAGGCAGACCATTTCACAGAAAATACATGATGGATACTACTTATCTTCAAAACTCTTTCAAGGACAAAGTTCGGTGTCATCTTTTTTTCTACGCAGGTCTATGACATCGTACATACTTAAAAGAAGACAAAGAAGTTTCTATCTCTTTCCCTTGCTTTAAGTGTCAGTAATGACACGAACTCTTATGCAAGAAATAAAGAATCATCTAGACAGATTCTTCCATCTAAATTAAAGACTGACATTTAAGTTAGGCCAAAGTATTGTAGGGTCATATGGGTGAGTAAAGAAGCAAAACACACCCATTTGGAACCTGCCTATAAAGTGTCTCTGGCAAGACAAAGTTTTACCGAATGCCACTTACGCCAAGTGAACCAATAATCAGTGGGACCATGGTAGCTCCTTCTGCCTGGCAGGGGTCAGCAAAGCTGGCAAAGCATGCACAGAGGGGTATACAGCATCCCAGGAAAGCATGCTGTAAACCACACTCCCAACTTTGCCCCCTGAAATAAAAGGTAAGTCTTGGGCAGGAGATTGTCTCTTTCCAGTATGCCTTACAGGGCAGCGGAGTCATTTGCCAGTCCACAGGCAAGGACACAAATGAAGGAATAATTCCATATTGCGACATGCAAATGTTTTCTTTCAAAAAAAACATGCCACTTTTCCTATTTTTTAAACAATGATTGCTTAAAAGCAGTTCCATTTAATTTTCATTTTTCTTTAAGGAAAAGATAAGCACCCTGAAAGGGACCCAAAAAAGCCTCAAGATACACAAATGATATTTAGGTTGTTTTGAGGCAGTGGCTTCCGATGGATCTGGGAAAGAATTATAGGTAATGAAAACTGAAAAATTGTCCAGCTACCATACTAAAAGATCTGTGTTGAAGAGAACAGAATCGGGCTGAAATCTTAACTTTGGGAGATTTGAAATCTCTGGCTTTGGGAACTGTGTGGACAACTCACTCCCTGACAGAGGTGGGATTAAAAGTGATTTGGCTGGAGAGCTGAGTCCTAGAAGAGGCAAACTACTGGTCGGTGCAGAAACATAGGGCTGTCAGACCATCCCCAATCAGGAGAAGGTGCATTATGCAGTATGAAATCTTCCCACAAAGCCAGACATGAGACATTTTAAAGCGGAAGGCTCCAAGGAGCCTTCTGAAAATCCTGTCCCTTTCAGATGTTAATCCTTACAATAAAATAGATCCATCTAAAATCGTTTTAAAATTCATAATTACTACACACTAATACGGGTAACAAGACTATCCAGCATTATCCTAATTAATGAGAATATTAATTCTTGCTAATTAACTCAAGCCAAATCCTCTTTGCTGGAGCTAACTATTTAAGGAACTGTTTTCTTATTAATTTTTGTTCTTTAGAAAAACCCTAAATACTAGATTTGACAACTTTGGACCTTAAGTCTGGTCCACTGTCTCAGCTCCTACATAATCCTATGAAATAATCTGCCAAGTCAAGAATTTTCACACTCTCCCTTACAAATGGCTGTCACTGAAAACAAAAAAATCTCGGTCTATCTTTTCAGACTGCATTCTTTCTTTCTCTCTTTTGTACTGCAGGCCATGCCTTTAGGCACAGCAGAAGAATCAAAGACAATCCATCAAGAGAGAAGATGGCAAACAAGAGAAATAGCAGAAAGAACGGCAAAAATGCGAGCAGTCTTTATTTCAGGTTGTTCAGAGTCACTGGATTTTCCCTGGGGAAACCTCTCACTTACACACAGATGTATTCAAACGACAATTTTGTTTTCGAAACAGCATCATTCCTTCAAAATTTAAACTCATTGGCTATAAAGATCAAGACTGATTTTGGTTTTTGTACAGATTATTATGCTATTCAGCTATTTGGTGTTTCATCTGAAGTACTGTTAGCCTTCTTCAGGAGAAGAACACCATGCAGGATGAACCAACACTTTCTTTTCTGTCACTGTAAATATGGCCTTCTCCAAGTCCTCCTCAGATGAAGCAGAAGAACAGCTGCCAACACTGGGATATGTAATTTCATTCAGAATTGGGCAATCCTGGCTGGAGCCGTGGCTGCTTAGAGGTAGGCGTAACTTAGATAACTTGCAAAAGTATCTTTGGTGCATCTATGAAATTAGGCAGCTTCAACCTCCACCACCAACTTCCTTCTATCTGAACTCTTTATCTTCTCATGCAGAGTTCGAAAAAGAAGCATACATTGCAATAGCGTCAGCACCAAAAATTTCCTAGTAAGGGGGTATTCCCCATCAAACATTTTCGCTCTGCTTAGCTCAAGTGCCTTCAGGCATTGGGAATACGCCTGCTTTAAAGAGTTAGCCAGCTTTCCATAAAAACATTGAACTTGGATAAGGAAATCATAATATTTACAACCACCAACAGCAAACAGGAGACTGACACAAACAAGGAATGTTCCCACCCAAATCACATGAGCATACTCAAATACAATGAAAAAATACTGTAGGTATCAAATAATATTTACATTTTTATTTAAAAAAAAAACCCCAACACATGCCACTACATTTTGAGCTGAATCAATCATTACCTTTTTCCTCTTCTGAAAGCTCCTCTATGGGCTCCAGCATATGCACCAAGGGTGCCTGCTCTAATAACGAGGAAGAACAGGAACACCAGACAAACAGGACAGAAGAAGGTCAAGGTCCAGAGTGGGAAAGTTAGGCAAAAAACCACACTGATAGCAATTTTCCTGATTGCTGACAACCTGCTTAACAATCACAAACCCAATGCAACGTGACTCTTCACTGCCTTGGTGGTACCTTTTTGTAGAGGAGACCCTAATACAATAGTCACTTCAGGATCGATTCAGTTGCCCAAACATGGGTGTCTAGTGTCATCTCAGATATATCAGAGTTTTAAGCCATCGGCACAGGGCTGGCTGATATATCGCACACCTATAGAAAAACCTGTGCCCTTCTGGAATGGCACCCAGAGGCCAGGTGGGTTGTTTTTAGGCATCTAGAATGACAAGGCCACCTAGGATTAAGTAAATGAATACTGTCATTCATTTCTCATAAGAAGCATTTTAATTTATTTTAAAATATTGTTTATGTGCAATTTGATACTAAAAGCTTACAAAAGGCAAGTGAAATGGACAGACATAGAAATCCTCAAAAATATATGGGAAAAATACGTTAACTCATTATTCCAGAGAATTATTAGGTACTGAGTCCATAAGTGCAAGACATAGAGAAATTTTGTGTATATATATATATGATAATTTCCAATAAAACCAATTTAAAAAAATCTTCAATCACTCCACTATAGTGAGATTCAGTATTATCATGTGCTTTAAAGAAATACTGAAATGTCCTCTACTGAAAACAGCTTCCTAAACACATTGAAATTATCATTCTATAGGCTGTTGGGTATAATTTGCTTTATAGAAATGAAGCCAGAGTACAGTTTATTTACAACTTTATAGACTTCAGATATGAGATGCATGAAAATACTTATATGTATACTAATAAAAATTCAGGTTTTTAAAATGTTAATATTCACCTTCCATAAATAAATTTATTTCAATGAAAACTAGAATTTTAGTTTACTCTAGGGCTTATGATAAAAACAGAGGAAGGTGCAAACTATACTTGCAGCATTCAACTACTGGCAGTATAGGAGAAAACAATTTATTGGCCAATATTTTGGGCCAGCAAACATTTGCCCCAGCCTTCACAAGAAACCTTTGGCACTATAAATGGCTGTTACACTGAATGGGAAGAAGGGGAGGGAAGTGATGTTGCAGTCAAGATGTCTGCTCTTCAGCACTTCTTGTACAATTAGGTATAAACAGATACACTGTGATGGGTAATCACAAGGAAATGAGCACTAGGAGCTAACTGACACTTACTGTCACATCTCCAATATTCCCCGTGTGAAGGGGACTAAAACTGGTGTTGTAAATGCTTGGGTATGGCTGCTGCTCTCTCCATGCCTGCCATACTTGCGGTTTTATTCAGCCTCTCACCTGCTTTTCCAAGCAGGTTACAAGACTTAAGATTTGCTCCCATATAATTTGCACTAAATAAGAAGTTCTAAAAAAATGCTTCTTACACCATCACAAGATGCTAACAAGATGCAAATGTCAATATATTTTATGGAAACACTTAAAAGCAAAACTCTGAGAGACTGATTGACAAATAGGCTTCTGGTCTTTCAGTCTCTAAGGCTGTAAAATGTAGCAGTGGCCAGAGCACTCCTGGGCACTACAATATGATCCTCCATACTAGTGAACTCCTAAAGCTGTTCCTGGCACGCTGTTGCTCTGCAGCAACTAACATTCTCCAAAACTATGTTCAGGCACAGTTTGGGATCATTCCCAAAAGCCTACAGTGAGCCTGTTTTGGAGGACAGAGCCAGAAGCACAGATGAGGGATATTCTGGGGGGATTTAATTTAGCTGCATGGGCATTGAGACCTCCGAGTTTCTTGACTGGACCTACTAGACAGCCAGTTGCTGTGTAATTGGATTTAATCTGTACTTGTTTTACCTGTACTTTACTCAAATGCAATCTGCTTAAAGGAGCTGACTCATATCTGCACAAGCCCTTGCCAAGTAACGTAATTTAACAAGAAAAGCCCAGTCCCCAGAACTCAGACCTGAAAATAGTCTGCTGATCTGGCATAAAGGTACGTGCTTCTCTTCCTCAGTATACTAAAACCAGAGGAAGTTAAAATTAGCAAAAGAATAGTTGCAAGAGCAAAATCAAAACGTATTACTTGCTACATGCAAAATTGTTGTTCACTGCGTAATGACAGAGATCAAATGCTAAGACATGGGGGATTGCAACACCTGGAAACACCAACTTCTCCAATAGAAGTAGGCCTTTTCTTTTTCTTTACTGTACACTTATTCTAAGAGATATTTATTAAACAACACATTGGAATCCAATGTAAGAAAAAGCAGCTTGGTTCACCACTCCTCTAGTTTATAGATAGGTGTGGAGATCACCCCCCTAAGGAGCCCTTTGCTTATGTTGACCAGAGATGTGCTGCTTCTAGCCATCTGATCAGACCTCTCAGCTCTTACCTTAGTGCACATCCTTGAAATCAGCAGCATGTAAATATTAGCAAGCTTATTTTTAGGAATCATTTAAGTCTGACTACCCAGCTAAACCTCAAATCTGTACAAAGCAGTCTTTGCTCACTTCATATCTAAAACAGTCCTGCTGATGCAGACCGAAATCCTAATTACTCTGAATTATTGTAACCTTCTCTAGTTCATCAGACCTTTTTGCCCAAAATCTCACCAAGCCACAATCCAATGTCAGCCTTAAACAAGTAATCACTACAACTTCTGACTTAAGTAGAGCTCGTTACCTTCCTGTCAATTATCAGCCCTAAATCTAGTTCAGCTAACCCTGCTGGATGCTCCTCTACATCAACATCTTCAACATCAGATCTTACTGGCCAGGATCTTACTCCTAGCTTTCATCCTAGCCTGAGTATTGAACCTAAACAGACTGCTATCTTCCCTTTTGGACTCACACCTAAGTATAAATTACTTGCTCCTAGTCACTTCTGTGTTCCCCATTCCAGATGAACACCCAAACTGTGTCCTTGCCTTACTGGAAGTGCTTCCCAGTAGGCTGAAGCAAGGCAGGAGGCTTGTCGTGCTCCAGCAGATCACCTGCTTTGGACTACCAGAGTACTGGTAGAAGTGGAGATTACATCAGTCTTGCAGTTCAGATGCAACCTCAATTATACTTTGTTCATTGACATAACTTGAACCCTGGCTCTCATCTCCACCCCTTTCTTGGCTATGAAATAGAGATAAAGTTCAACTTAAACCTATTCAGTCAGGCTCTGCTGCTGCTGCCTTGCTTAACTGATCCTTCTTAACTCAACCATAACTCTCATTTGCCAATCGATGTCTGCCTAAGCCTAATCCTAACCCTAACCCAAGCTCAGTGATCCCTGTAAAACCTTGGCTCAGCAATAACCAGATGCCTGTGGGTGACACCAGCCCTTTGCAGACCCTGCCATAAATCACCTTCTTATGCTGGCATGAACCACCTTAAATCCAAACCTAATTCATTCGGTCCTCCCCAACAGTCCCACACCAGTCCCTGACCAAACAGTACCATTGCTAAATCCTATACCCAGTCCAGTGGCAAATTCTGGACACATCCTCACTGTATGTCATCAGACAGCCTCAGTCCAAAACCTAATCCTAGCTTTATTCTCACAAGAACAGTTCCAGGCAGCCTCAGGCTTGAACCTAGCCAAATAGCAGCTACCAACACCAGTCTTAATGAAGGCTAGTCATATTCATATCTCACTGGCCTGAATCTGGCCGTATTAGTACTAGCCATCATTAAGGCCAGCAACCTTAAGACGACCTCCACAATGATGTGTGTGTCATCCCACATCTTCCTGAATGTTTTTTCTGCCAGCTAATATGCGTGGAGAGATAGACGAGATGTATCAAAAGTACAGGTTGCCTTAATTTCTTCAGTGGATCATTACACTACTGAAAAATTGTGTGCCTGGTGTACTTTGACAAATTATTAAAGATCAGTTTTAAATAATATTTGAAGACAACTTCTATGCAAGTGGAATAGGAAATTATATCTAACAATAATGAAGAATCCAGGCTGTGTACATTTCAAGCTTATCATATATTATTTGTCTGTTCTTATCTACTAGTTTAAAAAAAAAAACCCAAAACAATACTCTTATAGTACTATTGGAAAAGCAGTCTTCTGGTCGATATTTAAAGGAGAAATCCTGTCCAGTTACTCTGAAATATGAAATGCTAAAGTACTTTTAGCCTGGACAGAAGTGTTACAATTATCTACAGTGGAGTATCACCTCCAGTAAGCACTTTGCACTTGCAATATGAAAACCAAGGATGAAATGTAAAACTTGTTTGCTGTAAATTGCTGCACTTCTTAAAGATGTAAGGAATGTAAGCCATGACTATAGTCATCATCTACTCCTTTAATTTATACTCAAATTTCACATCCAAAGAGCTGCCAGACTTAATCTGTGATACCTGTAATTTGGACTGTCACCTTTGAATCAATGCACTTCATATATTTTTCTCCTAACTAATCAATGGGAAGCCATATACTGCACATAAGCAGCATAAATATTAATTTTAAACCTGTATTGTTAAATACAATAAATTTTTTACACTTACCTGAGGCCTCTAAGTTAGGAGCCTAGTCATCGCAGACTCCTTCTACAGTCAACGAAGAGACACAGGCAACTTCAAAGAGCAATTCAGATCTCAGTTCAGCTGAACCAAACTCTGAAGGTGCCCCTTTTCTCTGTTAACTGTCTAGGAAGACTACTTTGACTAAACCTTCCTCAGATGCTTCAGTTATGTCCCTAATGATAGCTGGGCCTTAGCCCACACCATATTTGAAGATTGAGTCATAGGTTTTAATGGACAATCTAATTAGTATCTATGCTTTTTAACTACTGTTTTCAATTCCACCTACTGTTAGTGACCTAACAAAGATTAAATATTGAACAAGTATCAACATTTCAAGAGTAATATAGGAACGAAAGTCTGATTTTAAAACATGATTTTAAAAAAATCATAACTAATCCATTGCCTTTTTGTGAGACTTAAGTAATCTTTGAAGATAAGACTTAAGTTATATCTGCACAAAACCCTACAGCTAGCTCAAAAACTGAGAGAAGAATGGTCAGCCAGGATGGCATTCAAAGCAGACTATTACCTCTCCTAAGAAATCAGGAAGGTGAACACAAAAGCACCAGGCTAACACAGTTATTCCACTACTTTACACCTAAGATACCTCATTTGTAATTTGGGTATCTTTCCATAGCACAGATTTAAGATGTGGAGAACTAATCTTAGGATGCAAAAGCTTTCAGGCAACTTGGAAAAGTGTACCTAAGTTCACATAGGAGAGCCTTTTCTAGAATTAATTTTCTTTCAAACAGAAAAAAAGAAAGAAAAGGAAGATATTCCATATGCAGGCAATTGTTTGGTAGGAAAACTATAGCTCTTGTGATTTCAGAGATGCTCTGCTAAATAAATTTCTGTACAGAAGTTACCGGCAAGCACTTTCATTTTCATAATGGCACAAGATGCAGCCATGATGTCTTAATTCAGTATGTAAGTCAATCCCTTGAGGAGCTGTCAAAGTTTTGGGAAAGACACTATAATTTCTGCTAACCTTTACATCCAGCAATTAGGTAGGGTAAGTTTAAAAAAAATCCAGAAGGGAAGAAAGGGAACAGACAGAGAGACCTGCAGAGATAAATAAAATAATCATCAGCAAAGAAATCTGAAGGAAACACCTTCTTTGAGGTTTCATAATAAACTGATAGTGAATCTTTTGTATATCAATGGCAGGAACAGCCTTTTCTATCTTGAGAAGTTTCATAAGGTGTCACAAACTTCATTTTTTGGAGCAGCAAGAAATCAGGAAAGATCTGAACGAGCTGATATAAATTGTCAGAGTACAGAAAATACTAATGTTCACAGAACTGTTTGCCTCCTCAGTCCAAATGAAAGTAAATGCACTAAGAAAGCAATGCTTGACAAGCTTGGTGTGTAAGCCCTTAGCAGCAATATTCTTCATAAAACTCATTTCTTAAATTCAGGCCAATAGCTAAGCTACTTGCTGTGAGATCTCTTAGCTAGAACCAGCACTACTGGGTTAGTGCAATGATGCTGGTTTGAATGAAAAATAATTGAATTATTTAAAATACTATTATTAATAATCTATATTTAATATAGTATTACTCTTCTCCACACAACATTTCATCTATATAGTTTCACTTAAAAAAGCTTCTAGCAATGAACAGCTACCTTGCATAGGTTAGTAAGAAATCTCTGTGTTATTAAAATAATTTTACCATATAATGAAAATCTCTTGTCCTTAGTTTAATAGTTCTTGACACAACAAATATTTTGCAATCAACACTTCAAAAAAAATGAAAAACAACAGTTTTTCATTCCTCATCAAGTTATCTAAAGCTTCCATTGTATACTGCTCCTTCTCCCCATATGCCTTTTCATAACTTTTTGAATTTGTTGAAAAAGAAAAAATCTGTACATTATTCTTAGACAAATTCCATTTCTTCTCCCGTTGACAGGTTTTAAAATGAAGAGAAATAATAATAAAAAAATCATTATTTAATTATAGTTCAATAACTCAATTTATAAAATGTTTTTAACATTTAAACATTTTACTTGCTCAATGTTCATTTTTCCTATTACTTTCCTACTTGAAATGAAAGTAAAGAATTAATTGATCGCAGAATATTGGTCTGGTAACAATACTCTCCATTATTTTGCATACTGAGGAAAAAAGTGAAAACTATTTTCACAAAGCACCAAACAATATAAAAGGAGGTTCATCGCTTCCCCCCACTACTAAACAATATCACAATGCCACAAGTTAAAATAAGTAAATGATGATCTATATGTAACTACAGATATACTCTGGAAGAACCATCTAGACAGGGTGACTGTCTATTTTGATTACGTCTTCTGTATTTTTCCTCCTTGACATTTGAAGTCACATGAAAAATACAATATTTCAAGACTTATAAACAAACATCTCCACATTTTCCTCCTCACAAATTCCAGTTTATGCACATACCTTTCCAGTATATGCATCTACCAGAAAGTAAGCATATTTTCTAGAAGAAAACATAATTTATTTCCTCAATTAGTTTAATTTACCTTAAAGTGCTCCAATACTATACACGTCCTAGGAGATATTCTCAAATTATTTTATTTCAGTTTTCATTTATTCTTTTCAATAGTGCATCTTTACAATCACTTCATAGGAATTCTCAATGCTGATATACAGCAAAGCAATTCAAATTATGTTCTTTCAGTGTAACTACTCTTACACCTATGATTTGACAAGCAACACATTTGAGAAGACAGAGTGTTAGATTTGAAAGTACTGGATCTAGACCTATCAAAAAAACTTACCATGCATCACTGGTAGACTTGGTTTAGATTCTTCAAGATGCTCTACAGTAGTGTTCACTAAAATAGCATAGAAGTAAAAAATAATGTAAATGTATTACAGTAAACAGTAACAGACATATACAGATTCATAAATGTTGCAATATTTAATCATATTTACAAATTACCCAATTTTTGGCATATTATTGTAAACAAATAGTTTACAAAGTAAAAATTGGTCCCTCACAACATAAAAGTACATCTCTAGATATGCTTAACATCGTTAATACTTCTAGAACCAGGAAAAGAAACTAGTAATTAAATTGTCACTGAACTGGAATGTGAACCTGCACTAGTCAGATCATCTCTGTGGTCATATCTGTATGTCGTCTTTGTGTCCCAGGGAAGAAGCCCTGCCCCAAAGCTACTTAGTCAAGTCTAGCCTGAATGACACTTGTATTCCCCAAAGAAGATCTGCTGCATCCACACTTCATATCAATTAGTGCCAACCTTATATATAACATGTATAGAGTGTAGCCTTGGAGTGAATTATCACTTCAATTCTACATTCCTCAGATGAGCTTGGGGCCTAGGAGCAAATTCACTTGTGTGCCACGGTCTGGGCTTCAGTGTGGCTGAATATGACCAGCTCCCATTGAGAAGCCATACAGCCATACTGTTACTATGCTCTCCTCAAACTAACCTACTCCCCGCTGTTAAATTCAGTTCAAGCCAATGTCCTGCTTATAAAGCAAGATGGTTTCCAAACTGGGATTAGAATTAATCCAGCTGTCACCACCTATTGCAATAAACTTATTTCAAGTCACTGCAACTGCAGCATCAACTATACGGGTCTTTGTGGTGCAGGACTGCATCCCAAAACACTATTATCAGGTTTAGCTATTTGTAATGGGCATTGGATGTTAAAGCATTGCACAGACAAAAACATCAGAGTTCTTAAAATTCTTTGAACATCTGTATCTTAACTGATAAATTAATCAATTTTGTCTACTCTTTCAGTATTTTCCCTTTTGTGAGTTTTGCAGCCTAAGGACAGTCAAGCATGAAAAAACAATTAAAATTACACTTCATAAAGCAAAGCCAGAAGTTGTTTACACAATACAAAATAGAGTTGCTATATTTCACATCTCTTCAGTACTCAAACAATCAACTTTGTACATTGGAAGTCCTTACAGCTGCAAAACATGAATTTTGAAAATCATGGCATGGAAACAGGTAGGCACCCTGTGAAACACAAATAAATTGCCAGTACTGATTTGATTTCAATATTTAGTTAGTAAAGTTGATGTTTATATTTTTTAATGAATTGTAACATTTGTTTCAGGCAAGCTGCTGAAATCAGAAACAAAATCTGCTTTTTCTTACAGTTTGTACTTACCATCATATGGTTTAATGCTTGCAACTGATCTTGTGGACAATTCTTTTATCTAAAAGAGAAAAGACAGACACATGAATAGTTACAAATATAAATGATCAATATCTAGAAATGCACATTTAGTACAAAATACCTAGTTTCAGTACTATTTCATAACAGAAATTACTGTTTATGATTTGGAGAGAAAAATACTACTTTTGTGGAACTCTATTCTACTGCCTAATGCATATTTTGTTCATGCTTAATGAATGTTGAAGACTTACTTGTGTTTGTTGTCTTATGTGAACTCATGCTTTGTACACTTCGTTATTACAAGCTACAAAGTGAAATGAGAGTGGGCTTATGGCCCACTTCAGCACTTACAGTTTCAATACTTTCTGCTTCAGCAATTCATGTTCAATTTTACAAGTCTAGCTCCACTCCAGGGAAACACTTAATTACACATTGATTTAAAATATATGAACAGTTCTCCTGTCTGCTCTATGGTTTTGTCTATTTGAAACCCAAGACATGCACTGAACAAAACTGAGAGTGTAGAGGAAACAAGCTGGCTGTAATTCAATCTAAAGAAAACAGGAAACTTGTGAATCCTGTATCGTTAAAACAATGTTCTGCACTCCAATTCCCAAAATAGAAGCTAAACCCAAACCATACAGACACACAGCCAATGTCAGCTGGAGCTGGCACAAGATACTGCACCCTGGTCCTCTTTTATTTATCTGTTTAGATATAGCCAGTAGTGCCTCAATTCACTGTCCATTCAGTTTGGATTCTACAAAAGTGTTAGCCACGTCCCAAGCTCTTCTGGTTTCCAGGTATTGAGACTGTAGATCTTCACAATTCTGTTTCACAAACACCAAACTCTGATCCCTCTGAACCTGTTTTACATCTGTGGTCATACTGTTTTGTTTTAAAAGGTCACTTTACTGCAAGTAATTTGCCTAGGATTAAGTCTTCTATTGATCCAGCTATCAAATTTGTTAAGGTGGATATGTAAAAGCTATTATTTGTCTTTCCAATTCTTTAAGCACTTAAGTATAGGTTTAACATTAATCTCAAGAAAAATGTGTAAAATCAGATGTTGATTTGTAAGGAATGCACCATCTAATAGAGAAATAGGTTGTAAGGACCACATAATCATGCTATAGTCTAAACTCCAGACCACCCAGATCTTCACCCACTGATGACCTGAAAAAATTTCTAGTTATGTTTGAAAAAAAGTGAATTTTTAAGAAAAAACAATTCATTTCCAAACAAACAATTTCATAGAATCATAGACTACCTCAAGTTGGAAGGGACCCTTAAGGATCACTGAGTCCAACTCCCTGCTCCTCGCAGGACTACCTAAAACTAAACCATATGATTAAGAGTGTCATCCAGACGCTCCTTGAACTCTGACAGGCTTGGTGCCATGACCACTTCCCTGGGGAGCCTGTTCCAGTGACCGACCACCCTCTCAGTGAAGAACCTTTTCCTAGTGTCCAACCTGAACTTCCCCTGACGCAGCTTCATTCCGTCTCCTCGTGTCCTATCGCTGGTCACCAGAGAGAGGAGATCAGCACCTACCCCTCCGCTGCCCCCCTTGAAGAAGTTGTAGCCTGCAATGGGGTCACCCCTCAGCCTTCTCTTCTCCAAGCTGAAAAAAACAAGTGACCTCAGCTGCTCCTCATAAGTCTTGCCCTTGAGACCTTTCACCACCTTGGTCGCCCTCTTCTGGACACACTCTAATAGTTCAATGTCCTTCTTATATTGAGGTGCCCAAAACTGCACACAGTACTCACGGTAGGGCTGTACCAGTGCGGTGTGGAGTGGGACAATCACCTCCTTTGACCGGCTAGGTACACTGTGCTTGATGCACCCCAGGACACAGTTGGCCCTTTTGGCTGCCAGGGCACACTGTTGACTCATATTCAACTTGCCATCAACCCAAACCCCCAGATCTCTTTCCGTGGGGCTGCTCTCCAGTCTCTCGTCCCCCAATTTGTACGTATAACCAGGATTGTGCCGTCCCAGGTGAAGAATCCGGCACTTGCTCTTGTTAAATTTCATATGGTAATAATTTAATTAATTATTCTCACAGTGATAAATATAATACTTTATTTTTAGTGTGAGAAGTCATGTATTTTCAGATTTCAAACACTAGATTTCATTGTGATTATTTTGTGGTAGATTAAATCCAGTTTACTATCAGAAATTTTTCATCTGTAGAGGTCTTTGGTGACTGCAATCTAGTAATCTTTTAACTGTATTGAACTTATTAAAAACTTTGGTTTATTAATCTTTTCCTTCTAAATTGTGTTTTAATTCCTGGTTTACATTCCTGTGTCTCTTTTCCAGATCTATTCTTATTTATCAACATAATTTCCAAAGCATAACCAAAATACTACTGCAATACTACTACAAATTGGGAATATTAACTATGCAACCAGAGATACATCAAAGGCCGAAAGCTAGTAAAATGTTTCTCTGTGTCCTATGCTCTCTGAAACAGAGAGTGCTTCACAAAACAGACCTGTTTCTTCTGAGTAATAATCAGATCATTCTGCTCCTGAAGCCTCTGCCCCAGTTCTTCTATCCTCCTCTTGTAAAAGGTGTTATTTTTATTCAGGTCTTCTCTCACTGATGATTTAAGCTTCTCAATCTGTGACAGTAGCTAGAAAGCAATCAGAAGAAAAGTAACTTCATATCAATATTATATAAAATATTTTAATGCTGTAAAGTTTAAACAAGCAAGTGTCATGCTTAACTATTTTTAACATAATGTCTCCTCTGATTTCACTAGAACTTGCATATATTACAAAACAGTTGTCTGGATCACTTTTTATTTACACAAGGAAGACTACCTAAATCTCAATACAAAGAACGGGACATACAAACACATTACTGAGATTGCCTAAAAATAAGATTGCAGGAAAAAGCATACAACTCTATAAAAATTTTTTGGTTAAAATAGTGTCAAATCATGACATTTTAAGGTGATGAGATGTGAATTTGCATGATAAACCTAATACATTAGCTCTGAAGTAGAAGAAAGGGAACAATATTTTAGGTGCACCATCCCAAAAGTCATACTTACATTACTCCTCCCTTATTCTATTCTTGCTTTGTACGTGGGTGTATCATTAACTACATCCTTTTTGGGGAATGTTCCATGGTTCCTCCCCACTGCTTTCTTGCCAGAGGAGAAGAAGCATTGGTCAGACCACTACGATCTGCTCAGTTCTTACATGGTCACGCAGATGAAAGGAAAATGAAAGGAAAAGAAGCAAGAGAAACAAAGCAGGAAAGAGATTAAAAAGAAATGCAGACATAAAAAAAAAATCTGAGGAATAAAGCTTTGTATAGTAAAATATATAAACTGATGCAAAATAAAATGCCATGGTGTTTTTTCCTGGAAAAGCTGAAGAGATTCTGCGTTAGAAAGCTACAACAGAAAAAGCAGCAGAAGAGCTGACAGAAAAGAGAAAAAAAGATTGAGAGGTATGCCATAGGTCCATGGTAGCAGAAGGTACAGGGCAGATGAAAGCTACATGTTAGCAAGTTGTATCTCAACTATCCAGCATACTCACATAACACGGAAAACACTGTATAATACAGTGCTCACACAATTAGTTGTGAGCCCTGCCCAACAGAG
The DNA here is from genome assembly GCA_020745775.1 of Theristicus caerulescens. Taxonomy (NCBI): domain Eukaryota; kingdom Metazoa; phylum Chordata; class Aves; order Pelecaniformes; family Threskiornithidae; genus Theristicus; species Theristicus caerulescens. The sequence goes on along the minus strand of CM036559.1, from coordinate 75,572,627 downwards.
ATACAGTTTCAGGCGTCTTGTCACATTCTTAAATGATAAATTCCATTCCAGCTCTGGCCTTAACTGAAACTTCAAGATTCTAGCATAATGGAAATACAGAGATAACAAATACATCTAAGAGGACACACTCGTATAAACTCTTAAGATCTAGGCTTTCTAATCCAACAGATGTATTATAGCATATCAAGAACTACTGAAAGGGTAAATAAATAAGAAAAAAGTCTCCTTTTAGTTTAAGTGGTTTGCTGTGCCACTTACCAAGGACTTTTCTGTCTCATGGTCATGATGAAGGGCTTGTATTCTAGATGTCCACTTACTTTCCTGCATAGAGGAAATCAGTATTAATTCCTGTTAATAACACATTACCATTTAGTTTGATATATGCAGCTTTATTTTTCTAAATAAAGCATAAATACTGAAAAGATTATTGATGATATGAAACTTGAGTAACTCCGTATTTAAGACCTAGAACAGTCGTCAACGTTTTATACATCCAAGTGCAGTTTTCTTACCAATCGCTCTAAAAACTATGTATTTGCTCCTTGATTTGTATATATAGTGACTGCGAGTGAGAAATACACAAGTATTTTGATACATCTCTGTGTATTAACAATAAGATTAGTAAGAGTAGGGTTCCCCCCCCAATATTGTCATTTGAAGCACTTATTAACAATGTATTTTGCATAATGATGATAAAAAACAGTATTAATGTATGAGCTTTAGAGTGAACTGAATTTTTTTTGATGAAATAAAAAAAAAAAGTAAAACTCACTAAGTTTTCCACACCTTTGAGCAAAAGTGACCAAACTTCTGTATGATACCAGCAGTATACAAAGACCTTCACATCCCAAGAACCATAAAGTATATAATGTGTGTCTCAAAGTGTCAAAAAAAAAAAAAAAGTTAAAAGGTTTGTGGGTATTTCCAAAGGCCTCACAACTTCTTTTTTTTTTATAGGAACAACCCGGACATGCAGGTGAGTGTCAGAGCAATGCAATGACCTTGGCCTCAGTGGCCCTTCCTAGCTCAACCTTTCCTATAGGTGGGACCTGGCTTGTCCAACAGCTTTGCACTAGCACCACCACCTGTGCTGGTCAGATGATACAGTCCTGGTACAGAAGTTGCACCTGACAAGCTCAAGTGTTTCATATGACTCCAAAGCCACAGGCTGACAAATCCTCTCAGGAAGTTTCTTAACCTTTTTTTTCATCCTGGAAAATGGAAAATTCCAATTTTTCCCTAAGTGGCCTCACAGATCAGCAGACATAAATGGTGTATTAGAGCCTTCTGGAATTGAACTGCAACCATATTTGGTAAAGCTTAATATATTTAATAATAAAGAATAAGAGAATATCAATAAATAAAGAACAATTAATTTATGTATAAAGGATAAGGGAAATAATTCCTTGATTTCCATTCTAGAGATTGTACTAAATAGTAGTACATCTTTAAAAACAGCTATTTTAGACATTGAGAAGGATGAGAATTTTACTTATGGATTTAAAATCCTACTCAGAGATGTACGAAAATGAAAAGAACACAAGTAGTTTGTCAAAAGCGATACATTAAGTTAGAGTGTTACCTGTTTCTCAAGAAGTTTAACCACATTGTGATAGTCCTGAGGACTCTGAGGTTTCTCTTCTGTAAATTCTTGGCTGTCTTTCAGCGTCCCTAAATTGGATTTTTGTTGCATATTGGACTTTTGTAATTCTAACAGTTGCTAAAAGGCGGGGGGAAAAAATGAAGACCTGAATATGTATACAGATTTCGTTCTATAAAACTGTCATTTAATACAAAATTTACTTTAAACATAGCTACACAGAGATTGCATCAGTCACTTCTTGCATTTCTCATGAGTTCAGCATTTATCAAATTTCATGTAATAATTAATATATACATCTAACATAAATATACCTTGCAAAAATACACAGGAACTAGCAGCTACAGAACATAAGCGACTCTGGTAATGCTGTGCGTAGTTTTCTGACTCAGCTATACTTCTACAATTCTCTTTCTAGTCAAAACTCTGGAAAGCATTTCCAGAGCATGTATTGAAAACACATGCAGTTCTACTGTCAGGACTATAACGCAGAGGTTAGTCCCCTCCATGCCAGTTATAAGAATATTAATATAAGGATACCTAACAGACAGCAATAATAACAATATCTACTAATCTGTAAACAGGGACTCAAAAGTTGAGGAGTAAGAAGAAACTGACATAGCTGCTGAAGGCATAATTCATTCATCCAAAACAATGCTATTAAAAAAATAACTGAAATTATGTTAATAAAGTACCAGTATACAAAGACACAATTATGGCTATCATCCAACTATTATTTTTAAAGTTTTGTAAGAAGACCTCTAAGATGACTATATCACATTTCAAATATGTGAAGTTCACTACCATCTACTGTAAGGGATTCATGCCTTAAAATGTTGGAAAATTTAAGTCACTTACATTTTCTAATGTTGAATTTCTTGAAGATAACTCCTTAAGCTCTTTCATAAACATCTCTTTCACTTTTTCTATTTCATCAGCCAATTTCTCTTTTTCTTCCTCTTTCCATTTATGAAATGATTGTAGAATTTCTTCTTCTTTTGATTTTTGCTGTTCACATTCCTGAAATTATTTTAAAAACATTATTTGTTATTTTTCCCCACATGCAATACTAATTCAAGCACCCAAACTACGTGTGGGAAGCAGTCACTTTCAATAGGCAACATTGTGACATCAAAAAACATGAAAAAACACCAGTTTCTCAAGAATTCTGGGGTAGCAAGCTATACATTTTGCTAGCAAAACAAGTACATTTCAAGAAGTATTGGTAGTTCATTGTTTTTCATTGAATAACACATGAATGGCCTTACTTGGTCATACCACAGATCAACCTAGTTCAGCATCCTGTCTCACACAGAGGCTGTAAGCCTATAGGGGGGAAAGGATAATAACAGGGCAAGCAAACATGCACATTCTCCTTAATAGCCTCCAAGCTGCCCACTGTTTTCAGCTCAGAGGACTTCCTCAGCCTGATACAGTTTTGTAAACTTAGTAACCTTTGATACCTATCTCCTCATACACTTTTGCAGTCGTCCCTTGTGGCTACATCAGCTTTTAGCAACTGCAACATCTTTTGCCAATGAGCTCCACAGGGCTACTACAAGTTGCATGAAGAGCCAAGTACTTTTTTTTTTTTTGCTTTGAATTTGGCTCCTGCTAGGTTCATTTGATGGATGCTAGGTCCTGAACTGGAGAAGAGTGAATGACTGATACCTATTCACTCTACGTAACTCATGACTTCGCAGTCTGTATCTAGAATGGCTGAGCATGCTAACAGTTGTCAGTCTGAAAAAGAGACAACAGGTTGGTGGGGGTGGAGGGTGAGATACTGATGTCTGCAAAGACCTTTAAGATCGTTGAGTCCAACCATAAACCTAGCACTGCCAAGTCCACCACTAAACCATGTCCCTAAGTGCCACATCTACACGTCTTTTAAATACCACCCGGACATTTAATTCTATCATATCCTTTTTGAGATGAAGGGACTAGACCTACACACAGTATTTAGGCTGCGGCTTGCACAGTGATTTTTCAAAATAATTTATAATATTTGAATTTATTTGCTGGCTACTACTAACCACTGGGCTGACATTTCCCTGGAACTATGTATCACAACCTTAAGATCTTGCCCTTCAGTAATAACACTCAACTCAGAACCCATCATTTTGTAGATGAAGTTAGAATTATTTTTCCCCCATATACATTTGCCCCACTTTATCTGTTAAATTACTTTTAATGTTCCATTACCTAGGCACTCATTTTTGTATAGTCCTCAACTTGTTCAAAGTCCTGCATTTCACTGCCCAGAATATACACCCTTTTTAGGCAACTCCTACATCTTTCCATGACAGCATTCACTCTGAATTTGTTCTCTGACTAAATATAACAAGCAATCATTATGAAGAATGGGATCTTCTGTATCCTTTCACCTCAACGGAGTAGAAGGGACCAAGAACTGGAAGCATGACAGTTTTTATCCACATTCCCTCCAGTAGCGGTTCTCCAAAGAAAACCACAGGGGAAAAGATCTTCTGCTCTTTCAATCCAAAGACAACAACATAACGATACCTGAATTGAGAGTGGATGTCAGTCATGGCAGACAAACTGCAACCAGTCACACTTCACATTTCTGTCTTCCCTGACATCCCAGAAAACACAGAAGCTTTGAAAGCTTCTTGTTGTGTAACGCTGCAGGCTGTAGCTTCGGGACATTTCAGGCAGTCCCCTTGTAGTTAGGAGTCTCAGCTAAGACAAGTGACTTCAAAATAAGCCCCTAAGGCACTAAAAAATCTACACTGCACTGTTATGAATACTCAAAGTTCCATCTCATAAGAAAAACAATGCTTCAGGGGCAAGAGAAATATGTTATAGATGTACCTCTCAAAAGTGAGGCACAGAAAGAATGAGTAGAATACCCAGCAGATGTCCACATAGGGCCAAGGCCCATTATTCTGATAGTGCTTGCACTCCTGAGTGAAAGTCTACCGACGCTCTTCATTTGGTCATTCAGTACTTTTGAAAATGGAAAAAAAAAACAGGAAGCTGAATGGTCCTGAGAAAAGGGGAACAAGAGGACTGAAGAAAGGAAAGTCTGAAGCTACGTTCAGGGAAAGAAACACTGCCTGTTTTACAAAAGATCGGGCTTTCTTCTGTAAACAAGGAAGAAAATAATGATAACCATGTTTTGTTTATTCCCATTAAATTCAAAATGTCACGTTTGTTTCCAAACGTAATGGTTGGGTTTATGTTTAAAGGTCCTCAAACTCCACTAGGAAAGCCATTTAAAAGTTCTGAATATTGGGAGAAAGTTCTTACGCATTATGTTAACAACCACAAAACGCTGGGAAAACTGCAACAAAGATCAGCGTTTAACTCAATCATTAGAAGTATCTTGTCTCTTATGCCAAGAATTTGCTTCTCAAATTGAAGTGCAAAGCCCCTCCCCTGTTAAAAAAAATTCCATCCCTATTTCGACAGCGAATTATCTGATTGTACTTACTTAAACAGAAATGAAAACTGTGAGATGATCTCAAATTATCAAGCTTTAAAAAAAAAATTAAACAGGTAACTTAGAGATTCTTTTTTCTCTTTATGAGCCAGTAAGCATACTTACAAGATTCAATATCATCCTAAACAAAGCCTTGCACGTGATTACAAATAGATTATTACTGCTTTTAAATCATTCTGTTTTAAGGTCTTTTTATTCACACAGCAGTAGTTAAGACTACTTTCTGCTTTGGCTCTCTGGTCAGCCAAATCCTAAGGATTTAAAGACCAACATACAAGTTCTAGATTGCTTTGTTTCTTCTCAGTCTCTCTTCCTTGAACTGCTTTACACCTCTATTAGACAGTAAAGTTCTCCACAGCAAAGAATAAATCCTACTCAGTTTATAAAGTCACATGTAAAATCACAGTCATATCTAAGAAACGCTTAATCATCACAAAATATTATAATGTCAAAAATAGCTTGTATTTCACCACAGCAAGGCAATTTCATCTGCTTCAATAACAAGCCACACATCTTATGAACTGGCAAGTGCTAACAGAAGTCTTGTCAAAAGTATTCATTTAAAATATGTCTAAAATGAAAGTAAGGAGGAAGCGGATGTTCAAAATTACAGGAGGCAATGGAGGGCTACGCTCTAATGCCCAAGCACTGTCGCTGGCAGACAGGCAAGCTGTAGATACATTTTTGTTCTGTTCCAGTTACAAAATGAGTGAACACAGCCCAAAGTACTAATTCTTCTGAAAGGTTCGCGTTACTTACTACATATTACCTTAGAAAACCTGACCATATTAGCCTGTTGTTCAGCCTCTAACTGGGACTTGGTGAGCTGCAACTGCTCCTTCAGTTTATCAATCTCATCCTGCAATTTGTCTGTCTTTGCTTTCCTCTTCTGTTCTGTTTGAAAGAAACACAGATTTTAAAAATGTTTGTTGTAATTTCTGGAAATGTGATACTTACTTACTGCAAATGTGTTTCTATAGTGTTCCGATAACATCTTCATGAAGTGTGACTCACATAGACCATTTCCCTTCCTACTATCATGAGTCTCCAAAGATGCTTTTAAATATGTATGTTCTCAGGTCTGCTAACATCCTCACAGATTGAAAAATATCAATGTTACTGACATGTGAAATAGTTTATAAAATATTTAGAAGAAAAAGTATTATATAATCTAATTTCAAAGGAATCTAAGCAACACAGGCTCAAAAAGGATGTATGAAGGACAAAGTGAACCTCAATGATTCAATTCTGTTAGGCTTAATTTATTCTAAATAACTTTAGTAAGGAGTTCATTTGGAATACAACTTATTTATCTGGAATGAGTCAGGGAGAATGTCACTGTAAAAAACATTTTACAAATATGCAAAAACTATAACAATCTTTACTCTTGAAACATGTTATCAATTTACCCAGGACTTACTAGGCTGCCCATTGTCTGGGAATCTGAGCACAATGCAGAATATTATTTCAGAAATAACTGCATGGAGTGTTTCCCTCATACAGCCACTTCAGACTAATTCTTTATATGATAGTTAGTTCAACTGGTTCTGCAGCTCCTTCCACTATCATTTTTATCAAGTATAAAGTGGACAAGAGCCTCTTTTTTCTTCCAGTACTTCAACGCTTCCTCAGATGCCTACTCAGACCCCTCTCACCTTTCCTGCTGTTTTATTTGCCTGACAAGCTACAGTTCAGACCTCGCTAGATTCTTCCCACTCTTTCTCCTCCCAAATGCTCTTTTTTCCTAATTCATTTCTAGTCACTGCCATTTGTCAATACTTGTTAGTCCTTAGCAATAAATCATAAGCATGCAGCCTAACAGGAAGGAGAGAATTTACAGATTAATGAAACAAACTTTGAGAGCAATGTTTTTCAAATTAAACTTTTTTCAATGAAGAGAGACAAAAGTATGTAAGTTAGTGGTATAGCAACCAACATTATCATAGATACATGAAGTTAGATTATTCTTGACAGTTTCTTTTTCTCGCTATATTTTACAGTCAGTTTTGTTCAGGAGAGCCTGATCCTATTCAAACTGATTTCAGGTGAGCTGGATTATTTCTGTACTGATAATTCATATGTATTCACAAAAGGTATTCGCCTTAGTGCAACTGGTTCATTTTACCCACACCTTCATAGCACACATGCCTAAAGAGAAACTGTGCTCTGAACTCTGCTACTGAATAAAGTATTCAGTGGGAATGCTAGTTTGAAAAGGTACTATAAATATGGCATATAAATTTTTGTTAATTATTTTCCAGAGATTGAAACATATGTCGCCCAATACATTTTGTCAGTCAGTGTTGGTTGCATTCACACAAATTGGTATCTGCCACCTAAAAATGGAACGTGAAAATCATTCTTCCCAGTGACATAAAATCATGGACTGCACATCCTCACTATATTTACACTTGTCTAAACTATTTATCTTGATTTTTTTGATAACACTGAAGTACATACCAATCTGAGATTCTTCTGGATGACGCCTTTGCATGTGACTTTGTAAAAAGGAGTAGTTCATAAAAGCCTTTTCACAAAACTGACACTACAAAAATCAGATAAAAACATTTTAGTTATTATTAGTAACATCTGTTTGGTAAGTATAGCGGTTAAGGTTTTTAACAGGTTATTACATTTTGTCCAGATGTCAAAAGTAGGTAACTTTAATAAATTCCATTTCACAAGAATAATGACCACAATTCTCACAGTGCCAGATTTCTGTAAAGTTATTAATATATTTGTGTTATTTAATGTCTCTCGGTGATGGTCATGGGTAAGAATCCCATTGTGTACAGTGCACTATTGTGCACTGTACAAGCTCTGAACAAAAAAAGACTCTGACCAAGTAAGTTTAAATTCAGACATAAACCACAGATAAGAGATAAATATAGATAGGTAGAGAAGTATAAGAAAAAAGTAAGACAACGTTATTCAGCAAAATACACACTGACTCCAGCCAACTAGCAGCTCAGGTATTCTAAGACTCTTCTATCACAGCAAAAGAGAGCACCATACAGTCAGGAAAAAAAAAAAAAACAAAACAATAAAGATGTGTTTGAGTATACATAAGCGAGTTGTAAGATGACAATACTAGAAGGACCATAGATATGTAAAAAGGTCAGACTTTTCAACAAAAATAAGGTAACAATACATAATTTTGCAAGAAAAAGTAACATACATACGTTAGTACGCTACCTAGCATCCTTCTGAAGTGTAAACTGTTTAAATTACTGTTCCTATAATTTACTTCTTAGTTTTGAAGTTATATTTTAAGTCAAATTTGGATCCTACCCATTTTCAAAGACTTTTTTCGTTCACCTTCAAAGTATATTCCACTAATGTTCAAAATATTAAAAACAGATGGGTAGTACAAGGACAGAAGCTACATCTATGGATTTTGCAATATACTGGTAAGACTGTGAATCAAAGGCCCTAATCACTTTAGGTAGGGTTGCTTGTTACCTCTTTCTTTCAAATAAGTATTTTTTTTTTCAAATAAATATATTTTAACAAACCACAAATACTCAGCTGAGTCCTTTTTCCTTATCAATATGATATGACTGTAAGAGACTAACTTAACGGATTCAAGACCTTGTCACCATAATCAAATTCCCAGATTTCATCTAATATTTAAACTACTGCCACTGATAGTCAGGTAGGCTGTTAAATATAGGTATCTTTCAGCAAACACTAAAGCCATGAATTATTAAGACATATTTTGTTGGACAAATGCAAAAGAGTGCTAACATAAAACCAAAGTAAGAGATATAGTATGGCAGCAAAGCATTACTGCCAGCCAAGAGGGAGCTCACAGTGTAACAGACTGCACATGATTTATGGAATTAAATTGGCTGTGAAATAATGTTATCCATTCAAGCACAAACTTCATGTCAGTTTGACTTGCTGGTAGTGAAAGAAAGCTCTTACTGCAGGAGACAGGATTAACACAGGGAATATTTAGGTTTTGAATTATGTAACATTATTCTTGCAACTACTTTTCTCAGTGTTAGACACAATGTGCACTTTATGCCTACATTGTGCATGAGAATGTAAGATTAAAAATTGTTATCAAAAATTAAATTTGTATTACTCAGACGAAGGTGCTGACCAACAAGTCTTAAATTTATGACTTGTAGGTACTGGTACCATTTTATAGTAGTATTTCATGGTTGAACTTACGTTGGTGGTGGGTTAAAGGCATTAAATCTGAATTCCAAAGCATGGTTATGTTAGATATAAAGTGTGCCTCCACTAAAAAAAGGCAAATAACTATGGGCTTGTTTGCTAAACAGCCTATACTTCAAGGGGATGAAACCTGAACTACCCTCTCGAGAACACTAGCAAAACCCTTATTAGCTGGCACTGCAGATCAGCCAAGATCATGGCATGCATAAATAACACAGAATTATTGTTTACTGATCACACTGCTGCCCTGCATTTACAAACCCTAGGAAGAGTTTAATTTATCTCTGGCATTCACACTCAGAATCCTGAAAACATCGTAGGAACTGTTCAACGTCACTCCTGGAACTCACTTTTCCCATGTGAACTGAAATAACTTCTGGAGACAAGAATTTACTAACAGAGAGGGAAAAAGGGGGGAGGGCAGACATTCACTTTATATGAAATTAAACTAAAAATGGGAAATAGCTTTCCATCTCTGCTTTATTGTAAATGCCATGGAACAGAAGATTAGTGGTGAGCCAAGACCACTACCATGTTCTTCGGCTTCCACTGAGACAGTTGTATCCTACAAATATTTCAGGAAAACTTGGTAATATTTAACTGGCAATCACAGTATGAGAATTACTTAACTTTACACATAAAATTATGCATGCAATCAGTTTTCTTTTGCAATACAAAACCGACAAACTGCTATGTAAGTTGCATAAATGCTTTTTAAAATGATTCAACATCAGTAGCTTCTCCTTAAGACTAACACTCAAATGAATGCATTGAGACAAGGTTCTCATGAAATCTACCATATGTATAGCTCTGCTCTTGGGGCATAAGGTACCTTTTCCCTTACACAAACCCTTGAGCCAACTTAGCTGATGTCTTAAAAAAATTAAACTTTGCCAGCCTGCTGAAATTGGTATTATATTGTGGGACAAGAGTATACATACTATAAGAAAACCTGCATTGGTTCTGTACTGCAACTATTCCATGATTAAGGAGAATTTCAACAATCAGGACTGCTAGTATCCCAAGAATTAAAAAAAAGGAAGAAAACTCTAACTTTAAACATACAGACACAAAGAGCTAGCCTGAAATCATGTCAAGTCTGTGTCCAGTGTACTCCCTAGACTTCAGACTACATTTGAAGCTGCAGTCTGCATTCCTGAAACCTGTCAAAAAATGCTGAAGCTGAAAAATATTTAAATCAAATGATTACACCCAGAACACAAAAACCCCTCCCAAAAAAACAGAGTGCCACGACACAGAGAGTCAGAACAGCAATGTACTAAGGCTCCTAGGGAAGACCCTTATAGAACAGATTGTTGTAGAGTTAGGGATGAGCTACCTAACTGGGGCTCTTTACCATCATGCCTGAGTCACTTCTGAGTCACACACACAAACAGAAACTTTGTGCCTGGAGAACGTTACTGCAGGAAAGTGACAACTCACAGACAGGCAGGTTAGTGCTTAGCACCAGTTCTGATGTACTTGCACTGTGTGTTTTCTGACCATGTAGCTGATAGGCAAGGAGAAACAGCAACAGAAAGTAGTAACACCTTTATCACAGGTTTTGTATGTGTGTGTATCATCTGACACTTCAGATATATCAAAAGTGAATCCAAGAATAAAGAGCACTTGTTAGTAAAAAGAGGGATTGTTAAAGATGATGTAGCACTCTCCCAAACATCTGCGATACCAGCCAAACACTTGTGAAACACAGATGGGAAGCGAAGCACCTGCAAGCGAGGCACTCCCTTTTTGCAGGGTCACCGGTCCCTGCAGCTCCAGCCTCTTGCCCAGCAAGCGACTGCGCCCCAGCAGAGTGGGACTGCTCTGCCGCCCGTCCCCAGTGGGCTCGGAGCTGGCAAGGTGTGGGTGACCGGGCTGCCAGGACCTCTCCTCTCACCTGGTGGTAGCTGGCTCGGGCCTCCAGCATCATCTGCTGGGTGCTGATCATCTTCTTCCTCCGGCGGCACTCCTCCTTGAGCCCCTTGATCTCCTGCGAGCGGTGGGCCACCTCCTTGCCCAGCTGGTCGCGCTGGGCCTGGGTCGCCCGCAGGGCCTCCTCCAGGTTGCCGAGCTGGGCGCTGAGGTACTCCTGCGAGTGCAGCAGGTACTCGGTGCAGAGCTGGGCCAGGCGCAGCAGCTTGAGCAGCAGCGGGTCGGCAGGGCCCTGGCAGTGCGGGCAGCGCTCCCGCTCGGCGCTGCAGAAGGTGACGTGCTCCAGGTGCTCCTGCAGGGCCGCCACGTCCCCCTCCCGCGACACCCGGCCCACGTCCACGGCGCTCAGGCGCCGCCAGTCCGGGCCCTCGTGGCGGCCGCGGAACTGGAAGGCGGGAAACGGCGCCGGCCCCGCGCCGGGCCCGGCTCCCCCCGCCGCCGGCGGGTAGTAGGCGCGCTCGGTGAAGGGCTGCGGGAGAGAGACACGGCTCAGCCCGGGCCGCCACCCACCCCGCTGCCCGCCCGCCCGCCCCGAGGCTCACCATGTCCGGGCTCCCTCCCGCGGGCTCCGCTCGGCGCCGGCGTCCTCCGTGTCGCTATGGCAGCCGCGGCCTGAGCGAGGGGGAGGCGGGAGTGAGGCCCGGCCGCACCGCCTCCCGCCCGCCCCGGGCCGGGCCCGCCCCGCCGCCCTCCGAGCGCCCCGCCCGGGCAGCGCCCCGCTCGGCCCGGCCCCCGCGGCGGCGGCAGCCCCCCGGGACAGGCGGCGGGCTGCCGGTGGCCACGCCGCACCCGTGTCCCACTGCGGGGGCTCGGCTCCGTGCTCGGCACGAATCCCGCCCCCTTCCCCGTCCCCCAGGCCCTCCTGGCAGCGCCATGCTGATTAGCCCTCTCCCGCGGATCCTAGCGCTCCTCCCGCCTTGGACACCGTACGCTTGCACCAACGCGTCCTTTACCATCTTCACACATCACTCGCATCTACAAATATACCCTCAGCTACGCATTACGTATGTGGGCCCTTACCACAGGTACACCGTCTATGTCTTCTCTCTCCACATTCCCTTCACTTCACCATATAAGTCTATACACAGCACCCTATAGACCCATTGCACATCACCACATCAACGTGCCTCCCCACCCGCCACCCCGTCCCTCCTCCGTGCCGCTCCTGACTCACAAACCCTTCTCACTCTACCCTGACGTTACCCTCCTCTACCCCGTGCTGTTTTATGCGGTGACACCTGCCACCTCCCCGCCATCGGCATACGGTACGTATGCCATTCCTCTGTACATCTGCTTCATGCCGCGGCACCCCGGCTGCCTCAGCTGGTAGCTCCATGCAATCTCTCCAGTGCAACTCCACACCCTGCCCACCAGCCTCCCGACGGGCACCTTCACGTGCCTTAGAATCATAGAATTGTTAAGGTTGGAAAAGACCCTTAAGATCATCGAGTCCAACCATTAACCTACCACTGCCAAGTCCACCACTAAACCATGTCCTCAAGCACCGCATCTACCCGTCTTTCAAATACCTCCAGTGATGGAGACTCAACCACTTCTCTGGGCAGCCTGTTCCAGTGCCTGACCACTCTTTCAGTAAAGAAGTTTTTCCTAATATCCAACCTAAACTTACCCTGGCACAGCTTGAGGCCGTTTCCTCTCATCCTATCACTTGTTACTTGGGAGACTGACACCCACCTCCCTACAACCTCCTTTCAGGTAGTTGTAGAGGGCAATAAGGTCTCCCCTCAGCCTCCTCTTCTCCAAACTAAACAACCCCAGCTCCCTCAGCTGCTCCTCATAAGACTTGTGCTCCAGACCCTTCACCAACCTCGTTGCCCTTCTCTGGACACGCTCCAGCACCTCGATGTCCTTTTTGAATTGAGGGGCCCAAAACTGAACACAGTACTTGAGGTGCGGCCTCACCAGTGCCGAGTACAGGGGCACTATCACCTCCCTGGTCCTGCTGGCCACACTATTCCTGATACAAGCCAGGATGCCATTGGCCCTCTTGGCCACCTGGGCACACTGCCAGCTCATGTTTAGGCGGCTGTCAATCATCACCCCCAGGTCCTTTTCAGCCAGGCTGCTTTCCAGCCACTCCTCCCCAAGCCTGTAGCATTGCATGGGGTTGTTGTGACTGAAGTGCAGGACCTGGCACGTGGCCTTGTTAAATCTCATACAGTTGGCCCCGGCCCAACGATCCAGCCTGTCCAGGTCCCTCTGTAGAGCCTTCCTACCCTCCAGCAGATGGACATTTCCACTCATGCCTTCCTCACCCTGACACAGTCATACACCCTTTGCATGCCGCTTCCGCACGCTCTCCTCGCTCACCGCACTGACACACCCCGACCTGGTATCACCAGACCATCTCTTACAACCGTATAACCCTACAGCCTCACCGTGTCTGCCTGTCACTCCTGCCTCACTCCACCAATCCCAAACACTTCATCCCCACGAAGCATCTCGTGGCTTGCATACACATCACCTACTTCACCATCCCCTGCTCAAATACTTTTCTTCAAAGGCAACCAACAACTGGCACCTGTCTCCCTGCCTCACCATAACTCCTAGTATTCCCCAGCTCGGTGTTCCCATTTCCCTGTTCCTGCTCAGTTGCTTCAAATACTGTCCCCAGGCAGGAGCATCCTTCTCCTCCATCATACAAAATTATCCTACTCTCTCACTCACCCTTACTATTCTTCAAAAACCTGCTCTTCCTGTTACCATTTCTTAATATGGTCCCCTACACTGCCCCTGCCTTACCACCGTGTTCCATGTTTATACCTACCTGGCTTTTCAGTCCCTTCCACACATGCTTCAGTTTCTCATCCTCCTGGTCATTCGTAGATACATACCTCTCCAAGAACATTCACACAATATATACTTGATCACACACTCCATCGGTTCCTCTACATCTTATATCATAAACTCACAGAAATGTTGCTCACAAGGGACCGCTGGTGATCATCTAGTCCAACTTTCTGCTCAATGCAGGGCTATCACCAACTCCAGTTCACATCACCTCTGCCTTTTAAGATGAACAAACTGTCCATGACCTCTCTCGGCAACCTGTTGCATGGTTGTGCTCTCCTCCTGATGAAAATGTTTTTCCTATTATCTCACCAAGTGTCTGCTACTACCAAGAAAAAAATGGTTCTGATATTTTTGTGACTATTCTTCAACTGTAGGCCACTATTAGAGTGCCCCTTTGCCTTCTCTTCACCACGCTAAACAAGCCCAGCCCCCTCTAACTCCTCTTGTAGACCCTGTGCCATAGACCCTACCCATCTTGTTAGCCCTCTTCTGGCCCCTTTCAATTTCTCCACATCCCTCAGGCTCCCCTTTAACGTTTTCCTCCATTCATCTCCTAGGAACTTGCAACGAACCTCACCTCTCATCTGCATTTTAACATTGCCCTTTCAAATATAAACAGTAACATGTCTACTATTAATCGCAAAATACATCTCCTTCCATGCAAATACCAACAATGTTGTTATATGTACTAATGCAAGGACCATTTCCCTCACAAATTACAAGCTCTTAGTTTTATGTAGGTTTTTATGTTGGTTGTTATGCAAAAAAGCTTGTTTGGTTTTCCCACATATATGAATTGATATAACAAAATACACCGGATCCTCCTACAAACCTGGCCCCATATTAGCAGGCATAGGTTGAATGGAATAGAATAGACTATTTCAGTTGGAAGGGACCTACAATGATCATCTAGTCCAACTGCCTGACTAATTCAGGGCTGATCAAAAGTTAAAGCATGTTGTTAAGGGCATTGTCCAAATGCCTCTTAAACACCGACAGGCTCGGAGCATCGACCACCTCTGTAGGAATCCCGTTCCAGTGTTTGACCCTCTCGGTAAAGAAATGCTTCCTAATGTCCAGTCTGAACCTCCCCTGGCGCAGCTTTGAACCATTCCCACGTGTCCTATCACTGGATCCCAGGGAGAAGAGCTCAGCACCTCCCTCTCCACTTCCCCTCCTCAGGAAGCTGTAGAGAGCCATGAGGTCGCCCCTCAGCCTCCTTTTCTCCAAACTAGACAAGCCTATGAGGTCCTCAGCCGCTCCTCACAGGACATTAATTCCAGCCCTGTCACCAGCTTTGTTGCCCTCCTCTGGACTCATTCAAGGACCTCAACGTCCTTCTTAAATTGTGGGGCCCAGGACTGCACACAGTGCTCCAGGGGAGGCCGCACCAATGCTGAACACAGTGGCATAATCACCTCTTTTGACTGGCTGGTTATGCTGTGTTTTATGCACCCTAATATATATATATATATATATATATACACATCCAACCTATGGTCAGGGCAATCCCTGGGACAGCTGCTCTGTGGTGTCCCCCATAAGCTCTGCTCTCCATACACACGCTGGCTACATTCTGACTCGGTGTCAGGAGGTGAGCAGGCCGCATATCTCTGTTCCTCCTATAGGAAACCCAGGCACATAGCAGACTTATGCTCCAAAAAGATGGACCTCTGATGGGAAGAAACAGGGGTCTTGTACTGAACACCCACAGCAGAGGCGTCTTCCAGTCAGAGCACCCAGCATGCACACCAAAACGACCGTGGGACACACCTCCGCTTCACAGCATGGACCCAAGCAATTCCTCCAGCTCTCAGCTCCCAAAACCCCAGCCCAGCCAGTGTCAGAGACCCAGATCAGTCCCAGATCACTCACTTCAGCAACCCAGGGTCCAACTCTTACCAGCCTCTCCCGTCCTTCACACCACATCTACCCCCGCACAAAGGGAAAGCTGGAGGAAACGCCTGTCTTTTCATTCCCACAGAGAACCACAAGGACCTCTCTCTTGCTTTATCCACATACAGAAAAGTTACACCCTTCTGGCTTCCCCACTTCTGTAAAAAAGGCTGAAAATTAACCTTTCCAATAACATGTCTAGGCCCAGCACAAGGTTTCATTAATCTACAAAATTAATTTCAATGCATTGGAAGTTTGAACAGAGAAGGTAATAACATGGACGCAGGACAGTGAGCCCTCCTGCCTGTTGGCCCGAGCCACCCTGGAAGACAATCTTCCAAAATACTTGGCACTACAACTTGCTTTTTGGACCTTTAACCTTAAGCCTACTGGCCACACTTTACTGCAATACCTAAGGTTCAGTACATCTTCCATTCAGATTCTTCCATCACTTACCACGACATTTTAATTTAGAAAGATACTGTGTGGTGTTTGTAACATTGCAGTCTTCTCCTGCAAGGGTGACATTTTTGCCACCTCATTTTCCATGAACAGGGCCTCCAGCAATTGCTACCTTTAAAGAAATGTATTTAACATTATTTATATATATCAAATGTAAATCTGCCTGGTTTACCACTGAACTTTGCACTGCTCTGACTCCTGAAGTATTGAGAAAATATACCGCTAATCTGCTTTAGAGCTATTTCTAATATACTGCAGACTCACTTCCATTTACTGTGTAGAAATACACTTTTATTTGTGAGCAGCTACATTTTTAAAAAATACTCAAATACTGACTACTGTCCAAAATGTCCATGCCTCAAATTCCTTAAAACACTTTGACAACTTGTATTTGGATACTTTTCCTAGTCAAAGGAACTGTTAAGTTGTACATAATGAAATCTGTCTCTCAAAGATGTCCTCTATCTGTTTGACATAGGAGAAATTTCTTTACATAGAAAACACATGAATTTTGTAAACTACCTACCTGTGCATCAAGCAGGAGCCTGAAAAAGCACACATGCAATAAGGGTCTTCAACTCGCAGATGCATGGGTTTAACAGAAAACCCTGTTACTTAAAGGCAGCAAAGTTAAACCAAACCCGTGGATATGCTTATTTTCCTCCACTGATGTATTTAGTTAGGGATATCCACATGGGGTTTCATGCAGCTCCAACTAAAAGTGCTTTAACTGAATGTGACCTGGTAGTGGTGCATCACTAAGCTGAGGAGAGGCACAAGCTGCCCAGGTTATTGCAATGGAGGCAGAAAGACAGAAAAAAAGTGATCAAAAAGGGCAGCCTCAGCCCGTACGGGCTTCCATCGCTTTTTTTTCCCTTGCTTTCTGTCAGATTTACTCCATCCTTGGAGCAGTGCCCATGCAGAAGTCAGGGCTGCCACCCACCCACCCACGAACCCCTCGGTTAGGGGTGGCACCGCTGTAACTCGCGGGTCGTGGGCAGCGGAGGCGGCGGCCTGCTCCCCCGGACACCCCTTCCCACCGGGGCGGCTGGCGGAGGGGAAAAGCGGCGTTTCAGCCGGGCTCCGCCCGCAGGCCAGGCCCGGGCCCGGCGGGCAGGCTCGGCGGGGTGCCGCGGAGAGCCGGCCGAGCGGGGCCGGGCCTGCGGGAGGCCCTAAGCCGGGCTCCATCTCCCAGCCAAAACCTCCGGCTCCGCTTCGGAGAGCGGCCTCCCTCCCGCCTTCCCCTGCGGAGAGGCCCCGCCGAGCGCTTCCCTCCCCTCACCCTCCTGCGCCCCAGCGGCCGGGGCAGCCCCTCCGCTCACCTCAGGCTGCTGCTCCGCACGCTGCCCCGCCGCCGGCCGCGGAGGGGTGTCGGGGCTGCGGCTGCTCCCCGCCCCCGACCGGGGCGGTTACCGGTGCCCGCCGCAGAGGGAGGCAGCTTCCCTCCTCCTCCTCGCCTGCCCCGTCCCCATCCCCCTGCGCTGCCCCGAGGCCGCGGAGGATGGGTGGGAGCGGCGCGGGGGGCTGGGGGCCGAGGCGAGGGCTCCCCCGCTGCTCGCCGGCTCTCGGCTGTTGAAACCTGCCCGGCAGATGCTGATGCCCCGGCGGGATCTCCTTTGTCGGGGCCCGAGCCCAGGAGCGGCGTCCCGAGCCTCGCCGGCCAGGCTTTTTTTTTTTTAAATATAAAGGGAGTTAAAAGAAGCTTTTGAAAAGTTCCCTTTTGACATTAAGGGCGCTATTTGTCACGCAGTCACCGAAAGCAACACACTGAAGCGTGCCAAGGAGCGGGCGAGGAGGGGAGTGCCGAGGGGGGACGGCGGGGCCTGCGGCGAGCGCCATGTTCCCTCTCCCGTCAGACTCCCTGCAGCGGGCACGGGGACGCCAGCTTCCAGGGCGAGGGTAAGGCGGGAACACGCTTTTCTGAGGGGATCTTAACCTAGATAACGTCCGGTGAAGAGACCGGGTTCCATGAAAATACCCATCGTATCCTGCAGGTGGAATCATTCCAATGGCTACGGGTTACATTGGATCTTTTCTAATTTTTTTTCCTCTTCCCTGTAAGGTTTTGAATTGTGTCTTTCCAAAATAAACGCTGTGCAGCCTTTGTGTCAAGGAGGAGAATGTCAAACAGTCTGTATTTAATAGAAAATATGCTGGCAAATTCAGCAGAGGAGATGACCATTGCACATTTGCGACACCTAATCTTCACGGAGGAGTTCCCTTTGGCCAGGGAGACACCATTTTTTTTCCCAAAGTACATAGGCAATAAGCTCTGGAAAACTTCTGGCTCTCAACATGCATGCTCACAGACTGACCAAGACACCAGCTTCCCTTCCTGAACCATGAAATCCTGTTGTGACAGTGCTGATGTGGGCACATACGCTGCATACGCCAGCTTTAAGAAAATAAATAATCATCTGGATGCTTCAGTTTTTAATGTCCTAAGGGTACCTCAGCATGCTCCAGTCACTAATGGGCGTTCAATCCAGAGGATCAGGCTAGAGCTGGTCTGAAGGAAAACCTGAACGTGTGTAAAATGTAGATGTCAGGTCCTCGGTGCTGACTTCTGCTTCTGCAGATCTGCTCCTGTTGGGCTACTAAAGCAGGCATTGCTAGAGGAAGATGGGGATATCAAGGCTTTAGTGTGGTAAACCTTAATTAACACTAATAATGAAGAGAGTACTTTGAAAACTAGCAATGCGACAGTCGCAACCTCTATGGGTCAGGCCTAGAGGCAAATATGCAGTACAAGTTGATGAGCACATCATGTGAATGGTTGGAGCACTCACTGAGAAAGCAAGATGTGCAAGTGCAGTCACTCTGTGCCGAAGAAGTTTTACACCCCATGCCCTTCTTAAAACGCCCTAACGGCAACACCATAGTCTGTTCAGCATGCCTGCTAAGGATCTCTTGCTGAAGATGTTTTTTATATGAAAGTAAATGCTAACTGGGTGAGAAAATGTTGGAGATTCTCATCAGTTGATGAGGGGAGGTGTGTATGAAGTGTGCAGAAACACTTGGATCTTGGTTGCTTATTTTAGTATCTGTTTAACATAAAATACACAAGCAGCCCTTGGAACAAGAGCTAGAACTAAGTTTTCTGTTCTGTGAGGGTAGGGCCATCACCCTGTCTGCTAGACAGAGTCTCATTATTTCCCTCTTCCTTCCTTCCAGAGCTTGATTAATCTTTAATTACTTGCTGTAAGTGGTACAGTCTCACTTGGCAAGAGCAGGTATTCTTTAACCCACATTAGTGCCTGCTTCCTCCCTCCTCGTACCATATAGCTTGGTGACAAAAGTACTCTCCTAAAACATGCATGGATTTACTAGGAGAGGACCAAGAGCATTTTATCTTTTCCCAATCGGCATGACTTGACGCAGGAGGTTTAGGACAGCCAGCAGTCCGGCTGGAGCAGACAGGTGATTAATGTTCATGCACAACAGGCAGTGGTGTGCAATCACCATAAGTCCCAACGTGCACCTACATCTGCCAGGAAGGTTTCAGCTGATACCTAGCCGCACAGGTGAGGTACCCTCTGAATTGCTGTCTTGAGAGACGGTAAACTTTCTCCGTTCGCCTTCTGAAGTTCAGTAATCGTCACATTCAACAGATGTCCTGTGAGAACACACGGGATATGCTCCTCTGGTGAACTTCCTTGAGGTATGCCCAGCTTGTGCACACCATGAAGCACTGAAAAAGACTCTCAGCAGCTCATTTCTTGAAGACATGGTGCTTTGGGCATTTTCAGACAAGGTGGTGTTTTTTTTTCTTTAGGTGCCTAGGAGGCAGTGAAATACTAGCTTCTCCAGTTAGCTACCAACGTCTTTTTTACAGTAATAGATGATACCTGAATGGGAATTTTAGGAACCTAAATTTGCACTGAGGCATTTAAGACTTTCTAGCGTCCTCACTCAAAGCCTTTTCTTCCCCTTGTATTGTTTTATTCCCAGCTGCTTCTATCCAGTCACACTTCAAATTTTACATGCTTTTCCTATTCTAGCCTATACATCTCATTATTGTGCACTAACACATTATTTTCCACAATGGTTTAAATAAAGATTGTTCCCAGTTTGTGGTCCAAGTTTATAAAATAATGTTAAGTCTACATTACTACTTAAGTCCTCTACTTAATGTAGAGGACTGGCAATTAACAAAGTCCTCTAGAGGTAGTTTGTGTGTGTGATGGTTTTATGAAACTATTATGAAACTATGTTCTGTTGTGCTAGGAGGATTTTCCACATTCTGTTGACACAGTGCAATGATGAATATGGAGGGGTTTTTTTTGGTAGAATTCAGGAAAAAGGAGTAGGGAAGAACTGAGGTTTCTAGGAAGTAGAAAGATTTTTATGGAAAGCTGGTGAGAAGAGCCAAGGAGGAATTAAGATGGGATGAGGAAAGTGAATTAAAGTGAGAGAAGTAAACCTAGGAGATTGATTGGAGCAAGGTATTTTTGAGGCTTATAGAAGGTATTGACAACTGGAGAACACAAAACAGAGAGATTATTCTGACTGTGGGGTGAAATACGATGGCATCTTGGCCATGGCTATTTGGGAAATGTCCTGGGTGCCAGGGGTGTCAGGGCACAGTGTGGGCCGGCTGCTCCCCATGGGGTGCAGGACAGGGCAGGACCCGTCAGCCAGGGCCTGTCTTGCCACCCCAGCCAGGAGCAGGGCAGCTGGGGGCACCGGGGCAGCCCCAGCCCCGGGCATCGGGCACCTCCCTGGGGACAGGGATGGGCTGTGGGGAGCTGGAGACTGGCCCTTCTGCCGTGTCGCTGGGGCAGGGGCTGACGGCCCCGGGGGGCTGGCATGGGGTCCTGGGCCCTGGGCAGGCGGGGGGAGGCTGGGCAGGGACAGCCCTGCCTGGCGGTGCCCTCGGGGCCCTGATGCAACGCCTTAAGTGAAAAAATTATCTGCGTGGTTTGTGGAATGGAGGAGGGTACCATACATGTTCTAAGAGATGTTTTAATTTGAGAGGGCAGTGGAAAAACTGTCTTGGGAACTGAGAAATAGACTCCTCAGTAATCTTTCTCCTACAGCACTCTCAGAGTGACGCATACCAGTAATCATTAACTCTGGTGGAAAGTTGACTTGAGTAGCACAGTGCAGGTATAATAATGAATCTAGACGGATTCTCAGTTTATTTAATCTTTTCCTTCCTGCCAACTCCCTCCACGGCACATTTTTCAATTTTAATGCCTATAATACTTCCATCCGTTCAATCTCTCCATCACTTAGTTTACCTGAGGAAATCATTTAAATATATATTTTTATCACAGGAAAACAAAGCATTTAAAAGAAAAGAAAGGTAGGATGACCCACTCTCCCGTCTCCTCTGTGCCACCTCCTTCATTCCAACACACACCACCAGCTGTGATTAAGCAGTTTGAAGAGACGCTGCCCCACGTAGTTTAACAAATTTCATTTTCAAGTTTGGGTAGACTTCAGACTCTTCTCCAGCTAAATCTTTTCTTCAAATAAAACAGTTTCTCTTAAAGGTTTGTCTTCATGTAATGAGTCTAGCTGGATTTTATTGAGATGGCCACACAATTCGTTTATCTTCCTTTCTCCCAAACACGGAGAGAATTCAACTTAACTCTAAAGAAACGTCTGCAAACACACTGGTTGTGAGTTTCATCTACTTACACGTGGGTGTTACTGTAATAGCATCCTGTCTGTCTTATTTGTGGTGAACACCTAAGTCATATGCTGAGAACAGCATCGTGAAGCTTTTTCACTTCTTTTTGTGTAACCTGAAATTGCTGTCTTGTTTCTGATGACTTTTTGCCTTCCTGTTAACTTCTTCCCCAGTATGTGAACAATCAGGTAATTGCAGGTACCACTGTTTTAGCACAGGGATACTTTCTTGACCATTCAAACCCCTTTCTTGACCTGTCATAATTTACATATGGCCAAGAGTCTCAAGGCACACGCTACAGAACTCTGTGTGATGAGGAGAGGGAAGGCTGCAGGCAGGACCTCAGGGAGGGTGACTGTGATTCCCCTCGGCTCCAGCCATTCCTTTGCCAAATGGAGTTTGACCAGGAGCCTCTGTAGATACTCAGCAGAGCCACTCAAGTGATGTCAGCCTCAGCCTGGCTCACCATCTGCTGTAACTGAGCAGTCTGCATACCCCAGAGCCCTGATGTTGAGCTTGGGATGCAGCGCTGAAACAGGAATTGGATTTGCACTGCTTCCAGGCAGTCTGCAGCTCCAGGCAGGGTCGATATCCCTCTTCCAACCCATGGGGTTCACCCACTGCGCTCCACTCAGCCAAGCTCAAGTTTGCACTCAGAAAAACATCCACTGTCCGTTGTCTGACACCTGTGGTATTTAACTTTTTTTCTATTTAGAAACCGTTGACATAATTGGAGCAATGGGAAGGTCACTGAACACCGAAACTGAATCAAGGACTTAGTTTTTAACACTTAGCAACCTCTAGGTGAATTTTTAATGGCACACATTAGATATTTTTCTAACAACTACATATTGTACTTTTACACTGACTGGGACACAATCACTTTTGTGGGCAAGAAATAAACTGTATGAAAAAAGAAAATGAACCACCATCTCTCAGAACCTCAGTCACAAAGCATACAAGACCAATCTGTTTTCCCTTTCCTTTTTTTTTTCCCAAATGTTGTCAATCCTGATACTCAAAATTTGAGGTCATGCCTTAGGACTTTGTGCCCCTTCAGCACTTTTCAGAGGCCTGGATTCAGCAAAACTCTGATTTCTGAAAAGAAGGAAACAAAGAGTTAATCGACATACTGGCCACTCTGCAGGATGTGCACAAGCTCTCTGTCGTCTTCCTTAGGTTGCACTTGTCTGCAGATTGCTGTACTGAATGGTGAGAAGGAGTAGCTGGAGCAAACCTGTGAGTGTGAGGAGAGGCAATGTATATATTGCTTAAGAGATGCAGGAAACTTGCACTTAAAAAGGAAGAGTACGGAGGTGTCTGCTAGAGCAGGCAGAGGTAAGGTTGCAGACATACACACTCTGACTTCTAGGCTAAATTCTCAGAAGTGTGAGCTTTGCTGACCTTGGTGTTTTGGCAGGACAAGAGATAGGAACAAACACCTTCAGTGATGGCACAGTAATATGTCAATTATATTTTTCACTAAAATCAAAGAGTCGTTTGAGAGAAACAAACAGCTTGCAGTTATCATGTAGGTTTGAAACTCAGAGTTGAGCTGAGAAAAATATTTGAAATAAATGATAGGTAAACAAAAAACAGTTTCAGGGAAATCAAAACTAGTTATGAAAATAGGCTGAATTTCATAAATTGCTTCAATCAAAAAAAAGAGGAGAGTTCATTAATGTTAACATTATCCATATATTTTCAAAACAGAATGCTTTATTTCAGAAATATAACAGTATTTTACCATTTGAAGCAAAGTTTTTTGACTTACAGAGTAGCATTTTAATTAAAAAAATGTTTCTGTGCCTTAAAAAATTAAAATAAATGTTTTAAAAGGGGTGTGTTTTCATAATAATAAAGTCTTTCTGTCAAGACTTCCCCCTCCCAAAATCAACAAAAGTGAGTTTTTATCTTAAATCAAAATACTTGAAAAAATACTGTTTGGGTTGCATTGTTTCAACTTGAAATAAGGTTTTAATTTGAATTATTTCTAGACTTTTTCTGGTTCAAACAAAAAAACCCCAAAGTATCTGCTACTCGGCTAACTCTAATTGGGACACTAAAATGTCAAGGTAAAGCACAAAATGGGGTTCCTAAGATCTCCTTCCCTGTTTGACACTTCATTATACCAGAAGGTTAAGTTAGGCAGAGACAGTGGATGCATTTTGACATGTTTGGAGTTTGTTGTTGCTATCATGGCGAGTGAGAAAAGTTGCAGACACGGCATAATTCCCCTGATTAAAATAAATTTAAGCGCAAGGAAACACTGATGTCTAATTTACCTTTTCCAGCTTCTGTCCTACATATAACACAGCCCTGTTGGTAAATTAACTAGCGATACAGCTTAGTGAATAAAGCAGACTCAAGAAGAGCTTAAAATAAATGAGACCAAATGGGCTATGTAAAGCACGTTTATAGCAGTATAGCAGTATAAATAGCAGGTAGTGGCTAGTATTGTTATATAGCACCTACACACAAGGTCATAGCACAGAGGGCTAAAAAATTCCACACCAGAAATGTACTTCTCGCATCATAGATATGATGAAGACATACACGCAGAATTCTGTTAGGACAATACGGAGGGGAAAGTGTTAACACAGGCTAGCCTTGCCCTAAGCAAGCCTGGTCCCTCACACTCCCCTTCAAGTCCATGGAAAAAGATCAGCTTTTCCAAGTGCAAGTTTAGAGCATGTAAATTAAGTTCTTGTGCTGAACTGCAGGTTGCAGGAGCCTTTCTGCTTCCATTTACTGCAAAAGGAGCCCAGAAAAAGGAATTTCCCTAAAGTCCTCTCCTATGAACACCAATCCAAATGTGAAATTACAAAAAGATGTGACCACATAAACAATAATCCCATGTTAACCAGCTGTACACTACTATTTCATTTAGCTCCAACACAGCTAAGTTCCTGATAGGGGTGTATGTAGGTGAGAATAAAACAAGGTGTAAAGTCTGAGAGACCTCTTGCAAGAAGCAGCCCTGAGAATAGTATCTCTGTTATCATCCTCTCTCGCCTCCTCGTTTATTTTCATACTAGACTGTGCATGCAACGTAACAGTCTGCTATATTGCTTATTTTCCTGTATCACGAAACTTTGATTTGTTTGGGTGGTTTTGGAATCGAGATTATTAATTAAAATGTATTGCCAAGTATAGCAGGGTCCTTCGAGGACCCTGTGTGTTGTCACGTCTAATCCAGACTTCTCACTATATTATATCGGAGAAAGTTTCTCAGGTAATAAATAGAAACCACAGCTTTAACTATCTCCACCATATGTCACTGTGTTCAGTTCACCCTCTCTGTTAGAAGCCATGAGTAGCTTCGAGTCATTCCCTGCTAATTGCCGCCCTCTGCTGTCACTATATATATTACCAGCAGTAACCCGGAGAAAATTCCTTGGCTTTCTGTCTTTTGAGCACTTTGAACATTAGTGTAGTCTTTGCCATCCACCCTTTCACTCCAAAAACTCAGGACTGCTGAAGAAGCTTGTTTCTGATACCAGTCTAATTTTGATGAATCCCTTCGAAAGACTTTTTGCATTACAGCTATATTGCTTTGCTATTTTTCGAATTCCAAAATAGAATGTTGGCATTTGTTCCTTCAAGTCTTACTCCTCTTCTGCTTCTGAAATTGCACAAGGGAATATGTGATAAAGAACTTTATCTCCCAGGTTTATACTTAATATCTAAATAATATATGTTTGGGGATCTATGATAATCAAGAACGGTCCCTCATGGGTTATGGTCTCTTTCAAGAATTAGTGTAATTCTGTGTACCTGGTGGCATTTCTATCACAGAGTGACAATGATAAATGCTTTCTATTTGAGCAGATCATTTTGTAGCGTTGGCATTACACACTGTTCTTCATATCACTGTGTCAGCCTGAAATGTTGACCTTGGCTCAGTATGTCAGGGCCAAGGTCAAGGACCAAGGACTTGTCAAGCATCTACTCAAAACAATACTTGACGCTTTAATCATACTACTTTCATCTTGCTTTAAGGGATTTGATGCTTGAATCTCTATGCTTGGTATTCCAGTATGAAGTACTGAGTTTTCTTCAGATTGTTTTCTCCTAATCTTGTTATTAACAGTCCATTAAGTCTATCATCATCTTTACTATTATTTTCAGTTATCTGAGAGGACTGGAGGTGTAAATTCCATTTCATATTCATTTTATCGGGCTTTGGTCTAATACCTTTTTCCTCAAGTAAAGTCAAAGGAATTCATTTACTGTAACAGCGATTGCCTTCTGCTCAGTTCAGTTTTAGGTTTTCATATTTTGTCTTATCCATAGCGCTACAGAGTTGTCATGTTCTTCCTCATGCTGACATCTTTAGAATGTCATCAATTATTCATTTCACATCTATCACTTCTTATATTATTTCAAGTTATTATTTCTGAATATCTTCTGCAGGTCAAATTTCAAGGTGATACCTCTGCAGCATCATCTTCCAAATGAAATGTTGAAGAGGGATCACTTTTCTTTTTTTCAGTCTGATCTTTCAAGAAAGCTTGTAAATTATATCATATAGGGCGAGAAAGGTAATGTGACCGTACCTGCAGAATGAAAAAAGAAATTTCTGTGGTTGCCAAATCAGACTTCAAGCCTCAAGATTTTTACTTTCTCGGCAGATTTCCCCTGAGAACAAGATTTTTCTTTTTTTTACATTGATGGTGTATAACATATAGTACACCTCTAATACGAATTGTTTATCCAACACCACTAGGCAGAAAATTTGAAACAATGAACAACTAGGCACATACAAGATTAGTTTTTCTGTGGTAACTAAGAATAGATTGTATTTTCATTATGAAAAAAAGCAAGAGAGGTCTCCAAAAATAGGTGTTAGATTGCAGGCTATCTGACGTAGGCTTTGCTTTCAGTTTACAGATCCAATGCAAACTTTTAGCATGAAAATACTGTGCTCTGTTACAAAGTCCTATCACCAGTTTTCCTGCAGTCTGGTAAATTCCCTAATGCTTTTTGGCATGCCGGGAGGTCAGTATACAGTTAAGGCCATGCTGACTACCTTGGCTTTGCGCTCAGTGGACAACGGGACTGGGTCCCGGGGGGCGATCAAGCAGAGTCTGGAATCACACTTGCCTTCCTCTGTGCTACGGCCCGGTCGGGCACAGCAACCAAGAACCAGGATCAATTTAATTGTGACTTGCTGCCCAATTTTTTTACCACTTGAGTAGTCCAGAGATATGGATTTCAAACAATTCAGCAACCATCACACGCCAAAAGATGGCCCTGCCTATTGACAAGATAAAACTCACTCCATCAGCCCCGACGCCAGCCGTTTCATCCACCCCCCCACCCCGGCTGGCCCTGGGCAAGCAGGCCTGCCAGCACCCACGGAACAGAGGGGCTAACCCCGGGCGCGGAGCAAAGCCCTCCTCGCCCCAGGAGGAGCCGGCCTGCGGTGGGAGGGGGGCGGGCAAAGAGCCAGGAGATAAAACACAGACGGGGGCGCTCGGGGTTTATCGTCCCGCCGGAGGCCCGGGGCCCGCCGCCATCTCCCGTCAGGGCACCCGGCGCAGCGCGGCGCGGCGCGGGGCGGGGCAGGGCGGGGCGGGGAAGCCGCTCTCTCGCGCAGGCTCCGTGCCGCGCAGGCGCGGGGCCGCGCCCCCGCCCCGGTGTGGGCGGGGCCCGGCGCTGCGCGGACGGGCGCCCTCACGCCGCGTCCACGTTTGGGGAGCGCGCGCGGCGCGGCCAATCAGAGGCGCCCACGACCCACCCCGGAGGAGCTGGAGCCGTCGGGCCGGGGCGCCGCCGCTGTCGCCGGGCGGCGGAGATGGTGTCTCCCGCGGCCTCCGCCGGCCGCCTGGGCTCCGCGCTGCCTTTCCTGCTCGTGCTCTTCGACCTGCAGTACCAGGGTGAGGGCCGCGGGAGGTGCCCGCCCTTCCGGGGGCCGCGCCCGGGGCTTGTGAGGGGGAGCTGCGGCCCGGGCGGGGCGCGTGTGGCGGCGGCGGGCGGGGGGGGGGGAGGTGCTGCCGCTTCCCTCCGCGGCCCGTCGGGGCGTGGGGCGAGCGAGCCTGAGGCGGGGCTGCCGCTGGGCCCGCAGCGGTGCCTGGCCGGGGGGAGCTGGTGGCCGATCGCCCGCCCTCCTTCCGCGCTCTCGGCCGTGGTCGCGGCGCTTGGGGGTGTTGGGGTGTCCGCCCGGGCCGTGGGGCAGCCGGCACGGCCGGGCCGAGGTGCCGGTGGGGAGCGGGGCGGACCCGGCGGGGCTGCGGCCTGCCTGCCCGCAGGGAGCTGGCGGGCCTGCGCCGGGCCAGCGGGAGGCCCAGGGGCCGTGGCGGCGGGGCTGCCCCCGCGGGACGTCCTGGGGAGGGGGTAGGGGAGTATCTCTGGAAAGGGTGTGAGGAAGAAGGAGGTACAGAACTGCCACCTCATCAAGGCTGTTGCGAAGGGTGTGTAATGAGGGCACCGTCACTGTTCGTAACCTGTTTGTTTTTATCTAAATTCCTGGCAGCGCCGTTTAAGGTAGCTCGATGCGTGCTTCGTTTTCCTCGGCCTGCTGATAGGGTGCCAGCTACTGTGGGGTCTTGAAAATGTCGCGGTGTCCTCGAGTGCAGCTGTGTTGACAGCATTGGCCGGTTCTCCACTGGCCTTGAATTTCTCACTTCTGTATGAATTTTGTGTAGTTCCCAAGTTCAAAAGCTTTTGCAGTGGTCCTCCTCAGCCACAGCTATTATTAGTGCTAGAACTACAAATTTGCTGAGGCTTTTGACAGTTGTGTTGCACTTGTTCATGTTTTTGTTTTGTTGCTGTGGTTTCTCCACCCCCCATTAGTATTTGAAGTTCAGTGGAGAAGTTTTTCCGCACTTTGTGCAGCCTGTTTACTTCCAGAGTACGCTGTCAGCAACACCTGTGTGGTCAAACTTTTATTCACAGGCTCCTGTTAAATGTATAACTTGGTTATACAATTGTGCATGTAGTCAGAGTTTCACCTGAGGAACGTTCTTTAAATGGCAGTGGCAGATTGAAGTAGAACTGAAGCTGTCAATAGTCAGAATAAGTCTGTAGACTTACGACTGACCTGGGCTTAACATTAGAAATTCAGTCAATGTACTAAGCTAATGAATACTTCAGCTGGCCAAATGGCAACAGGAACACACTGTGGCAAAGATGCTCTGTAGTATAAAACTACATACTGTGGTGTTGAATTGCTTTTTTGGATGTGTATTCTGGTGGTGTTAGAGGAAAAATAATAATTGTGGTCAAAGAATATTTCCCCCCCCCCCAAGATTGTGGCAGTGATACTCCTGCTGAGGATTCTTTATTTGGAGTTGCCAGCCAGTTTCAAGTGTGTGGTTTAATGGCTATGTGGACTTACCAAACCCACATTGCCTAATTTGGGGTATATTTTCTTAACTTCAGTTAATAAAGATGTACAGTAATAGAATGAAAACTGATGGTTCTGGATCTTATTTAGTGAACTTACTAACCTCTTAGTTCATGAGTTCCTTTTCCAGAGTATGGGGTTAGGGAATTTAAGGGGGTTACATTATTTAAGTATGTAGGGTTTTTTTCCCCCCCAATATTACTGGCCTTTGAACTCAAAGGTGTTTATATTCACATTTAAATTTGCTTCTTACTGTCTCGATAATAGAAATCTGCTGTGTGCCATCTGATTCATGAATCAGTGGAATAGTTGGCCTGTATTAACTTTGTATCTTACAGTCAGTATCTATGAATACTAACTTATATGTGGCTGTTAAATGAGCTCAGTAAAAAGGTTTTTAAATACTTGGTGGTGTGGCAGGTTGCAGTTCGGCCCTTATTGTTGGGTTTCCTAAATTCCTTCTCTTTAAATACCCCAACTTGTGCTGAATAAGCCCTCATTTGACACAGATCACCTCTTGGGAAGATTCATCCTTCATGGCTGTTTGTCCCCACTAATTGCAACAAAAAAAGGTGACTGAGGAGGAAAGAGGGGTATTGTTCCTCTTCCTCCTCCCTTTCCTAGTAGTAAAAGAAAGGAAATGTAATAATGGGAAGAAGAAATGGGCTTTGAGTATACAGAGCTCAGTTCATTATTGTCAGACCACTAGCCTTAAGTGTTTCTACCCCCCCCCATGTGTTTCTGTCCTGAGTTTGGGAGGTTTGGTTTTTTTTTCTCCCCCCAAATAGCAAAGGATACCTGGGGGGTGGGGAGTGACTTTTTGGTTTGCCAGTCTTAGCTATATTTACGAACTTTTATTGCAAATGGAGGGAGTAAAAACTTGATGGGTAGAAGTTACATATGGCTGAACTGGATGCTCTGAGACTCCTTGTGAGCCTTTTCGTATTGCTCCTGAAACAATGATTGCTTGTCCACTTCTTACTTCGTTCAGTCTTGTCATTGAAAAACACACTTGCAAACACACAGAAAAGCAAAGCCCAAACTTGTTTAAAAATAACAGCAAACTTAAGACTTACTACACTAAACACAAGGTCATTCTGATCAAAAAATGCCCCAAAAGCAGGATCTCCCACTCACGTGACAAGACAATCATCAAGCTTTTTTTTTTTTTTTTACATAAAAGTTTAGATCACTGTAATTGAGATTAGTGACATGCATGTTTCTTCATTGTCTTTGAAACAATTCTGTTTCTGGTACACAGTCAGTACTAATTCTGTTTATTTTCATAGTCCTGTTACCCATCTTAGGGACAAGATTTAAAAAAAAAAAAAGGTGAAAATTCTACAGGGAAAGAAGAGGAATGTGTAGGCAAATGTAAAATCTTGAAACTGTTTTCAAGCCGGAGGGCTTTCTTAGGCTTTTTACACTGTGGATGTGACTGATGATATAAGGATATAGTTGGAGTTTGTATACTTAGGTACCCACATATTAGCACCAGTTATCCTACCAGGAAGTTATAATTTATTTGAAGTGAGTGTATTTAACTGGAAAAACAGGTTAGCTGCACCTGCTTATCTTTCCTGTGCCTTCTGACTGACTTTCTTTGAGTTGTCAGTGTTATTACCAATTCTTATCTGGGAATAGTTTGGTGGGTTTCGTTCGTTTGGGTTTTTTGGGGTAGTTTGGTGGGGAGGGGGGGTTGTGGATTTTGGGGGGGTTTTTTGACTCTTCCACTCTTGCATCAGTGCCAGGACTACACACTCTGAATTTATCCAGAATATCTGACTTGATTTGACAGCTGGGGCTATCATGTGTGGTCGTCTGAGGTCCTTGGTGAATAGATAACAATTAGGCAGGCTTTAGAAATAATACTCAAAATACTTTGAATTTTTAAAAACAAATAGTATGCTTGCATATCTCTTGCATAAATTTAGTTCCTTGCTGGAGCATACAGAGTTTCTTCAGCTGTAGTGCTGGGTGCTTGGTATCGAGCTCACTAATGACTGTCTTATCTGTTGGAAAGAGCTCTGTAGGGTTGGTTTGTTTTTTCCCCTCCGGTTGAACTTGAGTCCTTATGTTCATTCTCAGACCAAAGAGTGGATAGGTACCCAAATAGATTACACAGAATTTGAGTCCTTTGACTCCTGTACCTATGTTAACAGTTTTCAGATGTGTACTGTGGGGTAGTTTACTGAGAGCAATTGTTTGCCTACAGACAGAAAACAAATAAGCAATAGATTTATATGAATAAACAGCCCAACTATCAGGTCAGTGTACAGTGTTCCTGAGTAGTTATGGTAAATGTCACTTTTCATCGTGGTTATGCTGACCATATAGGTTGCTTCTGGAGATTCCCGCATCAGTTCATGGTGTTCACCAACTTGCAGAGCCAAGTTTTAATGTATGTCTAGTACAATTAGTCTTGTTCTGCAGAGAACCTACAGTCCTTCACAGTTTGCCTTATTTCTCTAGCCATGTTGCTCCTGCTTTTGTTATTTACTATTAATGGTCACCTTTCTCATTTTCTTTATTTATTATCTTCAGTATTTTCAAGGAAAAAAAAATGGCTCTCCTGACTAAAATATTATGTAACTGAACATAACGTGTATGAAAGACACCAAATTGTATAGGTACATCTTATTGTGGAAAATCTATTCTTGGAGCTATCCTGATGTGACTAAATGTGAAACAAGGACATCCTTCAGATGCTTGAGACTCTGTGAAAACTGAATGCCATGTTTAGGTGGATAGAAGGTTTGTCAAAGAGTAATTTACAGCCTGCTTCTAGGATACCACTCCAAACTGACAAGTTTTGAAAGATTTCAGGTATTCATATGTAGAGAGTGACAGGAAGGATGAAACTTAAGTATTTTTTGTTTGTTTTAGCTCATGTTAAATACTTCAGTCTGTTTATGGTTTGATACCTGATTTGTTGCTAGTATACTTCCAAAGCCATGGAAATTTGTGGTGGGTTTGTTTTCCAGTTTTTTTTGTGTTGAGTGTTTTTTTTTTTTCCCTCCAATGTTTGCTTTGTCATCTTAGAGGACATTGGACTAGTCGGTGATCAGAG
This sequence comes from Theristicus caerulescens, assembly GCA_020745775.1. Lineage (NCBI taxonomy): Eukaryota > Metazoa > Chordata > Aves > Pelecaniformes > Threskiornithidae > Theristicus > Theristicus caerulescens. Next base: position 75,540,210 of record CM036559.1, on the reverse strand, counting down.
CTTTAAGCTAGAGAAGAAGCAAAATGGCAAAGAATGATGTCCATTTTCCTGAAAATTGGACATTCACATAAAAGCTACCTTGAAGTAGAATACTGTGTGTGTGAGAAAATTATTGTCAGGAAATACTTCTCCACTATCAGTGGAACTATTTATATTTTATTCAGAGCTATACATATCTAGAATGGATTTTAAAATGCATTGTTTAATAAGGTCCCCAAATTGATTATATGCTAAGTAATTACTATTAACTTAATCTATTTAAACAAACAACAAAAAAAATCACTGACTGGAAATTTGGGACTTATTTTTAAAGTCATTTCCATTAATTAAAAAAAGCAATTTGTTTGCAGTCCTTGTTCTAAAGCAAATTATTGAATTGAAGCCCTTGAATCTAGTTTGCTGAATTATTATCCATCTTTTAGCAGATAGGGCTTTTTTCGAGTGGATACAGAGGGCATTTTGTTCATTTTAGTATTGACAGCTCAATGATTTTCTTATAATGTGGAATTAAAAGAATTATGAACTGTATAAAGGAGTAGGAAAATAAAATTAAGATCCCAGGTGCTGAGAGCTCCTAGCATTAAAATCTTCATGACTTGGTGATCAGAAATTACTGTTCTTTCATTACAAATACTTAGTTGTTTAATCACCTTTCAGTGTGAGTTTTGATACACTTTCCTTCAATCTGTGTAGTGTAACATTTTTATTCAGACTCTAAGCAACGACTTCAAAGTGCTGCTGCATTTTCATATTTAAGATTAATTCAGGTGCCTATCTGAATTAGCTTGATACAAAAGCTGAGTGAAAGAAATTGATTCCTAGTAATTGCAGTTCATTGTTTTCTAATGTAATGTATTTATTCAGGATTTTAATACATCAGTTTGCTTAAATTTATGCATAGGGTATGCTCTTAGTAAAAGAAAACTGTTTATAGTGTGAAAGTTTTTATAGTCATAAGCTGCTAAGTTTTAGTGAAATTCTGTCCTGATTTGAAGAATAGAATCATAGAAATTAGGTTGGAAAAGACCTTTAAGATCATCAAGTCCAACCATTAATGTAGCACTGCCAAGTCCACCACTAAACCATCTCCCTAAGCACCACATCTACCCGTCTTTTAAATACCTCCAGGGATGGGGACTCAACCACTTCCCTGGGCAGCCTGTTCCAATGCCTGACAACCCTTTCGGTGAAGAAGTTTTTCCTAATATCCAACCTAAACCTCCCCTGGCGCAACTTGAGGCCATTTCCTCTTGTCCTATCGCTTGCTATCTGGGAGAAGAGACCGACCCGCACCTGGCTACAACCTCGTTTCAGGTAGTTGTAGAGAGCCATAAGGTCTCCCCTCAGCCTCCTCTTCTCCAAACTAAACCACCCCAGCTCCCTCAGCTGCTCCTCATAAGACTTGTGCTCCAGACCCTTCACCAGCTTCATTGCCCTTCTCTGGACACGCTTCAGCACCTCGATGTCCTTCTTGTAGTGAGGGGCCCAAAAGTGAACACAGTATTTGAGGTGCAGACTCACCAGTGCTGAGTAAAAGGGGAATGATCACTTCCCTAGTCCTGCTGGCCGTGCTGTTTCTGATGCAAGCCAGAATGCTATTGGCCGCCTTGGCCACCTGGGCACACTGCTGGCTCGTATTCAGCCGGCTGTCGACCAATGCCCCCAGGTCCTTTTCCACCAGGCAGCTCTCCGGCCACTCCTCCCCAAACCTGTAGCGTTGCATGGGGTTCTTGTGACCTAAGTGCAGGACCCGGCACTGAGCCTTGTTGAACCTTGTACAATTGGCCTCGGCCTGTGGATCCAGCCTGTCCAAATGCTGGAAGCAGTACAAATGAAAAACCTCTGTGGCTGAATTGATGTATGTACAGCATGTACTTGCACTTAGCTGCTCACTTCTCAACAATAGTCTTTCCCTGTTGGTTGAGTAGCAGCAATTTATTAGCTTTAAAACTGGCACTTTGAAAGCATACCACTTTAATATGATTGTCATACTACTGGTTAAATGAAAAGGGAGTGAGAATTTTAATTGCTTATATCAAAAATTGCGCTCTGGAAACAGTTTGCCTTGGAAATGATGAGGATGAGACAAAAGTGCAGTAGATGAGAAGCCAATCTCTGCAGTAGCTAACAGTTCTCAGTTGAGTCCTAAGTTATCAGTAGGGTCATGAAATTTAACTTAAAGCCTTTTTGTATTTGCTATATGTGCGTTATGAGTGTTTTTCCAGATTCTTTTTAAATTGAAAGCCCACATAGAAATGTCAAACTGTTTTTATAGTTGATGTATAAAGCTTGATGTGCAAAAGTATGTTACTCAATGTATAGACAGGAATAGAAATGCATATTTGGCGCTTTCTCACAATGCGGTGCATTACAGTATTTATCTATTTACTTCTACGTCCTTTTTGGGGCAGGGAAGGCATGCTATGTGTTTATTAGGCTGCAGGTTGTTTTAGTATGGGAAGATGTGACTTCTGCCTCTGTATCAATAACTGTTACATGTGTTATCACTGGATGCATTTGGTGTAATCAAACTGGTAATTCAAAACCTTGATCTTTTTGTTTTTCTTTAAGGAGCTGAATGTGGAATAAATGCAGAAGTAGAAAAACAACTTGAAATGGGAAAGAAGTTATTGGCTGCTGGACAGCTAGCAGATGCTTTGTCTCACTTTCATGCAGCTATAGGTATGTATCTCAGGAAAGTGACTGTTGCACTGAAATACCTTTGGGTGAGGGTTTTTTCCCTACTATTCGTTAAGTATCCTGCTTTCTTGCAAATTGCATTCCATGAGTCACAGAAGTTGGGGCACCTTTATGCAGCAGTTTGGATGGGAGCCAACAGAGATGCAGTACAGTATTTATGCTTTGGTTTTGATAAAAGAAACTGTTAAATTAACTACATGATATGTGAACACTAAGTCACTGCTGTTCTGCAAGCTAGCTGTATGGAAGCAATTATAAATGGCTGTGGTATTGTTTGATGAGGTATTCTGTGTATCTGATCCCATCAAGATTAAGTTTTATCTTCATGAAGTTTTTCGAAGTATGTCTTTGAAAGGTTGAGTTTATCCATGCTTTCTTCTCTCCAGCACTGTAAAAAAATTTCAACATTTAAAATAGTCTCGCGCTCTCGCGCGCGCTCTCTCTCTCTCTCATCGTGAAGTGGGTGATACCTCAGTGAAACTGATGCCCGATACTGAACTGGTAGCAAGGAGCATATTAACTGTCCCTCTCTTATACTCAACTAGTGAGTTCTTGTTTTGGTGATCTGCATTCTCAACAAAGTGAGGAGTTAAATGTTTGCATCTATAAATTTTAAAGCAACTTAAAATCCTTGAATTGAAATGTAGAGACAGACAGCACCAGTAAAGAGCAGTGTCCATTAACACTACAATTTCTCAGTTGCATGCATTTCTTTTATTTTTTTTAAGTTGTTGGACTTTGTTATAATATGTACAAGTGCATCATTTTCTCTGTGAGAAGAATAATACCAAGGTGTTTCACAGTAATGAGTCATACTATTGACTTTTCTATTTATGCCTTGGTCTAATAATGATATGTAAATGAAATATCTGATGATTCTGAGCTATTAATGTTTTCTATGAGTTCTCAAAGATAAACTTCCCTTATATAAAGGGAGTGGAGGGGGTATCTTCCTCTTTTTCTGTGCTATGGAAGTTCCTCATTCCACCAAGAGGCGGTCTGTTATTACTTTTGCTTTGTGTGTCTCTGCCAAAGCATTCCTGTGGGATCTGAGCGGAGTTAGTGTTACAACGTTGTTTATTCCTTTATTATTGGTTGGTAAGCTTTAACTTGGATTTGGTGAAAAGTCCAGTTCAGTCTGTGGCCATGCAAAGGCAGCAGTGGTGTAAGATGGGATGAGCAGTGAGGTGCCTGCATGGGGTGAAGCCCTCTGCTTTGCCAGCAGTGCTCGAGCAGCTGGTAGAACTATGGTGTGACCACCTCTGTTGTGACCTTGATGAGATTCTTAGTTGGATGTTGATTTGAGCCCGATTGCTAAACCTTCATCAGACTTCTCTTTCGTCTTTGTATTTTGCCTTTTTGAAAAGATTTTAAGCACGATTTGCCTACTGTGTTTGTAGAGGAGAAGAAATTTCTCTAATCCTTTTTTTGCCTGTACTGCATCATTGTAGACTGTGAGGTAACTAGATCTTTTTGTCTTGCCTCAGCCAGCCTATTTTTCTTTTTTGGAAACATCTAAAATAAAAGAAGGCTATTGTCCATTTTATTCTCTCTTCAGTTAAATTTTCAACTCTTTCTTCAGTCCTGTCAAGTTGATGACTTATGCCTTCTCTCTGGGTAAATGTCAATTGCTGTTCATTACTGTTACTGGGGAACTGAGGCAAAACCATATTCTGACTGTCGGAAAGATCATCATCTTTCCATCTGGTGCTGGAACGTGCTTTCTGGGTTAGCTCTTTCCTATCTTTCATCCTTTGTGTATTAATAAAGTTCCTTAATTTCAGCCATTGATTTGTGCCTACTCTACACATTTAGTTGTATGCAGTAGGACTTAATACTTCCTTTTTTTAAAGGTAGTAACATTTGAATTTACTTGATGCCCATAATACCTGTGTACAAGCATGGGAGGAGTTATTAAATTTCAGTGCTGGATGTTAGCATTTCCACAGCCAAGACATTGTAAAGGAAGAGTGCAGATACCTTTTCCAGTGAGAACTGAACTAGTGTTTTGTTAATGCAGGTGGCTGGCTATGAAGCTTGGTTACTGACCATAAGATTTTTGGCAGTGCTACTTATTCTATTTATTTTAAAGTTCACCTTTAACCTCAAATGAGGTGAGGAAGAGAGATACTTGTTTGTTCCTCAGATATGGATGTTCTTGTCTACAAATTCTGGGTTGATGGTTTTGGTTTTTTTTTTAATAGCACAGTACAATGTTTACTGTCTTCCACTGCACACGGTTGTTTGAGTGGTCTAAGTTACCTTTCCTTGAGAGCCCATGGTACCTGTCATGTGTTCTTTGAAATACTGCACAGAGAAGAATATTAAGAAAATTCTTCTTGGTTTCAGAGGCTGATGTTTGTCTCCTGTAAGAGGGTACTTATATGTGCTAGTCTAGAGAGCGTTAAAATTGCTGGATCTTGGAAGTTTGACCAGCAGACAATATGGAATATGTGGGCCTTGAAGTTAGCCTTCAGGTTTTGATAAGGTACATGTGTTTGACTGCCATTGAGAGGGGGTGTTGGTGCCCATTTGAATATTAAAGACAGAAGTTGTTGCTATTTCAATGGATGATGTAAAGGGTTTATGCATCTGTGACAACATTGGACTAACATATTGGTCATTTTGGGATTATTTGCTTCCATCCTATATGATGGACAGGGACTGGGATGGAGAATGATGAATTAACATGCTTTCAAGTGTAGGCCTGCAGTTGGAGATAAAGGGTTAGTATGTAGTGGCTGTTTGCCTGTACAAAGCTGAAAAACACGTACATATTTCAACCTTGGTACTCTTGAATTGTTTGGCATTTACTGTGTTTCTGTAATCTTTATTGTTAAATAACCAAACTGCATAGAAAATACTGCTTGGATAATGTTACAAATGTTATGTTTTACTGACAAATACCATTTTTTCCAGTGCCTTAAAACTCAGGTAATATATTTTTAGTCATTACAGTTTCACTGTACCCAAAGTTTCAGTTGCTTTGAGATAGTATTCTGATTACTGTTTGTTCGCTTGCAGAGGGAGACTCTGATAACTACATTGCTTATTACAGAAGAGCCACAGTGTACTTAGCCATGGGCAAATCTAAAGCAGCAATTCGTGATTTAAGTAAAGTGGTTGAATTAAAGCAGGACTTCACATCGGTAAGTATTACTGGAGTTGAAAATTGTTCAAACGTAAAAAAAAAACCCAACCCTGCTTTGAAGAAGGTTGTTTTTTTTCAGATTTTGCCAAACAGAAATAGAAAATACATTATCACTCAGAAGCCTTTAAATAGGGTAAAATAATAGCAGTGGTGTATGTGCTTGAATTTGCAACTATGCTGAGTACAGTCTAGCCAGTTATTCTAACAACTAATGGCAGTTTTGTTAAGTTTATGTTCCTCATTGGCTTATGCTAGACGCTTTCCTTCTCTCATGTGTGGTTATTCTCCTCTCAGTCACCAAGGCTGTGCCCTCTGCACAGGCATCTCTTCTGCATAGGAACTGTCCTAATCTCACTGCCTTCCTATAGGATTGTTGCAAGTTAATGATTTACTTACCCCTTGCTCACTTCTGCTTACCATATGTGGAGACTGCCTCACTAGTTGGAGACTGATGCTGGAGCCCTCTCCATCAGATTCTCTCGTCTCCCTTTTTCCTGGGTAGTGGCATGCCCTGTATAGTTTACAATGAAGGAGCAAACCTTAAATTCATTGTTGTATGAAAATATTCTTATCATAAATCAAAATCTTCTAAATCATTAACTTGTCTTTTTACATAGCTTCTATTATTCTGAAAGTTTAGTGAAAGAATTAAATGTGAGCATTGTTTGTTATTATTTCTGCTACTTTCTTAAAATCTATAAGCAGTTATAATCAGGAAAATGGTGTAAGGTAAACATTCACTTTGCTTTATGGAACTCTTCAAATGAGTTCTTGCCATGAGTTGCAGCTGCTCATAAAAACTGTGGCTACTTTTTGTCCCTCAGTTCTGGTGCAGAGTGATCCTTTACCATCAAAGAAGCCTCATAAGAACATTGTCAAATTGGGAAGACAAAGAATAGGTGTTGTGATCTCTGTTTCAGCTTGTTAGCTGTAGTAAAATAAAACTTTCTTTTTTCTGCTAAAGGAAACTGAAGCTTATTTTCATACTTTGCTGAATTCCAATTTGTAAATCAAAAGAAATTACCTTATGTTTCATTTCAGGCAAGATTACAGAGAGGACACTTACTACTCAAGCAAGGAAAATTTGATGAAGCAGAGGATGACTTTAAAAATGTGGTAAGTTGGAGGCTTAAGTTGAACTACATCACTGCTTTTAAGGTCAAGTTCTGAGCCAAGGTCTCATCTCAACTCTGATGCTCTAGAGCATATGTGTATGTATACCTGAGATCATCTTTCCTGTTCTTTAAAGGTATTGTAGCTAAGCTACTTTGTATGAATAAGTGACTGATAAAGTTGCAGTGCAGTGATGAAGATGAAATCGGAAGGTGTTGCATGAAGTAGCGCAGTACTTTGAAAAGTCTTTTTTTTTTTTTTTTTTTTGTGTGCCTGGCACTTCATGATGTCTGCTTGATGACACCTAGACTAGGGAACAATCTTCATTCACAAAGAACGGATAAGTGACATGGGACTCAAAGTACATAATTGAACCCTGCTTTACATCACTATATTCAGGTCACCCTGGGAAATCACTAGGGGCCTCATGGATCAACCTTTGAAGGTTCCTGTCTCTTTTCACTGATGGCAGAAGGATCCTGGGCTCTTAATTTAGTCACTGGGCTGTTAAAATCAATGAATTTCAGTGGCATGCATCTGCGTGTCTTCTCATCTGCAGAGGAGTTCTGCATCTTTCATGAATTTGTTGACAATACTTTCTTTCCATGATCAGGAAGTGCACAGAGTTTCCATACAAACACAGCTGTATATTACCCAGCTAAAACTCACTTGGGTTGTTTTTAATTTCAATGGGTATTTTGTGCATTTCAGCCTTACGCTGCAAAAATAAACTGATATAACCCCAGAAAAAAATTCCTCAGAGAATATGTGAAACTCAATTCCATCTCTGTTGCACAAAATTTCTGTAAGCATGAGAATAAGTAAGATTCGTTGTTATCACTGCTTACTGTTCAAGAGTTGCTAGTTTGAACAGCTTGCATGTCCCTTACGCCAAAATAAATAGAGTTTGCAAGTATAACTGATGCTGTCTTGTTGGCTTTCTTTGAAGTGTGATGGAGAAAGCCTAGTTCTGTGTTGTAGATTACAGATGTTTAATGGAAATCTTACTAGTGAGTGTGTACGACAAAAACACAGCAGTTAAACTTTACACTCTGCAGGCAGTTGGGAGGAATGGCTCTTGCAGGTATAAATGCACCAGGCAGTCTTTGTGTTTGTAGCAGAGCTACAGTAGCTTATTCTAAAATTCATGTAGCAATGGCTCCTCTGGCTGCTGCTGCTTCCTCAGTAAGTTTCTTAGGAGTGTGTGATCCGCAGTTGCGTGTCTGATTGCAGTGCAGCCCTGCTGTTTGCAAATGTGGGAGCATGTCACAGAATGGTAGAATCGTAGAATAGTTTGGGTTGGAAGGGACCTTTAAAGGTCATTTAGTCCAACCCCCCCTGCAATGAGCAGGGACATCTTCAACTAGATCAGGTTGCTCAGAGCCCCGTCCAACCTGACCTTGAATGTTTCCAGGGATGGGGCATCTACAACTTCTGTGGGCAATCTGTTCCAGTGTTTCACCACCCTCATCGTAAAAAACTTCTTCCTTATAGCTAGTCTAAATCTACCCTCTTTTAGTTTAAAACCATTACCCCTTGTCCTATTGCAACAGGCCCTGCTGAAAAGTTTGTCCCCATCTTTCTTATAAGCCCTCTTTAAGTACTGAAAGGCTGCAGTAAGGTCTCCTCGGAGGCTTCTCTTCTCCAGGCTGAATAACCCCAACTCTCTCAGCCTGTCCTCACTGGGGAGGTGTTCCAGCCCTCTGGTCATGTTTGTGGCCCTCCTCTGGACCTGCTCCAACAGGTCCATGTCTTTCCTGTGCTGAGGACTCCAGAGCTGGACACAGTACTCCAGGTGGGGTCTCACCAGAGCAGAGCAGAGGGGCAGAATCACCTCCCTCGACCTGCTGGCCACACTTCTTTTGATGCAGCTTGGGATACAGTTTGCCTTCTGGGCTGCAAGCGCACATTGTTGGCTCATGTCCAGCTTTTCATCCACCAGTACCCCCAAGTCCTTCTCCTCGGGGCTGCTCTCAATCCCTTCATCCCCCAGCCTGTATTGATACCAGGGTTTGCCCCAACCCAGGTGCAGGACCCTGCACTTGGCCTTGTTGAACCTCATGAGGTTCACACAGGCCCACTTCTCAAGCTTGTCCAGAGCCCTCTGGATGGCATCATGTCCCTTGGGTGTGTCAGCCACACCACTCAGCTTGGTGTCATGTGCAAACTTGCTGAGGGTGCACTCGATCCCACTGTCTGTGTCATTGATGAAGGTATTAAACAGTAGTGGTCCCAGTTCGGGCCCCTGAGGGACACCACTTGTCACCAGTCTCCATCCAGACATTGAGCTGTTGACCACTACCCTTTGGATGCCACCATCCAACCAACCCCTCATCCACTGAACAGTCCACCCATCACAGCCATCTCTATCCAATTTAGAGAGAAGAATGTTGTGGGGAACTGTGTCAAAGGCCTTACAGAAGTCCAGACAGACAACATCCGTAGCTCCTCCTTTGTCCACTGATGTAGTCACTCCATCATAGAAGGCCACTAGGTTGGTCAGGCAGGACTTGCCCTTGGTGAAGCTATGCTGGCTGTCTCAAATCACCTCCCTGTCCTCCATGTGCCTTAGTATAGCTTCTGGGAGGATCTGTTCCATGATCTTCCCAGGCACAGAGGTGAGGCTGACAGGTTGGTAGTTCCCAGGGTCCTCCTTTCTACCCTTTTTAAAAATGGGTGCAATGTTTCCCTTTTTCCAGTCCCCAGGGACTTCACCTGGCTGCCATGCCTCAAGTGTGGACTTGCCTCCATTCTCTTCTTTTCTTTAAACTACTGCCTTCAACCTGGCAGAGGGAGGATACAGGATCTTGATTTTTTTTTTTTTTTTTTTTCTGGTGGCTGTTTCTGTCTCAGGGAGGGCAGAGCACGGTTCCACCAGTCTCTCCCTGGTGCTCCTCAACCTTTCTATTTCCTCTTGTAGCTGTGCCACCAGGCTGAGCCGATGGTCCACCTGGTCACACCTCACACAGCTGTTCTGACTGCTGCCATATGTTACCAGTGAAAGGCTCTGGTGCTCTGCAGCCTGAGACCTGGGTGCACGCATGTTTTTTTGGGAGCTCTGTCTGGGTTGCCACATCCATTCTAGCGAGTGCAGAGGACATGGCCAGGTGGATACCATAGCTAAGCTCCTTCTGAGAGGGTGTTGACCACCAATTGAACTCACCTCTTGAGCTGGTAGGGTGACTACGCCCTTCCGTGCAAACTGCCACGTGATGCCCTGTTTGCCTGCTCTGTTCGCAGTGCTCCTGGTCACTAGTGCTCAGCAGGCTGCTTTTTGTAGGCACAGGGGTGGTCACTCGGCTCTGATTAACTGAGGACGTAGTTGTTGCAATAGCAATTACGTGATGTCAGTGTTGATTCTGAGTTTGCAGTTCCTGTTTCTTGCAGTATTGCTTAATAGTGCATATGGAAATGCTTCTCCAGTCAGCTGTCAAGTAGCTTGCCTTTTTTTCCAAACCAGCTGCAAAAATTTAGGTTGCTGCCTTTGATCAGTCAGATAGTTTCAGTCTTTAGTCAAGTCTCAAATCTGAAGTAGAACAGAGTTTCTTCTCAGAAGCTGACTCATGAAGATACCATATTGGTCCTAAATCTTACTTCCAGTTTCCTTGGTTCTGTGAACAATATTGACTATGTACTTAGAGAGTATGGCAAGCAATCTCTTTTGAAGAGCATAATTTTTAGTTAAGTACAGTATATTCAAGCAAAATAAGCCAATATTAAAGTAATCCTTTGTAATAGGATATTTTGTTCATATGGGGGAGGGGATTAAGTTCTCCTACATACCGTGACTCTTAAGTGGAATACATATATATTTGAGATATTTCCCTTGTATTCTTCTAAATCTTTCAGATAGTCAGTCTGATTATTCTACCAGTTCTCTGTGTCTAACATACCTAGTTTACTCTGGCAGTATGTTTGCATCTAACTATGAAATTGCATTTAATCTCAACATGAGGGGAAGTCAGAGTCACAATACTGTGGAATGTATTAACATCCTGTGTTTCTTTGGGGTTTTTTTTTTGTATATGAGAGGAGGGGAGAGAAGGAGGAAGGCTGTTAGGGATTGACTATCTTTCCAAATGATTTCAAGACTTTTACATCCAGACTCTACCTTTGCTACCAAAAGTGACAGCGGAAAGGTAAATAGTAGCCACTAGGAAGCTTTGACTCATATTCTAAGTCAAGAAGCCAGAAGGAATAAATTGTACCTTGAAATGAAAGTTCTTCTACTACTTGGGCAGATATGGCCCAAAGAAATGGCCGTGGGATCTCAGTAGCTTCTTGAGACCACAGCCTTCATGCCTTATTTTTAGATTGCCTTTTTTTTTTTCCCTCCTGTGTACTTCCCTGTTGGCTGAAAGCTGTGATTCAGACTTATGCCTTGACATGTTAAGCAATACTACATTTCTAGAAACCTCTCCTTTTGGCCAACAGATGCACCACGTTGATGAAGCTCCTTACCTGGGCCAGGTTTTTTTCCTGTCTAGCGATACAGAATCACAACTCATTAATCTTTAGAAGCTCTTTAGATTTTTCCTTTGCAACTCAGCTACCAGTTTGGAAGTTGTCCTGGTTTTGGCTGGGATGGAGTTGGTTTTCTTCCTGGTAGCCGGTATAGGGCTGTGTTTTGGGTCTAGGTTGAGAACAATGTCGATGATACACTGATGTTTTGGTTCTTGTTAAGTAGTGCTAAGTACTTGCTAAGTGGTGCTCACACTGGTCAAGGACTTTTCAGCTTCCCATGCTCTGCCAGGGGCATGGGAGGCTGGGAGGGGGCACAGCTGGGGCAGCTGACTCAGACTGGGCGGGGGCTATTCCATACCATGTGACATCATGCTCAGTATATAAGCAGGGGAGTTGGCCGGGGAGGGGTTCGATCGCTGCTTGGGGGACGTGCTGGGCATCGGTCGGTGGGTGGTGAGCAATTGTACAGTGTACCGCTTGCTTTGTATTACTACTGTTCTATTTTTTTATTTTTCTTTAGTTATTAAACTGTTTTTATCTCAACCCACGAGTTTTTCCCCTTTTGCCCTTCCGATCCTCTCCCCCATCCCACCGGTGGGGGGGGGGGTGAGCGAGCGGCTGCGTGGTGCTTAGTTGCTGGCTGGGGTTAAACCACGACAGAAGTCTAAGACCTAGCGGGTAATAAAACTTTCAACAGGTGTCAGCAGAAGAGTCTATTTCTTATGTTCAGAGTGCCCAGGATGGAATGGGGATTAAGCAGAAGTCCTTAGGTGACTTTAGAAAGTCATTGCTCACAGTATATGAATAGTATTTATTACTCTGCTTTAATATCAAGTTCCTTCTGTTTTGCTTAGTAGTTTCTGAATAATATAAGTCAACAGGACAGATCTGTGGGCACATCAACATCCATGTCTAAGGCCTCAATCCATGAAAGCCCTGGAATATTTATTTTTCTCTTTAAGCATGTGATTTTTTTGGTGAAAATAAAAGGAATATTGGTATACTTTGGTTGATGGAAGGCCTTCTGAAAAGGTGACAAAAGCGATGCAAGTCCTGGCAGCCCTTGTATATGCCTTGTAATATTGTCTGTGGCCCTACTTGTGTCCTGGAGAAAATGACAAGCGTTTGAGTTGCTAAATTCTGTAGAAGGCACAAAGATAGAACAACTTCTGCCTAGTCTATTGGAAAGCGTGGAAAGGACTAAGGTGTCATATTTCTTTTAAATTATCTTCTTTTTTTTTTTTAGACTGACTGTAATGTTCACAATTGCAGTTTGTTGCAATAAATACTGTAAATTGAGGTGTCCTAAATAGGCAATTCTGTCTCCCTTGGAAGCATAAACACTTAAAAGCTGGAAACTTAAGGTGCTGCTCCCAGCTCCACTAGATGTCAGCCAAGACCAAGTGACTGAGCACTGTATATCTGCAAATTCTTGTTTTCTAATCTAGAGAATCCCTTGGCTGTTGCAAAATACACTGGACAGTAGTTTTCCATGGTTGGTTGGTATGCATAATAATACTATTTTGGATGTAGGTGGAGGAGACCATCTTACGGCACTGTAAGTTAACCTGATTTGAGTAAGTTACTAGACAAGCTTGGGTTGGGTATTTGAAGCTCTCTTAACTGGATCAAAGTAATATTAGATTGTTTCCAAATACATTCCTCTGTAGTACTGTGATCATCTGTAGCTTCCTGGGTAAAGAATAAAAGGTATTTAAATATTTCCTTGCTTTTTTCTATCTGTCTAACATCATAGTTGTGTTACCTAATACATTGCTCTGCCAATGCAGAGCTTTCCTTTGTGCACTGTTCTTGAGTGCATGGGTGTCTCAATGTTAGATAGCACAAACCCTGGAGGTTCCTTCAGTTCCCCTCAGGATGTTTTTCACAAGCCTAATCAATTTCTTTTCATTGCCTGTGTATTTACCAGTGTGAAAAACAAGAAAATAAAACAGCTTTAGAATGTATAGATGTATGCCTGTGTTAGTGATGCTGGACCACTGTAAGCAAGGTATAGGAAGAGTATGTCTATAACGCTTTGGGTTTTTAACAATTTGCTTTTTAAACAACAGTATGTAAGAGTTTTTCAAGTTGATAGTATCTGTTTATAATAGATAAGATATATAATAGATAACATACTCAAATGCTACAGGTGAAATGCCGTATGTCTTTAACCTATACTCTTTGAGAGTATGGATTTTGAGTTGTTTTTTTTCTCAAGGTGGCTGTAACTGTTCTTCATTAGGATTCCTGTACTAAATGTACTTTTCCTGTATTCTTAATGGGCCATTGCAAAGGAAGATGTAGGACTATGTAGCTGAAAAGCAGCACAGGTTGTGGTAAGCCATTGAATTAGCTTAGTCATGTTTTGTAACTCTTCCCTATCCTTCTGAAAAAAAGATCGTGAAGTGAAAAGTCTTTACTAAACTTAATAGGCAGGAGGCAGACTTGCTCCAAGTTCATGATTTCCAGTTCTGTCTCCTGTAAGCGTTCTGTGTTTGGGGATCCTTTTTTTTTTAGCATGGGAACAAATAATGTTTTAAAGCTTTGTTAAATAAAAAACATATTGCTGATCCAGAAAGCATAATTGTAAGATGCATATTAAGTGCAACACATTGAAATATATTAATTAATTCAGACCAGCACATGGCATTTTCAGGATAGCAGTATCCAACACAAAATGCAAATGGGTCCTGCATAGTTTAACATTGGTCTCGCTTCAGCGTTTTGTCACTGTTGCTATACCAGGTTAGCTGTATAGGTGGCCTCTCATTAACAGTATTTCTCTGAAGTAGTGCTGCATTGTATCTTTCATGTAGCCTGTATGTGGCTGGTGTAACTTCTGTGTATGGTTAGAAAGGTCGTGTTGACAGAGTTGTGAAATACAATGAAGTATGGCAGGTTTGGAGGGGGGAATATAGTGCTGCTTGAAAACGAGCATGAATTGTTTAGCTTGTTAAAATGCTTTTCCCATCAGAAAACTTTTAAATACTTGATGTTTGACTGCAAATGCAAGGCAGCTATTCCAAAGCTGCCTACTTTGAATAGAAATGATCTAAGCACTTTCTGGATGCTAAAAAAAAAAAACGCTGGGTTTCATGAAGTGAACTACTAATACCTTCTCCCACTGTCCTGGGTGCAGCAAGGTAATATTGTGAAGTTTCGAGTCAAGTCCTTGAGATAAAGTTCCAGAAGAAGCCAGCTTTCTCACTGAGAGTGTTGGGGAGAAAGATAGATACACATGCAAATGCTTTTAAATCTCAACTTGGTAAATTGAGTGGGGATGATGATTTTGTTCCCTTTAATCTTGCTCACTTGGCGGGGGGGAAGTGGGGTTTTGCTTACCCTAGGGTGTGTTTCTCCCCTATACTGAGACTAGGCTATAAAATAAAGCAGCACCTATAGTAGTAAATCTGTGATAAGAGAAGCACTTACTGTAACAAAGCTGTTCCTGTATGCTGGCCTTTGTTTTCTGTAAAGGAATTAGGTACAGGTTTGGGGGGGGGGCGGGGTTGGTAGTGAATGAAAGCTGCCATAACAGATGGCTAGTGCTTGTTGCTGCAACTTAACCTGCAACTAATTTAGTGTTCTAATCTGAATGTAGTAAACCTCAAAGACAGCAAAGGATACTGTGCTGAGAACACGTTCACCAGTAGCAGTGTGCTTGTTCACCAGTAGCAGTGTGCTTGTTCACCAGTAGCAGTGTGCTTGTTCACCAGTAGCAGTGTGCTTGTTCACCAGTAGCAGTGTGCTTGTTCACCAGTAGCAGTGTGCTTGTTCACCAGACCTGAGCAGAGCACAGCTTCTGACTTCGTGCTTTGAGGTCATTGATTAAGCACGTAGAGGAGTGTTAGGTTTGCCTTAGACTGGTATTAAATTCAGCTGAAGGGATTTTTAATACTTTGCTCCTTTCTTGGAAATCTAGCACGCTTAGTGCAAGCAGTTGTTCTGACTTGTCACCTCCAAGCTTACTGCTCAACAGGAGAAGGAAGAATAATTGAAATGTGATTTGTTATTAATAGTGATGTGACAGTCCTCTGATCACAGGGCAAAAAGAAAAAAATCGGGAAGTAAACCAAAATGAGAGTATCAAACAACTACATCACATTTCCAGCTTTGTTTCTTGGAGCTGAATGAACAGGCTGCTTCTTGCTTTAGTTAACACTACTGATTAAAACCTTATGGCAATACACTAATTATTAAGAGCTTCTGAGTGTATATTTTCATCATACTGTAGCACACAAACACTTGATGGCTTTAGTTTGAATGATAGCTTGAAAATTTTCTCTTTCTTTGTTAACTGAACAGTTTGTCCTACCTAAAATTATCTAGGATGTCTCACTCAGATGGTCTTTATTACTGTTGGACTTGTCTGTATGATTGTAACATTGCTTTTCATATTCCACTGTTGTTTTACTCCAAATAAATTACAAGAAGCATACTGTGTGTCTAAGGAGTGCGGTGTTATCATGAGATAAGTTTAAATGGAAGCATAAAGCTTGTCCATAGCAAAAGCTCTTAATTTTTAAGAGAGGAAAATGCTGAGAAATTGAGGTTGAAAATTAAGCAAGTCAGCTGGAACTAAAGAGTTCAGGACTTCAGAGAGTTTTGTAGTCTCAGAACTTTTAAAATTACAGGTGCAGAAATTTGCCTCTACTACAAGCTCCGGATTTGGGGGAGAAAAAGGATACATGGCATCAGGGGTTTATAGGCAGAGTTTCTGTTCTAACCAGAAGAAAAGCTTTTTGAGATGTATCTTAGGAATTGGCCTACGAAGAAGAAAACTCCTTGATCACATTCCTCTCCTCTGGCTGAAAGACAGTGTAGGGGGGGGGATAAAGGAGAATTTTCAGGTCTAAGTACAACTTGATTTTTGCCAGAGTAAAATTAAACAACTACGTAAGGTTCAAAAAGACTTTAAATGAAGAAACTAAGACAGAGGTGGAACCTGTGCATGCTTTTGATGTTGCATTTAGGCTTTTTCCTTTCATATACTTAAAGTGTTAGAACCAGGGGAAATTTTGTTAAAGGAGTTCTGAGGGCTGATGTTGTTGAATTACATTGGAGACTTAAGTGCAAAATACGAGTGTTGGAAGAACTTACTGATGAGAAAAAGGGAAGGGGCCACTTCGAGATAAAGGAGGAAGGAAAAGGTACTGGATGACTTTGAGGACTTGGTAACTTGGTAACTTGGTAACTTGGTCAACATTCTGTGTATAAAATGCAAGGTATTGCAAGTTTTGATTTTTTTCTAAAGCAAACAAACAAACAAAAAAAGCAGTTCCTGCTGATCTGTCCCTTTTGAAACTTTGGAAGTCATTCTGATCAGCAACAAGTGTGAAGCCAGTGCCTTATTCAAACTACACTAATTTTACAAATGACTCCCTGGCTTTGCAAGGGAATGACTTTCTTCCTGGCCCGTGTTTGTCTTCCTGGGTGGTAGCAGAGTTGCCTGTGAGGGATTTTAGTTTTTTTTAATTTCCTTTGAAAATAAAAGCTGCCTAAACAAATGAAGGCAAGTACAATGTAACCCCTTCTACTTGGTCAGAGGTGGGGGGTTGAGAAATGAGAGTCTTTGTAGACAAAACTTTAGACTTGTTTAAAACTACATATGAAGCAAAGTGCATAAATTCCCAGTTGAGCCTTTCCCCCATCTTAACTTGCTGCTGTAGCCACCCTTTCTGGGGGAAATATAAGAAACACAGCTTTACAGTAATACTATCTGTGACATGTTGCATTTGTTTCTGTCATGAATTTATAAATAAGTATTGTGCTTAAAGTGAGATCAGTGATTACACCAAGTGGATTTACTTTCTACTGATGCTGGGGAATCCAGTGTTTAATAACTGTCTGCAGAGAGATGAATTAACTAGGCTACAGCTGAGAGGCCCATGACTTCCAGGGGGTGACAAGGGGGACAATGACTGTTGTGTATGATGTGTCCAATGGTAAATAATGAAGCGGGGCAGTTGCAAGATTAGATTTCTCCAACTTCTGACAACTCTTATTGAAGCTAAAAATGTTTTTCTTTCTCTGAAGTTTGGAGTTGGAAACATTTCCAGTGGAATTTTAAAACTAATTTTGCTTTATTTGCAGCTTTAGTCAGTTCTCCATGATATGATTATTAATGGGACAAAATGAGGTCCTTGAACAAGCGTTTCAGTCTCTCTCCTTGTTAATGTTTGCAGCTCAAATCCAATCCTAGCAATAATGAAGAAAAAGAAGCCCAGACTCAGTTGACAAAATCTGATGAGCTACAGCGCCTGCATTCACAAGCATTATCTGCCTACCAGCAAGAGGATTACGAAGCCGCTATTTCTCTTCTTGATGAAATCTTGGCAGTAAGTGTTAAGTAAAATGGTACTGTGAAAGGGAAGTAAGAGCTCCTGTCTGACATCTGTGTATTTTTGTTTAGTAACTTCTTCGCTGATGTGAAAACGCTTGGTGTAATTGGCTCAGTTTTGCTGAGCACCGTGAGTCTGTAATGAAGTTGGAGAGTGGAGAATGCTGAGCACTAGCTGCAAAAAAGTCAAAATAATAGTTTGTAGTTAGGGTTACAGATACAACTTCAGCCAGACTTCTGTTATGGATAACTTTCTTGATTATACTTTCCCATTTTTTCCACAGTTCGGTGTCCTTGGGGAAGCTGGGAAAAAAGTTGTTCTCAAACCAATGAAGCTTTGCCAAATATAGGAGGCATAGGGTTTTTTTAATCTAGTTTTTTCATTGTCTGTACGCAGGCAATTTTTGTCTTGAGAAGATGAAGTAACAACAGATCAAAAGATAACAAAGTTAAAAATGCACATAGCTATCTAGATTTTTCAGCTTGTTCCTTAGACATCTGTATTTGTTGAATCTTGATCAGTATAGGTAGTACAAGTGTAACTCAATTGTGGGAATTTTGTGTGTCATATAGAAATATATATTAAAAGACAGTTAACTGCTGTGACTCTTCACATACAAATTAACACTGTTGACTTGGAATTTACAACATTCTAGCTTTTGGCGAAGAAACTACCAAAATGTGGGAGTTTGTTTATGGGGAGGGAACATGGAAAAGCAGAAAAGCTTCATTCTCTAAAATGATGGTTTACAAACAAATTATAAGACCCAAAATAAATTCTCTAAAACAAATTATGATAGGCAATTCCTTGTAAGTAATTATTCTTGCCGTACTGTGACATCGTTACTTCTGTATAGATCTTTAAAATCCAAATACTAAGGTCAAATCTTGTGTAGCTGAATCTTACCCACAGGCTTCTTTCTAGAGGACAACTGACAGCTTGGTCCTTGCTGCTCATTACCCCTGTTCTTTTGGGAAGATATAATAATTTATGATTCTGATATCCTTCCCTGGAGGCTGAACAGACTGTCCCAGTTTAAGCAGTGCCAGTAGATTTAATTCATCTCCCTGCATGAGCGCATTGAATCATTTACAAATTTTTCAGGCCTTTGTTTTCTCTTTGGGCAGGTGCATCACAGCATCTACCAGGAAGCAGAGATGTTAATTTCATGCGCTCTGCGTGTAGCTTGAACCTTATGCTATTGCAGTTGGCAAAGTGAAATTAAATGGGATTTTTCTGTTGTTGGGGAGGAAAAGAAGTGAAGTGTTATGGACCAAAACCAAGCTTTAATTTTGATTTCTCAAGGTTTGTGTTTGGGATGCAGAGCTACGGGAACTTCGAGCTGAGTGTTACATAAGAGAAGGGGAACCAAGCAAAGCCATTAGTGACTTGAAAGCTGCTGCCAAATTAAAGAATGATAACACTGAAGCCTTCTATAAAATCAGCAGAATATATTATCAGCTGGGGGACCATGAATTATCACTCAGGTAATTTTACTGTTTGCTGTAATCATTATAATTGAGACAGAAAATGTGATGATATAGGTCATGATAAACTGTGAAATATCCATGTTGTCTGGGTTTTGGATAGAGTAGCAACTCTGGTCTCGATCTGATTAAAGGAAACTCCTTTCCAGACGCTAAGAACTGGCAGTGAAGACACCGTTCTTGGCAGACCAGCCATTGATGGTTCCTAGCATCTTGTTTACTTAAATAGAAGCCATAGTGCAGGTCCGTCAGAGTTGCTTACATTTACTGCCTTTATGATATTTTTCTGTCCTAGAAGAAAGCACGTCTCTAAACTTGCTTTGGT
This sequence comes from Theristicus caerulescens, assembly GCA_020745775.1. Classification (NCBI taxonomy): domain Eukaryota; kingdom Metazoa; phylum Chordata; class Aves; order Pelecaniformes; family Threskiornithidae; genus Theristicus; species Theristicus caerulescens. The sequence continues at coordinate 75,520,626 of CM036559.1, read as the reverse complement.
GGAGCCTTTTTTAACCTTGAACCTTCGATCAAGTTAAGTTTACAATGCAAACAAAAAAATGTATGCATGAAGTCTTAGGGCTAGATTTTTATTTTTGAGAGTGGAAACTAAAGGTTACAAGTTTAAGAATAAATAAAAACTACAGGAGCATCGAAGTATGAGGAGCTGGGGATCCGGAGCTGTCAATCTTCTATTCTTGCAGACAGCGTTCAGTATTTTAGATTATTTTTTTATAATGTCCCACCCTTTTATTAATATTCAGTTAAGCTTAAGGTGTTATTCCTATACATCCCTAGTCAGTCCTGCAGATAACTGCCCTTGCCCAATCTGGACTGTTAACTTCATACTCTGTGCTCAGCTGGACAGATGGTATAATCCTTCTTTTTGCACACAAATGGTTTCTGCCACAAAATCTATTCAGTAAGAGGTGAAGAGGACTGAGAAAGCCTGAGTTTCTTTTCTTGGCAGTGTATGACAAACGTTGGTGGATGGAAACTGCATGTGATTATAACTGCAAAAATTCATTTTATAGCTGGGCAAAAGTAAATGCCAAATAACAAATCGGGTTTGCATGAGGGATCCCCTTTCCAGAGCATACCAAATCACTGGAGCTCACAGGTCACTTCCGTGGTGACTTTTGGTAGCTGACCAGCACTTAGCCTAGTGATTTCAAGAATAGGTGGTATTTTTTTTCTCTGAAATCCACACATGGACTTCCTCAGTTAATAACCAGATCTTAAAATTTTTATAAGTACAATTGAGAGAGCTGTTGAACAGAATGGTATCAGAATAAAGGGATAAGCCTCTTTTCTTTATTCTTCTCTGATTCTATTTTTATCATAAGATATACTAAGAAAAAGTTCTATAGCTCTTGGGACTTGCTGAGTGATTAATCTTGTCCTTCCCTTAGTTTCTTCCTCTTACCTTTACAGGCTTAATGATTTTCATATAATAGATATTTTTGTTTATGCTTAGGAACAAAAGAAGATTTTGTGATCTCTTTCTAAAAATAACACCTTGGTTGTACTGTATGACTGTATGATACAAAATTTTTATTCCTTCATATGATTGCATTCTGGAGGTTTTTTTGAGACTTTTGACTATTTTAAGAGGTATCTGCCCTAATCAGAGTCTGATTAAACAGTCTTCACAGTGGAAAGTCAGGCTCAGGCTTGGCTGATATTCCATCAGGACGAGGTTTGGGTCTTAGCCGAGCTTTGTCTGTTTCAGGCAGCATAAAATATACTTCTGCATAGGTATTTTGTAATATAACTGAGTTAAATATATGGGAAAATTACAAACAATTGTATCTGATAACTGCTGAATATAATTTCTTTCCCAGGGTGTATTTTTCTTCTGCTATTTAGTCAGTTATCAATGTAACACTTCTCAGTCTTTGCATATTTGGCAATACAAAATAATTAAAGACAAAACCAGATGAATATCCCTGTGTGTTCTGGAAGACTTTTTTGTCTCGCTTTAAATTCATTTTTGGATGAAGGGAGAGATTGTGTAAAGAAGTCAACTGTTGTTCTGGACAGCTTATAGATGCTGCACTGTGTCTCTAAGTGAAATTTCATAATGCGTGGTGGTGTCTTTCTGTTTTGTTTCGTTTTTCCCCCTCACTACCTCCCTGTGAAAAGTGAAGTACGGGAGTGTCTGAAACTGGACCAAGACCATAAGCAATGCTTCTCTCTCTATAAGCAAGTAAAGAAACTCAATAAGCAGATCGAGTCAGCAGAGGAATTCATCAGAGAAGGCAGGTAAGTGTTCACTGCTGTATTTAAAAAAGAAAAAAAAAATCACTACTGAGGTGCCAACTTATTGATTGAGGAGTTGATTAAGTGATGCTTTTTGCATCTGTCAGTTGAAGTGGATAACTGAGCACAGCTCTCCAATTACAATTAAAATAAATATTGACTCATAGTGACAATCCTATTCTGATTCCTTCTGATGCTACTGTCTTCTCTTTGTATACTTATTTGTGGAGCAGGTAGTAAGACCAAGATAGCGATAATATTTGTCAGCTCTCATATATTATTACTCGGCACTGGTGAGGCCACACTTGGAGTGCTGGGCTCCCCAGTACAAGAGAGATGAAGCTACCGAGAGAGAAAGTCCAATGAAGTGCCACTAAGATGATGGAGGGACTGGAGCATCTCTCTCCTGTGAGGAAAGGCTGAGATAGCTGGGGCTGTTCCCCCTGAGCCTTCTCTGCTACAGGAGGATCTCATCAATGTATATAAATACCTGAAGGGAGGATGCAAAGAGGGTGGAGCCAGGCTCCTTTCAGTGGTGCCCAGAGACAGGCCGAGAGGCAGTGGAAATTCCATTTTGAACATAAAGAAATGCTTTCACCACCCCCACATTTCCACTGGTGCAGGTTGCCCAGAGAGCTTGTGGAGTCTCCTCACTTTGGAGATATTCAAAAGCTGCCTGGACGTGGTCCTGGGCAACCTGCTTTAGATGGCCCTGCTTGAGCAGGGGTGTTGAACCAGATGACGTCCAGAGGTCCCTTCCAACCCCAACTATTCTGTGATTAAAGGACCACATCTTTAGACTAAAACCACCTAGTAACTCTGCAGTGCCTTGATAGCAAAAGTGGATCTGACTGATGGGCTTCTTTTATGCACCCTGTTAAATGATAGACAATGCCTCTGTATTCTTGTACTTCTTGCTTTATTTCAGTTTTACATGTTCCCAAGCACACGATATCCAACTGTAAGGACCCCTAACAAGTGATGAAACACTGTCAAGGTGGCTTTTTGAAATGAAGTACATCAGGAATGTGAATCGACACAACTGAAGACAGTTTTATTAAGTCAGCAGTCCGTTTGGACTCTTTTCACTTTAGTCTTCTATTTAATCCAGTATCAGCACATTTTCAGGGAGTCTTCCGAGAGCTTGAATTTCTCCAAGCCTGTACCAACCCATGGGTTCAATCACACACTTGCATTTTTAGGTGAATGTTCTAATCCATTTCTTACTCAAACGGTGGAACTTTAACACCTTTGAAATTGTCACAGCAAAAATATATTTTACTATGTGACTTGCAGAGAAGAAGGAAGGGAGAAAACAACTGCCCGATTCAAGCTGGCATAATGAACTTTTTTCTTTTTTGTACCAAGAAATGCAAATAGTACAGTGCTCACAGCAAGATGTCAGACGTAGTCCATCTCAGATATCAGAGAGAGATGCTTTATTCCAAGTGTGGAGTGGCGTGCTGGACAGGAAGCAAATCTAGAGACTGTTGTCTGTGCATGGATGTCTCACACCACACCTTTTAAGACTATTAAAGTTAAGGTACATTGTTAGAAGGATGTGAAAACCTGTGAATTTTAGAATTCGTAAATAAATCGTAACACCCTGAAATAGTTATTACATTTCTTGATATTATGCTTATCTTTGATTTAAACAGGTATGAAGATGCTATCAATAAATATGATTCTGTAATGAAAACTGAGCCAGAAGTCCCAATTTATGCTACTCGTGCCAAAGAAAGGATCTGCCACTGTTTATCAAAGGTAGTTCTGCTTCTATCTTCCTCTGTAAATTTCTTTAAAACAAACAAACAAAACCCCCAAAACCCACAACTACATGTATTTTGTTTTACTTTCTCCTCTCTAGAATCAGCAGGCTACAGAAGCCATAAAAGTTTGTACAGAAGTTCTGCAACTGGAACCAACCAATGTGAATGCCCTGAAAGACAGAGCTGAAGCTTATTTGCTGGAAGACCTTTATGAAGAAGGTACAGTTGCACACAGTTTGCACATACTTTTTTGTAGGAGTTTAAAATGCAGTCAGTGTTTCAAGAATTTTTAACATGCACTTTGATTCTACACTATGTTGTTATCCCTAATCAGCACTGGTAGTTGCAGATTTACAAAAATATCTGCTGGTAATTTTGTCTTGATTAGTATAAGTGGAATGTACTTGTTTTATCTACAGCAGAGTTGTCTTTAAAACAGTGGGCTATGTTCTGGGTGTTTTATGAGACTGTACAGCTTACTCAACTTAAACATATTTTATATAATTAGCAATGTCAGACAATTGCATTTAGAGATAAAAGGTAATTATAGGTAGGGTGATGTAAATCTATTTTAGGAACTCCATTTTAATGGCTTTAGATGGCAGCGTGAAACAATACTCTTCTATCCCCTAGCACATGTTGAGGGCAGAGGAAGATAGCAGCCATTGCTTCACCTCCGTGGGTCTCTGTCGTGCTGCTAAGAGCAGTAAACTGATTCTACTCCTGAGGCTGCATTTTCCATACGCGGTTTCCATAAAATGGGTACTGTTACGTGGTCCCATCTACAGCCTTGGAAAGTAGGGACTGAGTAATGGGTGTCTCTTGAGTATACCATTATGTTGTTACCTAGCTTCTTTAAGAGTACTAAGTGCTAATGTGCTATAAAAAAAAAAAAAAATCTTCAAAATTTAATTTAGTGAATCGCATTTCCACAAGAAACCAGGCTTAAGAAGGAAATTTGGACAATCTGTCTGTTCCACCCCCATGCTCAGTCATGCAGCCGTTTTTGAAGCATTGGGCTGTTTCAGTCAAATGTGATGAGGGAAAGGACTTGTAGGCTTTAAATCTGCAGAAAACTAGTTCCATTAATTTTAGTACTCATAGAACATCTTTCCTTTTCTGTATTCCGGTACTGGATCTTTCACTTTACAACTGAACAAAAAAAATCTTTTCGATTTAAACATTCATGAAGGCAGCTGTTCTCATTAGTAGCACGCTCAGATATTTTTTGTCTTTTTGAGAAATTAATCACTGAGAGATGATATTGCTCACCTCTTGAAGTTCACTTCAAAAATGAGATACCTATTTTGTTCTTTTTTTTTTTTTAGGCCTCCTTGAGTCAAATGAAAACATAGTATCAAGAGGACTGGTGTGGTTTCAGGCAGTCCTCTTCATCAGCCCTGTAGGCTTTATACCTCTGAAGTGACCTAGTCCTAGTCCTTCTTTGCTGAGGCTGGCAAGCAGTCTTCTTCCTTATAAGAAAAAGGGTGGAAGGCAACAGCATTTTGGAGAACCGATGACCTTTGTACAAAGGGATTGCTTAAAAAAACCCCAAAGTGTGAGGAAAAATTGTCTTTCTCTTTTTCTTAGGGTAATGTTTTTCCATCTTTTGATTGTTTAGAACTGCAGCATCAACCTAAAAGTAAGGCTCAGGAAGATTTTACAGTGATGGGGGCCCCCTTTGGGCATTTCCCCATCTTTTTCTGTACTTCAGTGCAGGGGAAGTAAGCTCAGTCAGTGTTGGGAAAAGAAGATTTACAAATGAATAAAAAAACCCCCACTTCCCTAAAAATAGTTAAAGGTGCAGTATACAAATCTACATAGATTGTGGCTTGTACAAAGGTTTTTGATTTAAGAGGGCAAGTATCAGCAAAAGGAGAACCCAAAGAAAATTTGAGATTATTTTTTCCCCTCAAGGTGTATGAATCTTCAGCTTAGAGGAGCGTACGGAGAGGGGCAGGCCAGACAGGCCCTGCTGTGAGTCTTAGATGTAACTTTTGCTTCTTACTAGTGGACAGAATTGATCTGTTTGGTTTTTTGAAATTGAGGAATCTCAATTTGGATCTTTCTAACATTATCTTCTATTAAATCCTCATCTGCTTCTGGTTCCTGTAGGGTGAGACAATCTGGCAACTCCTGCAAATTAGAGGGAGGGGAAAAAAAGTTTTGTAACAAGGTCCTGCACAAATACACAGAGCCAACTTGGTCTTGTGCTGGAGCAAGTGGCTCCCTATGATGGGATATAAGGAAACACAGAGAGGACACACCTGGGATCTGGGAGAGCTTATTTCCTGGGCTGGAGCCTGTTGGGCTTGGCCTAGCCTGGTTCTGAGTGCACAACTATGCTAGAATGGAGCCATGCTCCTCCAAATCTCTGTTGTTTAGCATATCCCCTGCCTTCCTCCTGCCCTTGACAGTGGTGAGATGGCTGTAGTTACAGTCAGCCTTCCAGCAGAGCCTCCATAAACAGTATTATAGTCCATTAATGTTAGACTGCCTGAAGGTGTCTTCACTTATCCTTCAGTTTTAACTGCTATAAAATGATGGCTGATTTCTCTCTGCTGTAGAGAACAGTAGAGCAATTAAACTTGTAGTCTCATGTTTAAAGGGGCAAACTGATTCTCATTCTTCCCTCAAGAAAATTTCAAACTGGAGGCACCTATTTTCCTGTTTAAAGACAGGAAATTTCGACGTACTTGTAATTCAGAACTTTGGAGGCGATTATTGTTAAATGTTCAAGATGCGCTTCAGTATGTATAGCTGAGTTCTGACTCCCATCAAATGGTTTTAATTGCTTTATAATCACATGGGATCCAGGGCTTGTCTGCTGAGACAGATGTGTAATGGCTCCCCTTCTGGGTTACCTCATAAGTACAGGAGTCTATCTGTCTAAAGTATACAGCACAAGTTTTGTCAAAGAAGGAAAAAAAAACCCACCTTGCTGTTTCAAAATTGGTCAGGATATCTTTTCTTTTTTTCTTGTCCTTTTTGCCCTCCCCACCCTACTACTGTAGAGGAAACAGTCCCTATTTCAGCAAGGGCATAACTGGTTCAGTTACTCCTCTAACAGAGTTGGCATGGACATAGGTTGTCTGCAGTTACTCAGGTTTGATAGGAAATTAATTCTGCATATGGAATAACGGCCAATCTTAGTCACTCTGTTTTAAAGATGCAGGCAAGATAGGAAAGTCAGCTAAGATGTTTAGAGATAGGATGTGATAACTATTCAAGAGATTGTGAAGACTCTTGTATTGAAAGAAGGAGAGTTAGATTTGACTAAAGTATTAAAACCAAGAGTGCTATTTGAAACTGGTTGTTCCTTTCATGTCGTGGGACAGGATGAAAGGAAGAAAGGATGGTCTCTGAAATAGCGGGCCAGTAAGAAGCAGCAGTGATTCTTGTGTTGGTTTGTGAGGTGCTAGTGCTTTTAGAAATAGTGACTGAGAAGAATTGATTAAATATCTCACTCGACATACCATGAATTACTAATCAGTCTCCTGGTTTCATGGCCAACTTCTTGTGGTCAGGAAGCTGTCATCCTGCTTCCAACCCTCACCCCTCAGGTGGGAAGAGCGATTAGCTCTCTTGAAAGAGGAAAATTCCTACACTGGAGAGTACCATAAAAATTGAAGTCTCTTTCAACTGAGAGATAAGTGCAAAATGTACTGGCTGTCAGGTGTGCTGGGCGCATTCCCTCTGCGGTGTGCAGCACTAAAAACATACTTTCCCATATGCTTAATACTTGAAACCTTTAAAAAAGGGAGTCAGTTTAAAAAAAGGGAAATCTAGTGCTGTTGTTGCAAATACTTGACCCCTGAGCAGCTTGGTTTCCAGCAGTGGTGCGTGCTGTAGATGATGTGGTGCTCAGTGAAGCTGAGCAATCTGATCTGCATGTGGCAGGACATTGTGATGGGACCTCCCATTATTGCATGAAGCAGACTAAGTATGCTGGCGCTTAAAATTATTGGAGCGGTAAAGCAGCATAATGAAATCCCTGCGCATTCATTATTTTTATCAGTTTTGACAGCATATATTGGGCACATGCATTAGTGTACACTCCTGTTTGTTGGGTTTTTTAATGACTGGACAGATTATTAAAAGTATCAGCAGAAGCCAAAATGCTTTGTTCAAGCAGCAAATGACAGTGTACAGTGATGTGAAAATGAATAGAAATTTTGCTTTTTTTTGTAATAGCATATGAAATTGTTGGGCCACTGGAAATACTTTTTGGAATTTTTTTTTTCAATAACAAAAACAAGATTGCAGTGGTATCAGATGTCTGGGTAATACAAATTCATTAGCACTTCCTGCTGTCTTACTCAGAAACAGTGAAAAACAAATGTAACACCTGCTGAGAAATAGCGTCTGCTTGGAAATAATCTGCTGCAAGTACTTTGTCTAACTTGAGAAACCTGGGAGGCTTGGATCTGCAAATGAGACTTCAAGGATTATAACAGTGAAATAAGAGCAGTCTCATTAAAGACTTCAACAGTTGCTTCCCTTGATAAATCTTGATATCAAAGAATATTTAAATTTTGTGTCTTAAGCATTCAGTTACCACTTAAAATAATAATGTAGTTTACTTCAAAAAAAAAAAAACCAAACAAACAACCCAAAACCACTGTGTAGGCATGGAATTTTGTAAAAATTCATGAATACATTACAGCACCTCTCTTGATTTCATTCCTGAGAAATGCAACTCTTGAAATAAAAGCAAGAGCATGCCTTTGGGAAAAAAAAAACTTAAACTATAACTGTCTGCATATTATGCAGAGGTGTAAAAAGCAAATATTTGTCTTTCACTAACAGTATGAACTTACCGGTAATCTGAAATCCATCTTTATTGTCACTGAAGAGGGAGAGGTTTTCTATCGTGTTGATTGAGTGCAGACTGTGGGAGAAGAAGGAATATGAATTTGAAGACTCTGTATAACGCATCCGTCAGTTGATCAGCGATGTAGGGACTAACATGGTGCAGTGGGCTCTTCTAACACTAGTTGCTGAAACTTCCTTCTTGACTTCTGTTTCGTCCCAGTCCTAGATGCTCGTTATGTTCATCCGTGTGACCATTGTAACATCTAGAGAGTGTTCTGAGGTACCGCTAGTAACCTCCCTTCTCCTTCCTTTCCAAAAAGTGTGATGAACCTAAAGAAAGAAAATTACCTCATTTATATGCGAAAACAAATCTCCTCTCCTCCAAGGTTTTCTTATTTGGAAAAAAACCATGGCAAGTTGAAACAGAAGTTTTGCTGTTTATATATGGTAATAGCAAAGCTTCAGTTTTGGTGAGTGGTTGAGTTCTTTAAATTGAAATTTCTAAAGATTTGTGTAATCTTTTTTCATTCACTTTTCTTATAAAAGCTATTAAAGACTATGAGACTGCTCAAGCCAATAGCGAAAATGACCAGCAGATTCGGGAGGGGCTAGAACGTGCCCAGAGGATGCTGAAGCAATCGCAGAAGAGGGATTACTATAAAATCTTAGGAGTAAAAAGGTGAGATGTTAATGTCTGACATGATGATGTATAAGTTGGTTATTAAACCAGTACATCTAGGGCTGATCACTTGAATTTGTTCTGCTGAGTGTTAGTTCTTGTTCCTGTATCTTGCTACCTTCACTTTTCTACTGTACTAGTTTAGCAGTGTTCAGCTTTTAAGTAGCATTTGTTTACAAATCCTTTAGAAAGAATGAAAAAACAACATTGGGAAGGAAGGAAATAAATCCCTTGGCAAGAAATTCTTAGTATAGATGATCAAGAGTCAGGTGAATGAATTGGGGAAGAAATGAAGACTAGAAAGAATTACTGAAAGCAACAAAAATAAAATTGTGGCAGGTGGTATGATAGATTGGAAGAGTTTGAAAGGACTGATTGAAAGGTATCTAAAATACTTCTGCCATTAACCTTAAAAACTAATGACTTCTCTTTCTAATGAGGACCAAACAAATGTCCAGTTCTGAACTAGTATTGGTCATCCTTCCGATTGTGAAGTAATTTGATCTCTACTCTTTGTGCTTTTTTGTTAATCACCTGATTGTAAATTCTTCAGACTGGGAACTGTATTCTGCATAGTAGCTGGCAGTAGCATCTTTCCAAAGAAAGTAAATGGGTGGTGAAGGGAAGAGTGAGTAATCTTTGTTTAAAGTTGCAACCTGCTTCCTCTGTTTTTCGTGTAAAGAATCTTCAGTGCCACCTGCAAAACCAACTAACTCATAATTTTTCTGGTGCCCTTAATTACTGTCTCAGCGTTTAAAATAAACCTGTAGATTCACTAGTGTGGCATATGAACAATTAGAAAATTTTAAGTTATGTATAATTTTATCCATCCAGAAATGCTCGGAAGCAAGAAATCATAAAAGCTTATAGAAAGCTGGCATCCCAGTGGCACCCTGATAACTTCCAGAGTGAGGAAGAAAAGAAGAAAGCAGAGAAAAAATTCATTGATATAGCAGCTGCTAAAGAAGTCCTCACTGACCCAGGTAATGATTGTTCTTAGGCAGTGACTTCATTTTTTTTTTTTTAAATTACTTTTTTACAGTAATGTAAAAATGCAGCAAGTGTAAGTCATAACAAGCATTACAGCTTCCCTTTTTCTCTTTCCTCTCTTATCCATCTTGAGAAAGCAATGCAGTAATACTTGCATCCAGTCTGTTGCATGAAGACAGATGTAAACCTGGAAGTATTTATTGTGTTTCAGTGACTTTTGTTTAAAGTCAAAATTATTATTTCAAAGGTCTCTTTTTAGCATACCATCTTGCAGAGATTTCCAGGATTGCTTAGCTCTGGAGATGCTTACTTTAAGGATGTGGGTGTCTCCTTCTACCTAAAGTTCCATTGCAAACTACATTTAGATGAACAGCACATGAAGTACTCCAGAGAAGTCCTCAAAATTGGCTTTTGTTGTGTGTATCAAAGCCTAGACGCACTGTGCAAACAGATGCTCTGCAAACAGAGCATTTCCCCGAGAGCAGGGGACTGAGTTCTCGGTTCCTGTTGGCCTGAGGGAGGGGATGCCCTCGCTGCTGGTCTGTGGCTAGGCTCCTGGGGCCGGCCCAGTCCCTAGGAGTGAGAAGCCCTGTCAGGTCTGGCTGTCTGCTGGTCAGCTCTGGAGGAGGGGAAAAAAAGTGAAGAATGCGGTCACTCTCCTGGGAGACCCTGTGGTGTGGTGACTAGGAGATCTGATGTCTGTCTCGCCAAGAGATGAACAGGAGGGGTTGGACCATTTAGTCTCAAGAACATAATAAAAAATGGGGTGGTGTGGTTATCTCACCTCCTTTAAAACAAACCAACCCCAACAAAAAAAACAACCTAAAAAAAAAAACCCCTTCAACCAGAGCCATCTGTTAAGTTCTTGTCTTTAAACTGTTCCTGTATGGTCACTGGAAAGAGAGAAGCATGGAAAAGATGTAGATATCGGAGGCTCCTGTTTTTATCTTCAACTGTTCAGGGCCATCTAAGTGATAATTTGGCAGATGGGCTCAGACTTCCATGGGGGAAGGAGGGATCTGAGTGATGAACTGCATTACAAGCACTTCTGGTCAGAAAACCTTTTTCTATGCTAATGTGATCTTTGTTCATAATTATGAACACAAATTAGGGGATTTATATACTGGAAGCGTTTGAGATGCCGTTTACCCTGTCAGCATCTCCAGGACATGTTCATCTACTTTCTCCTTGACGCTGTTGCTTATGTCATGTTTACCATTCCTGTCAAACTGAGTGGGCAAGAAAAGTAACACTGGTTGTATTTGTCTTTTGTAATGCCACCTGTATTGCTTTCTGTCTCTTCTTCCTGCAATGACATTCTTCCCTTCAATCCAGGTATTTTTCCCAGGTCGTTTTCTGGCTCTAGTGACCATGTTGGTTATGTAAAGAAAAATTATAAAGCCTCTGAATATTTGAGCTTTGATTCGCAAGCTTTTTATCATAGGGTTCTGGTGTACTTCGAGGCCATCTTCTACATTCCTCCCGCAGCTGGTCTCATGATTCCCCTGACTGACTCCTTTGCTTCCCTTCTCTGCCTTGATAAAATGGGTGTCCTGAAAAAGTGCCGGGTGATCAAAAACGTTGTGGCACTTGCAGGCTGCTTGGAAGTTATATGCAGGTGTAAATAACAGAGTAGTGGTGTAGCCTGTGACTTGTCTGTGGTTCTTGGGGAAGGCTTTCAACTTTGTCCCCACTGGACAAACCTACTTAAAGAACCTGCTTTCTGCTTCCAAACTGCTGTCCCCATGAGAGCTCTGCCCGAATGGTATGTGGAGAAGACTGAAAACACTTGGGGCTCTGCATGCTGACTTTTGTGCTGTTGCTGAATGATCAATATTGGAATTTATTGATTGCGAAGAATTGGCAGGATACAGCATGGTCTGTGCTCGCACTATCCCGAGTGAGTGCAGCTGTAGGAGAATAGGTCCAATAAACTCATCAAGGACAAAATGTCCCAGTTATTTGTGGGACACAGTTGGTCAAGGTGCAACTGTCCTGTCCCTGTTGAAATTCATACCTGTCCTATTGGACAGCCAGGTACTGTCTTGCCTTCTTTTAACTGACTGACTTGTTTGAAGTTTTTCATACAGTGTTTTCACGGAGTTAGTCTCTTCTGTGCCAGTCTCCTGTACAGCTTTGAAAAACTCAAAGTGATTCGGTTCTACAGATGCTGCCAATACAAGTGATAATTGCAGCTCTCTGGCCTGGGGGGTTCCGAGTTGGTTATTGGTCATGGAAGATGCTTGGTGTTACTGCCGTGACTGCTGTGCCATGATTCCACCTTGGTTTTGTTTCCTTCAGAAATGAGGCGGAAGTTTGATGCGGGAGAGGACCCACTGGATGCGGAGAGTCAGCAGGGTGGGGGCAACCCTTTCCACAGGAACTGGAACACGTGGCAAGGATTCAACCCCTTTGGTTCTGGAGGAGGACCATTTACATTCAAATTTCACTTCAGTTAGAGCCAAGACTGTTTCTGGTGGCTGCTGCTGTTTTTTACTTAATTCGTTGAAAAATAAAAAGTCTCTCAGTTCAAGACCCAAAATCTTAATTTCTAATGTTGTCCTTAACCCAGAGTCTTACTGCACTAGAAGAAAGCTCCTTCTTTCTTTTTAGTATTCAGAGAGTTTGTGGTGAACTTGACAAGCTCGTATTGGTTGGGGGGGTTTGTTACTGCGTATATATTTGTTGTGGATATGCAGGACGTGTTTATTCCTATGGATGGAAAAAAACAGTAAGAGGCTCCTTAGGACAACACTTAAACATAAATTTAGGACTCAAGTATATGCTTAAAGGTAAAAATGCATGTAAATATTTTTCTGAATCAGGGCCTAATAAACGTGGAAAGGGTAGTTACAGTAGTCTCTGCGTTAACAAATTGTTAGTCATTGTGCTCAGCAGAGTGATCCGTCTCAGTATTCTTAAAAGGCAACCCTAGTGACCACCTGCTGTATTGCTGTCGGCAGTGCCATAGGTAGGGTGAAGAGGCTGCGTGCCGAAAGAGTCCGAACAATCGCGCTGAAAGAAGATGGCTTGTAAGTAATTGTATATGAAAATGTCTCTCACGTCATTCTTTAACCTGAAATGAATTGGGATGATTTCCTTGGCAGTAATTGTCAAATATGAAAGTAAAAAAAAAAAAAAACAACCTGTGTTTTCTGAAAGACTTCTGAGTGTGATTTGGGATGTTTAGGTATTGTTTTTGAGTAGTTTGCACTTTAACAAAATACTTGCTTGAGATTTGAGCAAAAAATTGGATGTGACATTTCCCCAACTACGCAGCGGTTTGTCGCTTCTCTGTACATAAACTCAGAACCGATACAGGTGGTGAGGGGAGCGTACTGCGGACTGCAGGCATATGATATTAACTCCAGCCTTCCCCTGTAGTACAACTTCATTTCTGCTGAGTGATGCACCAGTGAGGTAATACCACGTGAAAGTGTTTGAAGTAATTTTATGTTTCGTGTAACAGCCACAGTACTGCAGAAACAACTGCCTGTGTGCAAAAAGAGGGACTTGCTTTCCATTAGCCAAAATATCTGGTTTATTTTTTCTGTATGCACATAGCTAAAATTGGGTTAGTGTATTGCTCAAACCGCGTGAATGCGCTGTGAGGTATTACCAGGACTGTAGCTGCTGTGAGTGCGTAGTCTTCTCATTCTGTAACCGAATATATCGTAATTACTGATGAGTTTCAGCAGCAGCCATTTTCTTAGAATGCAAGGATTACAGTTCATCAGTGTTTTCTTGATTGGATTTTAACTGGAAAACAATAATCAGCTGAAAGGAGTCTTCTCTCACTTCAACTCATGGCATTTGAAAGCATAAGCAGGCTCAGTAAAACAAATGAAATTAGCAAATAAGGACTTCAAGCTGAAAGTGGGTTTTTTATTACTGTAATCGGAGTTGCTATTGAAGCATAACACTTGTCTCCTGCCTCAAGTACTTTACAAACCTAATTGTGAGGCCATGTGGCTTCCTAAAATGTTTTTCAACAGCAATTTAAAGGTCAGCGTTTGTTCAGCAGAAATTTATCTTCAAGCTGAAGAACGTGCGTGGTGATTTCCAACAGTTTATAGTACAAAAACACCCCAGCAGCCTATTAAACTCCAGAGTCGGATATTTTCCAAGCTGAATGACTTTCCAGAAGTTTGGCTTCTGCTTTTGAGCTGTCTTGAAAGCTTTTTGTTTCAACTCTGTAGAAGATGCTCAGGACGCTGTCCACGCCGTTCTAGGCCGGCGTGGTTCTCGTAGGACCTCTAGGGCTCAGACATAGGAACTTGCCGCACGATAAATAACCTGTTACCCCGTGGTATCAGCCGATGCAGACAGCTCTCTGCGCATGTGCTTTTTGCTCACAGTAAGTAAAAGCTCGGTAGGTAGCTTTCACGTCCAGCGGCCTCTCTCCTCAGCCCTCCGTCCCTGAGGGGTGAGCCAGACCCAGCCTGTGGTGTGCCGGGCCCGCGCGGTTGTGTGCGAGCCGTTGCTCTGTATAGACACTTTTTATATTGCCTTGTTCACTGCAGAAGGGGCTGTTTTTACATGAATATTGAATGAGCAGTGTAAGCAATATGTCATATTTTGTACATAGAGGAGTGGTGGTCAGTTCGAGGAAGTCACAGTAAATACCACAGGTGTTTGTGTGCCAGAGAAGTGCTAGAAACGTCTTTTACAGGACTACCCGTGTTCAGCTTTTTTGTTCTCATCCCTCTCCCTTCTCTCTTTCAAAAGCTATAGCTGAGAAGATTGTTTCCTGGGTTTTAGTTTGGTTTTCTTTAAAAGGAAGGAATAAGATGGTCCCTCATAAGTGAATGACTCATACAGGGCACTGGTGTTAGAGCAGTGCGTGTTTGTTTCTCTAAGGCAGTGGCCAGTTCTGCGTGCTGGAAGCAGTCAGGAACAAAAAGGATTATGTTTGTTTTGAAGAAAGAATGGGAGAGGGAATGTTGCATATTAAGAAAAAAAAAAAGGCTTGAACGTAGTCAGTAGAAGAAGGAAGACAATTAATGTGTGAATGCTGCTCGTAGATTCCTTCTGTGGAAGACAGTGTCTTGAAAACAAGCAAAAAATGGCAGTGGGGAACAAGGCTTTCTTATACTAAGCAGCTGCTGATTACAAGAAGCGTTACCACTCCAGTGCTGGTTTTAAGGGAGCAGATACTGGCTTTTAGCTCTAGGGTACTTCCGAAAATACAGAAGGAGAAAGTTGTGATAAAAAGAAAGCATTTACATGTCAAGGATCTCCAGATACGGTGACGCATCTCCTGATGTGACTTCAGAAGGTGAAGCGCTGGTAACACAGGGGGTGTTAGTGGTGCGAGCCACGTACAAGGAGCTGAATTCACCTTTTTATTTATTCGTGGGTGTCCATAGTGCAATAACGTTCGATAACTGAACATTGAAATAAATGTCTTGTTAGTTTGTAAACCCGGAGATGTGCATGAAGCATCCTTACAATAATTGGCCTACCTGTAGACGCAAACTTTCTCTGTTGAATTCTCTCTTTCAGTTTTAATAAACTAGTTTCCAACTTGTTTTAAAATGAAGGTGTGGGGGAGCGTATTTTACTTGATACTTGCTTAATACTGATGTATTAATAAATCAGTATTAAAACAGATTCAAAGTGAATTATAAACTTAAGAGCTCGAACTTGTGACATATGCAGAAAATGTGTCGGTTTAAACTTTTTAAAAAAAAATAAAGCTTGTTATCATTTCAGGTCTCAGACCAATGTTTGGAATAAGAATTATTCTTCTGTGATTTCTAGGAGCTTTGCTGGAAACTAGCCAGTATAGCATAGCAGGTTAGTTGTATTTAAAGTGCCTTATTGTAAGGTATTGTTTGCTCTGTAATACACACTTTTATCCATAAAATAATAAAAAAATAAATGGGAGAATAATTTTTTTTTCCCTCAGCAAATCTCAAAGTAGCAGTTTTATGTTTTAAGAAGGATAAGTTAAAGCTAGCCAGAGATTTATCAAATGTTTCAAATTATAAAATGTCTTTATATAAAATCATAAATCTAAAAAGCAAGAACTGTTTTTTCTAGAACTGTGGGAATTATTTTATGGTACTTTTCACAATAAAGATATTTATGATGACAAGACAGCCCTGCAGTGTGTTTGTCTGCCCTTCTTCCCTCAGCTTCTCTCCACGTGTGAGGTTGGAGCTGTGCAGAAGTGCAGTAAAAGGCTGCCAAAACGCTGGGCTGGGGGCTCGATAAAACGGCTTCAGCAGCTGGCGCAGCGGTGGGCAGGCTTTAACAAGCAAGGCACAGAGCAGAGCAGCGTCGGGATGCTTCACGCTTGGGGCTCAAAACTTAAGTTTTCCTCCCGTGAGGCAGGACACAGCCTGCTCGCAGCTCCCTCTCGCAGCTGAGCACGTAGCAGGAGCGCAGTGACCCCTCTTGTGTTGAACGCGGGGGAGGATGTTTGACAAAGCGTCCCAGACGGGTGCCTGGCTGCGGCCCGGGGCCCTGGGGGCAGAATCAAATCGCAGCCGGTCTTTCTGCACAGGGGCCTGTCCCAGGAAAGCCTCTGGCCCCTCAGTAACCCGAGGGGAGAGGAGGAATGGCCTCCGCCCTCTCTCCTGAGGCTGGAACTTGGGGCCAACCAGCAGCTCTGGGGAGAGGAGGTAGGTGGGAGGTCTCGGATGAGCGTGCACTCCAAGTGTGATTTCTAGGCAATGATGAAAACTACTTCTAAAGACAGGAAACTGATTTTTTTTGTTTATTATTTTATTTATTTTTAATCCAGCAAATGTTCCAAGGGGGCTGACAAAAGTAGCAGAACTGGGCGTGCGGGTGAGCAGCTGTGGAGCCTGCAGGAGTTAGGTAGGCAGCAGCCCTTCCAGCCAGGCGGCCCCCAAGGACAACCAGAGGCAGAGCTCCTCTGCAAAGGCAGGGCCTGTAGGAGGCTGGAGCAGGCCCTGCCCTCAAAGTACTCCAGCAGCGCTCGAACTCCATCGGCAACTTCGCTGAAGAAAGCAGCGATTCACAGGCGGTGCCACAAAGCAGCTGCCGAGGGCTCAATCTACGCACCCACACGGCCCCGGCGCAGCAACATCAGAAATGAAGCGGAGTCGTACCCATGGCGTCTGTGCAGGTGACAACCCTGCCTGGTCACCCAGAGCATGTATACGCGCCTGAATGACACTGAATAAGCGAGCTCCTTACCAGTCATCAAAACGTGCATGTTATTTTCTTAACCTCTTCCACAGAAACTTAATTTTTAGGAGTTCCTGCTTGGAAGCAATTTATTGTACGCATTGGCTCGTGTGCGTATGCAGAGGTGAAGGGCATGGATGCGTACACAGCTGGTGAGAGCAAAGGTGCCGGAGTTTAAAATGACATGGCTGATACCTGAGAATGTGGATTGAGGCTCCTGGGTGTTCCCCTTTTCCGTTACAAAGCTCTTGAATGCTCCCATTACATAACAAGGGAGAGTCCTTGTGGATAATTAAGTTTTGGGCCCCTGAGCACTCCTGTCTAGACAGCTAGGCGACACAAGAACTGAGTCTGCGCAGAAGCAAAGGTCAGTCAGCGAACACGGTGAGGAAGACTATGAGCCTTCGTCTGAAGACCCCCAAGGACCACCTGAGGACCACCACAGAGGATGACTGCGCATGCGGATCGGACATTTACATATGTTAATAAGTTCCAGGAAATCTCATGTTTATGTAGATGAATTCCCGGAAATCTTATGAATATGTATGTTTTCATGGTATATAGTTGCTGAAAGTCCGTCAAGCCGGCGGAGCACTTATGGTGGAATTATCCCCAGTGCTGCCCGGCGCCGCAATAAAGAATGCCTGCTTTCTAAAACTCCAAAATAAGTTTTAGGGAGTGAATTATTTTGCCGCTTTCCGGTAACATGGCTTGCAGCTCCCAAATGTGGGACAGTGAACACAGACGACAGAAGGTGAGACGAGATTTTTGGGGGGTGGTTGGAAGCAAGGGCTTCTTGAAGAGGCCAGGTTTTATGTGAGATTCCTCAGTGTGGTTTCCCAGCATCTGTCTTTGGAAACCCGTGCCCTGCCTGCCAGATAGGAGCACATCGGGCTTTCTTGACCTCAAAAAAGCACAACAGTAAGAAAGAGATGCAGTTACGGTCTAGAAGAGATTCCTGAAATGGCAGCTCTGCAGGGGCTGGGGAAGGAGTTGCAGCTGTGTGCTGAGTTGGTTTATGGGTGCTTGTTGGTGTTTGTTTTTTTTTTTCCTTCAGGCTCATAGCTGTAAGCAGAGTATACACATAACCAAGGAGAGGAGGGACACACAATGTACAGGTAGTGTCACAGCTGAGCAGCTGTTTGTCAGGGCTTATAATCTTGCCAAGTTCTGTCAGTTTTCACAACACTAGAGCGTGGTGGATCTCTTGCATCATCTTCCTAAACGTGAAGAATTCTTCTATGGGGGAAACATATTTCCCTACTGTTGTAACCGCAAGGCTCCGTGTGCTTTAAAGCCTGCCAGCTGCTTGCCATAGGATAGCTCCTGTTCAGGGTGGTAAAAAATTGAAAACATGGTGTTGCTACACAGCATGTCCACAGTGTGCCAGGCAACCGTGACCTGCTGCTCAAGCCGATTGCGCTAGGCTGGGAAACGCCGACCTTGCGGTACAGTATCCTTGGAGAGGAAGCACCTCAAAGGGGTAGATAAAAAGAGAAACCGAGTACTTTCAGGCTTGCAATTTTAGACATATTCATCTGTATAGAACCATTATCTCTTCCAAAAGAAGAAAATCATTGTTTGATAATAAAAGGTCGGCAACCATGTACCTAATCACACAATTTTTATTAATGTCCTTTTCATGCATGTCTTTAAGGTTTGTTTTTTTTAAAGTGAGCGCAGCATTGATTTATTCTGTTATTAAGCCATGAATAGAAATAAATTTGTGTTTAGCAGAAGGCACTTTAAAAACCATCAACAGATCTCCATTTTACAGCTGTCAGAGCCCAAAATCTGGTCCAGAGTGACACACTGATGACTGCAACTAGAGCAAGCTATTTCTGCGACATCCTTTTCAAGACTTCTGGCAATGTATGATGAGAATTGGACACAAGAGGAAAATTTTTCACAATGAGAACAATCAGCCATTGGAAGCATCTCCCCAGGGAAGTGGTGGATTCCCCAACATTGGACACTTTTAAGATTCAGCTAGACAGGGCGTTGGGCCATCTTGTCTAGACCATGCTTTTGCCAAGAAAGGTTGGACCAGATGATCCTTGAGGTACCTTCCAAGCTGGTATTTTACGATGTCTCGGTGTGAAGGCAAGTGCTTGATTTAGGAAAAAGGTTAAAAGGAACCTTACTGAGAAATATTTTTAATACTAAAGCTCTGGCTCATCAACAATAGTGCACCAATGTCTGGTTTGTTCATTTTCTGTTAAACTTACAAGTTGATATTAAGAAGAGTAAGACCTAGAAAAGACACTGTAATAGTAATATGAATATAAATTGTATAAACTCTTCATTTGAACAGTTCAGATATTACTTTGCTTATTTACTGATTTGAACCAGGTTTCAGTAACACTCCTATAATCCAGGGTGCTGCTTCTTCCCTTTCATAGGGCAGAGCACACAGGTTCGAAACTAGAAATAAGCTCTCGCTGCATCTCTAAGTTCTCTCCCTACAGCACGTTCCTAGTTTTGAACATTGCTGTTGCTCCCCGCACAAACACTTTCTTCAGATTAAAGACATTTCAGGACTTGCTGCAATTGTTTTGCCTTGGATCTATTAACCAAATATTTAATGGTTATTGTATAATACAAAATAGGAGAACAGAAAATAATTATTTTTTCTCCAGTGGCACCTTTAATAATTTTGTACAACATATACAATCCATTGCTTTAGTATTAAAAAATATAATGATATGCTAATGAATCAAAGTGCTGCTTTAAAGAGATCTTTGAGAAGTAGTTAATATATTTGCCAGGCCTCCTTTTTTTATAAACCAATACATCATTTCAAAAAAGAGCTTTCCTTCAAAATGTTATTAGGCAGGAAAAAGAAAGGCTGTAAAACATTTTTTACAAATATATACAGCACTGTAGAAAATGGCACGAAGCCTCTTAAATCTTCAAAATATCTCCAGCAAATTACATTTCTAAGAAATTATATTCTAATCATTTAAGTAATCTCAAGGAAATAGTATTTAAAGAGGTATTTCTTTTTTAAAGCCTGTAGAAGTAATCCAATTTTAAAAAGAACAGGATGCTACAGACAAAATGAACAAGAAATCAGTGCATAAGTTATCCACTACTTATACTGCATAACAGAAATTTCCTGCACAGATAATCATAATGAAAGAGAACTAAGGTTTCTTAAAGAACCTTTAACTTCTGGCTTAAATAAAGGGTTTCCAATGTACGCTTCAAGCATGATAATATTCCAAGACAGATGAATATGAAATGCTGCTGCAGAGTAAACCATCAGGATCGAAGTATAAGATTAAAAAAAAAAAAGAAAAAACCAGCAAGCAGTTGCCTAATAATTTTTTTCCTCTGATCTGGAGTATCAGTTGTTTCCTTGTTACACATTGAATTTATAGTAATGGTGCATATACATCTGCTAAATCAATTATAACTCCATCTATATGATATAAAAATACCAAATTAAAAAAGTTCTACGTTCACATATGTTCAACTTGCTGCGTGATATCCTGAAGTAATTATGTTAGAGCGCAAGCATAACAAACCAGATATTGCAGTGAAATGGGATAGCTCAAGAGAACTGAAATTAGTATTAACTGATTATTGCTATTGGGTTACACAAGAAATACTTCAGTGGGTACTTCATACAAAGAAAACGCCCACAACAGACCTTTTAAAATCCATATGTGACATGTTAAAACTGTTCAAAATGCATGAAGGTAATACAACAAAAATATATAAACATGTAAAAAAATTTTGCATATTACTAAGACTTGAAAAATGTCAGCAAAGCATGGTTTTAAATACTTGCTCTTACAGTAAGAAATTTTAAATAACCAACACCTGAGGACAACAACAGTACATACAAAATATGCTTAATTTTTCTTATTATTTATTCTTTTTTTTTTCTGGTATGGAAATATTGTCCTGGTTCCTGCTGGGATAGAGTTAACTTAGCAACAACTAAAACATCACTGTGTTATCAGCGTTATTCTCATCCTAAACCCAAAACACAGCACTGTACCAGCTACTAGGAAGAAAATTAACTCTGTCCCAGCTGAAACCAGGACAATTACGCAACTCACAATGGATTCACCCATTTAGTGCAAATTACCTTATCGTTTATAATTACAAGCATTTAGACTGAAAGACTACGTTAAGCTATTCTTATAAGAATTTGTGGTCATATGCAATCTATTTTGAAACCAGCACAGCCTAAGCAACAGACTGTGTATTTAAGGCACTAGATTTCAGTTTAATAAACAAATTTCCTACTTTCAAATATGTGCATTGCAAGAACTTTTCACTGCTAATTTTTGTGGGATCAAATTATCAGTAGCCCATAAAAGCACTAGTTGTGTGAGTACATATTTAGGAAATTACAGGAGACACCACTGATATAGTCAAAATTACTCAAGTATTTTATTATTTTCTTTTAAATTCTGAACAGAATTATGATAATCAAAACTGAGTGGAAACAGCTTTCAGGTACTGACCTTCTGATACAACGTATGCGTGTTGGAAAAATCATCTTAACCAAAAAACATAATGGAATTTTATGACATACTATTTAGGTGACCAAAAGGAGCTAAGAATCAAAAATGATTCTCTTAAATTAGTAAAAGTGTGGCAATCCTGTATAATCAATGAAAAAGTGACACTCCCAGCCTTAGTAAGCTTCAAAGTTGACTTAGATTCATGTGGTCTAAATTACACAAGCTATTTTTTTATGTAGTATCTTTGCTACACTGAGGTTTTTTTCTTGTGACCACAGCGTTTCTCCAGGGACAAAACTATGGACATATAACCAAAATCCTTTATATTTAAATACATTAGCTTAATGCACATAATATGCACAAAACCATTTTCGTGTGTGTATTGAATGTGTGTGTCCTCCGCCAGGCTGACGCAATATATCTTTGAAGAGTTGAACAAACACATCATTTTTTATATTCAAAAATCCTGCAGGCAAACTGTCTTTTAGAGAAGGAAAAGAAAACCAAAGAAATTAGGAAAGCTACTCTACACTGGTTTAAAAAAAAAAAAAAAAATCACATACCTGTGGATTTCTCTCTTCTGTTTTTGTATTTAATTTAAAACTTCTTAAATAACACTGTAAATTATAAAATATTTGACTTCACATTAAAGAATGTTACAAATAGTGCCAATGTAACAGTCTTAACTTTCATTCAGTCTTTCGCAGAAGACTATTGGGCTGTCACCATTGCTGTTTACAGGCTGTGCTAAAGTTCATCATGCTTAAGACCTGTAACCAAAGGAAAAAAAATTATAAAAAACAATTATATGAAGACTTAATGACGAGGTTTTGTACATATGGAGAAAGCCCTTTACTTTCTATTTACTGATCGTCAGTCAGTTCAGCAACATGAACTTCATTTTTAGAACCTCGCTAAAAGTTGACCATAAGCTTTCACAAAGGGTAAAAGCTACTAAGAATTCTTCATAATGAAAATTTGTTCCCTGACTCAAGTCTTTTAAATGTTTATCTGCTAAGTTTTTTTCTTCAACCTTGAGAGCTGAGATCACCTGTTTGTTTCACATTACTCCAAGTAGTCAAGTCCTAATGGAAGTCCTATAAGAGTGGGTTTTTTTTCTCATGCTATTTAACTAACTCAGTTTAAAACAATTTTAGTTTAAAAAAAAAAAACCAAACCAAAATCTATTTGTAAACTAAACCACCATTTATATTGTCATTTTTTTTCTACATACACTATATATTACCAAGCATAGCACTGCAATACAGTTATGAAAGCTGCTTGCCATATCCTCCTATAAGATCATGTTTTCCGTTCTTTCTAACTTTTCCAGTCCTTAATAATAATTGTCAGGTGTCTACTACATCAAATTTATTTTAGTGTCTTCTGACACCACGAGTTAGGAAAACTACACCTGTTTGTCCAGGACAGCATTCTGTTCATTTCTAACTCGGGAAGCTGTAGCATTCCCGTGTGTTGCAGCAAAGATTAGAACTGGTGCAAACATGCCTGTTGCTATCCCTGTGAAACACTGCCCAAACTTGGCCATGCAATAACATATTAGAAAAGAGCAGCTCAGGAGACCTCCCAGGACATCCTACCAACATTTCCCAGTGACTCCAGACAAGAAAGACTCCCAGTTTCTCTGTTCTCAGTGTTCCCCTCCCTTCTGGCCTGGGCAAGGCTGAGAAGAAAGCTGCCAACATTTGTCCCTGGGTTTCGGTAGCTGTTGGGTGGAGCGTACAGGGACACAGAAATACAGGAAAGTTGATGGGACCGGAGACCAAGACTGGCAGGGAAACCTGTAAACTACGGTCTGAAGACAGAGTGCAACATGGAAATTTCTGGAGAGGATGAGTAAAACCTGAAAGGAGGGGAGCACAAGTAGCCAGGCGCAGAGACCACAGCTGCAAATCTGGGCAGCACGGAGAAAGTGAAGGAGACTGTTCTACTCAGTCAGGTGCAAAAAGGCCCTGCGTAGATAAGCCCAGAGTGAGAGATGCTGAGACAAACAGCACTTGCTGAACTGGCAGATTTCAGCTGTAACATTTATCTTGATGGTTCAGTGTTCGGCAGTTCTTATTTTTGGAGGGAAGGAGGTTTTTAACCTCAGGTATTCTTATGTACACCTTTCGTCCTTTATTTTTTAAATCTCTCACATTTTGTACTTTGAATATGCACTGCCTCTATAGGATTAAGAAGTTAGAAGAGCAATGTAAAATAAATCATGCTAGAAAATTAAACAGCAAGTGGCTTTCAAGCAAATCTCAGGTAAGAAAAGATAAGTAAGGGATACCTTACTACTGAATTAATATAGGTGATGACTGACATTGAGGACTCATTATTGAAAAAGTTTTTGTTAACTAATGAATTAACAGAGACTCAGTAACCTACTGCTTAACAGACTACACTGAATTAAAAGGCATTAGCTTTAGATTCTCTAAGTGAGGTCTAAGCCAATGTAGTTTATTTAATATTTGTGGCTCAAATCATGTGGAGCAATTGGTTGTGTTTGAACTCTAAGCATAGGACTCTGCTAACAGTTTTCTTGTAGATTTTGGCATGAAACTAAAGATTTTATCCTCTTAGTGTGACTCCTATGTAAAGAAGCATCACGCGACTCTTAAAACCCACACAATTTCTCTAAGAGCAGGGAAAATTACACAAATACAATACTTGTGCCTACCGACCCCAATCTTAATTTCAACGACATTAATATTTATTTTAAAGAGTTAACAGATGAATATGCATGTAAATTACCTTTTTGAAAGAACGATGTTGGATTTTTCTTCTCTTTTTCAATTTGCTGTATTAACTGTCGTATCTCAGAGTCATAGTCAACCCATTCGGGAACTATCCGGGCAGCAGCCTTTAATTTTGGTTCTTTGGTTTGGGGATTGTTGCACTGAAAGTTTAAAAGATAACAGATGTAAACAAAGTAAATGTGAAAATATCACCTCTCCAAGGAACTTTAAGTGATCTCCCCCTCAACATCACTAAAAATAAACAGCAGAACACCAAACGTATTATTATTAAAAACTAGCTACGTAATCATATGTTGACTGGGACAATAATCTGAATGTTTGAAATAACTGTAGACCATTTTGAAAGTGAAATATAAGTTTGACATCAGACAAAAACTACTCAACAGCAAATCATGAATCTTGACAAGGAATTTAGAGAAGTACAGTAAAAAGTCATTTACGCAAAAATACCAACTTAATATTTTGCAGAGAACTGCTATTTACTGTACATTCTAGTCACCATACCAGTTTGAATAGCTGGCTGAAATTCTCGTATTTTATAAATGGGGCCATCTCTCACCAGCTTACAGAAATATCTCCACTCTCCAACATATTTCTTTGCTCTAAATTATTTCATACCCAAAATAATTTTGTCAGCATTTACAATTTCATTGAAGGACAGCGTGCAAGGTCATCTACCTTGATATTAAAAAAACAAAAACAAAAAAAACCCACACAAAACAAGTTGTAAATAAACTCTGCTTAAATTATTTAAAACATTTTATTGTAAATACTTTTATTTTCTCCTGACTACATGGATAGCAGAGGCATAGCTAGCACAGGACTACTAATATTTAGACAAAGTTACACAGGGAGATAGAAGATATACATTAGCATATTGAAATTCAATCTGACATGTTTTTTTATTGTGATGCTTCCTCTAGTATTGTCTAGAAAATATATTGATTACTTCCATAAAATAAGTGCAAATCATAATAAAAAGTGATACATGATAATGGGGATTGAAAGAAGGTCTAGTAACTTAATTTCAGTCTCTCTTGAATAGGGAGTACCCACGTTTAGTGCACAAAAAAACCTTATTTTAACAACTATAAAGACACACAGAAAACGAAACTATTTACATAATGAATATTCGCACCAGATTCCAACTGTCTGTTTTTCTTCAGAATTATGGCTCTGAAGTATCACTCACACTGCATGGGCATTGTCAAAAAATGAGTATGGCAGAAAAATGTATGAGTATGGCGGATGGGGGTAATAATGACAGAGAAGAACATTTTTTCTCTGTTTCAATTCCCAAAGACAGACATTTTCTTCTTTCTAAATGTGGATAGTCTCCTCAGCATTATGCTTTTTAAGCTCTGCTTTATCTCCAGTTTATCGTGGTGAAATGGACAGAGAAAACCATGATAATATTAATCCTCTACACAGCAGATTCTGGAGGAATCAATACCCAAACAGTTAGCAGTACTTCATTAGAGGTCCACTAACCTTGCTGAATATGGAAAAAAGATAAGGAAAAAATATATATACACAGGTGTGAAAAACCTAGATCCTATCCAGTTACAGATAGCAACATTTCATTTTCAGGTACAGTTTTCAGCTTCAACATAAGCAAATCTGGGACAGAGGAGCGAGAGAGGTCTCAGAGGAAAGGAGAACAGTTGCTGTGTTGTAGGGAACAGGAAGGAGTGTTCCAGCGCCCTCCAGCACGGCTGCCTCCATGACATCGCATGTGCATATCTCAAAAGCCACAGAAATTATGACAAAGTTTTTAATCTAGAAAACTAATTTAACTCAAAATCAACTCACCAAGTCTATTGTTTTAGCTTTTTTCTTGGATTCATCATCACACCAGGTTTCACACCAAAGCCATTCCTGAGGGAGAGACTTAATAGCTACCTGATGAATCATATTATTGGGAAGATCCTGTACAAATTTTGTAAAATCATAAATTAGCATTGAATTTAATGTAACATTATCAGGCAACTACTTAAAAGTAGAGTATCTTAGCCTATTACCATTTCTTCAAATTGTTCTTACGTTTCCTTCTAAGTGCTCACCGAGTTCTTTTTCAAGTAGCTTCAAAACTTAGTCACGATCATTTTGATGACCAATTCCACCTCTCATTTCTCAAGCAATTTTTTCTTGTACTTAATGTCTTTCCTTCCTTAGCTTCACAAAAGCAATACTACTGTCTGATACTTATGGTTCCAATACTGCATGTCATACTATAAATACTACTGAGCAGAATTAGACTGTGTGAAATTATTAAAGCAAAACTTAACCATCTTGCCATTCCTCAAATTTGAAAAAAAAAAAAGCTCAAAAGCATATAATCCAGGATTACGCCACTACTCTAAATTTAGCTGCCTTCTAGAAAAATGGATGCCAGAAACACAAGCGTGAAAAGGAAAAGCTGTTAAACTGCTATTTTGGCTATCATCTTCCTTACTTCACTTAAAATGTCGTGGTTTGTTTTTTTTTTTTTTTACCCTTTATTATATAGTCAAGTACACTCATCACGAAAACTCTGAATCAATATCTTGCTGAATGTAGGCAACAGCGTTTACAAATGAGAAAAACCTCAGGCGGTCACACACCGCATGTACTCTGGCCATAGTTAAAAATAACAGGTATCACTGGTAGATCCATTCGTAAGCTCCTTCACATGTGCAACCCCTATGTCATATTTAAAAAATAAATGTCAGTACTCAAATAAGTATTAGTCGCATCTTATTTTGCCCATTCACATTGCTAAATGTGACAGAATAAAATAGCACATATAGCTGCATTATGAAAGGCATATAATTTAACTCAAATATAGACACTAGTGCAGGAAAATCACATC
The DNA here is from genome assembly GCA_020745775.1 of Theristicus caerulescens. Lineage (NCBI taxonomy): Eukaryota > Metazoa > Chordata > Aves > Pelecaniformes > Threskiornithidae > Theristicus > Theristicus caerulescens. The sequence goes on along the minus strand of CM036559.1, from coordinate 75,493,355 downwards.
AAATATAAGTATACTGAGAATCAAGACATTCAACATTAATTTAAATGCTTTATTTTTTGAAAAATTTCAATTCTATGAATTTGTGGAAGATGATAAAATAAATGGTTTATCACCATCTCCATTTCAAGATAAAAGAGATGATTGGTTTTCTGTTGTGCCTCTCTGACTTTCTGAAATCACAATTCCTGAGTTACTACCATAACTCTCAAAGTTGTCAATTCACAAATTGTTATATGGAGTAGAAAGCAGACAGACAACTGCTAGTTCCAGGATTTAAAGTAAATAGAAGAAAATGTAAAAAAAATTCTAAACAAAAAGTTGCTTATCTTTTCAGAAGAATGATTTATCCTCAAAAACACTAATACACATCTGGAAGATCAAAGCGGAACAATATTAACGAATCAGTAAAATAAATAAACAAGAACAGATTGTTTTTAGTGTCAGTGCTAAAATTCTTGTTCATTCAAAATATGTAAACTGCTGAAATGAAAGTCTTCTAGACTTTCACAAACAACATTGAAAAGTTATTCTTCAATTTGATTTACAACTGTTTTCACATTTAGTCAGATAGCTACACAATTTTAAACGGGGACTCAACTACAGCAGCATTTTTATTAGAAAATAAAACCTAAATTTAAAAATATAAAAACATTTCCTCTTAGTGAAAGATTCTACTCTTATATTCCTTTCTGCTAATTTTATTATTTAAGTAAAGAAAAACATGGTTAATTACCTAGTTTTTAATGAATTGGTATTAGTATAAATATTGGTATTAGTGTAAGTATTTGTTTTGTCATCTTTATATAGACATTTCCATGCTTCTCTTTAAAAAGAGCAATTAAATAGGCTGTACTGGAAATCTAGTTTTTATCATGTGTCATTTTTCTCCCTAGGAGTTCTTTACTTACTATTCTTGGCATTTAAAATTACCTTTTTTTCCACACCATCTACTTCTATTTTGCAGTTTATGTTAGCATAACCTTAACTACCACCCATGAAGGTAGCAGTGCTGGCAGATTAGGAAAGAGCTGAGATTGCTTCTTCTTTGAGAAGGGCAGTAAGCACTCCAGCCAGATATTTAAAATAAAAATAAAAATAAATTATCATAATGCATTGTATCAGTAGATAAAAGCTCTCCAGGACTCTTGTAAAATACTGCACTGTGGTTTCTATTTCTAGGAATGATGCTGGATTTGGTGTAAGTAGTAGCAATGAAGACAAAGTGATTCCTGTCAATACAGTCAGAAAGCAGATTACTATGAAAATATGACTTTGAAATATTTCCCTTTCCAAAGTCATTCCAATTCCATTCTGCCAAGATTTAGCTACCTTAATGTCTGCTCTCAGCATTAATGTGCTGAGGGAAGGGTAGCTGATACTAAGTGGCTTTTGATTTGATCCAACAGATTCAGAAGAGATATATGCTATGAATGCTGTCATTGAAAATATAAGAATCTCAAAATTGAAAGATACACATTATTAATATTCTGAGAACATTAGATAAAACTAATGACTATTTCTGAGAAGCAGCATTATGGTGGAAACCCTGTAACCAGCTTCTGAATCTTTAAGGTCTTTCTGAAAGACACCTTGCACATACGGGTAAGATTATGTTTGAAAAACACAGCTACTCACACCAGGGCTCTCTGAGTGTGCGATACAGGGCCAGTAATTCATTCTATTGACCAGAAAAGAGCAGTAAAATCTGACTATTGCTGTTATATCAGTCTTTTGCTCTTAACAGTCATAGCTTAAGGCTGCTCCAACTCCTTGTGTCCAGTCTAGTTTGAGTTTGTAGTGTGGCTGTATTTCCACTTTTCTTTGTCTAGTATCAAAAGAACTGCTATTTTCGATTTTTAATTTTATTTCTGGAAAAAATGCAAGTGGCAATAATGTACTTAGGTATGAGAGAGAGAAACTTGCTTGCAGAGTAAGGGAGGGGGGGAATGCAGGCATTGAGAGATGTGGGCTTTGCTACTCTAGGATCCCTTTACTGCTACAGACAGGTAATGAACCTTTTATGGTTTAGTAATTCCACAAGGAAAATTACAAAAGCAGGGACAATCTTGCTTATTAAGCCTTCTGAAGTTTACCCAAAGAGAGACATGAATAAAATTATTTACTCGGGCAGAAATTGGATGAGCTGTATTATCAATCTTGTGCTGAGTTAAAGAGCCTCTACTACAGAAGAAAAGAATAAATTTGAGTACGTTCTGTACATCTGGAATCTACTTACATGCTTGTGATTTGCACCTTGACTTATCCAATCTAGCTTCAAAAATTGGTGGAGTTATATAAGTGAAGACTACAGTCACCCCAGGGTGACCAGGTACAGCAACCATAGAGTGCATTAGCAGTTAGCTTACAAAGACTAAATTTATATTAGTAGAAAAACGGAAGAAAGAAGGAAAAGAGCTTGTTAAATAAGAATATAATTACCATTATCAGAATATAGGATTATCATTAGAAAAAACACAAATGTAAATTGAACATCTACAAATAAAGGACAGCAGTGCAATACATTTGTCCTCTATGCTGGTTTTTCCTCTTTTTTCATATTAAATGATTATTTAAAGTAATAATTATTTGTTTTTCTGAACTGAGCTCCAATGCATACCTGAAAATTTGCTAGAACATTAATAAAGGGCAAATAGTTTCAGAATTACATAACATATATAGAGAGATACAAAATAATACCATGTATATTAAGAAAGATAAAGAAAATAAAAACTAAATTGCTTAAACCCATATATACCTGATCTAGATTTGACAGACTGTTTGGATCTTGACTAAGAGCCTGGTACTGGCCCCGAAGCCTATCTCCTGCTGCAATCTTTCTGAACTTCTTAAGATCCACAACATATAAGGCACTACGAAGATAAAAAAAAAGAATTAAGATTTGTGGAGTTTCACCTTCTTTTTGATAACATTAATAAAAGTAACAAGAAACCAAAAAATGTTCCCATCCTAAAGGAATATTTTTTTTAATTAGGTAGCTGAAGCTAGAATAAAAACGTGAAATCAATGTGTCATCAGCATTCATGCCTTATTCATCAATTGCTGAGAATGACTATAGAGCAATTGCTTTTGAATGCCTCAGTGATCAATACCAAGACCCAGATTTTAATCAAATTCACAAACTGCACGAAAATATGTAAGGAGTTATCCTACCTAATATGGTATTTCCTTTTCCCGAGATGTGATGCCCAGTATCCTGATTTCCAGAAACGGTATCCATCCATTTCTTTACGGCTGTCACAGAAAGGTGTGTATCCATAGGGAGCTCCATTTAGATCTAGATCTTGGAGTTCTTTTAGGTCACTTCTCACAATCTAAAGAAAAATCAAAATATATTTATTTCTATAATTTAATACTGTTTTTAAGGTGTGCATATGAGGGTAGTTATGGCAGCAAGCTTCCTAAGTTTAATTTTAATTTTTAAAAAACCTGGGACACTACAACAGTATAGATGAAGTATTCTATTGGAATGACATTTACCAAATTATTGTTCTAGGAAAAAAAAAAAAATGTGTTTATTCTGTGGCCATCTGTGGAACACATTTAATAAGTAAATTAAATAAAACAAGCAAAGTATTTTTAACTTATAGACCAGTGTTTCTGGTTGCCCAATATTAAACTCCTTCACGCAGGAATATAACTTTCAGAATCTACTGAGCATCTCCCTTCTAAAAAATCATTCCTATTTGTTACATTAGCTTGGGCACTCCAAAATTAATGCATCATTAATGAATTTTTGTATCTAGTAATAATGTACTTTTAAAAATAGGTTATAAAGACATTTCACAAATATCCTTTATTTACTAATCAATCATTCTTCCATCAAACCCCACTAATCTAATTTAGCAGTGGTAAAAAAGTTTTAGCTGTTTCAAAGTACAGAGACAATCCTTAGAGTAGTTAGGACAGACAACCAGTACTACTACCGTATCCGGATGAAACTGCAGAAAGTTGCAGTCTGCATTGCTACATCTAAATTTAACTTATTTTCAAGCTTCAGAAAAGGACCAAGATACATAATATTTGTTCTGAGGTTTTTAATAAGCATGTCAGAGACTCTTCAGTGTCTCGTCTGTTTGAGACAGCATGTTACCTTTCAGTATATTATACAACATTCATTTCTGAGTGAAAGACTGCATACAAATTCAAGAAAAAGAGAGGCAGGATTAATCTTGAAAAAATTCAGCCATCTAGAAGTTGTTCAAATGGTCTAAACTAATCACCGCAGACTCCTTCCCATAGTGAGTGGAGAAGGCCTCTCACAATCAGCCCAGAGACTGAATCACTCGAATATGCTTTAAGATTGCCCGTACCTCTCCAGGTGCCTTTCTCTCACCACAGGCAATTTAGGGCAACTCAGTGTAGTGAGACTTAATTTTTGCATGACTAAAGACAAGTGAAATCACGGCATTTCACGTTCTGCAACACCACTGGTTCTGCTCGTACAACTGCAATAGTCTTACGAGACCAACATCTGAATAAAACGGCCACAGAGAATGAAACTGGATCAATTCAAGCCAAAATGAATTCCTCATACATTTATACAGCGTTATTTTTTCTTACCTGGTCAGCATCGACAAATATTATTTTATCCACAGCCAAAGGGAAAAGAACATCCAAAAAAAGAATTTTGTAGCCCCAGATAATCCTTTGTTTTTCTGTCTGTTGATAAAGCCAGCGGGGCCACTTATACTGTACTAACTCATACTTGAAACCATACTTTTTAGCCATGTGAGGAATAACATCCTAGAAGAACGAAAAAACTATTAGTTGCACATGTGTGTGACACACAAGGACTAAGAAGGAAAAAGAGGGAAAGTTGAAACACAGTTTCAGCTGTGTTAGCCTTACTGTCTACACAAATGATTATTTTAAAATGTTTCTTTAGTTCTATCAGTATCCTCAGCTACGTAAATATAAAAAACATTTCTTTCAAGCTCTTGGAGACTCTCAGAAGATAATAAAATATATTATATTATATAACTGGGCTTTGGGTTCCAGAAAAGAAGAACCTTACACAGGAGACTTTTAAAACTACTGGTATTTAATGCATTCAGAGATCATTTCCAACTGTGAAAATTTAATTTGAATGATATAATTACTCAATTGTAATTAAAAAAAAATTAAAATTTTTAAGAAAAAATAATAAAAGGAAGAACATTTCTCCTACCTTAAATGTTGGGGAGAGATAGTTTTTCAGAAACCAGAATTTAACTGGTGTTTTTGTATGACGTAGGACAGAAAGCATCATAATTCTGTGGAAATATAAGTCTATAATAAACAAACGAATACACACAGGTCATTAAATTTCAACTGCACCTAGAAGGTGCTAAAATTTTCTAAGTATAATTTTCTTTAACCCAGTTTAAGCAGAAATTTCTGTCTATTTCTAATTAAAAGACTTAAAGAGCATGCGTTCAAGACCACTTTGAGATGGATTTATTCAATCCAGATCAGCTAAGCAATATTAGAAGGAACAATTTCAAAAGTGGATCTGCTAACAAGTTTTATTCTAAGAGAGGTGCCTGACAAAATTAGAATAATGATTAATACCTTATATTAACTTGGCTACTGAGATAACTTATTTTAGAAATATACTGGTTGAGTTTAATAGGTTGCTGGAATGAAAAGCAGTGGAAAAGAGAAAGCATAGTTCAAGTTAAGATCTTCTTCAAAAAACCCTTGATAACTGTAAAAATCACTATTTTGGGTTCAATTTTTTTTTTTTTTTCACTATTGTGGCATCTGTTTGGTGTAACCAGACAGATAAGCAATGCCTTACCACCTTACAAGAGGTCAAGTCTGCCTTAAAAATCAAGAAATAATAAACTTTAAAATAAGGTAAAGAAGCATGTAGAATGTTTTAAAATTATTTTTTGTCTCTTTTAAAATAAACAAGTCTTTCCCTTTATGAAGGTTGTTGTAGGTTGAAGGAGAGAAACACAGATGTTCAAACTGTGTCAGACTACTAAGAAATAAAAATCAATATATACAAAATACTACCTTCCAAATAAATATGCATGAAAGAATTGTGAAATTCCATTTTAGGATAGGAAAATCACTAAATCTGACACCTGTAGACAAGTACTCAAAGAAGTCGGAAGAGTAACAGAGATGGTTGTGAACAGATTGGGCAATACTGTAAGAATTCCTTCAAAGCAATCATTGCTTATTGAATGAACTCTGAGGTGAGTATGGCCATATGTGCATATAGTAGTATCTATAGTTTGGACTAAACATAAATAGCTACAACTCTAATGAAGTCACTGCTGTTATGTCTTTATAAAGAGAGGCTGAACTTCATCCTTTATGTTCACACTTCGCACATTCACTCATGAAAGACATGGAGAACATCTTTCTTTCTTCAAAAAATAATGGTATTTTTGAACATCTATATGTTGAATCACTTTGTTCTCAAACAAAGATTAACTTGATCCTCACTGTATACAACTTTTCTAACAATTTTTTCTTTTTTTGTTAAAAAAGTCAGTTTAAGATGCTTAATTTTAGGATGAACGTTTACAGTATCCCTATGAAATTCTCGTTTCCCTTTTACCTTTCCTTACCTTAAAAAACGTTCATATAAATGGCCTGAAGCAACTGAAAAAATGTTAAGAATATCACTTTTCTTTTCCTTCTTTTCTGTTGGAATTTCTTCTGAAAATCTAAAAGAACACCAAATTATTATATAAAGTACACATTCAGCAGAAAGAAAATACTACCCTATTACCATTAAGCTCGTAAAGAATCAAAAGAAAGAAAATACATAAAAGAAATACTCATCCTACAGTAACTGAATACACTTATATTCTACTCCTACTGCACATGCCTATGATATCAAAATCTTTTGGGAGCTACACCTCATACCCAGTCACTCAGGACAAACGATGGCCCAACTGCAGGTTCCAATATTTTCAATCAAACATAACCCAAATTTGGCAAGAACTCCATGTTTTATCAAAGCAAAAATCAGAAATACACACAGCCAAAATATCTTGAGAACTGGTTATTTTTTAAAATCTGTAACAGTTATTTTTCAAGCTTCATTCACGTGCTTCTACATCACAAAAACCAATGCATATTCCTGAGGTGAGGGATGTCTGCATAGCCCCATAGGAGCTGAAAGTATACTCTAAAATACAGACTGAACATAATATAAAGATGGCCACACCAGGCCAAATGACATATTTAGCCCAGTATCTTATCAACAGCAAATGACAAGGCTGAGGAGTAGTAGCCTTTTGCAGCATACTCTCATAACATTCAGTGGTCTGTGGTGATGGGACTTCCTGAGTGTTTTTCATAATATTTGCCAAATTCTTCCTTAAATTCATCCAATTACTCTCCCTATAAGCTACCCTAGATCTTTGAGGTACACTGTCCAGAGGTTTTCTGTTTCTGCTGCACAGCATTCTTTGCTTGCTTTGAATATCAATGTCTACCAGCATTGGTTTTTTTAAATCATGTATGCCTTCCAGCACAAACAGCTAGGGGAAGGTGGCTGCAGTCTCCCTCAGAGGACTATTTCAGGGATCTTGGAACTGCAAAGGCTGCCTTAGCCAAATTGGTTATAGTAAGGCTTGATATTGTTGGAGATTCACCTCAATAGTCTTTTTTTTGAGGTGAGTCACTCTTCACACACTTAGATTGTGTGAGTCACTCCTATTAATTTTTCTTCTGGTTAGATCCCTTTTAAAAGTATACTTTTAAAAGTATAAAAATAAGTATCCCTCAATCTTTAAGATCAAATGAGACAAGTCTCATATCTCCAACGTATTTAAAAGAATTCACACCACTAATACAAAGCTGAAATCTCAGAAGGCTGCAATGTGTGTAAGTGGTGTGAATAATCTTTTGAGAAACTCACGTTCTTTTCACTCAGCAATGGTACGAGGAGATAGCATAGTCCTACCTGATCAGAACTACAGCAAATGCAAAAGAAAGGGACATCACTGGAGTGGCACTGACTGCATGGTGTGATATCTCTGAAGAAGACGACCCCTCAACTAGCACTGAGTTCTCATAGGCTAAATAGACTGCAGTTCAGAGTCCCAGGCAATCTGTCTTCTGTCTTTCTGTCCCATTTCTTATATGCTGCTATGCAACCTTCTTAGAGGGAGCTAAGACTTCGACCACTGCGCATACATCCTTTCATGCAGCCAATTAGAAGTGGGAAGCTTGAAGACAATGAAAAATTCCTTCAGCTAACGTCATTCTGCAAAAGAGGCCACGTTTGCGCAGAAATGTGCATCCACTTCCCTGACATGTGGCTTCAGGAAGAAATTTTTGAGACTTGTAATACAGTAGTCTGGAAGGCTTTCTGAACCTAGTCAGTATTATAACAGTAAAATCATCTGTGGATAAATGGTGATAAACATAACATCAGCAACAGAGACTCAATAAAATGTCCAGGTACTTGAGATACAAGAGGCCTTGCCAGGAGAGATAACAAAGCCAAAACAGACGCCAGTCCTGGATCTACCAATTAACATGTGTGCTGAGGATTAATTGGGCTTACTGTTTACTAGATAAAGTAGAACTGCTGTGCCTTTTCTTTATCTTCTTTAACAGTCTTTGTGACTGACGACCATTGCCAAGGCTACTGAAAATGGAAGAAAACCTTTTTTGAGTCTCACAGCAGTCGCTTGGGGCCAGAAAGTCTTTAGGGTATGGAGAAAATAGTGATGAAAAAGCCGTTCTCCTTAGATCCCTCATACTGACATTATCCCTATATTACTAGCTGAATTACAGTGCAAAGATGTTCTCCCAAGCAATGGAGGAACCAGACTTTACCTCGATGGTAAATCTTGAATGCTTAAAGGTACTTATGGACAAAGCTACTGCAATTTCTTTTTTCTTTCAGGGCAAAGAGATCTATGATTACTTGGATTAAGTTGTTTACACAGTCAAGTCATTAACCCTGAATTACATTCAGTTCTTTGCCTTTGCAGTTATACAGGCATGACAGCTTAGCACTTGGTAGCATACTGCAGAAACAACCTGTGCTGGAAATCAGACTTTCCGAGAGCAAACATGAGTGTTTCCTACAAAGTGGATGGAGTCCAGTATGGAAACAATGTATTGCAAATTAAGCCCCGCTCCCCAGCCTTGAAGATCCAGAAGAGGAATTATCATCACCTTGAAAGGGTGGATGAATTTATTGTGTTGCCAGCATTCCAGATTAAAGACCCAAGCTCATTCTTCTTTGATGTTAAGAAATACTGAGAACAAATAACTCATCAAGTCATTGGGAATTCAGTAAGTACTTTTGCCAGCACCCCGATTTTCACACTTGAGAACATTATCTTTTTGAGATGTTTTTTGTGAAAAAGGTCTCTGAAGTCTTACAAGGAAAGAATGCCCGGGCAGCATCCGGGCCACTGTTTCTAAAATACATTGGTCAAAGGTAATCTGACTGAAATGCTCTTGAAAGGACAATTAACATGTCTTGGAAAGTGATACAACACCCCATGTTCTTATCCACAGCACAGATATACTAGTGTATTAAAAAAACCCTAAAATTATTTTTCTAAGCAAAGATGAAACATCCTTTTTTGCCCTTATCTCATTCTCAAAAATGATATAACTACTTCATAGGAATTTGTATCTTATAAAAACTAAATTTGAATTAAAAAAAAAAAAAACCAACCTGAACCACACACCATCCACATACAACATAATTATAATTTTACAATGGTATATAGCAAATTAGAAATACTACAATGCTATTAGCCCCAAATGTAAAGCTTAAGACATTTATTATAATTATTTCTAGAACTCAAACTTTAAAGTAAAAGGCATTTTATTGACAAATACAAAAACACTTCTTGAGCTTTCATAAATTACGTCTAGCAGCAGACAAGCAGCATCATAGCCTGCTTTTTGACGTTCAGTTTGATATGTCTGAGTACCAGATTACTGGCTGAGATTTTCACATTGAGATTGATTCCCTGCCACAACAAAATAAAAATAATGCCAATGGAGAAAATGAACAGGAACTAGAAATGCAAAGGAGGGATTAAAAAGGAAATAAATAAATGAGATGTACAAGATGTTATAGCTTGTCTTTCCCCTGTTTTTATTTATACTATAAATCCCTTGGGGAGCCTTTTTACATATTTGTATCTCTATCAACTACGAAACACTTATGCTACGAGTAATAATAAACATGTCCTGGCACGGTTAAAGTATAAGCAAATTATGCATTACCTTGTAGCTGATTTCCGATTTCCTTTTTTTCCTGTTGTTCCATCAGCAAGGAGATCTTCATTCATTTTATCAGGCTTTTTCTGTACCTAGTCATTAAAATAAATGTATTTTTGTAATTTGGGAAGTTAGTTGATAATAATTACTACTTCAATTGTGATATCTAACTATGGTGTACTTACTGGCTAGAGCTGGACCATCTTACCAATTTCTATTTCAGTAAAATACCTACTGAACTGCATTAAACTGAACAGTAAAAATGTCATTTCATACTTTTAAACTATGTACAGAACTTATGGTAGTAAGAAGAAAAGTAATCAATTACGAAAAATTAAATGGTGATTAATAAATCAAACAGCATGTTCAAGCCCTCTGTACTTCTTTATGCAAAGAGTAACTAAAAGTGTGGGAAATCCTATCTCATTTTCTTCCCTCATGAGTTTGTGGTCCAGCCATTAGCTGGCAGAAGGGTAGCAGGGTGTCACACCACACGTGGCACTTGCCTGAAAGGAAACTGATTCTCATAAGCCCTTCAACAAGGAGAAAGCAACAAATCTGTCGCTGAAACGTAAGCTTTCCCATCCAGCTTAAGCAATTTCTGCTCTTACCCAGATGCTTAATAAAGGCTCCAAAATTAATTTGGTTTGCTGACCTTAATTTCCTTGATTAAAAGAAGCTTGATTGTTTTTGAAACCCAAATAGCTTCTAAAACACTAAATGTTTGAACATATTCAATTCTAACCATATGTCACATTTATACTGTCAAGCTAATGCTTACAGATTTCTGTTCACACTAAATCATGCGTCTTTTTAGCTAATGCTTCTGAAGCCACATCCTAGGTATTGCTGAAGTGATTCAGCAGTTCAACTGAATGACAGAGCTTACGTATTCTAGTTATAAGCTTAATACACACCATCTTTCACATATAGAATAATTTTCCTATTTTGACCCAAATGGCCCCCTTTTACCCCTTCTCTGTGGTTTAAAGGCGTGCTCATCATGCTCCAGAGAGTTACATGTTTTCTCCAGGTTCTGGAAACTTTCAGTTACAGGACTGGGCAAGAGACTCATATATGAGGTTTTAAAAATTCCTTTTGTACTTATGTTTACATCGTTCTCTCTCCTTCTCAATGTCTAAAATTAGGATACAATGTACCAAGTAAACCTACACAAAATGTTATTTACAAAATAGTAGAAAACATAATAACTCATGTTTCATTATCTCTTTTTGATACATCTTTAAGAATGAAAGCAAACTGATTTCATTTACACAAATTTGGTAGCTTAGGGTAGAATTCAACATACCTAATTTTAACTTCCACTCTGGTGTCCGGACTTCATGTAAAATCTGCCCCCCCAGGCACAGGAGAGAACTGGATGTCTCAAGAGGTGGTCATCCCCTTGGTTTAAATATATACGCGAGCTGGGATGAGCAGTCCTTTGGACTGTCCTTCTCATTCTACTAAGCAGAGGGAGTTTAAGGCACCTAGACTACACTCTTAGACACCTTAAGGTAGATGAGAAGTCCTATCAATGTTATGCACACGGATGTATTATTTTAACAGCTATTTAACAATCTCCCATGCAATTATAGTATAACCTGATTGGATCAAATTAACTACATGAATTTGCACACTCTATTTAATTATAGAAAATCTAAATTATATATTTCAGTATACATCTTCCAATTAAATATAGCTTAAGACATGTAAGCATGAATCATATTTCATATCAGGAAATACTGCAGACAAAAAAGGTATCTCATTACATACTTGGACTTTGATAATTTTGCTTCTGAAGCTGTTTAATACCACGATAACATCTGTCAGGTCAGCTACAGAATCTGTTTCTTCATGGCTGTGAGGAGAAAAAACAAACATGCAAATGTACTGGCTCATTAAAACATGCATTATTACTTGTGTTTATTAGAGTATAAGGTTTAGGATTGCTGATATTTATAGAAAAAAGATTTCCTCACTTGCACCTATTTATATCTTAACTTCAGAAACTTTGAGTTTTATTCATCACTAGACATTGTCCACAGTGATAGCCCTCACTTTTTAATTTGGATTTTCACAGGAAATTTTATCAACCAATGAAAAAATGCAGCAACCTAGAGCTGAATACATTATTATGTATTATACAGGTATATACTACATTCAAATATTAAGCTACATATTATTTTTCAAATACGGAAAACATCTTAGAAATTGCTGTGTGACGGCATTAAATGTACTTCTAAAATAAAGCTGCTTTAAAAAGTCTAGGGAAAGCTTCATCACAGTGCTGAGATAGTAAAGATTGGCTTTGGTAACCGTACCTCGAAAGACATGGCTGTGCAAGGCACCGTATGAACATTTGCCCTACTGAACATCAGTTTAAAGCCATTCAGGCACCTCGAAACTGTACTGCAGTCCACTGAGTAACAAGTATGAAAAATGTTGCTATTGCTCTGTGATACAGTGTAATAACATAATTCTCAAATTTTATCGCTTTTATACCTCAATAGCCCATATATTTTCCCTTCAATCCCTTCTGTCTTTTAACAGCATTATGTGGTTTCCTCTTGCTAAGGCTGCACATACAAAAAATTGGTTTAAGAAAGTAATCTGCTACCCCTTAGGCTTGATTTTTTTTTTTCCTAGAAAACAGAAATATTAAAATCTCGTTTCAATCTGTTTCATATTACTTATCTAAAAGTGACAAGATTTTATATATTTATCTGAATTTTCAATTTAATACATTTCTGTAAAATGTGCCTGTGATTACTAAGTTTCATAGAGATGGCTAATTCTGGCACAAAACAATGTTCAGGATTAGCTCGACTTTTCTCCTCTCTGATTTAGTTTCACTTTCACTTTTCAAATATTGCATTTATGAACACTTGGCCAAGAACTGTCTTTTTATCACAGGCATGAACAGTACTCAAAATAAAAGGGCACAGCTCTCCATTTTAAATAAAGCATGTCATTAAAAAGCTCTAAAATAGTAAAACTAGAGCCAAACACAAACTGTTCATGGCAGAAACGGCAGCAGCTGGCACAGTGTTCCCATTTTTTCCCTCAGTTTTTACATAACCAAAATTCTCTATTATTATTCACTCAGTTACCTCAAAATCTCTGTGTTATGAATTCTGTAGCTAGCTCTGCAGCTCTGCTGATGAAGATGATTTTCCAAAGTCTTTACAATATTCTCAAAGTGTTTGGCTTGGCTGTAAATTTAATAACATCGCTTTGTCTCCCTAAATCTCTTCTGTGGATCCCTCACTGTGGCTCCATCTTTATTAAGTGCCAACTGCTTTACTCTGCACAGCACTCAGCATGCTGAATTTCTGTCCCAGTATGAATAATGTACTGAAAATAGTGATAGTTACCATTAGTTACTCTGGACACTTAATGTTGGTCTCAAGATCCAATTTATCTGTTTCTCCATTCACATCTTTGTATACCTCCTACTATTACACTATGGTAACTTCTTTTCCTGACACAGTACCTCTCTTCATTTCGATTCCTAGCCGTCCAACTATGTGTTCAATGGCTACTTACAGATGAGGATATTCACTTGTTTTCAGGTAGGTATCTCTCTGAAAGAAAACCAAGTCCATCATACTGTCCTCTAATTTTAAATCAGTGTGCCGAATCTTATACAGGACCTCTCCTCCTTTCTCTGTCTCTATCCATATGATATTCAGCATGTTGTAATTTTATTCATGTAATAGATGCGCATTTCAAATGAGCAATCATGTGAATAAGGTTTGGAATGTGACCTGGGGTCTGGAAGAACTGGGATCATGATTTATAAACTGCCATAACAAATCCAGTAAGGATTTTGTGTTTTGTCCAAAAGGTACTGAACACTGTTAGTGTAACTTAGTTTGTAAACTCACTGAAAGTAGGCACAATTTGCTTTTTAAATCCAAGCAAAATGTCTTGCATACTGACAGCACTATTAAATATTTAACAATAGCTGCTTTATTGTTATATAATTGTTGTGTAAAACTAAAAGTGTCCAAGAAACTATTTAGGTCACAGCTTTAAAATGCTTCAAAACACCTACATACTTTTATTATAAATACAATTTATAGTTTTCCATATGGAGGGAAAAAAAAAAACATTCGAGTTCAACAAATGGAGACCCTTTAAAATCTCAAAGGAAACAAAAAAAACCCCTCTTTGCCCAAATTATAAAAGATACAACTTTCAGTTAGGCAGTCTGCATACCATCAAAATATAATAAATTGTATCTACCTGCCTTTTTAAAAATTAAAAATTCAGCAGGAGCATATATATATATTCATATATAAACTATTTTCTGCTAAGTCTTATCTTGCAATACCTACCTGTTTTCCTACTGACATCACAGAATCAAAGTTCCAATAACAAGCAGTGCTCAGACTGTTGCTGAGTATACCAATTTTCATCTTCCTAATATTCATAGTAACTTATTAATAACAAATTGATTTATAAGTGTGACTGCTTCAAAATAATGATCCTTGTTAGAAGCAGTGTTTGGGGGGAAATAAAAAAAGATGCTTATTTCAAAAGCTGTGTATTTACATAGAGTAAAAATAAATTACTTGCGTGTGTATTAGATGCTACTATGAGAGAAGCAAATAAGCATTGAGGTATAAAACATGCTGTAACTTCAAATTCCTATATTTCTCCTAAAACTCCTATTATAATGTATGGGCCTGTGCCTCAAAGAAAACAGGTCACCTCACAGTTCAACAGGAGAGGATATGACTACTGTACAAGGATGGAGATTATACTACAATGCCTCTTGGCAAAATTCCATCCTGTCAAATAGTTGCTCGCGTTCTGATAGCAATTTAATACCATTAATAATGATATCATTAAAAGTAATAGCAAAGATCCTGGTACAGCCTCTCAAACATACTTAAGCTGTTGTACTCTAAGCCTATGGCTTGTAAAAATGAAATGAAATAAATGTTATTGTTTGAATTCCTCATCAAGTATAATTTTACATAACTTAGCTGAGCTCAATTAAGCTCATTTGTATTACTTCTTCGGGAAAATCAGCAATCTTAAAACATGCAGATGTTTTCAGTTTCCTTTGATCCAACCTAGAAAGTTGATTGGTTTTGTTTCATTTTGTTTCATTTTTTAATTCAACTATAGCTCGCTATGTGTTTTTTTTTTTTTTTTACACTGATGTCTTTCATAAATCACTTATATATCTTAGGAATGGAATGTTAAATTAGATAAATGATATAGCTACAGTTGGTGGAGATTAAGTGAACTTCTTAGGGTAAAGACTATGTTTTTCTGCTTTTTCAACAGATTGTGAGTGGTTTCTAGAAAAAAAAATTGAAAATTGCAAACTAATAGAATGAACCTAATATCCTGTTAACATTTCTTCCTGTAACACTGAAATTGATGCATTAACTAAATATTCAGAACAGCAAACATGTTCATCAATTTTTTCATTTTTTAATAGTAGCTGATGACTAAACATCATATGGAACTATGTGTTACTGAACTCCAAGTAATAATAAATATTTTATAAGAAAATAGACCTGTTTCAGCCCACAGAATTACAGAGTATGGGGGGAAGTTAAGAACTGAGGCTGAAATAAAATAAAACAATGCTGTTCCTCTAGAAGGGACCGGATCCAAAGCTTCAAGAGGAAGCCCTCATACGCTACAGATCTATGCTGTCACATAAAACTTGAGAAAAAGATGATACTTCTAAGGAATACTTGAAATGATGGCTAGCACATGTTCCTCATATGAAAATCAACCATGGAAATTACAGATCTATAAGCCATACAAGTGGCAACTAAATGTCAGTTACTGGAGTACAACATGGCTTCTTTCCATGTACAGGAGTTTCTTCCAAGAGAGGGAAGCGTGGTGCAGCCAACATGCAGCCAGGGTACAGAACTGAAGGGTGCTTCTAAATCCTAAGGTAAAGGCATAACCACAGTGATTCTTAGATGACTTAGATGATAAAAAAACACCCAAAACTAATTGAAGAAAAAAGCCTAAAGCTGAAATGAATAAAATGCTCCTGTTAAAAAAAAAATGCCACCCATCAATAACACTGCATTCAGAGGCACCCTCAGGACTTAAAAAAGAAAAAAACTATGAGAAGGAAATTGATGGCACTTACTCCAGCTGATCAAGATGCTGCTGGAGAGCTAGCAATGCTTCAGTAGACATCTCTCTTGGAATTACATGTTAAGTATGTTGGGAATACCAAAATGTTAATCAACAAAACCATGAGTGACATTTCTACAGAATTTGGTGCAGGCAGTTGCATGATGATGCTAACCATGCTTGGAACTGACAGGGCAAGTGTCTGGTAGCTGTGTAGCTGTATAGTAAGAGACTTTATTAGCACCAAGTCTAGCTGAGCAGCTTAGGCTTATTATGCATTAACATATCCAAATGCTTTCAAGAACACATAGAGCAATCAAACAAGAACTTACACTATCAGGACATAAGGTATCTCATAAACTTCAAAGCATCATTTGCTTCTTGTTCTATTTATCTCATGTTATTTTTGTCCGTTTTCCTTCAGTATCGTCAGATCTTTTCAAAATATGTTGCACTTTCAGATTCATTTATAAGTATGTTTCCAAAAGATAAATTAATACTTACGAAAAAACCCGATAAATCTCTTCAGATCTTCCTTTACGCAATCGCAATGTCCAAGCACCTGGATTTGCTTTCAGCTGAAAATACCCCTATGAAAAAAAAGGGAAAGACAGTCACTTGTTCTGTCAGCATTTCAGAATCAACCATGTACACATACAAACATCAATTATCCAGCATTTGGTACTGCAGCCAAGGTTAGTGACCATGACCTACTGTCATACTAGCCCTGAAAGTAATGTGGCAGTGATGCAACCAAGTATCACTTTTCCTGTATGTCCATATTATTGCCTTTCAGTACTCCATTTGTTTCTAGCCAAATTTGAGTTCCATACAAAATCTCCACCTAGAACAGTTAAGTAAGTGAGCAGTAAGGAAATAAATTACTAAACTGACCCTAAACCGGAAAGTTTCTTTGGAACTTAAAATTTTTGTCTGGAACAACTTTCCAAGTCAACACAGCTCCTTCCCAATTTAGGAACACTGCATATAGCTAGCACCATGTGAAAGCCAGACAAAGAAAACTTTGGAATTTGAAGAAACATTAAAAGTTTCATCATGTTGAACATCCTCTACTATTGAGACCGTATTCAGTATTCGTAAATAAAAAAAAAATTTCAAAGATTCACAGTTAATTAAGCATTTTATTCCTTGAGATACAATATTTACAGAGAACAGAGAATGGCAGATAGATAACAGATCTTATTCATCAAAATTAATCCTTCCCTATCAAATTACCTTAGCCAATATAAAATACATCTTTTGCTTCAGAAACCACAAGATCTTCTGCTCTACAGCCTGTTAAAACCAAAAATAATTACTTCGGATGACCAGAAGAATTCTCAGGTGTGGATTTGTCCTACAGAGGCTTTAAGCACTTAACTGAAACATCTAAACTAGGAACCTTCTTTTGCCTGGATCACTGTGTAACAAAAACGGTTATTTTAATCAGAATGTGATTCACACCTTACATTTGTTGGTGGAATCTCCATCTGAATATATATACCTCCTACCATCTACTTAAGGCAATTAGACTCCCAGTTTAGGCACTTGATACGGATCTAAAATTAGACTATATCCAAACCTACACTGGATCAGAAGAGGAGAGGGGGAAAGTTCAGCACATTAGAGATGCAAATCTTCCTTTGTAGATGGTCTCAACTCCAGGATACTCCTGTTACTTTTAGCGTTACTAAGCTTGCAACGCAGAGAAGTGGATTCGAAGAACAAGAAACTTATAAAGAATTCTCATGAAGAGTGTGCAGTTGTAATGACTGTTTCTGTACTTAATACTTACCAGGTTGGCCATCACAATAGTATCAACCATGACAGGATTAGTGTTTGTGCCCAGAGTGAACTGTAACCCTCGAGGAGGTTGTCCAGTTGTCACATCAAAGCAATGTCCTTCAAGCAATATATATTCTAGCTCATATTCTGCTATAACTGTCCCTTTTATCTGTGGAAGGAACATTTAATAAATAAATAATGCCATTTAACTATGTGGGAAAAGCAACATATTACAATGATAAACATGTGGGATTTACCTCACCTAAATTCAACTGTCAGAGAGAGAGAGAGAGAGAGAGAGAGGCCCTTCCAGAAGGAACTTCACTCAATTTTAAAATAGGTATCTAAGGTAAAAAGGATGACTGACTGGAGGGACCTTCTCTCCATTGACTGTAGAGGAAGCTGAGACATCTCAGCTGTGGTAAGGTAAATCCCAACGTTTATTTTCACAATACACCTTCCAAATACACAGCTTTGGTGGATCAAACATCCTCAATATTTTGCATAGGTTTAGTGACTGAAACAAATCTAGTGATTTTGGAGCCGAGAGTTTAAAAATATAATTAAAAAAATTGTGAACTAAAAAAAGGGTCAAATATATTTTAATCTATATTAATAAACAGCAATATATTCAGGTTTATTTGAAGATTTATGTAGGTTAAACCTATTATTACCAAAAATATTTACAAAGAGAAATAGAAAGTTAGCACACAGAATCCCTTAACTACTTTATTTTTATCTTAAAAAAAAAAAACTTCCATAAACATTATAAACCTCAACACAGCAGATAAATTGCATTTACTTGTATTCCGCATTCTGACTTTTTTCTGTTTCATTGCTTTCTTTTAAGACTTGGGCTTTTTAAAGTAAGAGAGAATGTGAAAAAAAGATTATGAAAACAAAAATGGTAAAATACTGGCCAAATAATCAATTACCACAGAAAGCATTTCTGGAAAACAAGAGACAAAAATCCCACAAGATTTCTATTTCCCTCTTGAGGTAGAAGGTCCAACACAAGTATTATAAAGTTTACAAACTATTACTTACATCCTGTAAATGAATGTTATCAAGATCACAGGAACTGTTCACTGCTTCAACCAACCAGCTTTCAGGAGTGATCATGTTTAGAGTCAAAAGGGGTGATTCTGGTAATTCTAGGAATTTTGCCATAGGTTCAGAAGGCAGGTGCTTGTTGATCCCATAAGTTAATTCTGGTTCCAGAACAAAACGATAGAAGCTGTTGAAAAAGAAGTGTTCAAAAAAAAAAAAATACACTTACTGAAGCATAAAGTTCCAAACGTGAAGTTCTTCTAAAATACTTTAAAATATAGTGAATGTTTACCAAATTAATGATGTTTGGAGGCATGGTAGCTCCCTGTCCTTTTGGAGTACTGTCAGGCAATAGCTACACCATCTCAAATGGGCTGGTACATGAGCACAAAACTATTTGCTTTTGATAAATTTTTGCTGGGAAACTGCATAGCTCCCATTAACATTCTAAAAAGACTGGGAAGGTAAATACCCAAGAGGTGCATCTAAACATCTTGACTGTGAACTGCCTTGGATTCTCAGAATCTGTATCACTAAACTAAGCAGAAAGACCAATCTGCAAGAGGAAGAGAGTCTTTGGGAACAGTTCCTGACACTAGCAGCAGCAAAGACAGAGCACAGGAAAGGAGAGGTGTGTCTATTCCTCTCCAACACTTACTCCATTTATTCCACAGGTAAAAGATCCTTGCAACAACAAAATGATGATGATTTTCTTTTCTCTACTGATATTCAACAAAATGAGGAAAATCAGAACAGAGAAAGAGCACTGAAGATGGACAGTGAAAGCAGCAAGCAATGAATGCTTCACATGGCAGGGGGCGGGAAGAGATTTAATTACTATGAAAAGTAAAAAGGTAAGAAAGTCTGTACCCATCAGGAGGAATAGAGTTTTCCCACAAAGTATATGGGCTAGTATATGGATGCATTTCATATCAAACCATTGCTGTCAGAAAAATACAACCTGTCCACAGAGTAGATGCCAGAATACTTCTTCCTCTCACCTCTCCCAAGAACACGGAAAGAACCAGGTACTAACACGTACAAAGTGGCTAGCTTTAAAAGTGATCATGACAATGTTCACACAAGATACTCGGAAGACTGATAATTAAGACAGTCTTTTGTGGTATAAGAAATGTGAGTTCAATTCATCTCAAATCATATAGAAACAAAGGACTTCTGTTTTGTGAGCAAGTGATTAATTCTCTAATCTCCTGGCTAAAGGGAAGGCACTACCACCAGCTCGCTCTCATACTAAGATTATAGGTAAAATATCTGCCAAAGGGATGGCAGTGCTTAAACCTTTTTCTTAGAGGGAAGGGAATCCTCTCTGGGGAATTCACTTCAGCGTAAACATCCATAACTGAATTAGTGAACCCTGGTCTTTACAGACAGCTAAAAGAAACTTCAATTTAAGGCAAGTACTTCCAGGGTATAATATTCTTAACGAATTATAACGAGATCTCAAATGCAGACAGTACATTTACTCAGATGAATTTCATCTTTAAGTTAAGTGTACTTAATCTGTAAAATTCATCATGCAGTAAGTGGACTGTAAGAAGTGACCAAGTTAGGCAGACAATCTCCCTCTGCAAGTTTTCACAGGCATGAAAGACTCTTCACTGATTTCTCCAAGGATTGTTTATGACAGGTGCATTTGATGGACTAGATCACTTCCCTGTGATCCCATGCCTGACACCTTAGAAGTACAGTTGTTCTCTAGACAACTGCGAACTGCTTAGGTATTTCAAAGAAAATAACTAATGCAAGAAAAGAACTCAGAAACAAACCACTGGTTTATTTTTTAAGGGAATATACACTGTTAAGGTGGTTTTCTAAACTGAGCAAGATCATATACTTGTAGGAAAAGCTATAAACTACTTACCTCTTCAGTGGTGCTTCTGACAGCTTAGATCTGCAGTTCAAAAACAACCTGAGTTTCACATTGATAACGTCTTTGAGTACCTACAGAAAAAAAATTCTCTGTAAAAAATGGTTCTTGGTAATCATCAAACTTTGAAAATAAGCCAAAGTTATCCTTGCGACATCCTGTCATTTCTCAAGCTTCGGTAGAAATCTCAAACTTTTTAAAGTTCTAAATATATCTGTATATTAAGGGATGTTGTCAGATATTCCAAATAAAGATTTGACCTTTTCTAAAACTGCATGATTTAGCACACGATATTCTTGATAGTCAAAATGTTAATGTTTTCCCGTAGTGATGGAGTTTTTTAAAGAGCAGCTATCCCCATTTTTCAATGCTTGAATAAGTCTTATTATTATATATATTATATATTATTTATAGAAATTACATTATTAATATATACTCTATATTATTATATTGTGTTTTCTAGAAGATTTTAAAGCACTTGAAAGTTTGCAAGTACAACACATGCCTTTTATTCAATAACCAATCTTAAAACAATGAATTTCACTCTTATTAAAACTGTTGTATACAGTAAATTGTTGAATATGGTAAAACTCAGAATAGTATTTTAATGCTTAATTAAATATTAATCAGTGGTAGTGGTCAATGGCTCAATGTCCAGATGGAGAACAGTGACAAGTGGTTTCCCTCAGGGGTCCGTATTGAGACCATTACTGTTTAATATCTTCATCAATGACATACACCAAGCTGAGCGGTGCAGCTGACATGCCAGAGGGACAGGATGCCATCCAGAGGGACCTCGACAAGCTTGAGAAGTGGGCCTGTGTGAACCTCACAAGGTTCAACAAGGCCAAGTGCAAGGGCCTGCACCTGGGTTGGGGCAACCCCCAGCATCAATATAGGTTGGGGGGATGAAGGGATTGAGAGCAGCTCTGAGGAGAAGGACGTGGGGATACTGGTGGATGAAAAACTGGACATTAGCTGACAACATGCGCTCACAGCCCAGAATGCCAACCCTATCCTGGGCTGCATCAAAAGCAGTGTGGCCAGCAGGTCGAGGGAGATGATTCTGCCCCTCTGCTCTGGTGAGACCCCACCTGGAGTACTGCATCCAGCTCTGGGGTCCTCAGTACAGGAAAGACATGGACCTGTTGGAGCGGGTCCAGAGGAGGGCCACAAAAATGGTCAGAGGGCTGGAACACCTCTGCTATGAGGAGAGGCTGAGAGAGGTGGGGTTGTTCAGCCTGGGGAAGAGAAGGCTCTGGGGAGACCTCATTGCAGCCTTTCAGTACTTACAGGGGGCTTATAAGAAAGATGGGGACAGACTTTTTAGCAGGGCGTGTTGCGACAGGACAAGGGGTAATGGTTTTAAAATAAAGAGGGTAGATTCAGACTAGATATAAGGAAGAAATTTTTTACGATGAGGGTGGTGAAACACTGGAACAGGCTGCCCTGAGAGGTGGTAGATGCCCCATCCCTGTAAACGATCAAGGTCAGGTTGGACGGGACTTTGAGCAGCCTGATGTAGTTGATGTCCCTGCTCATTGTGGAGATGTTGGAGTAGGTGACCTTTAAAGGTCCCTTCCAACCCAAACTATTCTATGATTTAATAATTTTAAATGTCAGCAATAGATTAATGATGTTTTAAACTATTCAATCAACTTCAAAACATTCCAGTAAGTTAAAATATTTCTACTTCTTCCTCAGTTTCTTTATCTGTTCATTTCTAAAATACTAATTTTCTGGATGCTTTTATATAGGAACCGTAATACTAGGACAGTATTTTTTCTTATTTTTTTGAGCAACCTATTTTGTTTAAAGTTAATGAAGTTATTAATTTCTTTAAAGCACTCTTAAAAACCTTTACCAAGTTATCTTAATTTCTGTGGTTTCTGATCCAAAGTGCTTATTTGAAAGCATAAAGCAGCTGTGTCTACCTTTATGGATATTATTAGAAAAGAAAATAAGATATTAAAGCTAAGTTAAAATACTGATACCACTAAGGCTAAAATCTAAAATTACTATAATGGAAAGTAAATTGGGAACAAAGCAAGACAATTGTCCTCATTAAATCTCTCTTATTATAATCATTTTTTCTTTTCTCAGTTCAACCCATGGCTACACATACTCTTTACTATAGTGCTACAACTTTACATAGTCCTAGGGACCTGTTCTGCTCCTAGTTTCTCATTCTCATCCTTTGTGTCACCTGAATACCATCACTGAAAAACTACTGAGCAAAAAATAAAGACTAGGGAATGGCATAAGGGTGAGAACAAATGAAGAAGCAGGAAATGAGAACCTCAACAGCACTGAAAGCATAAGAAGGGAAAGTATTACATGACATGGGTTAAAGACCACCAAAATCAAAACAGAGGTCAAAGTGATGCAAGTATCTATCCATCATTCGGAATAAAAAGCATCTGTAACCAGTGCTAGCTGAGCCAACAGTGTGCCCTGGCAGCCAGGAGGGCCAACCATGTCCTGGGGTGCATCAAGCACTGTATTGCTAGCTGGTCAAGGGAGGTGATTGTCCCGCTCTGCTCTGCACTGGTGCAGCCTCATCTTGAGTACTGTGTGCAGTTTTGGGCGCCACAGTACAAAAAGGATATGAACCTACTAGAAAGTGTCCAGAGGAGAGCCACGAAGATGGTGAAGCGTTCAGAGGGGAAGCCATATGAGGAGCGGCTGAAGTCACTTGGTCTGTTCAGCCTGGAGAAGAGGAGACTGAGGGGAGACCTCATCGCAGTCTACAGCTTCCTCAGAAGGGAAGGAGGAAGGGCAGGTGCTGATCTTTTCTCCCTGACGACCAATGATAGGACCAGAGGGAACGGCAAGAAGATATGCCAGGGGAGGTTTAGGTTGGACATTACGAAAAGGTTCTTCACCCTGGGAAGCAGTCACGGTGCCAAGCCTGACAACATTCAAGAAGCATTTGGACAATGCCCTCAGACATATGGTGTGAATTCTGGGGTTGTCCTATGCAGGGACAGGAGTTGGACTCGATGATCCTTGTGGGTCCCTTCCAACTCAGGACATTCTATGATTCTATATCCAGAATTTTCAACATTAAAAGAAAATTTTTCAAATAAAGATGTTCCATCCAGAACTATGTAAACCTGTATTGGACTTTTATCTTCAAACAAGACAAAAACCTCATCCCATTAGTAAGAACAATACTTCAGCAATCTGCATTGATAGGTTGTTGTGTACAGAATGAAATGATCTTGAACAAGACTGAGGTATCATCCCAATTCATCATCTGACCATGAAATTTAATATAGTATTGTAGCCAAAAGAATAATGCCATTCTTAATTAACATTTCAAAGGCATTTAAATAGGAAATGACAAATAAGACAAGAATGCATTATCTCTGTGTTTTCCAACAATGCAAATTCTGGAATACTGAATTCAGTTCTGTTATTTAGGGCTTACGAGGACACCAAAAGCCAGGGCATTCATACAATCATAGAATCGTTAAGGTTGGAAAAGGCCCTTAAGATCATCGAGTCCAACCGTTAACATAGCACTGCCAAGTCCACCACTAAACCATGTCCCTAAGCACCACATCCACCCATCTTTTAAATACCTCCAGGGATGGAGACTCAACCACTTCCCTGGGCAGCCTGTTCCAGTGCCTGACTACCCTTTCGGTGAAGAAGTTTTTCCTAATATCCAATCTAAACCTCCCCTGGCGTGACTTGAGGCCATTTCCTCTCATCCTATCGCTTGTTACTTGGGAGAAGAGACCAACTCCCCCCCCCCCCGCCCCCAACCTCGTTTCAGGTAGTTGTAGAGAGCCATAAGGTCTCCCCTCAGCCTTCTCTTCTCCAAACTGAACAATCCCAGTTCCCTCAGTCGCTCCTCATAACACTTGTGCTCTAGACCCTTCACCAACCTCGTTGCCCTCCTCTGGACACGCTCCAGCACCTTGATGTTCTTCTTGTGGAGAGGGGCCCAAAACTGAACACAGTACTTGAGGTGCGGCCTCACCAGTGCCGAATACAGGGGCACTATCACCTCCTTGGTCCTGCTGGCCACACTATTCCTGGCCTTCTTGGCCACCTGGGCACACTGCTGGCTCATGTTCAGGTGGCTGTCAACCAACAACCCCAGGTCCTTTTCGGCCAGGCAGCTCTCCAGCCACTCTCCCCCAATCCTGTAGCGTTGCCTGGGGTTGTTGTGACCGAAGCGCAGGACCCGGCACTCAGCCTTGTTGAATCTCATACAGTTTACATTCAAGTCAACACATGAAAATGGTTCAAGATGGGAAAGCCTTTTTTATAGCAGGATATTTGAAGAGTTCAGTCTGCTTACTTTAATTAAGAAAATTCAAAGAAGAGCATGGAAATTTTGTTCATGGAGTATTTCAAACTGTAACAAAGGGCTGAATTACTTCAGCTGACAAATTATGTAAGCCTAAGTTTTTTTTTTTACACGTGCAGTCACTTTGCGAAACGCTTACTGTAAGTTACCCACAACTAATCTGAAAAGCATCAAGTCACTAAACCATGATTATTCAGCCAATCACCTGGAATTGTGAGTGAACATCACAATAACATGAAGCATCTACACTGAAAACAAACTCTTAAAATAGAATCCTCAATAGAACTGGCAAAATGATAAGAAGATGAATGCTTACAGCATGGAGCTAAATAAAATTCTGCAATTCCAAATCTCAGTTTAACAGTCAGGTTAATTAGCCACTGGAAAAGCTCACTAGGAGCTGTGATCTTACTCAACCGCTTGATAATACTTAAATTAGGATTAGATTAAAAAGAATGATTTCTACTTCAAATGCTAATTGATAAAAAGAAGTCCTATGACCTGTGTTATATAGGAAATCAGACTAGGTTATCAGAAGGGGCTCCTTCAGAGATTTCTCCTCACTTTAGGGATGGAATAAGAGTTTCTCCCTGAAGACAGAATGAACAAAGAAAAAAAGGCAAAAGATAATTGACAGGAAAAAGGAAAAGGTTTGATTTTTCTCTCCATATTTTTAAGATCTTTGACAGTTACTGGAACAAGGAAAGAAAAAGTAGATGATCCTAAGAGTTACATACTGCTGGAGCAAAGCAGTTAGGCTAGGGGACACACGGTATGTTCAGAGGCACCATGTGTAATATTTTTTCAGCTGGTTTTGGTGAACCCTGAGAGAAAAAAAAAAAAAAAAAAACCAAAACACACTTCTGTTTTGTCCTCATTTTTAGAAGGAGGAATTCCTGCTTTCTTCACATCACCTTAGGGAACACCTTCATAACTTCAGGATGAGCTAGCTGTTCCATGTATTCTGCTGAGAACTGATATGGTCCAACCCTCATCAAGCCAGGGCTAGCATTTAAAAATCTACTGTAGACAGTGACTGTTGCCTTGTCTGGAAATACAGGATGCTAAAGTCTATGACAAAACTTTTCCGAAAAGGCAAAACACGTTATATGGAAAGTTCTGCCTGCCTCTCCCTGGAGAGCATATAGACCAGTTCTTATGATACAATCCAGTATATTTTTTAAAAACAGATAAAAGCCTTGGCTCTGCTCTCATTCATGCTCTGACTCATACCTTGCCCCTGGCCTTAAATTGCCACTTTCTCAGGTTAAGCAGTAAAGTTAGATTACAGTTTACTTGGCACACCATGGGAGTCATTTGCCTAGGCATGCATTAGGGAAGATACTGCTCATTAGGGAGCCTGTTGCTCTAGGAAGAACGGAGGCTTCTGATCTGAGCTACAAGGTCCTTCACACAACTTACCATAATATGAACTGCTGGCTGAATGGAGAAAGTTTCCAGTCAATTCCAAGAATGAAAATATTTTCATTTGGTAATATCACGCTTTCGTTTTAACTGAGAATGGTGAAATGAAAGATCTGGTTCTACAGAAAAGGTAGTACTTCAGAATCTTGAAATAACAGAATTTTCATGAAATTTTTAAATATTTTACTTGGCTTCACTATCATGTATGAAGAGTGAGTGGATGCCTCAACATTTAATACAAAAGGCATAAAGGTATGAAAATGGGAAGGGGGGAAGCAATGTAAAAATTTATGAAACTTTCATAATTACTGCAGAGAAAAAGATAAACCAGGATGCAGCAAAAATCAAGTTATGGGCTTCAGAATTGTAACAGACCATAAAGAGAAGACAAAATTTACATTTTTATGGGAAACTATAAAGGAACCTGAGGCAGAGCGATATTCTGCAGTTAGTGAAAAAAAGAAAATCATTTTAGGAGCTATGTTTTCAGGACAGTCTCTCTTTAGATGATCGATAACTACATACAACAGAAGACTTCTAGATATACTTGGTAGCATTAATCAACTGAGAAATACCTTTCCAAGAACTGAAAGGTTTATAGTCCAATCTTCTTACGATCATATTACAGGTCAGATTTAGACCATCTCATTTAGGTACCTTGGAAAACTAAGGTGATTTGGTTTAATGGAAAGAAGTATATGCCTCTTCAGATTCTGAGATGGGAGATCCTTTCCCTCTATATTATGCAGACAATCACCTCCTTTCCTCGTATTGACTATAAAGAGCATTTATGGACTCACTTTTAAGAGGAATGGTTCATGGGGCACCTGAATTTTAATTGTAAATAAGGTACTTACAATGATGAATTAGATCATCCCCAACTTTTTAATATGAATTGAAATAACCAAATATATATTTTAAAAAAATATCTTATTTTTTTTTACCTCTTTACTACACTGTACATGGAAATAAGAAAAAGTTTAGTAAAAATTAAACTACAAATATGCAAATTAAAAGAAATGACCACCATCTTACAATCAATAAGTGAGCCATCTTCTGTGCTTCTCTTGTCAATGGATCCACAATAGCAATAACATCATAGAATGGTTCATTCTGTTGGGGATTGACTTTTATTACACTGTTAAAAAATTAATAAATAAGTGACATGAAAACTCTAAACTGAATTTGAGGAAATAACAGACATTTTTAGGCATGAATTTGTAATATCAGATCCACTTTAGACTTTACTGCTTGTGAAGACGTTTCCCTCATTTCAAGCAGTAATTGTTATTGTTCCCTGTGATATCACTAGAAAAGCTGAACATGAACAACAATTAAAATTTAGCACTAATCTACATAGTTCCATACTAGTTATTGACTAAATACATGTCCTATTACAAAAATCAATAAAATAAAAGGAAAATACATGGCAAAATTTTTAAAAAGGGCCTTTTTGTCACTAGTCTACAGTTTCCTCTACCAATATCTAGAATCATCAGATTTGACAAGTGCCGGTGGTAACACAATTTTAAAATAATAGTGGGAAAAATGGAAACTGAGAAGTGTAAAAGTTGATAGGATGGATTAGCTTTATGTATTCCAGAAAATAATTTAGTTTGATAAATTTGATTAGACTAAGTCAAGGAGACCCTAGTTAAAGTACTCTGGATCTACAGGAAGGAAATGTTAGTAAACCTTAAAACTTAAAAAAAACCCAAACAAATAAACAAAACAAAACCAACACAAAACACAAAAGCAAACATGTGCTGTAAATACACAAAATGGAGTATCTGAATTTGTTTTTCACAAAAAATATACGTAGAAATGTGAGTACCGTTAGTGAGTCAAACTCCCTCCGATATGGTAGTAGTATAGTACTCCCTGTTATTAGTATAACTTTGGAAAAGGTGTTAGCTACTTAAAACAGGTTACTGATTTCACTACTTGTCTTTTCAACAAGTATTAGACAGGGCCAGCACATCAGCATAGCACGCTAGAGCAGCTTTACCAATAAAAACAAGTAAGGATTTGAAAACAGCATTAAAAAAAATTATTTTGATCATGGTTCTTGTGCTATCATATGTCCTTTTAAAAAATGTACCTGTCTTTGCTCCAGAAAGTTCACCCCAGCTAAGCTTAAATTAAAAACGGCTACTGTTAGTATCCCATTACAAAGAAGACAGGATTCACAGATGCACATCTTGGTATTTTAAGTCTCATTCATTAACAATGACAACAAGAGACAACACTTGTGGCATATTCACTTTCTAAATCTAGGATGAGAAACACAAGGAGCCAGCATACAAATAAATACACTAATGACACTAACATGAGCTTGCCAAGTATAAAAATGTTTTAACTGAACACAGTCTGCTCAGTTTTTCTTAAGGAATTAAGTGCCAAGGAGCCCCATCAGCTTGCATTTGAATGTAATCTAATTGTATTTAAGGGTCAAGCTGAGCACAGGAGCTATGGTCAAGAGTGAGATTGCTAAGCCACAAACTGTTATACAATACAAACATATGTATATTAGCCTTGACAATAGTACTCAGAATCCACAACAGAAAAAGCTGTGCTAGTTTTCCACATTAATAATTACTGGCAGCTTCTTTTAGCTCTAATCTGTGAAATTACTTCTAACATTTTAGTAAACGTATGGACTCCAAGTTATCTAACTCCAGATCACCACGTCTATTCACACCAATTGTAATCACTCTTTTTTCAGTAAAGGATAAGGCTGGAAAATCATTAGGTGTTAACTAATTATTTTTTTAACAGAGAGGTAAAGATGCATTACACTAGGGCAGATGAACAGGTTGTTTATACAACCATACAATCAACTTCTTTTAAACTGGAATGCTTACGCAAGTTTTCAAAGACCTTATGTAGTAATCAGTACATTCTAATTTTAATATGAAAGTACTATAAGTGCATTATCATGGCAGACAGAACTTACCTGTGCTGTTCTTTGAGTAATTCAGCATCTTGTCGTATCTCTGTTTTAGGCAAAGATGACAGTAGGGCATCTATTTTCATAATCAAATCACTGCCACTATATTAAATGAGGCACATACAATTTGTTTTTCATTAGAAAAAGGAGTAAAACATTCACATTTTAATGTATGCCTGCCTACATAAGGGGTATTTTAAAGTCCACATCCTGAACTCTTTAAATAGACCTCGAGATTTGTAGCTTTGAGTAAAACATTTAGCATGACAATGTCCAAGAACTGCTGCTGCCTTAGAGCTTGTGAACTGTACACTTCTTAAAATTAAGCAATGCAGAATTAGCAGAATTACCATTCAGCCTCACAGTTTGGGTGGTACAATCTGCTGATATTTATAGCTCTTTATTACTTTTTTTGCAATTTTTTTCCTCTCTGACAACATCTAGCAACAGACATAAATGAACAAAGTTTCAAGTTTACTTGGCCATGTATTTTAATATTTTTGTATTTCTTACTAGAAATTCCTTAGAAACCTTAGTAGTTCTATTTCAATGTCACTAAGTCTTAATATTCGATTAAATATGTTTTGCCTCTCACTACTTATCTCCTTGGTAGTTCTACGTCTTCTTGATTCTGTTTTTCTGGTAGTTATTCCCTCAGTTGCACCAGTCCTTCCAGAAAACAGAAGTGATACTTGGATACAGAAAGTCAATAGATATTGTAAAAATAATATAATTTTGCTCTCTTCTTTGTACACAAACTGGATCCTTAGATTAAAAACTGGCTAGAACTCATGTTTATGCTTCTCCAGTTAACAGATGTGTGAATGTTGTCTAGCAGGGTGTCTGAGCACCACATCTGTTCATGCCTCTACAGGCTCCTTTTCTAACAATTCCCAAAGAAAATGCACTTTCTTACTTCAAATATCAATACTCAGATATTACTGTGGTTTTTAGATGCACTGGATTTATCAAGCTTATTATTATTCTTTAGAATTACTCTTAAGTAAACATAAGATAGTAGAAATTGTTTCGTTAGCTGTATTTGACTCTTGGTTGTAAGTATGGTGAGAGTAGATAAAGTATTTGGAGTAATTTAGCAGAGCTGCACACATTATGAGGCAAGTTGGAAAGGATATGATTCTTTGGATAAGCAGCGATCTCATATGCCTTAGCCTCATCACACATATGACCAATGATAAAAGGGCACATGTCTCTTGAATAACACAGGGTGCCTTTTTTCTGCTCTGTGCTGTAGCAATGAGGTACCAAAGAGGCTGTCAGCAGGAGGGTAAATGACACGTGCAGTTGAAAACATATAGTTATATATGTAGTGGAAAACTATGTTACATACCAAAATTAGCCAAGCATAAAGGTGATACAAAATTTAGCAGATGCGCTGTTTCTTCTAGAAAATAGTGCAACTGTGAGTAGGTAAGTATACTAAGTCTGTAAGGGAAATGCTAAAAAGGAAGTGAGGGACAGTTAAACCTGTCTACATAGAAGTAGTCAGATGCTAGGTAAGAGGATAGCAACTGTTAGCACACAAACAAACACTGACTAAGTGCATGTGGTGTGTATATATATATATGTAGTATGAAGAGTACTATGACTATATATTTGAACTTTTGTTCATATTTCCCATGCAAAAGGATTATTAGTCACAGGCAATAAACAAGGCAGTATATCATGAAGCCTCAAAACACAAAAGAATTTTACCTTTTACTACTGTTTCCCATCTCTTTGACAATAGCTTTAATTTTCTCTGCTGAGGTACTGTATGTTATTTTTTCCAACAAATTGAAGTCTTCTGCATAGAATTCATTTTCATCTAAAGGACCCAGTACCTTAGACAGAAAAAAAAAATGTTACTAAGCATAGAATGTCCCAATAATGTTTCTTCTGTAAGCGAAAATATACTAATATTTTAAATGAATGCACAATATTCGGTATGCAACCCCCAGCCCTATATATATCAATATTATTAACTATGTAGTACTAAACTGTATAGTAACTACACAGGATTAGGTTTTTACAGTTATGTAATTAATTACCAGTCACAAAGAACAGTTGCAACGGCAATATCCATGATATTTTTCATTGTACATACCTATGTAAAGGAGTACACTATTTAGAAATAACAAATCTAAGTTTAAGAAAAAGCTCTGTTAGGTACATTATTTTAAACTGAAATTCAAATTACTATCTGCCTACCACAGCCTTTAGTTGTTTAATTCTGTGAACACAATCTTAACTTCTCAAGGCTTCTCAGATGAAGCAGAATCGATAGAAAGGAAGACAAGAGCAAAGGATAAGAAATGCAGGATATCCAGAGACAAGAAACAGAACTACTACTTTTTTTGGGTGTCTGAAGGAAAAGAAGGTGCCTTGAAGTCCCAGAAAATAGCTCTGAGGATGTTTGGATTTCCTACTCAGTCTACCAGGCTAAACTGACCCAAGTCAACTTCAAGAGCCTACAGGGCTCCCAAGACATAGAATGTCATGATGTAAGTTTGGTGCTGAATGCCATTCTCCCGAAATTCAACTGCTTCCTAGAAATGAGACGTCATCTAACTAAATTCCGCTTTTGAATTTATTAGTATTAATGATGCATGAGATAGAGAAAACTATAGCATGACTATGAAATACCAGTAGAAGTCATAACTAGAAAAAAATTTATTTGTTCATAAAAACAACACTTCATTGCTGAAATAAATAGCAAGGATAGAAATGATGGACATCCCATGTCTTTTTTAAGTCATCTCTTAAAGTGAAAACACACTTTCAGATAGATGAATATTATCAAATTTATCCAAGTATTTGTAAGAAAGGTATTTCCTCAAAACTTAATATATGACATTATTTTAGCTTTTTTTAGGCATGGAAAATAGTAATAACCGTTTATAAAATTAAATTGCACATCTATTTATGGGGGTTTTTTGTTAACACAAAAAAGACAAGACTATTTTTTCGAGCTTCATCAACAAAAATGCTTTCTGTGGGTCTGTTAGTGGTATTTCAGTTATATCTGAGAAACCATTTAGGATGCACAAGAGTAAGAACACAATTTAAGAGAGCTTCCAGTAATTAGATGGCAACATAGTTATCTCTTTCTTTCTAATGGTGGAGAAATAAATAGAAAATACTTAACTCAAAGGGTAGTTTGTATAAATTGTATTTGTAATATAAGGTATTGATGATCATTAACAAGTACTAAATATTGAACCCAACTCTGTATTTCTTAACCATAGATCATCTACAGCCACGCTGTATTCGTTTCAGAATATACATACAAGAAATTGAAACAGCAAAACTACTATACTTTTATTTGAATATTAAGCGTTAAGATTATAGAACAATTTAATATTTATGAACAATTTGGGGTTTTTCCTAAAGCTGAAGATCTTGAAATTCTACCTCATTCAATGTAACTTATTTTTTTATTATATATGCAGTACTTCATCCTACACCACATGTGTAAAATATAGGTAACTTCAGGATCTGAATTTATTCTTAACTATCATTAATAATACAGCAAATATAAACCTATTTAGAGAATTTTGTCTATCATTTAATCAGATTATCTCTTAAATAGCTGTGGGAATAACATAAGTACATAGTAGCTTCAATGGAATGGAGCTAATAAACAAATTAGTAGGAAACAAAATAAAAAACAAGGCAAACATTTATACCGCTCTCTACCAACAGGATGAAAAAGTAGGAAATCAATATAATGCATTTTCTTTAGCTTGAAACTGAAGTTCCAGGAAACAAAAAATACCTACAAAAAGACTGAGAGATGAATTAATTTCTTTCTTACCCTGCCATTGCTCATAACAGCCATTTGCCCAGGAAGCAGCTTAAGAACCTCCTGGCAGAACATCTGGTGGGTTTTAATTATATCCAGTCCTAAAGTGTTGTACTTCTTCTCAAAAATATCGGAATCCATTCCCTAAAGCAAAGGTAAAGTATGAGATAATGGAATGATTCAGCAAAATTGTAGAACAGCTGAGGTAAGCAAAAATTGTCAAGTTATGTAGTAACCAGAAATCAGAATAAAGCAACAACCTTAGCTTCAATGTAAGTACATGACTACTGGTGTGGAGCCACAGTCTCCCAACTAGCTAGTGTGCAGTTTTTACCCTTGGGCAACTGTGAATAACCATGAAAGGAAAGCTGAGCCTGACGTTAAACACTTTTTCTAAAATTCAGCAGACAGCTGCATGAAAAATAACATACTCTGTTAGCAACTGAACTGTATTCTCACCTTTAGGAAAAAGGTATAAAAACTCCATACTACTCTAAAAACCTAAACAGTAATTTTAATGTTGTCATTGGACACAGCTAAACATGTTTGGGGAAGCCAACATCATCCACTAAGACACATAACAAATCAATGTTCAAAGTGGGGAAAAAAATGCTGGAACTTTGCCATGCACACAACGGCGCTGTGCCTCACCTGTCAAAATTATCCTGCTATATTAAACTCTACTGATACATATTTTTTTATTAGAAATATACAGACAAAGCAGATTCATTCAGATACTATTAATATAACAAAATAAATTAGTAACATGCATACACTGTTTAATTACCTACCTCTGTCTTTCAAAATTTGTTAGACAATGAAATAAGAGCATGACCGAAACCCACTAATTAATTTTTCAATATGGTGCCAGAGAGTTCTCTTAGTCTTCCAAATCTTCCTATTTAAAAATGCTACAATTTACAGCTCTTTCTGAAACAAAAACTGTAGTTTGCAGCTGTTATTTGGTAACTCAGCTCTACTCTACATGTGAACTTTGAAGTCAGCAACATTTATATTTTAAACCAATGAATTTTCATAGAAACACAGCAGAAAATGTTGGCCAAAGTCTACAATGCTCATTAACCTCAACTGCTTCAGTCTGCGCCTATTACTGCTCACAACCACAACAGCAAGGTAAAAACCAGATACTTCTGAAGTCTTAAATCTTGACAAATATTAATACTGTAATTTTAAGTAAGAGAGAGTTTTGGGGGGAAAAGAGCCAAACCAATTAAAAATTAAACTATTTTGGTCTCAATAATCCAGTATCCATACTCTATACTTTTCAGTACTCTCGTATCGTCTTCCTTTACTTTAGACAAATTCTCTATTCTTCATCACATAAAAGTCGTCAAAAATCCAAATCTGCTTGAGCAGGAACTGTGTAAGGGTTATAAACTTCACAGCATTTCACCAAACACTGTTACTCTCAACGACATCTCCTTACAATAAAATATATGTAAAATGAAAAAGAAAGTAGTCTAATTTAGTTTGCACTCACTGGGATGAGGAATTTAGCAATTTTAGATCCAGCAACAAGGGATTTTGCTGTCTCTTCCTTAGTGAGTTTACTTAGGAAACTTTTTAAGTTGCTGTTGTTTTGGGTTAGAAAAGCAGTCAAAATTCCTCTTGCAATGGCTGTGTTATCTTCCTTTATTTTTGATGAAGGATTGTTCAAAATCCCAACTCGTGTATGACTGCTTGTTTTCTGCAAAGAAAAATACAGAATAATACACAATTTTACAGTCCCATCTGCTGTTACCTAATGTATTCATATCTATTATAATGCTATGAAATGTCCTTAAGTACTTGGTTTTTTGCAGCTATTTGTCTTTAGAAAACATACATCAATGCTTAATTCAGAACCTCAACTAGGAGTAAAAATGGTATTAGTAAGGATTTACCTATTCTGTAATACATATTTTAAGTAGAAGATTTTTTTTTTTAATAGAACAACTGCCTTTGAGCATTCTGCAGAAGCATTTTTTTAACAAAGGACATATACGAGTGTTCATTTACAGACTTCAGAACCTGTTTTGTAAATGTTTTTTTCTGTTTTTCAGAAAACATCAAACAGATCATAAAATAAATACAAGAAAAGTTATTCACTTATCACTTTAATCTTAATCAGCAGGAAAATCTTTCACTTGCTAAAATCGGTGATGCCACTTAAATCTTACTAGAGAGAGTGATGATTTGAAGCTAGAATCAAATAGTGTCACTAACTGAAGAAAAGTTAAATTCTCTATTGCAATAAAGAATACAAAAATAAGGGATAAAGTCAGTGGTATTCAACATACTTAAATGGTAAACTTCAAACTGCAGCGCTTGAGAAAATTTTGTTAAAATAATTATTTGAAAAGCTTGAAAATGTGTTCTTTAAACTGTTCCTGAGAAGCATGCTCTCTCTTGCTGGAAAGAAGACAAGCAGCATACTAGGCTACATTAGGAGACGCATGGCAAGCCAATCAAGGGAAGTTCTTATTCTCCTCTAGTCAGTACTTGTGAGGTTGCACTTGGACTGCTGTGCGTGTTTTTGGTAGCCCCAGTGCAGTAAAGATGTTGAGATGCTGGAGAGGCTTCAGCAAAGGGTGGTCAGAGACCTATGAGGAGGCACTGAAGAAGGTGGGCTTGCTCAGTCTGGCAAAGAGGAGGCTACAGAGAACCCTAATAACAACCAACAACCACTGAAGGAGGAGTGAAAAACAAGACAAAGACAAACTCTTCTTGGTAGTGGCAAACAGTATAACAAGGGGTAATGGCCACAGATTTTTGCTTCACAGACATTAGGAAAAACTACACTAGCAAGGTAGTGCAACACCAGAGCAAATTATCAAGGGAGGGGATGGAGTCGCCTCCTTGGAAGTTTTCAGGACTCCTTCAGGCAAAGGTGCAGCTGACCTGACCTAATGATGGAAATAGTCCTCCTCTGAATGGGAGGCTGAACTAGATGACATCCAGAAGTCCAGCCAAGACATTTCTACTTTTTTTTCAAATGACATTAAAAATATATTAATAGTTTTCAAAATCATGTATTATTTATTAGCTGGAATAGTTAAAAGTGAGTTCCCTTTGGCCACTTCCCCTCCCAGATTTTTGCACAATTTTCTTCAAAGGCTGATGGCAAGTCATGGGCAAGAGGCATCTGTGCCAGTTCTGCACCTATCAGAAATTCTACTAGACCCTGACCCAACAGACAAAAGCGATTAGAAAGGAATAGAGAATCACTATAGAAATCAATGGACTTTTAAAAAATACTGTGTTTTTGTTTGTCACGAAACTCGGAAATCATTAGACTAAGCAGTATAACTGGAAATGAGGTTTAACTACTTCAAATCTATGAATTAGAATGGACATAGTCAATTAAACTGCTATTTCATAGAAGATCCAACAAACGTTGTTCAGAACAGCTTTTTCTAATGCTTTGCCTAGATTCTCCTCACTAACACATGAGGACTTGCCCAGACGGTTCTCATTTCCTAGAGCTGGGAATTATGGCATATTTTCCTCACTGAAGGCGGAAAATAGTGGAACTACAGCGGGAATATATCTGTCAAGCTTGCGTCACAGATCTAGCAGCCAGATAAATGAAACGTTTTTTCTTGTAACAAGGACTTGTATTGCATATCCCTCCTTGCAGTTTTTTAAGCCTCTTTTTAGGACATACTTGGTATCACATGCTCTCTGCAACATAGCAATTTTCTGATTCCCTTAGGATGATTCCTATTTCATTCCTGATTGTTAAATCTAGATGTTTTCCCAATTTCAGTCTAATTACTCTTCTAAACTCCCCAGAACTGAGGGTTTTTTTATAATTTATATTCATGTGACATTTACTCATATACTTTAAATTCTATTATTAATACTGAAGAACTTAAAAATAAGCAAACCCATAAATGTAGACCATCCTCCTAGCATATTAAAATACAAAAAAAAAGTAATTATGCTTTCTCAGAAGCATACGAACAGTACGTGGAAAAGTGGTCACTTTGTGGCCACAGTTATGCCATACGATACTGGAGAACACTGCATAATGGTTCACATGAACAGGCATTATTCACAACTTCCTGGCCCAGGTAACATGCTAGGTTACCTCATGGGAGAAGGTCTGTAATTAGGAAGAAATTCACCCTTTTAATGCACAGTGTCATGGTTTGTCTCCTGTGTCAGGAGTCCCTGAATCAAATGATCTTTTACAGGCCTG
The DNA here is from genome assembly GCA_020745775.1 of Theristicus caerulescens. NCBI lineage: Eukaryota > Metazoa > Chordata > Aves > Pelecaniformes > Threskiornithidae > Theristicus > Theristicus caerulescens. The sequence continues at coordinate 75,455,580 of CM036559.1, read as the reverse complement.
TACGATGCCAGTGCTGCAGGAGAGTAGAGCAAAATGAAAGCAGTCTCATAAGAAGTGTGCACCTGACCCACAAAAAAAATACTTAGATGTTTATTTAAGAGTATAATTTTTGAACATGCACAGTGTTGTTAAGAACGTATTCATAATAATTATTTTAATAAAAACTGCTAGAAACTCACCAGGTGTTTCAAGGCATTAGAAAGCAGTCGTCTCCCAGCTGGCTTATCAAAATCAGCAATAATCCAGATAGTAACAGCATATAATGCATCTTCATCTGAAAATTAAAGATAATCCTGCTTTACATTCTGCAGAATCTTCTCAAAAGTAATGAATAATGAATTAATTCTGTTTGAGATTATGAAGTTTATATGTATGTTTGACTGTTGACTTTAACTGTAAGACTACTCTTTGCCACATGAGAATGTGGGCAAAAGCCCCCTGAATTGAAATGAAATTCTTAGGAGGTACTTTATCATGTTAATATGAGAGAGTCACTAAAATAGCCAATCTATTGTCGTACCACTGAAACAAGACAGCCCTAAATAGTAAGCTAGCTTCAGTTAACAAGACCTGCTTTACCAGAGATTTCTTGTGAACATTTGATGGAGGCTGGTCATACAGCCAGAAATGAAAAAAATTAAGTAGTTACAAGAATGCCTGAGTTAGGCCATTCACTTTCCCCAGCAGCAAAGGGACAGTCCTTCAACCAAAGGCAGGACAAAACTTACCATTTCTGGACACAAATGGGAATATACCAAATACAGCCCAAAGAAAGTAAACTACAGTATAGGTGTATATGCAGAAAATTTCCTTTTTTTTCTGGTCTATAGCCTCCTATTGTTTATTCTTCATAGAAGGGCAATGATACATGAAAAATTCTGCAAAATTATCTGTAGAAGAATATCAGTCTACTCAGATCTATCATATATCTCCTAAAAGGTAATACTTCTAGATGGGAATTTTGCAAGGCTCTGGTGAGATTCTAGGAAGAGGTTATGATTAAGCATTGTTGGGGTCTAGAGAAACACACCGGGGACAGAGATTTGAAATGTGTATTCCAGCTTAAAGGTTATGGGTTTTACACCCGAGATCTGACTCTTAGAAATGAGCCTACAGATTGAAAGCCAGTCATCATTTGACAACTAGCCGGGATGTCCCTGTGGTTGTAGACAGAGAACCAAATATAGTCAAATAATTTTGTTCTAAAGAAATGTAAATATATAGCATTTCTTTCTAATAATGGAATAAGTAAAAACTATGTTAACACCACATAATAATTACTGAAAGAACAGCACTCTGCTAACAGGATTATTCTGTTCCTTGATGGACTGATATAAATAAGCAGTTTTTAATTATCTACTCCTAGATGTTAACAAGGTACAGACTAATGCAAAATTCCATGCAGTATTATGCCCCCACTCTTGTAATTATAATTCCTTCTAACTCAGAGGGAAAGTATTTGTATATGCAATAAGAATATTTTACATCAAAAAATATTTTAAGTGTACAAAAAAGCGTGAGTTTTAGTAAGATAAAATGTATAAATAAGTGATAATCCATCAGAATATATGTATTTTTTTCTTTTCTATAGAAAGACAAAGTTTCAGATACCAAAATTAAACAATCAACTAGAGGAAAAATAATAAAGAGATACTGAATGCTAACAAATAAGAAATAAAAACAATTCTCTCAAACTGTAGAAATGCCTAATTTTTGATATAGATATTACAAAGACTATAAAGTCTTGACTTGATAATGCTGCAAATAAGAGTCACATGAAAACTGAATCTACTCTTTTTAATATTCTCAAGCAAAACTCTATCAGTATGAAAACTGAGTCTGTTTTCAAAGCTACGAAAGTCTTACGAAACTTTTTAACTTCATGTCTGTAAAACAAAAAGCAACTAGCCATGACATCCATCCCATTTCAAAACTACAAAAAATTTAAAATAGCTATCCTGTTATTATAATTTATTATTTATTTATTTTTAAATAATAATATTAGGATATGATCTGGCTCCTGAAAGAAGACACTGGGATATTGGGAAATTTACTTATTTACACGGGATCCTTGGGCTACTTACTTACTTGGGATAATTTACTTGCAAATTTCAACAATTAGTACTACCCATATATATATATATATATATGGGGGTGGGTGTGTGTATATATATATAAATTAATATACCCTTTTTTGTTAAATACTTCATGTTGTCGGAAATTACAGCACTTTTATCTTGTGAGTCCAGAAAAGAGAAAGTAGGGAAGTCTTCCACATCAAATGGAACTGCAAAATGTAAAACACAAGTTAGACTTAAAAAAAGGAAAATTATAACAACAGCCAATGCAAGAAAAGTAGTTACCAGATGTGGATCTGAAATGTATGTATCTTCTTTCTGTTCCAAGAATAGTGGGGTTTATACGGGAAACTACATTGTGCTGATCCATAAGAAAATCCATTGCATTTATATGATCATTTAACGAACCCTGTAGTAAGAGGAAAAAAATTAAATCTGTCCTTCTATAGTTTCAAGACAAACAAAGACCAAGTATTTGTACAATCTTTCAACTGAGCTTAAAGCTTTTATATACACCAAGTTATGAACAATGTCAAGTCAAAAATGTATAAATATCACAGAGATAGTAAAATATCAGATACACATTTTTCAATGAACAACTGCAGTACATTCTCAGTTTCTGGTTGAAAAATTCCTTATGATTATTATATGCTTAGTTGATCCTTCAATCTTGTACAATCTAAATATACCGTTTCAAAACCATGACTGCAAATTAATGTAACAATGTAATTTCAGTTGTCATATTATTAATTTCAAGCCATCTCTTTATAAAAAATCTAATATATAAACATGACTCAGACAATCCACTGCCAAATATTTCATCTTGCGTTCATTTAGAAATGTTAAACATACCGTGAACACTGCCCTCTGGAAGAACCCGGTGGCATCAATAATCCTCTGAAGAATAACTGTCTCTAACTCTGCAGCATCCATCTCTTCTCTGTTAAAGGGCACACCATTAAACAGAGCTTGAGGCAATGGACCCAGGCCAGTCTTCTTATAAAAGGTTGCTCCTGCCTGATCATATCAGAAATATCACAGGATTAAACAGACTGTGGCTGACTGTAGCAAAAAATGAAACGAATATCAAGAGACAATGAACTCTAGTCTCCAAGCACTATTCACTGTCACACCTTCTCATAATAGCAGGGACAAAATAGGAAATGTTTGGAAACCAAACAGGATGCATGGGACTCATTTTTCAAACAGAATGACAAAAAATATTATAGATCTATATATGGGGTTTTAAACTTTTGCTTTATCATCTTGCTGAGAAATCTTATTTTATTTTGCTTAATATTCTTAGCAAAAAATATTAAGTAAATAACATTGGAGAAGGACCTTGAGACAGTCACAGTTTGAGGTGGATTGACCTAGACCTTTTCCCCCAAAGACAGCACCGCCAAAACCCTCAAAAGGCTTTTATGTTCAGAAGCCAAGCCTTATTTGATAAGAAAGCTAGTTTTTCCCAAACAGAGAAAATTCATTGAGACAAATAGAAACAAAGATGTACTGTAAGTAATTCCCCTTTCCTATTCTGTATCCTTTCATGTTTTCTTTCAGTGTCACCTTCTGGATGGCTACGAACTCTATGGCAGTATCTAGGCATTCATCTTTCTGTCACCTCACTGTCTCCTCCCTGATCTTCACTGCGGTCTCATAGTCCCTGCTCATACAGGTGGGCTTCCTCTTGGTGGGTCTCCATCTACTTTTCTTCCTTTAATATTCTCTGTGGGAAGCTTTCCTCCCCTAAGCGCATCCAGCTGTTTCCAGGGCAGATTCAAACTGCCCTTCTATACAAAGCCTCCATGTGACTCAGTGAGGAACAAACAGCATAAGGCAAACAGCACCTTTTTTCTGGCTGCCCAGATGCACCTTTTTAAAGGAACATAATGTATGTTATATAACAAATTTTAAAAGGAAATAAATAAAAAGGACGGTGTGTGTCAGAAACACAAGATTGTATACATGGTATGGCTGAAGACACGTGAAGGAAAACGGTATTTTTATGTGTTTTAGCAGAAAATTGGCTACATAATCAGTTATAGATAAAAATATGTCTTCTCTATAGCCTTTAAATCAAAATCCATAGCCGTCTTTCCTACAGGAAAGTATAACCAGAAAGTACAATTAAAGGAACCAATGTTTCGCTTAGAAGACAGGCTTCAGCTTCTCACCCAGAAGACACAGGTAAACAATATCTGCAGTGTGAGACACACCCCTTGATATGCTTGCTTAGAAAAAAACTTGTGCTCCTGAAAGCAGCAGGCAACAGTAAATTTTAATAGTGAGGGTAATAACGCAGAAACCCTTTCAACATTTCTGCTAATGCCTGAAGAAAAATTTAACTCAAAGATACTCTGTTTACATGCTTTAACATTTAGCGATCTTTCAGCTTAGCAAATGCAATGAGTTGTGTACTGCAATATTTCTTACCACTCTGCTCTCAACATACCTTCCTCCCTTCATCATATTCAGAATGAACACCTAGTATACTCTGAACATCAGCATGGGGGTATTCGCTTCTAAGAACATCTTTCACATGATTTACTGTTAGAACATTTCTATCTTTCACTTCATGGTACATCTGTAAAAATTGTAACAGAAAGAAATAAGTAAAATGTTATAAATTTTCAATCATAATTTAATAAAAGTAAATAAACAATAAAGTAAATATAATCTTTTTATAGTGCTGTAGTAATTTTTATATTGGTATACTTTTGTATTGCTTTTATTGCTATATTGCAGTTTTTATATTGCTTTAGTAATTATCACCATCACACATATGCACAATTTTTCATCAGAGCACTTTCTGATTAATCTATTATTATACCTTTAGTTTAAATCCTAAGTGGCAAAGTAAATACACTTATATGAGCCAAATGTGAAAGGTTATTTCTCACCACTGATTAGAGAAGGAATCTAAATTCTTACTATAAACTACCTAACCATGGGTAGTTACCTGAATCTACATGGGATGAATCCAAGCCTGAATTAATCAGTGACACATTTTCCTCCAGTGATAATTTTTCCTTACCAATGCTATTTTATTTCATAGCATAAGATTTTATTACTTTCATCAAACATACAAAAGAAATTGGAAGTGAAAATTATTCAATCCATTACTTTTCAAATGAAGAATGGTACATTTCTCTCTATAGCGTTGAATATCTCAAACCTGTATTTTACTGATTCTATTTTTGTTATCTTTTCATTATATTTATCATCCCTTCCTTTATATATTATGAAACAAAGTATACAGAGGAACACAGCACTTTAGAAAGCACACTGTAAATTGGTATTTTGTGATCTGGTTATGGATAAGTCACACATGCGTGTCAGCTCCTGACACTTGTGGATTTCTATTTCTCTTCCAAGGTACTCCTAGTTACTTCAATTCCTTTCATCTTAAGCTCTCTGAGTTTGTCCATGACATTAGTTTCTAGGCACTGAACAGAATAATAGAAAACAAAAGCAAGAAAAAATGTTATGTATTAATACCATATTCTCTGATATAATTTTGCCTGCAGAATCTTCACATAGACTGCTCACTTTATTTCCCTCCATTCATCTCTCATCTCTGAAATTCCCGTGTTTACATGAACCTGCATTCTCTCACACAGAAAACCTGTCTCATTCATTAAGCTGCAAGCCTGGAATATTACTATGTTTTCTACACCCATGAACAGCTCAAACATGACAAAAAAACACCCTTATCTTACTGCATTTCACTTTCTACACTAGAGAACAACCAAGAGTTTTTCAAAGCCTATGGGATTACCAAAGTGATATTAAAACGCCTGTACTCCAAGAGATACAGAACACAAAGGCAGGCACATCACGTTAACACAAATAATACAGAATCATTTCTCACAAGAATATACTGAAAGCTGTAAGGTATGCATCTACCTTTTTACATTCTTGAAGAAAGCCTGTAGATAGGTAAAATGACAAGAACAAGTTGGTTTCCAGAGGAGGAAAATATTTCTGCAAATCATTCTATAGCACATTAATGCTATACATGTTTTTAATACTTTGTTTCCATGTAAGGTAAATGCAAAGGTATCAAGTTGTCACAAGGTAGCAAAATCCTAACTATACAGAAGAGTAGTAAGAAAAAAAAAAAAAAAACCACGGTGACTTCTTGTGAAAGAACTAACATTAGTTATCGAGGTAAAGGCTTGAGATGTGTCAGATTCCTCTGCAATGTAATTAAAAGCTCTCCAAAGAGCTATTCCAGCATCTTCATTTCCATCAATTTCTTCTTTAGTATTTAAAATGAAAACAAATCCAATTCTACAAATAAACAAAAAGAGATCATACATTTTAAAACAATACCAGTTTCACATACATTCTAATACTGACAGAGAAGAACAAGATGTTTGTATTCAAGTAATCTGTCCAGCATCTAGGCACAAAAAGCTGACAGTAATTAAGATTTCTGGGAGTTGTTAGGATTTACTCACAGCCCTTTCTTTCCTCATCTGATCAAAGGCTATGACATTGCTTACATTCCTACCATCACCTCTTAACGTTGAGTCTTTGTTTTATTCTGAGCATAATCTGTCTTTTATTCTTCCTGAAATAGGTGCCTTGAGTAGCTTCATGTAGGCATACTGGGGTCTTGATGCCCTGTCATCAATACCTGCCATTCTTACTAGCCTTTCTCTTGCCTGTTTTACTTTCTGGGGCTTCCCCACCCTCCCATTGCCATTCATTCTCCATTCACAGCAATTTTAACACATCTACTACAATTCCCTACATTTCCATTGAACGAAAAAAGCCCTAGAAATATGAGGTTTGAGAGGAAAAAAAAAAACACGAGAAAACTTGTAGTGGAGGTGGTATTTTGATAGTGTTCTCATGAAAAAAACCTGGATTGATCAGCCCATACTGTCTTTACAGCACGAAGTATAACAGAGATTTGGTGTTCTACAATAGCAGGGGAAATTCAAACGTAATGGCCACTTGTTTGCTTATACAAAATATTTTGATTAAATTGAGCACCATCATTTGCACATGTAACTCAAGAAGACGTCACTGAAACGTTTGGCACACACTCCAGAAAGCTCAGAAGCCCAAGTTATTGACGTGAAGATCCTGTTTCTCCTGTGAACAAATGCTTTGAGCAATGAGACAATCTGGTCAAACAGACTGCAAATAGTGGCACAATGACTAAAGCACAAAGTCTTTTACAGAATGAAGACCCAGGAGAGTTAAAACTGAAGATATCTGAAGTTCATTCCCTGCTGAGAACACATAAGGATCCTTCTGGTCTCTACTACTCTACTTGAAAGGACTTCTGATCATTACAGTCAGTTCCATCTTAGCTGGCATAGGAAAAGGAAAAGAAAGATCCTTCCATTGAGGATCTTTGGGACCGGCAAATTGACCTGGATCAGAAAACACTAGGCCAGTTTCTGACAGTTTAAGGAAGGAAAGAGAGTAGACAAGCTCCATCTTGCATGCCATGTCACAAGCAATAAGCGAGGAGGAGCAAGAGTACAAAAATTTCAAATGAAAATTTTCCAGTCGCAAGTGACAGAGCATGTGTACACCTATAGCTAGAACATACAGATTCCCAAGAGGAGAAATATATGCCTATTCATGAATACAGTTGCCCTCATTAAGAAATGAAGACTAGGAAGGTGGATTCTGACAGTAACCTGGAATTTTGTGAGCGCAAAGCCATCAGAACCCTTCTAAGGATTTCCAAGCCTTCCACTGTCTGGTATCAATAAATTTTCTTAGAACAATAGATACCCTCCCCTCCACCCCTGCACTTCAACATTAAGCCTGTTTGTATAATGGGAGAGGAGGAATGGGAAGACAACAGCCAAAACAGGTATTTTTATGAATCAGAAATGGAGATTTTTATATGAATACTTTGCTGTTGCAGCAGTTCAGGGATCAACTTCATGTAGTTTTCCAGAACACATCCTTGAATCATCCTGAATATATGCAGCTAATGCTACTCATACTAGGTCTGCAGCAAAATCCTCTACTATTAGCTGTCACTTCTCCCAAGACAAACCCAACAGTGCACAAAAAAGCTGCTCCATGAAAAACCCCTACGGAAGCAGCTATTCAACTTCACTCTCCTCTACATTTACTTTTTAGCAAACCTACAGGTAAGGATGTCCCCAGGTGCCAAACTGCAACCCAAACCACTTAATAATGTGCTAACTGGCTTACTCAATTGCAGCCATCTATGAAATACAGCTGTATAAGCCGCTGCCTATTCCTGACTACACACACAACAGCAGTGGATAACATTCTATAGGCAGCAGTCGGTTGAAAGCTTGAAAATAATGCCAACTATCAAAAAGAGGCAAATTGTAAAACAGAACAAGGGAATCACAGTCTTTCTAAAGGAGAACCACAGAGACTCAAAGCTGGCTTCTGCTATGCAAAACACTGTGCATCTTGCAAATATTTCCACAAAGCATACCGCTCCATCATAGCTGCTACAAGAACATGAGACCTGATCTCATGATACATGAGAGCTACTACAACAACATGACAATCTGCAACACTGAGCCCATGTTTCAGAAGACCTTCATATTTACAAGTGATAATTCAATGAGTTGATTTAGGAAGTCAGCTTTTCATGTGGATAGCCATTCCACATTAGATATTTTTAAACTACTAAAATGAAATCTGTCATATCAGTATAAATTTTTTTATACAGATGTTCAGGAGATAATCAGGTGTGCATCAAATCAAAGGACAGAGGGAAGTAAGAAATACAGCAAGTTTTCTAAAAAGATCTAAATAATAATTAATGCATAATGATGCACCATGTTCTACAATTAATTACTTCTCCCACTTTTTACATCTCTCATTATTGTAAATAACTTTTCCTGAAGTCCTGTGTCATCTGGGTGCTGTAGGAACCGTCAGCGAAGCAAAATATTATACCACAGTATAGACCCCATAGCTTGTCCACATCTTGAATACTGCATACATTACTGTTGCTCTCATCTCACAGAAGTTATATTAAAACTAAGAAAGTTCATGGAAGGACAACTCAGAAAACAAAACCACCTTTGGAACAGCTTACAGGCAAGGAATAACTAGTAACCTAGGGAAAGAGGGCTGGAGTACCTCTCTTATGAAGACAGGCTGAGAGAGTTGGGGTTGTTCAGCCTGGAGAAGAGAAGGCTCCAGGCACTTATAGCAGCCTTCCAGTACCTGAAGGGGGCCTACAAGAAAGCTGGAGAGGGACTTTGTACAAGGGCATATAGTGATAGGACAAGGGGTAATGGCTTTAAAACTGAAAGAGGGTAGATTTAGATTGGATATAAGGAAGAAATTCTTCATTATGAGGGTGGTGAGGCACTGGAAGAGGTTGCCCAGAGAAGCTGTGGATGCCCCATCCCTGGAAGTGTTCAAGGCCAGGCTGCATGGGGCTTTGAGCAACCTGGTCTAGTGGAAGGTGTCCCTGCCCATGACAGGGGGATTGGAACTAGATGATTTTTAAGGTCCCTTCCAACCCAAATCATTCTACGATTTTATGAACGGACTGTGGGCGAATACGGCAGAGCTTTATAAAATCACGACTGGCTTAGTCTCTCTCCCCATGAGAAGAACTACAGAGACAGTAAATGAAGCTATTGAAAGTCTGGCTCAAAACAAATCAAGCAGTTCTTCATACACCACATAGTTCAACTGTGAAAACACCTGGAAAAGGATACAGTGGGTGTTAAACTTTACATGAATCTAAGGGGAAAACAGAAAAGTTTATGGAAGAGAACCCATTGAGGATTGCTAGATACTATATCCAGGTCTGGAATTCTTTGATCTCCAAAGGCGCAAAGGCCAGGAGAATACTCAGGTGAAGTACCTGGTTGCCCTGTTCTTTTTATCATACCTAGGCAGCTCCTTGTGGCTTGTTGCAGACAGACTGACTTAAATGGATGTTTAGTCTGACCCAGTTTGGCTGCTCTTATGCTGTTATGTATTGGGAAAGGCAAACTAGGTTCTAGGCTATATTCTCCTCAAGGACTGAAGCAGTATTGTCTCCCAGGTACTGGCAACAGTGACGAAACGCACAGATAACTAATATCTGTCCTCCATTACTTTTTTGTCATTGAATGATAAAAAACAAAGAAAAACAAAACAATGATCAGAACTAGTAAAATTTTAAAGGAAAATGAAAACCCTGTAATTTATTGAGGAAACAAAAAGCCATTTCACAGGAAGATTTTAAACATTTAACATGGAATTCATCTTGCTGAACCTTGGATCTAGTTTGGACACCCTGCTCTTCTTTTATAAGCTGTGGAAATAAACAGGCACTTCTGCGAGCAATTAATTTTTTCTTAAAGTAGGCATCTCAGATCAACCAGATTCTTCCTCAGAAGTGTCTCTTTCTCTCAAATGATGACTAGTTCAGACTCAGACAACTAACTTTTAGAAATTCAAAACTTGGTGAGGATAATCTCGCTTTGGTCTTTAAGTATTTATATAAAAAAAAACCTAGGTAAAAGCAGCCTCAATTGAAAGAACTAAATTAAAAAATTCCGTCAAATCATGTTTTACTTACAGAATATTTTGCTTAGGATGCAACTTCATATGGGCATCCAGTGGGACTATTTGACAAGATAATTTTTTATCAGACTTTTGCAGTTCATTTTCCACACACTCAGGTATGTTATCCCTTGCAACCTATTTGTTTAAGAATACTTAACACCTGAGTAAGCTTAACACAAGTGGGTAACCAGTGCATCTTATTAGAACGTTGTTGCATTGGACTTCATATCTTTGCCTAGCAGTATAGAAGAAGAAGAAGAAAAAAGGAAAGCAACCTTCTTAAAACTTTTCTTCAAGACTTTCAGTTTTCCTTACCTAAGTGGTACGTTATGATGATAGAATAATTCTGCCAGTTTCATATAATCACCTGTATCTTCTTGGACAGGATCAACAAAAAGTACCTAAGACGACAAAACATATCATACAGCCAATATTTATTCTTGATGGCTGTTTTTATTTTTTTTCAGACATAAAATCTAAGATAAGAACAGAAATTTCCAAAGGAGCTGCATGCCCCAACTGTTTTCAATTTCCTAGAGCATTCATCATAAGAAAACATTAAGAGTATAAATGAAAATAACTTCAGAATTAATGAATTTGGACCAAATACTAAAAACAGGATTTAACCATTTATTGAACTTCAAACCAAGTGATATCACTACTTTCCTTTGAAAGACTCTGTGCCAATACTTTGTTTTTATTAATGAACTTGATATTTAATTAAAAAAGATCTAATGCTGATTTTTCTATCACTTCTTTCAACTAACTCTCTTCTGTCATGAAAACCAAACTAAAATAAATAAACAGAATATATTGACTTAAAAATTAATTTAATTAAAAACCAGAGCATTGGTAAAGAATTCTTCCTTCCTGTCTCACATATCTTTGTATTCACTCTTTCACTTATAGTAGCTTGAAGTGTAAAATCAGATCTTTCAGGCATGCACAGAATCTAAAACTGGGATCTGTCTGCATAGGTAGATTATCCTTATGCAGATTTAATTATGACATTGGTACCTTATTTATTCAGCTTTGCACTGCAACTGCCCTTAAAATTTTGCTAGACTAGCTGAAATGCAGCAGAATAATTTTAAAAATTTTGAACACTCCCTCCCCCTCAGATTATAGTTAAATGATATGTTGTAGATTTCTATAATATAGCTGTTATACACACCTATGCCAATATTTAACGTTGAATACATAATGCAATCTACTTCATATTACACACATCTTATGCTTCATTATAAACATATATTTTTATTACATATTGCTTGTACTTTGGTTGTCTTTTTATATACTGAACTTCATGTCACTTGGAGTGACTACATCAGTGGACAAGAGAAGAGCTCTGGATATCATCTATCTGGACTTCTGTAAGGCCTTTGACACGGTCCCCCACAACATCCTTCTCTTTAAATTGGAGAGAGATGATTTGATGGATAAACTATTTGGTGGATGAGGGGTTGGTTGGATGGTCGCATCCAGAGGGTAGTGGTCAACGGCTCAATGTCTGGATGGAGATTAGTGATGAGTTGTGCCCCTTAGGGGTCTATTAGGACCAGTATTCTTTAATACTTTCATCAACAACATAGCGGGATTGACTGCATCCTCAGCAAGTTTGCACATGACACCAAGCTGAGTGGTGAGGTCAACACACCCAAGGGACAGGATGCCATCCAGAGGGACCTGGACAAGCTTGAGAAGTGGGCCTGTGTGAACCTCATGAGGTTCAACAAGGCCAAGTGCAGGGTCCTGCACCTGGGTTGGGGCAACCCCCAGCATCAATACAGGCTGGGGGATGAAGGGATTGAGAGCAGCCCTGAGGAGGACGACTTGGGGATACTGGGGGATGAAAAGCTGGACATGAGCCAGCGATGCACACTCACAGCCCAGAAAGCCAACCCTATCCTTTTATCCTTTATTTTTAAGAAATGTGGCCAGCAGGTCAAGGGAGGTGATTCTGCCCCTCTGCTCTAGTGAGACCCCACCTGGAGTACTGCATCCAGCTCTGGAGTCCCCAGCACAGGAAAGTCATGGACCTGTTGGAGTGGGTCCAGAGGAGGGCCACAAAAATGGTCAGAAGCATGGAACACCTCTACTGTGAGGAAAGGCTGAGAGAGTTGGGGTTGTTTAGCCTGGAGAAGAGATGGCTCTGGGGAGACCTCATTGCAGCCTTTCAATACTTAAAGGAGGCTCATAAGAAAGATGGAGAGAGGCTTTTTACCAGTAGTAGTGACACTGTAGTGACACTGTAGTGACAGAACAAGGAGGTAACAGTTTTACACTACAAGAGGGTAGATTTAGACTGTATATGAAGAAATGAGGGTGGTGAGACACCACAGGTGTCACAGGACCCCATCATTGAAAGTGTTCAAGGTCAGCTTGGACAGGGCTCTGAGCAGCCTGATCTAGTTGAAAACGTCCCTGCCCATTGCAGGAGAGCTGGTCTAGATGACCTTTAAAGGTTCCTTCCAATCCAAACCATTCTATGATTCATACAATTACCTTTTGTAATTTAAATTTCAATTTAAAATCAACAACAGCTGTTTCCTTAACTTACTAAGTGGTATAGAATGCTGTGTACAGACGAAAAACTAGGCTACAAGACCTTCATAATTAGTATCCTTTGTAACTCAAATCTTTTTGTACCTCAGTTCACCATCTCTAAAACAAGGACAGTTATCATTACCTTCTCTCAGTAGAGTACTAAGAAGAAAATTCATTGATAGTAGTGTATTATCTATATGTAGCATGGAAAGGAACATGACAAAACTGTGTCCAAGTTCACTTCTGGAAATCAGACTAATAATCACATATGACTCACTAGACAAAAAAAGATTTTTCACTACTATCAGCAGACCCACATAGAAAACACGAAAAACATGAAAACATGAAAACCTATCTTAAAATAGAGCATGTGTATTTTTCAATAAATTGTTTGTCCATATATTAATACATACATTATGCAAAAAAAAAGTTCTCCAAACTTACCAAATTATATAAATTGCGTCTAATCTGCTGTATAACTCCAGGAAATGCAGGTTTTAGCAGTTCCTGATAGCTTGCAGGCCATGTGCTATAGCTGTGATCTTGTTCTATATTATTAACCCACTAAAACATAAAAGGCAGCCGTTTAAAAAACACACACTAAACATTGAGTAAAATAGGTATGTATAAACAAACATATTTTAAAACACATGGAAAGCCTGGAAAGAGTAAAATGTTTTATCATCTTTTTGAAATACCAGAAAATAGCTTCCAAAGTTAATATTTTTTTTCTTTTCAATCAAACTGTTCAGGGGTTTTTATTTGCGGTATGTAATAAAACTAAAAACAGATGGAAAAGGAAAAAAGACCATTTGTACTCTGTATCAGGATGTGAACAAAACCATTTTTTCAAGTGTGGAAACTACTTTCACAATACAAAGGTCATAACAACATATCACACAGCTATGTGTGTAACACAGCATAACAATCCTGTAAGAAAAACATAGTATATATCTATAACCTGCAGCAGCACTTTAGCTATATCAAAATAACTAATTAATATATGGCATATTTGTTCTGCTGTTCTCTGTGCAAGCCTGTCTATACTTGGCAGACAGAAGAGTGAAATATGGTTCTTTCAGGTGAAGAAAATTAGTATTCTAGTGCCTTTTCCACTGGCATACAACCTTTGTAATGAAAACTGTATAAATTTTGAAGAAGGGAAAAAAGCAGAGTTATTGGACAATTAGAAACAAAATATTTAAGTTGTCCACAATTCACTTATCATACTTGTAAAGTACATTTAGCAGTCTTGCACAATACGAAGATATTATGTAGCTAGATTAATTACTGTAAAGTCAAATTCTACAGCTATGAGTGTGCAACTACTCTAAGATACATTCCTCTCTTCTTTTAAACATCCTACATCTTAAGATTTTAATAAGGTATAGGTTAGAGAAAATCACTCCTAAAATATATTGAAGAAATATCACCCTCCAAAACATTTTAAACCGCTTATTGATATATGGTCTTATGCCTAGTATTTCAATTACACTGCAAAAAAAGATAGACTGTCTCATACATAGCATTATCAAATATGTAATACTTACTTAAATAAATGTTTAATTACTTACTATTATCGAAGAGTGACGAATATCCACTGCATAACTGTCATCAGTAGGATGTATATGCAACCTCATAAATTTACTCAGGATCTCCTCTTTGATTCCAAGTTCATGAAGGCCATGCATCACTTTTCCTTCCAGTTTAAGAGTCTCTAAGATACTTTTTCAGGAAGACAAAATGCAAAATGTCTACATAGAACTCTCATCATGACATAAAAAGGAAAAACATTTCAAAGAGTACTAACGTGAGGATTATTTTTAGTAATAAAAATAGTTTTTATGTTCTCCTGCAGTTAAGCGTTTAAAACAAAATCAGTTAATAACACTATAAGTATATGTCTCCAACTTATTTCAAAACAGAATTATAACAGATTATGCAACTCTTTTGTTCATTCACATTTATTTTATATGAAGGAATTTCATCCATCTTTAGTAAGATGTGGCAGGACAACAGAGTGGAAGGTTGCTTGCTGCATTGTCCTGGCTGAGGCAGAAACCCAAGCGGGGGGTACCCTAAGAGGAAGGTTTGCAAGTGTGTAAAGAAGCAGGCAGCAAGCGATGGAGACACAGACAAGCTCTAAGTCTGCATCATGGCAGAACCCTGAAAACAGAAGAAAACCCTGAAAAGAGCACATAGCTACATCTCTAGAAGACTCTTTCTCAGAAGACCCAACAGGACTCTGGAACATTTGTTGCAATCTGAAAATTCTGTATGAGAATGGAAACAAACCTGAAGTACTCACCAGCAGAACACATTAGGCAAGATGTTACAAATGTCTTTATTTCTGTCTTGCTTCATTTTGAATTTTCTCTATTCTGAAAGGTTTCTTCTAAAATATATTGAAATTAAACCTAGCACTAGCATTAAAATGTGCTATTAATATTTGCATCATTACCAAAAAAGATGCAAGTGACTCCATCTCAAAACTCTGGCTGAGAAAAAAATTAAGTAAAAATTGCAAGTATAAATGCTAAAACCAAGAAAGTTTAAGAATCTCCGTGGAGGAGAAAAGACAACATTTTGAGTTAAAAAGCAGAAAATAAAAAAATTGTAGACTCTGACAAATCATAGGAACATAAAAAACCCTCGGCCTTAGCATCAGTAGATTTACTAACAGTTTGCAGGCCACCAAAGGTGATTTTGAAGTAGTCACGTTTGTCCTGCTGTTGACAACATACAGAAGAATGCAAGGGAAAATGTTTACAGTTTATGAATGCTTGCATAAAAGAGGCAAGTCACATGCCAAATAATTTTACTATAATCACACGAACTGGAAAAAGATTTCTTATACCAAAAAGCATATTAGTTCTGCATCAACAGAACTTATTATAAAAGGTGGCCAGACACAGACTCACAAGCATGCCAAAAATAACCCAAGGTGTTGTGTATCTAAATTTAATGCCTGCAAGTTTTTGTAATTTGTAAGAAGTAGGGATGTGAAAGCACGTAACTTACTTTTTATAAAGTGCTTTTCCCACCCTCTTACACATACATGTTGGGTTCCTTCCATTTCCAAATTAATTTTACATGGTGAGTCATAAAATTGTAAGCAAATTAGACAACATATTCCAAGAGAAAATGCTGTTTTCGACTACTTATACAATGTTCATATTCAAAGCAAAACCACTGTAAGCCAGCATTCCCTCTAGTGGAGGACTTCCTGGCCCCCAAAACGCAACAGATTAGATTATCTATCACCATGAGCACAACTTCTCCGTTATTATTAGTAATTCTGTAATCTTCAAACAAAATGTACCGTCTTACCTAAAAGGATCATGAAAATCCAGGTCAATATGAAGGCCATTTAGAAATAAACGTGCTTCTCCAGGTTGGATTCCAAGTATTTCATGAAAATGCTAAAAAGTAAAAAGTACTGCTAACTTATTTAGGTATATGTCAATACTAACACACATATATATATATAAAAAAATATCAAAAAATAATAAAAAAAAACAACTTTGAAGTAATTCTGCAAAACAGACACATCAAATCTCTTCCACATAATTTCTTCTTTTAGCTGAGTGTTGTTGGCAAAGAATATTGACAACATACTTTTATGAGTGCTATTTAACATGCTTTCAATGTACAAATACAAATGAAAATAGCTGGTAATTCCCCCTCAAACAACCTACAGTGCCCCTACCTGTACAAGGTAGAAACAAGAACACATTCTCAGTGTCTGCCAACAGAAAGTGAAAATATGCACACATAGAGAAATACGGCTTGTAAGTTTTTGAAAAAATTACTCCTACATATCCATTCAACGAAGGGAGACGTTTCCTTTACATCTCCACTTGAAACCAGCTTTCTCAATAGCTTAATATCTTTCACAACTCCAAAAAATGTGTAGTCACAATTGTTATGGGGAATTAGGAAAGACAGACTAGAAACATACAAACTCATTAACAAAGGGACCTTGGAAAAAACATAGGTCAGAAAGGGATAGCATAGCATATCCTTGCTTTGCAAAGAAGAAAAAAAAATCCACACTAAACAAATACAAGAGGAAGGAAGTATTTAGGGAGTAACGTATGCCTTATTTTATTTCAGAGAGCTGGGAGGCCCAACACTGTTCAATCTATGGTGGCTGTAGCAAGATAAGTAACAGGAGCAACAGCAGTAGTTTATTCCAACTCACCCCACGAGGAGCAGTCAGATTTCCAGATCTGTCTTAATTCCCAACAGAGAAACGGAAAGCACAAAAATATGCAGGAAAAAAAAAGCAAGCTGAGAAAGATACATCTTTTTCCCATTTAGCTCCCACTTGCTGAACAAAATAAGTGTGAACGAAAAACGCACTTTGAAGAAAAGCACACTTAGAGCAAGCAACTCAGGCTGCGTATATTACTCCACTTATAAGCCTGTCACTGAATAAATGAGAGAAAATGGGAAAATATTGAAAGCGATATTATTTCTTTAAAGTAGCGTGGTTACTTTCACACAGTTAAATGTAAGTAAACTCAAAGCTAACTGGCTTGTGGCATTACAAGTGCAACCCCAGAAAAATGAGACAACTGTTTACTTGAAGCTCTTTGTAATCCAACATATATGCATATTACTCATCATTCATTGAAAAGGTACCATATTCCTTGGTATATATAAATATTTTCACAACCCAAAACAGAAAGGAAATATGTAATGGCACCTCATACCAGCACATGAAAGGCAGGGCTCTCCATGAAGAAAAATGCAGCTGTGATAAGCCTGAGCCTAACACAGAAAGAATTTTTATGAAAGTCCAAGACCTGTCTCGGCCTTGAAAAACAGCTTTTAAATTTGTAAATTTAATTTACTCTAATGGTGTAACCTGAACTTCATAGTGCTTTCATTGCTTTGTTGTATGTATATTTACAAAAGAGTAATATAATTACTTATGCTTGTTATAAACTGTCTAAACACATATATTCAAACTCAGATATAATGTGAAGAATATTGTGGATTTGGGATGGCTGTATCCCGCTAATGCTAAGAAATAAGCGGATTTTTTTTTTTTAGTTAGCTATTATCTTCCATGAAAATTTTAGTAGGCACCTAAAAAATGGATGTCAGTGGGCTTTCAAAAATGAGGAGCATAAATGCATGGCAGTAAGTTTCCTGTGGTCAGATAAGGAAAAAAGAGAGAGAGAATTTAATTACTTTCCTAATTTATAAAACTCACTTTATTCCCAATCATATACTCATATAAACTACAGAAATGAGTTTTTTTTGTATGTCCCAAAACTTTGGATTACTCTGGCCCAAGTGCAGGACTTCATGTTTATCTTTGTTAAACCTCATGCAACCATTAAAACAAAAACTAGAAGTAGCAGCTGGTGTCTGACATATACATTTTTCCTATCACAGCTTCACACAGAATTACACACCCTCCCAAGGTCTCACTCTACACATCCCTTCTAAGCAGCCAAAATTCATACATGGCTGACAATGCCAAGTGCCCTTGCAGCAGGTGAAATTTCTGATCATCTTACCTATACAGTTTGACCCTGAGACACAACCAAAACAGGCAGATGGGACAAAATTAAACAGCCAGGCACACAGTGATGAGACTTCTCTGCACCAGGCAGAGAAGCATGCAAAGTCCTAGGTATACCTGGAATTTTTCTGTAGTTAGCAAATCCAACTTGGATTACAGTTTTAATATCAGCATTGTGCCACGAAGTACTGTGACCACAGAAAAATCCCCCTTAATGCCACTGGATTCAAAGACCGAACAATAAATATAAAGAGGATTACAGTCTCAAGAAATCTTACCAGCATCCTTCAGGGCTTTTGCACAGATCTTGTGAGATCAGCTAGAACAGGCCCTCTCCTTGAGGCACTAAAATCAGCATTTAGGATAAGAGATGTCTTACCACTATGGAAAGCTTACTGGTCATTCCTATAAGCCCAGATACTCATGTAAACACAGATACTGAGAAAGGCTGCAACTGGCTGATGCAGGTCATAAAGATCCTAATACTAACTAAAATGAATGCAATAACAATGAAAAAATCATCAGCCACTGCGTATTGAAATGGGAGTATAAAAGTTTTTCAAATCCTTCAGTACTGCAGTAGGAAAAGAACTGAGCTGAATCAGAGCTGAGACTCATCATACAATTTTGATGCTAGGCATTTGATTGTTCAGAAGAGCATCCATTTGCGGTAAGAACTTTGATGGAAGGAGTATTTAGGCATCCAAGACTAGAACTTAATGCTGATAATATTCATATAGTATTTTCTTGCTAACCTGTCAGCAAATTATTGCACTGGAAGTTGTGAGTTGTGTTTAATGAGATTTTATTTTTTCTTTTATCTATGGCAGTTCTTTGTCTATTTCTTAGTTAGGTATCAATTCATTACACCTAAATCATCACATGCCTTTCAACTTTTAATACCTTTATTTCCTCCCGTTGCATTTCCTATTCAACTTTCATTATCTTGAGAGGGAATCATCCAGTTACACACAGCATGAGATCATATCTCTCCTGCTGCTAGATGGATGTACTGCAGTTCAAGAACGCACATGCCAATTTATTGTGCTCTAGCAGCAGTGTTCAGGAAGTTTCCCTACTTTTATTCAACAGATTTTAGCTTTTAGCTGTCTAAAGGCCTGGAGCCTTTAGACTACAGGTAGGATGTAGTATGAAATCTAAACTTAGCACGATAGGTGCCCAAGATCCTCTTATAGTTAATGTATTTAATACAGTCATGGAATCATAGGATTGATTCAGCTGACCAACCACATAGATATCCAGTGTCATTTGTTTCAGGATAAGGCATCTTGGACTGGAAAGTAGAGGTCAGGCAGAAGGGAATGGATGTCCCAGTGGACGCATCTGTCAGACCTGTGTGGCTATCTTTGATAGCCTGCGGCATCTCAAAGGATATCAGAAATTCAGGCAACTCAATCATGCCCCACAAAACAACTACTGAGTGAGCTAAATTGTTTTTGATGTCCGCTGACGACATCTTCATTGTCGTACCAGGAGTTTAGATACCATATATATGTGCCTAAATACAGACGTCTTCATTTCAAACCAAATCTTAGATACTTTTCCTAATCCTTATATTTAGTAATAATAGCCATTTTAATTCCCAATATACCTTTATTTTTTTGCATTTTTGGGTAGAGGAGTAGTTTTTGATTAAGCAGTTGTTTTTGACTTTTGTGTTAACAGAGCTGCAATTTGAGAAAGACATTGTAAAGACTTCATCAAGAAACAAGGAAAGTCCTGTTACCAACACTTGTACTCTGGAGAAACTATGATCATCAGGACTTTGTTTTGCTTTATCCTGACTATAGCCCTAACAACAAAGAGATATAGGAAAATCCGTATCTCAACTGTATACAGAAAGCAGTGAAGCAGGGTGCAGGTACTGATTTGCTCCTTTGAGCAAAAACTATGGGACTTCTCACGAGGGCAAGGAACAGGAGGCCTGCATAATGTTGAGCCCACTCTAAGATCTCTGTGAAAAACCCAAGAATCAAACACGCACCCTGCACACAAGAAAGCTGAAGTGCTCAAGAAGGTGAACTACTAGGATACATGATATGTATTCTCAATACACCAGTCCCACACGCAATCACCTATGGACAACAAAAGCCCTATACAATCGTTTGCGCAACCGTTTACAAGGACATAACACTGGAGCCTGTTGCTGTTTGGGCAGGAAATACTCAAGACTGGAAAACCTTACACTAGTTTTGCATGGTGGAGAGATCTAACAATTATGTGAAATTTTTGCTACAATGGAGAGGACGAGCTCTTTAGGAGAAGGCTGCATCAGTGCAACAGGGACATTGTTCACTTTCACTGTTTTGGAAGGTGGAAGAAACTGCAAAGGTATTCCCCTGGAGATATTAGTCTTGGCAAGGCAAGAGGAAAAGGCCTGAATGGATACAAAGCAAAATGATATATGGAAATGCTGCAAAAGTACAGGAGTGCTATAGGTAAGAAATAAATCCCTTTCACTACAGTGGTTGGTCAGTCTTAACACCATACGAAAATATATGTTCTGAAGATCAAGATGAAGGACAGTGCTATGGATGTCATTTCATGTGACCAGTCCTAAAAGCAGGGTGGCTAACATTTAATTTTAACACTCAACTTGAAAGAAAAAAATACAAACTCTGAACTGAGACGGAAAATACAACAGACATCATGAACTCGACAAACGCAAAGCGGCAATCTCAGGATATATCTCAGATCAGTCAAAATCACATGAACAATGACTCCTCATGTGACACTAGGCACAAAAGATGCAGTGCATCAAGGACGAAAATAGAACCACCATCTATCATCGACAATGTTCAAAATACCTTACAGAATAGTTGCATGCGTGATTCTGAGAGTGTGGAAAGCTCAAAGCTAGCATGTGCTGACTATAATATAAGCATCAGGCCTAGATTCGACACCAAAGCTCTAGAAAAATTAACTGATACCTATTTTGCTTTCACAGCACACAATTTATGACTGAACACAACACTCCATAAAAATTATTTGTCCTTGCCTAATTCTGTAAAATCAAAAGAGGTAAGGGAAAAAGTACCAGCTGAAAGTGAAAAATTTGAATTGAGTATTTTGATGTTATTTATTTAGTAAAAGATGTTTAGAACAATTAGCTCTTTTTCTCTGATAGAAACCATGTGAAAGTTGCTACACTAAAAAATCTCCAAAAGCAGTAATATGATAGTAACTCAAATGTCCACTTGAAGAAATAAAAACAAACCTTCTGATTTTCTTCTATTTCATTTCGCATTTTCTTGTCTACAGGCATTCTGGTCAGTGATCTGTAAAAATAAAATATTGGTATCACTCAACCACTGTATTTTTAAAAATGCATTAAATAATGTGAAATATGTATTTTAATACCATATCCAATGCACTGTAATTGAAGAATGCTGTAATTAAGACTTAAAAAGAAGAGTAATGCACTGTCATAAATAAATATTTTATTTTCAAAACAAATATTTTGTTCTGCGTTACTCTAGTAAACCCAGGTTTCAAATTTACACTATGTTTTGTTGAAGTAATATTATCAGCATATTTTTTACCACTCTCAATTTTTCCTTTTTTTTTTTTTTTTTTCTGGAAAATAGCATGTATATTATAAAAAAGTAAGTTGTTTGATCATCTAAATTATTACCTAAATAAATGCCATGTTTGTATATTTTAAGTTAATGTTACTAACTCCATGCTACTCAACATTACAGCACAGGCAGCCAAGGATACAACTTGATGTTTTGGCCACAGGCAAAGAAAATATGCAAAGAATGAGCACTTTAAAATTAGCTGAGCTTAGAAAAGAGATTTACAGATTGAGACCCTTGAAAATGTTAAGTATTCACAGACAGTCAAAATTTTAGTTTCCTTAGTCATTCTACCTTTAGAAGATAATCCATAGATTTGTCTTTTTTACCTTTCAAGAACATTGTGGAAGACTATTTTAACTTCCTCTGCCACAATGTATTGTATGTGAGGTTTATGATTACTAGGCTATCATAAAATACTCTCAGAGGCAAATTAATCTCTCCATGTTTCAAGAAACACTGAACCATATTAACCTAAACCTGGTTCTCCCAATAAATACCAAAATAAATACTCTAGTTGCCTACATAAATATTTTTTTCAAAACATGATTGTACATGTTTTAGCAAATCTATATGGGGCTTTAAGAAAAACTGGAGTCATCTTAAACCTGAAAGTTAACTAAACAAACTGAGAATGATCCTACTAAGCTAACTTCAATACTTATGGATAATAAAGCAGTTATTAAATAATACAAATCCTCACCTCCTCCCCAAAAGAAACTGATTTAGAATAGATCTTGCAAGTAAACTCCACATTTTTCACAATATAAATATTTTTATATTTATAAAGAAATAAGACATAAAATCAGTTTACTCCAAATAAATATTCAAGCTTTCCAGGCAATCAAAGAGACTACTTGTTAAGTGCAAACAATATGATTTCCAAGCTGTGTTTATAAATATTACACAATTCATCACAGCTAAATACCCTTTTTCCATTCACCCTCTCTAAATATTCTGGCAGATTATTTTTGTCACTGTGAATCGCTTCTGGACCACGTGATGAAAGGGCAACAGAGGATCAAGAAGGAGCTGTATTTATACCAACTGATACTTGCTGGGCTTTCCTTGGCTCAAAATGAGAAAGGTGTAACTCAAACTGTGATGTCAAAGACAGCACTAAAACCAGTCAACATGGTTCAAATATATTATCTGTAGTCACTGGAGGATGAGCTTAACTTGCTTATTGTTCAACTAATCTAAACTCTTTCTTAAAGCTTTTATAATCATACTGCTAGGTACTCTCTATGTACATAGAGAACATAGTAAGCATATTCAATACTGAGTAAATGTATCTTATACTGTACTATCTGTGTTCACTAGTTTTGAAATAAAAATTGTAGAACAGAAAGCAGGAAACTATAAACATTTCTGTTGAAAGAGAAACATTGCTGATTAAGATTTTTAAAAAATATTAAAAGAAACTGTAAGTACAAATAAAAGAGTGTCTGAAGCCAAGCTTTAATTTGGAAAAATGGAGAAAGATTAGGAAAAAACGCTATCAAGTCAGAAGTCTCAAAAGCTGACTATGTAGGAAAATGCTTTAAGGGACCTTCTACCAGCAATAGACATAATTCAGGAACACTGGAGAGCTTTTCTCATTAAAAGAATATCTGTAATTAATGGGAATTATTACTAAGAATTTAGTCAGCCAATGAGCAAAACAGCTACTTAACAGAAGGACTCCATAGCAAGGTGGAAATTTAATGTGTGGCAGTACTACCACAACCATTATTCTGACTTCATAGCAATAGTTTTAGAGTCCTGAAGTAAAAAATACTTTAGGGGGAAAAAAAGCTCTGATTTTTATCCTGCTAAACTTGAAATAAATAGTAGTAGGAATCAATGTTTATTCTGCATACATAGGTGATAAAAACTGCACAGATAAAAAGAACAACCTTAATCTTTCCAAATAGCTTAGAGTAGTAAGGCAGAAACATAAAAAATTAATGTGAAAATAATAAAAAAGCAGAAAGGAGAAGACAAAGCTGGCCCAACGTTAGCAAGGAAGTAAAATATTTATCAACAAAAGGTAAGCTTTACTGATAGCTTTTTGGTAATAAGAAAGCAATACATTAAAGAATTGTTAACTAGCTCCTCGTCTATGCACGGCAGTTGACAACACAGGATTCTAGCAAGATTTTAAAGAGAAAGTGTGGTCAGTCCTCGAGAAGGACATCCTAGGAATTTGAGGTCACAAGTGTAGAAGTACCTGTGAAAGACATCTGTTCATTTTGAGTTCAGTCATTTGTTCAATTTGTTCAGAGCTTCACAAAGTTTTATGCATGTTTTTCTAAATATTAAGTGCTAAGGACTCACTAAAGAGAAACACTTTACTGTCTGAAAGTAAATGGATACTGTTTATCATTCTACATGATGTAGGAATGTTCTTGTATGACCTTAAGGTTGCAATATTTTCTATCGCATAATTTTATGCACTTTTATTCTTACCTGGAAGAACATGTAGCTATGTAGTACTGCATATCAGGGCGGGGGGGGAAGGAAACTTTTCACATGTTCATAATGTTAACATTCATGAATGATAAATGAATAGCAAGAAACAGAGTATTATAATTTTTATTATTGCATTCTTAAATAATAGATAATTATGACACATATACAACAAAACAAAGATGAAAAATACCCTATAAAATGTATTATCAAAATGTTGCTATGACATATATCAGTTGTTACACTGTCTACATCTCCTGGCATTTTGCAAAATCTACCTCAACCTAACCTTTTCAACTGGAAATACTGAGACACAAAAATGCAGGTTATAAACTAGAAAGTGAAAGAAACTTCCAGAGGAATGGGATATTTCTTTTTTATGGTCTAAGGAACCGCTCAATTTTTCAGGAACTTATAATATTTAATTTTTATTTTCATAACTATAGTTCTAAGATTTTTATACAGCCTTTTCAAACCAAAATTTGCATAATTAAAAATGGTTGTTTTCATATCTAAACTGTGTGAAATTTAAACAATTTTAAAATACTACTATAATAATGATGAGTTATCTAAAGTGATTAAGCAGTATCTTTTAATTTCCTGTTTATTCTAGGTTTTGGTTTTTTTTTTCCAAACTAGTATTTTTGACTCAGCAGGTTAAGCATGATTAGATTATTAAGGAAATATATTTTGTGCACTGTTTGTACACAATGCCCCTTTGATTTAAGTTTGTTGTCAATGCAGACCTACTAAATTTAAATTATTTAAATATTTGTAATCTCTCATGTTAAAAATAACATACTAGACTAGCATATCAGAATAAATCATCCAGGACAGAACTGCAATTCCCCTTTTAATAATTCTAAAGTCTTTTATACTTTTACTCACAAAAATAAAATGTTTAAAGAGGAGGTAAACTGTGCTCTAATGCCACAAATACACGGTGGGAGTCAGAGTGGGATGTAACAATTTAATGACTTTTTAAACCAACTATTTAAATGTCACCTAGCATACTTCAAACTGACTTTTTCCTGTCCTTTAAAGAACAGAACTGGCCTTGCAGTTCAATATTATGTACATTTCCACTATCTTTAATGGAAAACTACATTTTCTGATTGCTAATCTAAATGTAAACTTGTACCTTACTATTTCATAATAATTATGTTGCAGGCATTTAAAAAGTTATTTTTCTTCCTTGAAACAAGATGTTACAAAGGTAGTTTTTCCATTCCAGTATAGATTTTCTCTAACAGAAAATCAGAGATGACAATGAAACACTGTGATAATCAAACAAAAGTTGTAAAATGTGAAAGCACAGTAAGTTAAGAATCCTATTTAGCATCATATTTAATTCAGTAATTCAAGCAAATATTGCTCATAGGATTACATGAAGAACTTATTAAATATAAAGAAAAGCATTTCTCAATTACAATACAATTGGCTTACAGGAAGAGCAATTTTTAATATTAGTAGAGACGAAAATGTTATTGATTTATTTAATATTTATCTTGATCTTTTATTAAGTATTGTGTTATGGGAGACAGATCTTCCCCAGTAAGAACACTAACATACAGTAGCCGTGGCCCAATCTTGTCAGCAATGTTGTTCTTAGAACTAATGCGGGTGGATCCTATACCAAAATTTATTAATAGAATTTCGCTTTTTCCTACTGTGAGTAGAACTGCTATTAATTCAAACAGAATTTTCCACCTGGGAAAATATCACTCCAGTAAAAGCCGGGAGGACTAGGCATTCCACCATAAATGCCTGAAGGATTAGGATGCCTTCATGCCATCTGCATCAGACAGGAAACATTTAAGAAACTGATCATGAGCTCTCCCAGGAGTTATTTCTACTCAATGAAATTGCCTGGAATCCATCTAGCAAGCTGTAAAACATGAATATCTGACTGCAGGATTTGGATATAAATCTGTATTACTGTCATTAAATTCAAATGCAAACTTAAAAACAGTATTTGAAAAACAAGCTTAAATATCATACCTGGCTCTTATTGGGAAGTTCTGAGCTATGTCTTTCATTACCTTTAAGGCATCATAAACAGGGGCAGACATAATTCGAGCAGCTGCTTGAAAACTAAGATCTGGAGAGGGGGAAAAAAAAAAAAGAAATCACTGGAAATATTACTCTCAATACTGCCTACAATCAGAGAACTGTTCCATATACATACTGTCACTATTAACATTTTTTATGTTTCAATTATACATTGTAAAAGATTATGAAGTAACATTATTAAGGTTGAAAACACAGGCACTTAAAAGTTGGAAATACCAAATTCAGGCTTTTCTACAGAATTCTGTTCGGCTGTCTTAAGCATACACATTGTACACGTAATTTACAAAAACACACAATTCATCACATGGCATTATGCCAGTATCACAAGGGTATCATGCTCAAACCTAGATACACACAACCCACAGACACCCATAAGTGCAGTAAAGAATAAGATCTTCTCAGCTCCAGGACTTCACAAGATTTTCAGAGAATAGATACATTAAATGTAGAAGGCTGTTATTGAGCATGTGAGGTGTGCAGTTTTCAAGACTAGCAGCAATTTCACAGGAAAAGAAAACGGAGACTCATGAAAAAAAGGCCAATCTACTGTCAAATTTCAGTTCTCTTAAGTGTCTAGCATAATTTTTAAAGGGATCTCATTCTTCTCTCTATGCTTTTTCTCAGAATGAAGTAAATTTTCATGTATCAGGACAGTTTATAATTCATTTGCCTATTCACTGGAAAAACTACAATGGAATTCAGTTAGCCTTCTCTGGTGCCTAACTTGGGTGTGACAAATCTTGGCACATGAGACTAGGGATAACCCAATTTTGGTACCAATAGGGTAAGGCATTAATATACTAGGTGCTTCCATGTACTTTGGATACTACATCAGGGCAATGATGCTTCTGCCTCATAATCTGCTAGTTAAGACATTTGAGCAGAAACTGAAAGCCTTGGGTTATTCAGTTTGAGGAAAGCTGATGCCACATATAGTAAAAAGTGCTGGCCAGAAAGTCATAGAGGATGCTGCCTAGTAGAACTTTGCACCATCTTTTTGAAGCAATTAGGAATTAAAAAAAAAAAAAGGCTGGAGAAAAGTGAATAGCACACATTCCCAGTTTAGCCTGACAAGGTATACCTTGGCTAGAAAAAAAGGTGAGTGTGAGAGGTGCAATGTTAATTTGGTATTTCTTAATACTTTTAATAAAAAGTATAGAGAGATCACTGTTTTGAAAGGGATCTGAATGTTCTTTTTGAACAGCCACATGAGCTGTGATCAGGTGAAGCAATACCCAATTGCTGCTCCTGCTAGAGAGAGTGATGCCTCACCTGCTGTGCACTTAGGACATATACTTAAAATCCTTCATAAATTGTTAATCATTTCCATTTTATGCTGAACAGCTAGACTACGAATATCCAAATCCCGCTGAGGCGAATTGACATGTCTTTTATCTTCTTGGTTATCTCTGGTAAGGGACTGTCACTTACAGACTGCCCCCCTTGCAGCACCCTAACACAGCTGAGAGAGCAGTATAGGGCACCTTGGGGAAAAGATGATCCTGAGCTTAAAGCAGATCTCAAAGTATGCTTTGAAAGCTAACAAAGCACTAGAGATCGAGAGGCTGTTACAGATAAAAGAATGAGTCATTAAAGGGGATGCCACACTCGTACTCTGTGCATCATTTTTCACTATGAATAGTAAACCTAATTACTTACCTAAAACATAAAGGCTCTTGAAAGACAACTCTTGAATGGTGTTTAGGGTCATTTATAAATACAAGTATGCCCTATAGCTGAAGGAGTTTCGGTTAAATTTAGTTAAATTTTTACTTGGAAGCTAATTAAAGGAAATCAGAGAGCAGCTGAGCCATTAACTCAGCCACTATAATTAGTCATTAAGAATGAACTAGAGAAATCACTCAGTCATGTCAGGAGTAAGAGTATCAAAACAACTGCACCATAAAAAGAGGGGGCTGAAGACCCCCTGTCTGAAAAGGCTCTGAATGTACTTATCACAAGCCAGTACCAGTCTTCCTGGCACTGAACAAACAGCATCCCAATGCTTAACTAGTTTCAACACTATATGAACTGTTTGTTTGGGGAGCAGCACAGATTTCATTTTTTATTTATATAGCCATGACACCGCAGAAAAGACCACCACTAAGTAGAGACCTTGTAGTGGCTTTTGAAGGTAGACACTAAAGGGATCAAAGTTTCACAGCTGCTTCTGCTTGATCATCAACGGAGTGGTATTCAATCACATAAAAAAAATATTAAACAGACAAAAAGAGAATTTTCTTTTTATTTGCACAGTAGATTTCACAGGAGAACTGAAATGCAATGTTTTCCAATTTTTTTTAAATATTGGACCAAGATAAATCCTGCAGCTGAAGGGGAGTTTATTGATAAAAGACTGCAGTGAACTACAATTATCTCAAACAGCTAGTTTCAGACTGGAAACTGCTCGCAAGCACCAGTCAGGGTCCCAAAAAGAAACTGAAGTTCAGATGATTGCTCAGTCTCCTTCATTGTACTAGCATAAAGGCAAATCAGTTTTGATCAGGTTGTCCTCTACAACTGAAGAATGTAACAGGCAAAATTTATTTGCCTAAACTTAAGTGTCATGACATTTTAGGGACCTATTTTACAGTGATTTATAATTCCATTCAAGCCACAGAATGTCCTGCAAGTCATCAGCACAGAACCTGTTTAGAAATCAACTTCTACATATTTGTTCTCCTTTTCCACACGAAAGCTTTTAAAAGCATGTTCTTTCATTTGATGTTATATTAAAATGTATCAATGTGAACTCCAGTACACTGATAAAAGTTAGAATTTACAAATTAAATAAAACAAACTGTCTTAACCTGTATTTTGTCCTGACTCAACAGTCATGTCAAAATGATATTTTTGCCTGACTTCTCAAAAAAAAAAAAATCTCAAACTAAATTTAACATCCAAGATAACACATCAGGAAAACCGGGCAATATAACTTCTGTCTTTAAAATCAGTAAAGCTAGTTATGATTCTCCATCTTATAAAATGACTTCAATGCTCCTTTAATTTCTAGCATATAATACTGGGACAAGATACCAACACATTCTTTTTAAATACTTGATGTAATACTGGCTTTTTATGAAACCATATGTCTCTTTTTAAAAGAAACTTTTGTCATAATGTTGATACATCAACAAAACAAAGGAAAATTAAACAAGAGTACTGTGTTAATTCAGAAAAATGTAATACATACCCTGTAGTTCCCAAACTTTCAGCGGTTCCATGTTGTTAGTAGTTTCCATTAGATGTTTTTTAAACTCTTTCAGATTATTTTTCAGATCAGGATGCATCCGTCTACAATAATTTTTTTAAAAAAAAAAGACAAAATCAATGACATCCATCAATGTCAGCTTTTATCCACAGTATTGCTCACAGCTAATACTGTATCTTTAGGGTAGCAAGCAAGAATTAAAATTTTAATTAACTCTTAAAACAAAAATGAGGATTTGGGGTGAGAAGAGGTGATTTCTGAGGACTAAAACCCAGTTAATTAGAAGGAGGAGTTTAGTTGTTTTGTAGTGATCTGTCTCAAACCCTGCCACATAAATTTTGATGGAATAAATGAACTCAAAGAATAAATAGTATTAACACACAATACAGGTACCTGTATAGTTATTTTGCTATAGCATAATGTATACCTAACTGTATACTAACTGTACTATAGATTAACTGTAACTGTACACACGGTTTGTTGTATTACCTACAAAAGATATAGGCAAGACAATGTTGAGAACATCTTTTATAAATTAACATCACTGACAAAAATCAAGCTGCTGAGCACACAAATCACTAGTCAGACCTGAAGAAGAGCACGGTGCCCAAAAGCCTGGCTATTTTTTTTTTAAAACATAATTGGGCAAAGAAGTTTTGATGGCAAAGAATTCAGCCTGCTACAAGACACCCTTGAATGTCAAACAATCTCCATTAGATTTCTAAAGATTCTTCTACTAGAAGTATTGAACAAGAAGCAAAAAGTACCTAAAAAACAGACATCAAAAGCATTAAGGCTTTAAGTTCTGTAATATTTCATATTTTATTTTAGATATTAAGAAGTTTCGCAAGGAATCCCTCTCTCCTCATTTTTTAGCTGTTGGATGATATTAACTGTTGTTCTTTACTGAAAAAGACAAACATTGCTAATGAAAACTGATGTTCTGGAATTGAAATATAGTCCAGGTTCCTCAAAGAAAACATACTCAGCTGAAGGGAAGCAGGGGAAGCAAAGGGAAGCAAAGACAGAAAATTCCTTTTTTTTTTTTTTTTTCTTACTTGTAACATAGACCTAGGAATGACAAACATAGTTCGTACTCTTAGAAACCCCTCTATGAAGTAGCAAACTCTTAACTAGTTTTGAGTTCTTTAATTACTGTTTTTACTGCCTTCTTTGCAAATTTACCTTGATATGAGAGAGACACACACATATTTTCACAAACGCCAAAATAAGAAGACAGCTATAATAAGCATATCTTCCAAGAAATATCACTCCTTAACTCTAAGAAATGAATGACTATCGATCTTAAAAAACACCTTACGTAGCTACAACACATGCGTTTGGATTTGTTGTGCTACTACTTGCATTTTGAAAACCAACATTTTGATTCTCATTATCTGAAAACAGAAGTAGCAGCAACAATTTACTGTAGATACAAACAAGAAAACATGGTGTTTTTATGACTGTTGCCCAGAGGGAATTTTTTTACTTTAAAAAGAATTTACTGTATACATTCTAAGAGAATTAGAAAACTAAAAGCAATAAATTGAAATTAACAGAATAAACAACTGTTGCATCCTTACATTCACAAGAGATATAAAAAAAAAAATTAATCAGAATTTTCACCAGTGGCAAATAAAGTAATTTCCAACATAAATCTCACTTCTTCTATTTTTTTTTTTTTATTTTTGGTTCAGGTTCCAGAAACAAATGCAGCAGTTTAATTATAACTTATAACGACTCACTTTAATTTGCCAAAGAGAAATCCTTGGACATCACTTTCCTCCTCCTCCTCTTCTTCCTCTTCTTTTGTCTCGTTTGCTCCTGAACACATAGCACATGTAGACAATATAAGCCCAGAAAGTTACTGATGTATTATGTTCTTATGAATAAAACAGTTAACAGAAACATACAATCAGAAAGCCGTCATTCCCAGATATAATTTCAATTAGAATTCTACTTATGCATTCATATTTTGGCATCAGAATGAATCACTTTACAGAACTTAGCAACATTCAAATTAATTTTTAAATATAATTCATCCAATGGTTACATTTTTTATATAAATGAAATTGATATGGTTAAATAGTTCACTTCCCAAAATAGTAATTTCTCAGTTTGATTAAGTGGTAAGGTATAACTCTTATCAGCCAACTACTACCAAAATTTATGCTTGAAAAGAATGATGACTTTGAAGCGCTTGAATGTCCAGCTAGCATTTGATGTAAGTCAGAGATCAGTTTCTTTCCCTTAAAAAACTAAACTATTTTTTTACATGACTCAAAGGCTATTAAACCTTAGTCTTACCAAAAAGAGTTAACTCACTTTCTTTGTATCTTGTAAATGCCCATGCAAAGTAATTTCTCTGTGTCAGAATGCTATAGCTACCACTTTTTGTAGTAAATGTCTCATTTCAACACAGAGTAACATACCCAGGCACCAAATTCTATGATACAGCACATCTTTCCTACATAAGATTGTGAAAGTATTTCCACATAAATTCAGAAAAAAACCCCTCACCCCTGAAACACCCATGTGTAGATACTGTAGTAATTAGCATATTAGAGATGTCAACAAACAAAATAATTGAAGAACAAAGGCTAAATAATCTTATACTTATTGAAAGGAAGAAGAATGGGTTACATTTTGAAGAGCTACAGAAAACAATTAGAGGTTAGATAATGAACCACATCCTAAGCACAGCTGTTTACAAATGCTCGCATATATTTTGATGTCTTAGTTCCTAATGCCCAAGACTTCCTTCTGTAAAAACAAATTAAGTATAACCTTCAAAACAATACTGACTTTATAACTGAAGATTATAACATATTTCAATAGTATTTCCAATAAGATATCATAAATAAATAAAAAACCCACATACCTTTAACCTGTGCGTCATCTACTGCTTTATATTCTGTGCTCTTTATTGCAAGTTCTACACCATATCCAGATAAATACATTTTTCTAGAACTTGGTTTCTGTTTGATGATATTATTTTAACAGAACAAAAAATATAACTTAAAAAACTGTATTTATAGGAGATTAACAATATATAATACTGTAACTTTAAAACGTTATGACAGTCATAACTTAAATTCATCTTTCAATTTATGATTAAAAGTACAAAATACACCACCAAACATTATGCAAGTCATGTAAAGCATATTGGCAGTCCATTGAGAAGGTATGTAACAGAAAGTAAGGACTTCCTTTATCTCCTGCGGCCTCCACAGAAAGGCTGTGTCAAAACTGTAGTCCCTTCACCTAACAGTAGAAGAAGGACTAGAACAGGCAGAGCTGGTAGCACCCTATACAATTATTGATACCTCACAATTCACATTTTAAACTGTCATTAATTTCTTTGTAATTTTGCCAGGCTTCAGTGTGTTAGGAGGAAATTCTCTATTTCTGCTTCAGGCTGATTCTTTCAAAGAGTTTTGATTAAAGAGTTAATCACTATATGCAATGAGAATTTAGCAAGAACTGCTAAAAACAGGTTGCCACTTATTAAGAACAACAAGTATTTCTAACTTTGGAGTGGAAGTTTGACATTCAATAGTGTAATTACTCAGAGCATACTTATTTCTGAAAATGTGTCCTAATTTGCCGAAAATGTATGAAAATCTCCTTTCCAAAATGCAATTTGCATATGCACAGCCGCAATTCTTGAAAGCCTTTCAGCTTTAGCTTACAATTTCTAAGAACCATTCTGTACCGAGAATCCTCCAGGCCACAACTGAAAACCCAGCAGGGCTGGGGGTGTTCTCTGTTGGTCCTCTAAGCAAATCTCAATGCAGAGAGCACTGCACTCTAAGCAGTCTCAGTGATACTGGCAAAAAAACCTATGACAGCAGAAAGACTGTACCTCTTCTG
Source organism: Theristicus caerulescens (assembly GCA_020745775.1). Taxonomy (NCBI): domain Eukaryota; kingdom Metazoa; phylum Chordata; class Aves; order Pelecaniformes; family Threskiornithidae; genus Theristicus; species Theristicus caerulescens. The sequence goes on along the minus strand of CM036559.1, from coordinate 75,421,674 downwards.
CTCTCAATGCTCCCTCTTCTGGCATTTAATGCAAAGAAGGATGGAGAATCCACCTCAGTGGGAACCAAAGAATAAAAATGGATGTTGTGAGGAAGAAGGACAAGGAGCAGGCTGAAGAAAGAGGAAGTACAGGGAGGAAGACAACAGGCATTTGCAGGGACCATGGTGCATGTCAGAGCAAGGAGGCTGTAGGTATTTAATTGGGAAAAAAGTGCATAAAAGAAGAACAGAAAGTTCAGTAAAAACTATACCCCTAAACAACTTAGAATTTAAGACTGGTTTCCTCCAATTCTCTATTTCATTACCGTGAGCAAACAACTCTAAGTCATCCGCAAACTATGGATCTCATCTCCCTGAAATTCCTGGTCTACATAAATCACAGCAACTTCTCACTCCATCAGATTATGCTTGTATTAGCTGCACTATTTAAGAGCTATACTTTGAATATAAATTACAAAATGCTTCCAATAACTAAAATTGAGGACAATATAGTTCCCTGTACTGGTATTTGACTTGTGTTGTTTCTTCAGGGGGAAGAGTAAGTTAAGAAAAGCATTCATCAATGTTATGTTTAAAATACTGATGCTGTGCAATGCAAACACTGAAAAACTGACCAGTGATGTTGACTCTGACAGCTCATGCTGCTCTACTGCAACCAACATACGAGATTATACTGAGAATATGTAAAATGATAAGTGATTGATTATCTACTCTAGCTCCCATTTTTCTAAATCTTGTTACGAGTATGTTCAGTCTGCTGCACCAAGATTCACCCAAGGTCTTCATACAACATAGAAAACCCCGACATACAACCAAAAAAGAGATATTTCAAGATCAATCAGTGATGCAAACAGTACTTGCATGCAGGATTAGATAATATCATGCTTTCCCAGCTTCAGAGTTTATATTAGGTGAATCATTTAATCTAGAAAGTTTTAAAATTAGAATATGTATTGGACATGATTTAGGCAAATGCAAAAATAAATGTAGAAAATGTGTTTTGTCAAAAAGGAAGAAAAATGAAGACCGAATACTAACAGTTTACTGAATCAATGTTAATTTGAATTGCATACCTGGACATAATGCCGGAGAACATAAACAATTTCCTCCTTTTGTGCCTTCTCAGATAAAATCTTGTGGAATTTGACAAAGTCTTTTGTACCCATTTCTGCATAAAGGACAACCACTGGGCCATCCTCTTTGAGAGTTGGGAATTTATGATCTCCCTTAAAAAGATATGGCCTGGGTCTGGTTTTAAAAACAAATAATTATGATATTATATATTCAGAAAAAAAAATTAAACAGTGGCAGTTTTTCTACTTCATAATTGAAAAAATAGTAAGGGCTTATACGCTAGAAGTATACAAGCCATGTTAAAATCACCACAAAATAATCATGATTGCTCACAAACAAACTTAGAACACCAAATTTTCAAATTAAAGTCTAAGACAGTGAAGTCAGCATCAACTATAAATAATTTTAATATATTTTATCAAATCACAACATAAAGAGCAAATGAAAAGCACAGCACTTTGAGATCTTGTGCATCAGTTACAGCTTGAGCCTTTTAATTTAAATGATGCATTATATCTATTAGAGATGTACAGAGTAACATCAGTGAGTAACAGAGTAGCAGAGGGATATTCAGTGAAGTCTGAGAAAGCTGCTAACACACATGGAAGCTAACTGGAGTTGGTTTAACACCATCAAGCTCTGTTAATTTAGCTGATTTTGCAGAACTTGACTGCCTACCTACTCTCCTCATTGAAAGCCATGACTGTAGAAAAGTTACACTTTCTATACCTGCAATGATTTCTTAGATGATTGCAAACATCTTTTGAACAAAACCTGGGAAAGATGGAAAAGTAACAGAGGATATGATTGAGTAATATACTCCAGGTGCTAATTATTGATGAGTACACTTCTTTTTCAAAGTTGCCTTTGCATAGTCACACTTGAAAGACCAGTAAAGTCCTTCCAAACCTCTCCAAGGCAAGCTGAGAAACTCTAATCCAACATGCACTGCAGAAACGTGTGTACTAGATGCTCATTGAAAAATCATACTGGCAAGGTGTGAGCAGAACTCCACATGCCACAGTTTCTGTGATGCAAAGCTTAGGAATATCTTCAATATAAAAATCATAGAATAGTTTATATTGCAAAGGACCTTTGGAGGTCATTTGCTCCAATTCCTCCCTCAAAGCAGGGCCAATTTCTATCAAGTTACTCAGGGCTTTAACATCAACACCCTATGTAAGCTTGGCAAGTACACAATCAAAGACCCCATTTGTAAGGCAGAGACAAAAGGAGGGGCCTGGTTTGAGAATTAACTTGGGTGCCTGCAGCCACGTGTCACAGAAATACCAGGCAAGCTTTTCCACTGCCATCACAGGACAAGGCAAAGTAGGTGTCATCAGGGAGTCTGAAACAACTCTTGAATAAGTAAGCTCTGTCCAAGAACAGATTCAGATTTGCCCCGATGAAAGCATACATATGGGATGTGACTTGTGCAACTTCCTTCTCACATCCAGAGAGACGAGAACTGCCACAGTCATTTACAGAGAGCTGGAAAGAAAAGAGAAGCTCTCTTGATTTTAGTTAACTAGTCACCTAGGTATAGCAGAAGAATGACTCCTGTTCTCAAAAGGTGGGTACAAAGTGCTGTCATGACTTTCTTGAACACTGGCAATCTCAAAGAAAGCATTTTATACTATAATGACCAAGCTTCCCTAAAAATTAAGTGCTGCAGTGAAATAACACTGCACAGGGCTACCATAATGACCTTGGATTGGAGAATTAAAGCATTCAGTCCTTGTAAATCCAAGATAAGCCTCCATTCTCTGTTTCTCTTTGACACTGAATAGTAGTGAGAAGTAATTGATTCTCTTGATCTTAGATCTGAAAGCTAATTTATTTCCTGCCATAAGAGGTTCTCATGAGAAGGCTGCCTGAAAGGGAAGGAACAGCAGTTGGGCAGACAAAAAAAGATAAAAAAAATACACGGATGTGGAGTTGAGCACTCGCTAACCAGTTACTAGGGTAGTACAGGCAACTACATGCTTCCCTATGTAGTTTCCAAGACGGGATGCAGAAGGAATGTCTTGCCTATATAGTTGCCAAGACAGGATGCAGAAGGAATGTGACGGGCAGAAGACAGCAGACATGGATACTGACAAACCTTCTGAGGTACTGATTGTTTTGAGCATAATGTGATTCCCATCAATGCTTCTGCTCTTGGCACCAACAGTCCCAGAAATCTTGGTGTTATGTTTTGGACAGTTAGCAAGATAAGCAATCCCAACCATTTAACCACTGAAGATCTTTTGAAACATCCAGAGCCCTTGAGCAGTCCATTCCACCTCCACACAAAATAATTCCAATTAAAGCCATGCAGTCTGTTTCAAGACGGCTGAAAGTGCAACAGACCAAATCACAGTAGCTGCTGCATAAAGGACTGGAAGAAGCAAAACCTTAATCTTGACATGCAGACTATTTGGGCTCTCCTGAGTCCAAAGTGCCTGAGAGTTCCTAGATCTCAGCCTGAGCAGATGGATCTGCACAAAATAATGCTACAGCCTCTTCTTTCTCTTCCAGTGAGACTTGAGACTATCATCCCTAAAAAGAGAATATTTCTAGTGTCCTCATCTGATATGGGGAACTTCAGGACACAACTGAAAGCCTAGCTTAAGTTGGCCTGGCTTAAGTGGAAGAGTCATGACAGACAGAAGACAAAAAATGAACAACAAAGGAAAATAGTTTGAAATAAAAAAGGAATCAATAAAACAAAAAGATCTCTTTTCATAAAAGCCACAGAGAAAAAGAATTACTGGTTTAGAAGAACCAACAGCAAGATGGCACACTGTCCCATATATTGTTTGTTCACCATATAGAAAAGGCAGAACACGAGCACAGCCCTATCTATATCACCAAGGCTAAACACCTCCAGCGTAAGCGAAAAACATCTGCTACCCAGAGTACAACTGAAAATAATAGTGGAAACAATTAACTGAAGGTGAACATGTTTTTCTCAAAATCTAGCTCCAGGAACTCTAAATATTTGAGTGACTCAACTACTTTTGGGGTGGAGAGAACAAGAGGAAATTGATAAAGATTTTTGTCCCTGCAGCTCTGATGGTTGTAATGAGACTGGCGCACACAAAACTATCCAAAACACAAGAACAATTTAATAGAAAGAACTTCAGTTTTGTTGTGAGTTCCTAAAGTTAGTGATTCCTAGAAGTCTAACTCTCTTGATTCTGAATACTTCGGGATTCTATTGTTTAGTATCATGATTCTTCCAGAATCTTGTAAATTTGGGGATAGTATCTCCAGAAAGGAGAATGTGCTGAATCCAGTTAACTGCTTTAGAAGAAGAGTATATTCAGACATTGTGATAAAATGTTAAGGTCTCATGATGCCTTAATATATGACCAAAAGAATTCAACATAATTTTAAAAGACAAAATATAGTACAAATAATTTATGTAAGAAAGTATGAGACACTTGTTAGGCAGAATGTAATAGTTAAAAATGGGACATTGCAAACTAGACAGTGAAGTGTTTTTGCAAAAACCTTGGCTATTGAATAAGTAAAAGACAATGATTTAGTAGGTTGTAATTGTATCAATGGACTTAGACGATACCATAAATCACACATGTAGAACACAAATTTGTTTTCAGAAGCAACCATCCCCAAAGAGACAAATTTATAGGTTTTCAGTGGTTTTTTTCTAATTTATATTTGCTAGAAAGCAAAATCCAAGAAATATGCCCTACTAAATCTTTCAGCTCTACATATCTCCATGAAGTAGCTGAGGGTATGGACACTAACATATATTATGATGACCTTGACCATTGCTGGAAAAAACCCCAAAACAAGGCTACATACAGGTCTTGAAAAAATAAAAATTAATTCTTTTTTTATAGAGATTAGATACTTTGCTTTCATTATTTTGTTATCATTTGTTATTTTGATAAGTTCTACATTATTTTACTTCACAGCCCAAATTCATTCTAGACTGATGCTAGTTTCCATAGGACGAAGCCTGCAGAAAGGCTTGATAGGTGCAAAGTCTGGCACAAGGTGAGGAAAGGCTAAGCCAGCTGAGGCAGACTCCTCTTCCACTCCTGTGCCAAGCCCTTACAATCCAGAAAACCTCAAATGCAACAGCACTGACTACGTAGAAAGGTCTGTCAGCAGAAGTACTGTCTCAGATGCATTAAATGTTAAGTTTGCATAGGGAGTACACTGTAACTTAAACTTGACTATCCCATACCAAAAAAAGGGAAGAAATACAAAATTATCCATGTGGTTAGAGGAGCAAAGCTCTATGATTTTATTTTAAAACCCTACTTCGATTCATAATTGATGAATTCTCATAACAGTAAGTGTTTAAAATATTTCAAAACCAAAAGTAACTCTTTTAAAATAATGTATACTTTAAATGGGTATGTCTTTAAATATCCAGTCAACAGGGATTTATGGGCTTGGCATTATCAAGTAAGTAGAACATAAAATTTCAAAATACCACAAGTATATATGCAATAATACATTTTCCTCTTTAGTAAACTATTTTTCCTCTTAATAACAGATCATTACATTTACCTCCTAGTAGCCTTCTTCAGCAGCTTTTTTATTTCATTAGTCTTACAGGTGTGCTTCTCATGGATAACCACAAATGCACTGCAGCCTTCTGGTGGAGGTTCATCAGCTGCAATCTAATATTTCAACAATTATACTCAACCAGAATGCTTTGATTGCACTTCAACTTAAACTCACATCCCTTTGATTAAAATAACTCAACAGCTGCCATTGAGTTGTGTTTCTAATTAAGCCCATTCAAAATTGGGTACATGTGAAAAAAGTAATGGAAAATATTAGAAGATTAAGACCTTATAACCTTTGTGAGATGTAGTCTATCAAATGCAGTCATACTCCAGAAAATGCAAGTCCATTTATGTTCTGTAAAGACAGGACTGATAAATCTCCTTCACAAGCTGAAATCACAGCCTATACTCTGAGATATTTTTAATTTTAGTCACCATCAGCAATCATGTTAATGTACAAAGATTTGACTGCTAACCAATAAATCCCAAACAATTAATGTCAATTTTTGGTTCTCTCTCCTTCCCACTCCCTCTGCCTTTTTTTTTTTTCTCCTTTTCAACTCTGTTCAGCTATTCCCATGTAAAGTGGGAATTATATGACTGCACGTCAAGGACTCTGGATTCACAAGCTGAAAGATAAAAATGAAAAGATATGGGTCTGAGATGATGATATTCCTCCAGAGAACACTTGCCAAAAACCCTAACTTTATTACAGCTTATTACCTTTCAGAAACATGGAATTCTTACTTTATCTTGAAGGTGGCATTGCTAAAAGGAGGAGGAGAAGTTTTAGGCTAGAGGCACAGTGAATTTATGTCCTCCTACTTTTTCATTAACAAAGCAGGTATTTGACTATTCTATCTTTCAACTTTTCAAATACTAAAATAATGAGAGATAAGAAGTCCACTAAGTAACAAATGTAAATTACTTGAAGCCAGAGGAAGTTTACTACTTTGTGAATGTCTGAATTCCCATAGGATTATTTAAAGCAATGCCAAAAAAAACCCCCCCACAACCTGAGCTTTAAAAATTAACAATTCCAAAAATTCTACCCTGAAAATAATGCTATCCATACAATCAAACATGAATATTTGTTCCTGTCAACATAATCAGCTTATAAAGCATCACCTTTATAAATGGATCATGTTTGATTCCAAATAATGTCAGCATACATTTTACCAAACTGTAATAATGAACATTCTTTACTCTGCAGCCAAAATACCACATAAAATCATGTACCAAATATATCAGATAATAGTCACCTGCTGAAACATCTGAACAGTTGGAGAATATGCCCGTATGGAAAGTGCAAACTTCAATAGATTGATTTGCAAATTGGATAAAAATTGTCCTGCTTTCTTCAAGATTAAATTGTAATAGGAATGCTCTGAATCTGTTGAAGAAAAAAAAAAAAAAAAAAAAGACAAACATAGTATTTAGCCATAAATGATGTGGCATATCTACCTGTGCTACATAATAGGCAAATATTATGTTAGCGCTGCTTGGCAGTTCAAAAGTCTTGCATGTTGTCCACTGATAATTGTTTCCTTTACTACCAATTCTAAAGGCCTAATAAATGCAACATAAATACAACAAAAATGAGCACAATAGCACTAGTTAACATCTAAATCATTTTCAGCAATATAAAAATCCACTCAAGACAATAATGTCTCTCTGCAGACCCATACAGGAAGTCTTGAATAGAGGTTATTCATTTATTTCTATTTGTCAAGCTTATGCTAGCCTTTTAATGCAAATTTTGAAGGTTACTTTCAACCAGCATTATTTTACAAATTATTTCCTCACATTTAGTCTTGGAACACCAACCATGCAACTTACATAAATAAAAATCTTCTAAAGGTGACATTCTTTAGGCTACTCTCACATACCCTATTTCTTCCTTAAAGATACATGATAAACAAGAGTATGAGAATGGATGCAATATGTGAAGTGCCTTTCCCCCTCCCTGCATATCTCGCCTTCTCAAGGCCAAAATTAGGACTCCAAGTAAGAAAGAAGGTGGATGGTGTCTGGGAATGACAGAAGTGATAATAAAGAACATTGGCTGGAAATAATTAACCTTCATTTCTTCTTCTAGAGGCATATTCAAGTGAATATTCTCATGCTGTCTTTGGACTGTGAGGGAAAGAAGCCTAATTAGAAGGAGCTTGTAATATTGTTTTAACAAGTTGTGAAAGAGACCTGTATCTGTTTAAGCAATAATGCTCACCAAAATTTTAAATCAGGCTGTATACATTGTACTATATGATATTCTTGAACACAAACAAGTTAGAGTCAGAGAACCAAAGCTGTGACCATACCAAGCATTGTGCACCATCCCTGTTCCAGAGGTTGCTCTTCCACAGGAGGAACAGCTGAAACACATGTGAAGCAGTCCAGAATTGCCAATCTATGCCCGCCCCCCCCGCCAATAATCTATGTTGTCCCCATGTATTTTACTTACATTGATAGATACTACCTGGAAACTGCAGTGATTCAAGATCTTTTTCATGTGTAATTCAAATATTCTTCTATAAAGGTGAAAATTTGGAGCAAAGGGAAAGTAAGCTGCGGGAAGGAACCATTCTAGGTGTCCAGCTTGAATTTATCTGTGTTCGTAGGTCAACACCCTATTTTAAAAGGTGCTCTTGCTGTCAAAGTGGAATGATCATCCCAGTGGGAAACCCCTTTAGGGGTCCAAAGTTGCACCAAATTTTTACACAGTGTGAAAATCATCTCACATGATTTAACCTGCCAGATTTTACTTGCCTCAGCTGCAGCAGATCTCAGAAGTACTCGTATCAAAAGACAAGTGCAGCAATCAAAATGCCATTCTCTCACCATGGCCTAGGTTCCAGCAAAACATTAGACCGCATACAATAGGCCTGCAGGCCACAGTTTTGGAAATATCCATTAACTGCTGCCAGCAGTTCTGTATACAATTTTCATAACTAAGCACTTTCTATCCTCTCACTTTCCTCTTTACAACCCCTAACCTTCTTTTGTTCTTAAAGCCTCTAGGAACTCCTTTCTGCCTTTTTCTCCTTCTTAAAATTCATTATTTAGAAAGGCTGAGTTTGCTGTAATTCACTAGGGAAGGGGGGGGGGGGGGGAAAAAACCGAACCCTAAGATTACAAGAGGGTATGATCTGCGTTTCCAGAAAGCTGCCTTCCCATAAACTGTACATGATCATTACTGTCTAACATTAAATTCAATGGACAAAAACCCCATCTCTTCTATGTTTTCTAAACCTACACATAGCTCTGGCAGAACTAATTTGAGATAAATTTGGCTTCACACATTCCAAGCAGTGAATGTAAAAAATCTGGAAGTGGCAAATACTTCCAGCTTGAAATGTCTTTCCAATAACTATACTTTCAAATTTTCTTCAAATTATCTCCACAAAATTAAAATTTGATCTGAAATTTCTGCCTCTCCACTCAGCTCCAAATAACATCCTATTGAACACAATGAAGAGTTATTAAATATACAATTCTAAAGATACCGCCTCAATAAATTATTTTTACCACAAGTCTTTAAATTCTTTGGCTTACAAATTCCAGCTGTGCTTTCACTGCTGTATATAAAACAGCTGACATTTTTACTCTGGAAGATGATTAGGACAATGATTATTTTAATAAGTAAAAAGAAAAAAGATAATTTGTCATGTGCCTTCAAAAATGATTGTATAACATATTGACAAGGTTACATTTATCAAATCATGCATCCACTCCTACTACTTCAACTTATATTAACACTGCTGGCTTCATTCAGACTAGAACTGTACTTTAAACTTCAGCAAGATTAATTAAACCATCTCCAATGCTATACGATCCACCTAATGCAAAAACATTTTTTAAAGTTTTTTACATCCAGAACTATGGTTTCAGTGTTGCAAATTATTTTCACATAGTATTTGCTCCTTAAAACTTGATAACTACTTACCCTCCAGGCACATTTTAACACTGTATTCTACGCCAAAGAGTAGAAGTCATAATAAATTTCTTAAGATGTTACAGGGAACCATGGAGAAACAGATGTTTCTGGTCATAAAATGCTGCATGATAGCATATTACCACTAAATTCATTAACAAAGTTGATTTAAAAATAAATAAATGAGACAACATGAATAGGATACAGCTCCAGATTTCAGACGTCTGAACGCATGTGTATGAGCTACATGTCTGTAAACTTCCATTCTAGCCAAGAGAGATATAGCCTAGCAGCCAACAAAACCTGAAAAGCTATTTAGCTCACTCTAAAGATGCCTAAATTTGTCAGCTGAATAGCTCTCTCAACTCCTGTAGCCAAATTGATTAGATTGACTACAACAAGAACTGAACAGCTAGCTAAGCAGACTCTTATTTAAACATTGACATTTACTATCCACAATCTACAGCAGTATCTCGCATCACAGGTAGATTAAAAATAATTACAGGGAGACAACCAGGACGGTCACAAAAGGAAAGTAAAGGTCTGTATCACACCTCCTCAGATCCCATGCACACACAGCACAAAATTAATCTTAATATACACTGGTGGCCTGCAGGAGAATTCAAAGTACTGAGGCACAGGAGGTAGGGAGAGTAAACATAAGGGACATAATTAATCAGAACACAGGGTGCTGCGATCATTATTTTGAAGGATGAGAGCATGGGGATTGTTCCAACCACATGGATGTGTATATCTGTATCTATAGATCAGCTAGGCAATTAGAGATCACAGGTAAGAGCAGTTCAAGCAATCACTGGCCAGACAAACCCCTATGACATTCAAGCAAGATGCCAGTAGAGAGGGAATACTTGGTTTCAGTGCATGATTACTATAGAAGTGCCACGCTTGCGAAACTGATTCCTCTTGAATCTTTAAGGTTGATACGTACATAAAAAATACTTATCTAATTTAGTTGTGAATAATGTGTAGTCTGCCAGATTACAACAAATAATTTGCATGATTGTGGTTTATATGTAATATAGTTATATTTTTTTCAGAGAAAATAATTTCCCTATTAATAAGTTTGTGTGGGCTGTTTTTTCTTTTAAATATATATTTAAGAGGCTGCTGAAAACTCAGTAGATAAACTGAACCACTTGGGAAGACAGTAAACACTCAAGTTATAATTAGTCGGCAGGGAACTGGCTACTTACCTTCAGTCTGTGTTCCTAAATTAACCTTTTGAGATATAAAAGCAGGAGCAAGTTTAAAATGCAATCTTCAGTGTTTTGTAACTGTGCTGTTTTTAATATGAAATTTTTGCAGCTTTGATTTCTTTACAACATACATGCAGCCCAAAGTAGCATCATCTGCATTTTCAAATCTTCCACAAGCCTGGCAAGTATGTTGCATATTAAGTAGACATACACAATGTCATCTGTGCTACCTAAAGACCTCACTCTAATTCAATATAGTGTATCCCATTATTAACTTTTTGATGTTTTTCATAGTATATAATCTCAATGATGCCCAAGGTGATTTGAGTTCATATTAAAAAAAAAAAGTTAAAACAACCAAATACATCACCAGACTAAACGCTTTACCAAATTCCACATACACTGTTCCTACCAAATCCATTAAACTGCCCCATGTATCATAGCTAAACAGACCATCACTAGACCTAATTTGCTAGGGCTGAATATTTTAAAGGAGCAAGTTAACAGCAGATCTTGATTTGATTATTCTAAATTTAAAATAACAAATTTTGACAACTGATAAGCAACAGATTGGAAATCATCCAAGGGATGATTTAAAAGAAAAAAAAAAGCCACCATATTTTCTTTTTTTAAGTTGCCTGTTAGCTTTAATACTTCATGACTCTTCTGAAATACTCAACAGTAGGTTGGGATACAAATCTATCATCTGATTCTCCTATAAACCCAGTTTTTCAGCTTCAAATCTAGTAATTCTTTACTTTCTATGAAAATGTTTCTGTTTAAAAACAACAATGCTTTTATCTCCCAGTTATCCATCCTATCTACTCTTGATATCATCCAGTGCAGAACTGAAAAGTCAATCACCCCAACCAATCCTTTTTAAGCCAGATCCTTTAATTTGCTCAAGATATTGTTACTTCAGCCTTAATGCATCACGAACATCCCTCTATGTCCATGTGTCTTGACATGCAACAGCTAAGACAGAACCCATTCCACACCACCCAGAGGACCAACTTCTCCTCAGAGGTACACTATGACACACCTCTCGGTAACTGTGCCACTCTAGTATTTCAGTATCGGTATTCTTCACTCTAGCCGACCATTTTATTGTAGACATCTAATGCAGACTTCCCTACTGAAAGTGGCTTAACTATTGCTGGATACATACGATGCTCATAATACTTCTATTTCACACTTAGTATGTTGACTTCAGCAAGACACTCTTAAGTTGGAAGAATCAATATTGATGTGATTTTGTCATTAAATAACCACTTTTTCCTCTAAAACTGAATCTTTCCTTCTCACCCTGTTCATAAAGAGCATTGGTCTGCTTGTATACCACCCCAACTACAAATTGACTTTTAGGAAAACCACTTGGTGCCAAAACTTAAAATTTTCCTGCATTATAAACATAGGAGTTTGTTGGCCATAATGATAAATAAATGTATACACATCAGTTGCTTAATATGCTTAATTTAAGTAATATTTTAGTACATTCTCAAGGTTTACCACTCCCAGCATCTAATACTTCATTGGCAAGATAGACCATGCAGATCAACCTACTGGTAATTTATTTATTCTCAATCACACAGAGTTTATCCAGGTGAAGTAGGTAAAAGTATGCAGCTAACAGCATATTTCAACAGACATCTGTGTCACTAAGAGTAAATGTCACTAAAGCTTCAAATTCCTTGGAAAGTTGGTCCAAGCAAGCAGACAAGATAAAAACCACCACAATCTCTTTTTGACTTGTATTCAGTCAGTCACAATTGTTGAAGCATGTTCTTAAGTTCTCCCTCCCATATACAGCATTTTGCCACATAACAAGGATTCATTTCTGTCATCTCACTGCCATTTCCTGCATGATCTTTCTACAATTTGTTAGCTTTTGACTATCAATGTAACATTCAATTTACCTGAAGTCTTTTCTAGTGGTAGTGTTAGGTCCTCACACTCATGCCTGAAGAGCTGCACTATTCTGAAGGAAATAGCAAAATGAAAAAGCCTTACCTTGTTTTGAAGCTTTTTTCACCTTGTTCATCTATTGACCTACCAAGTAGGTCTAATATCAACCAACCCATTGTAACACCTGGTTTCCAAATTTTTCATTACCATGGTCATTTCTAGTAAACTGCTCTCCAAGGTATCTTCTGGGGTGACTCACTTTTACGCTTCATTTGCTGGATTTTATGCTTTCTTATTCCCTCCAGACTTCTAACAACTTAACCTTTCATGATTAGACAGAAGAATATTTTCTTAATCCTATTTTGACAGTGATAAACATTTATTCTAAAACACCAGCATTGCTGCTAGAAAACAATCTGTATGCCATCTACAAGTATTAAACCTTTTTTTGGTCATTCTTTTCATTTTTTCCTTTAGCTAGCATTCTCATTTTAGTTAGTTGTGAGATTCTCTCCCCTACAAACATCCATCTTAGACAAAACATGAAGTCTGAATATCCTATAACCTCTTGCTGAGTCACGCAAGAAGGTAAGTGTCTTTAATCTCTACACTTCTGTTCCATATTATAACGGCAGTTCAGTCCATCTCATCTTCCTTGCTTTTAGAACTCCTCTACAGGTAGAGCTCCCAGGGGAAAATATGCTACAACTTTCTGAAATAAAACTAACTAGTAAGCAATAGTGGAAGCGTTAGGCTTTACCTGACTGCAACTAGTTAATGTGTTAGCTTGATGTTTAAAAGTTAAATACAGTGCAAGATAATATAGTAAAACTAGCATGCTGTTTAACTTACCTCCTTGCTTATAAACTGTTAATTCTCGTACAGTTTCCAAGAACTGCCAAAACTTCTCATTACCATCTTCTGCAATAAATTCACTGTTTAAAAATAAAAATGAATTGTCCATAGGTTGACTTTGTCCAAAGATGTACCACAGCAAAAAATCTTCAGTTTTTTAAAATAACAAATACCCAGCAACAACCAAGTGTTAAGTACTCAATGACCATCTAACATCTCGGTAGCATAAAACACTGAACAGTGGTATATGTCGGTTAAAAGAAATTTTGAACAAAATACTACCAATCTGAACTCAACAATCAGAGCTGTAAAGCAAGCAGACTGTTCTCTGATACAGAAATAAACGCAATTTTTCACTTTATTTTTCCACAGGTATTCCAATATACAGTTATAAATAAAATCAATTCAGCACACAAACTTTATTTAATAGTGGCTAAATATACAAATAAGAACACACACTCTATCAGGTTATAGTTTTTAATTAAATTACAGGCTTTTATCAATGACAATGTCTACTTTACTATGCAGGGGAGGTCCCCAATCTCTGGAACACTTTCAAAGATGGGTTAATCCTTACAAAGCATAAAAGGTAAGGTTTGCTTTATTCCAAATACCATTCTTCCATTTACTGGTAATACTTTGTAGTTTTGTGGTTTTTCTTAAGGGAACATCAGTTGCCTTTTTTTCCCCCCCTTATGTATGCCAAAAAGATCTACTTGCTAGCACGAGTGTACTGTAATCTTTACTTTGCAAGTTTGCCACTCCTTTGATTACAGAAGTTTGCAATTCTCTCTTTCATGGGAGTTCTCCAAACAGCAGCAAGTAAGTTTAAAAACAAGACACACACCCCCCCCCCCCCCGACTTTAAACCATACTGGGCAGGGGAGCCACTAATATATAATACATGAACACATCTGCACTCCCTATTTTGAAATTATGATTACAAGTTAACAATACCTTTTTAAAAAAAAGATATGTTTTACTACTACAGCTTCACATCTTCACTAATACCTTTATGCATAATTATTTCATTCATGAGTGAAAGTAAACTAACTGGGGTGAGATGAAGAAGTACTGTTAGTGGAAGGTAGGGATTGCGTAGATTGGCCCACTGCATCTCCTCAACCTAACCTGCAAAACATCTGAGTAGGTAAAATACAAAGCAATTTAAATAGCACACTCGAAACGTGGGAAAGCCTGTCAGCACTATCCATGAGATTTTACAAAGGGAGAAAACCGTTAAGCCTTATACCAAAGCAGTACTTTAACACGCTGCCTGACAGAGGGAGAGAGGAGAGAAAGGCAGCCACCCCTTGCTGGCAGCCCACCCTCCCGCTCAGCCCGCGCCCCGCAGAGAAGACAGGGGCCCCTCCCTCCCCCGGCCCCCTCAGCGAGGCGCCCCCGCCTCCCAGCAGGCAGCCAGGGCCGGCATCGTCGCTGCTCCCCTTCCCCGGCCTAACGGCCCCGCCCGGCAGCTGAGGAAGGCAGCAGGGGGGGGAGGAGGAGGAGGCTGCACGCACCTCGCCTCCAGCAGCAGCGGGGTCGCCGGCCACTTCGCCGCCAGCCGGGCCGTCACGGCCTGGGAGGAGGCTGGAGCCGGGCCGCAGGGGCACGGCCGGGCACACAGGAGGGCAAGGAGGAGGGCTGGCAGCAGCGGCCGGCCCGCCATGAGGAGCAAGGGGCGGCGCGGGGCGCCCAGAGCAGCAGCCTTAGCGCGCGCGCCTCCGCCCCGCCCGCGAGGCCTCCGCCTTGCTCCCACTGGCTGCGCTGTGCCGTTGCTGTTAGGCCATTGGTCAGCCCAGAGACCAATCAGGGGCCGACGCCAAATAAATAGCGGGGCTGTCCCGGCTCGCGCGGTGACACGCGGCGGCGGGGCGGAGCGCGGGCGGCTGGGCGTCGGCTGAGGGGGCGGTGCCCCGCGCCGCTCGCGCCCCCGCGCACGCGCAGGAGCGACGTTAACGCCCTCTCCCTCCGGCGGGGCTGGGCGGCCGCCTTGCCAACGTTTTGGCATTTCCGTTATATTTTTTAATTTGTGGGTTGTTTTATAAGCGTGGGGGCAGTGTGGGGTACCGTCAGGTTTCCCTTGTGGGGCTCTGCCGTTACCTCTGAGCGGTGCGCTCCCTTAGGTGGGCGCTCTTGGTGGCAGCGGCTGCTGGCGGCTGAGGAGAGGCAGGGCCGTGCTATCCCGGAGCCCGGACAGCAGCTGCCTTCTCTGACGCTCCCCAAACCTCGCAGTGCCTCTGCTTCTGCTTGGTCCTAAGTGGTTGTTTGGTTAAAAAATAGTAGCTAGGAACTTACTGACTGTGAGTAGCTTCATACGGAATATATACACACATAGTCACATATACTTGGTGCAAGAAGAGGGAATTACTTAATTTTTTTTTTCTTCCTCAAAGTGGAAGTTTTCCAAACCAATTTCTATTTTGAGTTCTGTTTCCTGTTAAGGGAGCAGCAGCTGCCCGAGCACTCACACCACCCAAGACTTTAACTGCTAGGACCGGAGTCCCTTTGCAGCGGGCAGCTCCACTGCGCTGACGGGCGCCCCTTTTTGACTCCTCGCTCGCTCACACACTCACCATTGGGCACTTTCTCTCCCCTCAGGCTCGACCCTAGGTTTCCCCAAAGCGGAGTCTCCGACATGACGTACGCCAGGTGAATTTATTGAGTGGTACAGCGGTGAAGAGCAGCTCGAGCTGGGTGCCTCTGGGAAGGGACCCTGAACAAAGAAATCCCTGGGCAATTATACTCTTACGGTCTAAGTTCCCCTCTCCTAATGTGATGGTTCAGTCAAATAGTAATATTTGGGTCTGGGGTGTTCTTGTTCCTTATTGGATCCTTTCTCTGTCTCCAGGCAGGACATTCCTTTTCTTATCTTGAATAGTTGCAGCTTCTGCTGATGGTTGTGGCTACCTTATCTTCCTGGTTTGCACCGGTTTCAAGGCCTTCCTGCTAGGTAAGGGTTCAACATACGGTCAGCGTATGTAGGTGAAAGTTCACAGCTTGCAGTCTAGGCTTCAACAGGTCTTTGGATCCTTATTTGAGCCAAAAAATGACTTCTACAACATTCCTACTCCTAACTTTTTACTCAGTAGACATGAGCTTTGCTGGGAAAACTAAGATACAGTTGTTCAAACCCTGCCTCTGTCTTCAAACTTAAGATTTTCAGGCTTGTGGTCTCCAATTTCTTTTTTATCTGTTTTTGAAATCTCACTAGTTATTCCATTTCCTCAACAAAACTGCACTCTCTTCCTTAGTTTTTCCCAGCTGTATAGCAAAGCTAAAAGAGCTGGTGCAAGTGCTTCTGAAGCAGTATTGTGGGATGTGAATATGGAGCAGCTCCAAGTAGTTGTTTGTTGGAGGAGGAATCCTCCAACTGTATTAAAAATAGAGGGTATTGCCTTTCCAAGGAAAACGGGACCCATGAAACATAGAACTTCAAGCTGAAACCTGGAATGTCTCACTGCTGCATGCACCTTAGTTTATTTTGCTGACGGTCACCTCCTGACTGTTTAAAGCTGCTGTGTGGATGGCAGAAGCCAGTTACAGCCTTAACCTAGGGAACAGACTATGGATTGTATGGTTTGTAAGTGCTCGGGACTGGTCAGTATAACATCATATGTACAAACAAAAGGAATTTGTTTGCCAGGTGTTCCCAAACTATGGTACAGAAACTCTGCCCAAATAAAATGACTGTACTTACATTCTGCTGGGTCTTTTATCATCTGAAAGTAAGATAAAGGCATCCCTGAGGGTCATTTGTATGTAAATTCAGTCTGGGGCCCTTGTGTTTGATCTTTTTTTGACTTATTGCCACAAATTTGTGCTGTTACAAGACATCAGATAATTCTTAGGTACCACTGTGACACATCAGTGATGCCAACTTTAATATAAATCAGTTGATTTAAGTAACCCTACGTAAGACTGGTAGTAAAGTCTTCATATACTTCCATAGAAATAAAAGCACAGGAGTATTTCTATTGGTTCATGTGTAAGGCCATTAGAAACAACAAAATTCAGCATCTTTTCTATGGAGAAAGACTGATATACTCTCTGAGCAGCTTTTTTCTTTTCCATTGACAGTTCAGGGATGACACGGTCAGAGTATTGTATGGATAAGTAAGTTTGGGCCCTTTGATTTTCTGTGCTGATAACCTATGTATGTGGCCAAACTCTTGCATCCAGAGGAAGTAAAAACACATGTGATGAACTGATAAAAGACACTTCCACTGCTCCCTAGTGAAGTTCAAAACGCATTTGATGGACTCATGCTACACTTGTTCTGCAAAGAATAGGTTATAGCTATTTTATATTGACCATCTACCAAAAAAAACCCCAGACGAACCCAACAATCCTTTCATGGTTAAAGGAGTTACTAGTGAGTTGCTTTTTGCTGTTTCTTCAGCCAAAACTGAAATCTACTAAGCACATTCCCCATGTATATACATTTACCATGCATTTTTCATAACTCCATGCGATACTATGTATTTGGGATGATGGATGCACCTACCTTACCCTAATCTATCAATTGCTTTTCTGTATAAAATTGCTGTATTACATTTTGGTTGATATTGATATTGAGGAGGCTGCTATTGTTGCTTAAATGTGAATTCTTAATAGCTTGTACTTGTTTCATCTTGAGCTGTGACAATTTATGATTTGCCATACAAAAAGATAAATAAAAGTTTATTGCCACTGGTTATGGAAATACAACTAGCTTTGAATTCAGTGGCAAGATAAAGTAGTAGCTCTGAATCAAAGGTCAGATAATTAATCTGTGGTGAACTACAGAAAATAGTTTGTCCAGTTTTTATCCTTTCTGCTTAAATTCAGAGATCTCCATGAGACAGAAAGAATCTCCCTCCCATAACATCTCTCTCTCTCCCGTTTAGGATCACTTTTATTAGGTGCTTAAAATTTGGGATCACAGATAGGCTAAATGAAGTTGGAAGGGACCTCAGGAGGTCTGTAGTCCAACCTCCTGCTTAGAGCAGGGTCAGCTCTCAGGTCCAATCAAGTCTTGAAAAATTCCAAGGCTGGCACCTGCACAACATTTCTGGGCAACCTGATCCGTTGCTTAAGATGCAGTTCTGATTGCTCCTCAGAAAGAAATACATTACCTTCCTTATAAAAGCTTTTGCATATTTATCCATCTTCTCTTTGCTTCGGTACCTTAGCCACAAAGAGCCAATACACCCTTTTCAAAAATCTATTTCTATATATTTGGACAAAGCAGATTTTAATGTTTTAAGCAGTGTGCAAACCTAGAAGATGGCGAGCAGGCTTAATCTTCATTTCTACAGCAGAATTTTATGTAATTAAGTATTCCAAATAACACTTGGCCATTCTTGTACGTACATTCCATATATATGTGAGAAAACCCCTTAGTTCTCTGAAACCGTTTTTCAGCAGAACAGAAAAACAATTACAGCAAAATTTTAAAATTATTCATATCACAGCTGTGCAAATAAGAATTGATTATCATAGCTGTTTCAGTGTGAATAGAGGAAGTGATTAATGAAGACTTCTCAGTAAGATGCAAATGTTTTATAGTATAAGTCATAGTGAGCTATGTCTATTTAATAGAAACAGTAGCAATAAGTGAAAATAAGTTGAGCTTCATCAGCATATTCAGTTAGCTGAAAATAAAACTTTATTTTTTAATGGATTGAAAACAATTTTTGAGCTGAAAGGCTCCCTTTCTCCCTAACTTGGAGGTAATGTAAATGTCAAACACTAGTCAAAAGATATACCTGTTATCTCGTTATTAATTGACAGCCTCCTGAGCAGCAACTGCTGGCATCCTTTTATCTTGCTGCGAGATTGCAGGCCAGTCTCTTCAGAACCTGTCAATGTCACTCTTATGTCAGGCATTTGAGGTGTTTCCCTGAAGAGGTTAAGGATGCTCTTCGTCCATTCCATTGAAAATAAAGACCAACCTGGGTTATTTGATTAGCATATCTCAATATAGTGGTATTATGTAATAAACAATGCAAAATATATTTTATAGTCTGTTAGCTCTTCATTTTGATTTACAGGGATGAGTAAGTGAAAGAAAAATTGATGCAGAAGTAACATAAGCCTGGTCTCAACAGCTCACAGGAGCTGCTCAGCGGCAACTTTCTGGCAATCAGAATTTATGCTGCTTTGCTATGCCTACACATGCAGCTGCAGTGACAGTAAATGGCTCTCTTCCAGTACGCTTCTCTTTCCAACTTTTGTGAAGAAAGAAAAGAGACTGAAGCAACATTTTGCTTTGTAAAATAAACATAGAAGTTACAGCTTCTTATTTAAAATGACCCACCTCAGAAATGTAAAGACTATACTTCCCAGGCCAGATCAACAACTTTGCTATGAATCTCTGGACATGTCTGTACTGTGTAGCGGAGGACAGTAAAATGTGGCCGTAATGGGGACTGCAGCTCCATTTGGATACACCGGCTCAAGTTCATAAGCAATGCCACTGCTCTGCTGTGCCAACAGGACAGTGTGGTTGTACTGATTTCTGAACTGTACGGGCTCCTACCATGCCAAATCTGAGCAACTGACTGTAGCAATGGATAAAAATAGGGCTTATCTTTAACGTAGCAGGTTTTTCTGAGTCTGACTGTGCTAAATCTTAGCTTACTGGATCAAGCTCATCATGTAACGTGACTTGGCACTTCTGATGCCAACTGACAACTAACAACCCTGGTTGTTAACTGGTGTGCTCCTATAATTATTCTCTTATTTACAGAACCCTGTGAGGTTCTCGGGTGTTGAAAAAAAGAACATTTTTCCTTCTTTCCCTGATTGTAACTTGTGAATCTGTCTACATACTAAGTGAAAGGAACACAGGTGATACACAGGTGATACAAAAATTAGCCTAAAATGTACAATAAGGCTATTAAATCACCATTGTTAATGATTCAAATAATAGCCACATACCTGTATTTTAGACATGGTTTGTCACATGAAAATGTTTGGGAGATTATAACTTCAGCAGATAGAATATTTATAAATAAAAAGTACTGAGTTGAGTATTTTTACATTAATTCATAAGCTGATACATGCAATGACGTGCCTCAGGGACAATTCTGGCCACACAGTGCAACAGCAGCATAAAAAAAAAGACTTTAGTCTGAAGGTACAGGTGCATTCACTGAGAAAATACAATATTTCCCAGAACAGAGGAGTAGGATTTGACTTGTAGGCCTATTGTGTATGAATCAAAAGGTGCTATTGCTACATGCAAGGTGGAAAATATAAAGATAAAATATCTGTACAACAAAGTATATCAGTGATTTTTCCTTTTAGTCAGATCAGTGAGCCGAGTTCTGAATCCTTTCCAGGATACCTTAGAAAACATGAGATAAGTTGGAAAATTAGCCAGTGAGTCCTGAATGTGCACTCAGCCAAGTCACCTTTGACAGAAGTGAGGACTGCAGAATCATGACATACTGTCTACTTAAAGCCAAGTGCAGTTTTTCTTCAAAGAAACTCTTCTATCCTTTTTAAACTGTTTCAGAATTGCAATTTTATTTTCACCTGCACAGCTTTATGTATAGGCTGCACAGCCCAGGGTCTCCCAGTGAAGGCGTATGCTGGGAGGCAGGGCTGGTCGAGGCAGCAGCTCCCGGCTCAGGCTGAATTACAGACTTGGCAGGGGCGAGGAACCACTGCCACGTGAGGAGGCACATGCTCCTGAAGAGGTAACTTCTGCAGTAACTCCCTGTTCCTGGCTGTGCATGGAGCAGTGTCAGGGCCACAGCAGAAGCCAAGCGCCGGGACCAGCTAGCTCACAGGCTGCGTGTGGCTGAGCAGCCGGCAGGAGAAATCTTGTGTCTTTGGGAAACGTATCCCTCACTTCCTACTGAATGTCTTGCTAGCGCACCTCTAATGCAGGAAAGAAAAATATAATGCACTTCTTAAAAGGATGTTCACCTCTGCATTACGTTGTTCTAATTTCCAGGCTCTAATTTCAGAGAGTGGTGACACTTAGGATTACACCCTGCCTTTCATGCGGCCGTGACTCTTGACTGGACAAAGCGCTGAGCAACCTGAGGTAACTTTGAAGCTGCTCCTTCTTTTATGCACAAGTAGAACAAGATGACCTCCACCACACTCTTCCAACCTAAACTATTCTGTGACTCTTAAGTGTAATTTATTTTAATTAAAGCTTTGTGTAGCTAAAGCGAAACAGAACAAGCCATGCTGCTTTATTGTGGAAAATACAATGGATTTGTTTCCAGTGGAACAAATTCCAATGCTGCTTTTCAGATTTTTCTATGTCCCATCTCATCATCATTTTGGTAATGTTAGTAGCAAACTAGTAGCTAGGTTTCTCGCCTGTCAGGGCTCATTTCAGCTAACTTCCCAAATGTGAAAAAGAATACTTACAGACAAGTCATCTAAAGTTATTCCTTCCAATAATTTATGCTGATTATCTTTAGAGGGAACACAGAAGTATTACTTTTGAATGATGCAAATTAATATTTTATGTCCTTTTCAGTTAATCTGAGTATATAAAATTTTCAATTTTTATGATTTATACACAAAGCTAATTACAATCCATTGTGAAGATAGCTTTAAAAATCAATGTAAAAATAACAGTTACACATAAATGAAAGAGAAGCAAAAAGCGCAGCCACAAGCTATTACACATATAATGAAATGGATTTATTGCTCAAGTCTTTTATTATCTTCTATTATTAAATCATTAAGAAAGTCCCTTAAGTTTAATCCAAACTGGAAAGACACATTCACATGCACATATATATGATATTCCAGGCAAATATATACTAAAGGAACATTGTGAGAATTAAAGCTCCCAGAAGAAAATGAAAAATTATGATTCCCACATCTCTGAAGTGAGCATGACGTAGCCATCAATAAATTATAAAAAGTGTACTTTAAAATGTTCATAAACCATGGAAAAGTCAGGAATTACAGTTTTTTAGCACTAGAACATACACATATAGATTCAATCCTAGGCTTGTAGTAGCCTAGCACGTTTCTTTGGTTCCAATGGTACTAGCCACTCAAAAATCCAAGGAAGCAGAGTCCCAGAGAAATAACGGGGCACTGAACACTAAAGTAACTGCAAGGTTGTGGTTTATATTTGTATATGAAGAGACTGAAATATGCATATTTCTGGAGCTTTGCACCTGTGTATTGAAGTGATTGCACATAATTAGAAATGTGATTATCAAATATGTTTTCACATACCGCATATAATTAGACTTACAGAAACACACTACATTTAGAATATTTTAATGTAGATAAACTTTGAGGGCAAAAATGAAGTGTTATTAACGAAATGCAAATTATTTAACCCCTAATGTGCTAGCTTCTGCTAATGGTATCTCCTGTATCCTTTCTGTTGGTAGAGGGATTCCCAGCCATGCAAGCTTACCGCAGTGGTGAGGTAAGAGCTGGTGAGATGTGCTGTGCCAGCTTTTTCACCCTTCCCTGGTGCTGCTGGAGCAGTGATGTGCAGTTCCAGGCTATGGGACACTGAAGACGCAGGAAGAAAAAGAAGGCAACAGGATTAATGCCAGATGCATGCTCTCTTGATGCATACTCTTTTGAATATCTTTGTCACTAAAATAAAATGGTCATGCATCTAGACAGATATTTGGCTAACTTCTAAGATGATACACAGGTATACATGGTAATCACATATAACTATTATCTCATCTTAAACTAAGGGAAAATTATGTTTATCTATTAGTTTGTAATGAAGTGAGGTTTCTGACTGGAAACGTTGGCCTTTTATTTCCATTTTCCATTGCTATTTGATCATGACTTCCTAGATAAAATGAAGTTAAATCAGAAATACGCTGCCTGTGCTGGTTATTCACATTTGTTAAATTGCTGTTCGTACTATGGTTTTGATAACTCTGACAGTTATCATAAACAATTTACTATATTAGGCTGATACACTTAGGCCTTCTGAAAGGATTAAGATTAAATGATAGGTCTACTCTATGATACTAAAGAATGGCAAATAAAATCCTGCCTGCTGGAGGCCTCGGCAAACTTTTCCAAAAGAGTCTTTCTAAAAGTCCTTCCAAAAGAAAGCATAAGCTCCCATTTTCTCCACATTTTTGCTATAAACTTGGGGTTCTCAAGTGTTTTATTAAAGGAATGCAATTATAAATCTCTGGACAACTCGTATCCTACTATTTCTTAGCAGTTGGGAGAGGGGATGATAATTATGTTAAAAACATCTCTATTTAAATAAAAAGGCTTTACAGCGTATGAATTTTTATGTTATAAACCTCAATTAAAATATTGTAATGGCTGTTAATCCCCAATTATGCTTGTACACAGCTACGGATGAGTGTGCAGGGCTGGTAATTGTTTTACAGATGAAATTCTGATGTTTCATTCACCATCAATGGTCTGCAAGCCACAATGTGACTACACTGCTGTGGGCCACTTCTGTCTTCTCTCACCAGTGCAATTCTTATTCTATTTCAGCTTTCCTTTTGCCACAAAACTATGTACAATGTTGGTAGTTTGTAGGTACACGCTTCTCCTCACTAAACCACTTCAACTTCAGGTGCCCTTAGGCCCCTTGTCCGAACAAGCTGCTTTGACCAACCTGTATTTTGATCTCCTTTTCTGCCAGCTGGAGAATTATTCCCTCATTTTTTGCTGATTCTTAATCTCAACAAACACTCAAGCAATCTTCACCTCAATTCTCTCTCTGAATTTACAGTTTATTCATCTCAAACCTGTCACAGTGTTGAACAATTTTTCTTCCTTCTCGTATTTCTTACCTAGTCATTGGTCTGTCACAGACAGACTGCAAGGCCAACAGATCCTTCCCTCTGCTAGGGGTTAGGGGAACTAGTCCTATCTTGACATTTGCTGCCACAATTTGCCATTATAGGTTAAAATTCCCAGCTCTTATGGTAATTACAATTCCTAGCATACTTTAATCCAAGATCATAAGATAAATTAGTGCTGTAGGCAGATGTCTCAAACCAAGGCTTCAAAATGAGTATGAGTATCTAACCTGTCATCTACAGTACTAGTGGCTTTTCTGCACTGTTACTTTTGTAGGTCAGCCAGATTTGAGGTAATAAGGGTAATTCCACTGCATTCCCAGCTGTGAAATAACATACATCCCTTCATAATTAAACCTGATTTGTCTCAGCATTTTCCAGAAGTCCAGCTGAACTTTTAACTGATGACAGGACCAGTATTTCACTGATCTTGGTAGGATAATTTAGAGGATAAATATTACCATTCATACATTTTATGAGTACACAAAAAGACAACATTAGATCTTTGTATGGCTGTACATTAGGGAAGAATCACAGATTACGTTACAGGTGAATATGAAAGAGTTAAGAAAAATCCCCAAACAAGAGTTGGAGTCCTCCTCAGAACAAGCTGAATTGTTCTAAAAACTCCTGTAGCAGCACATAAAGAAAGTGCGGTTCTTGAATTCAAACTTGAAAGTATCCAGGTCAGCTTGCTGAAATGAGTCCAAGAAAGGTCTAGTAAGGAATAGTGGCAACCCAGAAAGCGATAACAGTTCTGAACTTGCTGTGATTTTCAGTAAGGAGTTGGAGGTCAGTTATAAAAGAAAGGTTCAGATTTGCGGACAGCTGTGAAAGCTAGATAGGGGTGCTAGAAGTTGAGCGTGATCTACCATTTGCAATGCTTTTCTCCATTTTCCATCTGTATCCCACAGAGATCAGATGAAAGAGATGAAAAAGTCTGAGATCAAATACTACAGAAATGATTTTTTCCATCTTGGAGAGGGAAACTTCTTGGAAGATTTGTTGTTGCTTTTGAGGCTTTTTGGTTTTGTTTTGCCTTTTTTTTTCTCCCCCTTTTATTTTTTTAAAATACATTGCATTCCAAAGGCTAAAAAGATGAACAAAAAACGGAGGGAGAGGAGGCCTAGTGGATCATTTCTAATATTACTTCAGATTTATTTCTCAGAAGACACTAAAGTTTCTAGACTTCTTACAGGGTTGTGATGGGGATTTGGATCAAGTTAGACCGTGCCTATCCATAGCACAGCTAAAAGTCAATCCTGAAGGAAAAGACAAGATATGGCCTGAACAACTTTGAAAACCTCAGTAGTCTGTCTTCTAGACACAAGGAGAGGTGCTCAAGATAAACTGCCGGTGGGATAAGTTATGTTTGATGGGGACTTGCAGATTAAGATCACCTGAAAGGAAGCAAAAGGTTTTTGTGTGATGGTAGGAGGAAGAAAATATTGCTATGATGCACATCACCAGGTGGCAGTGTTACACAGTCTTGCAACTCCTATACGTTACCATAGGAGACGCTTTGGGGTCTTGGGAGGAATGCTGATAGGGATATATATTAGTTTTTGCTAGGCAGAAGGAAGCATGTAGCAGTTTCAGAAGAGACAGATCTCTCTCTGCATTGATCTCCCTGATCGGAGTCAATTCTTGGGAGGAAGTTACAATCTGGGAACTTGGGTGTTGACTTGGACACCTTAAACAAGGGAATTCATTGCATGCTGTTAGACTGTTCTTTACTGGGAAAAACAAAAGACTAAATGCAAAAGCAGTAGCATCCTTCATATGATTGAAAGTGACTGAGTCTGTAGTATTTCTACTTGTACCCGAATCTGGAAAAATAAGTGTGGATGTGGTACAGATGATGTGCCTTTGATGTGTAATAAGTCCACAAAAGCTGCTCTACACTCTCGAGTTTGCATCATAAATATTGCAGGATTCAGAAGGCTGAGAGCTGGGAGGAATGTGTCTAAGTACGTCTAAGTTTTTCTATGCACAGAACGGAAATGGGAGAGCAATTTGCCATGTCTGTCCTGCTACATGCTTTCCTCAGGCTGTCTTCACGTTGCAGATCCCAGTTGTTGAGAGCATGCACCAACAGCCCTACACTGAGTTTCTTTGGGATTACAAAAAAAACACCCTGCATTTCATACTCTTTGCCATCTCCCTTTGGTGCAGGACCAGCATTTGCTGCTAGTTATTTGATATTGCAGCCTGCAATAACTGGACTATTTGTAATTCCACTTGAAATATCTTCCCACTTACCAGCTCTGCCTGGCCATATTGTGAAGCTGCATACATCTTTTCAACGGCCACAGGCTTTTGGGCTAATTTGCAGCCACTGGTCACGCCTCGCATCCTCCTTGCTACAGTTCTGATTATAGCTGGATACCAGCAAGGCTCGCCATTGCTTGTCCCTGGTGCTACCCCGTTCTCTAGGCAGCGGACTCCAGTAAGCTCCATGTGTTCCTACACACCAGAGATTTCTTTGCTAGCTAACATAGTGTAACTTCAACCTGAGTTTTGTAAGGTAAATTGGCTATGCCACAGTACAAAAGGCAAGAGAGAACACAGATTTTCCTTCCTTAAATTAAAAACTGCAAATGCTCAGTGGTGTTGTCTACATCAGTAAATTAAACACATGCGGGAACTTTCTTGGTTAGCGAGGCCAAATAGCATGATGTGGTCTGACCTACATTGAAGCTGTAATCTCGGTGACTGGGTGCTGGCTGGAAATGATTTCTGGAATGGCTTGACTCCCAAACTATGTCCAGGAGTTGTTTGGGAGAGTGCTAGTTGGCACGTGCCCAAACATGGTTAGAGCATTTTCTACTCTGCTAGACGTCCATGTTGCAAAGCTCGGGAATGATCTGAGGTGGTGGTTCGTTTGATACACACTGTGAATCTAAGGACTGGCTGCAAGAACAAAAGATGACCGAGTTTATGTGGTAGAAAGAAGATCTACCTATCAATATCTACTTTTGGCATTGATCTAAAAAATCTAGCTCAAATTTTTCAGAAATGCTCCTTTTTCTGGAAACTATCATCCCAAAATCTGTAACTTAAAAAAAAAAATCAATATTGTAATATTTCTATGAGCAGTTATATGGTTTTAAACAAAAGAAAAATTAGTAGAACGCTGGAAGTGATTTAAGATGCTCCAGTTGTCCTAGGTCAGTATCTTACACAGGTGGGATTATGAATATTCAAAGCAGAATATAACTGATCCTTTCTCTCACAAGGAAAACATGCAGCAATGTGTAAGGAATGAGTTGCAGAAGCCATTGCTTATGGACTGGCACATATGAGAGACTGACTGAAAACATTGCTTCTGTATTGTCTGTGTTCTGACTAAAGGAAATAAAAAGAGGTCATAGGTTTAATAAAGTTATTACATCCAGAAAAAGAATGGCAAGCAGGAGAAGTGAAAATTAACAAGGCTCATAATGAATTGCAACTTTACAAGACGATGGGCTGGTGACAGTGTAATGCACAAATTGCTTTAAAAGGAAGAATACAGCACTCAGTGTGCCATTGAAATAGAAGGTTCAGTAACAGCACATACTAAAATTTAATGTGACAAAAATAATGGAGGTTTATACTAGAAGCCTTGGAACAAATTAATCCCAGAGAGATGACTGAAGTTAGCATGAGTTTATTAATTTAACAATTTTTATCCTTGTGACAAGGGAGACACCTGGGACTTGCTGTACAATGAAAAATTGGTTTATTGGAAATCTCAACTGGCTACAAGTGTTGAAACAGCTCAGGTCAAGCAGTGATAAATAATTTAAAGAAACCAGTGTGAGGTAGGTGTCACTTTAATTTTACATTAACAGAGCTATTAGATGTTAACCTTGTCAGACAGGTAATTGCTAAATGAAATCATACTTTTGTACCTTTGCTTCATAATGTCATTTGCTTACTCATACATTTTGTACAAACCTTGATGTTGGCACTGACACCGCTTTACATGCCCATTGCTTCAGACTAGCAAATATTGTATTGACCTTTAAAAGAAATGGTAAGTATGCCAATTTTTATTTTTAGCAACTCAGAAAATCTGTTGTGTGTTACTTCAGAAGTGGCAAGGAGAAGGGACATACTGTGTTGCCATTTTTAAAAAATTTTGTGTGCACATTTTCACATGTCAGCATATCTCTGGTAGAAACGACAGTAAGGCTGGCATGTAAATTTTAACAGGTGAAGGTATTCTGCCTGAAATTGTTATGAGGAATAGGTAATTTTAGGATTATTTTATCTGAATGCTTGGTGAACTCTGATCTATATGCTGACAACATAGGATCTTGGAGAATTATTATGTTAGAAATAAGAGAATCCTAAGTCTTACTGGTAATTGTTTTATTTTGAAATCCACAGAAACTATATTCATTTTGTAAGAGTATCTCAAAACTAGCTTGTAACCGACTTTAGACTTTCCTTGTAGTTAAACGGTCATTGGAGGTTTACAGATGAGTTATATTTGAAAGACAAAAATGTTGGGATTGAACAGTGTTTGCGGTTTTTAGGGCTTCGTTTTGAACCCAGTTGTGTTCTCATTAAATCAATGGAAACACGACCGTGTTCAAAATGACCCTTATCATCACTTCATTGATGCTAATGAGTTACAGCCATTGACTTCTAAAGAATCTAACTGATTTTATTAAAGCGTAATCCCACAGGGCCTTCCACAGTAATGTGAATCTGTATAAAGAGAACATAAAATGGTAGCAAATGAATGCTGCGTTCTCTGTATAGGGATTCTTAGCCTCTGCCGGCTATCGTGAGACTCAGGTTCACTCTGGAGGCCTCAGCTCTTATTCAAACTAGGGCCACATTCAGGATAACTCGGGGTGTAACTGCACACCCTGTATGCAACTGGGAATAACCAGGTGGTGGTTGCATGTGCCATGGGTTGTGACTCTACATAAAGCATGGTCCGCAAACCATCATTAAGAATATTAAAATTCCTAAGTAAAAGCCTGTCTTTGCAAGCTGCATAAACACATTAATTCATGTGGGCCTGCAAGTACTTTTTGCTAGTTTCAGAAAAATGAGAGCTTTTTAAAAGTCAAGTTTTTCATCTAAACCTCATTATAAATATTTTTACTTCTCTTGTACATCCTTTCTGTCCAGGAAAAAATATTTTTTGCCAGTCTCCATGAATCAGTGACTGTCTTAAGCAAGTTTAAATAAAAAAGAATTTTAAATGTAACTGAAATTCACAATTCCTCTGTTTAGCAAATTTAGCTTTGATGTCCTTTTCATGGAGATGAAAGTACAGTGTCAACAATCTTGTATTTAATGAGAAAATCTTAAATTATAATAGCATTTCTATATCTTACTAAAAGCATTATGAGGGATACTTCAGTCTAAATCCTTTAGCAGTGCTTTTATTCTAAATACGAATTTACCCACACAAGCCTTACTAGTGCTATTCTGTTACTGAAACAAGGCTATATTTAATGTTGCTTCTTTTTTTTTTGATGGTTACTTGTTAAGTAATGAATAGGCTGAGGTGAGAACAAAATGCTTCTGTGTCTTACATTTATAAATATTTCCATTTCTCTGGGATAGGCTTGCTGTCACCTACTAAAAGAGAGAGGTTAAAAGGCAACCTCATTAAGTCCACACTTGGGAGGCGCAGGGAGTCTGAAAGCAGGTGAGCACGGTGGTGGGCAAAGCAGAGAAGAGAGTCAGGTCTCCCTAGAGGGAAGATGGATGCTCTGCTTCTCCTGCTGGCACAGAACACGGAGATTTTCCAAGACAAAAGTGCTCTTACTTTGGTAAGAGTGACTGAGTGTGCATCTCTTGTCATTACGGGAAGAAGCCTGAACAGGTTGGTTTGACACCAGACCCACATTTTCTTCTGCCAGAGGACGGAGGCTTCCAGCACTGTGGTGTGTGGTTGTACAAGGGTGAATTTCATGTAACCCATGATGTTTTCCTTATGAAATTTCACTGACGATAAAAGTGCGTCTCTTTTGATGTCTTGGCAAGACCCAAGAATTGGCTCCTCCCAAACTTTTACCAGTGTAATGCCTTAACAGTGCTGCGGGACCCTGGAAATGTGTACCCGTGTGCAGTATGTTTGTGTGTTTGAAGTCGGATGGCGGATGCCGTTGTTCTTGTGGTAGCAACTTTTGGAACATCTCACAACAGTTAGAGTTTTAACTCTTTTTGTTTAGACCATTTTCTGATAATTTCTGTTATTTCTGGCAAGCTTTAATGGGAGCTGATACTCTCTTCCGAGAGTCCAAATACTCTTACTTTCTATATAAAAATCTTCAGCTTAAAATACATGTCTAACTATTTTTTTAAGTTCTGAAGTTAAATGGTCCCATGGGAAAGCACTACTCTTATGTTATCAGTCTTCCAGAGGTGAAGTTGTCTTCGGAGTTGAGCAAGAAAGTTGCTTTAGCACTGTCAGATATCTAATTAATCCCTCAGTAAATAAAGACATTCTGTAATTAAATAACTGAGATGTGCAATCAGTTCTAACATGAAATGCTTTGCATATTAATGTATTATAATCCAGGACCTGTACGAGGCTTGTATTTGGATATGAAGTGTTTGTAACAGACTTTTAAAAATATGGAAAACTCATTGCAGACAAAACAAGTGTTTTTTTGACAAAACACTTCTCAGCTAGGTATGGCCTATAAGCTGAGGATTTTAATATCTATTTAAAAAACAATTTTCAATAGGGAAAACAACACAGTTTCAGGCTGAGGACTTGAAAAATTAACTTTTGAAAATTTATGATAAAGTAGCTGGCAGGGAATAGATTTTAGTGCCTTGATGAGAGAAAAGTTTTCCGTAATGTCAGTTCAGCATTTAGGACTTTGTGCTCTGAAGACTTCAAAGGACCCCAGGATCCAGCAGCACTGCAGATCATTTACTCTACAATTTATTAGTTAATCTGTGCAGTAAGCAGCGTTGTCCGACCCAGTTATATGAAATACTTAAACACCGGGGTTATAAACACGGGCTCGAATCCGCGAACGGTGCAAGACACGCCCCCCCCCGGAAAAATAACGGGATATTAAGGAGTTTAAAAGAAAAAAGGGGATATTAAGGCGTTTAAAAGAAAGAACTCACGTTATTCGCTGCGCTGAACCGCGCGGGAGCGGAGCGGCCGCGGCAGCCGCGCTCACCTGGCGGAGCCCCCGCTCAATCTCATTGGCTGCCTTCCTCCCCGCCCCCACCGCCTCATTGGCTGCTGCCGCCTCCCCCCCACCCGCGCGCCATCGGTCTCCGTCCGATACCTGGAGGGGAGCGAGGAGCGACTCCCACCGCCCCCGCTGACTCGCCGCCCGCTCTCATTGGCGAGCGCGCCGGCGTGCTAGGCCCGCTCATTGGCTGCTCGGGCCGCCGGCTTTGTCCCGATTGGCTGGCGGGCGGGGCCCGCCCCGCCTCGCCCCGCCCCGCGGGGGGCCGAGCGGTGTGTTCGGGCTGGAGAGTTGCTGGCGGAGCGGGCTCGGGCGTCGGTGCTGCCGCTCGTGCCGGGGACGGCGCGAGGCGCTCCCGCCGCGGCGCCTCCTCTTCGCCTCCGCCGCGGCATGGCCACCTCGGGCGGGCTGGAGCTGGGCTGAGCGGGGCGAGCCGCGGCCGCCTGCGAGGGCCATGCCGTCGGGAAGGGAGCCGGGCGCCCCTCGGCTGCGGGATCCGACCGGGGCGGCCGCCCTGTCAGCGCCCGGCAGCGCCTAAGCCCGCGCCGCGCTGCCCCCGCGCGTCGCCATGGACGAGCGCTTCAACAGGTGGCTGCTGCCGCCGCTGCTGGCGCTGCTCTTCTTGCTCATCGTTTACCAGTACGTGTCGCCCGCCTGCCCCGGCGCCGCCTGCCCCCGCCGCCCGCCGGCCTCCGCCGCCCGCCGCGGGGGGGGCCCGACGGAGCGGGAGGAGGAGGCGGCGGCGGGCACCGCGGAGGAGGAGGCGGCGGCGCTGCCGCGGCTGGTGGCCAAGTTCCCGTTCGCGCGAGGGGAGCTGTGCCGGCGGGTGCGGTTCGACATGCGGGGCCGCGACGTGATCGTCTTCCTCCACATCCAGAAGACGGGGGGCACCACCTTCGGGCGGCACCTGGTGCGCAACATCCGCCTGGAGCAGCCCTGCTACTGCCGGGCCGGGCAGAAGAAGTGTGCCTGCCACCGCCCGGGCGGCGACAAGGACACCTGGCTCTTCTCCCGCTTCTCCACCGGCTGGAGCTGCGGGCTGCACGCCGACTGGACCGAGCTCACCAGCTGCGTGCCCGCCGCCATGGAGCGCCGCGGCTGCGCCGGCAACCGCACCCTCAGGTCAGTGATGGGCGGCGGGGAGCTGGCGGGGAAGCCCGCCCGCGGCTCAAAGGGTCTGGCCTGTGGGGCTCGGTTTCCACCCGCTCCACAGCTGATCCCGCCTTTCCCAGCGCGGTGGGTCGCGCTCGCCGGCAGTTTGGCAAGAACTGTCCGCTGCCGTCCTCGTTAAGAAGCAAATGGGGGGGGGGGGGGGAGAAAAAAAAAAAGCCTTATCTCCCAGAGGAGGTTCTGGTTTGGGCTGTTCCCCTCCCTGTTTGTCACCTGTCACGCATTCGCTTCCCCTCAGATCTGTGGTGATTCCAGGTAGCGCCTATGCAGCTGTCTCTTGTGCAGGTTAGCGCGGGAGAAACTAAACTCTACTCGTTTTTATGCAAGTTTCTCCTGTCCATTTGAAACTTGATTTTTAAAAGCCAAAACGCTCTTCTGCACAAGAAGAGTGCCTCTGCAGAGTCTTAACGTTGCTGTAGCTGCTGAACGGTCTAACTAGTGGAGTTTGAAGTATCCAGAAGCCCTTAAACTCTCTTTTCCCCCTGTTTCTGGTCGGCAGATACACTGGTTCCCTGCTTCGCGTTGAGTCCTGATCGCTCGCTGTAAATACGTATGAGCTGAAAGTCAGGAGACGACGAAGGAGGCTCTGTGCAGGGAGCGCAGTACTAGCAAAAACTGCAGTGTTAATGTTCTTTTGATGATCTGATGATAGTGGAAAACTTTGGGATTTTGTGTGCGTGCTGCCTCTCTGCACGTTCTATTGTATTGCTCTTTTGCTGGGTCTTGCAAAAGGTCTTTTCTGTTTTTAAAATGGAAAAATTGTCGGATGGGTAATCTCTTTCGATATGAGATAGCTCTAGGTGATTCAGTAAGTTTTGGGCTTTGTTCCGATTTATTTACCATTAAATCTGATTTTCAGGCTAATATTAGATTCTATCTTTATTTCTATGATGGATTTTGAACACGTGTAGTAAGAAGTTATGAGCTGAATTCTATCTTAAACCCTTGCACCGTAATGATTGCAACTTCAATATCTGTAAAATATTTAGGCAAAATACCTCTTTTTTTTTTTTTTTAGTTATATAGTTTTCCAGATAACTTATGTTAGTTCATTTTACTATCCACCTTAATTTTACGAGTCTGCAAACTTTAAATTTTCAGTAGGACCGCTCATACATTGTGTTCTGTATCTTGTCATTTAAAAACACGTACAGTCAATGACATACGTGGACTCATTTTCACAGGGTCTATTCATCAAGACAATAGAGTTGATTATTGTTGTTGCTGAACAATTTGAAGGTTATTTTATGTGAACATCAAAGGCCCTCCCATACCACAAAGCTAGTCTCATTTGGCATGACTCAGTCGGGATAATTTGAATTTATTGTTGATGGTTGCGGACTTGGACTGGACTTGCAGAATACTGTTAAGGTTATTCATACCATTTTGTAAAAAATGGTTAGCTGAAGATAAAGCGTAAAGGCTTATGTGCTAGTGGAAGAGAAATGCTGTGAACGTCTTCAAGGACACAGTAACTTGATCGTAACCGTATAGCTTTAAGGAATATTCAGTAAACTTGTAATGTAAACCAGGGAAGGGAGGAGGAAGAGTAATACTTGTAGAAATGTCTGAGAATACATAATCTGCCACTGAAGTCCTCTTTTCCTCTCTCATGAAGAATATTAGTAGGTAAATAACTGGGCATAACAAAGATCACAGGCAGTAAAATTGGAGTAATGGCTTCAGTACTTTTAAATAAAAAACATGATTATATTAAGTACATTTAAAACTTTGAGTTGAATTACAAAGCAGGTCATAATGGTTATTCGGTGGATAATTAGTAATTATTTTGATTGAAGAAAGACATGTAGTGACATTTCACCGTTATAGCTAAATAGTGTTTTCTTAAATTTTTTGTTTAGTTAGTGAATGATTTGGTTAGTGTCACATTGCACTTCTTGATTCATCTTTATGTAAGTGAGGAAAGTGCTGTGAATAATTATTTGTTGCATTGTTCTAATATTCCTTCCTTCCTTGTATTATACCCTGTGCTGGGTAGACACCTTTTCATTTTTCTCTTTGTTTTCTCTTTGTTTTCTCTTTATAATCATGTAGCTTGACTTCAGTTTTTCAAGGAGCTGTAAAATGAATTGGATAACCCCGACTTATGGATTGTCTCTGCTGTGAATGTCTTTGCTCCTGGTAAAGTTGGAATCAAGCCTAAAATACTTTGCTGGAGGACTGTACTATTAGAGACATGCATCTAAGTCTTTTTTTTTTTTTTTTAATGTCTGAATGGAGAATTGAGAATGAGGAGACTATGCCTAAAATAAGCAAGAAACTAGCATGTGAGTCTAAAGTAAAGCATACCGATTATTTTTAAGTCATCCTTTAAAGCTTCTGAATGTGTTTGAGGCATTAGACTTCCTTGAATAGCTCAACTTTTCTCTTCTACCTTCCAGCTATGGAGTCAGAAAATTAGGCTAAATTGGTTAAATACCTGACAATGAATTTTCTTTGTGGCTAGGAGGGCAGCAGGATAAACCACATTATGAATTTGGTACCAAGGTGTTTGATCTCTTGTGCCATATCTTTGATGCAGTAAGGATGATGTTAAGTGTATTTTGGATTTTTTTTCTCCTCATAGCAGGGTGTTAATATAATCTGTTCTTTCAGATCTCTATGTAGCCTATCTTTTACTATGCAGAGGGAATAAGGGATTTGGAGTATAAATCTTCGCATTCTGAAAATTTGCTTCATAGAAGGCTGGTAATGGTGTAACATGAACAAAAATTAAACAAGTGGTTCTTGGAAGTATTTTCTTTGCTATTTTGTTATAAGTAAGTTAGATTAGGTACTACCTTTTAACACAGGTCTTCAGAAGAGTTCATGAAGAAACTATAATTAGAATTAATGAGGGAAGGGGCTAGGTGGTAGGGAAAGGAGGGAGTAGATGATGGCCCTAAGGGTCTTAGAAGGTGTGTGAAGCACTACCTCACCTCACTCTGAGTTTATCGTCTTTCATGGGCAGTGTGTTTTAAAGATGTTTTACTTCTGAAATCTCATCAGGGTTTTGAAGAGGCTTTATCTCAGCCTTTCCTGTTTCTGATATTTGCATTTTGAAGTCTCTGGTCCCAAGAAGGAGCACAGGGCAGAAGTTGCTGCTGTACTGCAGCAATTTGAACTCTTTCAAGCCCAAATACCAGCTCTAATTTTGATGTTACTGCACCTTAACCTCTCTGACATAATGGTATGAAGTGTCCTGTGCCCTTGTCCCAGCTTAGGTACTTCAGTATGAAAAGTTGTTTGTTGTCAATGTATTGGATGCTATTGTGAAGCTGTAGAACTATGTTTTTTGTTAGGAATCAGTTGTTCTTTTGAATACTTTAAAAATTACTTTAAAAACCTCCAACAAAATAAACCAACTGTAGACTTTATTTCTTCAAACATTTGCATCTGTTTTAATTTTCAAGGTGTGAGATGTTCTGCTGAAATACCTGCTTAAGTGTTTACAGAGCCAGGCTATTAGTTCTTCATACTAATGGGCAGCTTTCACTTTTAGAAAAGTTGCTGTCTGGATAGGGAGGTTATTGAGAAGGCTATGCAGCTGATGCATTTTTAAATTAAGTTCTTATTAGCATAGTTTTCAGCTCAACATTGCAATTAATTAGTATAAGTAAAGCATCGGGACTTTTCCCATGAAGATGCAGTTTGGTTCATGTGGAAGTTCCTGCATTGGTAGCATAGCCCCGCCCATACATTTAACAGGAGAGTTATTGCTATGCATTGTGTCTACAACTTGGGTTATTTACTCTGCCTTACAAAAATGGCTGTTGCAACAGAAAGTAACTGAGACTGGAGTGGAATTCTTTCTTTTAAAGTAATAGTCTTTTATTTCCTTGTGTATTTATTTTCTCTGCCCTCTTTGGAAATCATTGAATTTGATGATGCTTCTGTTTAGCTCCACCTCTGAAACTTGGCTTTCCTTCAGAGGTGCCAAGAAGCTGAGACTATGGAGCCTTAGCCAACATTGCTTGAGGAAAGAAAGGGAAGAGAAATGTTGTTAGATGTCTAACCTGGGATGCTGGGAAGAGTCAGTCTCAAGTCTGAGTGAGTGATGTTAGGCTACCTCTGTAGACAGTGGGGAGAAACAGAATAATACAGGTAGTCCTTTGGAGGGTCTAAGACATGTCTGAGAGCTGCTGAATTGTCTTCTGGAGTGGCAGTTCTTCCTTTCACTGATTACAGGGGAAGCCTGGAGTGGCTAATTGGGACTTGATGTCTAAAACTAGATGAGAAGAATTCAACATCTAATGTTGCAGAGACATTGTCCAAACTGGTTGTCTGCCTCTGTTAGGTTACCAGGTAAAACTTGGTGTGTGAGGTAGGGCTTGCTTTGCCTCTTCAATCTCTGTATGAGGGATTGAGAGGGGACCTTGGAAGTCCTAATCAAGGCACATTTTCCTCCCTTGCTGGTGTGTCTGCAATATCATTAATAATTATTCATTATTATTTATTACAAGTTTGATTAAACTAGGAAGGTAATCTTTTAAACTACACACTTGAAAGAACATTGCATTGAAAGTGTTGTCTAATTTTCTTACATGAAACAGTGAAATCAGTCCAATAGTGTAAACCCCATGAGCTTTATTATCAGTGCAGTTTAGTCTTTGAAACTATTGATTTTCATTAATTTGCTTCCATTGTACTCTTCACTTCCTCGTGTCTGTTTAACTTACTGTGTGCTCCGTTATTCTGTGGAAGTATAGATCACCAGTAACCCATGAGTCATGGAACTGGGAGGGCTGAATAGAAATTATTATTAGGATTCTTTTTTCTTATGCAGTCCTGTATTTGACTATTGAGTGTTTTTAAAGCTCTAGCAATAACAGAGTGTAAAATGGACTCTGTTCTTTGCAGCCATGGTAACTAGGATCGTCATCAAAATGTAAGAGCATTAATTGAAAATTAAGACTACGCTGAAGGTAGTGGGGAGAAGAGAATAAAAAGCCACAAGTGTTTAAACTGAAAAAAACCCCATGAATTCTTTACCATACCTTGGCATCTTCTACTGAAACGAATGTTAGAGCCAGTAAGCTCCATATAGTTGGTTTGGTTTTGTTTTTTTTTTTTTTTTTCCCATAAACATAAGGAACAACAAGGATTAAACAATTTCCTGAGGGTCCTGCTACTGACAGTGTGGTGTTTTTTCCTTCCTTAACTGTCTCCACTGTTGGATGCTTTAAAAGAACCTTGGTAATCTGCTCAAGGGTTTCATTGTCCTTACTATTGGAAAGTGGTGTTGTCTCCCCCCAGTGCTTAGTGTGAATCTTGTTAACTTCAACTTTAAGCCCATTGCATCTTCTGTCTTTTGAGAAACTGAGAACAAATTGATCCCCTTTTCTCTGCAGTAGCGTACTAGGTACTTTGGTTCTTAGGAAAGTCCTCTTTCAACCTTCCCTTCTTATAATGTAACCAAATCCAGCTCATTCTGTATTGTAGGCTATTCTTAATGTTCCTCCTCTTTGGGTTTGTGTCAGTTGTTTTCTTGAAATGTGGTGCTTCGGTGAGGGTACAGTATTTCATTTCAGTATTACAGGAGCAAAAAAGATTACTTTCCTTATTCTGAAAGTTGTGCTTGTGGTTGTACACTTCAGTGATGTTTGCCTATTTTGCAGTTGCCTGATGCTTGCTGTTCAGCTTGGGATTTAGACACTATTCACTTTCTTAAAGACTACTACTTATATTTCCCATTGTCTTTTTATACAACCTTTGTGCTTGTCCCCACTGGATTTCATTCCTCTTCTGTCAGTTTCTTTAATTTGTAAAATTGATTTAAATCTAATTTTGTCCTTCCTAGCTTTTAATCATTGGCATATTTAATAAATGTGTTTTGTATTCAGCATCCACGTTGTTGATGCGAACATTGAATAGAATTAAATCCCATTGTAATAAACCTTTTGTTTGATACAACTCTCAGAATTGCTTTCCAGGGAGTTCTGCTCCTGCCACATCATATTTTTTTTCTAGACTGTGTTTTTTCTGGCTTATGACACTAATTGGAAATGTTGTCTAAAGTCATACTTTTTAATTTTTTTAAAAAAGCATTTCCTTCTTACTGTTCCTACTTGAAGTCAGTTACTATATTTTAGAGGGAAATTAGACTGATTTGATCCAACTTGACTGAGACAGTAATGCTGTCTGCTAATCTTTTCTTCCATGTGTTTAAAGAGAACTCGTCTTAGAACTTGTGGCAACAACTAGCAACTCTCCTTAACTACTTTTTGCACTGTACTCCTCTCCTGTGAGATTTCCCCTGCCCAGAGTAGCAGACAAATGATTGATGCGGATAGAACTTCTCAGCACCAGGATTGACACAGCTCTGGAAAACTTTTGACCCAAAGATAAGTCTTCAGACTTTTGAGGTTGCTGCAGGTTGCCTTGCTGGAGACTACAAAAATGACTAGAACTCATGTTTACTGTTAATTGCTAGTATTGATAACAGTGGTCAGCACCAGTTCAATTGGGAATTGATTGTTCTTATTCACCCATCATTGTAATGTACAGATAACTGTGAAACTTAGTAAGTTTTGAGACAGGGAAGTGAATGTTATGAAAATGATCACATGAGCCGCAGTTCTTCTAGTTGTCTGGAAGAGAACTTAGTGATTTACTGTCATGGTTTAACCCCAGCCAGCAACTAAGCACCACGCAGCCGCTCGCTCACCCCCCCACCGGTGGGATGGGGAAGAGGATCGGAAGGGCAAAAGGGGAAAACTCGTGGGTTGAGATAAAAACAGTTTAATAACTAAAGTAAAATAAAAAAAAAGAACAGTAGTAATACAAAGCAAGCGGTACACTGTACAATTGCTCACCACCCACCGACCGATGCCCAGCACGTCCCCCAAGCAGCGATCGAACCCCTCCCCGGCCAACTCCCCTGCTTATATACTGAGCATGATGTCACGTGGTATGGAATAGCCCCCACCCAGTCTGAGTCAGCTGCCCCAGCTGTGCCCCCTCCCAGCCTCCCGTGCCCCTGGCAGAGCATGGGAAGCTGAAAAGTCCTTGACCAGTGTGAGCACCACTTAGCAAGTACTTAGCACTACTTAACAAGAACCAAAACATCAGTGTATCATCGACATTGTTCTCAACCTAGACCCAAAACACAGCCCCATACCGGCTACCAGGAAGAAAACCAACTCCATCCCAGCCAAAACCAGGACATTTACCCAAGGAAATTTGCTTGCTCCTTTCATGCAGACCTTGCTGCTTCCTTTTTAATCTAGCTTATTATATCATGTTGGGGGGGGGTTGGCTGCTTCTGGTATTTCATTCTGGAAAATAAGCTGTCTAATAAGACTTTCTTCCAAATGAAGGAGCTATTCTCTTCTCTGTGCTGGAGCTAGGCAGAGAAGCCCTGGGGCAGAAAAGAGAGTGGAAATGTCAGTAGCATCCTGTGGGGCTGTACAGTGTTATAAGACATAGCAGCTGTTGTAACTCTTTCATGTTATTAAGATGCCTTTTAATTTCTATTAACTAGTTGCCTAATTTAGAATATTTTCCAATCTGCTTGAGTAGGATATTGCTTAAATTCTTATGTAGCTTTGGGGTACGTATCAGTTTGAGGTGGAATGTGAAAAGTTACTGTGTGAGTGGGAAAAGTTGCTGTGTAATGCCATTACACTGATAGAGATTAAATCTGTAGACCCAGCCAGTAGCAAAAACAGGGATAAAATTGTGAGCTTACTCTTGATTTTTTGACAACACTTCGTGGAGGAAGAAAAAAAATCTCTGCCAGCTCAGCTCTAGTGATCACAAAGAAGCTCAAGAGAAAGCGTAGAGAGCTGTTTGAACCAAATGATTTCTCCCTTCAGGTGTGTTGGCAGTTTTCATGTGTTGCCTTCTAAGTCAGCAAGAGTAAAGCGTTTCCTCACGGAATTTGGTGCAGCCATGGTAGTGAATTGAGCTAATAACGTAAAGACTCTGCTGCTCTCTGTGCAGAATGAGATCCGATGAAAGCAAGGGAATCTGTATTCTTTGATGTATTTAGTATTGTATTCAACTTGCTGTCTGTTCTGGAAGTATTTGTAACCCAAACTTCTAGTGCTAAACTACATTGGATGCCTTAATGTTCCTGGTTGCCTTACAAGGTAACTTAAAGTCCCTTCAAAGTTCTGTTACTGCTGAACAAGGTTTTCAAACACTGTGTAGGGAGGCTGATTGTATGAATTAAGGGTCTAATTTGGACTACCTATGTGATAAAATGATTCAGCCTTGAAACAACCACTAATTTAGGGGGAAGAATTAACAACTGAACTATTTTGGGGTTTTGTTCAAGATGGCATGGATCTTCTTTCAGAACAAATTCTAGAGTGGCAAGATCAGTAACTCTTGAAATACTTGTGGTCTGTTACATGATCAGTGCTCGAGATCTCCATATGTATTGAATGAAAAGTATAAAATGGGTTCTTGTAAGGATAGGGCCTCTTATCTTCAAGCTCTGAGGACTCTGGTTCTGCTATGGAGCTTACTGTTGGGTGGCCTCATGTGTACTTCTATAAAGATCTGGAGTTTGGCCCACAGCTTAAAGTCCTCTTAGAAAAAGTGTGTGTGTGGGTAGGATTGGGTTTTAATTAATGATTTAAACTTAATGTCTTAACTTCTTTTCTTTAAAAATTAGTAATCTGTTAGAAAACAGTTGATGTAAAGTGGATTTCGGGCATACTAGACGTGTCGCATTAATACAGTTGTATATCAGTTTTGGAAGTGTATTAGTGTAGGTTTAAGTGTGGCTCTGAGTGTCTACAAACTGATAGAGGTGCCAAACACACCGGCTTAGTAATGGGGAAACTTTGAATGCCATTTGAAGAATAATGTTGGGATGGGGAAAGCAATGACCAGAGGCAACTTCAATTTCCAAAGTCAAAATAGCGAAGGATTGGTGAAACAAACCATAATATTAATAATTGACTTGAAAGTATACTTCCTGACTCTGTCAAGTAACTTGACACTGAGAATGCTGGCCATGTGGTTCCTGGTGCTGTTTGGTACTGGAAGGAAATGGCCTCTTCAGGATGTTAGCGTATGTGGAGGAGCTGACCTCTCTGAGACCAGTTACTTTCTGCAAACAAGTAAACTTGAAAGTGAGGTGAGTGAAAGAAGGAGGCATACTTCACAAAACACTAATCAAATATCATTTTTTTTCAAATTCTCATCTAAAGTCTAATAATATCAATGGAAAGAGCTTGCTGACTTCAGATTTCCATTTGTAAGTCTTAGGCACATTATGCTTTTAAATGTATGCTAAATTAAATTTTAGAGATGGTA
The DNA here is from genome assembly GCA_020745775.1 of Theristicus caerulescens. Classification (NCBI taxonomy): domain Eukaryota; kingdom Metazoa; phylum Chordata; class Aves; order Pelecaniformes; family Threskiornithidae; genus Theristicus; species Theristicus caerulescens. Next base: position 75,379,776 of record CM036559.1, on the reverse strand, counting down.
ATGTAGGAAAAGCTTCATTTTTTTTCTTTAACCAAGTAGCGTATTTCTGATTTGTATTTTGAGCTGGCTTTTGTTTAAGTAGCAAATATGTTTCTATCTCAGTGTTTGTGTATTTTCACACTCAAAAGTAGCTACTTGCAATTTTTGATTTTTATTTCCATGTGTCTTTGCACACATGCTATGGCTGAGAACATGGGGGTGGGTGGAATAGCAACTGATGGTGTTTGCTTGAGGAACTCCTCAGAGTAAGAGGGGAAAGAAGAGAAGCAGCGTAGAAATAAGCTGTGAGCCCAAAGTGAGAAGACAGTGTGCCTCAAATGACATTTAGGAGAGCGTGTCAGAGTCCTTGCTGAGGTCAATGCAAACAACATCCACTGCTGCTTCTTTGTCTGCACGACCAGTCCTCTCGTCATGGAAGGCAATTGTATTGATCAGGCATGGTTTGTCCCTCATAGCTTTTATGCTGGCTGTTCCCAGTCCCCTTCTGGTTCTTCATGTGGCTGGAAATGGTTTCCAGGGAAATTTGCTCAATCATCTTCCCAGGGATGGAGGTGAGACTGACCAGGCTGTAGCTCTTTGAGTCCTTCTTGAAGGTAAGTGTGAGGTTTGCTTTTTATTTATTGACAACGGGGAGAAGAATTATAATGGAGAAGATGCTACAACATGCTGATGTAGGTATTTTAACTACTCCCTGTTCCTCAATTTAAGAATTCCTTAAGAGAATCAGAAGCTACAAATATTAAATAAAGGAAGGATAGATGCAATGACTTTTTTTTGCTGTGAACATTACTTCAGTTTGTTGAAAGAAACAACTTATTACCAGCAATAATTTTTTAATGTGTTATGATGTGTCCATGACATCCAATGTAAAGCTGACCTCAGGCATGAGTTGTAAATATGTTCCATTGTACATTTCTTTTAAGACTGGGGTGGTATGCTTCTCTGGTGCCAGGGAGGGTCCACTTTTCCTTATTAAGCTGAGCTTAATAGATAAAATAGAACTTGAATAGCAATTCAGTAAATAAGCAGCGGTCACATATTTGTCTTTTTTGTTGTTAATACTTGGACGCGTAGTGTTCTGTAATATTTATCCAGTTTCAGGGTATGTTGAGTCAAGCATTTCTGTTCAAATTATTTTTATCCAGAAAACTAACACTTTTATAGTTTTCCATATCTATATTGCAGTGTTCTTCAGAGCTCTTTAACTTCCATCCACAGTGATAACTTTCTTTATTAAACTGTTCACAGTTAAATTATAGTGTAAAATCTTAATTGTCATGTGTTAACATGAAATAACTTCCCAGAGTTTACAATGAAAGAACATAACTGCTTTGCCTTTCTTTTTCCTATTCCAAAGTTGAGTTATTGGATTGAACTTTCAAGATAGGTAAGATTCTTTTGTGCAAGGTTCAAAACTTCTGTATAAAATCTTCTGTAGGCAAATACAGAATCCACAATTGAGGAACAAATACGCAGGTGAAGAACTGGTATTTATACCTTTACGTTTCTTCTAAGTGGACTATAAATACTTAAAAACACTAAGTAGGAAAAATTCAGAAGATGTGGTCTTCAAAACTCTTTAATCAGTCTACTTATTAAGATACTGGGGAGAAACCTCAAGTAATTACTTTGTGTGTATATGTGTGTGTATGTATTTTTTTTTTAGTACTTTGTTTATATTGTGAAGTAAAGATTTAAAGTCCCTGTTGTGTTAAAGTGACTGTGCCTTTTTTGACAAGCTTTTAAAACCTGAAAATGCCTGTTGAAATGGTTTCCTCCAAATAGAGAATTTAGCTGCCTAAATGAAAGGAGTAACTGAAAATAGCTTTTCCTAAAAAGCCCAGGCCCTCTGTAACACATTACCTTCTGCAGCAAAGTCTTTGTTTTGATATCCAGTCTCCTGCATCCCTTGTCCAAAGCTGGCGGGTCAATGAGCATGTAAATGTGTGCTGGGTTTTGCAGCACTGCCTCTGACTTCTGCAGATTATTTCGTATTAGTGTATAGCTCTTTTCCTTTTGATTAAATTGCCAGATATCTGACAATGGGATAAAGAATCCCATTGTGATATGGGTCAGTAGCACGCATCTAAATGGCTGCTGGGCATTGCTATAGAGTAATAGTAAAACTGATGGTCTGCATCCGACAAACAGATTGACTGGGAAGCTTAAGTGTGGCCACACAGAACTGCAGCTTTGATTAGGAGAGCAGTGGGAATGGTAGATGTTTATCATTCTTGTTTCATGCTCTGCTACTTGTATTTCAGTCCATTATCAGGTAGTTCCAAAGAAAGTATTAAAAATAAACCCAAACGAAATATAAAGATCAAGTGAATTGGGAAGTATTCATAGCAAGAAGGTCATTGTAGTTGTATTGATATTTTAAACAAAATTACAAGTTGTGTATCACTTCAGGAGCTGAATTTGGTGCTATGTGACTAGAAGATTTTCACTTTGTGCCATATGTATAGATAACAGAAGAGCTTAAAAGGACATGTGCTAAAAGGAAAGTTTCTCTTCCACAATCACGTTTTCTGTTTTGTTTTAGTTGTTTTTTTTTTCCCTCGAAGATGCCTCCTATTTCTTGTGTTATTCAGGTTACATCCTACACTTTTGATTTACCTTCTTGTCAGCCTGATGTTGCCCATTCTCCCACATCACTGTCCTTCCTATCTTGCCAGCTCTTTTGCTTTATATGTTTTTCTTGCGACTCACATCCCTTTTGCATTGTACTGGCTTGCTTTGCCTACAGAATGAGCTGGTTGGAGGTGTGCTCATCTCTGCTTGGCTTGTTTGGCAAGCTGCAGGCTTGAGTTGTTCGTCTCTGAGCTTGTCTGCCCTGCTGAGGTTCAAAGGGGCTTCTGGATTTTTAGCTCGTTGGCCTTGCAAGGGCTAACAGAATTGACTACTTTAATCTGTCCTAAATTCCTTGTTTTATTGCTCCCTCTGTTCCTAGCAGTACACAAAAACTGATCAGGAAAAATAAGTGTTCTCTTTCCCCTACCTGAAAAGACAGGGGATGGAAAAGATGCATTTCTGTGTAACTCCTCTGTGTTTCTATCTGCTCCCTTAAGCTGCTGCTCAGAGGGCTTTTATAATTGTTTCCCTTTGATTTGTATTCAGTTTCTCCTAGGATAAAGTGTTAAACAATTGCAAGTTGTCTGTATAGCGCATGCCTCAGTCTCTTGCTTTTATGATGTCTTGGAGAAGAAGGTATTTAAGATTACTGTTGACAGAGTTGGCAGAAAAATTTTGTGCTTTACCATCAGCTGTCAGTTGGTAGTACTGAACCCCAGCTCTGCAGGGTGAGCCACCAGTTTCATTCTGAGACAGGGAGGAGGGGAGTCCTTCCCAGCAGGTGAAGGAAGGTAGATAGGTCCTGGCTTTGTCCCCCTGCCACACAGGGAAAGAAGGAGGGTTGCTAATACCTCTGTAACCCGGGGAAAAAGGTGATGGTTTGATGGGACTAGAAAGGTATGAAGTAAAGAGGAGAATTTAGGTACAAGTAGGGAGGGGGATACCCCTGGGGTACACAGAGGGAAAAGTGATTTCATGATAGAAGCAATAAGCAAGGAGATCAAAATGGAACATCTGTTTGCATAAAAACACAGGAATGCACGTAGCTCTATCAAGTCAATTTTCAGCAGGTGTTTTGGCTCTGCAGTGGCTTGTTCAATCTCAGTAGTCAAATTTGAATTTCTGTTAAATTTTTGAGACCTAATTTTAAGCAGTTGGTTATGCTTTCTTGTTATCTTTCAATAGAGATTTGTTTGCTTTCTGCTTCTTGAATTCACATCTAGTATCTGAATTCTATTTTTTTTTTCTCTGCAATCATGGATTAGAAATTGAGAAACATCAGCTCATGAAAAATGATAAATGTCTAATTCCAAGACCTGGAGCCCCATGAGCAATGTGGTGTATAAATGCACAGAAGCTGACTTTATTATGTGGTTGTTCTCCTCTGCTTCTTTCTCTTTGGAGCCCTTTCATTTTCTTCTGGCCTCTTAGTTGTATTGCTCCCTGGTCAGCCTGGTGCCTGCATGGTAGTGGCAGTGGCTGCAGCAAATGATTGATGTGGAGACTAAATTGCTAGACACAGTTAGTGAGTATTTCATGGAGCAGTTAGTCTGCAAACCTGAGCAGTTTTTTGTGTGGTTCTGACCATTGTATGCAGGATCTGGTTCAAAGTGTTAGTCAGGTGTTCTGTAAAATGCGTTTAAATCTCTTACAGGATCAAACACTTCTACCTCTGAAAATCCCCTGCTTTGGGGTGTGGGTTTTGTTTTTTTTAGAGAAAACTACATAAAATGGAAAAGCACATTGAAGACAATTTATAAAAGTAAAATTCTTGCAAGTGGCATGGCAACTACTTGAAGATCCCATGTGGGAGTATTAGAGAAAATGCAGGTACCCATTGAAGATAGTAAGTCCAAAAAGGAACTGGCGTGGCATAGCTAAACAGCAGGGTAAGAGAGGTAGCTACACAAAGCAGTTTTCACCATTTTTTTTAAAAAGGTTAAGTTTTGTCTGCAAGAGCAAAATACAAAGGTTCACAAATTCTGGCAGGATAAGGTAAAAATGCAGTACAGCTAAGAAACATGTTTGAGGTACAGTTTGCAGAAGGTACAAAATTAATCTTTTTGAAACATGCTGGGAATGAGAAGCCTATTAAAGAATGTGTAGGACTAATAGATGATCTCTTGTTCTATCCTCTGATTGGAAATAAAGTTCTATCAAAAAAGAAGCTACCTCTTGCATCTGTGCTCATCTTTGAGCTTTGAAGAAGTTCTGATCTGGAACCTTTCATTATGGAGGATGTATCAGAGGATCTCTCTTCAAATTGAAGTGTTGGTAGAAGCAATTACGGAACAAGTTTGAAAAAAAAAAAGGGGGGGGGGGGGAAGGCATAAACCAGATGGTATTTAAAGGTTCCAGTTGCCAGAACCAGATGGTATTTAAAGGAGCTCAAGAATTAAACAACCAAACTACTACATACGGATGTGACCTCCTGCTTAAAACTTGATATTTGGAAAATTTGAAAGTAATTTTTAAGAAGACCTCTACTACTTACCAGTAAGCTTAACATCTGCAATGGGAAAACTAGGAGAAACTATTACAGGGAATAGAATTAGTGGATAGTTACCTAGTGCAACACAGTGGGAGGTCCATGTAGCTTTTGCAATAGGAAATCATGCCTGAATAATCTTGTGGGATTCTGGAAAGGAGTTAAAAACCATGTTCACAAGGGAGATCCGGTGGTTGTAGTCTGCTTGGGTTGCCAAGGGCATTCAACAAGGCTTTCCATCAAAAGCTCTGTGGGAACTTAAGCCGCTATCAAATGAGAAGAAAGGTCATGCCATGGGTGGAGAAATATTCTTCCTCTGTTTTATTTTTAATATGTTCATTTTATTTATTTTCTAAAATGCTGACAAATAAAGGTAAAGGGATATCGTCTGGAAAGAAGACGAATACTGAGATAATGATACTGTGAATTGTGAAGAAAAAGCTGACGGTGAGGACTTGCAGGAAGACTTTTTTTAGGTAAGTGCTAAAATGACACTTGGCTTTCTTTGCTCATAAATGTGTAGTGATGCATACAAACCATCTTAGTTTTACTTGTACAGTATGAGCTCTGAGATGACATTATACTCTTCTTCAAGAAGCGCAACAAGGAGGATTCAAGGAGCGACAGGCTGGTTGGTTTCACCTCTGTCCCTGGGAAAGTGATTGAGCAAATTTCCCTGGAAGCCATTTCCAGCCCTGTGAAGAGTGGGGGACTGGGAACAGCTAGCACAAAGCTACGAGGGGCAAACCATGCCTGACCAACACAGCTACCTTCCATGATGAGAGGACTGGCTGTGCGGACAAAGAAAGAGCAGTGGATGTTGTTTGCATTGACCTTAGCAAGGACTTTGCCATGCTCTCCCACAGTGCTATTTGAGGCACACTGGTGAGACATGGACTAGGTGACAGGGCGATATAGTGAGCTGCCTATTGGGCTAAAAGTGCAGGTGAGCGGCCGTACAAAATGCAACTGGTGGCTGATTACTTGTGGTGTCACTCAAGAACTGACAGTGGGGCCAACATTGTTTAAAGGTCTGTATTAATGACCTGGATGATGGGATGGAGTCTGGTCTCAGCAGGTTCATGGGTGACCCCAAATTTGGGATAAGAGTCAGTTTCCAAGTGGGAGTGTGTAGACAATCAGAACCAGGCTCTTTTTGGATGCATACTGTGATAGGACAGGAGGAAATGAAGACCAGTTGGAAAACGGGAAATTTCAGTTAGGTGAGAAGAAAACCTCTTTTCCCATGAAAGTGGTCAAACACTGGAAGAGGTTGCTCAGAGACACTGCAGAGATCCCCAGTCTCCCGAGCTGCTGGCACCTGGGTGCGTGAGCCCCTGAGGCCTGTAACCATTTGCCAGTTGTTGGTACAGACCCTCTTGCATACGCCAACACAGACACACACCTCTCAGTTGACTCCTAGACCTTATGGTCTCTCTAGTAGTTGGCCTGGACCTCCTGGCCCCTCTGGTAGCCAACTCCTCCAGTTGTCTCAGAGACACACATACATATAAATGTGTCTCTCAGTTGACTACCAGACCCTACGGTCTCTCTAGCAGTTGGTCTAGCTGACCTCCTGGTCCCTCCAGTAGCCAACTCCTTCAGTTGTCTTGCTCACAGAGAAACACCCTAGACTTATGGCTGCTTTGCTACCTGGCTCCCCAGTCACTTAACCTACTCATTGGCTAGTTTGGCTTCATACTTGCTAGTGATCACACACTGACATATGTATCCTTGCTCATTCCAGTTGCTGGTACCACAGACAGGTGGGCCCTGTGACCTGAGGTGTTGCTCCCATTCCTGAATGAAGATTGATTCTTCCCTTATCTGAGATACAAGCTGATGAGTAGTGCATGTGAAAATGCTTTTAAGTACAGTGTAGCTTTTCAATGGGCTGTCTCTTCAAATTCAAAGCCTGTAGATGATAAAACTGGTAACTATATCTATGTTTGCATATTTTTTTCTGATCTCAACCCTTTTTCTGGTCACAATCTTGGGAAAGGATTCCAAATTAAGAACTAAAAAATTATTCTTAGATCTTGTGATATACTTCTTTTGCATCAGTAACTCACTTAAGTCTTCTAGAGCTGAAATGCTGCTGTGAGGAGAAGAATGTCTTCAATGAGAAGTTCAGCAGCAGTATCTTTTTATAATGGTCTTTGCCTTTTTCTTCTGTTTGATTCAGGACAGATTAATGGCCTGTGTGCTTTTCCAGCAATATAATGCTCTCAATTACTGTTGATGCTTATGTGACTGCATTGCAAAGATATAACTGCAAGTTGTGTAGAAGTTCATGCTGTAAACTACCTAGCTTTATCTACTGCTCGTGCAGCAATGGTGGCAAGCCAGGGGTCTCAGTGGGGCTTTGCAGTGTGGTGCCTATGCTGGTTGTAAGTTAAAGTTTCTTCTCTGAGCTGAGTGTTGTTTGTCCTGCTGCTGCACCTTTAATTCTTTTCTTATTTTTTTGTTGTTGGCTTTTTTTTTGTATAGCTGGTGATGTGGCTTTAATTTGATTAAGTGTCTGTATTGTGCACTGAAACCAGGATGTTAGACTTGATAGTCCAAAACCTGAGTGAAATTCAGTCTTACAAAATTGAACCCTAGGATGACAAATTAGCAATTCACACAGTGATTCCTTTCAAAAAAAACCCCACCCATTCATATAAAGGAGATGATTTTGACTACTGATTGATTGGTTTATTTACTTATTTATTCCTTGTGATTTGGAAGAGTGGGTGAGGTGTGGAAAAAGGTGACAAATTTAGTTGTGAGAAGGTGATAATCAGAAATACCTAGATTAGAAGAAGTTGGGGAAAAAAAACCAGTTAAGGATAATGGCATGGGTAGAATTATGGAAAACTTTTCAAGACAAGAATTCTGAATTTGATACGGGAGTTAAAGGATTTGGAAGGCATAGAGATGGTAGAGTGTGGTCAGAATATCTGAAGTTCATTTTATGAACACATTTGAGATGAAGTTTAGGGAATGGCTGAGAAAGATGGGTGACTAGTTAAATGGGTGAATGAATAATAGATTTTTAATATATACTGGTTTTTTTCTTTCTTTCTTATTTGAGATGAAAGTAAGATGAGGTTTTTCTAGGCACCACGAATGAGGAAGCTTACTTCTTGGCTGCAGTGATTCTGCTATGTCAATATCAAGTTCCCTACCCCGTGGCAATTTGTGACTGATGCGAGGGAAGAGATACAAGTGTAGAATTTAACTGGTATAATATAATTTGATTTTCTCATAGGGACTGGGTCCAATGTTGATGGTCTAAACTCATGGAAGTCGTGTGCTCCTTCCCTGCAAGATCTTTCAAATGCCTCTCAAGTATAGGATGACATGACATCGTTAGCCATGTGATACAGTAATTCATTACTCACTAGCTCATTGCAAGTATGCTCTAGGTGTTTTGTGTGGCCAGAGCAAGAAGTAGACAGGCAGAGAAAGTTCTTAAAGTTGACAAACTCCTGGCTTTGCTTAAATGCAGAATGTCCAGAGGACCCTTGTTTTAGGAATGTGTGAGGGAGGACGGGTAGAGAAAGAGAAAGGACATGGGATGCACTGCATTGTAAACAGAAGTGCATTGCAGGGGTGGAATCAAAGCAGATGGGGTTACTGAGAGACTGGGGCCTTTCAGATCTGAAACTGAGTGGGGAGGTGGAGCAGAAGGATATGTGTGGCCCAGCAGTGAAGTGGAACAGCGACTGCTGAGGTTTTAAGAGGAGTTTTGAAAACTGGCTACAATTTTATGTATTTATTTTAACAAGCAATTCAATCCAAATTGAACTACCATCCACAGAACACAGAGGGAGGGTAGAAGCCTATTGCTCTTTCCAGCTTTTGAAACTCACATTAGGCTCACCTATTCTGTCTTTCCTGTCTTCAAAAATAACTCAAATCCTTGAACTCTTAGCAGTTGCCTATCCAAAACTTGTACATTAAGAGAGTCCTTTTAGGACAGTGCTTATTTTAAGAATCATTGATAGAGAAACAGTTTATAAATAACAGCAGTGAAATCCTTGTAACTTTTCAGAATAAATGCAAACTCTTGAGGGAAGGAGGCAAGAAGTTTCTGCATGCCCGAATTCTTCCATGCCTTACAGGTACTTGGTTTGTCACATCAGTTTCAAGTTTCTTGGCCATGGTTGCCCATATAGCACTCAAACTTACTTATGCAGATACTTGCACTGCAATAGATGGATTATAAATCCATTGAATCAAAATAATCATCATGGAATACAATAAACTTTGCATGAAATTTCTGTGAGCTGCATGTATATGCACCTTTTAATCCCTTCCATAATGAAAAGGCATTTTTGGCTTGATGAGATGTCGGTATGAAAAGTACTTGCACATAAAAAGATGTGCCTAGATACATCTGCTATGGTAAATCCCATTCAGCTGAAGTTCTGAATCTGCAAATTCTGACAGCTTTTTATTCAATGGTACAGCTGTTAGCATAGGTACATATGGTAGCGATGCTTAGAAATACTACCTGTGAGTTCTTAAATATGTATAAAGCAAAGAAATCCTTTGCCTTCATTTGGCACTTTTAAGATAAACTACACTGCTTCTTGAAACTGTAATTTTAAACCTTCAACCACAAGGCTTTTTTAAAAATGATGTGTTGTTTTTTTTCTTTTTTTTTTTTTTCAGAAGTGCAGTGCAATCTCTTAGGACCCTGAATCAGACAGCACATTTAGGTGGAATTACTTCCTCTGTGCATCCCCGTGTCCATTTTTATATCAAGCATGCCAAACAAGACTAAACTTTTCAAGCCCTGAAACTAAAGACTTCATTAGAACACAACACATCTGACCAGAGTAAAAATAGGAAGACCACAGGGTTGAGGGATAGTTAGTTGTAAGGCTGGAAAACAAATTACTACTTGCTTCACATGTCATTCAAGTGGTTTGGCTTTTCCTTAGTCCTTCTTTCAAACTCTGCCCATTCTTCTGTCTCTTAGTGGTTGCTCAGCTTGAGACAATTTGCATTTTCCATCCTGAGATTTTTCCTCAGAGTCCCTGAGCAAATCTCCTTGTTCAGTCACCTTTTGAGGCTTGACTGTGGTACTGCTTTCTGAAGCTGTCAAGAATACTGTCAGTTTTAGCTGCCCTGTAGCTTCCCTACTTGCCAGCTGTCCCTCTCTGTCACTTGTGTCCTTCTTTTCTGTATTTTTAATGCCTAGGAGTGCTCAGTATTTAGGGAAGAAGTCTCCTTTCTTCCCTAGTCTCCTTTGTTCTCCACCAACTCATTCCCTAAAACTGCTGTTTTAGTGTGTCTTTGTCACATGACATTTTATGAATTGCGGAGAGTTTTATGATGTTTTGTAAAATGTAACTTCATGAAGTAACGAAGATGCAAAATTCTACAAAGAATGACCATGAGTTCGTATCTTCTTCGTGTAACGTTAAATGTGGATTTATGACACTCCTGTTCTCTTGCGTGCTTGCCCACAGACACTTGTACTCAACCATTTACACTGGTTATGCACAGGGAAATAGTGTTTGTTTACTCTCAGTATTCCCTCAGTGGCTTCAAGTTTTTTACAGCTACTAATTGACTTTTTTTTTTCTTTGTAACTTTGATCAAAGTAGTCAGGTCTTTTATTCAGATTACGTCAGCTCATATTCCTTTGTACCTCTTATGTTTTTCTTATATATGTGTGTATGTATTTTGGAGAGAAGAGGTAAGAAGTGTATTGTGGAGAAGAACTTTGGACAAAAAAAAAAAGTCCTTAATATTTTGGAAGTGTATAGGAAGAAATTTTAAGCTAATGATGTCTCATTCAATTTTTTTCTGTTGAAAGTAGGCCAAGACTGATTTTGGCCCTGTTAAAATAAAAGTAGATTATTATTTTCTTACGTAAAGGTGACTGGCTACTCACAGTGTGAAGAAGGGAGTGGGGAGAAAAGGCAAACGTACTTCTCTGCTGCTGCTTTCCAGACAAAGTAGTTCTTTGTATTGTTTGGTACTGTGTGTCTCTTGAGTTGAATCGTCTGCAGGGGGAACAGACAAGGAGGGGCAGGTGGGCAAGCAGCTCTAGAGCTGGAGTAATAGTACAAGGTTTCTTTGCATTTCCCAGGAACTTAGGTGAGAAATCCCTTGCTTTATTTCCTTTTCTCCACTGCAACAGATGTACTGCCATCATTAATGATTGTTTTGGATGTAAATAGCAATGGTGTAATGACACTATAAAACCTTTTTATTTGACATTAATGGAAGCAAATTTTGTACCTGCAGTTGATGGTATGAATGTCTGATGCTTCCACTGATTGCAACAATTTCTCTTCTCCTAAATTTCTCGAGAAATTGATCAAATCTACAATTAACTGATAAGCTTAGTGGATGTAAACTTAATTACATTATAGTCTACTTATGCAAAAATTACATGCACACTTTATTGTGGGACTTGAGACTTCATTTTGTTTAAACTTGAGAATGATTATATTCTAACAGATTAATGTTGCTCTGGGTTATTTGATGTTCAGTTTTGAAGGAGACATCCCTAGGCATCATCTTGGTGGAAGAATGACTGCCAATTACCAAGGTATTTTGCCATAACTATCTTAGTGTAGTTACTTGCTTTGCACCTCTGGGAAGGATTTTGAAAGGTTCAGTTCAGTCCCGTTAACAGACTCCAACTTTCAGAAAAGGAGGACCAATATCACCTATTGTGAAAAGAGAAATCAATTGACAGTTGTTGCGTACATAGTGAAATAGCTCTCCTGTATCTCTACACTGCCTTGTAGTAGCAACCCAACAGTGGCAGAACCCCTATTCGTGCCCCCCCCCCCCCCCCCCCCCCCCGCCTCTTAATCCGAGAAGAGTCCAGGAAAAGATTATGGTTATGTGTGAGTACATGAAAAAATCACAGGTCATTCTCAAGAACAACAACAGAAATCCCTATTGGCACGGAGACAGTATATCTAGGTGTTTATTGGTGCACTGCTGATGTATTTTAAGGAGGCAGAACTTCTCAGAAGAATGGTGTTTCAATGCTGACAAGTCAAGAAAAACAGGAATTCTGATTCATATGGAATTAAGGGCCATTCATGTTTATAGACATGGGTAAATGAAACTCTGAAGTTCATCTGTTCTAATTTAGGAAATGCTAAATATGTCTGTTTGTTATTGCCTAGCCTGTAGGCAAACTATTCCCCTGGCACACACACAGTGTGTTATTTACAGTTGCTTAAGTGTCCCTGCTGCATGCCTTTGCCATTCAATCACATATATTGTGCAGTCCTATTAAATAATGTATCCTATGTTTGCATCTTCTGGCTATTGGGTGAAGGGGAATGGGAAAGAGTGTCCTCAAAAGAGAGTTTTGTGGTTTTTTTTTTAATACTTACATGTAGCAGAGAATGCAAATTTCCATAGTTGGAGAAGATATAAAATCACGATGTCATCAGCATCTCCTTGTTTCAGAAGATGGAATGAATGTTTACCTGTATCTTCCCATATTCCTGTGTTGCTGTTGAGAAATGGTAATAAATGGGGATGTCAGGTCACTGAGCAGTCTTAACTACTTTATTGCTTGCTTCCACTTATCTCAGTGTTTCAGACTACTTGGCTCAAATGCTTCATCTGGAACAAATCACAGTAACTAAAATTAGAATTTATGCTATGAAGATTCAGAGGCCACCCTGAGATCTCCACCGGTGATACCAGTGGAAGGAAACTCTTCTCAAATAAAGAAATTTAGAGGTTTGCTGTTACTTGGTTTCCTTGATATAATATGAGGTATACTCACCTTCTAATAGAAATCTTCATACAGTGGTCCAAAAATAATTTGCCAGTTAGTCAAAATAACTTGCCTCTTACTTTCAAGACAAGATGTGTTTATCCCTCTCTTCTTAAAACCCTCAGCCAGCTACTTCAGAGATATCACAGAACTATGGGCTTAAGATTATTTGATAAGTCTTCCACAACTTTATCCTCTCAAGTACAACCTAAAATGACTGAGGAGCAGCTTCTTTAAACCTATGCTTTGTTGACCAGCTGATTTGATATTGACAGTTTTCTGGGGGGTGTTGAAATTGCAGATTTGTGCAAATCTGTGTTTTAAGCTAACTGTTTTGATGAGGGACTAGATGACAACTGGCAGTATTGACCTGCTACCAGCACTTCAGTAAAATGGGTAGTGGCTCAGACTTCACTGACTTGTAGGTGATATTAGCAGCAAGTTACTCTTTGAATAAGGGTGTGTGTTTTAAGAATATGAGGAAGCTATGGTCTCAACTGCATTTGTTTGAAATCTATTGGAATTTTTCCAAATCTCCTGCAATTGAGTCCTTAAATCTACCCAGAACAAACTTTTTTAATATAGTCCTAATGGCACCAAGATCTGCTGCCCTCTCTCTAGTAGGGAAGTTTCCATGAGTGACAAATGTGGTGAACAGGCAGGGAGCTTTGTCCTTTTTCTTGCATTGGAAAGTAAGCATAATGGTAGTCTGTTCAACAGTGCTACAAATTTCAGCTGGTTTCTTTCAGTATGTACTATAATATTCCAGGGGTTTAATCTGTTTTTCTTTTTAAATCTGTTGGGTTTTTTAAATTTTTTTTTTAATCTGACAATTGTAAAACATGGAACAATGTTCTAGAATGCCATAGCTGCAAGTCCAAGTGAAATCTTTTATCCTTTTACAAGAATGTTATGTGAATCACTGATTTTTCAGAGGAAGGTTTGCAAGCTACTACTCAAAGGTCTAGTTGATTTACAATAGCAGTAATTATTTTCGTGTTAGAGAAAATTGTAGAAAATGTATTTGATCTATTTTGTAAACTAGCTACCACATTACTTTTTGTCTGTTCTCTGTTGCTGGACATTATTTATGGAATAGAGGAGGAAATAAATCAGTGTTGAGATACTAGCTAATGACATAGCTTTTCTATAATTTTAAAGATTATAAAAAGCAAAATATTGAACTTTTTTCTTTTTTTATGCAGCATTCATGGTAAGCTACTCTTTTGACCACAAAGAATAGCATTACAGTTTCAAGAGCTAATAATTTTCAGTACAAATGTTTCTAGAAATGAGCAGACATCTTCAGATTTGCACTGAGGTCAGGAAGATGATTTTGCTGAAGACTGGGAGTGAGAGTGAATAGTTACGGCCCTTAAAAATCAGTACTGATTTGCACAGCTCCTGAAATGTTCAGCCCTTTGTTTTATTTATTAGTTATTTATCCCTGTTTGGCATTACTAAGGAAGCCAGCTTTATAATATACAGGTGCTTTGATGACTGTAAGTGGCAATTATGCTTTGGATTTGTAGGTTTAAAAGGCATTAAATATATGTTGTTTATATATGGAATTAATCTGGTGTACTTGCTTACTGATGATGGTCTGTTATGCGTGACCTGTTATAAGTGTAAAGGCAGTTTGAGGGATTGAGAGAGGACAGCAGAATATACTCTGGGGGAAAACAGTCACTTAACAAAAGAGAAGAAACTTACATGATAGAAGCACCAAGCAAGGAAGAAAACCCTGCTGTATGAAATCTGAACCAAGCTTGTAATAACTTGAAGAATAGGTGAGGATAAGGCTGTTTTGAAGTCACATTTTTTTTCAAAATGACTAGAGATTGTTGGTGCCTAACTTCAAACAGCGACTCCATTTTCAGAGCTGAAGGCAGGAATCAGTTATATAAACATTGTTGTTTAGAGGCTTTTTAAATGTCTTTAAGATATTCCACCTAGTCCACTAGCTGATGGTTCTAGTTCCCTTAGGGTACACTAGGCACTTGCAGCTGGCTGGTAGATGAGATGGAGAGGCAGATTTTTCTGGGAGACCTCCAGTACTTTAGAGCAAAACCTGGAGGCTGAGGGTGGCGGGGTGCTACATTAGGATACCTGAAATAGAACTGATTGTCTGCATTTAAACTACTGAATCCTATTTGACCCCAAATGTCTTCTAGGAATCACTGGATTGAGTAAAAGTGACTTTGCATGCCCAGTTAACACACAGTCCAAGTCCACTTTTGATGTGGTCTTAAATATGACAGTAGTATATATCTAGGCAGAGAAATAATTATACTTCTATTCCATCCCCAAAAGTTTGACTTCATGGATTTTCTAGGACTGATTAATTTCTATTTTGTACATACAGTGTGTATATTATTGATGCCTCATGATTTCAAGGTCATGTTACACATCTAAGATGCTATTGTGATTTAACTACAGACAGAAGAAATACAATACCTGAGAACAGAATTCAGAATACCATGTCTTTTGTAGAATCTATAGTTAATTTGATTTTTTTGGTACATTTATAACTTAAATATCTTTTATGTATTTTGGAAAAGTTGAAATATGGCCAGAAGGAAGAACTGCCTAAGAGGCAAAACTGAGTGTTTCAACATTTTGAAATCTGTTTTTCTGTGTACATACTAAGTGTCTTACCAGTGGAGGCTGCATCTGTCTCTGTGTAGAAACACAGGCACATTTAGTTTAGTTTTGTACACATCTGTAAGTACATAAATGTTCCTCAGGCAAAATGCCTGTTTTCCTTTAATGCTCGATCATTATGACAGTGTGAATGTTTGCGCATATAAATTACTTGAAGTCTAATGCATTCAAACAAGAACTCTAATAAAATACTTTTTTTTTAATAGGTTACTGTGGTGGGTTCACCCTGCCTGGATGCCAGGTGCCCACCAAAGCCAGTCTATCACTCCCCTTCCTCAGCTGGACAGGGGAAAGAAAATATAATGGAAGGCTCATGGGTTGAGATAAGGACAGGGAGATTACTCAGCAGTTACTGTCATAGGCAAAACAGACTCAACTTGGGGAAATTAGTTTAACTTATTACCAATCAAAATCAGAGTAGGATAATGAGAAAATAAAAACTAAATCTTAAACCACCTTCCCCCTACCCCTCCCTTCTTCCCGAGCTTAACTTTACTCCCAATTTCTCTACCTCCTCCCCCCTGAGGGTCACATGTTGTCTCTGCTGCTCCTTCCTCCTCAGGGGGAGGACTCTTCACACTCTGCCCCTGCTCCAGCGTGGGGTCCCTCCCACGGGGTGCAGTCCTTCAGGAACAGACTGCTCCAGCGTGGGTGCCCCGTGGGGTCACAATTCCTGTCAGCAAACCTGCTCCAGCATGGGCTCCTCTCTCCATGAGTCCACAGGTCCTGCCAGGAGTCTGCTCCAGCATCACAACCTCCTTCGGGCATCCACCCGCTATGATGCGGGGTCCTCCACAGGCTGCAGGTGGATATTTGCTCCACTGTGCACCTCCATGGGCTGCAGGGGGGCAGCCTGCCTCACCATGGTCTTCACCATGGGCCGCAGGGGAATCTCTGCTCTTGCGCCTGGAGCACCTCCTCCCCCTTCTTCACTGACCTTGGTGTCTGCAGGGTGGTTTATCTCTCATATTCTCACTCCTCTCTTCAGCTACAATTGCTGTTGTGCAGGTTTTCTTATTTTCCCCTCCTTAAATATGTTATCCCAGAGGCATTACCACCATCGCTAATGGGCTCGGCCTTGGCCAGTGGTGGGTCCGTCTTGGAGCCAGCTGGCATTGGCTCTATCAGACATAGGTGAAGCTTCTAGCAGCTTCTTGCAGAAGTCCCCCTGCTACCAAAACCTTGCCATGCAAACCCAATACAGTTACATTTGAGGATTTTTAAAACTGAAGGATAAAATGTCAATAAAAATAGAGTGGAATAATATGGTGTTTGGTATTTTGATGTTTCCCACCTGCTTACATAGTAATATAATGAATGATACGAGATGATTAAAGAAGTTTCTAAATTCATTGTTAATACCTTTTGATGGTAGAAAGGCAGCAGTGCTAATTATAAGCACAGACTATATTAAATTGACATCAAACACTTAAGAAATACCATAACTAAGGTGGTGGGTGTGTTTTTAATTTACCACTTTGTCCTCTTGTGCATGGGCAGCATGATGCAACCTCCAGTTGCTTAATCATTTGTGTATTTCTTTCCCACCAGACTCTTGCCTCATTCAGTGAAGAGGATGGATGGTATTCACTTCCTAAGCCACTAATCAATATTTTATCTTAGTCTGGTTGTTCATTGTGAGCCTCGGGCTCTGTTTACTGTAGGCTATTAAGTCCCTATTACAATATTAATTTCTGTGTGGACTTTTCTGTAGCGCTCATTGCTGTAATGTTTGAGTAGCTCAAAAAAAAATTGAACATCCTTTTGAGGTCAAGGGATGATCCGGAAACCACAAAAATATAGAATCATAGAGTCATTAAGGTTGGAAAAGACCCTTAATCATGGAATGGTTTGGGTTGGAAGGAACCTTCAAAGATCATCTAGTCCAACCCCCATGCCATGGGCAGGGACATCTTCAACTACATCAGGTTGCTCAAAGCCCCATCCAGCCTTGCCTTGAACACTTCCAGTGATGGGCCATCCGTAACTTCTCTGGGCAGCCTGTTCCCCTGTGATGCCTGTGGTGTCTCACCACCCTCATTTCTTCATATCCAATCTAAATCTACCTTCTTTTAGTGTAAAACTGTTACCCCTTGTTCTGTCATTACCGTGTCACTACTACTGGTAAAATGTCTCTCTCCATCTTTCTTATGAGCCTTCTTTAGGTATTGAAAAACTGCAGTAAGGTCTCCCTAGAGCCGCCTCCTCTTCAGGCTGAACAACCCAACTCTCTCAGCCTTTCTTCATAGGAGAGGTATTCTGGCCCTCTGGCCATTTTCATGGCCCTCCTCTGGACCTGCTCTAATAGGTCTTTGTGTTGTGCTGGAGACTGTGGACCCCAGTGCTAGATACAGTACTCCTGGTGGGGTTTCACCAGAGCAGAGTAGAGGGACAGAATCACCTCTCTCGACCTGCTGGCCACGCTTGTTGTAGGCATCTCCTGGGCTGCATATTCTGGGCTGTGAGCACACATTGCTGGCTCATGTCCAATTTTTCATCTACCAATATCCCCAAGTCCTTCTCTGCAGGGCTGCTCTCAATCCAATATGAAAGATTAGAAGGAAAAATCCTGTGTTTTAGTGTTTGACCCTTTGCAGCTTCTGGCTTAGGTTGGCACAGAATACAGTTTTATTAGCCACTTGGAGACCTGCCAAACTTATCGCAGCATCTGGCTTTTTAAGATGCTGTTTTTGATTGCCTCTATAGTTGCAGATTCACAGGAAAAGATTTAGTTTTGCCTGGAGAAGACTCCAATTAAACCATAGACAGAAAGAGATAAAAGTAGAAAAGGTGGGTAAGGAAAAGAGCTTATGAACAGGGAAGCAAGAGAAGTAAAAAGCATCGCATTCCATGTTCAGGACCTCTAGCCATGTTCAACTCTGATTTATCCCTAGGGTGGACTTTTCCTAATCAATGACCAAGGCACGGGTTCTCTGAAGATCATAGAGGACGTTCCTGAAGTATAGGTGCACAGGGAGTTAGATCTAGGTGTATACAAGAAAACTTATTGGCGGAACTTGGATATTAGAAACCTTAATAAAGCTGCTTATTAATTTCATGTTTAAGCAAACTTCCTTTGTCCAGATTTTATCTCTAATCAGATCACTTCTTCCAGCATGCAGCTGGTAAAAAGTTACTGTGAGCGTAGTGTGTGGACTGGCTTTGGCCTCTGTAGAGCCAGGAGCAACAATTACAGTAGAAAAGATGTGAAGAGGAATGATATGTTGACATTCCCCTCTCATATCAGTAGGGTAAGAAACCATGATAGGTCAAGTTCAATGGCTTTGTGGTTGAGGCAGAAGAATATTTGGTCATAAGTCCAGAGCTGTAAGTAGTGCACCTTCTGTTTCTCTGGTAGTGGGTGGTGGTATATAGACAGCATGCTCAACAGGGGAGCTGATCTGCTAGCCACCAAAAAAAAAAAGAAGAGCCCTGGCAAGCCAGAGTGTAATCGTAGGTGCTTTGTTTCAATAAAACTTTGTTTTAATTGAAAATATCTGAAGATGCTGTTAAATTCTAGATGCCTTAGAGGACTGTTAGCAGCTATCAGCTCTGATTTTTCAAACGTTGTCATGTTTGCATGAGTTCTCACTGAGATTAGAAAAAGGCAAATTCCTGACATCCAAATAATCTTTTATGAAAGTTCCCATTTCATAACTTAAGGATTTAATTTTTTTTTTTAAGTACAGACAGATTTTTTTTCTTAATTATCTTTCTCTTGGGGAAAAAAATGAAACTGGTTTCACAACATTTTTTCCCTTACACTGCTTCATGTACATCTGTGTCTCATTTTCTTGGTCTGCTGTTCTTCTTCCTCAAAATATCCCCTAAGCCTCATACAGACAGTAAGCAAGATAAATTGTAGCCTTATTAGTGAAAGCTTGACAAAGCTTATTAGCAAACAATAATGGGGTGTGATAGGAGTCATTTAGCCATACTGTATAACCTATTTTTCCTCTAGTAATACTGAGAGAAATTCAGGGGCTTGAGGAAACCTGTGTTTCAGATGTTTGGGCCCAAATTAATAGACACATATAGCTTGGAGCTATAGCCACTATATAGTGGCTATATAGCCACTAACTACTTAAGGGAGTGAAAATAATCAATGTTGGAATAAATGAGGAACCATTGCAAATGGATACTTTAGTAAATATCTGATCTGTACCTTGTGTGAAAGACCTTTCTGTATATATTACATACTTGGTGGTGGGTTTACTTCTAGTTAGGATGTTCTTCTCAAGGTAACTTTGGACCAAAATAGATATTCTTCCAAGAATTGGTAGGAACTCCTATGTTTGTGCATTGTCAGCAACTGAAGCAAGTTGGATAAAAAAGTTTAACCAAAATGTCTGTGAATCTTTATCTCATGTGTAACTAGAAAATATGTAAAAGAGAAGAGGTTAGTAGCTTTAAGTGTTCTGAAAAGTTATAACAATATTTCTTATATATGTGAAGCTGTTAAATGTGTAGTTTTTGAAATGGGCTAGCTTAGCAATTTAAAAATAAAATTAAATTTTGTGGTGGTTCTTTGCTTCCAAATACTAGGTTGAGCCATTTTCTCCAGGTCAGACAAACTGAGTTGAATGTAATGAGTCATTGTCCTGTTCAAATTACTACTTCAAAATCTTCTTTATTTTTTCAAGAAGTTATTCCGTTACCTCCTTCTTCCCCATACTGTGGTACCTACCAGTTAGCTCTCTTGCCACTCTTCATGTTTTAGCCCCTTGTTGCCTGTTGTGATGCAAACAGATGTACTGAGAGTATGCCATGTGTAAGGGTGAAGAAAAGTGCAAAAAACAGTACGTTCTTCACAGCATTTTTCAAAGCTGGAAGGTATGCCTCTTTTGAGGGCTTGGTTGTGCTTGAAAGATAATCAATCTGTTGTCATACTTAATTCATAGAAAATTTTCATCTCCCAACTCTCTTTCATTTTAAAGACTTACGTTATATTTCTTACTTTTATACTCCACCAGCAAGAGTGTTTTCTTTTTGGCAGTTCTTAAGAGATTCTTATCTTTGTTTGATTAGGAGTTGCATGAATAACAGCATGCAGTTTATTTCTTGTCTGATAGAAAAGTTGTTAGTAATCACTTACAACATCAAGTCATCTTGTATTTATAACATTTTATTATTCCTATGAGAGTCTCATCATGAAATTATTATGGAAAGGCTTATCGTTAGATAAAAACATTTTCAAATGTGTATTGTAGAAAATACTTCTAATGCCATCACAACACTTCAAGAAAGAAGCAAGCTTTCTATCTCTGCAAGTAAATCTGACAGGGAAGTAACCCTTAGCTTCTTTAAAACAAATTCTCCAGCTTCCCTGGAGTTTGCGTGAAGACTTCAGTGTAACTTAAAAAGAAGAAAACACCTGTTTCAGTATTCTTAGTATGCTTTCTGTAGCTTTAAAAATGACTTAGTGTTGTGAGAAAAAGCAAAGGAGAAACTTAGTTGCGTACCTTAGGCTTTGCTCTTTTTGAAACCAGCCTCTAAAAAGTGACTAGAGAAAGTCAAGGAAAGAAAACTCAGAGAGCGCTATACAAAAGTGCCAGAAGTGCTTGAGGCACTTCTGTGGCAGAATCACTGAATGCTGGGAGTGTTTTCAGGGGAGGAACTGTTATCTACAGCCTGCATTTACATTGTTTTCCTAAGCACCTGTGTAGCCCAAGCTGTATCTCCGGTTATTGAATCTTCAATAAGACCAGCAATTCTTTTATTATCATCATTGTTATTTTAAAAAATTAATTTACTTTAAACGTACATATATAAAACAATATTTGAGAGGGACTTTCTTTGCATAAAATGCATGGGAAGGCAATTTGACCAAATAATCTTCTGGATTTATAAGGTAGGCGTTCATAGTGTACTTGCAGAAAAGAAAAACTCTGGTAAGTCTTTTGCCTTTACTACATTTTAGAGACTATTATGTTATAAATTAAAATGAAAATAATAGGAAATTATTGTATTAGCAGTCATCTTTGTATCAGTATTAAAGTCCATTCCTGGTGGAACTGACAATACTGAATGGAATCATTTTTTAAAAATCATCTCAGTGGGAGGTGAATTGACTCAGTGGGCAATGAATTTGAAACGGTTTAATAGTTAAGAAATGCATTCGGAATTAAGGCTAAGAAGGTATTCCAACTGTTCTGTCTGTTTTATCTGTTTTATGTAGCTGTTGTATTTCTGTCACTTGAGTATCCTGCTGAAGGCTGAAGCAAAATTTGAGCTAGTGTTTTCAAATGTTTTTGATTCAGTTTAATATTAATCAAAATGCCTTGGCTACTCTTTAGCTGTTATGGGTACAAAAAGCAGATTCTGGTTGCCAGTGTTGTGAATGGATGGTCAATGCCTGTTCTTATACCTTAAAGCAGATAAAAGTCATTGAAATTATGTAATGTTGGTCCTTCTGTGAATCCATTGTTAAAATGTTAGCCAAACCTGGAAGTAATCTGTGTACACTGTAACTAATGGAGGAAGAAACCAGGAAGTTGCGAACAGATGTGACCTGCGTGCTGTGTCTTATTTTAAAGTTTTGATTTTGGATATATGAATGTGTAAGCATTTATGAACAAGTGACCATACTCTGAAATTTTGTCTGCTCTACACAATATAGTTTTCTTATGTTTGTTCATTCTGTGATTTGCTTTTTAAGACCTTATCTATGGGTGTTTCCTAGTATCAGAAAATAATCTTGGAGTTGCTTTGAGCAACCTGATCTAGTGAAAGGATGTCCCTGCCCATGGCAGGGGGGGGTTGGACTAGCTGATCTTCAAAGGTCCCTTCCAGCCCAAACCATTCTATGATTCTGTGGTCTAGGTTGGGAGGGTCCTCTGGAGATCATCTGCCCAAGAGGTCCCAGACAGGAAGCTTCTTGTTACACGTTTAGAATTTTTATTCTATTTCTTGAGAGTAACCAGTTTATATAGGTTGCTTTGGGTTGTTCTTCTGGTGCCTGTGTCTACCTCTTAAGCTTTTTGGCATGCAATTAATTATTTTTATAGCATTCACTTATTTACAAAGATGAATTCTTTGAGGATTTTTCATATCTAGTCATCTGCGGTGCCTATGCTTATTTGTGTGGATGTACTGGCCTGTGTGCTTCTGTGTCCGATTTAGTATTGTATCTTGAACTAGTTTGCAAAATGTGGTAAGAATTACCTCCTAACTCTTAATAAAACAAAACATGCCCCCCCCAATCAAATGAACCCAAATCTCCTCTCTACCTAATTGATAACAAATAAAAAAACACTTAACCCCCCCCCAAACTAATAAAGTATTTTTTGCATGTGAATTTCAGCATTACTTTCTTAAGCTAGAGTGAGCAGTGAAAAAAGTACATTTTAGAAAATCAAAGATTTGTTTAAATCATCTAATAAGCATTCCTTTTGTAAGAAAGTTAAGTTACCACCCTGAATAGCAGAACAGTAAAGTTTATTTTTTTGTGATAATGTGTATTAATGTCTGCTCTGAATCTGCCATGGATAACTTCTGAAAAAAATTGTGTCATTTAAAAATGTTTAGTTGGAAGATTATTGAAATGTAGCAGGCTTTTATTTGAAGGATATCATAAATTAATTTTATGTATAAGCATATGGAGAGTAAGATTAATCAAAGCCCTTCATGCACACAGCAGTTTATTATAGTAGTTGACATCGCTCAAACTGTTGCCTAATTAATACTTTAGTTCTACAAGGTATTAATTCAGATCCTTGAAATGTTAAGGATGCTGTTACAGGAGTCTTTGAGAAGATCTCATTGTTTGACTTGTTCTATAATAAGATACCCATCACAGGAGAAGCTTTTCTAGTTTTATCCTGCAGTGTTTTCATATATTGGGATGCTAGATCAAATAAGACTGTTGGAATGCTGTACTTTCATTGCGCTTACCTCTAGTTGCAAGAAATTTTGGTGGACTGGTTCCCCAGTGGAGTAAATGTCAGTGTAACTGTACCTATTAACTCTCCTCTCATTTGTGGTAGCCTGTGGTGATGAGAGAGTGTGCAGAAAAAAACCATCCAGTGTATCCTTAGCGTAAGTTCAAGGCACTGGTAGTGTGGAAAGGAAAAGGCAACACTGTTCCTTTGTTCAGACTCCTTAGTCATATAGCTGCAGGGGGAATGACCTGCTTCATGGCAATATGAAGAGTTTGAATAACTAGTGACTGGTTGCAGGAGCAGTACAACTGTTTAATTACTATACAACTGGTTGCTTTTGATGACTGTAGGAGGAAAAGGTTTTTCTGCTGAGGCAAAACTCTTGCAAGTACTTATTGGCACTTGCAAGTGCTCCATTTGCTTTCTCAGCTCAATGCGTTTTTGACTTTTCTGAGACCTGGTATGGTAAGCTGTATGCTTCCCTAAAACTTAAACTGTTTTCTTTTTCTTTTTTTCCTCTTGTCTTAGTCTGAGCTGATACAGACATACACTATCTTCTCTTACTTATTTCTCTATGGAAATGCTTGTAGTCCCAAATCTGGATTATCCTAGTGTGAATGAAATACGCTGTCAGTACAGAAAAAATAGATTGTTTCCTTGCACACATGCAAACCTCAGAATGGCAAGTGATACAAAAGGAGATAAGCAGCGTTGGTCGCACAGCTTCTGTACAAACCAGGAGTGGTAGGGCTTACTTGGTCCAAAACAGTGCATCTGAATCCAGGTGGGAAATCTGTATTAACACGAGCTTGGGAATTTCTGTGTTCCTCAGTGAGCAGCATCACTGACATTTATTTTCTCCACTATGCTTTTACATGCCTAGTATGCAAAATCCACTATGCCTAATTTATGTAGGTTTTATATTATACATGGGTTTGGTTTATCTAGGTTCTCTCTCCTCTTCCCAGTCTGGGAAGCTGGCTGTCTGTGCCTGTGACTTCTGAACAACTGGATGCCTTCATTTCTAGTACACCTTTATTCACAGCTGCTTCTGGAAATGTGGTCCTGCAAAGGAAAAGTCCTTTATTTTTAAAATTAAGGATGCTGGTCAGGGGTTATTGTGCGACTAGGTACATGGTACAAGTTGTCTTTCTTACTATTTTATCTTTAAAAAGTGGTTGTGCTGTGGTTAAGCACATTACTGTATCTTTACTGTCTCAGAGGAGATCTTGTAGGCGTTCACAAGAGCTAGATGGTAGTCCTGTGAGTTGCTTTAAAATGGGTAGCAAACTACAGCAGAAGACTTCAAGCCAGGATAAACTGACATTCTTGCAAAGAAAGTCCTGCGCTCTTCTCCTTCATCTCAGTCACTGTGCCAATGCTTGTTTCTCTCTCCCCCGCCTCCCCCAACTTCCCAAAGCTTGTGTAGCTGTGAATTGAATTGGTTTGGAGATCTCTCTCAATTAAAATCAGCTATAGTTATGTTCATGTAGCTGCATATAATGGAAGGAAGACAGCATGAGGGTAACAACTGGGGCTAGGAGGGCTGAGACTGTTGCTTCTTCTGCCAGCTTGATTAGTGCTGTGGGTTACAATCAATCGGTTGAGCTTAGTAGCTGTAGAAATATCCTATACAGTTGCAGCTTTAGATCACACTGAGATCAAATTTGATATGAAACTGTGCCTCTGTCATGTTTTAGCATTTGCCATCACAATCTGCAGTTAGGTTTCACCGGTTTTCACAGGTGACGTTTTCAAGCGGAGGAGAAGCATGCATATAGAAACATCGGGCATACAGTCCTAAGGAGTCAAAAAGCATTACAGAAATCTCTCATCCTCAAAAATTTCTGACTAATCTCTTCCTTCACCATGAAGAAATACACTCAAAATATCAAGGAAAAAAAAAAGGCTACATTCCTTTACCCCAGAAAATATAAAGGTTGAGTTGGTTTTGGAGCATTGTGTTTAATGGGTGGCATTGTAAATCAACTGTGATACTGGAAAAACGTCTAATTTACTTTATGCCCAAAGACTTTTTCTGTCTCTTCTTTGTTGGTTGTCTTTTTTTTTCCTACTTTTTTTTCATCTCCTCTTTTTTTCTTCCTGGTTGCAACTTGCAGACTCTCTTCCCTGGTTTTCTATGACACTGTCTTGCTATTCTTGCTGACTTTTTTCTATTTTTCTGTGTCATGTTCCTACCTCACCCTTATTTCCTGTTCTAATCCTGTTACTTCCCTGCTCCTTCTGTCTCCATGTATCTCCCACCCACCCAAGCATCAGTCCCACCACCCAGTCATAGGGTTTGAAAAGCCTACCAAACTGAAGACTAGGTACAGTTGCGATTTGAAACAGAAAGCCATGCCATCTAGAGGCAATGCTTGAGTGAGACACCAAAAAAACCCCAACCCTCTTCTCATAGCTGTCAGAAAAGGGACGATCCTGTGCACTTTCAGACTCTCCTAGATTCTGGCTAATAAGTGTCTGATTAAATATATGCCCCTTTTCTGCTCTTAAGCAAGAGGTGCTTGCTTTTTTTTTTTATCTATCCATACAGCGTTGAGCTCATATTCTTGTGCTGGTCATCCCCTTTTTGCTCGTGTCTGGGCCATCATTAGCAAGTATGTTTCGTGTTTTCCCCCCCTCAATCAGCTGTTCTAGACAATGTGGGACTTTCTGTGGGTTTCGTTACTGCCTGCAGAGTTCTGACGATGGAAGACGCTTCTCCATTGTTTTGCACAGATGTTGCTCTTGTAACTATGTACATTAATTATATTTCAAGATTGCTACCTCAGTGAAAAAAGAAAAGATTCCCAGGATGCATACAAAGCGGTCGGGTGTGCTGAGCTGTGGGCATGGGGCGCTGGGGTGGGCTCGGGGGGATGTGGGGGCACCTCGGCCCCATGGGTGCGAGTAAAGTGAGTGGTGAAGCTTTCGGGTGGGCTCGTAGGTTGGCGAGAAGGGAAGGTGGCTCAGGTTGGGGGGTGTTTGGGATGCCCGTGCCCCGGAGCTGCCGGTGATCAGGAGGAGCATTTCAAAGGCAGCTGGAGAGATCAGGGTGGAGGGGTGACTGTAGCCCCGGGGCAGTCAAGGAGGTCTCGGGGGCGTGATGAGGCGGGGGTGCAGGAGTCGAGAGGCCTCTGGGGCAGTGGCATGGTGCCGGAACAGCCTCGGCCCTGGTGCTGCCCATGGGTGGGGCAGCCTTGTCTGGGACCAGCTGGTGGTGCCAGGGGTGCCTCCCCATGGGTGACTAGCGGGGCTGCAGCATAGGGGCTCGGCAGCTAGCGAGGCATGTGAGATGTTGTGGCTGGGGACTAGGAAACTTAGGGGTTTTTTTAACCACATTGGTGGTCAAAATACTTGGTCAGGCTGTCACGTGCAGTGGTGGAGTCTCTGTCCTTGGAAATGTTCATGAGTGGACGCTGCCCGGTGCCATCTGATCAGACCTGCTTTGGGCAGGTATTTGGATCTTGGTGACCTCCAGAGGTCCTGTTCAACCAAAATTATTTTGTAATTCCGTGACATACAAAGCAGACTTCCTGGATAGCTTATATTTTTAGTGGTCCTCTTCTAATCTGAGGGCTTTCTAATGTTGCATATACAAATTGGTTTATGGATGTTTGCGAATTATGTCATTGTTGGCAAGATGCACACTAGCACAGAGAAAAGCATACAGAAAAATAAGATTTGCCATGCTGGGTGAAATCTTCTGGTCTGTCTAAATGACAGCTAGCTAGCTGTGTTCACTACCAGACCTTTAAAAGAAAAAACCCCAAAACAACCAAACAGCAAAACCAGTGGGGGGGAAAAAAAAACCAAAACAAAGAAAGAAGCCAGAGGACTCTGTAGGGTTAGTGTAGGATACGATTACGCTTTCTCTTCCTCAATTCTGTTTTGCTAGAAGCAGTTGGGCACCTATATTTCATTAACTGTGATAAATCCATTAAGGTCAGTCCCTTCTGAGTTTTGATGTTGACTAACTTTGGCAATCATTGCTCAAGTCTTGTACAGCATGTAATGGTTTTTACTGTTTGCCACTTGCTTTTTTGACTTTTTATTGGCTTATTTTACTGACTGCCCTCTTCTGCATGGAGAACAGATGGGTATCTATTAACTATCTGCACACGTACCACAGAGGCTTACAACTTTTTAATAAGGTAATAGATTGTTCTTGTTTGCTCTTATTCCTCTTTTCTGGAAACCACTGTAATTCTTTTCAGTCTCTCTGTATTAGATCTGTTGTATGGCATTTCTTTGAGTTCATTCTGATGCCAGGATTTTGAGGTTTACGGTATGCAGTATTATAAAAGAGGCCACACCGATGAATTACATAATGGTATATGTGCATCCCCTGTTATTCTCCAGTCCTTTATTTTTGTTTGCTTAGATCAAGTTTGTTTTAAACAGCAACTGCACTTTCAGTTTCATTGAGCCAGTCATATGGGAACTGAAGTCCCTTTCCTTGTTTGATAACTGTGAATTTATAATCTTTAATAGGCTATAAAAAGCTCAAATTTTCACTCCAAGGAGCCTTCAGTACTGTCAGAAAGAATTAAGGACTAGGAATGTCTTACCCATTTGGATGTCATTTGTCTTGATAGTTGCTTTCTGGAGATAGTTAAGATTAATATTAATTCTGATATAGTGTGCGTATACTTCTATTTCCATAATTCATTTCTGGACAGTGACTCTCCTAAATACATTGCCATGTGTTTATTGTTGACTTTCATTGTACACCCTGTGTATAGGGTAAGTACTCCAAATTCAAGAAAGAAGACGCATGAAATTCATAACAAAAGAAATCCTCATCTGATTCTTTGATAATGAAAATTTTATGTCATAAAGCATAAAAATCCTGAAGTTGTTTGAGTTTTAATTCAGTATAGTTACTACTTGGAATCTAGACTCTCTCTCCCTCCCACACGTATGCCTTGTTCCTTTCCAGATATGCTAATCGCTGCAGGGGGCGGTAGGGAGGATCAAAAGTGACAGTAACATAAGTTTGCACATCTATATGTGGTAGTAAGAAACTACAGACTTATTTTATCAAAGTAACTCTGAATTTACTTTGTATTCAGCAGCCTTGAACATTCATCTCTTGAGTTTTGTCTAGGGATTTTGCTTAAGTAGGACTTTGAGTACCAAAAATAGAATACAGTATTTATTTTTAAAAAGAGCAAGAATAATAAATCCAACCCTATACGGGTCATGAAGGGAAGAGCCATGAGATAAGATAATTCTAATGCTTTATTTTAGATGTCTGGTTCCCCCTTTCTTTTCCCCCCTTACTTCTCCAAAGATGTTTGCAAACGTTCTTCATCCTAGTCTGGATCCTGGAAGAGTAAGGCAAAGTGTTTGCCAGAAATTGTTTAAAGATTATTTACAAACAGCTGACAAGAGCAAGCCAGGAAGGGCCATAATATTGCCACTTACTTGAGCGAAAGGGCTTTTAGTTGATGCAAGTAAACTGATGCTCAGATGTTCTTTTTGATGTTTAATTGAAAATGCCTGTGTAAGGTTTGATTTTTCTGGAAGGCTGTTTTTGTTAAATGCATTTCTTAACATTTGGAGTTATTCTACTATTCTGAAAGTCTAATTTATTTAATTGCGTGTCCATTAGATCCTGGGTTGTATGTGTGCCTTAAAGTGCTTTTCAGCAAATGAGGCTTTAATTGTATTTCAGAGATAGCAGTCAAAGTAACAAATCTTGTCTTTACATCCATATGGGAACCTAATACGGATTGATTAAATTGAGAAGCTGCTGTAAAATTACTTTGTCTTATTAACTGTGTTGTCCACTTGGATGCCAAGTACATGCAGTGCTCATCAAAGCTAAATGGTGGTGTGAACCTAAATAGAAATATGTTAAGATATAGAAGTATATATATGCTTTTTATTAGTGAATGAAACCAAGCCTTCATTTATTTACCTTTATAGAAAAAGTTAACAAGTGGAGAGAAGTGCATTTCTATCCATCTTATTAGGGTCTGTCATGTATGCATTTCTTCCACGTAAACCTGACTTCTCTTTTTTGTCTCATATTAAACTGCATATGTTTTTGAAAAGAATGTTAGACTTAAGAAAACAATCTTTTCCTCTTCTATATTTTTGTACTTAGTACTCCTTTAACTTTCTTTTTCACAATTCCTCTTGCTTTCTTGTATGAAATCTGTAACACTCCTGCTAATGCTACACTAAGAACTCTGCTGTTCTTTCCTCTGTTTGTGAAATAGCCTTTCTTTCTAAAGTCTCCTTAAAACTACACTGTAGTAATTCCATTGTTTCTCATAAGACATGTGTTTTCATACTGCTGTGTGGGTGGGGTGCATGCATGTAGGGGTTCTCATGTCCACCTCAAGATATTCATTCTTCATGTGGAAGTGCATAAAGTTTCCTTCCTCTTCAGCTCCCAGTCAGATCCTTAGTTATGAAGGAGCTAGGCAATGAGTGGAACCAGTTGAACAAAATAAAATGTGAAAAATCTGCCTGTTGTCTTCCAGAAGCGGATGCTACTGGCAAAACTAGGTTACCACTTTGGGAATTTGTAGTTCCACATGTGTCAGACATGGGTGCAACTTCACGGTTTTATTAGAAGACACATACTGCTTTTTAATACATTGTTTAAGCTTTCTAGAACAGATTTTGGTTAGGTTAGCTTCTAGCATAGGTTTTAATAATTTTAAATGTAATTTTAGATCGGTTAGTTAAAAAGAATATTATAAATAAATTTCAGATATGAATTTATTCCCGTTGGCTTTTTGCAGATTGGACAGTACAAGCATTTTAATACAACATCAAGGATGCTGATGTAAACTCTAGGAAGAAATACCTAAGACATAGACTTGTTTTATGAAGCAGATTAGTCTGTCATGGAGTAGTGATGGTAACTTTTTGCTTAACGACTGTCTGTCAGTGTATATATATTGCTATCATAGGAAGGTGCTAAAAAGCCTTTGATACGGGTCTGGGCAGTACCTTGTGCTGGTGCTTTTGATGTTTACAGCTGAAAGGGAAATTCGAGTGTTTCTGAACAAGCTCCATGCTCTTCATCTTGTGCAGAGCGTGAGCACAATAGAGTAATGAAAGGTTTCAGTTTAGCGATTTGAATATTGTACGTAAAGTAATTGCAGGCAGCGAGCCTACGGGAAAAAAGTTGATTGGGAGGTATGTAGACTAACAGAGAGGTATTGCAATTTTTGTGGAGCACCAATGCTGGGTTGCAACAGTATTTGTTAATTGGCCAGTGTGTTTGAGGAGGAAAAATCTGCCTAGTTCTAAGATGGAGCGTTTTTCTTTCATTTGTACTTGTTGCCTAAATGAGAGCTCATTTTTCAGGTTTAACAGCTAGTAATTGCATTGACGGCTCTAAGTGTTACTGAATCAGCACTAGAACACTTGAAGTTATTTATACAGACTTACTGTGTTAGTAACTTTTCCGTGAATAACTATGCCATTTAAAACTTAGCCTGTTAAGGGGTCTTCATTTATATCATCAATAGCAAGGGCACTCTCTCCTTTCCCTTTAGTGATCTTTTTAGGCACTTTTCTTCATGTATACCGGTATCTGCTTCATTTGTCACTGTTGAATAGTAAAATTATCTAGTTTCAGTAAAGTGGCTTTTATAACAGCTTGTGCATAAATATTTTGGTGGCTCATGGTTTTCGAGGAGATGAGAATATTTTAAATTCACTAATCGGAATGAGCTAATAGCTCTGTACTCCTGTGAAGTTAATACTTTATTGATATTTTGTAAAGTTTTAAAAAGTGATTTTATTGAAAAATATTAATCTCTCTGCAGCTTTTTGTCATTTAGTTGCAAAGCCTAAAT
The DNA here is from genome assembly GCA_020745775.1 of Theristicus caerulescens. NCBI lineage: Eukaryota > Metazoa > Chordata > Aves > Pelecaniformes > Threskiornithidae > Theristicus > Theristicus caerulescens. The sequence continues at coordinate 75,348,591 of CM036559.1, read as the reverse complement.
GCCTTCCAAATATTAACTACTTGAATATTCATTAATAGTCATCAAAACCCCATCTTTGTAAGAATGTATCGACTGATTTAGTGAAGTGTTCACTGGTTTGCATCCCTGTGACTGCCCTATATAGTAAAATATGTATTCGTTTTAACAAACCCATTTGACCTCAAAAGCAATATTAAGACATTTATAAATACGGCAGTAAGCATGCTGGTTGCTTGTTTTTTCAGTCTGGCATAAGAGTTTCTAGGAGGGAATATAATCTCTATACTCAGTTTTAGCCAGGGTCTGTGGTTATTTGCAAACATCCTGCAGTTTTCTCTGAAGTGAATATTCAAGGAGCCATTGTGCATTAAGTTTCTTAAACTAGTACCTTTGCTTTGACATCTCAGACCTGAGTTTCTGTGTAAGGTGGTACACCCCTTTGCAGTGCCACTTAGTCCAGATTCTCATCTCGTATGCCTGAACTTGGTCAGGTGTGGATTTGGTTGCATTTGTAACATACAGCTGTCTGTAGGGAGTGTGAAGTGGTCAAGGGGAAGGTAAAATGCTGAGTTAAGCAAGATGACGAGGCTAGGTGATTGTGGACACTTAAAACTTGCTGCATAACCAAGTAAACACCCAATAACTGAGAAATTGCAGTGTTTTCCAGCCTCTGTTGGAACCTGAGGGACTGATAGCTTTCGGTGACATGCTTTGAAAGAATTGGTTTTGATGACAAAAGCATGGGGCAGAGCAGAAGTCTTGTCAACCCTTGGCAGTCTGTGTCGATCATTCTTTGTGTGGCTGCTACTATTAACCACAAGATGGTGCAGTAAAATGAATTGCAACTTTTGTGTATTCCTGCTTCTGAATCACTAATGCAGGAATAGTCAGCAATCTGTGATGGGAAAAAAATTTCAAAAGGAATTTGTAAAGATGACGACTAGAGGTAGTAATACCCCATTTTTAGAAACTGCTCTGCGTGGTACTTAGTGCAGAGATGGTCTTTCCATTGAAAAGTGATTAAATGGAATAGGAAACTTACTAAACTAAATAGTGGATTGCTGTTTAAGCATTGAATGTTATTGGTGTTGAACTCTGTCTCTTTTATAAATGCAGTGTGTGTAAAGGAATATTTAAGATAGATTTATCCATGATTAAGGTGGACGTGATTGATACAGAAACTTTTTTCTTCTAGATTCTAAATCTCAGACTCTCGTCCTGTATCTTTATGGCCTTGGTAATTTTTATTTTTGTAATGAATAAAACAATTCTTTACTGTGTATTTCCCTTATTAATTGCACTTTGTTAGACATGGATGTATGCAAGATTGGAAACAAACCAGCTGATTCTGGACCAAGCTGACCTACAGGGGTGCCCTCTTGCAATACCACCTGAGGAAAAATGTATCTTGCTGTCATGGTAGTGTATGATCCTAGTGGTATCTTCTCCTTTAATCTTCAGTAGCTTTACTGCTAGAATAATGTTAGGACTCTTTTGTATTACTTTTAACTTTTAAATTTTTTTTTTAGAGCAGAAGATGTGTTTCCCTTGTCTCTCTAAAAACACCTTAGCCAGGTTGTCACCAAATCAAAGCACCAGACCCCTCAATGCCTCTCTTAGACACTGTTTTAACTCCTTTACAGATAGCCACAGAAAGCTGCATGTTCTGCCTTAATACATTTCCTCTATTGGACTCTGTATCTGTCTTGGTCCTTGTCAGTGAAGACAGGGAAGTTCACAGATAGCTGTCAGCACCTGTATTTTCTCATAGTCCACCAGAAGAGATTCCAACTGTAACTTGGATGGATCATTTTTTGGGGAAAATACTATTCGTCTGAGGTTTTGGCCATCCAGTGTCTGCAAAACTCATGGCAACTGTGTCAGTAAAACATCCTTGGCATTGAGCAGAGATTAACCACTCTTGCCCCCCTTCTTCAGGCTGCCGCTCCAGCACTGCAGACTGGCACTGTCTCTGCATCAGAGCCAGGCAAAGTTGTGTGTCAGGTGAACGTCTAACCTGATGCTGGTCTGGGAAGAAGTGAAAATGTTCATCCTCAGAACAGTTAGAAGTCTCTTCTTGTAAGAGTGGTTGATAGAGTTGGTATAGGCTCCAGGTCAGCTTCTACACGTGGCATGCTTCCCTCAAGCTCTGTTTGCAGACACCACTAGCTGAGTGCTGTGGTTGATGGTGATAATTCTTTAATTCTCTGCATCAGCAGTGCCGTCATTACCACTGGCAGAAAGTAGTATTTAGCTGTTTGTTCTTGCAGGAAGCAACCATGTAACCATGATCAGTCCCTCTAAGAAAAGCACCAAGAAATATCCTCAATGCATATAAAACATCAGTTAATCTTTTTTCATAGCTAAGATAAAACACAACTTCTACAAAAATTGCTGAGACTCGGGATGTTGACAGGTAGAGCCATCTTTGTAAATGAGACTCTTGGAAAACCTTTTATCTATCATTATTATAGCAACAATACAGGCAACTTCATCTGGTACTATCTGCAATGCTTTGGTGCTGTTGAACGAAGCTTTGTTTATTGTTGTTTTTCTTTGTAGTTCCCTATCTGATGGCAAAAGTGAACATGAACAGGTCTCTGAAGAGTGGATATGAGTGTACAGAGCACTTTGTCATTTGCTAGGACTGCTTATATTCTTGCACATGAGTCAATCTCTTTGGCTCTAGTACTAGTGCTTAATGATCTTAAAGCATTAAGACTTATTTGACTGCCTTGTAAGATCTGTCCACATTGGAACAACTGTTGTGAGGGAGGAGAAGTATTTGACTCCTAATATTCCTTGTCCATCCAGCAAGATTTTATGACAGTGTTAGACACCCTGTCTTTTTGGCAAAATTTGCAGAAAATGAAAATTTCATTTCTTTTTGAAATTAAAAAAAATCCTGAAAAAATCATATGAGCAATTTCATAGGCTTCCTGTGCCTGTCTGGCATTTGTGTTTGTGCTAAACATGCAAAATGGTAAGTCAAAACAGTTTTTCTAGTGAGTGAAAGAGAGAGAGTATGCGCCACTATGGAGCGGTGTCATTTTAATTTATTTGATTTGCTCCTGTTGTTGAAATCCTGACAGAGGTTTTCAAACCTAAGTGGGGTTGTCGGTTTTCAAACCTAAGTGGAGTTGTCAGATATACTAATATCCGATGGAAAGATGCTTCATAGTTGAAGGATACTTTAAGTTCTGTACCAAGTGGATAACCTGGCTGTTTTTATGCTGTATTTCTGCAAATATTAATTATCAGTACATCCCACACTTCTTGCATATCTTTTTCATCTTGTGATAAATGTAACAGTACATGTGTTTTTCTTCATGTCTCACATCCTGATTGCTCTACAATTTTTTTTTTTTTTTGTGGCTAAAGCGTCTTAGAATACACAATTATGGGGAAAATGGAGCAATTTAACTATGTACTTACACATCTGCTTGAAAGTGACATTTTCTTGGTGTTCTCATGGTTATTTTGTGGATATAAATAATTTTTAGAAACATTAAGTCTAGCAATGCTACTAATTACATAGTTTCATCAAGGAAATAGGTATATAATTTGCCCTGTTTTCTAGAACGATGCCTAAACGTTCCATTATATTGTGACCAGAGGAGAGTATTTTACTGTCACATTCAACTGAATTTATTGGTTTTTTTTCCTTGTGTCTGCTCTTTAGATGGCTGTTCTCATTACAGTATAGAAGTATGCATTTTTCTAAGGTGTGCAATTTTTTAATTTTTTTTTTTTTTATTGAGTTACCTGAATCTGACAGAAGCATGGCTGCCTGAAGTCATGTTCTTCTGTTGTCATGCCTATGGTACATCCATTCCTAGACCAGCTTAGTTGATGTGTCAGCCTGAAAGATGTTACAACCATGGTGACTGATCCCTCCCTCATGGTCTACAACATGAAAGTAGACTGATCTAATGTCAAGGTTGTTTCTGTGGGGTAAACACCTAGTGGAGAATATCCTGATTTTTGACAGGTAGATATCAAGAACAGAATCTTTTTCTATACCCCAGAGGGAATTTTTCTGTGGATCTGAAGAAAATACGATAAACCATTTCTTTCAGCTGTCTCGCAAGAGGAAAACCCTGGGGAGACGGGTAATTGGATACAAGAAACATCAGGAACTATTTTCAGCGCATGCTTGTTTTTAGCGGGCCAAACGTGATAACAGAAGGGAAGACAGTTTTCAAAGGGCCAGGGTTTGCGTAGTTGTGGCATGGCTCTTGAAACTCCTTTGAAACTTGCTTGCAGGTAGGAAGTGCTTTGTCCCTTTCAGTTTCTATGCTTCTGGAAATGTTTCCAAGAAGACGTGTTTTGAGAGCGGGAAGGAGCCTTCGAGTTAGGTTGCTGCTTGCCGCACAGCAGGCTGGCAGCTCATTGCCGATTCCAGAAGTGGCGTGTAGCCCTGTGGTGTCAGGGGGAGGAAACTCTCTTATCTCAGAAGTTAGCTCAAGCTTGTGTTGGAGTGTTGCAAGCTTGCAGTGACAGACCTGCATGCAGTCTCACAGATGCGATGCGGTTACCTACCTGACTGTATCATAACTGCTCTTAGCGGTGCTTGAGCTGCAAGCCAATGCTCTACAGCCATACCTGTTGTGGGAGACCTTAGTAAGAAAGCAGCTCCCTCACTGCGAGAGAGTTGTGCAAGTCTGTCTAAATTGATAAGTGCAATAAATTTATTTAGGGCTATAGAGGACTCGGTAGAAAAACGGGGAAAATGTAAGACTGCTTTGACTTCAGAGCAGATGACTAGTGTGTTATTTTATCTGCCACCATTGCTAAATGGAAAACAAACTTGTATTTGCCAACCATGTGCCATGTATCAAAAGACTTCCAAGGCATAAGAAGGCACTGCATAAGTGTATGATGTCTTTTAGCCTTAACAAGACATCTTGTAATTAGATTTATGTAAATGTATGGTGTCTTTTAGCCTTAACAGGACACTCTGTAATTAGATTTATGTAAAAGAGAAGAAACACAGGTTTTGTCTTTTGCCATTTGAGCAAGGTTTTCTAAACAAATGTGACTCTCTGCCCTAAGTACTGTGCTGCCGCTGGACTAATTAATCATTTCCATGCTGGAGAGGGGTCATCAAGGAATGACCTATAGCATGGAAGCTTCCTGGAACTACTACTTGTGTATGTTGCTGAATAATTAAAACTTAAAATTAGCATTTTCTTTCAGTTGCTGAGTTGTGTGGCTTTGATCAAACTCTGTGAATGCAAAATGAGTGACTTGCAAAGTTAATAATGTACTACTGCTACTTTATTGCAACATCTGTACTTGTCTGACTGTAACTAGAGAGGTGCCAACACATTAGCTCAATACACTTTCTACCTGAAATATCAACTTAATTAGGATCATTTATCAAAATGACACTTGTTTCATAAGGCCAAATCAAATTGATTACTGTTGTTTGTGCTGCACTTGTGCCAGCATTAAGAGCAATACTTTCAGAAACAAAGGTATATAAGTATGTATCTTGCATTGCATGAAAATGTACTGCTAGAGGAAGCCCAAGCATTTTAAAAGTATTGAGATCTATAAAAGAAAATATAAAAATTAAACCAATGCCTCTCCTTAGGTAGTCTCTGTGATCATCTTCTCTGACTAGTTTGCCCTCATACGATGGGAAATAGCAGGGAAAAATTGTCACCATTTTGCAGATGGGGACATGAGAATCAGAGAGACCAAGGCACAGACATCCAAATGTGTTTAGTCACCTTAATGGCTTTTGATGAGACTAGGAGTTAAGTATCTATTTATCTTCCAAGGTTCTGGATTTAAGTGACCTGAAGATCAACTGAAGTCAAACCAAGTATTTCATGTTTTGGGAAAGTACTACTCAAACAACAAAAGCATTTAAAATTCAAACAGCTAAAATACTAATTTATTTTACAACAGACTACTTTTTGAGCGTATGAATGAAGGCTATACTTAGTAGCCATGTTTCTTTAAAATGAAATCTGTTTGGATCCTCTTCTAGATGTGCTAATGTCATGTGCTATGTGCTCAAAACCTTTTGAATAGTATTGTCTGGACACCACCTGTGACCTGACTTACATGTCTTTAGGTTTGTATGTTGAAGGTTATGAATCCTGGAGTGACCCTATCAGCCCTCTAGTTCCCTTGGTACGTCAGAATTCGAACTTTAAAAAGTAGGTAGAGTCAGCTGGGGGAATCTGAGTGGTTAAGTAAATTTGCCAAGGCGAGCAGCTCCGGTGCCAGCATGGTTGGCAGCGGAGCACTCTAGCATGGTGCACAGGGGGGTTTCCCAAACCCGGGGAGCCGAGAGAGCCACCGGGAGCCTGCAGCTCGCGCGACAGCAGCTGATGAGACCTGGCTGGGGTCTGGAGCAATGGCGGCCAAGCCTTTCCCCCCCCCCCCCCAAGAAGCCCTTGGGGAGCACTGACGACCAGGAGCCCTGCCAACAGGGCAGGCAAACAGGGCGTGGCACGGCAGCAAGGGTGTGACGCAGCAGTTTGGGCACAGCAGGGTCTGCAGGAAGGGTGCGAAAGCTCTGCCAGCTCGACCAGGGAGCAATGGTATCCACCCAGCAGAAGTCAGGGAGCAATGGGATCCACCCAGCAGAAGGCCGTGGCCTCTCTAAGCTCTGCACCCAGCACGATGGACGCAGCTTCCAAGACAGAGCTCGGGTGGGAACACGCTGTCACCCAGGTGTCAGGCTACAGAGTGTGCCCTACTCTTACTCTTAGGGAAATGATCATCCCCTTGTACTTGGCACTGGTGAGGCCGCACCTCAAATACTGTGTTCAGGTTTGGGCCCCTCACTACAAGAAGGACGTTGAGTGTCCAGAGAAGGGCAACAAAGCTGGTGAAGGGTCTAGAGCACAAGTCCTATGAGGAGTGGCTGAGGGAGCTGGGGTTGTTTAGTCTGGAGAAGAGGAGGCTGAGGGGAGACTTTATGGCTCTCTACAGCTACCTGAAAGGAGGTTGTAGTGAGGTGGGGGTTGGTCTCTTCTCCCACGTAACAAGTGATAGGACAAGAGAAAATGGCCTCAAGTTGTGCCAGGGGAGGTTTAGATTGGATATTAGGAAAAATTTCTTCACTGAAAGGGTTATCAAGCATTGGAACAGGCTGCCCAGGGAAGTGGTTGAGTCCCCATCCTTGGAGGTATTTAAAAGATGGGTAGATGTGGTGCTTGGGACACGTGGTTTAGTGGTGGACTTGGCAGTGCTATGTTAACGGTTGGACTTGATGATCTTAAGGGTCTTTTCCAACCTAAACGATTCTATGATTCTAATAAAACCCCAGCTAACAGAGAAAGCAGAGCAGTGCCATTCTGAATAAGGTAATGTTTCCTCTTTAAGGATGAGGAGCTTAGTGGTAGGAAGGAGTCAGTTTCAGAGGTGGGATTGAGTCTCCTGACTTTTCCTTACCAAATTCTGGTGAAGGTATGAAAAGAAACATTAGATGCCATCCACATGGCCTCTAGTAAGCTCTTGAAATGGGATGTTCACAATGTAAACATGGGAAGAATGGCTTAGAGGAGAGGAATGCAAGTCAGTTCCAAAATTGGCTTGCAAACTGTATCCAGCACAGTTTTCAGCATTCCACTTTTGTAGGGAATTACTGTATAGTCCTGAGGCTCATGTGTCTGAAGACAGCAGTAGTTAGTGTGTTAATGATATGGATGTTTGTGACAGAGTTGAGACCATCTGCTGGGATGCTGAAGGGACTGTTTCAGAATTTCAAGGGAGCTTGGTAGTTTGGAAGAGTGGTCTGAAGTAAATGAGGGGCTGAGTTCAGGATTGGTTCTGCACTGCTCCCTGCCTAAGCTGCTAACATGAACCCCAGAGCTGAAACATGGGAATAACTCATTTACTTTTCAGTTCTGCAGAAAAAGGTATGAGGCTGTAGCTGATCACAAGCTGAATGTAATTCAGTGATGTCAGACTCTTGATGAAAGGCAAGTTATATTGGGCTGTATAAAGAGCAGCAGCATCTGCAGGCATGCTGCACATGAAGTAAAGTCTCTGTTCTGTTCAGCATTGGTAAACCCTCTGCATTGTTCTGTCCCATTTTGGGCTCTGTATTTTGGGAGAGATAAGTACCAGATGATAAACACAATGCAGAACAGAGGAATAAGAATACTCAAGGGCTGGAGTATGTGACTTCCAAAGGAGAAATGAAGCGTGGAGATAATTTATTGTAGCCTATAAAAATGTGTATATTTATATAACTATTTATATTTATACTTATTTTTATACTCTTTTCCCTCTAAGCCATGTTTTCTATGCTTACCTGGTGAATATCCCATTTCAAGAGCTTACAGAGTTGACATGGATGACACATGGATGACATACAGTGTTTCATTTTGTACTTTCGCCACAATTTGGTAAGGAAAAGTCAGGAGACTCAAGTCCCACCTCTGAAACGGACTTCTTCCCATCACTGAACTCCTCATCTTTAAAGAGGAAACATTACCTTATTCAGAAACATGCGTAAAGTATGTGACTTCCAAAGGAGAAGTGAAGAGCAGAGATAGTTTATCCTAACCTGTAAAAATACAACTGAGAAGCGATGTGGTAATAATATTGCAGTGTAGGGGGGAAAGAACTCCATTTGTCTCTAATAGAGCTATCAAGAAGTAACAACAGTACATTGCAATAAAACTTTTTTCTTTTTCTCTTAAGGATTGGCAGACCCTTAACAGCAATACAAGTGAACCACTGGGATGTTTTGCCCAGAGATTTGTTTCCAGTGTGTGAGGTCTTCAGGAACAAAATAGAAAACGCATTTGTTAGGATTGATAGCCTAAAGTCCCTCCCAAATCTATTTGTCTGATTTTTTGAATTTTATTGGACCTTCATGACCTAAACTACCGTTTTTTGGGGCCTACATACAGTCACTTTGGAACAAACACTAAACCATGCATAAATAAAATCCTAGTGACTGAAAGCAAATGAAGCAAGTGTAAGCCTTATTTTTGAGACTTCTTTAATTAAGTGTTCAAATAGTTCTGAAGATTAATTTGTTTTATTTCAGTGGAAACTCAAATATAGAGATTGCGCATATTAGATTTACATATTGTTTTTGTACTTTCCCTTCGCTACATGTGAAGAAACTTCTCAGTATAGCAAACAGTTTTCTCTTGAAATAATGAAAAAAAGCAAGCACCAAAAACTCTTTGGTGTTCAGTCTTTGTTTTATGTTGGTGACACTGCAATTTGCCAGTATTATTTTTCACACTAAAAGAAGAAAAAATTGTTGCTACATTGGTTTTGCAACTGAAATTGAAAATATGCTTTGTTCTGGCCTATTTATTTTTAATTCTTCAGTTCTTTTTGCCTCTAGCAAGATACCACTGCACCTTAGCAAACTATTAAAAGAAGCAATATCCATGCTGCTTGTTTGGCCTATTCCATCAATGCATGAATCTGCATGAAAACTGTCAGAAGAGACTTTTCTATTGCTCTCATGTCACTTAGTGAATTACCCTGTTGATAAATTTTCCACACGTCTTATTTACCTACTCTTTTAGCCTTATTGTGGAGGAACTTAGCCCTTTGTTTGTTGTATTGCTTTTCATACATCCAGTGGCTGAAGGGTCCCCATATCAATTGCTGGAGCATGTCCAAAGAAGAACAATGAAGCTGGTGAAGGGTCTAGAGCACAAGTCCTATGAGGAGCGGCTGAGGGGACTGGGGTGCTTTAGTCTGAAGAAAAGGAGGCTGAGGGGAGACCTTATCACTCTCTAGAACTACCCGAAAGGAGGTTATAGTGAGGTGGGGGTCAGTCTCTTCTCCCAAGTAACAAGCGATAGGACGAGAGGAAATGGCCTCAAGTCACGCCAGGGGAGGTTTAGATTGGATATTAGGAAAAACGACTTCACTGAAAGGGTTATCAAGCATTGGAACAGGCTGCCCAGGGAAGTGGTTGAGTCCCCATCCCTGGAGGTATTTAAAAGACAGGTAGATGTGGCACTTAGGGACATGGTTTAGTGGTGGACTTGGCAGTGCTAGGTTAATGGTTGGACTCGATCTTAAGGGTCTTTTGAACCTAAATGATTCCATGACTCTAGACCCGCTGAGGTGTTCTTCAGTGTGATAATTAGGACTCTTGACTCCTATTTCTTGAGCAACAAGGGTGGCATTCTGAAGAGATGACCAGCCTGACTACCTGTAACTGCCCTGGTTTGAAACTTTCAATTGGTTGTATGAGCGCTGGAAAAGACTGAGTGTGGTACGCATCCACTTTGCTTCATGGGAATCCTCCAGAATGCAAGTCCATCAGCACCAAAGATTTAAAATTATATGTCTGATTGAACAGAGTGACTGAAACATGGGCAGTATGCTCTCTATTTTTAAGGTTTGTGTTTATGTCTGGGCTGCTGTTGTCATATCATGGGGCTAGAATTGGAGTACGTGAAAAGCTTGCGAGTCCCTTTCAGAGGTATTTGCTTAATGGATAAACAGGATAAAATCTACAAATAAGAACTAAGCTTTAGTTGTGTTATTGTCAAGAGTGAATAGAGTAGCTTTTGACATTTTGTTTATTAACAGTTAAACCAAGGAAACATTTTCTTGCCTTCCAAAAACATTTTCTAGCAAAGGCCATTTTGGAGGATGGTCTCTAAGACTAAGATTACCTGATACATTAACTAGCTTGTAATTTGCCATCCTTCATGATGACAAGTAGCTTCCAGATCAGTCCTGCCCCTTTGGTCAGCCTTTTTCCATCCTAAGTGTCACGTGGTGTATTTTGTAGAACTTCAAAAACAAAAATTGAATTCTTCATATTAAAGTGTGTAGCATAGGGGTAGGTTTAACTTTGTATATAGGTAGTATACCAGTTCAACTTCTTTGCTACTCAAAAAAATGTATCTGAAATCCATCTGGGGAAAAAAGGCAGTTGCTTGCTTCAGTGGTTTCTTGTGAAAAGACATTTTGGCTTTTGCTTTCAGATGCCAAGTGTTTTGCATTGTTTGCAGTCCATGGTCTGCAGGGCCAGGAGAAGAAATTTTTCTGGCAGTGAAAACAGGTGATTTATCATGAGTAATCCCCAGAAAGTTGGGGTCACTGGTTGGCAGGTCATTTATGTTGTTGAAGTGCTTCTGTGAATAAAGATATGCTAGCATAAGGCCTCTTCAGAGAGATTTTTATGTTTACAATAGAATATTATAATCTATGCAGTAACTACAGTTGACTTTACACAGTCATTTTGAAGTTTTCAAGAATATAAATTTGTGTATTGTGGTTTGAAAGCAGTGTATGAAAGGACTGTGTTAACACTGCTTTTTCTGATTGTAGTAGCACTTAGCTGTTGCATACAAGTTGCAGAAGATGAAATAACATGGCATGAAATGTTGTTCACTTGGTATTGGATTTTCGGTTTCGGCCCAGAAAATGCCTTTTAAAGACTTTAAGACAGTCCATTTATTGAGGATGGAGATGTCTGAATGGCTTTATCACTGGGTTTGTCACTGGTAAAGGTAACTTGTTTATTTTTAATGCATACAGTTGAAGTCCCTGCTGAACTTCGCAGTACTACCAGTTTCCTTTGTAATTCTCAGTAAGTGGATGCCAGAAGTTACTATGTATACTAGATACAGTAGTGCTGTTCAGAGCAGTGATTATTAAGAACTGTTTCCAAACTGCACAGCATGACAGGATGTTTCACTCTTACTGCGTTACCATTAGTCTTTTCTGTAGAATTGTTGCTTTTAATACTCTGAAATACATTGGACTCGAGTAATATATACAATCTGAAGTCTTAATCTTCTTATGTAAGAAATATAGTTTATGATATGACAGGAGACATAACAATCTAATGAAAAACCTACTTTCATCCTGGGCGCTGTTTGGAAATGTTTCTTCCAAAGGTGTTTGTGATGCGGCAGCTCCATCCTATCAGCAAGTTGGCTTGTTTTGCCTTGAAAAAGTTTGAACAGCTAACTAGTAGTTTTACTTAATATTTCAACCATACTTAAACATGAAAGTGTATTTTCTCTGAAATTTTCTGAGTTCCTTATAGAAAGTTGCAAATACATAAAGAAGAATATTTATTTATTGCTCTTAATGTCTGAGTCTTTCCTTTTCTCCCTTTATGTTTGTGTGGTACCACTGAATGTCATGTTTCCTCCCTTGCTGTTTCAGGTAAACCTTCATGCATACATAGAACAGCAATCTTCATTGCCAACAGTATAAATTTAAGGAGCAGGTGGAGTGGAGAGAGACACTAGCTTGTCAAAATAAACACTGCCCACTAAAACCTGAGTTAACAAGAATGCCAACACAGCACTAGATCTTCCTTTTCTTTCTGAGTCCTGATACATATCTATAATGTGTATTTTATCCTTATTTACAAGCTAGGATTATTGGTCCATGTCCCAATGTTGTGAAGGTTGTGGAGGATAGGTAGGGTTGTTAGCAGTATATATGAGATTAAAAAAAGTTTAAATTTGTATGACAGGGATGCTGCTTTGTATGAGAGGGGGGTGAAATGGCCATCACTTCATTTTGATAAATAAAAAATTAGAATGGTTTAATCATATTAAGAACATCCTGTAATAGCAAATCTAGTGGCACGTGTTTACTGTAATCTCCCATGAAAAGAAGTCGTTTCTATCGTAACTAAAGCCATCATGCTTGAAATGATAGAGATTGGGATAATTCACTTCCTGTGAATGTAATTGCTGTACTAAAAATTTAAAGTGAAATTCATGTAGTAGGAAAGTAGCTATGATGACATTCATTACTGCTATGAAAGAAAGTTCATTGGGATTTTATGCGGATGATACTTACGTGATGTTATTGAAACAGTAAGATAAAAGCTTGGTTTTGAATGGACTCTAATTTGGAAATGACATGCAGGAACCCTGGGCGTGTTCTTTTAGACCTAGCTACAGTATGCATTTCACTAGAAGAAATTGAACTGGAAGCATAAGGAAATCTTTGCTCTTAACAATTAAAAAACGAAGAGGTATCGAGCTAGCTTGAAGAAAGATGAACAGCATCTGCTGTTTGCTTTTTTGTTCCTGAAGCATGACTGTCCAGGGCCTTGGTTCTGCTTGGAGATCTACTGCTTATCTTTTAGTGGGTATGTAGTCAGTGACCTCAAAATCAACTTTTAAAGTGGTCTGTTTTTTAAAAAAAAAAAAATAAAAAAGGAGAAGAAAAAAAGGGGCACAGCAAATAAACTCTTAAGACGATTTATTGCCACTTATAAAAAGAAGTAAAGTTGCAAAGCAGAACTGAGTTGACACAGGGTATTAAGGGGTGGTGGAATCGTCCTGTGTCTCTCAAATTCTCCGGTGGCACCAAAAGAAACCGTTGAGGATTAACTTTGGGAACAAGTTGCCTAAGCCTCTAAATCTGGTAAGGCAGCATTTAGAAAAAAAAATTAAAAAACCCCCCAAAAACGGGGCCTTTAAAATTTGACTTTTGCTTAGTCTTGTCTATATTTGCTCATAAAATGACAAGTGTTTTGTTACTTTGAGTAATTAGTTACATTTGTTCCTTAAATAAACTGTTAGACAGACTGTTGTTTGTTGCAGGAATGAAGTAGCTGATGGAGCTTTCAAGAGAGCTTATTAAATCTTTCTGGACTCTTTTTTTTTTTTTTTTTAGACACATCAGGAATGGGTGACTGTAATAGAGAAAAATGGTAACTGATTTTTTTTTTTAAATTATTTAATGTTTTTTCAGATGAGCATTTACATGTCTCTGCAAGTTTCCATTCCCCTAATTAGAACCTGGGCTGAATCAACTGTAGCCACCCCATAGCCACCTTAAAGGAGAAGGGAGAAGGCAACAGGAGTTAGTTGCCAGTTAAAGGTGTTTGGTACAGAAACTTTTGAAAAGCGTGTTTGTTGCCACTGAAGGATGTTGCTGTTCTGCCAAAAGCTGATCCCTTTCAGTGTTTCAGGATGCCTCATTCTTGCCTCCTGCTGGAGATGTCAGTTAATGGCTGAATGTGTGTGTTGGGGGCATTGCTTGCCTCTTGAAAGGGTAAACATATCTGGAGAGGAAGAGGCGGCCAAGAGGGAGCAGAGGAAAATCTGTAATCTGGTACAGCAATAACTAATATTAGCTTAAGAGACTATTGACTGGAGGATTGGTTACCATTTCATGGAGCTGCTCTGAATTTCCTCCGTAGATGAACCTGCAGGCTGAGCTTCTGTGCACTCTAGGTGATTCAAGGTGTCTCCATCTCTTTCCTTTGGTAGACAGCTTTGAGGAGGTCCTGCCTTGGGACTGGAGCCCATGCTACCCTGATTTCCTTCTGTTAGTCTGAAGGAAACTTCAGCTCTTTGTAGATGTACTTGACACTGGCTTTATTATGCATGATGTGGATGCTTTGAAAAAAACCCACACGTTCTTGTTTTCCTTGCAAGTCAAAGCAGGAGTGACAGGAATTCTCGACAGGAATGAGGTACAGCGTAAAGACAAAGGAGGGTTTGGATTGCATCATTAATCTTCTCTCTTGTTTAGTGTCGTGCAATTTGTACCTTTTTTTTTTTTAATTTAGGGTATGGTATAGAATTTATCCAAATCAGCTTCAGGAGTTGCATTTCACTAGTTGTTAGTGTGTTGGGGAGATAACTGACTAAAAACTAAATCCTGTCATCTGTTGTTTGATATCATGCTTGTTTCAAGTGCTGAACTTCACTTGATGGCTATGAACAGCATAAGGATGTAGTTAGGGTTTACTTTAAAAGAAACACAACTTCCCTCCCCCCAAAACCCAAGCACCACCAACTACTTTATGATTTATTAATTTTTCTGTACAGTTTTGAGATTTACCTCTCTACCTGGATATTTCTTGAGTACTTTTAAACTTGTAAGAGGAGTGTGTTTGTACATAAATGTGTGCCAGATATGGAAAATCAGAGCACCGAGCAGAGGCTGTTGTCTTTCTGTTAAAATTTGATAGTCTCTTAGAACATTTCTTCCTAAGAGAAACAGAAAATGAAGTAGAAATGTAGTTATTAAATGGGGTAGCAAATGGGATATATTCCATTCTTTTTGATTGCAAAAAGGGTGCCAGGTTATCCTTGCTCCCTTAACTTCTGGATACTGGAGTACTGTGACAGCTTTTGGAAAGACAGTGCAATTGGTAAGGAGTTCCAGCCACTTAACCAGTCAGTCTTTCAAAAATATTTTCTCTAAATTTAAAGTTTATGGTAATTGAATTTAGGATTTCTTCCCTTTAGCTTTGTAAAATGAACAGCAATACACAAATCCAAATGATTAATCACAAAAATAGGAGTGGTGCTATGCTGGCTTTTTAGCTACAAGTTAATTTTTAACTCTTTTTGAAAGATAAATAAGGTTTTATTGATAGGGACCTCATTCTTAAATGATACTGGCTTACATCTTTCATCAAGAAGCAAAGTGGCTTGGGTTTTGGCATGTTTCCTGCTTCCCAGACCCAGAAGCGGGTGAGTTACAAAGTTTCTGTATTTCACCTGTCTTGCCAAGTGAGAGAAGTTTCTTACAGCTCAGAGGTTTGCACAGTTAGGTAGCAGTTACTGCTGACTAAATTCAGAAGACAGAATTATTCTGGATGGAGATAAGAGATTGCTGTGCATCTCCCTAGGGAATGCCTTGCTTCTGTCGAAGTGTTTGTTTTCTTTTCAGTCTGGGCCATCAGAGAAATGCCAGCATTGTAGTTTGGATACAAACTAGAAAAGAAGACAGCTCATTGAGGGCAAACTTTTTCTGGGGAGAAATAATAAAAGAATAAATAAATAAGTACTAAAATTTATTTCAGTAACAAGTTTGATTCCTACCTTGGCTCTAATTTTAGATGGATGGTGGAAACATTTGAGAATGTAGCACCTTTCCCTCTCTCCTCTTCCTTCCATCCAGCTCTTCCTTCCAGTGTGCTCATTCTTTAGAGTCTACCGTATTTAGGTTTTGTGTTGAAATTTGTTGTATATATGGGGCAGTTCTGAGGGGAAAAAAAGCCACTGTTGGCAAGGAGTGCGGAGTTGAAGCTGACACATGGAGCGGTGTGTCAGCATGAGCAGAATATGCAACTGTGTAGGTGTATCGTGATCTGACTGTTGCCCCTACTTTTTTGTAGCTTGGGTGTATGGGTTTCCCCTGAGAGCTATGTTTGAAGAGATATCCCCCCTTGCCAATTGCAGGGGGGGGTGGACTAGATGACCTTTAAAGGTCCCCTTCATCCCAAAGCTGAAGCTTCATATTTTTCTATGATATGAAAGATGCAGAGAGCTCAAAAGGTATGAAAGCAGCAGAAAAATTTAAAGTTTATATGTATTCCTGGGCACGCCAAATGTGATCTTGTCTTGTGGCCCTGATCACTTTAATTCACAGAGGAGATACCTTAGATGTATCACAGTGAATCTAAGGGCCAGTTTTTAACTTTTTGTAAGTCTAAAAGTGAGCACTATGTTGTACAAAAGCTTCAGGGTACATACAAATACTTGAGTCCAAACAGAATTTTGTCCAGGTCAGTGCAACGAGAGATTGTCCGTCCTATATGAAACAAGGTAAGTGTAGTGCCTTTATATATGGTATCGCAACCTTTACTGGCAGCTCAAGTAGCATGTCTGAAGTATAGGCAGTTTTTCTTCAGAGCATTTAAAAAACAAAACAAAACAAAAAAACCCTAACAACAAAAAAAAAAAAAACCCAAAACTCTTTTCATGCTGGCATTGGAAACAGATGTGGTATTCCAGGGAATAGTGCAGATGGCTGTGAGGTAAAGGAGTAGGTATTACAAGACTGTTATTTCTAATCTGTAGCTTCTGAAATATGTTAACTGAAAGTATTATTCTAGCTGGGTTTGGCATTTGGAGAGTGCATCTGTATGTGTTTAGGAAGGTGTGTGATATCTACTGGCAGTGTATGTCTGGGAGAAACTATCCTGGAAATGCTACATGGCAATCAACCATGTCCCCCACTTGTGCCCCCGCAATATGGGCAGAAGAGGAGGAAGAAATTTGGTCTCAGTAGCAATGACTGAGGCTTTCTGCAAGTGCTGAAAGGTTTGATGCAGCAAATTAAAATTTATGCCTGAGGCATATTTGTATTGCACTGAAACCATAAAGCTTCGTTTTACTTTTTTCAGATGTTTGCTTGACACTTACAGGTATCTGTTATAGAAAACATCAGTTTCTGAAACTACTCAGGTGAATTTTGCAACGGTACTGGTTAATAAGCTTGGCTTTGAGGAGGACAAGCCTAGATGGCTCAGAAAACTTCGGTTTGTTTTTCCATTTTGGACTATAAAAAAGAGAACCTAAAGCTTGTCTTCTGGATTGTGTTTTGTTGTGCTCTCCGCCATGGCCCCTGGAGTTCTTCCAGAGTGAAGAAATGAAATGGCAAACAGATTGCAAAGTAGTAAATGCTTCCTTTACCTTTTTTCCAGCAGTCTCTTGTGTAAAGAAGGTGTCTGTGTGTGTACAAAGTATATTATATGCTACTGCTTATTTCTTACAGGAGTGAAGGCTTATCTACCTCTTAAAATAGGTTCAGTGACTGGAAGGAGTCTTCTGAATGTAGTACATAAGCAATAATGAGATACAGCTCACTACTGGCTGTCTTTTCAACAATTAGTCTTTCTGACAAACTGTCACGTGCTACTTTTCCTTTAAAATGGTTCCTTTCTCCCTTCCTACTTCTTCCTCATTTGTCTGGGTGACGGTGTGTGTAAGTAAATGTCCTCTGTCCCTTCTAGGATGAGGATAGCAGCAGCTGTCTCTCAGGTTTGCGTCAGCAACCTCAGGGCATGCTGGAGCTGTTTTGAATGATCAGAGAAAAAAAAATTTTGTATATGATAAATACTTATCTTGCTGTTGTAGAGATACAGGTCAGAAAGAGGATCTGTAAAGTTGGTTTTTGTTTGTGTTTTTTTTTTCTTACTTTCCAGGAGAACCTTAGAGCTGTGGCTTCTTTTTAATAGTGCATGCAACATGCCTGTTTATAATTTATGCAGAAGCCAAATGTGTGATAAGAACTAGTCTCCACTCAAATGCCATTGGGGCAATCGTTTTTTTCTTTTTAAATCAGCAGCCATTTTTTATAACTTCCCCTTTGAAGGGGAAAGATGTAGAGAGATTTCAAGCTTGCCTTTGCTGGTATAATTTGAATCATCCAAGAAATAAAGATAAAGCTTTAAAAAGCAGGTTCAGATTCTCCTGTTTTATTTTACAATGTGGTAATTCCCAAAGTTACAATAACCATTGTCCATCTTTGTCCTTCTTTTAGAAGCATTAGTGCTTTGGACCTTTCTGTTTCTTCCAGGTACTGAAAAATACTGCTTAAAATAAAATACGTAGGAACTTGATGTACTTGAGGACTCTGTTTTTGTCAAACTTGTTTGAAGCTTGCCGGTGAGCTCAGAAGTTAGTGGAAATAGTTATCGGTCAGTATTTTTGTATTTTTTTTTCTGTAGGGAGCCAGATTATACGATTTTAAAATAAATGCCAAAGAAGTCTATATTTAATATGCACAAAAATGCATGGTTATCTTTTTGTATAACCTGGCAAAATCCAGAAGGAAGAGGACCCTTAGAAGTCTATAAGGAAATAAGATAATAGCTTAGAAATAATTAAGGGCAACTTAGACTGAAGAAGTGAAGGCTGTTAAAGGGAGTATTCTCTTCCAAAATTACTTGTTTGAATTCAATTCAATTCTGAAGTGGATATAAGGCACGATTTTTTAAGAATCAAAATATTCTTATAAAATGACCTGTTCTCCTAGATCTGTGTCATCCTTAGCATTTCTCTTTCTTGGCTGTATTCTAGTATGAAAGTTGAATATTGTTTTGCTTTATCACTGTTAGGTACAATTTTCAGGAAAAGAATGTAAATACTGCAAGGTGCTTTTAGCATTAGTTCATCAATTGTGCTGTTTTCTTTGGCTATGAAAGCATATTTATTTTATTGGGAAGATAAACAGATTTTGGAGTTCCTCCTCAGCACATCTAGCCCTGGTACATGCGGCTTATCATAGGCAAGGGAGAATTGATTTAGTTGTTGCTTCCTGTTGAAATATTTGCAGCACATCAGCAAAGAAACTGTCAGGATGGTAGGAGAGGGATAAGCTGGGTGGGTGAGTGGGGGGAATACGTGTTGCCAGCTTTATCTGAATAATATTTTCATAGCTATGCAGATTCACAGGTATAAAGAAAAAAACCCCACACAAATGGCATCAGTTAAAATCCTAAAATCAGCTGCCAGAAGAAAATTCCATATGGAACCAGTAAAGCTTAGAAAGTAGTCGGAAGACAGGTTGGTTAAAGGCAGGGTGCTTTGCTATATTAGTTAAATGCACTTTTCAGGTTTTGGGGAATATCTAGTTCGTACAGAGAGCATACTTCCATTTATTGTGCTCTTGGCAGCAGTGTCATCCCCATAGCAGTGTTTTGAGCATTTCTGTTTTAGTAACATGGTTATTTACCCCAACTTGGAATTCATTTGGGACCTTCCCCTGCCTCAACTCATAATTGCTCTGGATCTTTCCTAAATAGGACTGAAAGAGTTTCCTTTGTTTTTAATACTGTACTTCCAATCTCTTTATGATCTACACAAGAATACTTTGTTTTTCTGGAGCTTAAGTATAGGCAGAAATAGCAAAGCTCAAGGTAAAGTTTAATAAAGTTGCCTTTGCTTTTTGTTAACCTTTTAGCTATCTAATTTATGACTGGATAAACTGCCAAGCTGAACACTTCATAATAGTCAAGCCATTAGTTCAGGATGTTGTTCTGTGTAGTGTTACAGCACAGAAACATTTAGTAACTTGAAAATGATCAGTCTTTAAAACAGCAGCCTAATTAACTCCAGTAGAGCACTAGGAATGGCACTAGATAACTATTCATTGTTAAAAGGCTATGAAAAGTTATGGAACATAAAACTTTATTAAAAATAAAACATCGTTTGTGGCTGGAACTTACAAATGAAGGAATCCAAGTTAAGGCTGTGTCAGATGGCTTTGGGGTGGAGGAGAAAAGTAACTGAGGTAAGCTTAAAAAGGGTAGGTGATTTGAAGGAGTGCAGAATTCCAGATGCTCTGGGGGGGGGGGGGGTCCAGCACAGTTGTTTTTGTAGTTGCCTTGCAATAATACTGGATTTCCGTTGGCTATCAAGTTTGTTTCTGAATGTGAGGGGGGAAAAAGTCAATTTTAGGGCTACCTTCAAGTGTTTTAGAGAGATCTTTTTATAAAAGCACTGAAATTATTGAATACTGTAATCTTCCTTTTGCGGAGTAGTCAAATCTGGTAAAGTCTGTGCGGAATATCTTCTGTGAACCCGACTAGTTCAAGTTTGGGGACTGTGTTGGTGGTTAACAAAGTAGCGACTAGCTGGTGAATGTTCTGCTGGCATAAACTCATTTAAATAAAATACTAATATCTTTGAAGAAAGTAAAAAAAAAAATCTCTGCATCTGAAAGTGTTGATGATTGAGGACTCTGTCATGTGTGGAGTAATTGCTTTAATTAGCTATTAAACAGGTTTCAGGGTCAATGTGAGAACAGGTTTCTCTCTTTCATTTGATTTAGTAGGAGCAGTTAATGATTTTGTTTTTATTATCTTTACTCTCTTCTTTAGAATTATTTACTTAGCACATGGAAGGCAACAGATATTTGCTATTATAAAATCAATTTCATGCCTGACTAGGCTATCTCTTCTACCTCTATCATTACTCCTGGTGCTTGGGGTGTTATCTTAGGCTTATTTGTGTTTATACAACTAGATGGCAGTGGGCCTTTCCAATAATTATTTGGGGGTTTTGGACCCTGCAGCAACAAACAAAAAAATGTTCAAAATAGCAGATTTTAAGTATGCTTGCACATGATTGTCATATTCCTTCCTTATAGAAAAATGACTACTTAATTTTGGATAATGTATATAGCACATAGATACTAAATAATTTCAGCTATGTCTTTCCCTTTAAATAGAGGGAAAACAGCTCAATAGAGAAAGGAAAAATGTTTATATAGAAACTCGAGATTTA
The DNA here is from genome assembly GCA_020745775.1 of Theristicus caerulescens. Lineage (NCBI taxonomy): Eukaryota > Metazoa > Chordata > Aves > Pelecaniformes > Threskiornithidae > Theristicus > Theristicus caerulescens. The sequence goes on along the minus strand of CM036559.1, from coordinate 75,327,646 downwards.
GTCAGGTAGGTAAGAGTTGTAAGTAAGTGTCTGCAAAGCAAGATTTGACAACTAGAATGTTGACATTTAGTGTTTGCCATGGTCCATACATTTCTAATCTGTATCTACAATGTTCATATTTTTTAATTTTGAGCTGATAAATCTAGCAATAATTTAATAATTACGGAGCAACTTTTGAATTCAAAAGGACTTCTCAGGGAGTATGTACAAAGTTAGTTGTCAGAATGAAACGATGTTTCCTTATCAGTTTTTTGGAATGTCTGGCATCTATAACTCCATTAAAATATTGTGATATACAATGGAAAAAAAAAAAAAAAGAGATACTGCGGAGGCAAAGAACACATACCCAATTCCCACAGTGGTGAGCTGTGTTTGTGCGTGGTTTTGGTGTTTGATAAGCTGAATTAGTTTGTTTCAAGTAACTCCAACAGTATTCAGGTTAATACCCTAAATGACATGGGTTTTAGCTGTGCTCTTCAAATGTTAGGTCATCTTGCGTAATATAATAGAAGACTAGGTTTTTCTTCCCATCAAGGTAATGGTCATGTTTTGGGATCTGGGAATTATTTTCTTTGTTTTCTTGATGGTCACACAGGAACCATCTGTGTACCTCAGAAATGAGCTACTTCTACTTGCTTGTGATTTTTTTTAATCATTTTTTGGGGGTGGAGGGAAAGAGTAGCTGGTGTGAGTACAGTTGTGCTGGACCTTGTATTCTAGCTGCCCTGAACTTGTAGCTTGTTTCCAATATACAAGAAAGGAGATATCAAACTGGGTCATTGTATCTTTCATAGCTGCGAAAGAGCAGGTTCTCCTGCTCTGTTATATTCTTAGCAGTTTAGGTGTCCTTGATACCCTTGGGCTTTTTTTCCTTTCTTTTTTTTCTTCTGTGAAATACTCAGCATTGCTGGTATTTTTCTTCTCATTAAAAAGAACTTGTACAACCTGAGCACCCATGGGTGCACCTGCAGTGCATAGGGATGTAGGAGGCAAACTGCCCTAGAAAGTAGTTAAATGAGGATATTCTCTTCCAGCTCTCACATCTGCCAGACACTCGCCCTGCACTGTGCAGCTGTGTCTAAACTTGATGTGTATTGGGCAAATGGTATTCTGTGGCAGTGTGGAGGGTGCCAAGCCAGTACTCTAAGAGATTTCTGATCTGTCCTTCCATTAAAAAAAAAAAAAAAAAGTGGAGGGTGAGGGGAACAGGGACAGGATGCGGTTACATTCTGTGTATATGCCGCAGTCATGTTCCTGTATGCAGCTATAATCACAAGCTAACGCCTTTTCTCTGAGATCTCTCATTACTCGTGCCTTTCAGTGCTTTCACAGGAACTAAGATGCTGAGTCTATCCAAGTGGGTTGTTTTATCATTTTTCGCGGCTGTGTTTTTCTTGTGTGCTGTGCACATCATCAAAGCTGTTAAAATGGAGCTGAGAAAAATACTACTTCTTGCAAGCTATTGAAATCAAGTTATAATAAGGAGGTGTTACTTTTGAGCCTTACACAGAGCATTTCAGAACGTTAGAAATTTGAAAATTAGAAAAATGAAGATTGAATGGTCTGAATTGAGTTGGTCGTTGCAACTGAGAAACCAATAGCTCTGAGAATTTCATTTCATACCTATTGCTCTATCTTGATCAAAGTCTTAAAGTTACTTAGCTATAAATAAATGAGCATAAATTTTGATTTTTAGTCTGCTGTGAGGTTTCTAACTGTTCTTATGTATAAAGCATGTCTAAATGACTTGTAGATGTTCATAATGTTAAAAGGAATCTTTTGGAGGACTATTCATTTAAAAAACACCCTTACCTGCATTGTAAAGGAATGAGTCTGTCTGAGAAGATACTCCTTTCACCACCACATGCATGCTGTGGAGGCCTGCCATAGGAGCAAGGTGCTGTTTCAGGAAATAATTCTGATTATTTCTTTTTGATACTAGTTTAATTTGGTTTTCCTCCCTGCTTGGGAGGGAAGACATCTGGGTTTTGCATATTTTTTTTTTAATAGCACTATTCGTAAGAGAGTAGGAGTGGCCTCTCTCCCAAATAGTTGATTGATACAGCACTTGTTACTGAGCTAATGCCAGCACCCTTATTTGAGGAGGTTTGGCTTGGCTGTGCCAGTGTAGCAGTAAATCAATGATGAGATTGTGTTACGTGACAATGCTCTTTGTGGAATTGTGGTGGGACACACTTCTCCACTGCAGTCAGGTGCAACCAGAGGTGATGCTGTGCTGAAGCAGTGGATGTTTTGGGGCTGCTGTTTCCCTTTGACTTTATATGTTTATTTATACATGCACAAGTTGGGAGGAAGCAGCGGTGGGAATAGATATAAATTGCCTGATTTTCTACTGAATGTCTTCACTTTATGAATTTGTTTTGGAGAAGTACCTATTAACCATTAAATGGAAGGAATCTGAAATTAAATAGAGTAACTTGGTATTGAGATTAGGAAAAACCCAAAGAATTTATGAAGCCCAAATAGATGGTCTTTCTAGTGACTGTTACTGGGCTTTCTACTCCCTGAACTGAGCCTGCTGCTTTGGTCATTGTGGGAAGCGGCCAGGGAGAGACAGTCATGTAGACCTGAGAGGTAGCAGGAACTAGGTGTTACAGAGTCGCCTTCTATAAACTTTGGAGATGCTGGATGTGCGTAAAGGCCTCTGGATTTTATTACTGTTTAATTCTTGGGCTTGGGATGTGCTGTTTGCAATTGGTTCTGGAGCCCCATCTTTGTGCAAGAGGCTGTACTTCACTGGTCAGTTTATATGTCGTGGCTGAAAAGGTTGAGAGAGACTGTAGTCTGAGGCTTTTGAGGTGGAGAACCAACTGTGAAGGCAAGTTTAATTAGATCACTCTTACTATGATAACCTTGCACCATGGTTATTGCAGTGAAGGTTTGCCTTGTGTTAATTTGAGTGCTTAATACAAAAGCTAGTTTTGATAGCTGTTTTTGACTTCACGTAACAGATGGTGACACTTCAAAATTGTTCTGTACTATTATTTTTGCAATAAATTGGGACTGGAGAGTACTTTTTTAATTAAAAAAACCCTTTTATGTTTGTGCCTATAATGGTGAGGACAAATGGTACCTCCTCTTGCTCAGGAGCTCTTCTCTAGGAAGTGTTGACGTGTGTGCAGCGTGTTTTCTTAGGACTCTTGCTGGTTGTGTGGCTTCCCCTTTCTGTCCCTGCAGCTACACTTTTTAAGCAGCGTGTGGCAGAGGGAGAAATCCTGGTTTCTGCTCTTATTAAAATCGTTTTAATAGTGAGAAGTAATTAGGTTTCTGGGTTTTACTCAGTGATTAGTTAGTTTGACAGTGAAATGGCAATAGATATCCTAGCCTATTGATTTTTTTCTTTTCTTTTTTAAGACAATGACTTGAATTATAAGATGTAATTTCACCCTAGCTGAGTAATAGCAGCCAATGTCTGTTTTTCCACACCAGCTGTTCAGGAGTAGTAGGACTGAAATAGCAAGGCAGCTCCACCGTCAGCTCTTCATTATCTGGGACAAAGTCTGGAACACAACAAAAGACTGGGAAAATCCAGATAATTTGCTTATATAAGATGCCATAGAAAAGCTGCAAAGACAAATCTCTGCTCTCAGCTTGTACTGTTTTGAGTTGTGGTTGAGTAACTCAAGGTAGTTTCTGCAGAACAAGCAAGCTGTCTCTGTTGTGCACTTAAATGTCCTGGATTGCTGAATATGCAGGCCCCTTTTTCTTGTCCCACTATGAGACTAGTACATAGGTAAGAGATGGCTTGGTGCTAGAGACCAGTGGTCTCCAAAGTGGGGTGCGTGCACAATCCATTGGGGTGCAGGAAAAACATTTTTTTGGTACCATTAATAAATAAAAGATAATAATCGTTAGTCTATTGACCGAGTCCTCCTGCATGGCCTCCTCCAGTCCTCTTGGGTGTTCCACCTCCTGGTGGAACTTGAGGCCTGAATGTGAAGATAAGTTGACTAGAACAATGATAGTTACTTGTTCATTTTGGTTATTGACCCATTAAATTTAACAGAAGTATTCCCTTCCATTCCCTTCCCATCATCCTTTTCTCTGAGATTTAACTAATTCATGTGTTGACTGAAGTCGGGAGCAAAACATCTTTTGACCTTGTGTGCCAAGATGGCATTGTCAAAATCTTTATTTAAAGGAATTTCATTAAACAAAAAATATAGGTAAGGGATCATTCTGTAAGAGTTTTTAGAGTATTTAATACAATTAAGGATATATTTTAATGTATGTAAGGTTACCTGTGCTTGCCTTTTACATGTTTTTCAGTGGGAAGTTTTTTATTGTGTGTCAAGTATTAATGAAATTTGGTGGTAGATTACATATTACCTGCAACAGGCGAAAAAAACCTCCCAGAATTTAGAATGCACTCAACTGTTTTAGTGCTTGATTTGAACTGTTGTCAGGTATGCCTTGTATCCTTTTGTTATTGGTAAGAGCTCTTTGCTTGCGACCATCCTTTTGTGTTACTTCCTCTTTACTGTGGCTATTTATTCCTGCCTTTTTGTTATCCCCCAAAGTTAAGACGTATATAACTTCTATCATGCTGGTTTTCCTTTGTGTAGTTCAATACTTTGTCTTCAGTAGGAACTAAGTACCTGACAGTGTTTCTGTAGCAGTTTCAAAAGACTGTTGCTTGTGTGTATTATTAGATAAAAAGAGAGGAGAACTGAGCACATGATAAGTTACCTTTTAAGATAGTGTATTCCAAAGAGAATCAGGTCAGTAAAAACTGATGTCAGGCAAAACTGTTTTTCCATTACTTATTTTTTTTGTCTAAAAACAGTTTCTGCGTAGATGTTCTTTGTAAAATGATACCTCTTTTCCTTTCACTCATCTTTTTTTGTTCCTGACTTCTCATGCAATTACTGTGCTGCCTTAGCTATTCTTAGGAACAAGTTAAAGCTGGGAGGTCTGTGGGTAGAATTAAACTACTTTTTTTTTTTTTTTTTTTTTTTAAAAAAGGAGGTGGTAATGTAAGCTACAGGTTATCTCCAAGCACAAGTCAGAATTAAATTGGTTTTAGTGCCTCAATAAAATCTTCACATGCGAAAATGACTCTGAATTGAATACATTAATCAATGTTGCAAGAATACTGGAAGTCTTGTGTGTTTCTTCAGATGGGTTAAGTTGTTCTTGCTGGCGATGGAGATTACTTAGTCCAAAAGCTTATTGATTTGTTATCCATGATCCCACTTTTTAGACTAAGTAAATTCCATGTGTAGGTCTTTACCATGTTGTATATCATACACTCTTATTTAAAGCAGGTTATAACCAAATGGTTACATAATACAAACAATGTATGTGTAGTGCACATGGACTGAAGCTAAATACAGAAATCCTTGTGAGAATTTGATTAAAATTAGAAACTGTTGTATCTAATTAATTTTGTGACAAATATCTGCATTAGTACTATGGGCTCAGTTGAGTAGCTCCTGTCTATGTGCACAGGTTTTTTTGACAGGGATCCATATCGCACTAAAACATCTCCTTGAGTATTTTTACCCGTTGAATATCATAATGATCTGGTCTGCTCTACATGATGAACAGTATGCTTTAAATCATGGGGTGTAATGAGTTAAAGGAAGCAATATAGGAATTTCCTCAGACTAATTTTTGTATACTGAAAACTTGTTTTTGAAGCTGAAGCTACAAAGAGGAGAAGGACACAGTGCATTGCATCTGTCACTTGCTCTGCACTGCATGAAGCTCAGTGTATTTTCACCAAGGGTTCCTTATTCTGATAAAATAAATAGACCATCTTTTCCTCAAAGTTGTTTGGGTGTTATTTTGTGACTAACACGTAGTATGTGACTAACAAAGATTGTATTTAACACTCAGTATATAATGACATGGTATAACACCAGGAAATGATGTGTGTCAACACAATTTTCAAACATTACATTAATGTAAACATGAAGTACTTGGCATGACACTGATGTTGGAAGACAACATTTTCTAAAATGTTACCAAAATCACAATAACAGAATACACTCATGACATTGGGCTATTTTTCAAAGGGCTGTTAAAAACTCCTGTGTTAGCTCTGGCTTGGTGTGTGCAGAGTTGTTCTCTTTTTGTGTTTGACCACTACCACTTGTATCGGCCTATACGCGTACATACTTACTATGTGTGCATACCCATCAGTGTGCACCCACCCACGCACTTGCCTCAGCTTGAACAGAGACGTCTCTTAGGCTGTGCTTGGAAGATGAATAGCCAGTATACCTGGTGTGTGCCAGCTGGCCAGCATCCTCGTGAGGCTCTCCTCCTGCTTAGTCCCTCAGAGACTCTGAACAGGCCTTAACCGCAGCAGATGTGCCCTTGGGTTTTATGCCCTGTTTGATGCTGTGCTGCGGCTTGCGGCTGTCAGTGCTGCAATTGTTACAGGTTCTCTGGCAATGACTCTTGGGGGACCGGGGACTCTTAAAGAACAGCTGAAACTGCTCCAACCAATTCTTACACCCCTTTCCATTGTACCAGCAGCGTGTTTTGCAGCTTAACATTAGTACCGATGCTGGTCCCAGCCTTGGCGACATAATGCATACCTTGCTGCGTGGATGTGAGTAGTAACTGTGAAGATGAAGGCAGTATCTTGACATTGTAGGTGTCCTGTTAGAAAGTGCTGTGGCCTTACGGGCTGGTAGCATAAGCTTCAACGTTTTGATAAGTTCCATCATTCCCGGGAGCTGTCGTGGTTCTTGCTTAGAAATTAAGAGACAGCTGCCATTGCAGAGGAGAGGGTAAGTTTCTTCTCTTTCAAGTCAAATCAAAGGGCAAGGTGATGCCTCTGCTGCTAGGGGAACGGTGGATGCAGCTGCATCTCTGTCCAATTCCTGCTGTATCACTGGCAGCAGCTGAAAGAGCGGTTGGGTGTGATGCACTTGGTTCCCTCTTGGGACTTCACTCCTTCGCAAAGTTTCTTGTTCTTTAGCCTGCCTTCAGAATATGGGAAGGCTCTAAATCTATTCAAGCTGTGTTATGACAGAGTTTCTTGGACTGATTTTCTAAGCAGAAAAATACAGTCTCTAGGACTGGGTATATATGTTACTATCTAGCCAGAAATGATTATGGGCCATCAAAACCCATCCTGAGGTGTTATGAGACCTTGTCTGAGCAGTGGTCCGGAGGGCTAAAAAAAACTGGCAAAAGATCTAGCAGCTAAAAATCAAGAGGTTTGCCTAACATGCTCTGTATGCAAGATAATAGGCAAATCAATAGCATACTTGAAAGCTGTCTTTTGGTTAGTTGCATATATTTGTATGTCTGCATGTATAGTAAGTTGGGTGCACAGCTTCTACCTGCTAATCAAATATTTGAGTGTGTACAGTCTGTGAACAGCTAAATGATTATGTAGATCTGCTTATACATGTCACTGACTTGAATATGTTAAGGATGCATATAGAAGAATATATTGCATAGCTATGAGAATGATACTCCTACCTCTCTGTAAAACGAAATACTGGTTAAAGATAAAATACTCTTATCTGTCCTAAGAATTTGTTTGAATTCTAACCTCCCTAAACATTAAAGGAAACACGGGGTGTTGGCATCATTGCAATATTAAAGGTAATTACTTTCTATATCTTTTTCTGGAGATTTATCTCCAAAGGTATCCTGTAAAAATAACTGGAGTTTCTCAACTATTACCATGGAACTCAACAGTTATCCTACAGATCTTGGGATGGTGAACAGTCTATATTCTCCAGCTGTTTCACTGTATGGCTTAATTTTTCAGCATATTTTCAATACATGTTTCTTCATAGGAATGAGAACTCTTCAAAGATTTTTTTTCCTTCTTCTACTCTTAAGTGCCACGCAGAGAGTCCGAGTTACTCTTCAAATTCTATTCCTCTTGTTGATTTGTATTGGAGAGGAACTATTAACCTCTTTAAAAAATTGAAATAAGTGTGAGTTCTGTTGTGGATATTGTTTAGCTCTGTAGGCAGATTTTGGATCATGTTCTTGAAAGAATTTTGATTCAGAACTGATTCCTGAAGAAAAGCTTTATTTAAAATAGCAGTATATGTATCTCCCCAAAAGATAATTCTGAACTCTTTTCAATTTTTCTCTCATCTTGTCAAATATGTATTATGTCAACTTTTTGCAGCTCAAACTTTAGTTAACCTATTATGACAGGTTGCAAACCAACCACTTTGTCTCCATTTTAGTAACATTTCCCCTCCTGCCCCAAGGGAAACTTTGAATATTCTGTTTCTGTGCAAAAAATTCTCTATTTGATGGAAAATAAAAATAATATAAATTACTATTTGGTGGGTTTTTTTTCCCTTCAAGAAGCCTTAATAAGGATCAAGTTTTTATTGTTCTTGCACAAAAATATATGAAAGTGTTGCCTGTGCATCAGACAGCAACAGTGATAAATGAAATTCAGAGCTTGGGAAGGAGGATATAATGAGATTAAGTCCAAACAAAATAATTTGTTCACATCATTGAGAATATCTAATACTATTGCATCTTGCTTCCCCCTGCTCCCCTTTCCCCTTTGTGCCTCCAGCTACCTTTACTATATTGGACTTTCATTTAACTGCCTTACTTTGTTAATGTACAATGTATGAAGATTTTAAAGTATTTCTTTCTGTGGTGCTACGTCTATGTTGCATATATTACAGGAAAAGGTGCAAACTTGGGATGCTTGCACATACATTACTACTTTGACTCTTCCCTACCTACCCTGGAAGTTAAGGCCAAGAAATATAATTAAAGCATTGCTTTGCATATAAAGAGCTGAGATTAGTTCTTTTGATGCCTTCTGAAGTTGATCACACAGCTTGGTTATGTAATACAAGCTTATTATAAAGACTTATGTGTAATGTACAGATTTTCATGGAAATCTGGGATGATATAAATAATCACCAGTAGGTCTGTCTTCTGAATTATTCATATATGAAAGCCAAGTTTTCTTTGTCTTTGTTGGGCACAAATCTATTTTTATCTTACTCTCAATGTGGTGAATATGGTGTTGAAGGTTAGAACAAAATTAGAGGATCTCGCATTGACAAAGTGTCTGAAGATGGTCATTACCCCAATGCTTTTTACTTGAAATGTACCAGTAAAATACACAAATGGGTGCACTGACTTAAACTGAAGTCTCCTGTTGTCAATAGGATAGTGACTTTCATTGTCGCTGGACAAAGTCCCCAGAATACTCTCCGAGCCTGTGGTGGTTTTTATTTTCTATAGCTTGGAGGAGTTTTAGTCCAAAAAATATGTCTGGTTGCTTTTTAAACATATGAAACTTCTCGGGTCTGTTGCAGGTACTTGAGCAAGGAAATTCATAGGATAACAAATAGTCAGGAGTCCCCTCTGTGAACTTGCCACATATTAGCTTCATTTAATGTTCTTTGGTTCTTAAATTGGAAGAAGAACTGAAAAGTTTTTCTGTCTCCATTTTCATGCTATTCATTATCTTATAAATTAGTGTCATATCTCAGGTATCTTCTGGACTGAGGAGCCCAAGTGTCTTAATAGTTCCCCAGATTAATCTCTTCCATGCGTTTGAAGGTGCTTGCTGTCCTTCTCAGTAACTTTCCCATTTACATCCTTTTTGTGATAAGAGGAATCAGAAGGGCACAGAGTATTGCAGATGTGGTTGCTCCATTAGTTTATACCAGGGCATGATGTTCTCTGCTCCTGCTTCTGAATAGTTAGATTGTCTATAGATAGCAGAGTACAGTGGATCTGAGCAGATTCCCATGAAATACGGCTGGGCAATGCCTTTCCAGGGTGCATACTGCCCATTTCTTTTTCCTTGGTTTTCTGTCTTTCATAAAGTTACCTATCCAAGCAAGGACATTCCTCTTATGCTGTGGCAGCTTTGTGTCTTCAAGAGCTTTTTTGAAGGATACTGACAGATTTTTTTTTTTTTTTTTTTGTTAATAGTGCCTGATGGGATTTCTAATTTGCTTTTCTTGCATGCAGAACCTTCTTTTAAGGTTTGTCAATCATGATACCGCTTTACAAAAGCTTTGTTGTGTCTTTCACAGTATGTCCTGTTTGTCTGTGTAATCATTAATACCGTTTTTCAGAATAGTTTCTCCCACTTGTCTGGTGTAGTTTACAAGGCTTACTGCTTTGTACTTACCCAGGTCTCAAAGGTTAGTGTCCCATTAGGCATGTTAGTGCCTAACACTAACAACCGGGGGATCAGGCTCAGCCAGCATGGGTTTATGAAAGGCAGGTCCTGCTTCACTAACCTGGTCTCCTTCTATGACAAGGTGACCCGCTTAGTGGATGAGGGGAAGGCTGTGGATGTTGTCTACTTGGACTTCAGCAAGGCCTTTGACACCGTCTCCCACAGCATTCTCCTGCAGAAGCTGGCTGCTCACGGCTTGGACAAGTGCACTCTGCACTGGGTTAAAAACTGGCTGGACGGCCGAGCCCAGAGAGTTGTGGTGAATGGAGCCAAATCCAGTTGGCGACCGGTCACGAGTGGTGTTCCCCAGGGCTCAGTGTTGGGGCTGGTCCTGTTTAATATCTTTATCAATGATCTGGATGAGGGGATTGAGTGCACCCTCAGTAAGTTTGCAGATGACACCAAGTTGGGTGGGAGTGTCGATCTGCTGGAGGGCAGGAAGGCCCTGCAGAGGGACCTGGACAGGCTGGATTGTTGGGCTGGGGCCAACTGTATGAGGTTCAACAAGGCCAAGTGCCGGGTCCTGCACTTCGGTCACAACAACCCCATGCAATGCTACAGGCTTGGGGAGGAGTGGCTGGAAAGCAGCCTGGCTGAAAAGGACCTGGGGGTGATGGTTGACAGCCGCCTAAACATGAGCCAGCAGTGTGCCCAGGTGGCCAAGAGGGCCAATGGCATCCTGGCTTGTATCAGGAATAGTGTGGCCGGCAGGACCAGGGAGGTGATAGTGCCCCTGTATTTGGCCCTGGTGAGGCCACACCTCGAATACTGTGTCCAGTTTTGGGCCCCTCAATTCAAGAAGGACATCATGGTGCTGGAGCGTGCCCAGAGAAGGGCAAAGAGGTTGGTGAAGGGTCTAGAGAACAAGTCTTATGAGGAGCAGCTCAGGGAGCTGGGGTTGTTTAGTTTGGAGAAGAGGAGGCTGAGGGGAGACCTTATTGCTCTCTACAACTACCTGAAATGAGGTTGTAGTGAGGTGGGGGTTGGTCTCTTCAGCCCAGTAACAAGCGATAGTACGAGAGGAAATGGCCTCAAGCTGCGCCAGGGTAAGTTTAGGTTAGATATTAGGAAAAACTTCTTTACTGAAAGAGTGGTCAGGCACTGGAACAGGCTGCCTAGGGAAGTGGTTGAGTCCCCATCCCTGGAGGTATTTAAAAGACGGGTAGATGCAGTGCTTGAGGACATGGTTTAGTGGTGGACTTGGCAGTGGTAGGTTAATGGTTGGACCTGATGATCTTAAAGGTCTTTTCCAACCTTAACAATTCTATGATTCTATGATTAGTCTTTTGGTATGACAGAAATTTTAATTGAGAAGTGGCATTATTAGTTTTTGTGTCTTTTCCAGATTGTTCCTTAAATCTTTTCGGGCATGATTTATAGTCTTTTATTTTTTGGCCTGTCAGAATTATAATTTTATAATTTCAATAGGCCCATTTTAAAAAAATATTTTTTGCTTCTAATAGTCTACCTTATTCTTTTGCTCAGCCGTATAGTTTTCACTTGTATTTTCTCAAATACTTTGACAGACGGTGTGCATCAGTTTACCCTTTAGTAGTACAGTGCTGTTATATAGTGTTGAGATTACCCACAAAGCTTTTCCTTTTTATAATATTGTGTAAAAGTTTCATGATTTTTCATGCTGGTTCGGTTCCATTTTTAAAATTATACATAATGCCTAGTGAACCCTTCAACTTCCGTTGCTCTTGCAGGAGTGCTGAATCTAAGTACATTGTGCCAGAGTAGCGCTTCATCAGTTTTATGAACTTTGCTGGTGTGCTGATCCAAGCCATGTCAAGATTTGCTTCTCCTTATACTTCTTAAAATTTGAACTCTATCACGATTCTTTGTTCGGGCACTGTGCCCCAGCCAAGTGCTCACCTACTGTCTGTGGTGTTGACATTTGCCATTGATGTTGCTTCTTGGCCTTGCAGCTTCTGATTCCTTTAGTGTATTACTGCTGTTGTCAGCATCCAGACCATGTTGTGAGCTGTAGTCTAGTTCTTGTCTAGGCCAGAATTTCAACCTAGAATTTCTTAGGCTTTTGAAGCCCTCTTCTGTCCTATTTGTTGGTGTGGTTAAGTTCCTCATGTGACTTGACTCTAAGGTGGAGTTGTTCCAGTCTTCATGAATGAATGGACTTGATAGCCCATTGTTTGTAACAGCAGTTTAGATGACAAGCTCACTTGCAGGGACCTACTTTTGTATGTCCACAGTCAGGAATAATTCTGTTCTTGTGATCTATCACTGTTCTGGTTACCAGGCTTCCACCCTGCATCTGCTGTGGTATCGCTCTGCAGTTCTCTACACAATGCCTTTGTCTTCCTCTCAGCTTCCCTCTGTTCCTGTGCATAAAGGACTGTGCACTTTGTCCAAGAGATGTCCATGTGGTGGTCTGCTGGTGGGGAGGACCCAGCCATGGGTCCTCCAGACCCCATTCCTGCTCTTTTGCTTGTACAAGACTCTTCTGTAGCATTCAGTTAGGCTGGAAGTGTTTGGTCATTTGCTGTAGTTTGCTGGTTCTCATTTTTTTTCCTCTAACAATTGTTTCCAAATTTGTGATCCAATACTCTCCTCCACCAAAATGGCAGGTCAAAATAAATTTTGCTTTTAAGCCTCATCTCTACAGTTTTGTATTCATTTAATAAGGAGTATATGTTTTGGAAAGCTGTGCACCTCCTAATGTAAAAGGTTAGAGGAATGATCTTTGCTACCAAAAGTATGTTTTACACTAGTGTAATTACAGTTGTGTAGCTTGTATCCCTAGAGGTGATGTCTAAAATTATTCTCCTAATAGCACATAAGCAGTGGAATGACAGGTCTTCGTGAAATTCTGAAGGTCACTGAAGAAAAAGGATCATTAATAGCGTAACTGCTAAGGCTTAGTTGCCTTTGAATTTATGTCCTTTACCTTCCAAAGAATCATTCTTCCTTTTCCCCCTGAGTTTCTCTTCTAGCATCCTTGTTTGATATCATTTGGTGTGGCTTCTCTGAAGCCACCCCCCCACCCCTCCACCCCCAAATTGTTTAGGTTGGATAGGACCTTTTGGGATCATAGAATCATAGAATGGTTTGGGTTGGAAGAGACCTCTTTAAAGATCATGTAGTCCAACCCCTTTCCTTGAGCAGGGTTGTCTAAAGCAGGTTGTCCAGGACCGTGTCCAGTTAGGTTTTGTATATATATTGAGAAGTGGGCCTGTGTGAACCTCATGAGGTTCAACAAGGCCAAGTGCAAGGTCCTACATCTGGGTTGGGGCAACCCCAAGCATCAATACAGGCTGGGGGACGAAGGGATTGAGAGCAGCCCTGAGGAGGAGGACTTGGGGGTACTGGTGGATGAAAAACTGGACATGAGAATGCACTCGCAGCCCAGAAGGCCAACCATACCCTGGGCTGCATCAAAAGCAGTGTGGCCAGCAGGTCAAGGGAGATGATTCTGCCCCTCTACTCCGCTCTGGTGAGACCCCACCTGGAGTCCTGCATCCAGCTCTGGGGTCCCCGGCACAGGAAAGACATGGACCTGTTGGAGCGGGTCCAGAGGAGGGCCACAAAAATTATCAGAGGGCTGGAACAGCTCTGCTATGAGGAGAGGCTGAGAGAGGTGGGGTTGTTCAGCCTGGGGAAGAGAAGGCTCTGGGGAGACCTCATTGCAGCCTTTCAGTACTTACAGGGGGCTTATAAGAAAGATGGGGACAGACTTTTTAGCAAGGCCTGTAGCAATAGGACAAGGGGTAATGGTTTTAAACTAAAAGAGGGTAGATTTAGACTAACTATAAGGAAGAAAGAAATTTTTTGCAATGAGGGTGGTGAAACACTGGAACAGGTTGCCCAGAGAGGTTGTAGGTGTCCCACCACTGGAAGTGCTCAAGGTCAGATTGGTCAGGGCTCTGAGCAACCTGATCTAGTTGAAGATGTCCCTGCTCATTGCAGGGGGGTTGGACTAGATGGCCTTTAAAGGTCCCTTCCAGCCCAAACCATTCTATGAGTCTATGATATACTATATGTATGCTCAAACATACATACACACAATATGCTCAAATATGTATGTATACACCCCCCCCCCCCCCGGGTGTGTTTATTTCATTAGTTAGGTGATGGATAATAGATTGGTCAAGACTCCTTTGCCTTCAGTAAGAGCATTATGTATGCGTCTCTTTTCTACTCAGCTTCTAATTTTTGTAGAATTTGCAGGAACTTAATTATTTTTGAGTCTCCAAACCCTTTATTGAATTTAGTTGAAATTGGCCAGCAAGTTTAGAAGTTAAATGTGACAAGTGAACAGATGTGGGACTGCCTAAGACTCATTTCCATGGAGGCTTAAAGATTCCAGGTTAAAAATGTCTCTATTTTTGGATTCTCTTTACATTACCAGACTAATGTAGCATGAAGCTGCTCAACTATGCTGGGAAGTTAAGGGCTGGAGTCTGCTGTTTAATGTGTATTGTATGAGTGGTGTTACTCCTTTCCAGTGATGAAAGCAGTGTATGTGAAGTCTGTCCTGGAAATTGTTAAAATACACCTTTCTTGAGTGTTAATGATAATCTTAACAGACAGTATATTTTCTGAATCTTACTGCTGATGTGGGAATTCTTTCCCACTGTCAGGGAAGCCTTCATATTTAAATGAAAAGCGTTGGGTTCCTTTGTCACTTGTGAACCTTATTTTTCTGTTTTAGTCTTGTAAGAGTTCACCGAAGTCAGTGTTTCCTATCAGATTCAATTTCCTGAGAGCACATCTGTTATATCTCAGAGGAGGGCAGAAGAGGTAGAAGTAACTTCCTAGCAAGTGCATCAACTTCAGCTCAACAGAACAGCAACTCCACAAGGGTTTGTGTCTTAAATGCTAAATGAAGTTGTTAGGTACAGCAAAAAGATTAATGTGGTGACTGCTAATCATCTTGTCCTTGGCTTCTCTTAACTCTTAATTAAAAAAAGCCCAAAACCTTCCCGTAATTAAGGCAGCTTCAAAGAAAACTCTGTAAATCCAGAGACTTCATGAAGCATCTGGGTATGTTTAGGCAAAAAGTGACACGAAATGTAGAATTTTACAACAAATAGCAGTTGTGGTAGACTGTGTCATGAAGGGAAAACTTTTCCAGAGAATGAAAAATACTTTTATATGTACCGCAAATAATAGCACAGTATGCATGTAAGGTGTCATTCTGATGACTGACAGCTTAGAATCTGATACTTCTTTCTTCAGGTATGGAAGATGTGGTTTAAGCTTTGTGTCCACTGCTTGGGTGGGGGAGGAATATTCTGTTTTCCTCACCTATGCAGTGAAACAGGAGGGGCTGTTCTGCTGCAGATAATGTCACTGGACATGTGTTCAGGCTAAAACTTCTGGTAAGGAAACCCTGCATTGCCTGCCGCGGTGAGCTATTAGATTGCTTTCTGAAAGTGAACATCACATGACTTTCATAGCATTTATTAATTTTGAAATTTTTCTCAAATAACATGGTTAGCTTTGGGAGATGACTGTTTATGGGGGGGAAAAAATAACAGGTAGTAAAGGCAATTAGATATGCATCTGCCAGAGGTGTACAGTACAAGGAAAACTGCATTTTAAAATGCCTAATTTCAGAAGTAAAAGTGTATTTACTATTGGACTCAAAGTCAGACTGTTTTGATGTGGTATGGAGAGTTAGATGGCTCTTACACTGCTTGGTCAACTGCACCTTTTTATCTCTTCTTTCTCCCTTTTTTGTCTTTCTCTTCTTCTCCTTCCCCATAGCCTGCTGCCTGTGCCAGGTGAGTGCAAGTGAGATGAGGTATTAAACTGGTAATTTGAAATGTATGTAATGATAGGAATGCAGCATGGATGGAATTAGGTGATAAACTTGTTTCTGCTTTGTAACAATATTTTAAACTAGTGATAGCCAATTAGAAATGCTATTCAACAATTAATGGGCAAAACAAAAGAGCAGAAGTGTGGTAATTGCATTATGGTTTAGGTGTGCCTTGAGTTAAGTTTAAGAAGGTATTTCAGGCACCAGATAGAGTCTAGGTATTGCTCAGCAGAATAGATAAGTCTGTGCTAAGCTTTCACACCCAGAAGGCTCCTAGCAGCAAAGGCTTCTTGAAATCTACCTTTAGCGTCTCTATTTATTCTTCATTGTGTGTAGGATATATCTGTCCTACAGGAAACACTGCTCTTACTGATTGAAAAATGAGAATCGAATAGAACAAATTTACACTTGGATTATGTGAGTTTTACCCACGAGGACATTTCATCCTGGATTTCTGACATGATGAGGTGGAGGTCAAGGGCTCGCTCTCTGTCTGCCAGCTGACTTGTCAAATGCATCTTCCTTTCCCTAAAATAATTTCTGAACCTATTGGCCAATTGTCAGATTGGAAAGAAAACAGGGTTCCCAAAGGCGCTAGATTTCCTGTTCTGTCACTGCTGAAAGTAGGAAATAAACCAGCACCTTTTCCCTCTTGAGGGGGGAACTGAGCCTGTGCTCTTTTCCATGCAGTGGCAGCCAGTGGTCCGGTCGTCACACACCTGCTAGATCCCTTATCGGATGTGTGGTGTCAGAGGATGCTGTCCAGCGGGGATGTCATAGGCTGTGTGAGAGGAACGCTGACCTAAGGGGCTGGGCTGCAGACATTCATGGGATGAAGAAGACACATTTGCTGGAGACCAAGTTCTCTCGTTTCACTGCTTGTGCTATGGCATAGTTGCATGATTTGTACTTAAACTAAGGAGTCTTTCCAGAATTGATCTCAGATATTGACAACCCTTTCCATTCTGCCTTAATTCACATTAAACTGAGAGGATTTACAGCCTTGAAATCATCTTGGTGTATGACAGTCTCACACCTAATTTAAATTATTTTACTTTTGTGCTTACATTCTAAATGGATGGCTCATAATGTGAATTGGGTAGAAAACATTGTATTTTCTGATACAACACACTTTTTCCTATGATACACAACAGTGTAGTTATTTCAGGTAAGATTTTGTTAAGAGGACTGATGGTGTACTTCAAAAAAAAAAAAAGGCACAGGATACTGAATAGGTGTCTCTTAATTATTTTTATATTTAAATATATTACGAGGTTTCATTATTAATACAGATGTTGTTAGGTTTTCTGTGACCTAAACAGTAAAGTCTACTGGGCGTGGGGCAGACCCTTCCTGTGGATGATTATTCATAGGACAAAACACTGTCCTAAAAGTAATTGATTAACTCTTCATAACCGTACATCCTTTAAGATGTTGCATTTTGACTGTTCAGCACCAAAGATGGATTCTGTTACTATGTCCCCAGATGCTTTTTTTTTTTTTTTTTTTAATTTTTGAACTAAAGTGATATCCCACATCATGTTTTTGTAGGTAACAAATCCTACAAAAGCAATATCCCATGCCATGTTTTGTAGGTTTGTTTTTGGATTTTGTTTTTCCTGTTAGTTTGTGAAGGTTTTTTAGAGGTTCTGCAGGCTGCTTCTTCCTGTTTGCATTTCTGAGACAATATTGTTCTGTTCCAGCTTTTGTTAATAAAATTGGTTCACAGTTACTTACACACTTTGTAGGAAAAAGAATTGTATTTAATTGCATCAGAAGGCATTGATATGGTTATCAATAGATGCAAAATTACAAAGGTAAAATAAACCTTAGGGTATTGAATAAGAATATCAACTCTCATCCTTTAAATTCCTTACTGGGGTAATTTCCTTGCCCCTATTTGCTTCGGGGATAGTGATAGCAGTGGATTTCACAACAGTTGTCAACCATCATTAAAATCATAGAAGTTATATCAGCTTACTCCAGTAGTGAATGTAGTTCTGCTTTATCTTTGTGAAGGATTGTTGTCCATTATGCTGAAAAAGAATTAGGTTTGAGATCCTAGGTTTGGGATGTTTTGGTTTGGTTTTTTTAATAATAATGTAGAATTATCTGCTACCCCATTTTAAACTGCATGATAGGATCTGTGAAGACATTCTGTTTATTCTTACAAACATGTTATTACTGTTACTCTCTGTTTTTTTTCATGAAGCAACTGGATTATTTATGGGCTTTGAAGTATTTTTGTAATATTTTTTCTTTTCTCGTAGGGAATGTACGTAATGTTAAGATATATTCAGTGGGTACCTTTAACTCATTTAACAAAGTTTGACTTAAACCTTAAT
Source organism: Theristicus caerulescens (assembly GCA_020745775.1). NCBI lineage: Eukaryota > Metazoa > Chordata > Aves > Pelecaniformes > Threskiornithidae > Theristicus > Theristicus caerulescens. Next base: position 75,309,342 of record CM036559.1, on the reverse strand, counting down.
AAAAAATTGTCTTCAGATTAAGTATCGTATGTCATATATAATATGCTTTAATTTGCACTTAGCAATTACAGCTCTGCCTGGAAAGGGAAAGTTGATTTGATTAATCACACTTAAAGACTGTTATAGTGAATAAAAAGGAAAATGGTTTGACTTGATTTCCGACATAATTGCTTCATTTGGATTGGCATCACCTTCCACCAGTTGTTGAGAAAAGGGGGACTGATTTCATGTAAAAGAATTGTGAAAATGATTAACCAATGCTGAAGTTGATAACATTTAAATGCAGCTTTATACGAAGATCAGTGAAAAGAGGAGAAAAAACTCACTTTACAATACCACCACTGTAATGCATACTTTTTTTTTTAATCTTGACCCCTCAATTACTACTGTAATCTTCAAATAAGCTTATTGCTATTATTGTCCCTGCACATAATATAAATAAAAGAAATGCTGCTGGGAGGAAGGGGGAACGGGAAAGTAATTTTTTGCTTTTTAACATTTTAGAACAGCTGGGTTTTGTTGGTCTGCAACAATTTCTTTCTTTGTAATGGTTTCTGAATAAAATTAGATTTGTCCAACTGGCATCTGTGGGGCAGAGTCCCGTATTGAAGTCTCTTTTCCATTTAGAGCCATCTTGCAAAATCTGTCTCCTCAACTTCTGTCTTTCTTTTCTTCTCTTGGCGCTTGAGTAAGTTCCTTGATGCTCACAGTTGTATACTTAACCTCTGGCTCGGAAGGTGAGAGTGCCCTTTTCTGGTACTACCCAAGTAACGGTGCTAGTTGTGTTGTAGTATTGTCTTCTAACTTCATGTTGGCTTTAAAAAAAAGCAGCATTGCATTTCAGAATTCATAAAATAATTGCAATCCAGATGTCTGTAAGCTTCTTAGATATTTTAATTTTGGAGGCTTTTCTGGATCCTTGCTTACAAAAAAAGAAGGAGCCTTCTTATGCTGACATGTCAGCTTGTTTTGCTGTTTAAACCCAAATTCTTCCCCATGTATTTCCATGACTGAGGAGCACTACTCCTACTCCTCTGAAGGCTACTTCAGAACTAACCCTTTGGTCATGACCTACCAGTAAAAACCAATTTGGCAGAGTTCTGGCTTCCTAGGCACCCAAAATCCACTCTGCAAGTTCTTCTGAGTAGATCTGTCTCACTGCTTAGGCTTCCTTCTTAGTAATAAAAACCTCAACTGTGTTAATTCTGTTCTGATGCACTTCTGGTCCCTTATACTGTTCTCTACATCTAACAACTGCCATCACTTTTTAAAGTGAGAGGTGGTAGCTTTTTAGTTTGAGCCTTAATATGAATTTTCTCAACTGTATTGTGTTTTTGTGGGTCTGCTGTATGTTGTGAACATCTGTTATCTTTTCTCTGTTTTCCAACTCTTCTTATTCCAACAATAATTTTCATGTGTAGGCAATATCAGTGCCAGAGTCATTCTCTTATAATAACTTTCTGAGCAGCTGCACAGTGAGCTGGTAGTTGCTGAGTGGGATATGAAAATGGCGCAGGAGCTGCTTTCAAGGCCAGTGTCTCTATGGCCTGATGGTCTGGGTCTTCAGCTGAATTTCTATTGACTTGTGGGAGAAAGTCCTGTTGCTGTTCTACTTCAGACTGCTACTTTGTAGGGAAGGGATTGAAAGCTGGGTGAGTGTTTTTTCTTTCTTGTTCTTCTCCTCAGATCACCCTTTGTTTCCAAATCTTCAAATTCTGCTGCCCAGCAAAGGAAACTTCACAGCCCTGCTCACACTGCGTGGCCCCTGCTCTACCACCCATGGCCTCTGTTAGGCTAAGAGCTGCCACCTTTGGCTGACAAATGAGAAAGTATATGAACACATTAGGCATGCTCTTTTTTGGCTTGGGCATGGGTGCTGTCATGCCTGCCTACACGTGCCGTGTGCTGGCCTCTGTGGGATAATGGTGGCAGGTGTTCACAAAAAACTGGAGCAGGGCTAACGATGGTGGTCTCCCTTGTCCCCACATGCATTCACAAAGTGGGCGTTCGTGTCACCTGTACCAAAGCAAGACAGGTTTTGTCATAAGCAGTACCTATGCGGCTTATTCGCATCTTGTATATTCTTGTACTGCTGCAAAGCATGGGTTGGACAGTAAGTGCAGTGCAGTACATATTGTGAATACTCTAAGCACTTTGTTGCTTTGTACTCTGTCCTTCAATGTCTTTAAGATGCAGACTAATTAATTATAATGCTATAAGTGTTTCAATATGGCTACCTTGAAACCCTAAGCTAGAAGTCAAGACACTGCTCCTAATTTTACATGCCTGCTCCAGCATTTATAGCCTTGACAAAGATGTAGTGAACTTGAGAGTGGGGACAAGATTAAAAAAGAATCTCTGGCAATATAAACTCTTTCTCATGAAGGGGGAAAGAGAAATAGGCCACAGGACGCTTGTTTCAATTTACCAATTTGACATCATGAGTACCTGTAGTCCAGTAGATCTTTCTCAATGTGCTTGACCTTGCAGAGGCATGAGGAAGTCTAATTGCTTCTAAGGAGGAAGTTTTGCCATCCAGTGGATGTATTGTCAACTACTTCAATGAAAAAATGACTGATTTGTATCCTGTCTGTGCAAAAGATTTAAATTATTCATTACTGGGTAGTTTAGGCATGCTGTATGTCTTTCAAGTCTTGTCAACCAGTATTTTTGGCTGTGACCTGAAGTGGTGGAGTGTAACAGTATTTCGGTTTCTGGTAAAAACTAGGAGCTTCATAATGCATGAAAGCTGTCAGCAAAGACAGTGATATATGGTGTATGTTGTTAATGAATGTGATTTCTGAATATCTGTAACGGTTTACCTTACCTTCCCAACAGATCTGTGCATGAGCATCTCTTAGGATGGGAGGAGACGTGTCTCCTGAGTGTTGGGAGAAAGCCCTTGAAGTCCAGTTTGATGAAGTAGATAGTAATAATGGGTTGTTTGTTTAGAAAAATGAAACCAAAACACAACCCCCCCCCCAAAAAAAAAAAACCACCCAAACAACCAAAAATCAAAAACCCCACAAACAGGAATTACCAAGGTGATTAGCCTAATTCTGCTCCCAGTGAAATTGGTCCTAAAATGGTCATGACCTATGGCATGCTACCATTATTTACAGAAAAAAAATACCAATAGTTGGAAAAACTTCTAGAAACAAAAGATCTGAAAAAGATGTGTGGGAGCAGAACATAGGTAGAGCTTAGAGTGGGACAGGCAAAAAAAGAAAAGGAATCTTAACGTACTGAATTTGGCTTCCTACTACACAAGGTCACGCTTGATCCTACTCCTGTCATTGTGCAATTGATTGTGAAGGGATATGAAACATGAACAACAACAATAAGCAAGTGAACAAAGAATCCTGCACAGTTTTTTAGCCTTTATGACCACTTCTTGTAGGTCACCTGAAGAGTGGGTAGAGTGTTGTCAGAACTGTTGCGTGGAGTCTACTGCTGGTGGTAGACTAGAGGTGAGATGTTGATTAGGAGATTCTAATTCATTGCTGTTGATTATAGACATTATATGAGCCAGTGAGAATAGGTGTTATCCTTGCTTCTGGCCTTTCAGTGTCTTTGTAAAAAAACACCACTATAAAGAAGAGCTGTTAATTGTGAATTTGCAACAGCATGTAGCACAGAGAAAAATGTTTTATCAAACAACAAAGAATTATAACTTTTAGATTCATGTCTGAGGAGTTTGGGGCTATGATGGAGCAATCACAAGAAAGTGGAACCACCCCCACCAGAATCCTCAGGTGTTTTTAAAGAGCCTGTTAATTTTCTTTCATAAAAATTGTCATCTATTTATTTGCATTATTCTCTCTACTGCTTAGTAAATACTGAAGAATTAAGTAGAAACTTTGAAAGATGCTTGCAATATCCTTTTTTCTATTGATATGCTTCTTTATTTTCCAGATACAATCTAAAGAAATGTATAATATAATTATGGCTTAATCACTGAATTGAAAATGAGATGAAGTTTTGATATACCAGTCGAATCCAATTTTAGGTAGCTTTCAGACTTGCTTAGAATGACTGGGTTGGATAATTAGGTTTCCAAGTATCATAAATAGAACTGTAAGTAATGTTAAATGTGAAGGCTGTGTCAGTCGGCAATAAATGCCATGTCCAACTTCCTTGAAAAGATTATCTTGCAGTGCCTTTGAAATTTAAATGTTATTTGCAATGTCATGTTAGTCAGTTTGTGCTGGGAGGTTTGCAGCTTCGGGAACAATTACACTCTTCTCTGTTCTTCACATTATAACTGTGTGGACAAGGCACATCAGTAGCCACTCTTAGACATCATCAATAGCATAAACTGCTGTTCAGACTCAGTACTAAAGCCCTAAGCCTTTGTATTTTGCCTGGCTTTTTAGTTCCTATTCAATTAGTTTACACTGAAATTGTGCATGAAAAGAATATGAAGATTTTGGGCAGCAATTGTAAATGCAAGAGACTGTAGTTGGTTATTGAATAAGATAAATAGTAGTTGCACTGAAAATTGGTCTGTTGTCAAGCATTTTTTAAATTTAAAAACTTTGCAGCCTTACTATATTCCTCAATAATCATCTCATGGGAACCTGGTTTATTAGGAATTTCATACTAAAATACTTCAGTTTTATGTTTTGGTGAAATGAAGAACAAACCCAAAGGTTTCAAAATATTTGGAACATTGGTGTCCTTTTTATAATTTTGAACTTAACTCTAAACTATTTAAAGGGAAATGCATCATCTTTATTGATGCTTACTGTTATATAAAAATGTGAGCTAATTAGTTCCTAACTAGTTGCTAGGTGACTATTTAAAAGGATGGCCCTATTTAGCTTGCCATTGGAATTAATGTGCTTGCTTGCACAGTAAAAATGGAAAAAAAAAAACCAAAAAACCCCACCAAAAAAACAGTGTTAGGAGTAAAAAGTGTTGAACCTGTAAATATTCTTGCAAGCAAACACTACCTGTTTATCATTGCCATGATTGCTGATGGGTAAGAAATATCAATTCTCCAAGAAAAGAGTTTCCTCCTCTACTTAATTAAAACCTTAAGTTATTTTCACTTGTAAGCTGTAGAACACGCATGTCTGAAAGACACGTAGAACATGGGTGCCTGAAAATGTTTGGATTTTTTTTTCCACTTAAAATTATTGAAATTTGGATTATTTCTGTGAATAACTCAAATATCTAAATTTAACCTACAGCCCTGTATAATGACTCCATGTTTGGTAGTTCCTGGTTTGAATAATACAGAGAAGGTAACCTACTGTACTAAAGTCTTTCAGCTACCTAGATCCTCCTGTCCTCATTGACATAAAGGTCACAGGTACATCACAAATTACAACACATACGTGAACAAAATAGTTTTCAGTAAAACAGACTTTCTAGATATTTAAGGCATCCTGTGGAAATTCCCTCCTTATTCACTTCTCCCCCTCAAGAAGCAGCAGGTAAAATACAGGTACTAATCACAAGGGACACAGCTTTGTAAATTGGGTGATAGAATACGTTAGAACGTGAAAACTGTTAATTTTATCAGCAGAAACCTGGACACTGAGCGTCTTAACTACTGTAGGGGAAAAAATAAAGAGCTAATTCACCATTGTAATTTCAATATAAGTCACCCAGTTACCTCATTTACTTATTTGCATTTATTTGTTGGCCCATCTTTATGGTCAGATGTTTTCAGAAATAGTTTGCACATAGCTGAACAGGAGCTATGTGAAATAATCTGCTTTTGGGTTGAGCAAACTTAATATGTTAATCTTGGCTTAATTTAATTTGTTCTAATGGTAGCAGTGAATTTTTAAATGGTTCATTTGGTGCCTAAGTATTGTTTAAGGGATTTAGTGTACTTTGAGAACACTCATGTTGGTGTCAAGTGCAAAACCCATTCATCTGGGTATATTTCTTGTCTTTCCACTATAGGATATGAGCAATAGTAGGTGGGAAAACCAGGTGATTTGATTGCTTAGAGACAGTAAACGTTTCTTCTAAAAAGGCTTTTAATGTCATGATACGTTTTATTTCCTGTGATGCAGTGTGAGAGGCATAGTCACTGTTAGTGAATGCCTCAAGCTGGTGGTCTTTTATTGACCTCTTAGGAGGCTGTAGGAGATGCTGAACCAAGGTCAGAGAAGGGGCTCCGAGGAGGTCATGTGTTCACATGAAACTCACAGGGATTTTTGAGAATTTGCATTTATCCTATTTAATATGGGGAATATTTGGATTTTTCTTTATGAAAAAGATTTCCAGTTCTAAATGAGTTCAATGTTTTTAGGCAGCCTTGTTGATGGGAGTCATTACCTGTTTATAGAGCAGATACAGCTCCGAACCTGGTACATTGCCCATGTTATGATGCTAAATGTAAAGTTACAGGTTAACATGGTGAAGTACTGTGGAGAGTGATACACATGTAGAATTCCACAGTTGCTCTGAAATCACGTTTGCCATGCTTTTTGAGAGCCTCACCTTCAGTGTTCCCATTAATCCATTTTCCCAGGGACTTGTTCTGAACTTAGACTACTCAGGGGGTTCAAATAGTTGGTGTGGGGGAGAAGGGGAGCGAATGGCTCATCCTTAGGTAAATGCCTTCTGGCCTACATGGAAACAATACATACAAATATTAAACTTTTGCAATTTTATTTACTTTTAAAACATCTAGTATGTATGAGCACAAAACAGTGTAAGTTGTTATGAGTTGTATTAGGACTTACAGAGGTGGGGAACAGCATTAATTGGTTTAAACATTTGTACAACTGCACCTCCTCCTCTCTCTTCCCTCATCTTCGGTCCTTACTCAGGGTCATCTAGTGTGTCGGAGCCATGCATGTGGTACAACTGAAATACCATCTTCCCAGTGAACCTCAGAACAATTTATACTTGTTTCTATCTAGGAAAACTATCAGTTCATTCGGTGGCTCTCAGTTGGAAACGCTGCGCCTCCAGGTGTAAATAGTAAGGCCACGGCGGGGAGTTGCTTCTTGTTGAGTGAAGATGAGATTTGAATGCAAGCAGTAGGAGATAGGTTCGTATTTTCTACCGAAATTACCTTCAGGTTTACGCTGTGACAGGACTATAAATTGAAAAGCGACAGACCTGTCCGGCAACACAGTCCAGCAACGCGAGGGTAGCATACCTCATTAGTGAGACTTGTTCCTGAGCGGTAGCGGAATGAGTTCAGGTCTCATTTGCTTTCATAGTGTGGTTTAAGTAGTATCTCAGTAATAGGCCTCAGTCTTGCGATCTGACTGAGAGCATTAGCAGTCACAATTATTACACCAGGAGCAGCTGCATTACAGTCTGGCACACCCAGCTGAGAGTAATCACTGGAAGTTTTTAGCAATAGCTTTGTGCCTCCCAGGTAAATAAGTCCTCAGCACTCCTTCCAATGTTGCCTTTCTGTTGGTGCCGCCTTTTTCTCACCATCTTCCTCTGAAAACACGGTTAAAATCTCTTTTATCTGGAAAAGAAATCAAAGCAAAACCTGCCTCTTCAATGCTTGCTTTAACCTGGTGTAGCACACGGCCGCAGAGACGTTGCAAAGCGTCTTCAACGCTCCCTTGCCCGAGCGGGGGACCACATCCTAGGGGTGTGTGTGTGGGGGGGGTGGTGGTGGTGGTGGTGCTTCTCCCCAGCCGTCCCCCCTTTCGGGTCACATTTTTGCGCGCCAGACGGGGTCGACGATCGATTATCGACGTGGGCAGAGTGCGCATGCTCTGATGCCACTTCCCCCCCCCCCCCCATTTCTAGAGACTTCTTGCGACAAATGCGCATGCTCCGCTGTTGTCGCCCCCCCAACCCCCCGACTCATTTCCAGAAGATTCCTGTCATAAAGTGCGCATTGCATGCACTCTATGACCAATTAACACCCACCCCCACACACAGGGGCGGGGAAAGAGGCTTTAAAAGAGCCACGAGGGGAAGAAGCAGCGCGTACCCGCCACGTGAAGGACAGCCTTGCACGTCACATCTTACCGATGCGGGATCCCGGGGTGGTGATGCTTTACTCCCTACCTTGTACTTTTATCTCTTTCCTTTCTCTTCTTTCTTCTCTTCCTTTCCTCGTTCTACCTCATTATAACCTTGTTCTACCTCATTATAAGGGCCAGACGTTGTATTCGAATGTGCCTCTAGCAGGTGTGACAATGGTATATATCCTTCCCAAATCTCGGTTCAATGACAACATTTCTGTCACAGTTGCCAGTTGCTGTTAAGTAAAAGTTGATCAGATTTTTCGAATCTTTGGGTAATTGTTGCTCCTTGTTGCTGCGCAGAGATTTCAAAACAACCTCCCCTTGTCCCACCGAGTGGGACGGGACACCTGGTATGCTGCCAGTTCCTATCTGTCAGATTGATATATCTGTATTTATTTTCTGAAGACGGCCTTTGCAATTAAGTCATATATCCTTACAGTTCTCCATGAGAAACAGTTCTCTTTTACAACTCAGATTTACAGATACAGTAGGGCCGGTAGGCGGTATTTATTCTTCTTACGTGCTGTGTTACGATAGTTGATCCTTACTTCAGGATCTAATGAGTGTTCTGATGTAAAACGAGTCACTGGTGCATCTCTTGTTTAATTTTATGTAACCACCATTTGAAAAACTTGATTTGCCTATTTTTTTCCCCTCCAATAACTTAATTTGAGTTTAGGATGAATAATATTTCAAACTGTATACAAGTTTCGTCATTTCATTCTAGTTGATATTGTTGGTGTATAGCCTTCTAAAAATCAGTAGGCAAAGCTAGTGATCACAATACCTGTCAAGAGACATTTTGATTTCCTTATCCCTCCTTGTCCACCTCTCCAGAACCCTCTTGCTTCACCATTCAAATCTGAGTCAACAGTAGTAGCTGCTTCAGTGTTCAAACTAATATTTTGTCCCTGAAATACTTCCTCAGTAAGATTCTTGGGGCAGTGAGCTGAAAATGTTTTAAATAGTTTTGTTGACTGAAGAGTTATGAGTGCTTATCAACTCCCAATTTTGATCTGTTTAGATACTCTTTCTTCCTTTTTTGTCTGAAGGGAGGGGATAATGCAAAGAAAAATCAGAGATGGCAGGTGATCTTTGGGCATTACCCCCCTTTTTTTCTTCTTTTTCCTTTTTTTCTTCTTTTAATCTTGTTTTTCTTTTTTCGTGACTGGTATTCTGGGACCTCCTTGTGCTGTACAGTGTGTGGCTGTCTTTCCCGTAATACTCCCATGGAATGACCAGATCTGACTTAGACTGCAGTCTAAGGAAGTCTCTTTAAGTTTCGCTTCCTTTCTTACATATTGCAACTCTGACTTTGTGGACATCCGTCTAAAAGACTGGCTGTTGACATTTTGTCCTGAAAAATATGCCAGTTTTCTATCATAAAGCTAAATTCTGTAGGTAAAATCACATTTTTCCATAGACCCTGCTGCTCACAGATGTGAAACAATCCCTCTGCTATTGAAGAGGGATGCAGTGCAGTTTTATATACTCACTTTTCTGAGTTCAAAATTTAAAAAAGTTGCAAGGTGGCTTGTCTGTTAGTATATCTGTTGAAATATTTCAGGACCCATATCAGGTGATTTCAAGTTGGCTGCTCACCCCTGAAGAGAATTTTGAAGCACCCAGAATCAGTGGGAAGTGCTGAGAAAGTTGACTTTTCCCTTTGAACACTAAATTTTGCTTTAACTATTCTGGTAACTGAAAAATATGGCTAATTTTGGTCTCTAAACAAACCAACCCTATTCCTATGAAACGAAACATGTTTATTGCTTACAAGCAGTGTCACACATTGAATCTATTTGAAATCTTATTTGAATCTATGACCAATCTACGCATTTAATGGGATGTATACATTTTTCTTTTAACTTTGGCAACGCCTGTTTTCTCTCACTTGAATTTACCAATTTACTTTAGCAATTCCTCTATCAGGATATGTAGTTCTGATGTTCGTTAGGACAGCTGCTTGGGTAGGGTCTGAGTACAGTTGCTTTGCTTTGCCTCTTGGAGATGCAATAAAGATACACCAATTTTATTTTATTCACAATTTAATTTTATTCACCCCAATTCAGTGATACTAGGTTATAAACATGCAAATAAGGTTTGACTGCCTTTGTCTGTTCCTCTGGTTTAGTAGTAGAAGGTAACGGATTCCCTTTCCTCTCCGACAGCTACTATATGCTTCCTTATGTTCTTTTTAGCAAGTAGGACTTCTAAACATTGATAGCAGGGGTGCAGACGCAACCTGAAATGCTAACACCAAAGTTCGAAGTATAACAAATCATGACAATGATTTCTGATTATGAATAAGCTATTTTCTTTTTCCTTCTAGTGTTGTTTCTATACATTGATTACTGGTGTGATACTTGAGAATTTTGAACTGTGTAAGAATTTATTTTTATCCTTGTGATTTCATTATTACTATCTAAATCTCACATGGTGCTTGCCTTGTTTTTCTCTTGATAAAACTTTCGGCATGTATTTCTTTTTCCATATGAAAGTACGTGTTCAGTTATGATGGGGAAATAATCTGTAACAATAAACTTGGACCCTAAAATGCTCCAAAATCTTCAACTATTTTGTTCTCAAACCATCAGAAAAGCAAACTCATAAAATGCAAGTGGTTTTACTTTCATAACAGTGGATAAACATATCAATAATTTAAGTGTATAATGAAATGTTTAATGTTGCAGTCATGAAATATTTGTGTAATGTATACTTTTTCATTGTAGGATTTTCTTTTTGACTAAACGCAGCATTAATTTCTATAGCTATTTTAAGCGCTGAGATTACTTTTTTTTTTAAAGGATCATAGTACAGTGTGTATAGATTGCAGACTGATAATCCATTTTGATGACTACAGTGCTGCTCTGGCAAAATTTTGGAAACTAAGTGTAAAAGAATTCTGTATAAAGACAACATAAATATTTAAATTTTGAGGTAGAGTTTTCTGTGAGTTCTTACTCTGGTGTGTCCCAGCATTTACTGAGCTGAGAAGTTTGTCCATGTCCTGGTAGATCCCAGAGTGCTGCTAGCCAGGAACAGGAATCTTTTCCCTCAGTCCCAGGCCATGGGACACATGCAGTGCTGCAAACCACTTGCTTGGACAGAGGAGACCTGCCTGGCTGGGCAAAATGTCAGCTGTTGTCAGCCTGGTAAGCTGTGACCCACTTCAGCTTGTTTCAGTGAGTAACTGTGCACAGGTACTTGTATAATTGTGTTATTTCTGTCTGAGGGAGAGGTAATCTCAGATGTGCGAGGGGAAATCAGAACAGGAACTTCTGGTTAACTTGATGTTTTTATTTGTTGCTCTTCTCATTTTTTTTAATACCACTGTTCTCCCCTTGCAAATACCTTTGTTTGTTTTGCCTGTAAACCAGTCAGGAAAGCTAAGCTGATGGTTGTTGCTCCAGCTGACCTTCTCCACAGCTCAGAATACCATCCTGGACACTGGGCTCCAGGAAGCTTTAAGTAAAAGTTGCCAGTCTCCACTCTGTTTCTGAAGTGGGACAGAGAAGCACAATATGAAAGCGAAATTCATAGTGTTACGGGAAGTGGGTGCAGCCAGGAACTGACCTTTTACTGTGATAAAGCTCAGCATCACAAGCTGGATTCCCTTTTAAGAAACTGTAGTGCTCAACTGCAGGAGTGAAACATCCATATAATGCAAGAACTTAGAGAAGCAGATACACAGTGATACTAGTGAAAACAAAAAATCCAAACGACTCTCCTCCTCCACGTCCAGTCTAAAAGTTGACTTTTAGTTTGTAGTTTCTCCATCCTATTCAGTTAGACATTGAGCAGAACAGTTATTGTAGTCTGTCTGTATGGGAATATGTGGATCTACAGAATCGGAGCTGGTCGGCAGAGCCTTTAATTGAGCATTCTGGATCTTCATCTCCAAAACTATCTCAAGCTTTAAATACTGCTGCACTCTACTATGTGCTGGTTCTAGATTTTTCTGTCTCATACAACTAATGCAACAGGTTGCACCCACAGAGTATAGTGTTTCGAAGACAAAATGTTGGTTGGTTTAGTTTCTTTTGTATTAGGTTAGGAAAGAGCATCTTCTCTAGTTTTCTTCTGGTGAAATGCTGATACTGTAGACTCCTGTTATTTTAGCTGTGGTAAATCCCTGCAGCTGAGCAATTTTTTTCCCTCTGTGAAAGTCAGAATAAATGACAGGTACAGAAAGCAGCAATGTTGGAACTTAAAATGTCCCACAGTGACTGTCTCTTCTCCCTTCAAATTTGATGGCAGTGGAGTACGTAAATATTAAGATTTTTGAGCTTTTGGGAATGAAACCAAGATACAAGTCAATAGGTTGCCTTTTTCCTAGTCCTCTGTGTAGCTGAGCAGAAAGTATAATTATTAAAGTACCCAAATTCTTGGGTATTGTTAACGGCTGCCTTAATTGCTGCTGCAAGTCATGTTTATCTCTGCTGCTGTACTGCTAAAGTCACTCACGTTATTACGGGGCATGGAGTTGGTCTCTAGAGCGTTTCCTAAGACCCAAATATATTCTGGTCTTTAGGGTTGATGTTTTTTCAAGGAATGACAAAGAAAAAACTACTAATGGTTTTATTTTCTAGTCTGTGCCCCTTCTAGTCATATCTGCTGATTTGTTAGCTCCTTACTGTGGCCTCTGTCCTCTCTGCAGCAGTAGTGCAAAGAAAAAAAAATTGAAGAACAGAGAATGGAGAGGTTTTGACATTTTGCAATGTGATTTCATGTTGCTTCATTACACTGGAATGAGAATGAAATGAGGGGAGGACAAGAGGATCACTGAGTCCCTTCTGAAGTGGAAAATGTAAAACTAGCTTTTCAGAGTCTGAAAGTTGTGCTTGAAAACAACTCCTAAAAGTTTTCTTAATGTTTTTTATTATTTAGGACTAAAAATAATACATGTAATCTTACTGAGCGGTAATCCAGTCTGTTATTAAAAATAAATCATCTGTATTTATTTTTAGAACTAGTATATACTGTGTACAAAGCAGGTTGTGCTCCAGAATATGCAAACACCGTAGAAACTATGTTCATATTGCTGTAAATGTCTCATGACATGCAGGGGCAGCAGACTAGTCAGCAAGGATCATTTTGATTTCCAAACAATAACGGCACCATCTTGTATTTATGAATCCATCAGATGGAGTTAGCTGTTTGGTAACAGCTACAGCCCAGCAAGCTGGCTGTTTGGTTTCAGATTTACTAAGAAGTGTGAACATCCTGGAGAAAAAAAGGGGCTTTAAAGGAGGCTTTTACTATCTGTTAAACAAGGCGATACGACTGGAAAAAAGAGAGCAAACTTTGGAGAAATGTTCTATCATTAGATCTGTGAATATGCTAGTATTTGACGGAGTGTAAAACATGAGATGTCTGTAATAAAATAAAATCTTAGTAACAGGTCTGCCTTTGAATGTGTTCCTCAAAATAAGAAATCTGTAGTATAAAACTGAAATAGTCTACTGTTTCCTTCGTTTTCAGTGTGCTGGCAGTGTTCTGGCAGGGAGAGAGGGATGGGTGGTGTTCGCTTGCAGAGAAATGCAGGAGTTGAGAAGTGGAAAAAGTGAGAAAGCTGAGGTGGTTCCTTCCCTTGGGGGCTGGGACTGAAGGGCTGCCTTCATCCTTGTGAATATCATTTTGTTTCTGGCTGGTACTTGGGTGTGGAGCTGTCAGAATTGCCTTGCAACTGTTGGTGTTTTTAAGGTGCCGTGCCAAAGTGTGTTAGCAAGAATGCTGTTCTGTGCTAGGCTCTTTCTGTTACGATAGTTGTCTGTCCAGGCAAAGCAAGGTTTTACTATAAAGAATAAGAAATAGGTGCTCAGTACCTCTAGAAGTCTTACTTCAGGATTGTGTGCAAATTAGAAATCTGAAGACTCAGATGTCTGCATCTAAAATATTTAGGTGGCATAGTATGGAGAATATTGTAGGCTAAGTTCCCATGAATTGCTAAACTTCATTTATTTGACTTACTATTGAACAGTATAGATACTGTCCCAAAATTAGACAGCTTTTCAACTGCGGCTTTCCATCTCCTTTACCTAAAATTAGATGTATCTGTGTATATACATGTGTGCATATGTACTTTTTTTTTAATGTACCTCCTGTATAATACTTCCATAACTGTATGTTTATTAATAGGGATGCAGTTCTTTATCCTGGAAGCTTGTAGTCATTTGGTCTCTGATGCTGACAAAATGGATGCTCAGAGAACGGGTGCTATGTGCTGCTTTGCAATGCGATGAAGCTAGCGTGAATAGTGAAAGCAAACACTGTGCTGTCATTTCCCCACCTGGGCTGCACGTCGCTTCTCAGTGGTATTGCAACTCTCCTGCTTTTGGGACTCCAACTAGTTTTAACCTCTCTCTGTGTGCCACCCCTATATGCTGTGTAGCCGTATGTTGGTAGCTGCTGTGGAATCAATCTTTGTGATACATTTGCACAATTTCAGTATGCCTGTAATTTATGCTGGTGAAACGGCGTTCCTTGTTTCTTCCTCATAAAAGATAATTTTACTTATCATCACCCTACTTGCTCTGGATGGTAGTGTCTGAGTTGTAAGCAGTGAGGAACAGTCAACTGTAAGTAGCAGAGCCAAAATCTCAGTAGAGGTGCAGAGGTAGGTGTTGCAGTCTGTCTTCTCAGAGTGGAATGTCCTGTATGCTGGAATTTGTAAAAGATCCAGCTCTCATTGAAGTAGCAGGACTTGCACCATGTAGACAGTGTCATTTTCTGATGTCTGTGTTATTACTGGAGTACAGGAACTGGGCTTGTGGGTGAATCTGTCCTTGGCTGACTCTCTCACAAATTAGCTAGAGAGAAATAATGAAAATGTGTTTAATGTCTAATTTCATAGTCTTCCCTGAATTCTCTATGAATTTAGCAGAGGCAGTGGCCCGCATATATGCTTCAAGTTACCAGTGTGAATAGGAATTGCCAGGGTCACAAAACCTGATCCCAGAGAACACATCAGACTGGCAAAGGTCCTGGTTCTCAGACCGGTGCGAGAGGCTCATACCTGCTTCATAAGAGTGTGCAGCAATAGGAGGATGGAGGATGAACGTGATTTCTCTAGGCTTAAAGAAATATTTAGGCCAGAGTTCAATGAAAAGTAGTAGATGGCTATTTCTTCAGCGTGATGACAAAGTTTAAAAAGGTTCAAGAATCTGCTGTGGTAGGTACTTCAACAGATCGTGCCAGTTTTGAGCATTCATTTGGAAGAGTGAAGTAAATTTCTGTTCATGTAAAAAGATCTTTGGATGAAGTTCACCCAGGCAGGTTCACCTTAATTCGTAGATTATCTACAAGGGACTTTGGTCAAGGTATAAAGGATTGAAGTAACCTCACAGGGAGAACTGAAACTTCTATGACAACAACACGTCATCTGAATAGTGATTCTCCTCAACAAGAAAATTAGGTGAACAGGAGGTGCAGGAGAGGGTTGAGCGCAATTCTGGTCCCCTGAACAGGCACTGATGAAATTTCAAAGGACAAGTAAAAGATGTCATAGCTTGGAAGTTTGCAGGCAGGTTTGGCTGTCCACAGGTCCCTTCTTCTGTACAGAATTTTCCACAGCAAAGTGTATGTTCTGAGCTCATGCAGTGTTTGTCCCGTGAGGCTTACTTTGTAAACTAATGATGGTAAAGATGGAAGCTGGATTATGGGGGGTGTGCCTGAGCTTTTGGTCAGTTCTGAAGGTGAGTGGAGGCAGGCAGGTAGAGTTGAATGGTGGTTCTGGGAGGCCTTGCTGGGGCTGGTAGATCTGAGGATCAGGGTCAACTGGCAGTGGCATCAGAGTCTCGTGGGGTCTCAATGAGAGGCTGGAGCCAGTGGCTGTATTCAAAATCTGTGAGGGTCCAGAAGAGCTCAGAAACGTAGCAGCATTTAGCTGTTTGTTGCTGTGGAAGTTCAGGATGGCAATCACAGCTCCATCTCAGATGCCTGTACGCTACTTCACAGGTAAGGCAAGTTGCCACTTGTTGATATCACAAAAGTTGGTCCAGCCAAAGCTAGAATTAACTGTGGTGTGGACATGTGGAATTGAGCAGCTTTTGAGTTACAAAAAGTAGTGAAGCCACAGTGGTGTCAGCAGATTCAGGTGCTGAACATCAGCCTGAGGTCATATCTGGGTTGGCTGCTCAGTCTTCAGACTTGTGTGTATCCCCCTGAGACAGATTAATGCTGCCTCAATTTGCTCAGTAGGCTCACTCCACCTAGTTGCTGTGTAGATGTAAAACCCGAATGGTATGTAATTAGCTTGGGATCATGGTGGTTTCAAAAAGAATTACCCCCACCCCCCAAGTATGCTTCATTATTCTGTTTTTGGCTTATTTTCTTGTTTTGACATCTCTGAAGTACTTACTGCAAGATAAAAAGCTGTAAAACAAAATTAATCAAGCACAAATATGTGTTAATGGCTTATTGCTTTTAAAAACGGTCATTATAGTCATTATTCACAAATGTTATATGTAGGAGTGCTGATGAACCAAAGGACTACTTTACATTAACTCTAAATACTTTCAAATTCCACTAACCAAATGAGGGAAACTATAAAAATTCCAGTTCACTTTGCACAGGTAATTTTAACATAGTCAAGATCTGAAAACTTTGTTATTGGTTATCTAGTAAGGGGAAGCAGCTAGTACTGCAGTGTTTCACTGATAACTATGTACTAGTTCGTGTTATTTGCTTTTTTCTGCTTTTCAGTGTTTCATTCCTGTATTCTACTTGCAGTGTGAAAATAGTGGCTATGAAAGCATATGGTTATCAGACTGATTGTAACCTGAGTGAGACTGGATTCCTAGAGAGTAGGAGGTGTGACCGCTGTTGTTAGAGCAGATGGAGATCAAACGACATGGAAAAGATTTTAGGTAAAAATTAAAGTGGTGTCTAAATGGCACATTATTTCTTTTTACATAGGCTTCAATGGTACAACTCAGTTGGTTCATGATAATATGATAATAATAATGTATTTGTTTAGAAAACTGAAAAATAAATTTTGGTATATTGTGCTATTAGATTAATCTTTCACCTTAAATAACTATATTTAACAGGAATATTACTGAATATCAGGTGTTCTCAAAGCCTCTGTTGAGAAGACCACAAAGGTCTTAACTCTAACTCTCTATACTCATAGGAGGAAATGGCAGCAGGTGTTGGCAGAAGATACTCAGAAGCAGGTGCTGGGTAAAGGCCTGTTGTTTTATGCAACTGAGTGAAGACAAGATACAACAAAAATGTTTTGTTCTATGTGTCTGTGTCTACTCATGCTGTGTTTTGTTATAGGATATTATGGAGAGCTGGGTAAGTTGGAGCAGAGGGATTTTAGTTTGGTCCTGCAGTCTCTGGACTGCCTTGAGAAGCAGAGGAGAAAGAGAAGTTGAGCATTGCCGTTACTATTGCCACAAACACTTCAACCCCCAACCATAGGTAACCCATATGGGACGCTCTGCTGAAGCTGCTAGCATCTTCATTTAATTGTCATAAATGTCACCTGTGTTTCTTGTGTGCCTTAAAGTCGTTTATATGGCTATTAAAGTTAATTAACTTGCTTTAGTGTATATTTATATAACCTGTTTAAATGAGAAGCTCTTTACCTTAAAGGTACTGCTCTCAAGCAGAAAGTTCACATTTTCAATACAGGGTTTGGCTGATTTTTCTATTCCATAATTTTCTCAATCTACTTGTGCATCACCTAATGACTTATTATAGAGACAAAATCATCATTTCCCTTCTGAGTGTCAATGGGAAATATCAACATCTATTTAATGTATGAGAATATAGTGAAATGGAGGGAAGGGCCTTTGGTAAGTTGCTTCATTAGGCCTTAATGTGCTATTTGGCTACTTCCACAACCTATAAGTGTATTATTCTGTGACGTTAGTAGTCTATAGTTGTGGTATCAAAACGCGTGATGCTTCCACATTTTGGATGTATTACAGCAGCAATAAAAGACCTGTCAGATTTAGAAGTTGGCACAATTCCTACAACTACTGCTCTTAAAAAGCTTGTCTTTCTGGAATAAATGCTAGATGGTATTAAACATTGTTGATACTTTAACACCGTTATGGGGAACAATATGAAGAGAGCTTGCAATGGTGGTGTTACTTGGCATCAGAATGACAGGACTGGATAAAAATATGGTTATCTACAACAAAGTCCAAAGGCAGAACTGGCTCTAGCAATAGGCAGGGTTGTTGTCCAAAACGGACATGCTGGCAAAATGGCCATGATTTTGCTGCCTGTGTTTCTTAGGAGGAAGCCTCAGTCAGTTGGCTTGCTGTTGCTGCCATTTATGGCAAGGCTTGGCTGGGGGATGGGCTTTTGTTCCTGCGAGGAAACACAGTTGTTACCCAGGGAGTTGCTCACTCTCAGCTCTGCAGAGAAAGTAACAATCTTCATGTGGGACCAGTAGAGAGAAGAAGGGGTTCAGATTCACTTTGTTTTCAAATTAGGATATCACTTTGGCAAGACCAGTAATAAAGCCATGATATTAGTCTGTAATTTTTTGACCTAGCAGCTCGCTGCCTTTGGTATGGCAAGCCTGTGCAATTGGCTTTCAGTTAGTTTAGTTTTCAGAAAAATAAATTGAGAAATGTAATTTTTCCTATTTTGAGTGGAGGGTGCTATAACAACAAAAGCATCTTTACTTGGAAGCAACCAACAACTAGAATAATAATAATCGGAGTAGAATATTGCCTGGGAGAACTCCCATTTTTTCAAAAGCTTATTTTATTTTTTAAAAATATTCTGGATTAAAACTTTCAGGTAGATCCAATGTTTGTATTGTAGTAAGACTGAAAACTCTGAGGAACAAGGATCTTGTCTACCTTTACATTATGCAGGTTTGGTAACATCAACACCACTTCACACACACATTTTGTCAGCAAACAGTGTCTCTGATGTGATCCATTCAGGCTGGTCCATTGGCCTGACACTCAAACGAGCTGGTACTGGTAGAGCCTAGTTTGGTCCAGCACCTTCAGTTCGGCATTTCCACTGACATGAACATGCTTGGTTTCTTCTGGGGCAGTGTTGCACCAAAGAATCAGATGCACAGTTTTGGTTATTAACGTCTTACTCGCTGTCCATACCAAATTAAGAGACTGCATGAAAACACCTGTAATTTAGTTATCTATCCACATGCATGCCCTTCTAGTCAAAGGAGAAAAAATCACTGCAGTGACAGAGCCTAAATAGTGATTTAGCTGACCAGTCATAGGTGTCTGTTGCAGGAGAGCCAAGTTGCTCCTTAGGATTCACTGATGGTAGCAACTAGATCTGTGCTGAGTAGAAGAGCGATGCAGATACTTATGTTTAGGTACCTCTACCTGGAGCTGAATGATACCTACAGTCTGGTACAGGGAGTAGATGATTTATAAGGGAAGAATATTTTTACTTTGCTCAAACTTTTAAAGTATTCATTTTAAATGAAATCAGTATTTGTTCTGCTCATCCACTCGTGTTTTTTAACAGACTACCTTTTACTGAGCAGTCTGAGATAAATGTGATGGTGGGGAAGAAAAGACTTTTGTTAAAACTTTAAAAGGAAACAAAAAAATCCCAAACAAAACTCAGAATGCAAACAGTCATCCAAGAAGGTCACGGTCACAACCAAGGGTTAGTTGGAGTGTCCAGCTGACACTGGCCGCCCACGTTCTTAGGAGTGAAGGGAAAGCCAGCCTCTCTGTTGAATATGAAAAGAAAAAATTACGAAGCTGATGGACTCACTTGATCAACCCATTCTAAGCACTGTGTGTTTATAACTTTCTGTGCTAAAATGTGTGTCAAAGCATGGAGAAGGAAGGCTTTTTCCCCAACACTTGGGGTTCATTTTCACTGATCATTTTGGTGTTCTTGGTATCTGCTCTGGCCCTATGAGTGTCTATTGCCTTTTCAGAGGAATAGTGTCCCCATTGAGTCCTCCATTTTGATTTTGTGTGGTGGTTTTAACCAATACCTTGTAAAAGTGACTGATAATCAGGCCCCATATGTTTGTGCCTTCTTTGCTTAAGAATAGATCAGCTTCTGTTTTTTAATAGCAAAAGTAGATTTATTGTTTTCTGTGCTATGCACAAAGCACAGGCTCTTAGGCTTTCATGTGAAGTTAACTCTGAAATTCCTTGCCAGATACAGTCCTTAATGTTCAAAGAAGCTTTGGCCAAGAGTCCAAACTGCTGATGTGTGTTTTATCCAAATAGAACTAAAACCTTTGAATGTTTTCTTTAATCATCTTATTCTTTGATCAGTGGCACAAGTAGTTGTGGAAATTTGTTTGTGTCCAGGTGTTCTGTGCTTAGATTAAGAGGCAACAAGGGATGTTGACAGGTTTGGTTAAGCATTTAAAGCTTGGAGTGAGCATCAAAACCAAACCCTTGAGGGTCTGTCTTCCTGCCTAAACATCTGCGATGTGCGATTTCCATTGTCATCTAGAGTACAATGAAGAGCAAGGGAAAATGGATGTTTAGCATTTGAGGTATGCAGAGATGATTTATTTCATGTGGATCACAGTGTAAGATTTTGAGAAGGATGACATGTAGTTGTCTGATGCAAGACCCTCTGCTGCCTTAAATTTTCATAGCTTCATTGATGTTGATGGAAGTAGGACAACATAGACCTACTGAGGGTTTGCCTGGATTTGGTTTGTAAATTTGCCGGAGATATTAGGGAGACATTGTGCAAAAGATGGCTCTGTTGTATGTGGCCTCTGCACATTTTTACTTAAGTCTGCACTTCAGTCTGTGCATATTGGGATCCAGCTGCCCCAATGGCAGGACTGAACATTTGTTTGGAGGGTGTCACTGTTCTTATGGGGGTTGTGGATCCTGGTGGGGTAGTGGAAACCAACCCATGAGAGAGACCACTGTGTGCGCAGGTCTTGCGCCATATGGAGTGTGCTTTTTTGAGCAGGTCCTGGAAATGACTGAAGCCCCTCTTAAGTTGAGCAGTATGTGTAGATGGCTTCATGAATGGAAGCATGGGCTGAAAGGGACTCACTGGTGGACAAAATGAAATTATAGGGTCTGAACTAAGCAGAAAGACATAGAAACTGCCTATATATATATATATTAATACTGCTGTTTGAAAGGGAGAAAGAGAGAGAGGAGACCAGACTACATGAAGATGACACAAAGCACTTCGAGTTTTGAGTTCTGAGCCCTGTGTGGGATCCCCATCAGTCTGAGACTTAATAGCTGGAGGGATTAGTCCTGTATCTCTGTTTTGGTGGCAAAGGGCAGGTTTACCTAAGGAGGTTTCAAATGCCTTCCAGACAATGTTACAGATATTTTTTCTGTCTCCTGATGAATGTACAAACATAATTACTCCTTCTCTAATTTTGAAGTTTGTTATGACAACTGTGGCTTCTGTCACTCCAAAATCTGTGTCACAAGACAGTTTCTTAGCTGTAAGGGCTCATGTTATGATTCTTAGGACCTGCCTTCCAGCTCTGGAAGAGAGACAACCCCACACCTGTATGGCACCCAGTTCTTGGCTTTGCTTTCAGGTCATGTTATCCTGTCCTCAGGAAACAGAGGAAGTGCTTTCAGTGGACCTTTCCTGTTTCCAAGATCAACCTGATCTTCCTTGCAGATACTGTAAGGGCTGTTCAGTGTTTGCAGAGACATGCTCTTTGCGCCTTCCCAGATTGACTGTGACAGCTTTTCTGTTGAAGAGCTGGTCTTTCAAGAATACCGACTGCATTAAAGCTCAGGGCACTCTGGAGCACGATTGCAGTTTTCCATGGATTCAATTTTACATCAGCTGACATAGTGGTGCAAGATCCCTTCTTTTCTCTCAAGGGATTTGAATTCTGGAAGTGTGATAATCCACGTTCAATATACTTGATTTTGGTATGTCTCATGGTCTTGCCAAACATTTCAGCAGATTGTCTTGGGAACTTTTCTCCTGAATCAAAATTAGGAAAGGGGTCTTTCTGATGGTTATCATCTTTTATCAGGAGACAGATTGCTGTCTCTCTTCCCCCATACCACAGGGAGTAAGCTCTCTGTGTCCGTCTTCAGTCCCTTCCTGATGTTGTGCCCGACTTGTTAATTTTCTGAGTCACAAAATTCAGCTGCCTCTGCTTTTCTTCAACCCTCCTCCTGTGGAACCAGGGGCTTGGACACACTTGTCACGTAGGCCATGTGTGGAAAGCAGTCCTACTTGCCCAGGACCAAGCCTTTCAGATGGCCTTCCTGTAAATGTGTGAATAACTAAGAAACCAAAAAGTTCATCGGTCTCCTTTCAGCAGCTATTCAATGAGATAGTAGCCATGTCCAAGTTTGTGTAGAACTAGCTAAGCTGGAGTAACTTCTGGTAATGAGAGCATGCTTCACAAGAGGTCAGGGTATATCAGTGACTTTATTAAAAATGACAGTCATTACTGATACGTACAAAGCAGCCCTTTCTCATAATCCTAGCCGTTTGTAATTGAAACTAGTTCCAGCCACCCGTAAGTACTGTGCTAATGTACTGAGGAGTGTTGTTCCACTTGAATAAGTTGTCTTAGTCACGGTTTCTCAAAAAGGTTTTGAGATTTATATCCCAGTCTGAGAATCTGAATGTGTCACGCTTGAAGTCACCTGTAGAGAAAAGGTGCACACAAACAAGAAGGCAAGGGACAGTAAACAAGGGAAATTAGTTAAAGTTGATTGAGTGTATGTTCAAGGCTTATTCTCTGTGGGTGATAGTCCTGATAGCCCCCTGATGAGAGGGTGTCAAGGAGAAAAATAACACGTTGCTTTTGCTATATTTGTAGAGCAAAAGGAAGAGCCTGATATATACCTTCACACATTATAGATACTGTAAAGACAAGCTTCCTCCACAAGTGCCTGCAGTATCTGGATCCACTGTATGGCCAGGTACATAGAGAATGCACCCTAAGCTACGCATTGTGGTGAGTACCTTCCTTTATTGTTCCCCTGGTTTACTTGGCTGTGTTAAAAGCTTGCAAACTGCAGTTGCTGAGCTTTTTAGTTAACATACTCGATGTGCTTATTCAGAACTGAGACAACCTTTGCTTCAGTCTGTAGATCAGATGTATATCTTACTGAAATGTAGTTACACTGCTGATGTATGCTACTTGTACAGAAAATGAACGCGGGCATGAGTACAGCTTTAGCAAATAATCTTTGGAAATAAATGCCCGAAGCATGATGCTATTGTGAGGATTTGCGCTGTGTTGTGGTGCTCTGTCTAAAGCTGTTATGAGAGAATATCAAAAAAGGCAAACTCAGAATAAAGAATCAGTTTTTAGAACATAAAGAATGCCATGAAAATTGGATTGACTTCTTGCATAGCATCATTGTAGACATGAAATAGGTACAATGTTGTTTCCTAGGCATTTTTAAAAAATGTGTTTTCTCATGCAGATGCATTTTGCAACAATGCCTTTCTTCAGGTCTCCTTGATAGAGAAATTGCTATGGCTATTTCAGACTCCATTTTTTAAGGTACCTGTTCTTTGAAGTTGGTTTTGAAGGTGAGACCTTGTTGTGACTTAATCAGTTTTCCATAGCAATACTGCAGGCTATTACAGTCAAGATACTTAACTGCTTTTCTGCCCTCTCTTGTACTATGTCACCCTGTTGTGGTTTAACCCGGCAGGCAGCTAAACACCACACAGCTGTTTGCTCACTCCCCCCCAGTGGGATGGGGGAGAGAATCAGGGGGAAAAAAAGGGGGAAACTTGTAGGTTAAGATAAAGACAATTTAATAGGACAGAAAAGAAAGGGAAAATGATCATGATGATAAAAGAATATACAGAGCAAGTGATGCACAGTGCAGTTGCTCACCACCCACTGACTGTTGCCCAGCCAGTTCCTGAGCAGCGGACCCCCGGCCAGCTTTTCCCCTAGTTTATATGCTGAGCATGACGTCATACAGTATGGAATATCCCTTTGGTCAGTTGGGGTCAGCTGTCCTGGCTGTGTCCCCTCCCAGCTTCTTGTGCACCCCCAGCCTCCTTGCTGGTGGGGTGGGGTGAGAAGCAGAGAAGGCCTTGACTCTGTGTAAGCACTGCTCAGCAGTAACTGAATTATCAGTGTGCTATCAACATTATTCTCATCCTAAATCCAAAACACAGCACTATACCAGCTACTAGGAAGAAAATTATCCCAGCCAAAACCAGAACACACCCTAATAGCTATCTTTCTGTACACCATGTGGGGGGAAAAAGGTGGAATTCAGATGAGATTTCTATTATAACCCTTATCTAGACGGAGCCCTCTGGTTTATGGTAAGCAGTAAGAAGTTGTGCTGAATTTGAGATGCATATTTACCATTAGTACTTGTGAATCAGCAGTGAAGTAACCCAACAGTTATTGTGAGTTATGTAGAGCACTGTTTATATAGACCTGGCTAAACAATGTGTGTATTTATGAGCATAATTTATAAATAAGGTGATGTGACCAAAGAGAAACAATCTGCATCAATGTTGTGTGTGGCTTTCATCTCCCATTCTGTAACCTCTCTTGCTTCAGCTTGAGGTAGCTGGAGGGTGGTGGTTGTGGCCAAGCATGGTAGTGCTCCCGCAGAGCAGCGCTGTGGTTCCTGTGTGGTTGAGAGCGATGCTAAAGCAAAGGAGATAGCGGTGCTCTTTGCACAACAGGCTCTCAGTGATGGGTTTGAGATGCTTGTGTTCTCCTCTCGTCAAAGATCAAGTGCTGATAATGCCCATCCTCTGCCCATCCTCTGCCCATCCTCAGTTTGGGAGCGGTAGTAGGCAGGGCAGGGCTTGTGGATGGAGGGGGAGATGGCAATCCCAGGGTTGGGTTTTCTTCCCCAGTTCCTTGCGGGACATATTGTAGTATGGGATGGCAAGCTGTCTTTCAGTTGGCTGATTCTTCTCTAGTGTTTTCAGTGAATGAAAAAGTATTTTTGATGGCTACATGAGGGTGTGGGTTTTTTAGGTAAAGCAGCTGTTACTGTCCTCTTATTCTTCTAATAACTTGTAATTGTGCGGTAGAGTACCTCTGGTTACAGGCTCATCATTACGCATTTACACTTTAAATAGTGTGACTTCAATATTCTCTTATTTACTTTGTTTGGTCTCCTAAAGAAAAATGAACAACCTTTTTACAATGATTAGTTTGCTAAAAATAAATTACTTGAATTGGCTTTCCTTATTGTAGTTACTGTATGGTACAAGGGAGAAGTGAAAGTTGAATGCTTTCATTACCTCAAATTCAGGGTCATTTCACAGGTGACAGCTAAGAAATGTTAATACATGCTAAGAATGCATTTATTAATGGGACTAATGCAGATATGGGGACAAAGCTGTCTCATGTTCCACAACCATAAGGCGTGTTAATCTCTTTAGTTGATGGACTCTTAAATGAGCAGATTGAGTGGATAATTGTGTTGCTCTCTTAATCCTTAGTTTGAAATATGAATGAGAAATGCTTTGATATTTATATTTGCATAAGATATAATGTCTTCTAATTGATTTCTTTAATACTTTTGTACTGACATAATTGTTTAGTATGCTTGTTCTCCATGCTTTAGAAAGAAATGATAGAAACAGAGGCTTACAGTTCTTCTGTTTCTTACACAACTTTCAGCTGCCTAATGTGAGATAAAGACAATAACTCCTAAGGTGAGGAGGCAAACGATACTTATGTGAAATTGTATTATTTCCATTTTTGCTAGCTGTCAACGGTTCTTGTGTGAAAGCCCGCAGCTATTCCCTGACATTGTTGCTGGGGAGGAAGATGCACAGAGATGTCATGCTTGCCTTTCTGATTGCCCTTTTACACTTTTATTCATGCAGTCCTCTTACATTTATTTATGTTATAAAATTCTTAAAATGGGATGTCTGTTGTTTTTTGCTATGGTAAGCAAGCACAGAGTGGAGACTGCAGACTGGACAGTGAACTGTAGTTTTGATAGTACCTTCCATGTTTTTCTTTAGTCTCATTGAAGCTAGATATTGTAAGTTATGATGTCAACAAAATCTTTTCCTGTTTTGTTCTGGTTTTGGTTTTTTTTTTATTTGTTTGTTTCAGAGGAGACCTTGTCAGTGTCTGATTTTCTGTAATAAAAGCGAATCTTGTAAAATTTGTAACGTAAAGATAGCCAGTGATCACATGGGTAGGATGAGACTTCTCACTGTATTCCCAAAATGTAAAGGTTGGTACTCCTGCTCAGTAGTGGATTATGCTGAGTTTCATGTTCACACATACAGGGTTTAGCAAGCGAGAACATCGGTTTCCCAAATATACTGTGCACAGATCTGCAACAATGACACTGGAAGATTCTTCTTAAACCTTTATACAAGAGTTTTTCTTAAAAATTGTTTGTGCTGGGAGGGTTAGGAGCTTCAAGCAGGCTGTGGCTTTTGTCAGGTTTCATGTTGGTCTTAAGGCAACCTAGTGTATAAGTTAATGCAGTCCCCATGTAATCAGCCCTGTTGCTGTTCTCTTGCTCTGCTGCACCTGGCAGTTTTAGCTTTATTTTCTTTTGTCCGTTTTTGGCAGTGTTTCAATATTTGTTTCTAATTCACTTTTTTTTTTAAAATTCATATACTGTAACTGCTGAGCTATTTAGCATTAATTTTCAAAATGCTGTTTAATTCTACACTTAAATTGCAAAACTTCTACAATTTTCTGAAAAAATGAATTCAGACTATCTTATTCAGGTCCAGTGCTTCTTGTAGTTCATTGCTTTCACAATATAAAAGATTGTGCTCTTGTGCGAGAGTTGTAAGGTTGGGTTTGTCTTGTTTTTAGTTTTCCAGCTTCTACGTTTTAGTCTCAGAACAGCTCTTAAGTCCTTTGTACTTGCTATAACACTGTAGATTTTGTAGACCTGGAGCTATAGAAGTGGGGAAAAAATGAAACACGTTATGGGAAAAGGGACTTCATGCACATATTACAGTCTCTTCTCCTATTATTGCCTGGATAGACTGATACCAGTTGCTGTCAAGTCTTTCCTCTGTGTATTGCAGTTTTATTAGATTCTTCCTCAGAATCTGTCCCACATCAAAATTAATCTACTTCCATTTTTGGTTTTCCTTTAGATATGGATGGGAATGATCACTAAAATCCAGCATAATGCTGATTACACTTACACCGTTGCACGAATATGATTTGTTCATACTTTATAAGGGCAGGCTTTTCTTCTGATCTTTTTACTACAGTGGATTTATAAGTTCATAATACCATAAGCTATTCCAGTTTCTTCTGTATCCTCTAGGACACTGAACGTTGAAGATGCCTTTTTTTTCCCCCCCTCCCTGTCGTCGTCCCCCCCCCCCCCCCCCCCCCCCCCGGAATTGCTGCCATCTTAGTACCCCTCAGCTTTGTAAATTTGAGGAATAAGTGTGGCTTTGCTCTGCCTATTAAGCTGTGGTACATCAGCATAGGTTAATGTCTTCCTGGTAATTCGTCTCCTATTGCTCTATGAGAAATCTAAGGATTTTCTTCTGTGGTGCTGTAGGTGATTTTTTTTTTTTTTCCCCTTCAGTCAGCCAGATACAAAGATGTGCTACAGAGTTTTGTTTTGTTCTTCTTTATCATAATTGTTGGTGCCTATTAGCATTTCTCTTGGTTATTTATGTCCTCTGAGAAGAAAATAAGACATAACATGCTGTATTCTAAAACTGGATGTGGGTGTCTATGTAAGCATCACATTGTCTTTGTAAAATAAATACACAGTTGATATCATGGTCTTTTGTGCAGTGGGGGTGAAGTACCAAGAAGCATTTAAGTTGCTTTCTACTGAGTTAGTAATGGGGGTATTTATTTGTTGCAGGGGCAGCCTCACGCTGCCTGTGTGCTCCCCCAGTTTGTCAGAGGGCAGCTGTAGCACTGGAACGCCAGGATCGATTTGCAGCTTTCGATACCTTCAGTGCCTCCTGCCCGCACGCTGTGCACTGAACTTTGTCACGGTAGGGCTGTGACAGCCGATCGATTAACGTGCATGTGGTGATGCCAGGGAAATAGACAAAGCCTTACTTAATTGAAATGCTTACTTTATTAACTGATTAAAATAGCTGAAGTTAGTAAAGCAGTAAAGCTGAAGAAAAAGCTATATAAAACAATAACAAATAATAATACTTCCTGTGACCTATTCCAGTTGCCTACTCTCTGCTGCCCACACAGTAGCTACCCAGAGGGGGTCTTGCCCCTGCTTCTCCATCCCGATGGGTGGCTGAGGGAGGCTACCAGCGTTGGCTCCAATCACTGATCAGGATGGGGTTGTGCTGACCACCGTCCTGGTCAGGGACCAATGTAGAGGTTTGTCCCAGGTCCAACAATGAGGAAAAGGCCCCAGTGCTTCTGCACAGCTGTTGGTTCTGCTGGCTGATGTTCCTCCAGGTCTTTGGAGGCTCTTCCCCCTCTCCACTGCCAAAACTGCTCTGCCATGCCAGGTGATGTCACCTGTCTCTTGGCCTGAGCATTAAATGAGTCTCTGAATCTAATACTACTTTGAATGATTTAATCTCATATACCGTTTTCTTATTGGTTACTCTCTCATTTTCCTTTTGGGTACTGGTCATTCGGGTTCTTTTGTCATGTTACTTTTGGGATGTTGCCATCAGTAGCCTCCAGGCAAACATTTACTCCCCTTCTATCAGTCATGCTCAAAGTCCATCTTAGTTCCCCCTTCCGTATAGCCAAGAGCTATAAAGACTGCTATATATAATTTGTCTCTGGCAAGGTCATAGTGTCAAAGGAGGTCTGTGTGGATGCATCCACAGTTACTTGAGTGTTTGGGGATTTTTTTTTTTAAAGGCTTAATGGGGTGATGTAGGATACTGCATTTCCAGCAGACTGAGTGAAGGGAGAGGAAGGGGCAAGTATCAGAAGTGGTGTTGCAAGGTTTTTAAGATTTATTTCTGTGTAGTGTGAAAGCCTTCCAGCTTTTCAGGTCTGTCCAGACAGGACCAGACTTACCACAGGTTCCTCTGATTAGATTTACAGACTCATTAAGTAGGCTGTGCAGACTCATGTCTGCTACAACTAGTATAATTTGATTTCATTAGTAAAGTGGCTACATACTTTTCAATGTCATGGGCAATGGTGTTGTAGCATGTTGGAACTACAACAGATATTTTTATTATTCTGTTTTCATTAGTAGTACATTTTCCACTTTTTGCTCTTGAAGAGATTAGCCACTCTTATTTTAGCATTTCCCAGCATGTCTTAGGCTCTAGGCTTACCCTTTGGGCTTAATTATGAATGCATGTCATGTTTGCAATTACATTAAACATAAGCAACAAAATGTTACATGAGTTAAGCTGGACAGTAGCCAACTTCCTTTCAGAGAACAGCAAAGTCAAGGAGATCAGAGCTGAAAATTAAGCTAGATATTTTCTTATCAAAACTGGGGGCTATACTTCTGTATTTTGGACTTCTAAAAATCCGTACCACCAGTTTACAAGAATTAAGATTACAAAACAATTGACGTTAAGCAGTATTTAATTATAACTTCTAAATATAACCAGGTAATGTAGTTCAGTATAGAAGGTGGGATTTATTTGTTCACATTGTAACATTCTGTTTAAATACTCTAAATAAGGGGAAGAGTAATTTATCAGAAAACCCATGCCTTTTAATGAATTTCTGTATCATCAGTTGGTTTTGAACTATCTTTTTAAATGAGCATGATCTGCTTGAATTAGGAAAAAAGAGCATTACTGATCTTTTGTCACTGATGCTTAGTGAAGTCAAACACCATGCATATTCTTAATAGTTCCCAAAGGGAGTGTCCTAGGAAGACAAATGTATGCTTTGTATAAAGAAAAGAAAAAAAAAATAATCCAAGACTTGCAGGATGATTTTGATCTATTTGGAGATCTATATGCATTCCCTCTTTTATGACTCGAGAAAGTGCTGGAGGTTAAGCAGGAGGTACTCCAGTGGAGGTAAAGCTGAAAGTCCATTTTTGTGGAACTCTACATTGCATCTGTAGTCAGGGGAGCTAGAGAAACAAGGTGTTCCGCATCTTGCAGGAAGAAGATTAATTACCTTGATTGAAAACTTCATACAAAAAGCCAGGAGGGTTTTAAATTACCATTTTCCTAAGAAGTTGGTAAGGGAGGCAAGTACATACAGACTGCAACTTGGTGCATCTAGAAAAATTGCAGTGAAGGTCCATATAATATGGAGAATATTTTTTTCAGTTCCTTTTTCAATAATGGTAGCTGTCTAGATAACAAGCAAAAGGTGTGATGAGAGGTTGCGTACAACTGGTAGAATCATTTGAACTGAATTAGAGTCACTTTATGAAGGATAGAGAGAATAACAACTCAGGTAGCACTCTGTTTTTTAAAGACTTCATTACCTTTCTTGGAGTTACTGAGAATGTAACCATGGGTTTTTGAATGTATGTGGATCGATATGCTGCTGGAGGGATCTGTTAGCAACCATCAAATGATCCTGCAGAAAAGAAGAGTTACTTTAAGTACCTCTGTAATTCACAGTTAATAAAATGGTGGTGTTATGGGGGAACTTCAATTTAAGAGACATTTAGTGGAAGATCTGTGCAGCTGGACATAAAACAAGCTATTGTTGCTGGAAAATAGAGGATAATTTGCTAAAGCAAAAAGGTATTGCATTGAATAGATGATAAGTCAATTCCGGGTTTCATTTTGATGGATAAATATGAACTAACCACTGGACTGGAAGCTGATAGTTGCCTAGGGACCAGTAATCCTGACGTGATTATATTTAGGATAGGCAAACAGAGGACAAGTCCAATCACAAGCTTATATCAAAAGGGCTAATTTCACTGAACTGAGGAGAACTGTATTTGAAATTGTCTGGGAGGAATATATAGACAGAAAATTGGGAGTTCCTTTGAAAAGAGTAAGGGAAGGGCACCAAGGAAAATATCTATAGCTAGGAAATGGAGGGAAACAGTGAGGTTTTTATTCTAAAATACATTCAGATCAAGAGAAGTTAGTACAATGTTACAGGCTTGTGACTAGAAAGAGGTGGAAAAATCTTAATGTTGATTTGGGGGGAGAAAAAAGCAAGAATGATAATAATTTTCTTTCTGCATTTTGAAATGTGTATCACAGGATGTACCCATAGATTGCAGAAATCTTTCGTCTTTTCAGATCTTTTAGTAAGAAAGGAGAGTGGTGATAAATAACAGACTTACGGAGTGAGAACTGCTGTTATACCTGCACCGTTGCTGGAACAAGAGATTGAGCAAACCTACAGAAAATTGCAGTTGGTTATTGGACTGGTGAAAAGGTATTTAATCACTCAAAAGGTTGTGTCTTAGTATCTTAACCTGTCCTTAAAAATTTCGCTGCTTCTTGGGGAAAAAATTGCAAAGGCAACACCGTTTGCTGAAGGCTTTTATGGGACTCACAGGACCCCCATCTTGAAGGTCTATAGCTATGCTAGGGATAAAAAAAATTAGCATAAAAAGAAATCACTGTTAGTATTTTGTTGAATCAACGCAACTTGACCAACTATGAACGAATGCAAACTGTTGAGGTTTTTGCTCCATCAAACTAAATCCTGAAAGGACTAAATTCACCAAGAAAGCAACTTAGAATAACTGCACTGTAGCTCTGCAGGTACCTTCCAAACATAATGCATTTTGGAATCATGAATGTGTTACACCCCCATCAACTGTGTTCTGCAGGTAGGCTGGAATCAGAGGTAGAGCATGTCTTACTCTCATATAGATATTTTATGTCCTATTCTGCAGTGTTTGGAATCTTTGTTTTGCCTGGGTAATGCAGACCCATCCTTAAAATCACAGTAGCTCAAGGTGTTGGTCCCTTCATCAGAAGAGCGAAGAAATGCAAACTATCTGCTTATAACATGGTAGTGACAGCTCCAATGAGGGTATTAAATTTAGGATGCCCAGTATGGTGGGATGGTTACAAACTAAATTACAACAGGAATTTCTTGGAAAAATAGAGGACAACTTTACTGCAGTTTTGCAAACATTTAATCAGCTGTTACAAGGAAGCATTGGGAGGGTCACTAATCCATCTCAGCACCTGCTATTTGTGCTATTTTGAATGATCTATTTTTTGTTCAAATAAAATAATGTCAGATCTGTTTGCATGTAATTACCAATGCTAATTTTTCTTATCCTTTCCAGCCTTCAAAATTATTGCAAGGGAAGAATGCATATATTCTTTATGTGAAGTTTTATCAAACTTGTTCAGATCAAAAGAAGTTGCAAGAGATCTATGTCACTGATCATTGTTTCCAAGTGGTCCAGTAAATGGACACAGGGCTTGATTCACCTCATGCTTATTTAAATCTTGCTTGTCTGCAATAGTATCAGTGCATTGTAAGCCCTGTTATGTTCTTAGGACTAGCTTGTTCATAGTATGATGATGCAATGATAGTACAATATAGCAGTGATACAAGTTCTACTACACTAAACTTATAAACAAGATAAATAAAAAGTTTCTCTGGCCCAAGCTGGGAGAAAGCCTCCCTTCCACTTCCCTTCTGCAACAGGAAAGAAAATCTCTCCTATATACCTTTTCTTTTTCTCTGGGTAGATTATCTAAGGATGGAAGCTTATTAATGTACTTCTGTTTTTGAGGGGCAACATTTTTAAAGGTTATCTAAAAAGCGTGATGTGTACATAGCGATGACTTGGTTCTTACACGGTTTTACAAAATTAACGATGACATTTGTGAACAGGAAGGCTTAATTCTGCAATAGGGGGGTAGGAGTTCATACCTTCTTTTTAGGCTCTTACAGGAAAAACAATCTTAAGTCATGGTGTTGGCTAATTAACACAAATCATGGCAGTTAAAAGATAACACATAGGCTTATCTTTATTGCTTTGTGGCACACATCATCTTCGTTCATTACTTTTTTTTTTTGGAAAATAAAATAAAAAAATAGTGGCTGGACACTGGCTTGTAGAATGCCTAATCTCAAAAGCTAATATAAACTGCTGTTTTATGAATGCTTTCTTTGAACAGTGACAAGAAATTCAGAATAATCCCTTCGTTATTCAGTGCCTATGGGTCATATATTTGCTCCCAATAGAATCAAGTAAGAGTGGCAAAAAGGTGGAGGGGGTATCCAAAAGAACTGCAGTTTTGCCTTGGTTTGATAACCTTTCAGGATGGTTGTGAACACTTTTGAGTTTTCTGCAGGGTCATTGCAGTTGGACTCAATCTTAAAGGTCTTTTCCAACCTAAATGATTCTATAATTCTATTCTATATAAAATTTCAAGTTTGGTGTCTGATTTTTTTTTCCATTAGAGCAGTAATGTAGATTTAGACGAATACTGTTGGTTAGTGATCATAAAGAAATGATCTCTAGGTTACAGAGAAATGGCTTCCAACTTCATTGGCATCACTGTCTTTGCAGGCTTTGTGGACTGTCTGTCTTGGTTATGGAGATACATTTAGATGAGTTGTGCTGTTGGAGATGAGCAGTTCATAGCTTTTTATATTTCACTGTAGTTGAGTATGAGAATACTAATGAACATTTATCTAATCCCCACCACTTGTTACCATTTGGTTATTGCAACATCTGTTTGCTAGCCTCTTTGCGTTACAGTTAAGCTTCATAGAGTTCAGGGAGAAATATTTAATTATTTACATCAAGTACATTTTACTGATTTATCAACAAGAGATACACTTGGAAATGTCTGCCAAGCAAACTGTAGAGATGAGTATTTCTCCTCACAGTCCGGCATGTGCTTTCGTTCTAGGTCAGTCTCGAGCCTCAGGCAGGGGGTGGGACAGATGCTGTAGTGCCACTTCAAATGGCAGGTGGCATCTTTATTAATTCATGTATACTTAACCACGCACCTGCTGTGCATACATCTAAATCTCAATTAGGGAGCATGTCAGGAAAAGACGATCTGATTCTGCTCTCTTACTGTTATTCCAGAGCTCAGGTCCACTAATCCTCCTGATTTTACTTCCTCTTTCTGCAGTTTGTCCTTTGATGGTACCTGTCGTGGTTTAACCCCAGCCAGCAGCTAAGCACCACGCAGCCGCTCGCTCACTCCCCCCACCCCAGTGGGATGGGGAAGAGAATTGGGAGGGTTACAGTCAGAAAACTCGTGGATTGAGATAAGAACAGTTTAATAATTGAAGTAAAATGAAATAGAATAGTAGTAATAATAATAATAATATAATAATAATAATACGATAATAATATACAGAGCAAGGGATACACTATACAATTGGCTCACCACCCGCCAACCGATGCCTAGCACGTCCCCCAGCAGCGATCGCTGCCCCCAGTTTATATACTGAGCATGATGTCATACGGTGTGGAATAGCCCTTTGGCTGGTCTGGGTCAGCTGTCCTGGCTGTGCCCCCTCCCAGCTTCTTGTGCACCTGGCAGAGCATGGGAAGCTGAAAAAGTCCTTGACCAGTGTAAGCACTACTTAGCAAGAACCAAAACATCAGTGTGTTATCAACATTATTCTCATCCTAAATCCAAAACACAGCACTCTACTAGCTACTAAGAAGAAAATTAACTCTATCCCAGCTGAAACCAGGACAGTATCCACCCCTTATTCCATACCATATACATCATGCCCAGGTCTTACACTTTCCAATACATTCCAATTAATCAGTACCACTTTTCCAGTCTTTTGATATAGAGATATATATATATATATATATATATATATACACACATACACACATGGATATAATTTCCTTAGTCTATAGGCTATCCCTCTAAAATGTTGAGTTCATTTAGTCCATGACTTTGGGTTTCATCTGTCCTAATAGTTCTTCAGGGCAGGAAAGATGGTGTGTGGTGTTGGATTGTTGCATGCTGAAGCCAGTTCTGGTTCCATCACTGCTGCACTTTGCTCGGTTTCCTCGAAGTTCATTCTTCATTAATTTGGGCACTTCTTACTGTATACTGTTGATATGGCACATAGTAATCATTGAAGTGATGACATCCAGTATTATATAGCAACTAACATTATACAATTCAGTTCATTGGCTATTTTCACCCAAAATCAAATCCCCTTGAGGTACACATCGGACTTCCCCATCCTCTCGCATCACCCACCAAGTGCACCCAGGTCCTTGAGCAAAAGCAATCCCACGGATGGGTTTACCTCTGCCTGAGGCAGGAGTAACCCAGACTGTCTTCCCTGTTATATTTTTTAGGTGCACTACAGGGACTTTATCTCCCTCTACAGTACGTAAAAGTCTTGATTGGGCAGGGCCAGCTCGATTGGCAGATCCCCTAGTGTTGACTAACCAGGTGGCCTTTGCTAAATGTGTATCCCAGTGTTTGAATGTCCCACCACCCATTGCTTTTAGTGTAGTCTTTAACAGTCCATTGTATCGTTCTATTTTCCCGGAGGCTGGTGCATGATAGGGGATGTGATATACCCACTCAATGCCATGCTCTTTGGCCCAGGTGTCTATGAGGCTATTTCGGAAATGAGTCCCATTGTCTGACTCAATTCTTTCTGGAGTACCATGTCGCCATAGGACTTGCTTTTCAAGGCCCAGGATAGTGTTCCGGGCAGTGGCGTGGGGCACGGGATATGTTTCCAGCCATCCAGTGGTTGCTTCCACCATTGTAAGCACATAGCGCTTGCCTTGTCGGGTTTGTGGGAGTGTGATATAATCAATCTGCCAGGCCTCCCCGTATTTATATTTGAGCCATCGTCCTCCATACCAGAGAGGCTTGAACCGCTTGGCTTGCTTGATTGCAGCACATGTTTCACATTCATGGATAACCTGTGCAATAGTGTCCATGGTCAAATCCACCCCTCGATCACGAGCCCATCTATATGTTGCATCTCTTCCTTGATGGCCTGAGGTGTCATGGGCCCACCGAGCCAGAAATAATTCACCCTTATGTTGCCAGTCCAGATCCACTTGAGCCACTTCAATCTTAGCAGCCTGATCCACCTGCTGGTTGTTTTGATGTTCTTCAGTGGCCCGACTCTTGGGTACATGAGCGTCTACGTGACGTACTTTTACAACCAGGTTCTCTATCCGGGCAGCAATATCTTGCCACAATGCGGCAGCCCAGATGGGTTTGCCTCTGCGTTGCCAGTTGCTCTGCTTCCATTGCTGTAACCACCCCCACAGGGCATTTGCCACCATCCATGAGTCAGTATAGAGATATAGCATTGGCCACTTTTCTCGTTCAGCAATATCTAAAGCCAGCTGGATGGCTTTCACCTCTGCAAACTGACTCGATTCACCTTCTCCTTCAGCAGTTTCTGCAACTTGTCGTACAGGATTCCATACAGCAGCTTTCCACCTCCGATGCTTCCCCACAAGACGACAGGACCCATCAGTGAACAGGGCATATTGCTTCTCATTTTCTGGCAGTTTATTATACAGTGGGGCCTCCTCAGCACGTGTCACCTCCTCCTCTGGTGATATTCCGAAATCTTTGCCTTCTGGCCAGTCCATGATCACTTCCAAGATTCCTGGGCGACTGGGGTTTCCTATTCGGGCCCGTTGTGTGATCAGTGCGATCCACTTACTCCATGTAGCGTCAGTTGCATGATGTGTAGAGGGGACCCTCCCTTTGAACATCCAGCCCAGCACTGGCAGTCGGGGTGCCAGGAGGAGCTGTGCTTCAGTACCAACCACTTCCGAAGCAGCTCGAACCCCTTCATATGCTGCCAATATCTCTTTCTCCGTTGGAGTATAGCCAGCCTCGGATCCTCTATATCCTCGACTCCAAAACCCTAGGGGTCGACCTCTAGTCTCCCCCGGTGCTTTCTGCCACAGGCTCCAGGTAGGGCCATTCTCCCCGGCTGCAGTGTAGAGCACATTCTTTACATCTTGCCCTGCCCGGACTGGCCCAAGGGCTACTGCATGAACTATCTCCCGTTTAATTTGTTCAAAGGCTTGTCGTTGCTCAGGGCCCCATTTGAAATCGTTCTTCTTCCGGGTCACTTGATAGAGAGGGCTTACGATGAGACTGTAATTTGGAATATGCATTCTCCAAAAACCCACAACGCCCAGGAAAGCCTGTGCTTCCTTTTTGCTAGTTGGTGGAGACATGGCTGTGATTTTGTTGATCACATCCATTGGGATCTGACGACGTCCATCTTGCCATTTTATTCCTAAAAACTGGATCTCCTGTGCAGGTCCCTTGACCTTACTTTGTTTTATAGCAAAGCCGGCTTCCAGAAGGATTTGGACTATTTTCTTCCCTTTCTCAAAAACTTCTTCTGCTGTGTTGCCCCACACGATGATGTCATCAATGTATTGCAGGTGTTCCGGAGCCCCACCCTGTTCCAATGTAGTCTGGATCAGTCCATGGCAAATGGTGGGGCTGTGTTTCCACCCCTGGGGCAGTCGGTTCCAGGTGTACTGCACACCCCTCCAAGTGAAAGCAAACTGTGGCCTGCACTCTGCCACCAAAGGGATAGAGAAAAACGCATTAGCGATATCAATTGTGGCATACCATTTGGCTGCCTTTGACTCCAATTCATATTGAAGTTCTAGCATGTCCGGCACGGCAGCACTCAGCGGCGGCGTGACTTCGTTCAGGCCCCGATAGTCTACTGTTAGTCTCCACTCTCCGTTAGACTTTTGCACTGGCCATATGGGACTGTTAAAAGGTGAGTGAGTCTTGCTGATCACTCCTTGGCTCTCCAGTCGACGAATCAGCTTATGGATGGGAATCAGGGAGTCTCTGTTGGTGCGATATTGCCGCCGGTGCACTGTTGTGGTAGCGATTGGTACCTGTTGTTCTTTGACCCTCAGCAACCCCACAATAGAAGGGTCCTTCGAGAGACCAGGCAGGGTAGACAGCTGTTTAATTTCCTCTGTCTCTAAGGCAGCTATGCCAAAAGCCCACCTGTACCCTTTTGGGTCCTTGAAATACCCTCTCCTGAGGTAGTCTATGCCAAGGATGCACGGAGCCTCCGGGCCAGTCACAATGGGGTGTTTCTGCCACTCCTTCCCGGTTAAGCTTACTTCGGCCTCCAATACAGTCAACTCTTGGGATCCCCCTGTCACTCCAGAAATACAGATGGGTTCTGCTCCTTCATAGCTTGATGGCATTAAGGTACACTGTGCACCGGTGTCTACTAAAGCCTTATATTCCTGTGGGTGTGATGTGCCAGGCCATCGAATCCACACAGTCCAGTACACCCGGTTGTCCCTCTCCTCCACCTGGCTGGAGGCAGGGCCCCTCTAGTCCTGGTTATAGCATTCGTTATTCACTTCTTGTACATGTGAATCGAAAATCCCTTTACTAAGATCGGAAGCAAAATCAGCCCTTCTACTTTGTCTGGGGAACTGCTCATTGGAAACTGGAGCAGCAATTTTCCTGGAAGAACCACCTTTTTTTCCTTGCAACTCACGTACTCGTGCCTCTAGGGTCGAGGTAGATTTTCCATCCCACTTCCTCATGTCCTCTCCGTGGTCACGCAGATAAAACCACAGGGTGGCCCGTGGTGTGTATCCACTATATCTTCTCTCTTGAAGAGAGGGACGCTTACTCCTAATGGCTGAGATACTGGTCTGTACAGGTGAGGAGTAGGACATGTCCTCTTTGAACTGCTGGAAATCCTGGGACAACTTCTCCACAGCCGAGATGCAGGCCCGTAGGGAGGAAGAGAGACTTTCTTCGTATTGTCGGAGTTGGCCAGCCAATTCATCCACCGTTGGTCCCTCTTCATCTTTCCAGGTCATTATTGCCAATGAGTTTGCGTACGATGATGGTGCGCTCCGTACAAACTTCCGCCACATGGGTCGTGTGCACTGGACTTCATCTGGATCTTTGGATAACTGCTCATTGTTCAGGTCATTATGAATCACCTCCAGCACGGCTAATTCCCTCAAGTACTGGATACCTCTCTCCATGGCAGTCCACTTGCCTGGGTGACATATAAGATCTTCCTTGAAGGGATACCTTTCCTTCACGCCTGACAGGAGTCGCCTCCAAAGGCTGAGGGCTTTTACCCCTTTTCCAATCACTTTGTCAATGCCTCCTTCCCTAGAAAGAGATCCCAGCTGCTTGGCTTCCCTACCCTCTAATTCCAGGCTACTGGCCCCATTATCCCAGCATCGGAGCAGCCAGGTGATGATGGGCTCGCCTGGACGACGACTGAAATCTTTTCGCATATCTCGCAGCTCACTCAGGGATAGGGATCGTGTGGTTACTGTCTCGTTTATGGGTTCTGCCTCTTCCTCCTCCTGTTCTCTTGATGACGCTGGCTCATCATCAGCTTTTACTAAACGAGCTGATTTCCTTGTATATTTTTTCTTCTGTATAGGGGCAACTGATACTGGCACGGGTTGGTTCTCTGGATCAGCCGCAGTGCCTGTCGTGGGGGCTGGCGCAACCACAGTGACTGTCGTGGGGGCCTGAGGGGCTGGCGCAGGGGCTGGCGCAGCCACAGCATCTGTCATTTTGTCGTCAGATCCAGAGACCTTCCCTTCCCCTTGTGGGTTCTGAATAGTGTTGAATAGGGCTCGGTAAGCATGGGCCAGGCCCCAGCACGTTGCAGTGATTTGTGTCTCTCTGGAGTTGCCAGGGTGACAACATACTTTTTCCAAATACTTTACTAGATTTTCAGGATTCTGCACTTGTTCAGGAGTGAAGTTCCAAAACATTGGAGGTGCCCACTGTCCCAGGTACTTGCCCATGCTCTCCCACACACCCTGCCACTCATAACTATCCAGCCTTGGAGCAGATCTCTGGATGATATTCTTAAGGTGCTTATTAACCTTAGACAAAACTGAAACAATATTCCCAAGAACTATCAATAGATATATCTTAACTACCCAAGGATGCTCAAGATACTGAAAAGTTGTTGCAATGAAGGACGAAACATCATAGAAGAAAACAACAAACGTGCTATTCTGTATTTCCTCCATAAAGAAGCTCTCAGAGGAAGAGGTATAATTGCCAAGTGTCTCCATGAGGTGGTACCCGAAGTACAGTAATGGCTTCACTACAGAACCCAAATACCAGATAGCGCTCAAGGTCAGTGTTTTAATAACAAATCTCCCAGGCAAAACCTCACTGATCACTGCAGAGCACAGCAAACTGCAAAACCCAACACCAATTTTTAACACGTACTGCAAAAACAAAAGCATGGTGCAAATCAGGTAGACTAATACCGAGAACAGATGAATCAATATTATGATGAGTAATTGTTAACACATACAAATTCCTTACCACGCTCTGGTTAATCTGTTATTATCTCAAACCCTTCGAGCCCCACGTTGGGCGCCAAAAAGGACTGTCGTGGTTTAACCCCAGCCAGCAGCTAAGCACCACGCAGCCGCTCGCTCACTCCCCCCACCCCAGTGGGATGGGGAAGAGAATTGGGAGGGTTACAGTCAGAAAACTCGTGGATTGAGATAAGAACAGTTTAATAATTGAAGTAAAATGAAATAGAATAGTAGTAATAATAATAATAATATAATAATAATAATACGATAATAATATACAGAGCAAGGGATACACTATACAATTGGCTCACCACCCGCCAACCGATGCCTAGCACGTCCCCCAGCAGCGATCGCTGCCCCCAGTTTATATACTGAGCATGATGTCATACGGTGTGGAATAGCCCTTTGGCTGGTCTGGGTCAGCTGTCCTGGCTGTGCCCCCTCCCAGCTTCTTGTGCACCTGGCAGAGCATGGGAAGCTGAAAAAGTCCTTGACCAGTGTAAGCACTACTTAGCAAGAACCAAAACATCAGTGTGTTATCAACATTATTCTCATCCTAAATCCAAAACACAGCACTCTACTAGCTACTAAGAAGAAAATTAACTCTATCCCAGCTGAAACCAGGACAGTACCACATGTCTGTTGGCCTTCTACCAAATCTTAGGTCTGTTGAAACCTTTGGCCATCTACTGCGGCCAGTTGTTTACAGTTGAGTCTTCGAGTTACTGACCAGTTCATTATGAAAGCAAAAAAGCAGCTTGATCTCTTCCAGTCTGGACTACAAGGAAAATTACTTTCTTAGCTTGCTAATGTGAACAGCAGGATATTGCATTTGCACGTTATAGACTACCGCAACTGAGTAGGGAGTACAGATGGCTGGGTGGAATTTATGTTCCGGTTTTGGTCTGGATGGGATGGCCCTGGTTCATGTAAGTCCAGGCTTTAAAATTAATTCTGCTGTCCAAGCAACCCCATCAAATCCCTACTTGGGATCTGTAGGAGGAGGGGGCAAGGCAGTTGAGACTAATTTTTGTTGTTGGGGTTGTTGTTTCTGGGAGAGGAAGGCCAGTTATGCAACATGTACAGATAACATTTGTTCTCACTTATACTTGTTTACCTTCCTTTTGTTCCTTCAAATAGCATCTGTGTAGGTTTCTGTTTTGATCTCCTATAAAAACAACTTTATATTTGTATTTTTGTTTACTCTTTCACCCTGCTATCATGCTGTTTCTGTTGAAGGATCTCAAGAGCTATGTGTCTGTCAAATAGTGAGCTTGGTCATGTTGTTACTATCATCTTCTGGTTAAGCGATACACAGTTGCTTTACATGTTATGAGTTACCGCATCACAGGTCATGAAGAGAGATCAAGAAAATTGTTGTGGTCTCTCCAATAACAGTGAAGCTCAGCTGATGACTACCTGCCAAAGACTCAAAGTTCATTAGAAAACTTAGACATATCAGGAAAACAGCCTCTCTGTGTTCCTTCCCCTCTGCAGGAGAAATGGGGGACAAAGTCTGCCTCTAGTAAGAGTTCAGTTAACAGTGTCTTACCAGTTACTGCCCTTCTGTAAGTCTGTGTTGTGTCATTCCTGCTCGGAATGGTTATGGCGTTAATAGTAGTTTGCACTTGTTCTGTAAGGTTGGCAAGTGTAATGAGAATTAATTTGAAATCTTGCTGTAGGTAGAGGTCAGCAGCAGATGATAAAGTCGCAGAAGATCTTCCTGGGATGGTCATCTATTCCTGTCACCAGTCCCAAAGCAGAATCTGTTGTACTTCCTGAGAGATTAAAAGCAGGCTAGGGGGACACCTAAAAGACATTTCACAACTAGAGTGGTGATGGCCTTCCTAAGATGTTGCATCATTCCTTAGACTACTCTTTTTATTTTGAAGATTCTAGTATAAGAGTATTGACTATTTTGAAAATACAAAATGACAGTGTAATTCAAGGAGGTCATAAGCAAAGTATTGTATTTGGTGTGCTGGAACATACAGAACACATTTCTGAATTCTGACTCTGAAAGATCATCCTGCAGGTAGGGAAGGTGATCCAAGTTTGCCCATTTGGTATTGGGCTTCAGTAGGTTTTTTAACCTCTGCACCATGTTGTCCACCTCTGGCAGTGTAAAGAACAATGATTGTTAAATCCATTGCTATTACATCTTTCCAGATCTTTCCTTTTCGTTAAGAGACTAATGCTTTCTGTTCACAATTTTTTATTATTTTTATTTGACTAATGAATGTTTCAGTATGTGGAAACTGAAAGTTAAGGTGGAAATGCAATAAAATGTTCTAAAGAAACAGTGGCAGAGTTAGGGAACTTCTCACCTGTAGATGCTTTTACAACACTAGTATATGTCTGTAGCATCTCTGCAAAAGTATTTGATATTCAGAGTGACTATCAAATTGATAAAACTTCTATTTAAAGTCATGTCTGTTTTATATTACGAAGCTCTATTGTTTTCTGTGCTTAACTGCTTAAGAAAATTCCAGATTTCTTCAAAGAAACCAAATAGAAAAAGTTCTGAGCAGACATTCATAAATTTTTCCTTAGTCTTGTTTGCAAGGTATGAGATTCACTTTGAGCTTGCTTTGTTACCCTAAACAAGTAATTGGATATATTCAGAAACATTGAAAAATTATAAACAGGTTGTGTCAATCTGTTAACTGAAGTTAAAATAACATTAGTGTAAGCTCATCCCTGAAATTAAGAGGTCCAAAAGACCACAACTGATGGGAATTGGGTTGATTCTGTCAGGGATAAACTTAGCCATGAACTCCTCACTATCCATTCACCCTCTCTGTCTTATAATTCAACTTTGTCACATTTGCAGGAAGTTACATCATTGTTCCTTTGCTAGAAAGGAGTTCAGTTCAGAAAGTTGTCCTCCCAAGTAAACCACTGGTTGTCTTTCACACTTCTTTCTGTAGTTTGTGAAGTTTTGCAAATGTGGTTAATAATATTTTGTCACTTTATAGGTGAAGCAGACAATTATTTTCCCTTCACACTTACCCTAATCTCCATTGCAGGGGTTTGGGAAATTTGTTACAGTATTTCTACGGAAATTCAGTGGAAATTAGAAAAGTTAGAGAAACAATTCTTTGATGCTTACCTACTTACATAGGTGGACATAATATAGGGAACCAAGTGTTGTCTCCAGACTAAACGAGTCTTAAAACCCTGATGATCAGATGCAATGGGGTGCTAAAAGCTAAATTTGCTACTGCAAATCTAAAGTGTCTAGAAAAAGAGTGAACGATTCCTGCTTCCAGCAAATCTGCATATGCACAGATGAGAGACAGCTTAATGTGCTTCAGCAATTAAATAATTTTTATTTTGAACACTTCTGCTTGTTATGCACGAAACAGTTGTTGTAGGCATTTAAGGAAAATGCTTAACAGCCCCCTAGAAGGTGTGGATTGATTACTGTGTGCACAAAGTTTTATAACATAAAGCAAGGTAAGTTCCACATAGCTAAGAGCATGAGAAACTGCATTAGATGCCATTTTACCCCATATGGAATAGTTCAGGAGGTGCGTAATTTGGAAATGTCAACTGCTAAGTAATGGTTTCAAATACCTTAGAAAATACTTAGAAATGGCTTCCAGTCATTATACTTTAAGATGAGATTACTACTGTGCACCTAAATGAGATGCTTATTTCAGTCCCTGAGCAGCTTAATTTCAAGACACCAAAGGTCAGGGAGGCTCTAGTAATAATCTAATAACAATTGACTGCACGTTTCTGGGAGATTTAGCTGCATTAGAGCCTGGTTGCCGAGAGCAGGATGAATTAGTTATTACTTAACTGGCATAACTTGAAGCGGCGTCAGCCATCAAATGTGACTAATACAATGTCATGGAGTAGCCAAAGGCAACTAATGCTTGGACAACTGCTCTAGAAACTCAGAGCACAGTCACTGTGGCTCTGAGCAGATTTGTCTGTGTCCCACCTAATAAGGATGCGATTAAGTTGGGATTGGGGTACCTGATGTCATGGTTTTAGCCGATAGGCATCAGGCCATGGTTCTGGAGAGGAATTGGATGTTGAATGCATTCACTCAAGTGAAATTTTTTTTTTTTTTTTTTTTTTGTACAGATGGTGATTCTTACAGCAGCCTGAATCACTCCAAAGCTTGCCTCCCTCTGAATCTTACCATGATCGGATTGTATGAGTGTAAATTCACTTTGAGATACACAGATCATAGGCACTAAATAATTGAAAAGAATTTTTATAATGTGGGTAGGAAAATAATATTCTGACCATAACACCTAGTAACAGTTTCCTTGGAACACTGAATGGATATTTAAGTCTCAAGACCAGAGGCTTGTTTACAGTTTAATTAAAGTAAATGCACATTAATAGTGATATTATTAGTATTCAGTGTCTTTGGGAATTTACAGGCAATTAATCTTCATATATCCTAGAGGAATAAATGATAATGTGGGGATGACTAATTTGATGTAGTAATTCTAAATATGATTTTGAAATTTATTAACGCTATTTAAGAAAAGCTTCTCATTTTCTAGTAATCAGGCGAAGACTCATTTTAAAAAGGAAACTTCTGGTTT
This sequence comes from Theristicus caerulescens, assembly GCA_020745775.1. NCBI lineage: Eukaryota > Metazoa > Chordata > Aves > Pelecaniformes > Threskiornithidae > Theristicus > Theristicus caerulescens. The sequence continues at coordinate 75,264,720 of CM036559.1, read as the reverse complement.
TGAGTGAGTATATTTGTCTCTTGAGTTGGGTGTTGAAGCTCATATGTCATGGGAGGGGGAGAGGCAGCCTTGCTGTTGCAACTTGCTTTCTCCCCTGTCCCTGATGGTGTGGGGCTGTGTGAGATGGGAGGAACCGGTCTCAAAGGAGGCAGCTGTGGTCCCACTCAATGTCTCTGATGCTCACTGTACCATTTTGCCTAAGAGTTAGACTCACTAGCCCAGGAAGAAATTAGGCTAGTGAAATAAATTAAATTTCTTTTTGGCTAGTAAGTTGAATCAGCTCATGAAAAGATGTAAGACATGCTAGAGCTGATGCCAAAGGATTGTGTGAGTAGGGGAAGAGGAGAATTGTTGCTCTTGAAGCGATAGTGAGCTGCTAGGTTAGCTGCTAGTCGTGGAATTGCTGCCTTAGTCTGGGCCAGTTTAACCAAAGCATTTCTGTGTGAAGATTGGCACTTTCTAAAAGCAATATCCAGTTGTTCATATTGGTGCTGTCTGAAGTACTAAATCCTGTTTGAAAAAGCAGGAGGATCAGTTGAAGAGCTCTGAGGAATCACGGCAGTCACTGGAATACACTCATCCCCCATCTTCCCTCGGCTTCTTTCAGGGACCATGAATTCAATTTTTCCAGTCATTAATTTCTTTGAGGCTTTGGGATCTTGGAGACAGCATCATTATTTTGTTGGGCAGGAGCATGTAGAGCTGAGTTTTGTTAGCAAACTCAACTTGGGGATAATATGAGACAGTGTGTGGAATTAACATGCTATTTCTTTGTGGGGGGAGGTTACCACAAATCTAACAGGAGATTATGGTCAGGATCTAACAAGAATCTCTTGGAATATGTACTGTTCAACATATTCCTGAATCTGGAAAAAGGACAAATAGTGAAAAGACATAATTCTGTATCATCAAATAATTAAATCATTAAATTAAAACCGAAGAACTACAGAAGAATCTCATGATACTCAGTGACTGGGCAATAATGCAACAAATGAAATTGTAGCAATAAATTCAAAGTAGTGCATAGGGGATAAAACTATTGCTGCTAACACAGTGATGGGCTGTAAATTATCCATTAGCACTCAGAAAAGAGGTCTGGAAATCATTGTGATAGGAGGCTGAAAATGCTGGTGCTGTGCTTAGTACCAGTCAGAACAATGTTAAAAATGATTGGGAGAGGAGGCGAGAACAAAATGGAAAGTGTTTTATAAGTGTATTGCACACTTGCATCTTGAGTAGGAAACAGTTACTGTATAAGGAGAGATTAAGTAGACTAGGGCTCTCCAGTTTACAAAAGAGGCGACTGAGGAGAAACGGATTTTATATATACATATATATATATATATATAAAAAAAAGAATATGAAAAAATGTACATAAAATTCATAAATGTCTTGGAGAACAGTAGACTAGGGGATATTCAGTAAAATGAAGAGGAAGCATCTCTAAAATAAATTAATGGAAATAATTTCCATACTGTACCTAATTATTCTATGGATCTCTTTGTAAAGGACAAACATCTAAATGTCCACCGAATGGATTAGGCAGGGAGGGTAAATCAAGGACTGATAAACACAAGGATGTGTACAGTTTCTTCATCTTCAGAAGTCTTCAAAATACAGATTGCTGAAAATTGGAAGAGTTAGTTGCATACTTCCCCTGCTTTTTTTAATGCCATTTTCTTCATCTCCTACAGCTGCTATGAGAGAGAGGGGGTTGGTTAGACTGACATTTGGCTTTACCCAGTACAGCTGGTCTTACACATAGGTTAACATTTAACCACAAGAGGTATATGCATCGAAATGACTGCCTAAATAGTCTCCCAGCAGCACTTATGCAGAATAGATGGAGTAAATAGTCATTGTATGCATCTTGGTGGTCCTCTGTCCAGACGAGTAAGTCTGTATTATCTGTAGTGTTGAAGGCATAGCAGAGATGAAGAGCAATTGTAGAGATGAGACAGTGACAAGAGGTGGACACTAATACAGTGTGTATATAAAAAGCTTTGATTCTGGTGAGTAGTGGTCGTGATAATTAGAAACAGTTAAAAAGCAGTAACTTTAGGAGCAACTTCAGGGCAGAAGGTGTTACGCTGGTAGCTTTACTGTTAACTCTGTGCTTGACTGTTGACAAGGTAAGTTCCTTGAAGTTTCTGGAGTTTTAATATTGTTTTGCATTTTTAAAGATTGTGTCATGTCTTTCCTATTCCAGCTATCAGATTAGAAGAAAAGCATTTAGAGGGCTATAGTCCAATGGGAATTGAAGACTGGTGGTTAGAAATTGAAGGATTGCTGCGAAATTTGCCATGATTTAAGAGGCAGATTTTCCTGAATATGAGGGGAGAGCTAAAGTTTATGGAGCTGGAGATCCAGCCTGTCTACCCAAATACATTGTAAAAGAAAGCTGTGTGGGAAATAAAGCTTCAGAAATGACATAGAGAAAACTTAGAAGTGGCAGACTATGGGAAAAAAAAAAACTGTAGAAAGGAACACAGTGCTTGTTATTTGATAGAAGTGTTAAACCAGGAGGTGAAGAGCTTTGGACTTCAATTATGCTGAATTCCTATTTTTCAACTTGTCTTGAAAGGATAAAAGTGGAAGACCACCTGTGGAGAACGGTAGCTGAGTGGAAAATTTTGCGTATGACACGTTATGTGGAAGATTATGGGTCCGTATGGATCCTTATGGATCGTAAATGGTGATTCACTCTGTGCCCAGAAGCCTGAGGAATTGATATCCTCAGTACTTCTCATGTAACAGTAAATTCCTGTGACACTGTTCCACAGGTTGGTTGCTGTATTTCTTATCGTCCAAATGTATGTCTTTTAGATTAATAGAATTACAAGAATATTCAAAGTGATTCAGAAAAAAGATGGCACTTTTAACAGTAATTTGGTGTTGTGACTCCATAACTTAAGGCCATCCATCAAGGCCATTAAAAAAAGTTTTGTTGTCATCTCACTTGTTCATATAATTCTGCAAGCACAGAAGCTGAACAGCATCCAAAGTGCAGATGAACACACTAAAGGAGAGCCTTCGCCCCCTATCGTGAGCAAATCAGTCATGAATTGGGGAATTCTACTGAAGTTCATTGCTGACTTATATTAACTTGCAATTTCTGATTCCAGTATCAAGAACTAAGATGAACAGTTAAACTAACGCTTGGAGAAAACTCCTTAGTCTCCTTCCAGACACTTCTTCCCCCTTCCTGGTCTGCAATCCCCTGGCTACATGTTATACACAGGCCCTTCATTGAGGCAACAGGCAGTGCAGAAGCATGGGGACAGTGTGGTGGTGGTCACTAGCATTTTGCCCCTCCATGTTTGTTGCTCAGCTTGCTGTGGTTTGGCTTTCTCCAATGGCCACAGTCCCTTTCAGAAGCTCTGCCTGCTCCCATGTAGGTTCCCCTCCATCTCTTTCAGGGGTTGTACCTGCTTTGGTGTGGATTTCTTCATGGGCTGTAATCACCTCAGAGGTGTTCCTGCTCCTGTGTTGTCTTCCTTACGTCTGCCCCTGCCCGGGCATCTGCTCTTGTTTCTCTTCCTCTCCAGTGTCTCTCCTGCCCCTAGAGGTTACTGCCCTTTTTTAATTACGTTTTTGCAGACGTGCTGTATGTTCCTCTGATTTATCTAGCTTTGGTAGGTGATGGGTCCATTTTGTCTGTTGCTGAAGTGGCTGTGACCAGCACAGGGCAGTCCCTGACCTGTTCCACAGGTCACCCTTGCAGGTTCCACCCTGCCCCTGCCAGTTATGCCCAGTACACCCCCATGCCCCATAGCTCTTGTATTCATTGTGGCTTTGTTAGCCCCGTTTCAACAGGACTGGGAAAAGGTGGCCTTTCCAGTCTACCCTGGGGGCTGCAGAGCTGTTTAATTCTGCAGCCCGTGGGGAGAGATGAGCATGGGAGGCTAAGTGAGGAAACTTTTGTTCCAGCAGCTCAATTTTAAAAAGAAAAGAATTAGTTCTGGTTTTGGGATGGTCATATGAAGTTGGTACTTAGTAGGGTGCCGTGAACTGACTGACGTGACGTGACTGACTTTTCAGGGAGTTCTTGCATTGCTTTCTGTAGTTCCCTTGCCTCAAATCTGATGTAATCGGATGGGTAGCCCGTTGCTCATTTCTGGAAACAACCAAACATGTGCACAACATACCCTAAAGATACTTAGGAAAGTGTTACGATGAAAGACCAGTGAATTTAGGAACTGCATTGCAGGGAGAGGATGAAGAGAGGAGGTTGCATCACACTCTTGATTGGTGCACCAAAAATCCACGAAATGCTTCGTTGGACCCACCAGCTGTAGAATTTCTGATTATTTTGCTATTCTGCATATATTACATTTAATGTTATTCTCCATGAAACAGACTTGCATGTAAGAGCAGAAGTATATTAATAATTGCATGAGTATCAGAATACAGGAAATGTTAATACTCCAATTTCTCAATCTTTTACATTCTTGTATTTATGAAGTTTGTCCCAGCAGTATTAGTCACTGATATTTAGTGCTAATTTATCTAGGCAGTAGTGTATAATAGAAGATACAATCTTCAAATTATTTTAGTAGCGTGTGTTCATAACTACATTATGGAAGTAATTGAATAGATGAAGTGGGAGTGGACATGCTACATATGAACTTAAATCTTGTATTGAAATCTTTCAGGTGTGGTATCAGAATTTCATCTTTACGTGTATCACTGGGATTTTATGTCCCTTCTGAACTATATATATCACGGGTAAAAAGGTATTGATGAGACTAATTTTTCATGTAGTATGTGTTAGTAGATTAAAGGAAAATAAGTAAGTTGTGCCTTATTGTTCTTAGAGAGCCATTGAATAATATGCTTAAGCAGAAATGCTTTATGAAATCAGAAAACCTTCAGTGGGAAGATCTAAAAATGTATCCACCAAATGAGAATAAATGAAGAAACGGATAATGATATGGATATGTGCAGGCTCAAACTTGCTCATGTGTTCAAAAGTGGGTTACTGTGCCTTGGTGATGCCAGATGGTATAGTGCATTGTGGAAACTGGAAAGAAATAGATTAAGGAAAAAAAAAATCTAGCAAGCCTATTTTTCTGGTCTTGGGTACAGTTCTGTGCTCTGAAGTGCTGAGCCAGGATCACCTGGTACTTAGAGAAATAAATTAGGGTGATTGGCACATTTCTGTGTGACATAAAACAGACTGTCACATGACATTGATTAAAATATTTTAAAGTAAAATTAACAAGGTAGTTGTGAATAGCACAGAATACTCTTCAAGGTTTTCTTAGGTTATTTTTCCTGTACAGTAATCTGTCACAAATGTTTCTAGGTGCCTTTCACAATTCCATTGGTAAATTTGCGAATTACTCTGTCCAAATCAACACACAAGCCATGACTAAGATTATCTTTTAAAATGTCCCATGAGTAATACTGAATCACTCTACATCATCTAGCTATTAGAGAAAGTGGTTGGTATTCTTGGGTGAGAATTTATCATCTTGTTCCTCGTGCCTTAGAATTTATTCAAGTCAGTAAGCTGAGGCAGAATTTAATCATAACCAACCATCTGACCTAGCTACGTGTGGCACAAGTGCTTCGAGTCATTTTTATTTCTTTATGAAGTAGTGGAGGCAATACACGCTTTGAAATGAGAAACATGATTTGAAAGTTGGGTAGTGTAGTCTCCCCTTTCACTGTGCTGACATTGTATAACCTAGGGTATGAGAAAGATCATGACACTTGTCAGAATGGGATAGCAGAAGGTAACCATTTTCAGATAGTCTATTTTCAAATAATGCTTGTTATTTGTAATGTTATGCAGCATTCATACACACATGATATTTGAGGTCTCTGATCTAGGATCAGTAATGGGTTACAGTTTTGCTGCCCTAACAGACACTGAGATTTATGTGACTACCTTTGTATCATAGACAAAGCACTGAAACTATTAATGTCTTCTAAAATGCAGTGTACGCGCTTCTGTGATTACATGCTTGCAGACACTTGGGGAACAGCTTTTAAAAAAACAGAAGACTGGACACACTTTCATAGTAACTCAAAATCATGAAAATTTATAAACAGAGTATATTCCTTTCACTTTTCTAGCACTACTGACTCAGACATCTCATCAGACTTAATTTATGAAGTAACCCTGAAGAATTAAATGGAACTAATTTGTTGCTCAGATGATTCACTGCGTTGCATATTCACTCCTGTTGAGTTTTGTATATGTATTTTTCAGAAAGTAGTAAAAAGTCTGCATTCACTGAAGGAATTATTTATTTTCATCAAATACGGGTACTCAAGCCATGCAGTGTTCTATTTAATGAGCTATTCTTAGGGCATTTAGTTTTATAACATACCTTTGTTTCACTGGGGCATGACTTCCAGGGGCTATGGAGATGTGAAATCAACCTGGCTTGCTAATGTTTATACACTCTGGGTTTTTTTTTCTCCCCTGTGCAAGTAGGACAGAAATTGTTTTTCCATTGTGATCAAAAATGAACTACCAATGAAATTTTTGGCTTTTTACTTTGTTTTTATTGGATAAGTAGAAGCACAAATATGATTCTTTATCATTCTTTTTAATAAAAACAAAATTGAAAAGATTTTAGGAGAACATTCTTCAGAATATGAAGACTCTCCAAGCATCTTGTCATCAGGAAAAATCCCCCTCTCATTCATCCCAGAGGGTTAGTTGTGTTGAGTGAACACGCACTTGCTCTTTGCTCGTGTTCATTGTGCATTCTTACGCGTCATTTATGTATGACAGCCGCATCCTAGAGCAGATACAATCTTTTCATTTCCCTGAGCTGTTCTTTGTAGCCCTCATTGTAGGATGTCAGGTTATCAAAGGCACATTAGGAAAAAACACTCTCTCCTCCCTGATTACAGCAACCTCTTAGATCTCTGCAAACAATCTTTAGAGCATCCCCGTGAAGTGAGGTGGTGCTGTAATCACTGCCTACACATGAGGAAATAAGGCACAGAGATTATAATAAATAATTTTTTACTGAAGAGTTTGAGAATGTCTGGGGCTGGACATTTTTATTTAGTATTATCTTATTGTGTTTTTATATCAAGAGCAGTTATAGCTATTTGGATTTATTAAATAGTGAATCAGACCCCAAGCTGTCATACTGGGTGTAGTGAAGATGCAGAAAGGCATCTAGATGGAGAGCGCTGGGTGCCCAACATCCTCTCTCAAGTCTATAGAGGAGAAAAACTCTACAAGAGAGCAGTCAGTCCACCTGGCTACCTCTGACCATCTGATGTAGATACCTGACTTAAATTCCTCCAGCTAGTGGAGAAGAATCTGGATTTTGTGATTATCTTTAAAGAGGAGTCTTGATCAACATCGTACAGGGGTTACACAGCATTGTTAGAGATGGCATACAGTTCTCCAGATCTGGAGAGCAGAAACCACCCTGAGTCATGGGATCTGCTTGTCTTCTGAAGTCTCCTGTCTGATTCACTACACTTTGTAACTTCGGTGACAACAGAAATAAGGAGAGCCATATGGCTGATTCTGTAGACAAGTATCACTGACATTCTCAGATTAGTCTGTCCTTTATGTAATTTAATGGAGAAAAGAGTACACATAATTACATCTTGTGTCCTAACACATAGAGGATGAATTAACATTGCTTAAGCAGGGTTTATTTTCTCATCTCCTGATATTTGAATGGTGGACTTGAAATTTTAGCATCCTTTTTGTGTTTTAACTTTCTGAATGTCCAAGATTGAAAATCTGAATATGTTGAAACTCTGTGAATTCTCCTTTCCTTCCCCTTGATGGATGATCTCTGGCATTGAGGGTTTTTTTGTAGTGGGTTTGTCTATCAGGCTTTTCTTAGCACGAGGACAATGTCATCTCTGTACGATTTTCCCCTAGAAGATGGTGGAGAGCTAAACTGTCAACAGAATGGTGGTTACAGTGACTTCGCTCAGTCACTTACCTATTGTAGCCAAGTCAGGAGACTCTCCCTAATTTAGATAGCATTGCTGGAGAGTGATAGACCATCCCAGAGAGATCAGCAAAGAATGCAAACCCTCCAGAAGAATGGAGCTGACTTTATGAAGAAGTGCTCTCCAGTCACCATAATCCTACCTGCACCCCTTTTCTCGGGGCCCATAATATGTTTCTTTTTTTGTCCTTAATATAATACTCTTCATGAATGTTCATGCCTGTGCCTTTCATCCTGGTCTCTACAGGATTTTTGCAGGTTGTCATCTTATATCCCATCCTTCTCTGTTCTGGTTCTGTTCATACTCTCTTCCCACTGCCATTTTGCATTCCCTTCCTTCCTGTCTCTGTTCTTTCTATCCTACGTATTTACTTTGTTCACATTCCTCATTCTTCAGAGTTCTTGCCTGAAGTGCTTATTTATCCTCTTTCTGCTGTCTTAAAGGGCAGTACAGTGTCTTCCTTCTACAGTTTGAGGAGGGGAAAGTGCTAGTTCCTCCCAAGAAGCAGGAGCAGTGCTTGCGAAATAGTCTGCTCCGTCTGTGTTTATCTAGCATAGGGCTTGCTTAATTCTGTGAGGATGGTGAGTGCAGTGTGCCATGAGCTCACAGGAGTTTCGAGAGGCAGTGCACATGGGATCTTCAGAGGACGGAGCTGCTCAGATCTTCATCTCTGGACTAGGCTTGATGTAGGTGAGGAGGAATTTTTCAAAGGCCTATATACACAAGCCATCTGGAGGAAGTGGCTAAAGCAGTGTCCATGGTGGTAGAACGTAACTGCCTGCTAGACAGATCCATTCCAAAACATGAAGGTCCTGGAATTTGGTACAGCAGAGAAAGACTAGAGCTTTAAAGAAAAAAAAAAAAAATCTTTCTAAAATTCGCTGGGGGCAAAAGTTAGCCCACAGAACACAATACTCCATAGAAGAGTACTGATGAAATAGTACTACCATGTTTTGGTTCTAGTGTATGTTGTTGCAGTGATAATTTTGTCATCCAGATAACAGTTTCTGTTGTATGCTGCACATGGGCAAAGTTGATAGAATGAGGAGAGCTGGGCTTGTGTGTGTGTGGCTAGGCTAATATCTGGCTTTCATACTTAGCATAAACAATACCTTAAAACATGCTATCTGCCACTGCATCATTTAGTGGTAATAAATGGTCCAACACACACACACAGATGTTTTTCCAAGGTGGTGTTGGCTTTTTATTAACTTCTATGAATCTTTTGGCTGGTATTTGTCATAGGAACACCTCCAGTCTGTTTTGGGATTTGTTTAAAAAGCTGTCTGTTGATTGGAGTGAAACTCAAATGCGTTCTCTGTCTCTCTTGATGTGGGCTGTTTCTCATATTATTTAAACATCTTCCTACTTTAACGAAGAAAAAGCTTAGATTTTAACATGTGGATAAAAATAGAATAGTTCCAGGTAGCATCAGCCTTTGAACAAAACAAAATGCCATTGTGTTACTGTGCACGGCATCTACATGGATGCAGTTCTGGTCTCCCAGCCTCAGAAAGGGTGTAGTAGCATTAAGTAAAGGATGGAACAGATTCTGCACACAGAAAGATTAAATTAAGTTCCTCAGCTTGAAAAGGAGGAGTTGTAGGAGGGTTTTGATAACGTTAGGAATGATCAGGAGAGGAGGAGAGAGCATCAACAAAAAACATCATGCTCTTGTATAAGTCCACAGTCATCTTGCATCGTGGGGAAGGAATAACTTCTGTGTGAAGAGACTTTAAATAAGAAAGAATTCTTCAGTTTAGAAAAAGAATGACTGAGGAGAAATAAGAGTGGAGTATATAAAATCATGAATGTCATGGAGAAGGTGAAAAAGGAATACTTATTTGCTGTTTCTCATAATACAAGAGCAAGGGGATATCCAGTGAAATGATGAAGCAGTAGCTTTAAGACAACTGAAGGGAAGTATTTCTTCATGATGTGCACAATTAAATTGCAGGATTCATTGCTGCGGAGTGTTGTGGAGGCTTAAAGTCTGAATGGGTTCAAAAGCAATTAGACAAATTCATGACGGATACTTCTATCTAGGGCTATTAAGCACAATGAAAGGAATTGGGAATCCCTAAACCACAACTTACGGGAAGATGAAAGGTTGCTGGAGGGTTGGGCAGAGGGAAGGAAGCATTGATCTACGAAATAGGATGGCATATTCTTTTCCTAAGTACCCAATGCCAACCATTACTAGGGTAGCGAAGGAGTGATGGCTCCCTCCTATTTGCACCTTCCCCTCAGTTACATATCTGTATACATTGATGAGATCCTCTGCGCCTTCTCTTTTCCAGAGCTGAACAGTCCCAGCTGTATCAGCCTCTCCTCACAGAAGAGATGCTTCAGTCCTTTCACCTTCTTAGCAGCCCCTTGCTGGACTCTTTCCAGTACCGGACCCAGTACTGCATGTGTGGCTGTACCAGTTCTGGGTGGGTACAGTTCATACTGTGTTTTGAGGGCTTGGATCGTAGCAGAGCTCGAGGTGGGTTAAGCAGCCAGCTTTCAAAGTACATCTGACCATGTCTGGATGAGAGTCAAGGAGCAATTCAGCAAAGCAGAGTTACTTTTTTTTTTCTTTTTCTTTTTAATTGGGTGTCTATGGTTTAGGCTTTAGGAGAATGGATGCTTGTGCATTGCTGTTGGAGTGTTAGGTGCTGTCTAAAACTCTTACACAATCTGAATTTCACTTGATATTCTGAAGCTGTTGTTCCAGGAGCATCTGTATGCTCCCTGATAATTGACAGTATATGCAAAAGTCCTTTGTTTTATTTTAGCATACAGAATTATCTACGTGTTTACAAACATCAGACCAGTTACCAGTAGAATGAAACTGGAAAACAAAAGCAAAATTTTCAGGCACAAGGTTAAACTGGATTCTAATTGGCCTTTCTTTTTCAAAATAAGAATTTGAGAAATCTAGACAGTGCTGGTTTTCTTCCTGTAGAGGAAGCATAAGCATTTACCCATGTACAGTGTGATCACGTAAGCTGCTTTTGGGATGCTGCAATGGTTGATTCAGTGTGCTGGATTAATTAACGCTTTGCCACCTTCAAATAGAAAAGGTATTGTGCAAAGAGGAACATTTAGACTAAATGTGTTTGAGAAATGAATTGCATACTTGTTTTTAGTTCTTAAAGTATCTAAAAAGATTTTTCACATTTTGAAATGTTGCAAAAGTCTGTCATTTGTATAATACTTTTTATTGTTGAGGAAGGCTCATGGATGTTTTTCCCTGTGATTTTTTGTGTTTTTTCATCATTCATCAAGTGATGAAAGATACTTAATATTTCGGGAGGGCTATGATTCACATTTGTGAACCTTGAAGCCATCAGAAATTGGAGTCTACTATAGTCTACTAGAGAGATGTGTATGTTACTTTTACATTACATTTTTATTATCAGCTTTTAGTGTTTGTTATACAGTGAGAACCAAAAAGCCAAACTGCAATATGAAATTGTAACCAGAAAAGAACTCAGTCATAGTAACTACTTAACACTAGGCTGTGATTTTACAATAATACATAGTGTAGCATCTCCTGACTAATGCTATTTTTGTAGCCTCTCAAAATTTGGAAATGGAATGTAAAGATACCACAGACCTAACCTGAGAACTTCAACAACAACTGTGACTTCTATAAAGCCTGGGTTTTCTGTCTTAAAAAAAGGTCTCACAAGTTACTGTAAATATAAATGCTGTTCAAGCAAGGAAACATAATTAGCTTTTTGCTTGTACAGGAAAAATTAAAAATTAATTGCTGGTATCCATGGCATACTTTTTCTTCTTTCCTGCAAGCTTCCCTTATTAAGAAGCCTGGAACATTATCTCTCTGATGGGAGTTTTGAGGCTGGTCATGCTGTGTATGTCCTATCGTTTTTGATTACTGCTCGCGGAATGATAAACCATTGGTACATCACATACGTAACAAATGCATGTGTAAGTCTTAGCATGACAACTCTGAACTTCATACACAATAGGATTGTGTGCAAAGCAATCAACTAGAATAAGGCAGGAGAATAACTTAATATATTAAAAAATACTTGTACTGTTAACTTGTCTTGCACCATATTTTTCTCTAGGGTTCTTGCTTCAAGAAAAAGGGATCTTCTGTAAAACTATTGTATAGCTGAATAATGTTTCATATGAGACATGATTGTCATTACTTCTTGTAATATAAGAACTAAGAGTTATTAAATGCCAGCAGGTGACAATTCAACATAAACATAATAAGATAGTTTTTCACATGAATTAATGAAATGATGAAACTTTTTACCAGAGGATGCTTCTGTATGCTAAAAGTCTTCATGTGTTCAAAAAGACAAGTCAATGGAAGAAAAATCTGGTGAGGGTTATTAAACACAAAGATACCATCTCTGGCTCAGGAAATCCCTGAGCTGAAATCTCGACTGAAATTGGAAGGACATGCTAAGGAAAAAGCATTAAAAGTTTGGCCTATTTTTATCATCTCTTCTAGGTCTCTATTAGTGGACACTGTCAGAAACAGGATAGCAGATTAAAAACCTTTGGTCTTATACAGCATCTTCCTTTGGCTGAGTAATACCTGCATTAGATTTCAGAATGGAAAGGGTTAGCCAGCATTATGGTTGCTAATTATTTATTTACTTGGATTTTTCACATCAATTTACTGATTTATTTGTCCATATCAGAAATTTGCACATGGAACATTCCCAGCGTAGAGTCCCTGGTTCTGCCTCACAGACTTGCTTCAAAAGCTTCAGCACTGCTATTTCAGTTTCCTTTTACTTATTTCAAATAGAGAGTTTAAAGTGGGAACGGCAAAATTTCACCTTGTTCTAAGGATGCTTCTGATTTGTTCTTTGCTACCTTTGTCCATTTCTCTGTGATGTTCGGGTCTGCTGGGTTACTCTAAAAATATTCCCCTTTCTTGAATGCAAGTAGTTCATGAACTCTCCTCCACAGGGATCAGTAGCATCTTCCTATATTGAGTAAAGGGTTCTCTTTCATTCCTAGTTATCCTGCTAAGCTTGCAATAAGAGTTGCCTCTTCCTCCATACAGCCATTGGTTTTTAATCATAACCTAATTTTAAGTTGATTCTGTTCTCTTTAAACAGCTAAGAGCTCAGTCCAAGCAAGGCTGATAGATGTGAAGTGGGGCCTGGGAGGAATTTAAGCGTTAGAGTCTAATTGTGTCATCCTAACCTTTGCCAAACTTCTATCAAGCCCCAAATCCATAAGCGCTTTTAGCTAATGTAGCTCCAGTTAAATTCCCTCGGTGCCTGAAAGTCTGCCTGTGCACAGTTCTAGCAGCGCAAGCAGTCTTAGCTGAGAGGTCTGTACATCATAGACAGATTGGAATATTTTTGAGTATCCTCTCTGAAGAACCTTTGAAGCGTGTACAGATCACCTTGTATACAAGTGACAGAATGAATGGCGTCCATAATATGTTCACCGTGACTTCCTGAGAAGCAGAGATACTGCTGTAAGTGTCTCAAGACAGTAGTTTCACTCAGAATTACAGTGCTTAGGATTCGTAAAATGAGAGGGAGCAGTTGCACATTCCCATTTCCTGGTCCAAATCCGTTTGTACCCTTCCTGGATAAGGTAGCCATTGGATGATAAGTAAGTCAGGGCAGTTCAGGAGCAAGAACTCCATTCGCTTCTCCTCAGAGAGTCCCTGATCTCCTACCAAGTGCTGCTCCCTGATCTTACCCCTCTGGTTTGCAAGTCTTGCATACCTTTCTGCCTTAGGAGCAGAAAGCACCTTGTTCTCTCCCCCTGAGCCTGTGCATATCTTGGGGGTTTTGAGGGTGGGGTGTGTGTGTATATGTTTTGGAGATAGGATGGTGTTTGTCCTCTGTTAAACCATCTTTGGAGTACAGGGTAGAGGAAGTCACATCTCTCTGCATCTGCATTAACATGCACATCGTCAGCTCCAAGTGGGCTCTAATCTTTCCCCAAGTTTCTAATCCTGTGTTTACTTATAAAGCAAATATTAAACCAAGAAGAGAACCAAATTTCCAGAATAATTTTCCTTAAAATCTATGACTTCGCTATCATCCTGAAATTACAGCAGTGTACATTCTTAGCCTAAAAAACTCAGTATGTATTGCTCTATTCCCCACAGTGAGTAAGAAGAACTGTTGCATTACTTTAGTTAACTTAGATTAATTCCTAGCCAAATCGTCGTATTAAATGATCATTAGGCCTGGTATTAACCATAAATACTGGTTTAGGTTTATTTGTTTCTGATTGCTGCTTTTCTTTACTCTTACTTTGCTAGGGACCTACCCTGCAGCTGATTGAATATTGGTGTGGAACAATAGTCACAAAAAATGCTTTCTAAACTTGGAGGAGCTTTGTCTTCTGTTCTGATCTCTAGCTAACGTTTCCTTTGCCTTGTTTATCTTGCCTGATAAATGGAAAACATCTCAATCACACAGGTCTTGCGCGATTTCATGATGTTCAGTCTCCTTTCTTAAAGAACATTTCCATAGTTTACCCTTTCTGTCTTATAGCTGAAATAACTTTAAAGCACCATCTAACTTGAGCAATCGCTTTTTACCCAAAACCCCTTTCCTTTTTATAAAGTTGATGTTCCTTGAAGGAGCTGCAGAACTTCAGGAACCACACATTCTTCAAATGCTTGGTGAGAAGAAGCAGGGCTGCAGGACATTGAAGTATTAATGAGTAAAAAGGCAAAATTACAGTGCTTCATTTCTTCCTAGCTGCTGTGCTTTGTTACTCACTCTGAGAGGTTCTGTCTGTGTACTCTTCCAGGTTCTGAGATACACAACAGAAATACATCGGTTTTACAGGTAAATTTATCCTAAAATATGGGGGGTTTTTTAATTTATCTAATAATACGAAAACAGCTTCTCAACAAGGAACGCACATGTCAAAAATAATTTGCCAGATACCATGTTTGAAACTAAACAATTCAATTGTGAGAATTATTAAATAATCAATAGTCTTTGCCAAGACAGGTGGTAGTTCTAATAAATAGCTCATGTGGACAAAATCATTTGATTTAAACATTTGTTTTACAGTTGTTTTCAAGTACTGTACTGGAAGCTGAACATCATTTTACTTTATTTCTATTTCTGTTCTACCTTAATGCTTATTTCTAATAAAATGACTTGCAACTCCAAATTCTGCCAAATTCAGAGGTGATATATAAAACAGTTAGTGTTTCATATGGATAAACTAGACCTGAAAACAAAAAAATGAAGAAAAAAAGCTTGTGGTAAGGCTTTTCAACTCAATAAATTCTCTTTTAGAAATTCAAGGTAAACTTCTTGATTCTTATTTTGGTTGGTAACCATTTCTACATCTTAATGTAATTTGAATTTCTGAAGGTTTTTCTTTTTGAAACCTTCTGAATTCTGGGCAGGGAAGACTTCTTCCCACCTCAATATAAATACAGAGAGAGTGAGGAGGTACAAAAAAGGACCAGCAGACAAAATGTTCTGCACACCTCAGATTTCAGGAGGGAGGTCTGTGATGGGACCAGGGATGGAACATGTACATTGTGAGGATGTGTCACAGCTACTGCTGTAATGAAATTACCGAGTATGCTTTTGGAGTGTGTTGAGACAGGATCTCTTGAGTCAAAGATCACAGTAGTTACTAGGCAGATTGATAAGCAGTGTTACCTCTGTGGATAGGGTAAATTTCCTATAGTTCTGCAATGTAGCTAGGTTTTCCTAGCTATCAAGGTGATTACAAAACTAAAAACTCAGACTAATTTGACTTTATGTAATTTATCTAATGTGCCCTGAGTTCTTCAGGATGACGTCTGTTTAAACCAAGGTAAATATGAAAGGCATTTTTCTTTGAACCAGCAAATAACAATTAGTTGCAGTGAAGCCTTTTATATACACTTCAGAGTCTGCTTGGGTGATAACATTATTCAAACCCACCAGGCAAGGTGCAAACTGTATCTCTGAGAAGCTGTCTCAGACTCTCATTCCTGTGTACTGTGGTGGACAGTTCAAGGGAATTGCTTCTTAATTACAGGGTTGTCCTTGATAATGGTGAGAAAAAATTGGTTTGGACAGTATCGATTCCAAGTGCTTCTGTTCCTCTTTGGGGACATCCCAGCCAGCAAAACATTCACTGATGGTCAGATAAAACAGCTTAAATTGACCCCATGCTTAATTTAATCAATAGGAGCCTATTTACATTGCAGAATGTTGGCCATGTTAATTTAGCCCTGGAAATATCATCATCATGTGCCTCTGAAACAGAATAGAAAACAAGTTTTGATTAAATATGTACAAGTCTGTCTAAGTCTCTTGAATTTTCCCCTGTTATTTTTAAAAGACTATTTTTTTCACAATATTAATTTTGGCAAGTTTTATCCATCTTTCTTTAGCTGCATATGACAATTCTCTTTTTGTAAACGTTTGGTTTGAAACACATTTGCTTTTAGCAAGAGCTATGTGTCATTTCTCCTGTATCACAGGGAGAACTGGAAGCTGAGCCATCATGGGCTAGTGCTGGCTTTGGGCTTGGAAGACCTTCGATACAAAATTTCACCTTCAGAATATTTACCAATGTAACTTATGGATTCTGTCCCCTAGATAAAAGAGTAATAGTATAACTTCTTAGAGAGAAATTGGTATAAAGTGAGATTAATTGCTTTGCCCAGGGCCACCGTTCAACTCGGTCGTATGGTCCAAAAGTAAATTTCCACAATGGACAGAACTGAAGTGCTTTGCATAGGTAGTCTATTAGTGTAATTATAAAAGGTCATCCGTGTGATGTATTTTCTCATTGTCTGAAGTGCATGATTAAAATTCAGAATAAACAATAATGCAGGGTTGTTTTTTTTAAAAAAAACACGCCAACTACAAGTGGATAAAGATTCACATACAGATACATCTGATGTTCAAGCTGCAATGTTCAATTTTGGCTTTTGGCTTTCTTTGTTTGCTCTTGGCATTTTCTGAGCTGTGAACTTTTTTACTTGCCATAGTAACAACGCAATATAGAAAGTGAAACGTTTTGAGACTGCATTTTGGGGACTTGAAATTCCCTGATCATATTACTATTACTTTTATGTATGCTGTGGCAGCAAGTCCATTAGCAAAACAAACAGGGACTGGAGTGGGAGCTGGTGAAATGAATACAGAATATAGGCAGAAGCAGATAAGGCAAGACTGCAGCGCAACCATAGGTTACGATAGTGCTTGAGCAAGGGTCTATTAGCACCTGAGAAATCCCTTAGAGATGGGAAAACCAATGAGCTAATAATCTTAATTATAAGCATAAAAATAATTGTAATCTTACAATTTTCTTCTGAGAAACAACAAAGACATGGAAGAAAAAGGTCTGTGGCTAGATTGGGGATACTGCGAGGAGGCATGATTGTATTTTCCTGTTTTGGGGCATAAGTAAAACTTGTTCTCAGCAGTATTGCTGTAGTGACCAGTGGAGCTCCTTGGACAGGTGACATAGATCAGTGTCAAGAATCAAATGAAGGTTGATTTGGCTGCAGTGCAGATCACATCTCGGATGTCAAGGTGCAGTACAGATCGGCATTTATGAGTCTTCCTTCATAACCATTTCCAGCATCTGATGTGATGAGGAAGGATATAGAGAGCAACAGGATAAGTTGCTGTTACAGGCTTATGCCTATAAAAGAGAATGGTAGAATAAAATTGGTTTTAAAAAAAAAAAGGATAGAAAAATATTCCTGTTATGGTGGTCTTCCACATCTTTTTTTCCTAACAAAATAGAGCCTTTGTAGAGCAACTGGCCATGGGGTTTGTAAATAATTTTGAAATTCATACAACAAAATATGTCTTGCATACCAACAAGAGTAGTTAGAAATGATAATTGAGTGGTGTCATATTGTGCTCATCTTTCATTTTTTGACCATTTAATTTCACATTATGCATGAAGTGAAAATGAACCAATTTATTTCTACGTGTGATCCATTTCAGCTTTTTCTTCTTTTTTTTTTTTAAACTATGGAAATTAAATTAATACTGCTTTTCGGCTCTGGTCTGCAAATTCAGTGTTACATCTGAGTTATGCCACATCCCATAGCATCACATTTAATAATAACCTTGCAATTACAGAAAATGATATAATTTAAATAATGTGATTTTAAACTATCTTTTTCTGGCCAAAGGACTTGCTTCTCCAGTTACAAGATGCATAAATGAGAGAAAAATACTATATTTAAAATGTTCTTTATGTATAATTTTTGTAATGAAGTTTGGCATTGCAAACATAAATGAGCATTAAACAGAAATTTGGATTTTGGATGGCACTGCATGCTTTAATTAAGCTCTTCGTGTTTACATTTCTTTTCTGTTGGTCTTAGCTCTTTTTTCCCTTATAATTCTGCTTTTTGAAAAAAACTATGCTACACTTCTCTTCAAAACATTTGTGTACTAACTATTTGATCTTTAATAGATTGGGGTTTTTTAACCTGGTAGTAAATACAGTAGCAATATACTCTCTCTAATGATATTTTCAGGTACTTTGTGTTCTATTCAAAAGTTAATGCCCTCATTTCAGGATCCCAGGTATTGTTCAAACATCTCGTATTTTGCTCTTGGAGAAGCACAGGTTTGGAAACCTAGCTACTTAATGTTTTCATCTAACATTAAGCTGCTGTTCCTGCAAACGTTCTGCAGCAGGGAGTGCATAACAGTCCTTCATTTCTTGCTCTGTAAAGGTGCAAAGTTTAGTTATAGCTGCACTGACAAATTTTCTACAGTGGCTCCTGGTACTGTCATATGTGAAAGCCAAACCACAATTTTACATTTGTTCTAAGTAACTTCTCATAATCAGGTGTTAGGATTCTCAGTTAGAAAGTTGCTTTTTTTAGTTAAAACATTATTTCCAGTTTTTCTCTCCATCCTATTTTTCTGTGTCCTCTAAGAGGGAAAAAAGAAATTCTGGATGATAGAGAAGCAGCAGCTCTTTCTATTCAGTCTTAAAAATAAAACTGAAACCAATACAGTGAAGAAAGGAAGAAGTATTCTTCTCAGAAAAGTGTTTACATAAAATACCATAGTCAGAAAGTGATAAAGAATAACTATTTTTTTTAGCAGCTGGAGAACATCAGAATATAGTCTTCAATTCCCTTACGTGTTTTGTAATGCAGATTCCCTTTAAAGTAGCCTTGCCAATGTACCTTAAATATATTTTAGAATTATTTTACCATGAAATTAGTTTTTCTTCATCATTGGCTTAGTTGAATCCTTCTTTTTGCTCTATGCTGGGACATTAGAAGTGAAGCCGTGGCTGCACATACTATTTTAGTAGGTTTCTATCAAAATGTGTTCTGCAGTAGACCATACCCATTGATTGAGAGTGGAGGTTATTAGCGTAGCCTGGCTGCTGTGTAACCGGCTTCTCCAGCTCTCACCATGAGTCTTACTTAATTCCCACACACTATACTTCTGCCACCAGGTTGTATTTACATATTTATTAACCGGAGGAAGAGCAGAGAAGAGAATTTCAATCTCGAGAAGGAGTGCAGAACGGCAGAAGGCTCTTCAGGCTGTCCTCTTGCCCTGCTAGTCATCGCTCAGCCCGATTTAAACTCCAGTCTCAGGAGTTTCCTGCCCTAGTAAACAACTTACTGCAAAATATTTCCTGCCTTTTAACCTTATACATTAGAGAACGGGGGTGGGGGCGGGCAGTGGCAGTGAGGAGGGTTAAATGAAGCAATTAGAGGAAATAAATTGGTTTGGGTAGAAAATCTTGACTTACTAATATTTCAGTATCCCTGTCCCATTCATGGCTTTTTTCCTTTTCACTTGCAGGTAGTTCATTTTCTTCCCTTTGTTGTTATTTTGTTTTAAAGCATTACCTGGTAATAGCTGCAGAGCAAATTGTTTATTGTTTTTGATGTACACAGCCTGTTTAAGAAATTCTGTACTAAAATCAAAATGCACTTCATTACTTTCATGAGGAAATTAAGGTTACATTGGAGCAGTTGAATCTTATGTTAAGGGAAATTACTTTTCCTAAATTTTCATGGTATTTACTTCCCATTTTATCTCTGGATTTTCTGTGATACTTTTAGGTGGAAAGCTTTTTTCCCCTCTTCCCTTTTTTTTTTTTCCCTCTTTTTAAACAATAGTTTTATGCCTATGATAAGGAAGAAGTTATGCAAATCACTAAAAGATGTGGTAGCTGGATTTCAGTGTTGAGCGCCTTATTGCAATTTTTTGTAACTAGTCTTCCTCTGAAGTGAAATATCACAAGTAACTTTCTAAAGTAAGAGCGTACGAGTTTAAGGCTGCCCTAATGTGGGTTTTGTGAGAACTAGGGACTCAGAGTGTAAAGAGAATATGGATAATTTCTTAAAAGTAGTCTACAGCAGAATCTGATCCACACATCTGGGATCCTAATCTCTCTTATATTCTTGTATGTGCCTAACATCTGTGTGAGTATAATCACTGAACATCCATGAGGGCCAGGTTTTCCATGAGTAATATTTTAAGAACAGAAAAAGAAACCTTATTTTTTTTTACGTGTTATATCTATTGCAGTAGGTAACGTCTGGGCAGCACATACAGAAATCACGGAGGCTTTACTTGTCTACACTTTACACACCATTGCAGGCAGAGGGACTAAACAAATTCAGCATCTGTTTAGAATAAAAACCTTGGTTCAGACATGCATTAAAATTAGTTGAGTTTAAGTGTTTGTAACTGAAGAAGAGTATTTCTCTGAGCAGCTCTAGGCAGAAAAACAGTGGTTAATTCCTAGGTACTGAAGTTTTGTGCTATCTGAAGAAAGGGAAATGGGTTAGAGGGTGATGTTGACTTGTCTTTTTTCATGTCTGTTCTTGGAACAGGAATATAAATTGACATAAAAATAGGAGGAACATTGTTTGTAATCTCTATTTATGAATAAAAATGCTGTTAGTGACCAACAGATACTAGTTTTCACCTGAGTTTCAGATGTCTCACTTCGGCGGGATCTCGTTACTACCATGGCCTGTGTTTCGAGTTGATGCATTTTTTCCAGAACTGCTTTATTAGGGTTACAGCCAGAGACCCTCACAGGGTTGTGTCCGCCCATGGCTTCTCTCTGGGTGCTCACTGGCATTTCCTTATCACGAAAGCTGGGCCATGTGCAGCAAACTACACCTGTTGCACGATCCAGTGTAGTGCTGGGGTGTCGCCTGGCGCGTGGATTCCGAAATTTAGAGATGTGGAGGGCTGGTATCAGAGATGTAATCTTGTTCCCTAAATAAGGCAGCCTGCATCTTAACCTGAATTTCAAGATGCATATATTTGTACCCTACTCTTGTCCAACCCTTTAATACTTTGAACAGCATACATGCAGCATGATGTGTGTAATTTGTAAAATAGATTTCCATTTTAACACAGCCTGCAAGCAGCAGGGCAGTTTTACTTTTGTATAGCAACTAAAATGTGACATGATGCATGAACATACAGTTTTTAAAAAAATGCTCACTGGTATTTTTAGAAGATGTGCACATCGAGCCGAAGAGCTGGCTAGGTGCTGCCTGTCGAGTGCCCCTTTCTAGACACCTCTGCCTGTCTCTGCCTTTGGACTGCAGTGGTGAGCATGGGGACGGCAAAGAGCGATGGTGCCCCATGTTCGGCATCTGCGTCCGCTGCCCAGACAGACTCTGTCTATGACTGTGCGCGTTCCTGAAACCTCTTTTACAGATGTCAGGTGTGTCTGCCTGTGGGAATTGGCTTGCAGGCTTGGGATCTTGAGTGCTCCGCTGCAGTCGTGTAGTGCCTAGTTTGTGCATCCAGGAACAGCAAGTGCGGATTCATTTTGTTGAGACTTTGGCTTGCTGTTTGGACAAATACATCCATCAAGCATGTAAATCAGCTCTCTGCTTCCAAAGTTAATTTTTCACTCAGTTCAAATTAATCGTCTTTCCTAACCTGCTCAGGCCTGATTTTTTTTTACTGTTCTGTGGTTCTGTGCTTTCACTTTGCCATTTGCTGCAGCAGCTCTGTAGGTCTAACCACCCCTAGATAGCTGGGCTTTCAGTTTTAGGCTTCAGGTTTTTTCCCCACCTGTCCTGTGGAAAAAAAAAAATGCAGCGGCATAAGCTGCTCTGCTTTCTCCCCAAAACTCGGTGGTTTCTGGAGTTCATGGCCCTTGCCCCCACCCCCCCCCCCCCCGCCTCTTGGCAAAGGGGCAGTGGGTCATTTAACAGCCCAGGAATGAACAGGCCCTCTCCAACTGAAGGGGTTGCATCTCTGTATGCGAGGAACAGTGACTGAGGAATGTGTGTGTTGCTACAGTCCCAAGTTATTAGACTGGGTCTACTGTAACTCAAGCTGTAAGCTGGGACGGACAGCATTTGAGATGCTTCTTTGGGTGGTTGTAAGAGTTGCCCAGTAAGTGTGTCCACTGCCAGGTACCCGGCTGCTCCTGCACCCTGCTGCAATGCTGTGGCACCCAGCCCAGCTGACAGCTTGGTCCTGTGATGCTGATATCTCGGGCATGGTCCTAAGCCCAGCATGATTGTTTTAAATCCTGCAGTATTCCCAGAAGTTCCCAGCTGTGAAAAAGGAAATAAAAAACCAAACAAGTAAATAAACCCCTCACTCCCCCTGCCTTTGGGGCAGGAAAAAATGTAAACAAGGTTTAAATTCCACAAATAAGCCAGTAAAAATTCTGGTCAGTCACAGATCTTCTTAAGATACTGTTTTATTTATTTAGAAGGGTAGATACTTTATTTATTTTAGAGGATCACAAAAGAGAGAACTACATATTAACTCAGCTCACCTCACTAATGTATTTTGTTACCTATACATGTTGCCTACCTTCTTTGCTGTATCTTCTGGTGTGTCAGCTGCTGGTGTGTATTGCAGGCAGAGAGTTGGTTTAAACCAAGTACAAGAAAAACAAAGCATCTATGAATACTTGAAATCGTTCCTGTGTATGCTTCTTAGCTTCACTGAATAATGTAAAAATAGTAAGCTGTTAGTGTTGTTTTGATCCTGTCTGAGCACATTTACCTGGAGGGAAGAAAGAAAAATCTACCTGGATTGCACCCAGGTAGAATGGATCGCACCAAGGTATTAGAGCGCTGTGTAATAGCAGTGTGTGAGTAATGAATCAGCTGAGTAACTGGAGGCGGGGTAACACTGTTTGAGATAACAAGTATTTGTTACTTGTTTTGAAGGTTTGCTTTCTACTTAATGTAACCTAAGCTATGTGAGCTCACTGAGTAAACAGTAACATTTAAGAAGGATATTTATTCAACTTAATACTAATTTGAAATACATGATTAAAAGTGTTGAGTGACTGGGTGATGATAGATGGCAGGTGAAATTCAGTTCTTGTATGAAATATTAAGGTGTGTGTTGAGGTGGGAGAGGAGGAATTATCCTAACTTGATATGTGTGGCAGTGAGCTCTGAACATTCTATTTCCATTTTAGAAAAAAATCTTGCAATTATAACAGGTAATTCCATAAAAGCATTACCTCTGTGCTCAACAGTAGTCAAAGAAACAGAATATTGGGGATGATTATGTGGAGAATAAAGAACAAAGCAGGCAGCACTGCAGAAACCTATGACTTGTATGGTTCTGTCCCCATCTTGAAAAGAAATGAATAGAATTGCAGAAGGTATAATGCAGAGTAATAAAAAAAAAAAGTATGGAAGAGCTTCTGCACAAGTAAATGATTAAATAAACCAGGACTTATCATCCTTGGAATGAGAGGATTGAGCAGTGGAAATAATAAGCACAAATGGAAAAGGTGAACAGCGAGTGGACAAACATTCAGGATGTTTGTCTCTCGCCAGATCTCAGAGGCAACAAATGAAGCTAACAGATGGCAGGTTCAGAGCAAAGGGAGATGCTTCATGTCTCCTGTGATCAAGGATGTTGTATGTTTCAGACGTTTACATGGGTTCAGAAAACAAAGTGAAATTGAGTAGAATGGAATAAAAATGTGTCACAAAACACAGAAGAATCTCTGTCAAAGCACACAGGTGCTATGCCTGTGACTCAGGACAGTGCTGGTCTGCATTCAGCTGGGAGCATATCCCTAGACTGTGTCTCTGTGTGATCACTTTGTCCTTTTGCTGAAGATCCTGAGCTAAAAGACCCTTTGGTCTGACTTAGTAAGACTGCTTTTCCATTTCTTTTGCTGTGTGTGGGAGGATAGAGTTCAAAAGAGCAGCGCAGTTGGGTTTGTTCAGTTGTAACAGACACCTGAACAGATCTTTACAATGTGCCAGCCCATCAAGGATTCTTGGCCAGAGCCTTGTCATCTCCTGCTTTGCTTCTGTTCATTACCAGAAATGAGTCTAAGCTTCCTTTCTTTGTCCTCAATAATGTAGTATAAGAGGTTGTAGAGTATATTAGACTTGAAGGTTTGGTTGGTTGTGTGTGGGGTTTTTTTTTTTTATTGTCCATGGATTTTATGCTCTGAAAACCCTGTGCAGGCCTAAATAACATAGCTACAGAAATAAGCAGTAATAGAAAGTGTGTGTGTGTGCAGACAAGCTTTTTATTACATAAACTAATGGAAGGAAGGAAAACTTCAGCAAGAATGAGGGAGGGGAAGAAAAGTCTGCTGAGATCTGAAATGAGATGGAAAGTGATTAAAGCAGAGGAGGGAGAGAGAAGTCTGATTAAAGATAAAGAATTCTGATGATGTGACCTTTCGTGCCTGCTGCATCTTCGATGGCCAATGCAAAGTGAAGAGAAGGGTTGATTTAAAGGGCAGCACAATCTGAGATTGGTTGCCACACATGAGTAAAGGAGTTCAAGGAGAAGGTAATTTTGAATTGTGCATTAAAACAAAGGAGGGACAAATGTAGATGTGAGGGACTGGTAGTGTAGTGGCCCTCGTCTCTGTCTAAGGGTTGCAGAGCTGGAGAGCTGTGACGTGGGTGTGACAAAGCTGCAAGCAGACAAATTCACTACAGCTGAAAATGTAGCAGGGGCTTGTGCAGACAGTATTATAGAGGCAGTAGTGAAATAGGGGTAATTTGCTGTCCGTGCTGTAGATTTCAGAGCCTGAAGCTGTAATTCAGCACTAGAGGGTAATGGATGTTTGGTTCCCAAATAAGACATTAGATTTGCCCATACTGGCTTGGCTGAGAAGCTGTGCCTCTCACCTGTTAATTGGCATAGTGGCCACTCCTGGTGGGTATGCAACCACTGCATGAATTTGCAGGAAAAGGGCTGGAGGGCTCTACAGCTGAGTGAAAGCCAAAGTGTTTGCTGTAGTATCTTGTAGCTCTCACACACATGCAGACGTCTCTCTTCTCCCAAGGCCATCATTCTGTGCTGGAAGAAAACCTGCTGTTAAAGGTTGCAATTTCATGCAACCATGGTGCCCCTATCATTTGTGTCCCCAGGCTGTTGTGGGTGGCCTGCAGGATCCCAGTGAGTGCTGGTTGGTGTTTTTCTGACTGAACGGCAGAGGCGGCCAGCGCTGCAGGGGAAGAACATCTATCTTCACTGATCTGTGGGGGTTTGGGGTGGGAGCACCAGTTGCATTTCCTTTTCAGTGAACTTCTGGGGGGAAAATAATGAAACCAAAATCCTGTTTCACTACATCACGTTTTTTCCCCCTCAACTTATGGCATGGCATGTGCTTTCTGTAAATAGAGCTGCCTTGTGTGGCAGGGATCCATGGCTCAAAACTCAAGGTGGGCCTTTAAAGACTCTGATTTGATCCCTTCCTGGCACAATGGCCTCCCGTTGTCTTAACCTCTTGCATCCTTAACCTCTACTCTGCCTTCTAGTTGGGCTGGAGGCAGGCAGGCAGGCAGGATTCCTGGGGGAACAGTACTGGCCTGACGCTGATAACAACATTGTGGGGCAGGGGAGAGATGTCAGACAGCTTTCCTCTGCTAATGACACATCTAAAAATACCTTCCTTGAGAGGGAAGTGCCGCCTTTCAGCCTTCAGTAGGCCAAACAAGCTCATTTGCAGGGTGATGCTGAGGAGGACTGCCATCAATCCTTTGTTATCCCTTCAGGCTTTCCATTAACTAACAGATTTTCAATCGTAAATGACTGGCTCAAAAGCCTTCTTGTGTTCTCCCCAAACATCCCTAGCATTCATATGAGCTTTTTCATATAAGTCCTTTTTCCTATAACTCTGAAGTTGATTATTGTAATACTAAATAAATTCTTCTGTGTAGATCTTCATCCCATTGCCTAAAAAAAGGCTTATATTTGGGTGCTTCAGCACAGTATTGCCCTTTTGTGCATTCATATGTTTCAAAACCTTTTTCAGCTTTGGGTTGTTCCCAAAAGAGGTCAGATTTTCCATGTCCTTTTCACACAGAAAACAGTGATCCATGCCTGGCCTAGCAAATTATCAGTGGGCAACTGGGAATGAGAATGAGATCCTGCAAATTTCTGAGAATGTGGAGCCATCTTTTATGCCTCTGGCTTTTATGACAATTGGACATTATTTGATGACTCTAACCTGTTAAGTGGGAGAAGTGGCTGACACACCAGAAGGCTGTGCTGCCACGCAGCGAGACCTGGACAGGCTAAAGATTTGGGTGGAGAGGAACCTAATGAAGTTCAACAAAGGCAAGTGTAGGGTCCTGCACCTAGGGAGGAATAACCCCATGCACCAGTACAGGTTAGGGGTTGACCTGCTGGAAAGCAGCTCTGCGGAGAAGAACCTGGGAGTCCTGGTGGACAAGTTAACCATGAGCCAGCAATGTGCCCTTGCAGCCAAGAAGGCCAATGGTATCCTGGGGTGCATTAGCAAGAGTGTGGCCAGCAGGTCGACAGAGGTTATTCTCCTGCTCTACTCTGCCCTGGTGAGGCCACATCTGGAGTACTCTGTCCAGTTCTGGGCTCCGCAGTTCAAGAAAGACAAGGAACTACTGGAGAGAGTCCAGCGGAGGGCTACGAAGATTATTAGGGGACTGGAGCATCTTTCTTATGAGGAAAGGCCGAGAGAGTTGGGTCTGTTTAGCCTGGAGAAGAGGAGACTGAGAGGGGATCTTACCAGTGCTTACAAATCTCTTAAGGGTGGGTGTCAGGAGGATGGGGCCAGACTCTTTTTAGTGGTGCCAAGTGACAGGCTAAGGGGCAATGGGCACAAATGGAAATACAGGAAGGTCCATGTGAATACAAGGAGAAACTTCTTTACTTTGAGGGTGACCGAGCACTGGAACAGGCTGCCCAGAGAGGTTGTGAAGTTTCCTTCTCTGGGGATATTCAAAACCCGCCTGGATGTGATTCTGTGCAACCTGCTCTAGGTGAATGTGCTTTAGCAGGGGGGTTGAACTAGATGATCTCCAGAGGTCCCCTCCAACCCCAACCATTCTGTGATTCTGTGATCTGATAACTCCAAAGTCATAACCTAAGCAAAAAAGGTTGAAACGCTGCATGCCTTTGTTTCTCTTATTCTCATACTGAACTACAACTAACAAGTTCAACTAGGACAGTAAATGGGCTTGCCCATTCCCTGACTTCCAGCATTGTCAACGGAGAAAATCAGGAGTGGCTGTGTTAGAGTAAACCAGTAACATCTTTTTTTCCAATATACCACATCTGGCGATGCTGCACAATAAGCATCTGTCATGGTTTATTCTGTGAAGCACTGCAGGGGTTTATGCTCTTTTTATCTGTTGTAATTGTGTATTCCCATCATCTTCTGTAAGTATGTAATCTCATTTCAAATCCCTCTAAGCTTTTTGGATAACGGATAGACATATGTCAATATCTTTTCCATATGTATATACATGGAACAATTTCCATGGTTAATTATGCATGGTTTAGAGATTAAAAAAAGAACTTTATTAATTTATTAAAATAAAAATGTTAGAATATCGTTATTAATTTAAAATGGGTTGTCTTTGCCTTTCATTCTTTATTCCCTTGCTCTTCTGAGATTATAAACAGAAAACAGCCAATGTATTATCTCTGCATTGGTTTATTACATACTTTGCTTCGCTTACTTACGTCCTTCCTGTCTCTCAGGTTTCTGTTCCTTATGAGGCACCTTAAATAGCTCTGTGTTTTTTCATTGCCCACTTTTAAATTTTACATACTGCGTGCTATAGCTTTTAATTTTTTAGATAGATGACAAGAAGTACCAATCATTTATTCCATATTAACCTGTACTATAGCATGATGAAACGAGACACAGATTTTGCTCGTTTGCCAAGTATGGCCAAGTTCTTGGTAAATAATATTTTTGTAAGTGGACAGAAATTGTGTGCTGTGTTACCAAAAAAGCTCATGGAAAAAGTAAGCAACAAACTAGACAGTTTGCTGAGGAATTTTAGGTTCTTTGTTCAGATTTTTAAAAAGTTGTTTGGAGAGCTCTGTTTTCAAGGTGAGCTGGAAACCCCAGGCAGGTTCTGTAGCAAAAAGAAGGATAACACATTGCACGCATCTTGATCAGTTTAAGAAATCTGATGCTTTGAGGGGTGAGGACTCTTTTACTGCACCTACTAGGTACTCTCTTCTAATAACAGAGTGGTCTTACCCGGCCTCTTGCACGTACTTCTAAGAGTACTGCTGATCAGGAACAAGTATTGCTTAGTCTCATAAGCATTCCCAGGGAATTTAGACAGCACGTATGGTGCTACTCTAGCATTGCACACACCTTTTTCTATCTTAATTGCAAGCCTGACTGCACACTGCTTCTAGGAAAACAAGTTTACTGTTCATATTGCTTGTGCGCCTGCCTGCTTGTTTCGCCGGAACATGCAGCATATAAACTCTGCCTGTTGCCTTTGGCCATGATCCCTGCTGATTGCATCAAGCGGTACCTGGGAAGGATTGCAACTTTCGAAGGAAAGGTGGTGGCAACTTACTGTGTCAAAGAGAAGAGAATCCTTAAATTAGATCTTAAATGTATAGAATGAAAGGAAAATACACTGCCATCAGCATCTTCAATGCTTCTCCCCTCACTGATGTGATGATAAAAGTCCGAATTTATTTCCACTAGTCTCATTAAAAGTCAGCAGATCTTTTTAGCATAGAAAATTGTAAAAACACCTGTTAAATTATACCCTGAAAAAGGTTAATTATTAGCTTTTTGTAATTATAATTAAGTGCTTTTATATTTACTAAGGAAAAGTGCTATGTAGGAACCTAGATAGTGGTATTGAATACAAAACTCCTAATTTAATTTCATCTTGTTTTCCCTTTGATCTGATTATTCTGAATGGCAAATCTGTCATCCATGTGAACACTGGGAACATTTACTTTTACTTGGTATGTATTCAATTCAATTCTTACCTATGTAAGAAACTTGCTTGTAAATACTTCTGCAGTATAATTTTCACCTATGCCCTACTTAGAGCAGATGACAGTATTTTCATCTTGCACTATGCAAGATGCTTTTAATTAGTTTAGTGTAGTCAGCTATGAATCATTTGCTGTCCTTGAATGCTAGAATTGATGACTGTCATTACGATACTCTGAAGAAGCGTGAAAGAATCCAGTTAATGAAATAGCCGTTTGGACATCCTTATTGCTTCCATTTACATTTTTGTTTCAGTAGCAGTGATAAAGTTTGTGGTTCATAGTTATGATCATATTTAGATCAAACGGCTCTTATTATATGCAGTGTGTATGGATGTACATGCAGACAGCTACCTAATGTGAAAAAAATCATAGAATTGTTTCAGGAAAGTAATGATTGTACAGGATGGTGATTTTCTGATGTATGAGAAGGTAGTAAAGAGCTCCTGACTATTAAAGCTTAAACTGTAGCTTAAACTGGTAGTATGGGGACTAACTCTTTGACTATTACCCACGTATTTTCTTTCCTCAGCTTGTTTCTGTGGTTCTTTCCTGAATATAGTTTGTTCAGAAGTGTATCTTCCCTATTTGAAGATGCTCACTGTGGTTTACAAACATTAGAGAGTCATGAGAAGGTGTGAGCTTCTAAAATGTTACAGGTTTTAAACTCAAGGAAAAAACACCCGTGTTCATGTCACACTTCCAACTCACATGCTTTAAAACTGCTTTATGTCTAGTCATGTGAGCATTGTAAAATACTACATTGCTAAGGCTATAGATATTTATACAAGGACAGTACAGACCACAAATTAAACTCTGGATCTTTTGAGTATGTGTTAAAACACATTTGTTTTGGCATCATCTTTTTGGATCTGAATTACTCTCAGAAAAGTAAGTGTCTGAAAACAAATATCAGAAAGACAAATGTGATCTGCTTCACTAAATAACATATTTACTACTTTATGAGGAAAGTGTGTTTGCCTATTGATTTTATTATTTGATTAACGTGCCCAAAATATTTGGGGAAACGACAATAGCTGAAAGTTAGGAAGTCAAAGAATTATGAAGTATGTATTTGATCAGGAGTGATGGTATATAGAGAATGCACATAAAAATTATTTTTCTTGCTGCATTTTACTGTCACGGAAGAGCTGCATCTAACTCAAATACAGCCTTTTTTTCAGGCTGTACCCAATGGGAGCCTGTGTAAAGGAGATTATAGCCCTTTCCCTTCACAATCTTCTCAACTCTCTTCCAGCAGCATTTGGTGTAGGTGCTTCCATGTGGCTTTGCACTTGTCCCTGCCATTGCTTTTGGCATTAGATCTGTGATATACATGTTTGAATTAATAGTAACAGAGAAGGAAAATGCATTCCTCTCCTTGTACGCAACAGGCAAGGCATGGTACAGAGTAAAGGTGCTGCAAGGCGTAAAGACCACAAGGCAAAAGTAGACAAGGACTCATCCTAACTACTGAATGCTTGTTAGTTGTTAAATATTTACTTATTTGTAGTATATTTATATCTGCTGAATTTAAAGAGGAGGAAGAAGATTTGAGTGATGTTTGTATTCATCTGTGTTTTCTCAAACATGTATGTTAAAAATTAGGATCCCCAAACAGAGCAGGAAAAACAGGAGCTCCAAATGTGACGGTATTGGGCAAACTGATGTATGGGTGCCAAACTACTTAATGCTTGCCTCCAGTTAAAACAACTGGTTATATGTGCATCTGAAAATGTTCGGGAGAAATTATTAGGAAACCGGCAAGAACCTGCTGTAGAGGGAGCTTAAAGTCTAATGATTTAAAGAAATGGCTAACATACTTAAAGGATCATCAGTGTTTGGATGCAAGTGTGTTAGTTTATGTGTATTACAGTATTAAGCGTTCTTGGTTTAGCACCCAAAGGCTTGTGCAAACATTTTTCCGGTGAACTTCTGAGCCATTAAAGCAAATGTGTGACAAGGAGAGAAAGGCAATTTGAATTCAATAGCCACTAGTAGTCTGAGAGGAGAGTACCAAGAAAACACTGAAATAAAACAGTACAGCCACATTCTGGGGTTAAATTCTTGCCAGCTGTTTAAGAAACTACCAAAACGGTGAAATTTAGATATAAATAATTAAACAACATGGTAATATTCACATACTTTGGAAAGGCAGTAAATAGCAACGGTCTATTTGAAGATATCTCAGTTAAAATGCAAGAAATCTCAGACTCCCTGGGAATTGTCTCAACAGAAATGTCTTGGCTTGTGCTCGTCTTCTCAAACAGGCCAGTGCAATCCTCACAAACTTCCCCACCATTCTTCGGTAACGTGCTTGATTTTGAATGTGCTTCTGTGAAAGGTTTGGTACTTGCTCCTTCTCGGTATGGTGAATGAAACAACAGTGGTTAGATTTATTTGTAGCTAAATAGAGGAGGTCTCATGCAGTCTTGTGCTGCCTGCTGTGCACTGTGCAGTGACTCACAAGAACAGAGCTGAAGAGGACTGGCACAGTAAATATCTGGTAGTCTCGCAGCTTCTTCTGTCAAATTGGAGGCAGCTATTTTTGTAGCTTTAGGTAGCTGGATGCAACTGAATCAGTGACAATTTTGGGAACTACAAAAGCCCTCTTCACAGACAGAAATAGCAACCTATTTTTATATAAACGTTTGTTAGTCTTGAAACCCCTGGATATAAACCATAGGTAGTTGGAGGCAATGGCAATCCAGACCAAATACTCAGGTGTATGCTGGCTCCTTAGGAGAGGCAGAGATGCTGAAACATGAGGCCACCTATCTCCGCAGCTGAAAACTTTCTGTAGTTTTTCTAGGTCCAGTTTTCTTGCAATACCTGGTTATCAGTTACATTTTGTCTTTTCCTGCAGCTCTGCTAGGGCCGTCAGTAAGTGTGGACCAGTTCATTTGATTTTCTCAGCATCAAACTAGGCAATTTCAGCGTTAGGAGAGCTTCTCTAATCTACACCCTTGATGTTCTGGCTACAGCACTTAGACTTAGGGATTTCAACATTGCAGCACTTAAGCTTCATGCATTTGGCCCTCTAGACAGACTTCACAATCTGGAGTTGTGTGCCTTCATCCTCTATGTAGTGAATAGGACCTAGGTGCGTTGTGGTGGTTTTCATGACAGGCAGCATACCAATAATAACCAAAGCCAACTAAGAGTGCATCTCTGCAGCTGGGATGCTTTTGCTTCTGATGCAGACAGAGCAGGAAGAGTTGGTTGTGGCTGCAGAACGGGCATTCGGTGTGGAGTATGGCTCTGAAGCCCAGTGGTTGGACATTCACCAGGAAGAAAGGAGAGCCAAGCTGTCCAGCCCATCCTGCTCACAAGACTGCTCCTGCAGATACCCCTGGCTATATCCCTGATTGCAGTGTCCTGGTCCCATCTACTTACTGCCTCTGAACCCAGAATGAGGCTTTTTTTTTTTTTTGCTGCTCAAAACCACAGTTTCAACAGAAGGCATTAAAAATACCTACTCTAACTCATAATTTGGTGATCACCCTTCTCCTAAGTGGGTTGCAGCAGGCAATGAACTGGAGAACTGTTCCAGTCAACATAGGGTATTGTGACAAATGTAGGAGAAAGTCTCAGTTCTCTGTACTCCAATAGACAAAGCTGGGTAAGCGTGGATGCAAACTGTGAGTCTGGCCTTCACTGAAATTCAGTGTACACCACAAGGCAGATGAGATGCCAAGCTACAGCAGGGTATGCTTCTCTGTGTCTCTCTCCCCAGTATTTCCTACTAGCTGGTTTACTTCTATTGAGTATAGGGCATGTAGGAGGTGATGCAGATCTGGGAATATCCATCTGGCACCTGAGGATGACAGGACATGGTCACTCTTGGCTTTACCCCACCTGAGCACTTTGTGCAACTCTCTTGAAAGCTGTCGCTGATGCTGACGAGGACTTAAGTGAACAAGGAGCACACTTGGCTGGTGGCAGCTGGTTGGTGTTGCTCTATTGCTATTTCAGTAGCAGTCATCTTTACAAAACCAAAATCATTCCAGGACAGTGAGCTTGGAAAGTCCATAGGAAGCTTTTGCTTCTCTGCATGCTTCCACTTCTAATAATTCATAGCAATTTGGTCAGTCTAGCAGAGGTAAATAATTTTGCTGCCATCTGGGATATTTGTTAGCTGATTCAGCACTTTGTTACCTAAAAGCTAATAATCTCTTATCAATATGTGCAGGCTAGCACAGTAATACTTTTATCTGTGTTAGGAGAACGGGGGTTTGTCTACACGGGGTCATTCAGGAAAACTAATCCAAATTGATTTTTAAAGTAGATTAATTAAATTAGGTTCCATCTTTTTGAATTCACTAAATGGCCAAATTTATGTTAGTTAAATTAGATCAAATCCTTGTTTAACCTTTCTGGTTCAGAATTGCAATAGCCTTAATTTGATTTATTTTAATTCACTTAAAAATTGAGACAAACCTAAGTGTGCTTACTTGTATTCCAAATCAGAGACTTCAATCTAATTTAACTAAAGAACTTTAAAGCCAAATGTTCAGTTAATTGGGATTCAAGTTTGAGTGCCCTGAGTGAACAAGTATCTGGAAAAGAAAGTACTGAGCAAATTATTTGTTCCGCTTTTTTAATTGTAAAACATAAATAATGTCTGATGGAATTAACATACTCTTGCTATGGCTGAAAGTCTTGTTTGCGTCCTCAGTAAGTATTTCATGCATGAATTTAAGGATGAAAGAGAGCACTAATATTTGACAACAAAAGACTTGATTTTATCTGCTGATAAAAATCATACTGTTAATTCACTGTAATTTGAAACTGTATATGTAAAATCCTGATGATAGAGCTATCAGAGCTTGCCCAACACTAACAGCCAAGAGTTCTCCGTCTGTATCTTAGATCTGAATGTGTTACTGTGTGTATCAGTGTGGTACGGAAGCTCTATGCAGTGTATTGTTTAACCTTCCTATGCTTTTAATGTAAAAGATAATGATGTGTGTCATGAAAAGATTATACAGGGGCTGGTAACAGTATGTATGTGACAGTTCCCTCATTCCGTCTGCCCTCTCCTCTGGCTCTCTCAGTGGCCAGGGAGCTGACCTGACCTTGACAGGGGTTTGCAGGGCAGAAGGACTACGTATTTAGTTATGAACACTGGGAGTGAAGTGAGGTCTCTGATGTGGACTGTTAGCTAAGTTATTAGTCAGACTAACATTGTCTCAGCCAATTCTTTCCTGATTTATGTAGCAAGTCTTGGTGGCATATTGCTTATTTATCACTGATAAACTGTTCTTGCACAAAACTTTTTTTTTTTTTTTTTAATATTCAGTCTCTCACTGCTGTGGGCTTTTGATAACATTATGATTTATATTTACTTGTGTTTTTGCCTAACGGTAGTTGAATAACAATAAAATTCCTGTTGATTTTAGGTAGTCGAATGAAAACTTAGAGCTACAACCAATGTATTAATCAATGTCACCCATCAAAATGCTATGGGTCAAAGCAAAAATTGATATAAAAGTTATTTTATTTTGTTATCTTAGTGAATGGCATAAAGTATTTCCTAGGTTTCCTTATCACTGGTAATACATTAACATTGGCTCATCCTCCTTCACAGTCTGTTGCTAATCAATAAATTATTTTGATTTGTGTTTTTTTTCCAAGGAGTGTATAATCTAGAATCAAATTAATCTTTGTGGAAGAGTGAACCTGTGTGTTTTCTGGATTCAGTTATCCATGTTTCTTCAAATGTCTTGTTTTGGGGTTTTTTTGGGGTTTTTTTGTTTGTTTTTTTGTTTGTTTTTTGTTTTTTTTACTGGAAAATGGCTTTCTGAATTTATAGATGGTTTCAGAACATTACTTTACCACTGCATAATGACAAGGCAATTTAAATTTACAGATTATTCTTGACATGGGAAGCCAATAGTACTGGTAAATTGTATGTAGTCCTCCCAGCTGAGCAGGTAGGTTGCTTGTAGAGTCCAAAAAATGGAAACAAAACAAGCATAGTACACAATGCAGTAAGTCTGTTGTTACCCCAGAGAAACACATCATGCTCTCTAGAACCAAGATAGCAACAAATTTGTTGCACTGTTCAATGCCTTAATGGTATGCAATGCTGCAAGAATAACGTCAGCTACCTGTGGCAGTAGATCTGTGTTGAAAAGAGTAAAAAGCTCTAAAGATCCTTGTTTGAAAATTGCACTGTATTTTTTCAAGGTAAAAACATTGGATGGTCAGTTGCCCACTTCCTCTCCCTTCTGAAGTTCAACTCCCAAGCTGCTCTGGTGTTGCTGGCTTTCTAAAGTGTTGGCTAATCAATTAGAAGCAGTAGGATATGAATTGGTGACAAATCATGCATCATTTGCAATGAAAAATGAACATACCAAATGTTCTGAGGTGTAGTCTACATGCTAAGGCTTATTAATTTGTTTTGGAGCATCCTTAGCTATGAAAATACTAAAATGGAAATTAGTGTCTTAAAATTAAAAAAAAATATTAAAACCCAAAAGTAACAGTCAGTGGCTGAGTGCACGTCAAAACTAGTGGATATCTTGTCAATTCACTCTTGAGTCTTTCAGTACCCCTCTTTATGTTGTTCTCCTAGTAGACTGTGATCACCCTCAAGTATTGTTCGTGTAGTTCTATGTCCTGTGCTAGAAAAATGCCCTTTTCTGTCTTCTGATGTTTGATGCCTTTACAGCCACTGGGTGCAACTTTTACGTGTTTCCATTATAGTGAAAATGTGAACTTTTTTTGTACCTTACTGTAATTGTGGTGTATGGGGTATAAATGGCAGTATTTCAGGAGCAGGGTACTGCCATGCTAAGGCTTATTTATTTGTAATAATATGTAGGAGGAGGCCAAGAACTGTCCTGTGCCAGACACAAGCAGTTCAAGCCAGCTCTGAAACATCCCATAGTGTGCCAAAACTTCAGCCAACCAGGGGAGCATACGATGCGTCTGCTTAGACACATTTAAGAAAAACCCTCAACTGCTAGGAGTAGAAGATACAGGAGGAGATACAGGAGGAGATATGTGAGGAGGTGTGTTTGGAAAACAGGGAGGAGGAATGGAAGAGAAGTGTGGAAGGGGACATTGTTTGAGATGCAGCTGGCGACACCCTCCTGGAAAAAGATACTTCATGGCAGAGGAGGGACACTCCCAATAGGACTGTGGCCTGTAGGCAACCAATCCTGGAGCTGGGAAACCCCCAAACGGGGACTGCATCTTATGGAGGGACCCATGCAGAAGCAAGTACACCCTTGAAGGGACTGCAGCCCATGTAGGACCCATGCTAGAGCAGATACACTCCCAAAGGGATTGCCACCCATGGAGGACCCACACCACAAGAGGTACACCTCTGAAGCATGTGGAGAACCCACGCTGGTGCACGAACACACACAAAGGGACTGCGGCCTGTGGAAGAGACCATAGGAATCCACAAAGGAACAGAGGAGCAGGAAGAAGCAGTGGAGGAAAACTAAAACTAAAGTAAAATTCCCTGAGTCAAGACTGTTTTGGGTGCAACATCTGATTAGACCAATTGTCAGTGACAGATTTCAAAAGTGTGTCCTAAATACTCTCTTTGGTAAGTGAAGCTCAAAATCATGATTCTGTGTGAAATTCAAAAACTGTAAGATGTTCTAAATTCAGAATGAGTATCAGAATTTTCAAGTCTTTCAGGGAAGAATAATTCTGTTTTATTTGGGAAGCTACATCTTTACCCCTTCCAAGTAAAGATAACCAGTAGCCATCTTGATTTCCACAACAATTTGACTGTGCTGCCACAAACAAGAATTAAATTGGAAGGAATAATTAAACATTATGTGTGCAAACAGCTGCCACCTATTATTGCAGGTACTGCTGGCACGATCACTATATCATTTTTCTTATCAACAAAATAATATTTCATCCTTACTCAAAATTTCTTTTTAAAAATGGCTTTTTTTTCTATTAACCAAATGAGTAGGTAGTCTTGTTTTGTAAGTCTTGTATTCAGAGATTTACTTCTAATGTTTGAGGCTGCCATATTTGGATTTTTTCTTTGTTATCGGAAGTTTTTGTTTTATCTATAGGTTTTTCACATAGTGGTTTTCTTCTTTCTGTACCTTTCCTCTCTCTATCTTTCCATCTGCTACTGGTGGTAGTGTTTTGTTGTGCTTTCATTAAATATTACCCTGTTTTTCCTTTAATTATGGCAGGTGTTTCTATTCTGTCAAAGATAAATTTTCTAGTTCTGTTTGTGTTGGTGTTGAGAGAAACGCTACTACTTCATGTCTTCTGGTTAATTTATCTCTTAGTTTTAATGCTAAATGGTTAAAGCATGATTAACAGTATTCCGTGGGCCTCATTTTTTTTCTGTCCAGAGCCTATTTTGACACTCAAATTAATGCTTTCCTATTTGCTGTGTATTTACCCAGAGCTTAAGTTGGATATTTTTCTATACTCTACCAGTGGTTTTGGTTCTTCAAAAATTATTTTCAATGATTTCAACTTGAAAATTTTTACAGAAATGTAGGCAGATGGGGCAGTTAATTATGAAAGTGTTCTTGGAACTTCTAAAATTAATGGTATGAGTTTAAGAACCATTTTTTGAAGCACTTTAGAGTTAAGCTTTTCATTAGAATTTTTAATTGTACAGTACATCATCGTGTAAGTGCTGGTGAAGGTGTCTCAGGTTACAGTGTAATTTATTGGGCCAAAATCTTGTACCTTTTTTTGTAAAATAAAACAAGATGGAGCCAGTCTAATATTTTAATAGGGAAACAGAATTCTGTACCATGCTTCTCATGCCAGTTAGAGCTTCTTGCCCGTACCACATTGTCTCATGCCATTTCTTTCTACTTAGAAACTTTCTAACAGTCTTTATAACATGTCTGATAATGAAAAGTTTCTCTGTCACGTCCTATGAAAATTAGAGAACACATTTGAATGCTTCAGGACATCTGGTTTTAGACCTTTGAACATGCTGTATCTCTTCCATGTGATACAGTGCTGGACTACACCAGGCAACTGCCCCTTCTATGTTCTGGTGGAAACTTTTCAGATACCTAATGTGATACTGCCTCTTATTTGCCTGGTGTATCACTTAGCCACTAAAACATCCGCCACCTCAAATACTTAATGTAACCATAGACTTCAGACTGCAGCATTTTCATAGTCTTCTGGCATAATAAAGGGCAGGAAATCTCACCAAGAAGGCAGATAGGAATGATCTGCTGGCACAGTGCTTCTTGCAAGTAGACCCTTGCCAGAAGCTAGGATGGATGGATAGTGATTTTGAGTTCTTTCTTCAAAGCAGTAAGACTTCGTGATTCCAGGATGTAATTCCTTCTAAAGGGCCTGGAAAAATAGCGTTCTCAGATTTGCCTGTAAGACATTGTTTCTGAAGTGCGTTTATTCTGTTATCCTGTCTAATATCAGGTGTGCAATACCATCCTGGAGCCATATAACTTTCACCAGCTCAGCATCACCAGGAGCCCTTCCCTTTATGCCATTAGCCAGATGGAGGAGGTCAGCACCCTCAGCCCACTGCCATCCCAGAGCAGTTAATGACGAGTCTTCCTTGTCTTATTGAGGGACCCCAAGGAGACCTTCTGGTGTTTCTCCCAGTTACATATTTGTTCCAGGCATCTTCGTGAATGTACACAGGTACCAAATGTAAGCTTCAAGGAAGGGAGATTCTTCAGATTGAAACATGTACATTGATTTATGCAAGTGAGGGAGGCTGGAAGAGTTCAACTCTGATTGAAAAGGGAAGCTGTTGATTACCTACTCAAGAGATGATGCCTAGTCTGACACGGAACTTCTGCATATCTGAGGAAGCAAGAGGAGGGTTATTCTCAAGGAGCGGCAAGACTCTCTCCTGAATAAATTAGAAGTAATTAAATTATGGGGGTGGGGGGAGAAGTAGTAAATACATTTCAAGGGAGGAAACTTAATTCTGTCTGGACCCCCAGGGGAGTGCAAAGAGGACGTTACCTGGGAAGGTGAGTGCATGCCACTAGGAGCGGGCTCTCTGTAGTTAAGGCTGTCTCTTAGGATAGGGCATGCAGAAAGTCTCATAGTGAGTGTTGAAGTTACCGGCATAAAAGGGGAGGGAAAGCTTTCAGATTTGATCTTGGTGTAGGTAGGCTAAATCCTCTTTTTCCTTCAGTTCCTCATTTTTGTTTCTTGTAGCTATTTCTAGCTGCATTGACTACTTTGGATATGGTAATTTAATACTTGGGTTTAACCTCAAGCCTACTTTGAATAAAGAGGGATTTCAACAGAACTAGCTGAAAACAAAGCAAGTTTCTTGATCAAAATGCACAGAAAATTTACGATATGGCAAGAGTCATGCTTATCCACTCCATTCTTCAAAGTGGATGAAAAAGATACCACCTTCGTAGAAGGTGTATGCGTCAGGATGCCTAGCGTCAGGAGAGGAAGAAATGCCTTCCAGTTGCAAATAATAACAAGAACTGACTGTATTTTCACCTCCCCACAACTTCATCCAGAGAAAAACGTCTGTTGAACCAGATTCTGTGTGAAAAGAGATTTAATATTGTAGAGAGCAAACCTCCAGAATATATATAGGAGTATGTAAGATGGTTATGGGGCACCTGACACGCCCCACCAAAGTGAAAATGTCTTCTGATTAAACTGGTCAAGTCTTCAACCAGGGCTGCTGTGGAATTAAGAACAGTGCAATTACAAAGAGATAGATAGAGCTTATCAATCTCATTCACACCCACACCACCCCCACCCCCACCCCTTTACAAAACTACATTCCTTTTGACCCAAATTACTGTGTCTAACCAGCGTAAGTGCTGTGGATGTATTAGCTTGGGTCAGAGCTGCTTTGAGCATCTACAGGATGTAATGTGTTACTTGATGTGGATGTGCCTTCAGCAGCTTTTGAGAAGTTTGACGTAAATTCTATAAATACAGCTGTTTTTTCAACAAGTCACGCAACACAATCAGCAAATTTAAAATAAATTGTAATAACTTACAATCCATTTTTTCACAACTAAGTGTATTGACAACAATCTTTCTGTTTTGGTTTTGGACTTAAATCTCAAGCTCTTTCTGTTCATCTTTCTGAATCAGCACACTAAGCTCTGAAAGCGGTTTTTTATGTCAAGATTAAGCTTACGTTAGAGAATCTTTTAGAACTTTTCTACAAGATTTGTATTGATACGTACAATTTTTCTCTTGTACTGTCTTGTTAGGGACTTGTTGAGTAGGTGGACTCTGGATGTTTTCTGGCATGGAATTTCATGTTTCAGCTCCAAGTGACGTGACACCAGTCAAACCACAAGCAAACAAGAAAGCAGGTGTTTCAAAATGATGCAGATATGGATGTACTGCTTACAAACAT
Source organism: Theristicus caerulescens (assembly GCA_020745775.1). Lineage (NCBI taxonomy): Eukaryota > Metazoa > Chordata > Aves > Pelecaniformes > Threskiornithidae > Theristicus > Theristicus caerulescens. Next base: position 75,224,238 of record CM036559.1, on the reverse strand, counting down.
GCTGAAGGTACCATATTTCGAGCTTGAACTAGTTTTCTCAAAGGCCCGAGATAATAATCAGTTTCAAGACTTGGTCATTTTGTTCTGTGTGTTAACGGTACTGTATAAGCAGACTGGCAGATTTTTGATCTTGATGAAATTTAAGATACTAGTTATTGTTCTGTTCAGTTAGTGTCGTTTTTCAGTGTTCTTCAGTGCCTTGACCTTTCTGTTCACATAACAGTTCCAGGTGTTAAGCAAACCATGGACAGAGAAACTGTTCTGATACAGTTACGTTTTGGACTGGAGGGCAGTGTTGGCGAGGACAACAGTTTCATTCTGTCTTAAATTGACAGCCTAAGTCCCTACATAAACTTACAAGAACTTGGAATATCTTTTCATTTTCTGTAAATAAAAAACATTACTCCATTATGGTTTTCTGAGAAAGCCAAGCACTGGATGCAGCTCCTGTTATGTTATGCGACCATGAGCCAAGGGCTTAAGGGCTTTCAGCTTTCTCTTGGTGTAATTTGAATTAAATCTTCCCCTTTCTTCCTTCTATTAGGAAGGAGATTGTAATAAATCAGATTGTTTTTTCAAGTTCTGAAGGTCTGAATAGGAATAGGAATAGGAAGAGGAATAGGAAGAATAGGAAGTGGTGGTTAGTGCTTATTAGCATGTTTTTTCTTTTCATCGTGATTCAATTAAGCTTAAAATAACCCTCTCTAATTACTGCTCTGTTTGACCCTGTCAAAGGGCTGGGGGTTGTTTTACAATTTAGCAGCCATACTATGATTCTAGAAATCCTTTTGTTTAAAAAAAAAAAAGAAAAGAAAAAAATCATTACACTGATGTTTTAGACACTTTTTTTTTTTACAGGATATACTCAATATTATACTCATACCACTTCACTGTGTGGTGAGGAGCTGAATGCTGAAAGCAGAGATAATACTGGGAGCATCATGCATGTGTGGTTGTGACAGCTGACAGGATAGCTCAGGCACTGCGGAAAGGGCAGGAATGTCCACAGAACTGCTGCCAATAAAAATTAGTGGGTAATATCCCAATTTCCTCCAAATGAAGGATAAAACTAAAAGGTTATGTAAGGGTGCCTGAGCTCAGTGCAGTCAAAGATCTCTTGTTACTGTGTGTGTTTTGCCAGCTCCTATTCCCCGTCAGTCAAGGTATGAAGGATGTCTCTTTATGAAGGCAGTGTAGGTACGGTATTTTCAAGTACTAGGATAATAGTATTTAGATAAGCTGTATTCTTAATGTGATTTTCTGCTTCCTTCTCTTCAAGCAGTAACACAGGAATAGAGGATTTCAGTACGTTGTACCTTCTTTCTGTGGCATAATTGGACGGTGTCAGGTTTGAGAAGCGTTGAGTGTGCAGAAGCAAAAATCTTCTGCTGACCTTGTTACTGGGGCTGACTGAAGCTGTTGGGAGGACCTGGAGAAATAACTTAAGACACATTTGGCTTTGGCAGTGTTTACTTCTAAAGAGCTTCCCATTTCCATGCAATTTCCAACCTGAGCCTACTTGATATTGACAGGTAATATTTTAATGGATAGATTGATTGGACTGGCAGAATGAATTAGCCATCAGCTTGACAACCATATAGCATTATGTTGTGTATCTGTTTACTCAGCACTGGGTGAAATGCAAGAGTCTATTGAAAATCAGATTTCCATGCTGCTTTGTCAAAGCAAATTTAATCACAGCTAGAACATGTGGCATCCATCATTTCCACTTCAGAAGGCATCAACAGGCACAGATCAGCAACAACAAGCAGTGCTGCCACTGCTGGCTTTGACTCACATGGAAAATTAAATTCTACCATAGATTTTTGATAAATGATGCAGTCTCACCCATCAAATGTGATTACTTAAGTGTTCTCTATTAAAGTAATCCCCAGTAGCTTTGTATCTAGAAGCAAAGTCTTACTCCATTTGGCTTCGAGTCACTCCTCCTGATGTGGGATAGGCTTTTGGATATTGCCTTTGCAGATTGATGCTGCTTTCCATTTGTTTTTCTTCAAAATCTCAGATCTGCCTGGCTATCTGTTTTTACCTGCATTTTAGTGACCAGCTCAGCTACATACTGTAATTTATTCTGTGTTTGTCTCTGAAATTTCACATTAATGCATCTCTTTCTACCCTCATGGAGGTCAGGGTAGCAAATTATATTATGAGAATTCTCGAGGTAACTTAAGGAGTGAAACAATACAGAGGATATGTAAAGATGCATCCAGCTGCTTTGTTCATGCCTCAAGTATGGTAGAGAGCATTTTAAGTGTTCAGATTTACATAAAATGTTGAAAAACATTGCAAGTATTTGTTCTGCACATTTTACTTAAAAAAGTTTTCATCTCCTTTAATTTATCACAGACACTGAAACTACTCCAGTTTAATAGCTAATTAATACTTTTTTGGGGGTGATGTTTCTTCCCCACTTCCACTTAGAATGGCCAAGCATGTGTTTTGTAACACCACTGTCTATTGCTATTATTCTTGTTAAATTTTCATCTGATGTGTTAATGCCTCCATAACTGTGAGTCCAAAGCCTTTTTCTTCCAGCCATGAAGATAACAGCACAATTTTTCTAATTCCTACTAATTGAGCTATGATTCTTTAAGATTGTCTCATGTCTTGTACTGTCTCTTGTAATGTCCTCAAAAATTATGTCATTAACTGAGAGGAGCTCATAGTCACTAATAGGTCTTCTGAAAATTGTTTCACATTTACTGTTTCGAATTACAGTACTGCTCAAAAATATCTTGCCTATAGACTATGCGAGTTCAAATAATAATGCTTCCTGTGTTTCTGTGTTTCCTCAAGCGTCAATATTCAGCTGTTTATAAATATTTTTGTACTTACAGTAGAAGTTCTAAATTGCTTTCCTTTATAGTGTTACTTTTAGTGGTACCAATATTTTAAATCAAATGTCTGAATATGCTTTTTTGCCTCTTTCCTTGAGACAAGCCCTTTCCTTTACACTCCCACCAATAAAAAATTTATATAGGTATGTGGTGATAACCTATGGGTGCTGATTAAAATGTAAGCTTTTTTCCCATTGATCTAAAGCAACATCTTAATTGAAACATGGCCGTATCTATTTCATGTAATTTAGAAGTCCAGGCTTGTCAACTAGTTGAGACCAACATGTCTAATTCATCTGAGGTGATTCACTTATTTATAGTCAAGGGGGAGAAATGCGCACTCCAAAGGATGTTTCACCATTCTAAGACAGGCACCTAAAAGAGGCCAGGTAAGTCACCTTCTGGAGGTATTATTCTCTCTTGACTGTAAAAGGTGCCTGGGATGAGTAGCATTGCCTGGAATGTTAATAAGCAGAATTTGAGGAGGAAACGTGCCAAACAAGTGCTGCATCTTTGATATACACTGTGATACAGATGTATGGCTGGGACTGCTGGCACGGTACAGATGTGTTGCACACCTGTTGCTGGGAAAGCTGTAAGAAGTTGTGGGCAACACTTGTTCTGTGATTTGTACTGATGCTACATATGCTGCACAAGTGAAACGTGTATTTAAAGGCTTATGCGCCATAACTTGTCCCTTACTTTCCCAGGTAGCTGCCCACCAGATGTACTCTCTGAATTTTCTATTATCTGCACTTGGACATCTGTATCAGGGACATTTGTGTAGAGTGACAGTTGAATACATACAAGAACTAATCAGTCCCTAAGGGTGCAGCAGTTTTGTCTCTGTCAAACTGGTTTATTTCTGTTTTTCTTAGAAAAATATGAAGCTGATGAAGTATAGCTTACCTTTCAACACCAAAAGGTGTTTCTTCCCAAAGGCTGAGAGATGTTCAAGATTTATGACTTTTTCTGCTGTCTGATTTGCCGCTCTGCATGATTTATGATGAGCCTGTTTCTACACTAGCTATCAGATTGTCCTTTTCAAACCAGAGTCTCTGGTGTTAATAGTCAGTGCAATTCATAATTGCTTGTCCCTGGGCCTGACTGTTATCTGAATGGATTGATACGCATCCACCAGGCAGCAGGTCTTGCTTGTTGATCCCCTTTCTTCTTTGTAGGTCTTATAACTTAAAGGTACACTCAGGGTGATAACAATAACTCAAAATTTAGAGACCCAAATCTTAGACACCTAAATTAGCTATGATGAAAGTTAGCTGTGGTGTCTGATCATAAATAGCAGGTGAAGCGTGGACTGGGATAGCCAAGCACAGTATGACTTTCCGTCCCCTTGCAATAGCTCCCGTATACAGCTTGTGTGCCTCCTGATCTTGCCCAGCATGAAAATTCATTAGTTCGTCTGTCTACATATGCCTGAACTGAGTGTTAGGCTATTGCTTTGGGAACGAATAGTGAGGAGAAACTGCTCAGTTTATGTACTCTCTTACTTCATGCCAGCAGAGTAGTTTCACTGGATTTTTAGAACAAGGCTGTTCTTGGATGCTGAAGCAACTTGTTAATGCAAAGTCTACGAAACTCCATCTGAGCAATAGTAACTCTGAACTGTCTGGAATCATAATGGACTTGTGTGCTTGGGATTGCTGCCTTGCCCAGCATATTTGGTTTATTGAGACCACGTATGTTCGGTTTTTTTTTTTTTCCTTTGATATGAGAGAAAATATCTTTTACTTTGTATTCTTCACTCGTTTCCATTCCTGAGAACAGCCTAATTAGAAATATCTGGAATAAAAAGATGAGTTGAGGCAGAAAATTCATTTTGATTGTAGCCATCCAGTCTAGCAAAGAAGTAATAGCGCTGCTTCAAATTTTTTAATAATGGAGTAAAATAAAGATAATGTAGTTGAATTGTATTGATAAATAACTTTATTCTGGCTTATTTTAAAACAAATAACATTTTCTTAAATTTTTATTGCAAAATTTCCAGGCATTGTTTGATATTGCAGTGTCCCAAAACTATTAAATTCATGAAACTTTAAAGTTTCATGACAGTTTTGCTAATATAACTGAGTTAGAAAAATAGAAGTTGCTATTTTAGGTTTGATAACTGCTTTATATGCAGTGCAGAAAAGAGAGGAATAGGCTTAGCTGGTGTTTTGAACAAAGTAAAAACACTTCCATCTGCGTCTTTTTATTCAGTAAAGAAACTTGTGTCCAGTTGAACAATGTGATGTTTGGACCTTGTTAGAATATTATTTCACTCTACTGAATCAAAGGCTTTTTCAGCATGTTACAGAGCTTTCTCTAATCACATGGTCTCATCATTTTAGCAGTAATGTAACAATTTCTTATGCCTCTTGCTCTTGCATGTATACATCTATCAAGTTTTAAATTATATGCAATCTTTTTACAGCAGTTTAACAAGGGAGGAGTAACTTACGAAGCAGCAGTAAACATTTACAAGCCAATGCTCGTCAATTATCACTTGGGTAAATACATTTTAAAGACCAGGGCATCCTGATTTGCTCCAGTGACAATCTCATAATTGCAACAAATACAATTTAGAGCACACGGTTCTGGAAGATGCTAAGGAAACGTAGGGAGATGGAGATCTGTGATTGGAAAGAGCTGCTTGATTGCTCATGGAAGCCTGTGTTTTTAAGAAAGCAAGATGTTGCTTTCTCTGTCAGTCTAAGTTTTTTTTGTTGTCTTTTTTACAACACAGGAGACGAAAGTGGAAAACTTTAATGAAAGCATGCATCTATTGTAGAGGAGAGCACCAAGACTTTTGATATAACTAGTGACCTGAGTATAGCATGACCTGTGTTATCTCCCGTCTCTAAAAGAAAAAAAACTTCTCTTCAATTTTTGTTTTGGTAATTACAGATCCTTGCACTTCAGAAGCCTGGGCTTTGGTTGCTTCCTCTCAGGTGAGTGATCCCTGAGCGTACGGTCTTCATTTTGGAGTCATCCTTACTCGTATTGGAGTCTCTTCAGGGAACTCCAGAGGAAAGGGGAAAAAAGTCTTTACCACCAAGGTACATGACAGGTGCCGTGAGTTGGCAGGTGATTTCAATCAGAATCAGCTTCCAACTCATCCTTTCCTCCTGAGTAATTTAATTTGAAGGGAAGGTACTGGACTTCACTCTGTTTCCAAAAAAACTTGGGTGTGATGACTCTGGTACTGCACATGGTGTTCTACCTCTGCCTTTAAGTTGTCTCTGTTTCCCACAGAAATCCATACCTACAGTTTCTCCTCAGTTACAGGATATCATTCGGAGACCATCTAGACTTGATTTTTTTCCCCCCCCTTTTGCTAAACACAGGAAGTCACAGAGGTTTCCTTGAAATCCTACATACTGGGTCCCTGTACATTAGGTCACTTGAGTAAGCTCCGTGAGGCAACATCTAATCACTAACCATCAACCTGGTCAGGCCTAGTGTACTGTGAATTGCCTGAGATAATCCAAATCACAGAGAAGACCTCTTCCTGTTCCAGCTGCTGTTGTTTCTTGTCTCTTACAGCCAGTATCTGCTCTTTTCAAGGGCAGCCAATTAGTCGGGCTTGAGCTCTCTTTACCTACACAGCTGTTGGAAACTATTGTCATTTCTTGGGAAGCCGTGGGATGGGACCAGATTGCACTGGACAGTTTCACTGTATTCTGCACTGCTCTACCTCAGGTCAGCAAGTCTCCCAGGAATTTCTGGACTGAAATGAGGTTAATATCTAGCTCTCTTGTTCTCCAAGAACGTGTATGTGTCCTTACGCATGCTTATGCAGCAGCATGCTCTGGCAAGGTCACAAAGTGGCAGAGTTAATTTTGGGGAGATCCTAAATGTGAATCTGTTCATGCCAAAACAAGGTTTTCTCCAGATGAAGGCTTGTTCCTGGTTTCCTCATTTACACTGTGAATAAAGCCTTGAGTCAGACCTTTGAGTAGCTGTGCATAGATCTTTCTCCTATAATATGCTGCCTGAAGAAGACTAAAAGCTTTTGAACTCAAGCCAGATTTTATCTGAGTCAAAGCTAGAATAAGTAACTTCTTAAATCCAGAAAAGCTGGAGTAGCTAGATAAGATGGAATGAAAAGAAAGGATACAGCATTTTTGTTGATTTAAAAAATCTGCTACCCACTGTGTCTGTCCAAAAGGTTTTTGCTTCCAGGCAGTTTAATGGCTCTAAATAGCAGGAAATGCTGCACTGACTCCTCTGATACTGAAGAATTTGCCTTCCAGCTATCTTTCTGAGGTCTGGGTGTTTGCTCTGGGCAGTCTCTATGTGAGCTACAGCATCCCCAGTCTGAGCTGTGACTCCCTTTTCTCTTGGCAAGCACTGCAGTCTCTGGAAGGTTGGTCCTTCTCTCCATGCTCAGTAGTTCACCAGAAGAAAGGTGGTCTCCCATCCTTCCCTCTGCCTTACTGTTTGTTTTTTTTTTTTGAAGGAACGTGACACGCTTGTGAAAAAATACAAGCAAAAATACACATGCATTTGAGCTTTCATGTGAAGGTCTAACATATGCTTTTCCTGCACTGCCTCTTGTACCAAAGTAAAGTTTATACTGAAGGAAGGCCATGTCAAAATTATTTCGTAGCCTCAGACAAATGAAACGGTTAAGCTCATCTACCTTGTCATGCTGTCTGTAAAAAGATTATGAACCTACCTCTAGGCACGAAGGATCTCATATCTCTGTATTAGGGTCAGGTTCTTTATTCTGGTCTTCTGGAATGACTGGTTTGTCCACAAAGAAACTGTCAGTTCAGGGTATTCTGCCAAATTGCAGAAAAGGACCCACCATAGTCATGTGCTTTATTTAACAGAGATACTTTTTGCACTGTTGTCATACCCACAAGTACCTCCTTATCAGAATACAAAATGTCCTGAACTACGACTTCCATCTTAAAAAGTCAGAGACATAGTTCATCTAATAAGATCACAACATCGACTATTCATCCCCATTCATGAATGGGTAACATCCACTTCTGTCACGAGAAGACTATTGCATTGTACTAGAAACTGTGTATTTTTAGCAGTCAAATTTTGTCTTAATAGATTGCAGGGCACATATAAACTGATAATAACTTGCTTGCAAAAACATATATTTGTCATATGCATTGTATCTTCTAGGTTATAGGTGGCATGGAAGTCCTTCTATCTGAGCCTTCTGAAGCAATGTTATACAGAGATGGTGTCTAAATTGCTGACAGATTTAACTCTATAGACTTTCAGTTTAATTAGACTATTCCTCATTTTCCCCAAACACATTATTCACTAGAGCTACAGCTTGGCTTAATACCCTTAGTATCACCAAAACCCTACCATTTTACCCTGGCAGGGCAAAGTCTTTCAGGCCCTCCCTCTTATTCGTTTTGTAGGCTGAATGGGTAGAAACTAGGCCAGTTTTAACTCAACAATTTCCAAACAAATAACTTTCTTCTGATTATACACCTCCCTCTAGCAGATATCTTTCTTCCTTTATTAGAGCTCCAAGCTACTCCTGCAGTTGGATGAGAAACTTCTCAGTTTTGGGGGTCTGCAGAGAACTTACCTGGTAGCTTACTTGTTACTTCCAGCAATCATAGTGCGATTGCTGTGGCTGATGAGGACTAGAGTAAAGCTCTTGTGATCTCTGTCCTTATGCTCTCTGTCTTTTAGACACGCATGGACTCAAAAGTTAAGTATGTGCGTCATACGCACACGGAAGAACAAGAGTCATGTTTCACGGCCTTGAAGAGCGTGTACAAAAATGATGCTTGTATGGAGCTGCAGATACTGGTGGAGTCAGCAGACCAACTCTGTCATTGAGGAAGAGTGTGTGTGTTTGCCTGTGCACCCAAAATTGCTGCCTTGCCGTACAGTGCCAGTGATAGATAGCTTAGTGAAGTGATCTGTCGGTCTTCGAAAAGGCAAAGAAAAAGGAAATGGAAAAAGGGAGTGTAGATGAAAAACTACGTGTCACATCTTGCAAAAATGATTGATGGTTCAAAAGGAATCTCTCCTTTAACGAGTGAATATAGAAACGCATAAATCTGAAATAAATAAAATGTTGTGACTTCAACATTGCTTTCTCTTTCCTGGATTTCTCTGTTGTTTTCTCCAGTGTCTTGCTTCCTGCCGACCTTGTAACTGATTCCCCATTTACTTCTCTTCCCTGTCAGCATATGGTTATTTTTTACAATTTTTATGTTCTTCATGGATATCCCACATTGATATTCTTCTTCCCTTTGTTCTGTTTCTGGTTTGTTTTCCTGTAGTCAGTCACCTTTTGATAGCCAGAGGAATCTTACACCCCCCACCACCCGCCCTTCTGGGGCCTGCGTACTCCTTCTCCTTGGAGACTCTCTCTTACCTCCACCATATCTGTATCTTCTGCGTTAGTCTCGAGCTACATGCTGGAGCAAACATCTCGAGGGCAGATATTCTAGTTGTGCTGGCTCCCATACTGCTTGCTGTTTCAGACTGCTTAGGCTGAATGAAGACTAGGGATTTTCTTGAATGGTCTCTGATTGCTCCAGCATTTTGGGAACCTCAAGATGACCTTTCTCTTTGCCATTCCAAGAGCACTATGTTGTACAGACTTCTGTAGTACTCGTATTTCTGCCTCTTGGACCTGCATAAGATTTAAATCCTCAGTGAGGATGATGGCATAACCTAGAGTTTGACCTGCTAGTTGGGTCTAGCTCAATGAGGCCTGAAACTATAGCTATCAACTTGTCATTAACAATTCTAGAACTGCAGAAGCTTTTGGGTGCGTAGTAGATTAAAAATAATAATGCAGACCAGAATCAGTAAAACTAATACAGCATGTAACTATGAGCTGAACAAAAGTTCTAATAAAAAGATGAAATTTTGCCTGTACAAGTAGATTTTTGAAAATGAGAATATATTATTTAAATAAGCTAAAATAATTAGTCTCAGAACTGTGAAGTTTCCCATTCCATGGCACCACAACAGAATTTTGCAAAGCCTTCCTCCACTCTTATTTTTCTACTAGGTAATCATATTTTGGTATTCAACTAATACAGAATACTTTTTACTCTGAACTTATTAGCAGTTAGGAGAAATAACAGGGAATAATGTTTCTTATGCTGTTACCATAATTATAGCTTCTTATGCTAATTTTTAAATGTAGTTTTAAATACAGAGATACGTCTTTATTTTAACTGTGTAACACTTGGAGAAAGATGGAGTCTTATAAATGGAGCTTTTCTGGTTTATTAGACAACTCTTTAGAAAATGGAACAGACTTTATATAATATCAGTGTGACAGTTATTTTTACTGAATCCATACTGATTGAATGCTTATGAAATGTTCCTAATATAACATATTTCGGGTAGAGAACAATATTTTAACCAATTACAGCAATAATTTTTCTGTAAGCTCTTTTATTTTATACTAGTGTATCTTCAAACCTGTCAATAACTAAAAAGATATAATGTACCATTTTTTTGAAAGAGGTGCTTGTACTGGTTTAAAAAAAAAAAAAAAAAGATTGTGAAAGTGTTTTGCTGTATGTATCCACCCCAAATAACTAGTTCATTTGTAGATATTATGCTGTAGAACTCCCCGACAGATGCACAGTGAATCTCAGCTCTAGATTCCCTCCGCTTTCACTTGAGTAAGAGAGATGCTTTCAGGGGGCAATTAATCCACCCTAAAATAGCCACCCATCTAAGCCATACATACTGAGTCCTGTTATAATTAGCAAAGATAGCATGGCAAGCCCTTAGGAATAAAAGCCAACAGATAAAGTGGGTGAAGAGAAATTCTTTGAAAACTCAGCCTAACTCTAGTTGGAAAGAAGAAGCAATGAAGCATGAGTCCTTTTATTCCATGTTTCATTTTACCCGTGCACCTGTCAGTGTTACGTGAATGGGGTGTAGTATTCTAAGGCTCCTTTGTATTTCTTCTTTACACCAGCCTAACTCTCTCCTCAGAGGTTCTTCACTGGTGTATACGATCAATGTAAGGGGCACAGCCAACAGGTGGAGAGAAGCTTTAATTCATCTCTGCGTGATCCCGTGAGGCTGCACTTGGAACAGTTTGGCTTGGCTACCTGGTGTAGTAAGGATGTTGAGAAACGGGAAGGGTGATGTGGAGGGCTGCTGCGATGAGCAGAGGCTGGAGTCCGGATCCTGTGTGTGGGATTTGAGGGAACTGGGCTTTTCTAGTTGTGAAAAGAAGGCTAGGAGCACTCTAATAACAGCCTTGAACTATATTTACAGATATGACAAGATTGTCATAGTAGTGCTGGAGAACACAACAAGTGGCAATGCTCACAACTGTTGGATGGGGAGGTTTAGGTTGGACATAAGAAAAAGAACTTCAGTAGGTGGGCCGTGACTGGAACAGGTCACCCAAAGAGGTGGTGGAGTCTCCATTCTTGAAGGTTTTTCAAGACTTGGCTAGATAAAGCTACAGGTGACCTAATGATATAATGTTGGTAATAGTCCTGCTTTGAGTGGGAGGCTGGTTGGACCTCAGAGTTACACGGTTCTATGACACTATTTCTACAGTTTTGTGCTTTTCCTTTTTACAAGATGACATTCCTGTGATGTTCTTGTTTCTGGCTCACCCTCAGCTGTGGAGAACAATCTTACTGCTTGGTTGCAACCTGAATGATTGCACATTAGAAAGCATTAATGCAAAAAGATGAGAAAAAAATGGCATTGTGGAAGGTCCATGTGTTTTGATATTAACATTGTTCATTTCTAAAAGAACCTGTAACTGAATTTTTTTTTTGTTGGTGGTAGGAAGGGTCTCAGTGTACAAACTGTATAGGAAATTGCAAACTGCATAGGAAATTTGCAGTCACAAAACTGTGATTTTAATTGCAAGGCGGTAGGAGAGAATAGTAGCTCTTGTCTCAAGCCCTGGACCTCCACTATTTATGTCTTTCTGTGTGTACTTAGAAGCAGACAGGTAATCAATGTACAGTCTTAAGTGCAGGTGTTACAAATTTACTTCAGTTCTTATCAGCTGGGGGACTATTGGTATATTAAAACATTAGTTCTTAAAACTTGCACATGAAACATTCTGGATCCAACAACTCCTCTAACTGTAGCCTACATAAAATGTCAGGAAAAAAACTTTACAGTGCTCTCTTTACTAATTAAACAGTCTAACTCAGTATCATAACCATTTGAATTCCTAGGGATGGTCTTCTGGAAATAAGTTGGAGTGTAGTGGTTGACTTCAAAGTGTTTCTGTGAAAGGTTTTGAAGCTTGTCTCCTTTTAAACCTTGGCTGACAAAATTAGTTCTGAAAAAAATGATGTTTGATAAAGTTTATTTGGAAAGCAGATGCTTGCTGAGTCAGAGTTCATGGGATTAGAATATTGTACACTGATTATATCAGGCAGCAGCTGTGGCTCTGATTCATGTGCCAGGTTTATATAAAAAAGGGTATTTCTTCTGGGACCAATCAAAAATACTAGTATTTGATCAAGGAATTACTAGCCGAATCTTTATTAATTGCATAGTGAGATGTTCAGTGACCTTTATTTAAGATGATTCTTTAGAGACTAAAAATTAGCTAATCTAAGTATGTTTCATTTCGAGTAGACTAACCTTAGAAATATCATTAGGAACTAAGCATCTGTTCATCAATCAAAAAACTCTTCATGGAAAGAGCTCTTAGTTGATACTTCTTATGAAGTCAAAAGAGACTTCTAGATGAAGTAAGTCCACCAACATAGCAAATTTTGCAGAACATTATAATACATGAAATGAAAATGAAGGATATATCTCAACTAAGTGCAAAGGTAAAGATAAAACTTCATTGTGGAGGATGGAAGAAATTAAACTGCTTTTTTCAAGTTACTGTGGGTACATGGAATATGCTATCCACCGTTTTCATAACCTCTGTAATCTTGAGAATAATGGGTTCAATGAAGATGGAATTTTACTGGAGGATTTTACTTACTTTATTCTCCACACTTGCTCAAAAAATTTCATACAAGTGATTTCAATCTCCACTTGGTATGTCTGGCTAAAATATGATAATAATTATTTTCAAAAAATGTCAAATTAGCATAGAGTAGGCAATGGCCATAGAATTGCGTAAGTGATGCTCTGTGTCTGGCTCTGTCCTGAGCAAAGCCCATTGACTTCAGTGGAGGCTTTAGTGCAAGGTACAGGTGAGACTAAGTAAGCGTTCTTCCAGTCTCAAGGTCCATCTTCACTAACCTACACTTTCTCAAGTTTAGTGTATTTTGGGAACAATTTGCTAGCTCCATTAGCTACCTAAGTATGAATTTGGAATATTTCCACAGCACTAAAATCTTTTTTACTGGCATAGGAAAATAAACATTTCTTGGTTTATTTTTCATGGGCTCTTTCATTTTTCATTGGTTTAGTGAATTTAATTTCTTCCAAAAAAGATCCTTTATATAAATAGCAAATAGAGTTTTCATAAAATCTAAAAAAATCATTGCCATTTTTGTAGGAGATTGTTTAAAAGCTGGAAGGGGGGGGGGGAGATTTCATACCAGTTATCTGTAAGCTTGTGAGTTACCTAAGCTAGCAATCTGGTTGTGTTGGGCTTCCTAGAGAGTGAGCAGAAAGGGGCTTCAGAAACAGATCAGGATGGTTCAGAAATCATGTGGTCAGCTTCTAACATAGGCCTTTCAATTAAGTTACATTTGTGTTCAAAATTAGATGGAAATAAAAATTATTCCCTTAAGCCTGCATACCCATTTTCTTTTATTTTTAAGCACTTTTCCAAAATGATGAACTTTTGAACAAGCCAGTTCATGGGGAAAGTTTTGTCTGTTCTTCTAAATGAAATGTTTCTGGCATGGCAAGCTGGAGGGGTGTTTTCCTATTTTGTTCCATATGTTAGTCCCTAGACAGAAAAATGAATACAAAATACAGGATTTTCCTTCACCAGTGTAATGCATTTGTAGTGAAAGTGTTGCCACTGTCTGATAAATTGTGGAATGCAGTGGGATTTCTTTTTCTTAATTTCTTAATTTTTTTATTTGAAATACATAGGAAGCTTACGAGCAAACATACACTAAGTACCGCAATGAAAAACTTAAAAAGCTGTAAATGTAAAGACCAAATTCTCTGCTTCACATTACTGCTCCCTCCTTTTGCACGTCCATGTATTGCAGTGCTTAAGAACGTGTTTCCAGTAAGACCCCTTTTCCATTTAGTGCACATGTTGGCAAGTGAATGAGGGCACCTATGGAGTTCAGCAGTTTCAGGGTCCAGAACGTGCTTGCTTATTTTTCTCTTTGTAATACTCACCCTACTTGCTTTTTGATAAATGTAATTTCTCTCCATTTTGTAGCAGCAATATAGGAAGGACAAGAATTTTTGAGTAGTGGAGAGAACATAATTTGAAAGGATCTTAGCTACTCAAGCATTTCCTTGCGGTAGGAAACACTATGTAGGAAGAAAATACAATACTCCTTGCTGAAGGCAGGCACTGGCTGCTGAGCAGGGAACGTGCAGTGGAACTACGCCTCAATCAATGAGAATATCTGTTTTTCTAAGCACTTCACCTTCTATTTTGTGGCCTTATTGGGGGGAGGGGAACAAAAAACACCACCAAAAACCAAAACCTATCATTTGTAGCTGTGTTTGGTGTTTGCTTAGGTAGTATAGTAAACAGAAGTCATCAGAAGCATGTGCATAAATACCTTCAGTGATGCAACAGCTCTGTAGAACAGTATCTGTGGCCACATACTTAAAAGTGTTCCAAGGGACACAGCCTGAACTTTTGTCCTTTCTGCCTTGAAGGTAGTTTTAGTTGCAAATTCAACAAGGTCTCTAGGAAGCTGGGGACTTCGCTTGTTTTGGTTTTGTTTTGCTTGGATTTTTAAATTGTAATACAAAAACTGCCTTGTGTTCTATAGAAATTTGACTGCAAAGTTGGCTATATATAAACCAACAATATTTAGAACAAAACAGTGAATGGTTTATTTCCTTTTCATTGCATCTCTGCTACTTAACTACAATATAGCAGGCTAGCTAGTGTAAGTCTGTGATGAAGCTGATAATCAAGGATCTTTTGGGCCTAGAAATGAAATCTCTTCAGTGACTATTTATCAAGATTGTGTTTGTGTTTGAACTGTAGAGGATTTCACAACAGATGCGTGGTTTACTAAACTGTTAAATTATGGTGAGCCTACATGTTTTTCTTCTGTTTCAGTCTTCGAAGCTACTAAAAGGATTCTGTAAAAAGGACACACATACATTTTAAATACATTTGAATGAATAATTAGAATGTTCCTTTGTATAAAAGTACACTCGTAAGCGCTCAACATCATGGTCATAAAGATGACTACATCAACCTTGTTAGCAGGGAGTAAGGAAATAAGAATAATAATAAATAAGAAATCTGTTGCTTCTTGCTAGTTTTGGGTTTTGCCTTCAAAGAAATCAATACCAAAGTTTTGAAAGACACTGAGATTTTTTAAAAATAAAAATATTTCAAAAACTTTCTCTCACCTTGTTTTGGTGGATCCTGGCCTCTCTTTTCATCGGAAGACCAGCAGATTGCGAGCTGGAGTACACGTGCGCTTCCCTTCAGCCATGTGATTGCCTGCCAAGGCTTGCAAGCATACATTTTGCCACACTGTTTGCAGATTTCTTTTTGATGCCTGTAATGCTATAGAACTTGACTTAATGCACAACTTAACAGTCATTATGCTTTAAAATAATTGGTATGGGTTTATTTGCTGGTAAAACTGGAAGAAGAAATTAATGAGAGATTCTTTTTCATTTGCTGCTTTAGTGCTAAGCTGTTCCGGACTTTTGTTTTCCTTCAGTTTCCTGAATTCTTCCTTATCCTACCTAGTAATGGGCTTTTGAGTGCTAATTAGTAAATGCAAAAAATAGCTCATACTTTTAGCAAGAGGTGAGGTTTCTTGTTCTGATAATATGTGATAGAGCAGTTTTATTTTGCATTGTGTCTGTTGTACAGTTTGTACCTCAAGAATTCAGTAATTAAGCAGGGGAGGAGACGGGGAGGAAATATCCATGTGGGGAGAAGGTGCTATGAGGTTTCCTTATTTTTATCAGTGAAGACATGCAAGACTGCAATTCTTTTTTCTTGTTTAATTTCAATCAGGGAGCTTAATCATATTTCAATGTCAAATTAAATGATGGTGCATTTATAATTTGGTGCATTTAAAATTTGCTTCTGTTGTAGTAGAAGTTGTTTTGTTAGCATCCCTATCAATAGGAGAATCCACTTTTGCAGTTCAGAAGGAAATCTTTTGGGTTTTATATGTATTGTAAAAATAAGATACAAAGACTAACTCAGTGCTAACTCACACTTGCAGGTCTGCGATTACAGCATCTAGTCGCTTTAATTTCAACAGCTTTTCAGCAGTGCTTAATTCTGTAGGATCACTCAATTTGTTTGATGTTTCTGTCCTTGAAAGACTATGAGTCTGATTTCTGTTCTGATAAGAGGATTCATGCAGAAGTCAGGCTTCTAACTTGAAAAGGCTCTGGAGTCCTAGTAGCACCTTCTTCTTGTGAGATTTGATTCAACTTCTAGACTTAGAGTTTTCAAAATATGTGCCCTTCACTTGCTTTTTAAATATAATGAATAGTCCACTGAGTTAGGACTATGCAAGTGTAAGCTCTCACAGATGCGATAGCTTGAATAATGCTGGGCAGAGCTTTGGAAGAAGAGCAATAGGATGCTCACATGCATAAAAACCTCCTTGCTTAAGACCATTTACAACACAATGCCAAAATAACAATTAAAGAAGTGCTGTGGTGGGACGCGGTGCTTGTGTCCACACCGCTCCTAACCACCATAGCAGGAGCACACTACTTCTGTCTCCAGCTGTCTCCTATCTATACCAAGTCTGTGCAAGGATGCTTTTGAAGTGTTCCCGGCAGGATATGAAGCGGCTGGAGTGTGTGTTAGTGACATACTAAGCTCCAGGGTACGCTTGGGCTCAGGGGATCACGTGCATTTCCAATGATGCTTTTCAAAAGATAGGCGAATCCAACTTTGCTGATGTCCCTTTCTTTTCCTGCACTGTCAGAAGTGAGTATGTTTCTACAAATGATTAACCATCTCTATTTAGTGTGTACATCACTGAACTCCAGTGATATACGCTATAATGTATGATTGAGGAAATGGTTTGGGATGTTTCAAATATAATGGCCTAGCAGTTTCTTTGAAGCATGCTTTATTCACTGATATGTTACGGTATGACAATGAAAAGTTAGTAAATGGAGTTTTAAAGACTCTGAATTTATTTACCTCCTGTTCTCATTGAAGAGATTCAAACCCTGGCAGGTAGCTGTCTTTAAAATCTGTAGTATAAATATCACAGGAGATTACATTTCCAACTAAACCAAAAGTCTGCAAAAATGACATGTTGGACAGAGAACAAATAGAATAATGTCTTCTGTTTGGCAATTCAATTCAAAATAGAGAACTACACTTCCTTAATATTTTTCTTCTCTTCTCAGAAACTGTTAGGCAATCAAGTATTTATCCTAAATGCAAACTCAAATAGCTGTCAGCACTTCTAGGGAAATTAGCTGTACATAAGCATTTCATCTTAAGATTTCTTTTTCCTCCCTCAAAGTTTGCATCTATTTGGGTGAGTTACCCAGATAAAATTTTGTCCAGAACAAATAAATATGGCTACAGGTATTACAGAACCAGCAGTTAAAAATAGTGATAAAACATTCCAGTGCAAAGCAAAATGATTATAGATGCTAGTAATACAGGCCAGGCAGTAAAGGGTGAGATTTTCTCATCTGACAGCCAGAGCCATGTGTGGTGTAAAATTTTTCTGTCCAGCTTTTCTTCTGTCTGCAGAGTCTTCTCCCTTGGAGTAGTGCAAGTCTGCAGGTCTTCGCCCTTGCCGTAATGCCTCTGAAGACTGGTTGTAGCCCAAATACTGGCTATTTCTAGTTTTTCTTACTTTCTTCAGTTCTAGCAGAACGAATCTCCCATCTTCCTTTGCAGGAGGAACAGGCTTCTCTGTGAGTCTTGATTATGGTGGGCATTTTCGTGGTGCAGAAAAGATAAGAGAATCTAACTTTGCTAATGCCTTTTCTTTTCCTGTACTGTCAGAAACGAGAATGTTTCCATAAATGATTAATCATCTCCATTTAATAAGGCTATGTTTTCATTTCCTGTAAAAACAGATGGGAGGAGATGTCTGTCTCTATTCTGCATTATTAGGTCTACGGAAACTTAGGAAGGCTAAAGGAGATTTTGGAAATGAATTGATTTGTCCAGTTTGTCATGAAGCAACTTGCAGTGTGGAATTTCTTTCCCAGGGCTAGCAGTTGTAGCTCTAGAGGCCTCTCTGGTATCCATCCTTCCGGAGGATGCTTGGTCCAAAACAGAAAGGATTCTGCAGAGCTTGCTAGGCAAAATGATGCTCGACAGTATTAATGGTCCGCAATGAAGCTCTGCAGGATTTCATAGTGTCTATTTTACATGGCACAGAGTGTTCCCATGGTGTTGCTGGGACTTAACGATCATGGGATTGGTTCTTGTTCTACATCTCTTTTTTTTGAGGCAAGCAGTTCTCTCCACCTTATAAAGAAGGTTGAAGTTGTATGCTTGTAGGATTGTTATGCTTAGGAGATGAGGTCAGAGGGGTAGGTATAGTACATAAATGTGTCCAGAATATGTACAGTAAGGATATCTTCTTTCAGTGATCAGGCATTCCGTTTGCTCTTTAATATGGTATTTTCCATTTCTGTTCCCACTGCCCTGAAGCACTAGTTCGCAAAGTCATTGAGTGCCCATGAACAGGGAACACTGCTTGTATTTCTTGTACATTCATAGTGTTTCATGGCTTGGAGTTACGGTCTAATGTCAGAGAAGTGCATTGGCAGAACAGTTTTTAAAATACAGTGACAAACTCAAAAATCACCAAGCTTTCACTCTCTTTTTCCAGTTTGTGTGAGGGGTGCTTGTGTTATGGAAGCAGTTAGATAATCACAAGTGATGTGAGCACGGTATGCGGTACAAAACACTCCTCTGGCTCTTTCCTTGAGGACTCTGGCATGACAAAAAGCTAATCTGCAAGAAAAATTGTGAGTATTATAAACAAATGAGTAGTTTCTGTGCTCCCTCTTATGACCCTTGTCTAGTCTCCTAAACAAAAGAATGTAGCAATCTGTCACACAAAGTATTCTTGACATCTCCAAAATGAGCTCCCCCCCCCTTTTTTCCTTACTTAGATTTAAGTTGTTGCATAATTAAAATCTCTTTGACATCGTGCATACAGTCATATAGTCATCCTGTCGCAGGATTGGTATCCATCTGGCTCACAGCTGATGGAAATTTATACTAACCCATTCTCCTCTTATCAGACACCACTTGGAAACTCATGACCTTAAATGGCACCATGGCTATACTTTTTCAGTCCCCACCAAGTGTAATGATCGGTAGGCTGCACAGGTTTTTTGGTTCTGTTTTTGGTTTTGTTTTTTTTTTTTCCTCTTGAAAGGCATTTAATTTAAAACAACTTGCTCTTGTCCTCTTGTTTTGTAGGTAGAAACGTATTGATTTTTTACACATATTGTATACAGCATAAGTGCACTAACAAATGAGCAGAGATCCAGCGATTATTTCAAGGCTGTTTCTGGGCATGTCGTCTTCAGCTATTTTAGCTGACAGCTTTTAAAAGTATAAATTGGAACAGAGAGTCTGGATTACCATTCAAAGTCTAGATTTACACTTCAAAATGGACACCTTCATATGAAAATCCTGCAGATAAAAATAATTTTAAAAATAAATAATTATATAGATATATAAATTTAAAATTTATAAATTTATTATAAATTTTAAAAAATCATTTTTATTTTACCTGTAACTAGCCAAGAAGTACAAACTTTACCTATTCAGAAAGGATGCTCACTTTCCGGTGGTGCAGGTACAACCCACAAAGAGCTGCATCTGCCTATTCAGGATGTACTGGAGTAGGTACACAGGCAGAGGTCCCCTATACAGCATACGTGCAGTGAGTCCCCTGAAGCTGCCATATGTGGTGCATATGCACTATACGTACAGCAAGGCTGACGCAGCTGGGAACTGCCGTGCTTGTGCATATCAACGCAGTGTTTATTCAGGGGGTCCCATTCATCTGGACCAGCTTGTGCATGTATGGTAGGTCTGAAATGTCCCAGGTATTTTAGAAATCCAGACACAGTTTTTGGTTTTCCACCCAGGCATAGATCTCAAGGAGGAAGAATAGGACAGATCCAGGGGAAGAAAGCCCTGTTTTTGTAATATATCGATTGTATTCTTGTCACCAGGCTAATAACGTTGAAAGCAATTCCGCTGAAAAGCTAGTCAAATGTAGTGAGCAGCTGAGCAATGGTGTAACTTAAAGGTGGGCTGAACTTCATGGCAAGCAGCGAAGGGCAAATTTCTCAGTGAGGCACTGCACTGTGTAAGTTCGGATGTTTTCAGAAGTTTGTCTGGGGTTGGGGTATGCTTTTTTTAGCTATTGTGCATTTATAAAGATCTATTTATGGAAATCCAAGAGTTTCATGAATAAATGAGATGGCATAGTCCTTTCTTCATTTCATGAATTACAGTATCAACATTTTAGAGCCTGTTCATGAATTAATAATTACTTTAATCAATAAAAATAATTACAGTGCTAAGAACATTTTAACAATGAATGGTTTCATGCCGTTTCCACTCCTTTTTAATTAAAGCATGACAACTCATATTTACCATTTTCATCATGATAGTTCTAAATGGTGAAATTTGTCATCTTTGACTTGGGCTCTAATTATAATTCTTTTAGATGGTTCAAATTTCTTCTCATTATTCAATTATGCCTGCTCCAATTTTAAACCAACAAATTTTTCCTCTCAGAATCTCTTCCATGCTGTAAGAATCTTTGACTTCGTAATACCCGTATTAAATATTCTATGCTATCCAGAATAAATGCAAATTAAATATATGAAATAGAAAAGCAAATATAAACTGCTGAATATAAATAAATACAGCAGAAGACCAATTATTTCCAGTTTAAATGCATCTATCTTATTTCAGTATGGCATGAAATATTAATACAAATTTGTTGCAAATCTAGAAATTGCTAAAAGACCGTAATAAGCTTGCAAAAACAGCATACAAACTTAATTTTTATGCCTGTGACGTAGTCTTCAATTAAATGATCTCTTATTATTTTTTCATACAGAATCTCTTCCTTGCTCTTGCAGTAGATTGCATGGCATTCTATATAATAGATATATTTATAGCATATATAATAACTTGCTATAATACTCCTGTTCAGCCTGTTCTCCATATCTTACTTTACTAATATTTTTTAAACTTGGCTATGTGAGAATAAATTTCTTTTCGTCATCACAGTAAGATCTGTTTGCCTCACAGATGTGTGTTTCTTGTTGGTGCCTCAGAGAACTGTTTCGCCTGGTGTATAGCTAAGAGAGTGAGTCACTGAAGAGCTATGGGGAGAGTTGTTATGCTCGAGTTGACCATAATCAGGCACATAGGACCCAGGTTTTAAAGTCCTTGCCTTGTAAAATGTCGTGTAATGCTGAGACATTGTACTAGCACTCTAAGACACAGCTTTTACTTATTTCAAACACAACTGTGAAGGTACTTCCAGAAATCAACCTAAACTGAGGGCTTCCTGACATGGATTCATGCCATCTGAATTTAAACATGTAATTGTGATAAGTACATCAGGAGTGTAATATCTCTTTGTACTCCCAAAACCCACAGTGGTTCCTTTTCACTCCTTGCTATTATTATTTCTGTCATTATATGCCCTCATTACAAAGCTTCCGCAACATTTTTCTGTCCTGTGCATCAGATTCGCTTGTGGACTGCTCTATGTAGTAAAAAAGAAGAGGTGTTTTTGGGCAAGTATCGGCATGGTCCAGTTGCTGTGCCTGTCAGATGGTTTTATGTATGCTAAGGATGCTTGTGGTTGACCTTTATTGTTTTCAGCCATTACATAGTGTCTGCCTAAAAAGCCAAATTCCTCCTCCTGTGCCGTCACAAACTGTCACTTAGAGCCAGACTGCTGCTTCAGGATTTTATTGGGCATCAGTCTGCAAATAGATCCCACCGTTTGAATCCAACCTCCATGAACTACTGTGATCGGACAATTGAAAGACTGAATTATAGTGTGTGTGCATGGGGGGGGGGGTGGTGGTGTAAGTTAAATTTGCAGATGGAAACCAATTTCTGCCATTATATCTCTGGAGTGCTTGACTTAAAATCATCATAACGTTGTTTCAACAAAATTTTGTGTGTGTAGTTTCCAGTAGTTTTAGATCCGTTGGGAGAAAGAAGCAAATAAGTCAGTACACGCACAGATCATCAGAAGGACCGAAAAATTTGAGATCCACTGTGCTATTAAACCTAGTTCAGCAGTCAGCAGCTGCGTCTTCTGAATGACTTGCCCTTTTCCAGTAGCTTCATACAAACTGGCTTCCCGTGGTGGAAACCTCGTGGTTCATTCCAGCTCTGGAACAAAGTGTGCTGCTGGGTGAGCCCATTCCTGCCTCTTTTTACCAAAGCACTTCTGACCTGTCCTCCTCTGTCTTTTCTTTCTGCCCAGTTCCTTTTTCAGACCCCTTCCTTGCCTCTTCCAGCCTCTTCTCCATGGACGTTCTTCAGGCTCTGTCTAGGCACTCCTGTCCTCTCCTGAGTGCTGTCCTGGTTGCACAGTGGATTACAGTGTGGTAGATTACCAAAGTAGTAATAGAAAAAAGGAGCAAAAGTATAAAACTTGATGATGGTTACACTCTCTTTTTTACCTAGTGAGCAATGCCCCATTGCAAAATATGTATCTAAGTGCCACTTTACTTGTCGGTATAATTGAGGTTAGTTGGTGTATAAGACTCATATTGGCTTTTTACACACAGCAGATTTAATTTGTGGTATATTAATTGCACTTGGTGTGTTAATGTCTTAGTGTATTTTAAGGACAAAAATTGTTTTTAGAAATTGTTAACTTTATGTGTGTCTCAGAATAGAGGAAGTGTGTTCTTTAAGCTGTTTACACAGTCAACTTTTTGCAAGGAATATGGACAAGCTTTGGACTTGGTTGTCACGTATACAGACAACTAAGAGAATCACTAATTTTTATATTCACTTTTTTAGTGACAGAGAATATGAGTGACAGAGGATTTCAGTTTTTGTGAAATCCAAAGTAGCGGTCGCCTGTACTCAGTTGCTATTTCAGTATGAATTGTAATGGCTTTAATGAAGCAGCTATTTCCAGTTTATCACACTGATAGAAGAGCTCAAATACCTATTTTCCTGGCACGTGTGTTTGACAAAATACTAAATACTTGAAATATTACACCCAAATCCCATGTCAAAGTGCTTTTCCTGTATTATTTCTTGAACCCAGAAATTTAAGATACATCCAAAAAGTATCTTGAGCAAATATTTGCATTTGGTGGATTTATCATTTGCTGCTGGCAGCTACTTCAAATTATTTCAAGATATCTGAGATCTGGGAATAATTTGCCATGAAATGATACAGCTTTTCCTTTAAAAAAAGGCATAAAAAATAATTGCTCTATAAGATGTAATGTTTATGAGGTCATATGAATCGTTGCATAATGTGCACATGGTGAGAACTGTGCATTTCACCTTAAATACAAGAATGGCTGTGCACTGGGAAGGAATATTTAAGAAATCAAGAGAACTATAAACAGCCATCTGCTTCATTCTCCATTTTTATTTGCTGGATTAACCCACTGCAATATTTTAATGGATAATAGATTGCTCTTCCATCTGCTCATTAAATTTTTCGTACCACGAAACTGCCTTATCTTGAAAAAGGGTTCCTTTCTGTGCAGGGAGGGGACAGTTGTTGGGGAAGAGGAAAAACAAAATACAGTATGATAAGTGGCATGAACTATACCTTTCCTTTTAACCTTTGCTGTGATTCCAGTTTTTCCTGTACTTGCTCCCGTCTTCAACACAGTGGTCCTTATGTTGCTGTTGGGTTACAAAGGAGGAATAAACAGTGGGGTCCTATCACTGTCCTTCCCCCCGTTCTTCTGGGCGATCCTCTGTGCTACGAGTAGGAGAGCGAGTGGTGAAGGCATGCTGTGTTCTGGTTATTCTCGGCTGCTTACGTGGACCTCCTGTGGCATTGCTGCCAAAGTATTAATTTGAATAGAACCACAGAATTGTGGAATGGTTTGGGTTGGACCTTCAAAGATCATCTAGTCCAATCCCCCTGCCACGGACAGGGACATCTTCTAGCAGGTCACGTTGCTCAAGGCCCCGTCCAACCTGACTTTGAACACTTTGAATAGCTTCTAGGCTGCTCTGACCCTTCTTTTTGCTGAGATTAACAGAGTTGACAGGCTGAGTAGCATGAAGCTTGTGCAAAACATTTTTCATTTCTTTCTATTTCACCTCTTTTGTACCAAATAGGGGCAATGGAGAAGGAGCTAGTGGGTGGTTGCCTGTCTGCTCTGAGACTGGACTTCAATTTTGTGTTTTGCTGCAACAGCAGAAAATATTTTAAGTCTCTTAGTTCTGTAAATATACATTACTGCTCTGCCTATTCGAATAAGCAGTGTAACTTTGTTTTGTGAGGTGTTTCCAGGGAGCATTATTTTAAGGAATAAGCATTTCTAGGTACTGGGGAAAGCCCTTTCCATGAAGGGTAAGTCCTGAGTAAGGGTGTAGTTTTTTTAAAAAAGGGGAAGTGATGTTGAGTGTCATGTTATTTTTAAGATGGGAGGATGGCTGAAGAACAATTTACCGTAATATTATTCTAAGGTAGGATTTAGCTAAATAGGCCTAATAGAACATTTTAACTATTCCGGTGTGATTATGGTAACAGTGCAGAAGCACAAAGCAAATTACAGCCCAAGCCTCCAAATCCGTTGTTTGCAACAGAAATGTGTTGCAGAAAGACATTTGAATACATGTTTAAAAGAGAAAGACATCTGGTTTGGATGACCCAGCAACCCTGGAGTATACGCAGATGATCAGCCCAGAGCTTATGTTTTCATAAAAATTCCTGTTATCTCACAGTCTTGTTCCTGAGCGGAAACAGCCCATTAAGATCTCATTGCTAGGCTGAATGCATGGTTCAGATTACTGTTTTCCCCATGTGCAATACATTTGTTTACACTGAATTTCACTTGCCATTTTATTGACTAATCACTTGGTTTCATGAGGTTTTCCTGCAGTTTTCTTCCCTGGCAGCATAAATTGCAGGCTCCACAGTGCTCCTGCCTAGAGACAGGCTGTTTGGTATCTGTGCTGAATTTGAGCTATCTTACCATCTTTCACATATATTTCTGAAATGGGACCTTATCCTTTGGTACCTCCTTCTGAGTTTAGTTAGTTTCGCAGATACTTGAGCTCTTCCCCTTTCCCTCTCCTTGTTTTGGAGAATAGGATATTTAAAAACTCAAGGGCTAAAATGCTTCTTCCCAAATTCCCTGCCCTGTGTGAGATCATTTCCCTTTCGTAATGGGCAGGTTTAGCATTCATTTTGTTTAGGAAAATGACTTGCCTGAAAATGTATTTTGACCAATTTAAGCAAGCGAGGCTTGGCATGCTCGTGCCTTGCTGTTCACCCTGTCAGCCTTTTACCATCCCTGCTCAGGTTATTCTGCTGAGTCTCTGTTAGGAAGAGCAAAAAGTCAAAGATGAGTCCTTCCTTGACTCTGAGGACTTCAGTAGGAACATTTTATAGCCCATGGCTATGGGGAAATCACCCACCACCTGACACAAATCGGAGAAGGTAGGTCTCCTGGTTGCATCTTCAGTTCCGCAGTCAAGAAACTGCAGAGCTTAGAGTGGGAACCCATGAAGCTTCTTGGCAGTACATCATCAATATCCAGAGGAGTTGTACATGGGATGAGATTTTTCAGTACAAACATCCTTGAAAATTGCAGAAGCTGCTGTACACCCCATCATGTCAGAAAGGCATAGTCAAAGTGAGCTTATACCTGACCACTTGCACCTTGCTGCTCCTACAGTCAGTTAAAGTAATACCACTCAAATAAATCGTACTGAGTAGTGCGGAGGTAATGGGAACGTGATCTCACTCTCCTAACTGCAAGACAGCTTCGTAGAGCTGCACGGTTCAGTAAAAGGCTTTGGCAGATCACTAAGATTTCTTTCTCAGGCTTCAGTTTGTGAGTATTACATCCCTCTGAACTATTGCCATAGGTCACCACTTGAAGTCAAGTACTATTTTTTTTTTAACCCACTCAGGCCCCTATGAGCTTAACGACTACAAAAACATTAAAAATTAACTTTAAAAAGATGAAAAAAATGTTGGTCCAGTTTAAAGATGTTTGCAAGGCTGTGCACATTAGGTGATATTCTCTCTGTGCAGGTATGACTTGTTTTTTCAGTCAGCGAAACTGTCAGAAATATATAATGCTGGATTACAGTAGAGAAAGACAACTGATGAAAGGGATGTTATGAACTTTCAAAAAAGAGCAAGGTGTCTTGGTTGCCGTCTGGTACAACTGCTGCAGACAATGCCATTTAAAAATACTTCTAACGGAAAATTAAGTGAATTGGCTTTGATCTACCTGGTCATAAAAATTATTCATCAACTTAGAATAATTATGAAGCTCTTCTGGCACGCCGTAAGTTTTCCTAATTGCAGTGAGTTCATGGACTTCATTGGTAATGGTCATAAGACCATAAGAAGCACTTTGGTTATTAATTAGGGAAAAGTCAGTTAAAAGGGAGAATTTCTAATTTTCATGATATGATACATATTCTCTGAAAGATTTAGAGCTAACGCAGCAAGCATATTTTGTTTACCTGTCACAGATACTAAGAAAAAAACACTCTCCAGTAGAGATTCTCTCATTTAAAGTTGTTGACATTTTACAGAAAGTGGGCAAAGCCCTCCAAAGAGGCAAGGTTTCTGATGATGGTGTGTCCTCTGTGGTTACCTGTACTCCAGAAACGAAAGGAAATAGGCTGTATCCCATCCTCAGGGTGTAGGGAATGCCTCCCCCGACAGTCATTACTGAGACCTGTAACATTAGACTGTAAAATCAAGGTTAAACTTCCACAGGTCTTACACTGCGTGGTGGCGGCTGGTTTGGGGAGTCTCCCTTCTTTTCTCTGTACGTGCACAGCTGGACAGGAGTTAACATGAACAAATTGAGAGCCTCTAGGCTTTAGATTATGAGGCCAGGAATACATTGAGCACATTTGAAAGCTTAGGTCACATCAATAACTGAAAGCGCTTTACAAATTTTTAAATCTTATGAATTAGTAAATAAAACATAATAAACTCTTTAGATGTGAAATAAATGAAAATGAAATGCAAAGTCTAGTTTGCTTTAGTAATTATAATTTCTCATTGTGTGCTTCAATGTTATCCTGTTAAATCTTAGCTCTGAGTTGCTGAGACTGATGTTTTTTTCGGTGCCTGAATTATGGTAGATTGCACAGTAATGAAATGCCTGTTTCTGAGTTTCTAATGAAAAGGAAAAATTAGGAAAACACATAATATGCGTCATAAAATGTTTGCTGTGCAGTGTTTGAGGTACCATTTAAAATTTGCTTTTTAGCGCACTACCTCATCTTCTCCTTATCCTTTTATTTTAATGCAAGAAAGATCTTTTTATGGTAGGTGGAAGTACTGTGAACTCAGACTTTGAGTGCTGTGTACTTTTAGTACTGTGATTTTCAGACTTTTCTTCGTGTACCAGTGGGAAAACCTCAGCAGAGGTCTTCTGGTTGTCTTTTAGAACGTGGGGAAAATAGTATGTTTTAAATTGCCCTGAAAGTCAGAACCAAATAACAAAGAAGATTGGTTGTGTTTTGGTTTTGTTTTGTTTTTTTTTTTTGCTAGCTAATGGCTTATAAACTCCAGCCATTTCAGAGCAGGAAGCAGGAGAGCGCTATGGGGCTGTTTCAGAATCTGTGCACCTTTCCTCCTTGCGGCCCCAGAGGATTTTGAGAGCGTGCAACATGGGGCTGATATATGTGATAAAAGTGTTGCTGCACATGGTTTTGATGCCCTTTTTGTGCTGGCCCTGGACCATCTCTCCACCTTTTGTCCCATTTCTAAGGCATCTAGTTTTCATGATAAGGTCATCTTAGCAGTCACCTGTTACCTTTTCAGGAGGGAGGCATTCCTGGGGTGTGGATCATGTTCCTAAAGGCAGGTGGTTTTACCAGGTATGAGTTCACCTTGCCTGGGGATAGTTCACTGTAGGGACTGCTCTCAGACAATGTTTTGGACAAAAAGGCACAAGGTTCATCTTCCTCTCTTCCCCACAGTTCTCTGATGCTATCTGAGCAGGCTTGGCGCTCTCGAGTATGGCCACATGCCTGCCCATTGCCTGCCACAGCATGCAAGTGCCTACTCAGTTTCTTGCTATAAAGCCCTGTTCTTGTTTAGTGCAACACAGATATTTCAAGTACTTCGAAAGCACACAAAAATAATTTTGCTCAGACCGGTCTGGGCTAGATGGGACTAGCCCAAAAGAAAATGAAGCTACTAGTGGGGCTGAGATTCAGACCCTGGCCCTCCTTTTGCAGTGTAGATGAGACTTCAAACATCTACGAGGTTAGGTGGGATTCTGAGTAACGTAATCTGAGATTTATGTGCTATCCTTCGGTGTAGATCGTGCAACATGTCTACTACTTTGTCCTTGCACCTGGCTTCTCTTGTGAGAGATACAGGCTTCACATATGGCATATCTTTAACGTCAGTCCTAGGTTGCAGAGCTATTTTATGTCTAATCACTCTCTTAGCTGTTTTTGAAATGAGGCTAAATCCGTTCATGAGAGGGGTCACAAGAGAGGTAGCTTTTGTTTGAGGGAACTGAATTTGAGAACCCAAGAGGTCCATTATCCAGACATACATTTCCATTTCTGTTGTTTTTCTGCCTTTTTTTACTAAGTTTTCTGAAACAAGATAACAGCAAACACACTGCATAAACAGGGAAAACACTTGTATTTTTTAATTACCCTGATGTTGGAGGCTAAGCATTTGCTGAAAAGGTTTAGTGCGTCCTGTCATCCACCCCTCGATCTACCCCATAGGCAGTAGAGTCAAGTTTTAATTCCTGCTGCAGCTTAATCTGTTTCATAATTCTTTGGTTTGCCAGATTGATCTAGATTTCATGAAGTGTTTACTTTGGTGTCTGTTATGCTATTAATTTGCTACTCAGGTATTCAGAGAAAAGATAGGTGTCAATGTGAGGCATTACATCTGCATCAACATTGTATTTGTCACTTTCTGCAGGTCTAAGGAGTTACGTATTTCATTTAAAAAAAAAAAAAAACAAACCAGACATTAGGATCATTTTGAGGTGTCATCATAATCCATAACATCGTTGGATTGTATTTTTGGGTTTTTAGCAGCCTAGCTTGCAGTTTATGTTGTGGGCATGTATTATATTTAATTTTTTAAAAAGTTCTTTAATCAGACTTAAATGTATTACCTTTGAATTTGATCCTGTCTTACAGGAAGAAAATGCAAATATAAGCATAATTTATCATTTTAGTAATTTATCTGCTTACAGAGATGTTCTCATGTCTTACCATTCTCACTGTATTTTTGGATCCCTCTGACACTTGTATATTCTTTTCCAAAGAGTGTACTTTACTGGAACTGAACAAAATGATTCAATGCATGCTTGCAATCTATAACATAAAGTAAAGATTTAATATTTTAATGAATTTTCAAATTCATTCCATCTTCTTAGCTGAATCTCTACACGAAGTAGAGTTTGTCAGTGAACTATCCACTATAAATTTCACTCTTTTCACATCAGAGTGGTTTAATGAAGAATTCAGAAGTACGAGTAATTCAAGTAATTTTCTAAGCATTATACTTTGTATACAAAATATGTTTAATATTGTATGTTGATTTGAGTGAAGTATTTCTAATGACCTCAGGCCTTTTTAAATCTTGATTGACTACTTGAAATTTTTTCTCTAATTTGCAAATTTTGTTGCCCCGATTAATCTCTCCTTGAGAGAGATTACAGAATTTCTAGGTTTTCAAACGGGTTGTTTCGTGGATTGGTCGGGGACATTTTTCCATGGGAAAGGTCATCAAAGTGCTAGCATGTTGCATTTAATATTCTGAGCAGACTCTTCACATATTCTGGTATAAATTCAACTGCAGTGTAAGCAAAACACTGGATTGCTGAAAAATGGAAAAAATGTTTCTGTAGCTGTACTCCTCATTTTATGTAAGAAGACCGTGGAAGGGGCTTTGGTCTGAAAATGTCATGAAAATCTCTTTTGGAAATACTGTACACTTATGTACTTAGATGTGCCTTGTCTTGAAGTGAAATCTTGATGTGGATGTGGACAGTTTATGATCAAGCCTAGTGAGTTTTATTTCATTAAAACTCAAAATAGGTGCTATGATACCTTTTCATTTCAGTGAAATGTATGTAAATGTTTTTTTCCGTGAGGCTCCCGAGTCTGTGTTTAATGTCCAGAAGACTTCTAAGATGGTACACAGTTACATATTTTCTCAAGTACAAGTCATTTTAAGTGATGTCAGGGAAAATGGAACAGTGCTTCTCTGCCTGTGACCAGGACCTGGATAACACGATCCAGGTAGTTCTTTTCCATTCTGCCTCTCTTCATCCTTGGCTTCACTATGCTATAGCTGTAGGATCTGGGTTATAATTTAGAGGAATACAAGCTGTCAAATGGTTGATCGTGTCTATGTCAGCCAGCTGTGTGGTCTTGCACAATACTTGCTTTTAGTGGCTAAACCTTCCTTTCCGTGGCAAAAAATAAATAAAATAAATGTCCATGTTATACAGTAATTACTCTTTGGAAAAATACATGCCACAAGCTACCAAATTCTCATTAGTTTATTTTTTATATCGTTTTAACATTAGGTAGGTTCCTTTTGTTTACAGTACGAGGGAGTATTTCTTCTGGGAACTGTCCCAGCTTGCACTGGAGGGGGGAGTCTCTTCTGGGGGAGTGTTTCTCATCTATAGTCTTCAAACCGTTGCATAGTTTGCTATGAATGTCAAAGGTAGTGACCAGCTTTATCTCATGTACACTAGAAACCAATTAAGTCTATCATATCATTTCAGCATGCAGGCCAGTTAATAAGTTTGGGTCACCGCTGACGTGAATTGGATTTGAATTGGTGTTCTGGAGGTGAAAGACTGGATATTAAATTATTAATGCTTTGCAGTCTCAAGTTTCCTCATTGAAAGTGTCCTTCCCTCCCTTCTGCTTCCTGCAGGGGTTTGTATAAAATACACAGGCCAGGTCAGGTCTGTTCTCAACTGGCAACCTGGGATTTAGGTTCCCCTTTGCTGTTTCCCCCTCCCTACCCCCAAATGTATACCAAGTCGACATATTTTTCATTATTCTCAGTAGCTCTCCAGCCACTGTCTGCTTTTACACTACTGGTATCTTTTCTATTCCCCACGGGAGCCTGTGGCTTTATAGCTGAGGAACCAAAGACCAAGAGTATTCCTGTATATTGGGAGATTTAATTTTGTCTCGCTCTATTTCTCTGTGGAATAGTGTCTCTAGAGGAGCAAAACGTGATATGCCACAATAGGATTTTTTTTTCATTATTTCTTTAAGTAGTAACACTACAGGTACTCTGTTTTGTAACACGTCAGTGTAGTTGCATCTTTAAAAATAATCTCTTATACCCGAGAAGGGAAACATCACACAAAGACAAAGTCTGCCTTCATATCAGAGACAGGGAGAAAACATCTTTCAACTTAAATTTGTATAAGGCCTGACAAACATAGTTTGCGGTGATTTTACTTTCCAGGAAAAGCCTTTTCAAATAAATAAGAACTTGCTCCAGATTCAGATGACAGTGCCTCTGTAAAAGTCAGATCTGATTTTTTGCCCTTTTCTTGACAATGCTTATAGTAAGTGACCTGAATGTGGTCTGTTCTTTGAAGTGAGCAGCTTTGAAACGCGTTCAGGAGGCTCCTTCTTTTCACCCTTTGAAAATTAAACTAGCAGGATTGTAATGTTCCCATCCCCATAAATGGGAGTGGTACACGTGCCTGCTTGTGTGTGCTTTTCAAACAGTACCCCTGCTGGCATGCTTAAATATATTTAGTAGTTTATCATGTAACATATGCCAAGTTTGTTTTCCGTGATTTCTGTTAATGCCTTTTCAGTAACTGAAGTATCTGAATAAATAGATGTTTATTATGATTAAAGGAGTAACCATGTATTCTAAATTTATTGAGTGCCGACTGGAACTTTTTGGTTGGAAGTTGGTTGGGAAAAATTACTGTCAAACTCATTTACCACAATTGCAGCAGAAGTGCAGTTCCTTCTGGGAACATAGACATTTGTATAATCTGACTCTGTGGCACTGAGCTATGCTGTATGTAGTGTATTTATGATTGAACAGAAAGTTTCAAACAGCAGCCTGTGAAATTGGATTTCAGATGTAATGTACCATAAATAAGTGCTATAAAGAATGCCTTTAATGCTATAAATCAGTTTTTATTGGTTTCAGCTATCTCATTCTGGTTATTGTATTACCCACAAAATCAATGGGAATCAAAGAGCTGGAATATATTTTATTTTAATGTCCCATCTCCCATGGAAATGGCATATGAGCCCTTAGATCACCTTTTGGGTAGGTTGGGCAAGGCTGATAAATTACAGGCTATGGGAGTATATTCACAAAAAGGTCTGTGTAAATAGCAGCTGTGTAAGACTTGAAAGGCTTTGGTACAGCACTTCTTCCCTGTAAGGAGATACTTGCCTGTCTTTCTGAATGTCCTTTGCTTTTGTTGTTTCAGTAAATTTACCAATGTGGTTTGATTCCTGTAGCTCAGACTTTAAAAAAATGGCATCACAAAGTTACACGAACCAGACGTCACTGCCATTGCATCCAGAATCGGGAACGCTTTGAGGGTAGGAGATTTGGTTCCTTTGTGCCTTTAAGCACTGCCTCTAGCAGAGGCTTTCTTGATCGTGGGAAAAGAGCAAGAACACTGCTAGCAGCAGTTGTGAAGAGTAAAATATGGCATGGGCTCTGTTTAACAACATATTATTCTAGTGGAAGGTAGGAAGGTCATGCATCATGATTCTATGAATAGACTTTTAAAACCAGAAACAAATCATACTATCCTGGGAGAGTGAAGAAATAGGAAGAAAAACTGTTTTCTAACTAAATAATACCAGATCCATTTAAAATGTTAGCTATGCTTCCTCTGAGTTTCTCCTTTGCTCTTACTAGTATCTCACGGTAGGATACAGTTAGGAGAAATATGTACCTCTGGAACTCAGTTATTTAGGGCTGGAAATCTGTAGCAGAAGGCAGAATACTTGTCTTTGCATATGTTAGAAACCTTCACTGTGTTAAAAGATGGAAGTACAAATACATTGCAGTTGGATAAGAGTACACTCATAAATGTCTCCTGGAATATTGTGCTGCTTCGTGAGGTTATATATGCCCATCAGTAAAGACGACTGAAGAAGTAAGCTTTTTGATCGGTATTAAATATGGGTTATTTACACTGTTCCACACATCAGCTTTGCATTTTCTCTTGTCAACCAAAGCTAGTGTAATTTTTATGCCAGAATTAAGAGGGGAGAGTAGACAAAAAGGAATGATCACTGGGGCTTTGAGTAGTGTGTAATGGGTTATCCTTGGTAGAAGTCTGAATACTGGGATGACAGCATGGTACAGGAACCAGGAGAGCCGATTTACTCATCTTTGATCCCATGAATAGTGTTAAACTGCCTTTTGAGTCCAACTCGCTCATGTTGACTTACACCCGCACTACCTCACGTTGGATTTTAAGCTTTTATTACAAGGATTGAATGACACGTTTTATTATTTGCAATAGTATAAGCAGTTATTCTCACTGGAGCGCAAAGATGTGTGGCTTCACGAGAGGGGAGTGTTAATCATTTACATGCAGACGTATGTGGTTATCTGTGGGAGTGGGTTAAAGAGACAGGTGTCAGACCTGGCTGCTTAATAGGAATGTAAGACATAAATGATACCAAGGAGGCAGAATAAAATGCCTGACTGCCTCAGAGATGGTTATAAACTTCCCTATCCCTACAGTAATTTTACAGGTGGTGATTATAGGAGACAAAATGATTTCACACAAAATACAAGATAATTAAAAGGTTTGATTTGATCTACAGACCTGTGGTCAATTTGCAAGCCAGCTGCTGACCAGCACAGCACCATGCCATCGTGAGCATAGCTTAGAGTTATGCCCTTGGTTTGAGTAATGCTGTGTCAGGCATAAATTTAGATGGTCTTGTTGCCGCTACTGGTTTGGGTCTGACCTAGTGCCTGGGCTGATGACTAAGTCCAAAAGAGACAATACTCTGTTTCTTTGATGGAAGAAAGATACAGGAAATGTCCCCGGGGTCTTTGGGTGCTGCTGACACGCAAAGCAGCAAGTGTAGCATGTTGTGTCGCGGTGGGGAGGGAGAGGGGTGAGGAATGCTCTCAGGATAAGAGCTTGCTTAGAGGTCAGATGGGAAAGTGAAGGACTTCACAAGTACTTAGGGTTAGGTGGGCAACCAGCTTCCTGCCTACTGAAGAGAAGCATAGGATGGTAGATTATTTGCTTTCTTCTCCTGAAGGAGAGAATTTAGATGTTAGCATCTGAGACACAGATAGGGCCTTGTCCTTACTCCCTTCAGGTACAATTTCCTCAGTCAGCGAATAAAGCAGTGCTTCTTCAGGCTTGTTGTGAGTACATGGTCCTACACATCAACTATATGGTGTTACAGAAACACTATCCAAAAAAAGTCAGTGACAGAAAGATGAAGATACCTGAAGTGTAGAACTGAAAACATACCCCTTTGCAGTCATGTGCTTCACCAAAAGATAGGACAACGCAATATGGTTTTGACATATCTAGAAACTGTATAATATATGGAATACACATGCACATGTGGAATCTGGTATTAGGTTTGCACATGTTTATTCTGTCTTTGGTGCAGTAAAGTGCAGTTTGGAGCTGTGCAGTGGCCCATCTTCCCGAGTGGGGTAAACCCCTGTGCACTTGCTCATAGTCCTGGCTGGGTGCTGTACTGGGAGGTGGGAGCTGCAGATTAGGCAGGGGACCCAAGTGTCTCAAATCCCAGGAGTGTGGTCCCAGTGGTTTGCTGTCTATCAAAAGGTAAACCGATAAGCTGGAGAATTTGCTGGGTTAGGCCCTTGAGTGGGTTTGAGCACAGTAGCAGCTGTTTGTGACTCCTCTGGTCTCTAGGCTGAGAACTGAGTCAGGATACCGCCGTAACTGGAAATGGGCAGTAAGAGAGCTCTGGGCACATCATCCCCCATGCGCGCTTTTTATGGTCGGCTCTGCTGGGTGCTGCAGTCTTATTTGGGCATTTCATTTGCCCAAATGTCCATGGATTTGGAACAAAGACCCATCCTTTCCTTTTGCTTCTCGTGGCTATGAAACCAAGAAGAGAGTGATAGAAATGACACAAAATGGCTATCTGAGGCTGTCCTCAGGGAAGACTGTTCTAGTTTCACCATAGTCTTTACTGGTTTATTACCCTTCCACCTGAAAGCTGACATGCATCCTGATACTGGTGGTCATTATGAAATCATGGATTTGCCAGTTTAAGAGGACGCATGGACAAAACCAAACTAAGGAAAACTGCAGGTGACCTTAGCAGGCCTCATCTCAGGTTAACTACCAGGGATGCAGCACCGTGCTGTTCCAGCTGTGCTTTCAGAGCTGGGCTGATGGCTTTTCTGGGCATTTCTGTCGGGAACTCCGGTGGATGGGGTTAGGCAGGGTGCTGTAGCATGTAATAGTATGATGTTTCCCAACGTTTGCTAGTTGGTGCTTTGTCACAAGCTAGGACTGAAAACTACAGTGGCAAGGAGATCAACAGGACTAACTGGCAGATCTCATGATTTTTCAGAAATACCACATGGAAGTTCTCTAATTCATGAAGTCTCAGTGCGTCAGTCCATGTCTCGAGATACAATGACAGCCAGATGGCAGAAAGTTTTGGGTGCAAGGCTGTAGCACGAGCTCATTCTTCCTAGAAGGACTCCTGTCTGGATGGTGCCTGCTGGGAAGAACCCAGTTTGCGGCGCCAAGCAATTGCACAGCCTCTTCCCTGCTCCAGGGTCCCATGCATTAGTACGGCTGGCCAGCTGTGTCAGGCACGTGGGATTGTGAAGCAAAAAGAAATAAAAGGACACAACAGTGGGTGGTTAATGCATGAGGAACGCATGCTATTATTTAGGAATACAAGTGGGGTGGTGGTGAGGTCTCTGAATCAAGTCGGTGTGTGTGACTTCTACACATGTGCTGCAGAGGGACACACAGATGAACTGATGAGCTGTCGGAGTGGTCATTGCTGAGTGTGACACAGCACTCAATGCATATTGATTTGAAAGTGTGGCAGGAAAAAAAAAGATTGCAGGTTTTGTAGCATGTAATTTTTCAAGGTGTTAGCAACAATGTTAAATAGCTGAAGTTAAAATTGCCATGCTAAGAAAGAGCTTAACTTGAAGCCTGCAGGACCAATATTCTACCATTAGCTCCCACATCCTCTGTTTCTTGCCTGAAATTGCCATTGCCAGCTGCAGAAATAGAACATTTTCCATATAGA
This sequence comes from Theristicus caerulescens, assembly GCA_020745775.1. Taxonomy (NCBI): domain Eukaryota; kingdom Metazoa; phylum Chordata; class Aves; order Pelecaniformes; family Threskiornithidae; genus Theristicus; species Theristicus caerulescens. The sequence goes on along the minus strand of CM036559.1, from coordinate 75,187,827 downwards.
GTACATACTGTTTCAGCCAGCTCTACCAATTAAAAAAAAGCAGTTTCTGCTCTTTCACTCCTCTATGCTATGCTGGCATGAACCCTGTAGAGGCCACACAGTCATTTGGTTAGGGACCTGAGCTGGCTGAAAAGTAGCCCAGCTTGATACCACAGCCCCTCAATAAAACCCCAAAGTTTTTCAACAGGTTCAAATCCTGAACCAGCTCACGCAGGCATGGGAATGCCTGATCGAGCATGGTCCTTCAGTTTAATCCTTTAGTTTATACCTTGCTTGTCTTGACTTTTTGATTACCTCTCATCCATAAGCTCACTGTTCTGTTCTCTACTTTATCCAGTTGGGTTTTTTCCCTCTCCTATAAAGTTATTGGGGGGGGACGGACACGGGGAGAAGAGATCTCTTCTTTTGCAAGTCACAGAAGTGGCTCTTCTGTTGTTGTCTGAGCCGCTCTGCCTGTTCTTTCTGCCTCTTCTTTCTCCATCTGTTTTAGATGGGTACGTTTAACGAGTGGCGCTCTGCAGAGTTATTTGAGTAGGTCTATTCCCTGGTTCTGCAGGGTGGCACAGATCAGAGGCTTTGCTTCTGAGCAGGACACCCAATTGTAGTTGACAGTTTTTCCTTTTCTCCTGTGAAGTCAATGGTGTGCTCAACAGTGCAGGGTAACCTTCCCCCCCACCCTGTCATACCTTTATCACCACTGACAGTGCACAAGAAAAGATGAAAAAAGGAGCTTCTCTGAATCCTCAGTCAGATAAGCAGAATCCCCAAAATAGAAACACTGGTGTCAAACCAACAGATTCAGCACTTTCTCCTTTCTATTCTATTCTTTCTATTCTATTTTCTGCTTTCTATTCTACTTTTGTCTGAAAAATAGAAATATTCTAAATACTCCCATCAGAAATCAAACATGATTTGCATATTGACAGTCTTTATCAAATTAATTATTTGCCAGTTGAGAAAAGATGGGCATTAGCAAACTGGGAAAAATTGGGTTCTTGAAGTGACTGTGGATGCTAAGTAGGGATTACGGCAAATGAACAGATTTCCAGGTGTCAAACCAAGCAGCCGGTGTAAATGTTGAGTACTGTGACTGAGAAGCACTGAACTGATGCTGCAGCAGGTTTCCCATTGCTGGATGTGTGTCACTGGAGTGTGCCCTTTCTTCTGTGTGTGTGTGTCTCTGGCTTTGATGAATGCCAGGGCAGGGAAACATGAGCTTTTACCTTTTGTAATGCTTGGGTGAATACTAGTAAATTTGCCTATTGATGCTGATACAGTTTTTCTTCAAAGAAGTCAACTGAGAGGAAAGTGTAGTCCAAATGAGGTCAGCAGCTACTCCATGTGTGTGATAAAATAAAATAAAGAGAAAAAAGAATAGGCCAAAGGGCTCAATTGATGGCAACACTCACAATCTCGTTCAATATAAACAAATAACAAGCCCAGGCTAGAATTCTGCATAGAAAGTGGGACTTTTCAGGCATGTCTTAATGAGCTCAGCTTCACATGCGAAACAAAAAACTCACACAACCTCTGTTCTTCATCTGCCTTAACTTGCTAAATTGCTTTGACACGGAGAAGGAACGTGCATTCAGCATGTCTTCTTAGACTTAAATTATCCCATCACACTTTTTGCAGGAGCACCGTGCCTTCTTATTTTTCTCAACAATGTGGTAGATTGGTAATCATGGAGTAGGATCTGAAACTGTTATGCCACCTTTAAAATGAAAGGATTTAAAAAAGTAGTTAATACTGAGATTTTAATTGTCTCTTATTTATAAAACACATAGACTTTGGGTTTCCAAGCTTCACACCGCAGTCGTGAGGCATATATTCAGCTTATCTACTTCCACACGCTGCCGAAGTACCTGCGTTAGTGATGCAATTGCTTATACTTTCCTTCCAGGCAACAGAGGAAGAGAGGCCCCTTCAGAATTAGGTAACTGAGATTTGAAAGATGCTTTGGAGATAGTTACAGTGCTAAATTAGTCACCTTAACTTAATGATTAAGCTTTAGTGAGCTAAATCGGTGCTTAGCTCTTTGTTTCATGTGAAAAGAAAAATGATTTTAACTCTGAAAGGAGTTTTTAAAAGAATTACTGAAGTTGCAGGAAAATCCTCAAAGGAGGTGGCTACACTAGGCAGGGTTTGCTAACACTTTTAACAAAATGTTCTCAGTCTCTGATAAATCCTCTGAGTTTATAGGGAGGATTGAGAGATACTATAATCTTCTGTTTAAAAACAAATTTGTTTTATAACCCAGGAGCAGTAGGCTGCAACAGCTATTTGTAATAACGTGCATGACAGTAGCCATTGGGTAGAGGCTTATACAATCATCTATGCTGTATGTTACTAATAAAGTTTAAAACATCCAGAGAGCTTCAAGTTTAGGATTATGGAAGGATTCAACAGGTACATAAAATGTATTTGCTTAGTGGCTTTGGGAAGCCTGATGACGAGGGAGTTTCTTGTTTAGGGGGGTGATGGTGGAAGGACTGCATGTATAAATCAGTAGTCATGAGTTACCAGTGGCCTCATTAGTGCAAGGGTGTTGTGTTTTGCAGAAGACCACAGAAGATACATGTTCATGAAGAATGTGAAAGAGGATGGGGATGCTGTTTAAAGAATTTGATTGCACTTTCCTTCCCTGCATAAGGATCAGCTAGGGAGAAGGTGCTCCAGAGAGAAATGGCACGGTGAGTCATTAGGCAGAATGAGAATGTGGCTCATGCTGTGGTCAGGTAGTAGGTTTGGTAGGTGAAGATGAATAAAATGAGATCAATGGGCACGGGGCAGTGTACTTGCTGAGAGTCAAGTAGTGACTTGGACACTGGGAGTGCGAGTCAAAAAAACTCTTGAACAAGCCCTTCTTATCTGTATTCTGGGGGGACTGTAGGATGCACTCTGGTATGATGATGATGATGGATGGGACTGATCCTGCCAAAGGTGGATATATGGGATATAAAGTGTAAGTGGATGGTCTGAGGTCATCATCCAGGCATCTTCTTGTGGTCACTACCAAGCGAGAAAGAGAGAAACCCTTTTCAGAGGGCATTTCTTGTCCATCCTCACATGGATGTTGGAGGTGATTGTCGTAAATGGCCTTGTGGCATGTCTCTGTCCATTTCCACAGAGTGACTTAAAGTAGGTACCAAATGTACAGATGTTGGATGAAAAGTATTCTGCCTAAAACATGAAGTAAAATAAGTGAATTTATATACAGTTACTCAGGCTGGGACTGTGCTTGTGTGATTTAAACACTATAATCTCAACAAAACTGAGTATTTTGAAATATTTTAAGGAAAACAGGTGTGACCACATTCCACATTTTAAAAAAATTGGGAGCAAGGGAAAAAAATGGAAACTTCAAGATAAAGGAGAAGGTGAAAGCCTTATATATTCACTTGAATTAGAGATTTTATCTATTGTCCTTCAAATCAGATAGAGGGAAGAGAAGCAGATATCTGTATGTAATAGAGGAACTTTCTAAAATTGTACAGTTGCCTATGGTTCCTATAGAAAATAGAAAAAAAACTATTGTAATGACAGCTGTAATGATGTATCTGCAGAAATCTAATGCAGCAGTCTTCTGATTTAAGAAGTAACCCGATTTGCCCAGCAGGGGTCTGAAATAAAAAGGAATCCTTCAGGTTTGTATAATCCTAGGTAACTGAAGATAGCTGATGTTCAGTGCTTTATCTTCCCTCTCTTACTAGGACAATAGAGACTGACCTTAAACCCGTAGTATTTTTGCTTGGGAGCACCAAATTGCTACTGCATGTGTAGGCCTGCTGAGAAATGGTAATACAAATCTTGAGGGAACCTTTCACTTCTCACAGATCGAGGATTCATTTTTAATGCCCAGTTCAAGCATTCCTTCTGCCCATGTTCCCACACTTAATAGCAGGCACCAGATCTCTACTTTTTAATGGAAAATTTTATTATTAGAATGCCTAAACTGATTATTTTAATCAGACAAGTGTTGTATCTTCAGAAAATGAACTTTCTTTGGCTTTTTTTACTGTGCATGGGGGAAAACCCAGGTGCTGTGACTTCAGGTAGTTAGCTCAGGAACTGACTTCAGGTAGTTAGCTCAGCATTTTTACATTCTTCAAGTACTGGCAGTCCTCCTGATAAGCCCACAAATGTATGTTTTATAACTTTTATATTTTTATCATTTTTTTTTCCCCAGAAGCTGATGGAGTAAACATACTGCCTTTGCTGTTCTTGCATGGGTTCTTTTCTTGGGTTTGGTTTGGGGTTTTTTTTTTTTTGCTTTTCTTTTTTTCCTCCAGATCAACCACACATCTTAAATTCTTTGCCAATTACTCTCTGGCCAGGAGGATCCAGGAAGGCTGTAAACCTCCCAAAAAACTGAATGAGTACAATTTTCCTTTAATAAAGAGCTCCTTCTGCTGGTGGGAAAAAACACACATACAGTAAACCCAGCAAAGAATGTACAGTCTAGGTTGTGCGGTAGGTACAGGCTGATTTCTGAGCTATTCTGGTTAGGAAATGCATTGTATTTAACTTCTCTATTAGAAGGATGTGCATGTGTGCTAATGCTGTGGTCCTGTAGCTCTTCACTGATACTGTCCCTCTGTCACATACAAGTAATATAACAGAAATTATGTTTCTTGATACCTGTAAGTCTTTGATGGATGTAATGGATAGTAACATGCAGCTTTGTATGATGTGTTAAAGACGTAAATATTGTAATTTTGTTGTCAATAAAACGCATTTTATGTATATCATGAAATAATGCAGTGAAAAGAAACTTGCTGAAAGAAGCGTGTTTCTCATGCGCTAAAACAGAAGATTCATTCTGGAGTACCAGCCTTGGGTAGCAAGCAGTGAGGGGTTCTGCTTCTCGAGACGTTTTCCTTCCAATACTGAAGTTGTTGGTACTGCTGTACTAACATGGTTTCATAGTCTCAAGCAGTATTCAGCAAATTTTGATAATGGGACAGGCAGTAAAGACAAAAACCACAACAAAACTGATTTTCTTCTCTGATGACTGAAAATTTTTAACTTTAGCCAAGTTTATTTTTACTTAACTAAGCTCTTTCCATTGTTGTTTGTACTCTCTGAGGTGCCAACTTAATAATAGGACACTGCTGTGTCCTGAGACTAATGTTACTGTGATGGGGGATTTTAGTAAAATGCGGGGAAAATCCAAGTGGGCTATACCCTTTTCTTAGCCCCCAGGATGGAAGAACCTAGAGAGTAATCACTTTGGGCATACAGTCTTTCAAATAAATTAAGTTAGGACTGTGAATAAACCATGTGCATCATCTCCAGGGTTGCCATACAGTCGATGAAAAGAAGTCTTTTTGTCTAACTCCTGTATACATCCTTGTAGGAAGTCCTCAAAGAGTAGAGAGATTCACCTCTGATGTTTCAGCTCTGTGGTACCAAAGTACTCTTTGACTGAATACAAAATCATTTTTCTTTGTTTTCTTGGAAGTTCTTCAGACCCTCTATTTTCACGCAGGGTAGCAGTATGAAGGAGCAGTTTCTTCCTGTGCTCTTCACAGCTGATTCTGATGTGGGCCAGAAAAGCGCTCCCGTTTTCTTGGAACACTGCTGCTGTGTTCAGTTTAGCATCTTGGTCAGATGTTTACTTTGGATGGTTGCTTCTTCAATTCCTATTTCTTTAGCACTCCTGGATCCTCCTTCTTGCTAGCTCATGAGAGAGCATGGGCACTTCTTCTGGGGAAGAGAGGAACGAAGGGGTGGTGCTTATGGGAGTAGTTGTGGTCCTGCGAGAGCACAGTTTTCTTCAGTCACACCTACTTCCCTCCTCTTGGGAAGGAAGGACTTGGTACGGTTTAGCTGAAGAGCCCAAGGCAATCTGGCCAACACAGCTTTTTATATCCACTTGGAATTGTCAGTTCTGTGGAGGACTGTTTGTCGTGTTCTGCTGCAAGGCAGTGCTCAGGGGTTTTTATGAAGTGGTATTATACAAAAATAAGACTATCAGACATACTTGCTTAGTCACTTTTGGATGTATCAACTCCAAAAATCAGTTAGCAATTCCTGCCCACTGGTATATAAGATGTTCTTTGAGATAATTTTTATACAGGTTGAGCTTGTAGTACTCCTACGTAACTTAAAAATACTTAGTTCTTGCAAAAGTACTTTGAAACCAAATACAGTGAGTAGGCCTGATTTGCTTCTTAAAACTTCCAAGACACAGGCATTTAATTTCTCAGTAGACTAATGCACAGGGCATGTTAAGAATTCCTGACATTTCTCAATATGAAAACTGTTTTCTTTTACACAGAACTGCTAAGTGAAACTTTTTATAGCAAAAATACTCTCGCAATTGATTTTTTAATTTTTTTTTTTTTTTTTTTTTAATAAAGCAAGCTCTACTCCAGGGCAACTATGGGCACAATGCAATTGCTCAGATGCTGGCATCTAGTGTCATTGAGTCGCTGTAGTATACTCTGGCCTCCAGCTGCCGCTCCAGAAGGACATGGGTCTCCCTTCTGCGTTGTATCTGCTGCTCCGTGACAATGTCTTGGAGAAGCTGGGCTTGGGCTGTGACCAAGGGTGCCCGACCGAGGTTCAGCTCAGAGCAGGAGGAGCTCACTGAGCTTTCTTCTGGTGGCTGCTTCCAGCTACTCTTGAACATTGGGAGCTGTAGCTATGCTGTACTGTGTCTTCTGCAATAATGTGATCTAGATAGTCAAAATAGGCACCTACATTTAATAGGTATATTTGACCTTGATTTCTCTGTGCTTTGTTTTCTCATCTGTAAGTTTGGATAATACCAGCTGTTCATCTTTCAGGGATATTGCGAGGATAAATTATTAGTGAAGCACTTAAGTACTTAAGGGATGAGTAATGTTGTAAAGTCTACAAGGAAATTAAACATTCTGTCTTTCTAGCAGGATCTGAATATTGTTTACTAAATGAGGTACAGGGTCATACACAAAGTGCTGAATAGAGAGCTGTGCATCCAAATGAGGCAGAGCTCCTATCTTAGAAAAAAAAGAGGTGCGAATCAAGACTTCTGTGCTGAGTCTGTAAGTGTACATAAGCACATGAAAAAGACCAAAGGTAGGACAGTCTACTACAATTCTGATATTTGCAACTTTTTGGCTGCTGACTTCCAGTTTAATACCATTTTTTACGAGGTGCTATATTTTGCGATATTGTCTGTTTTATTACATAGGCACACATACACACATCCTCTTGTAACCAGCTTTGTTAATGCTGGAGTCTGTAACAAGAACATACGATGCAGCCGAGTCAGGGATTCAGGTAAATGTTAAGAAAAAAAAAGCTAGGATGTTGACTTAGGGGGATATTTTTGGGTTTGTTGGTTTTGGTTTTTTTTCTAGTATCTGCCTTTTAACATGGCATAAAAATTTTCTAAAACGTTCACCACTCAATTAAACTTTTCTATTAAATGCTGGATGCAGAAGCCATATATTTAACAAGTTTTCCACTCTGTTGCTTTACTGTATAAATAATATGTCTTCTGGAAATTTCTAATACACGTCAGGTATTCATGATGAAAAAGCACATTTGTACTGCCGGTTCAGAGATAATTACTTGCCATTAGGTTCATAAGAACATAAATTTTCTTCATTTCTATCATCTAACTTGTCAACTTCTTGTATTTCGTCTACACTCTGCCCCTCACTGACAAGCAGCAAATAATTTAGTCTTCCACCAAAATGATAATGACTGGCAAATGAAAATTTCATTGAAAGAGACAGCACAGCATCAGTTGCACTGAAAGAGCTTTTTTATTTTTAATTTCTTCCAATGATGATTCAAGTGCTGTCACTGAAATGAATTTTTTTAAGTGACTTCTGTTAAGCTGCTCTTATTTAGATGCTTCCTTGTTATTTAAGAGGTAAGCAATATGTGCTGGTTATTTTATTCAAAGTGCATTTTTACACACAGTCTTGTAGTCACTTGTGTTATCAGTTGTTTTAGAAAATAGTAGACTTTAAAACCATCATAACAAAGTTTCTTCTCTAACTTCATGTCACTTATGTGACACAAAAATGCATACAAATCAGATGGGGGATGCAAATGTCTAGCATCTCATTAGGCAAGGGTCATCTGTTTCCACGTCAGTTTGGTTTTGAGATGCTGTCCAGCAGTAACACTGATGGTTTCAGCGTGGTGGTGTCTGTAACTTAATCAGGGACTCCCATGAAACTGTATTGCCTCATTCATAGCAAGATCTGTGGCATGCTGATACACAGATGAGTAGAAAAGATCTTGAGATGTTGGGGAAAGCTGCTAATTCAGTTATTACTTGGGAAGGACTTTTCTGTTACCTGATATCTGCCCACCTTTGTCCATCCAAAGAAATTGCCTATTTCTTCCTAGAGTTAACGGAAAGGACTTTTTCTCCTATCAGCTTTTGTGTTCTTTATGTGGAGCTCTTTCTTACCTCAGTGATTGACTGTGTAAAAAACCTTAGAGAATCATAACTAAGCTGGGAGAAAATACACATTGACAGAATTTATATTCCTAATAATGATTTGGTATAGTTACAGTATTAGAAAAAAATATACTTCAAATATTGAAAAGACTAATACAGAACAATGCTTAATGTATGTAATTTGAAATCAGAAAAGGTAAAGTAGTTCTTGGCCATGTCTGTCATGTTTGTGTATTAGTCTGCCACTGGAGACAATCAGATGCAATTCAAGGGGAAAAAGAACTAGCACTAGAGAAGCAATTTTCCAGTGAATTAGTCTCTGGCAAAGGTTGCTTAACAGGAGAGCCTTGCCTTTCCATCGAAGAAAAAAAAAAATCACCTTTTCTGCCATTTGGTGGTAAAATTGTAGAGGAATATGATCCAGTTAGTCCCACAATGCCTTCCAGCATATGAGTGCTGACAAGATTTAGAAAACAAAGAAGTTCTTCTCAATGTGTATGTTAGATATTGGTATTGTAGACTTGCCTTTTTGCTAGCAGGAAAATATACACATCTTCAAGTTGCGATGAAATGGTTTGTGAAATGTTCATGCTATGCATCAAGTACTCGAGAATACCTTAGTAAACATACAGTTGGAGGCTATTAATGTATATTATTGACTTCAATTAGAGTTTACTGTGTATCTAGTAAATGGGAAAGTGTGGAGTTGCATGCGTAATGCAAAATTAATGTAAATGCTTGGAGGAACAAAATGACATCTGATTCCCTAAAATATTTTACTTTGCAGGTCAATGTAGCTGCAGAGATTTTGTTAATATGGTGTTAACACAAATATAAACTCACAAAGGTGGACATCCTGTGTCCTGGGGATAGATACCACTGTACTCTCCTGCCTCTTCCACATTTCAAATTACCCCACTGCTTGTGTAGATATTCTTGATAGTATTTTCGATATTTTGTTCTACAGCAATTCTAGGTGGCAAGTTAAGATAGAAGCTATAATATGAGCCTGACCCTATTTCTTTCCTTATGTTTGTTTTCTGTGAATTGTTTTGGAAATCTTAAGGTCTCAGAGAAATCTGGATCACTGAATGCTGGGCTCTGAGAAACAGCAAGCTGGGTTAGGTTGTTTGTGGAGAATGCACACAAATGTAGCCAAAATATAATCTAATGCATTTGCTTACGGTTCTGTTGTTAACAGTCAGCTTTCATAGTAGGATGATGCATTCCCTTCAGTCATTTTCATTTTCATTTTTCTGGGTGTAAAATTGGCAGTCTTCCTTGGAAGAAAACTTGTAGCAGGAAGGATTTCAAAGGAAGGAAAATACTCAGTTTTTTAAAAAAAATAAAAGTGTGAACTAACAGCTCAATTTCTGTACTTCTAGTTTACCAGAGTCCTAGTTTCTTCTGGTGCCTGAGCACCTGGCAAGTCCTGGTACCAGCTGTGGGTGCAGAGCTGTTAGGATCCTCACTGGAAAGCCATCCTCCTGTATCCTCACTCTCTTGCAAGGAGCTGAAAGACCCCAGGATCTTGAATACCAAGGCAAAGTTGTACTGCCAGGAGGTCCAGGGTTTTCAGCATCTCATCAGCGGAGTTGGCAGGAAACCATTTGAGTTTCTACCTTCCTCTTTCTGCTCAGCCATTTGTTTGAGGCACTTCCATTTCAGTGAATCTGGTTTTCCAAGAAAAAAAAACTAGCAATGTTTACAACAAAAGAGATTTCTGGCAAGTTCTCTTGTCAGTTTTGACCAGCAAACCAATGTGAGAGGGTTTTTTTTGGTTTGGTTTGTTTTTTTTTTTTTTTAGCTAATCCCAAGGTACCTATGTTACTTTCCTACTCATTCTTCTTGAGATCACACTGAAGCGGCAGCTTAGATGAGAATTTCCTACTTAGTTTATTAAGCAGAGCTAGCCAGAGACACTGCCCTTTCCTCTACTCCCAGTTAAGAGGAGGGACAGCTTACCGTCAGATACAGAAGTATTATGTTGTTACTAGGAGCACCTATGCATTAAACACAGCACTTCTATAGATTCGTTTAGTTCAAGGAATCTTTCAAAAGCCACTTACTTTAAGCAGGCAATTGGTTTGTAAATTATTGGAGAGCTGTTTACCCATATTCCTGTAAGGACTTGGAATAATGTGCTGGCAATAACTGCTGTGCTTCACAAGGTGTCTTCCAGTCCAGTGGAAACATCTAACACCCAATGGGTTCAGTGTATAAGTAGAGGAGAGGCAGAAAGGGTCTGAGAAATGAGAGAGAAGAGATACCACAAAGAACATAAAGTCATCCAAGCCCTCACAACTTAATATTCAGACATTGCTCTTCTCAGCTGTGAGTCTTGGCTCCGGAGGGCCGAGTCCAGGGTTTCAGCAATGGTGTCGCTTTCCTTCTCTGCACTGAGGCAACAAGCATATGTCAAGCCATTTGTACCATCTGCCACATGAGTCTCAGTGAAGACAAGGGGAGCACAAGGGGGACAGATACTTGAACACATTAGTGGTAAATTATTTAAATGAGAAACACCAGGTTTGGTGTTGAAAAGCTGCGTAATCTTGGCAGCCTGGCTTTTCAGCAGGTAGGGAGGAAAGCGAAGCACAACTGACCACTCTTGCCAAAACATCGGGATATTGGGTAGGTTGAGTGTCCTCAGTCTGTTCACATACCTGCACTCCTGAAAATGAAATAGTGAAATAAAAGAGTGATTCAAATGCATTTTGTGAGATGGCTAATGTACAGCGTGTTTTACTCTATGAGAAAAGGAGTCATAATACAAATTTCCAAAAAGAGGCTTGAGGATTTTCTAAGTGTGCTGATTAAAAGTTTACCAGCAAGGATTTTTTTCAGCTTGTCCATGGCTAATTACCTCACTTTTGAGAAATTTGAAGCTGTATGTCTGGGTTTCTTTGTTGTGGTTTTGAGGTTTTATTTTTCCTTTTCATAAAGAGCCTTAACAGGGAGGCACTAAAACGTGGGGTGAGTCTGTCGGGAAGATGCAAGAGCTGATTTCCCACATGGTCGTCTTGGCTGGCAACTGCAAGTGTATTGTTCAGTGACGATGATGTTGTTGTTGTTGATGATATTATTGTTACTGTTGTTGTTATTATTACAAGACTCTGCTTCTGCTCACCACTTTGCAAAACTTGCAATTCACTATGCTCCCACTGCTTGCCTGCAAAGAGAGGACACAAGAAAAAAGTCCCTTGCGTTTGAAGAAAACCATGGGGGTTAAGGGAAGCTTCTGAAAACTTACAGTGTTACAGCTCTATGCCATCTTTTTCTTGGTGTACAGTAAGAAGGACCACCCCAAACAGTTTCAGGTCTGAGAAAAAGAATTAAACTGAGGGAAAAAAATAGGGACTGTGAGGGGTTGGATTTGTAGGGGTGATAGCAGAACACAAGGCATCTGCCTTCCCGCCCAAGAATCCAACTGTGATCGATGCAAACCCGCTTGTTATTGCAGGATGGTGTGCCTCTTGCTTACCTTCGAGCACAAATTACCTCTACCTGGTTGGTAATAAATATGTGTTTCTTGTTTTGCTGTCCTCACACAACTTTGATCTTAATGAAAGCTAGAAGCAAATACAGATCTGGGATATATATATGTGTGTAGAAACAAGGGCTGAGATTCTCTGGTTTTGCCTTTAGAAACTGGAATTTAAGAAAACTTTCCCATGTGGTAATTTCTGTGACAAAAAATAGGAGTGTTTCCTGTGACGTTGCTACAAGGTCTGTGGGTTTAGATATACGTGCAGCAATTTTTGGCTTGCTTCCTTGCACCTGGCTCCTGCTTTCCCACTCCTAAAAGTGAAGAAAAAGAATTTGAGTGCAAATTCTCTCCCAGCCCAACAGATAGGCTGTTACACGATGGGACTGCTTGCTTGGTTGGTTTTGTGTATTTGCTTTGCTTTGTTGCAAGTCTCCTGTGTAGAAAGCTATTTGTGCTTTAAGAAACAGAAAATGACAAGTGCTGGTGAACCTGATGGGCTCTCAAAGCCCTGAAATGGAGGGAAGCGGGAGGTTTGTACCAAGCACTGGCATGCTGACCTCAGTGCGTCATTTAAGGGTTTTAAGTACTCTTCAGCTCATGTCAGTGCAAAACATTAAGGTGTTTGCATATAAATTTCTGGGAATGATGCTACAGAGATTAAAAGAATAGGACAGTATTTTATTTAATTGTCATCAGTGTACTCAGAGCAGATTTGTTGAAAGAACCAACACTAGCGACAGAGCTGTAACAAGGTTTCCCAAATCATTAGTTTGAATAAACAGTGTTTGATCATATTGAAAATTTGCATGAATTTATGAAAAAAAATTAACTCCTGCAGCTATCAAAACATGTAACTTACTTTTCTCATCAGCAGGGTAAACTAAATGCCTTTTGGAACAACATAAAAAATTATAATATTCATTTCCTTATGTAATCTAAAAATATTAATGGATTACTTCTCTGACTTTCCTGTGTTTTCATTCTATTATAGGACTTAATGTACATAGTACATTGTAAATGAAAGGGCAGTTGTATTATGAATTGTCTGTTTCATAAAACATAGAAACCCAGTTGCTTTCCTTTAAAATACTCTTTATTTCTTACTGATTGTGTATTCATGACTAGTGCACCTTAGCACAAAGGTCCAAGAGTTACATTCTTCTTTTGAGGCCTACATTTTTAGTTTAATGTGTTGTATCTGTATGCCAAGGAGCTAGAAACCACTGCAGAACCCAGTCTACGTGGTGACAATAGCAGGACAGTGACTGCCTCTTAAGTGCTTGTGCCCTTTAAAATGTCATAAGACCTTCCTTCTTCCTTGGAAGAACCTTGTCGAGGGAAGAAGGTCTCCAAAGCATCATTCTCCCATGTTATCTGCTCGCCTTGACTGAAGCAGCATGAGCACACATTCATAAGTAACTACTCACCTTCTGTTTCCAGAGGGTGTCTAGTTAGAAGATAGATAGTTGTATTTTTAATAGATACCAGTATGAAATTCTGAGTGGGACTAAAGAAAAATGACACCTGTAACCTTGGTATCTAAAGCCAAAAAACAGTAGAATATGAAGGAGTAGTTATCAGTGAGTAGATTGGTTTGGGGTTTTTTGAGGAGATAGGATATGATTGAATATATGAGCATATAAAAACTAAACATGTTAAGATGTAGTTCTCTTCTGCTGCTGTTGGCTTGTGTTAAATCAGATTAATGACCAACCTCCTATGTTGGACTAATTCCATGGGCAGTGCCGTGAACTATTGCACTTTTCAGAGAAAGACTTTAAAAAAATAATCATTAAAAACTTTAAAAGAAATCATCTTATGGTTTGCTAATAGATCACAAGTAGTTTTTAATGCAGATTTTAATAGTGCTAGACTGAGCTAAATGGTTTTAGGTATTTTACCAGGGGCAGCAGAAGCTGTTCTGGTTCTGCAGCTGGACGTTGATACGTTGGCACGAGAGTATATGAATTACTTTCCAGTGTCTTTGGCCCTGGAATAAGATTGAATGTTAGGTTAATTTCCAGCACAGATATAAATGTCCATGAAAATTTTACATTGAAGCTTAAGAAGAGAAGACTGTTTTTAGGGGGAAAAAAAAAACCAACAACAACAACAAAACAAAAACAAAACAAAAAAACCACGAACAAACAACCCGAAAACTAATGCTGAATGCTTAACAGGACATAAAGGAACATGCATTTGGGTTTTATATTAGAAGAAAGTTATTAACCTGGGATGTCAATTTGTCTTTATAATATAAATCTTTTGTATCTAAAGGTACATTAAAATTAATTTTCAAGTAATTTTTTCCTAGAGTGATCTTGGCATATGTCATAATTAATTATGGCAATTTCTGTCCAGTAGGGCAGGATGGAGCCAGGTCTACACTAACTTAGCTTTTCCTTTTCTTAATCTTTTAAACTTAAAACTGCAGAGGGTTTCCAGAAGGGGTGGGGGACTTTTCTTATTTATTTTATTGTAGTTCTCCTGAATCTTCCTTTACAGAAGAAAGTTGATGTAAAGGATCTTTTGAATTTTGTTATTTCTATTATTTTTTCCTGATTTTGTAAAAAGAGTTCTATTTTCTTGCCTTTCCTTGTAATTTCCTCATTTTCCATCTACCTTCCTGAATGAGGGTATAGCTTTACTTTTTTATCTGTAGGCAAAGGCTCTACTTCCTAATTGACCCCCAAGCTGGAATCGGTGGCTCAGTAGGCTTAATACAGACACTGAATCAGTCTTTTCTAACTTTGATATTTGGAAAAATGAAACATTATTTCTGCAACGAGCATGCTTTGCATTCTCCTTCCCATGGAAGAAGCTGCTTCAGCTTTTTAACTTCATTGTGGAGGAACACCAGGGCACTTCCTGAAGGCAGGTACACATACGTTAACCTGCACTGAGAAAATTTAGGACGTGCCATTGATTTCTGCTAGGGAAACTCGGGACGTGCCGCTAACTCTTCTACTTTCCGAAGCAACTCCCAGGCCGAGCCTGTAAAAAGGTAGCTGTGTTGGCACCCTCCCCCCTTCTCCCCCACTGCTACATGTATCATCTTTTATCACTGTTGGTAAAAAGAAAATAAAGAAAAAAGGCTCCCACCTGACAAATAAATATTAATTTCTGGTTTCTGATGAGAGTTTTACACTAACCTGCCTATTTCTTAATCAAATACAGAAAATGCGTTTTGTATGCGATACAGTTTTTTTTTAAGCAGAACATAGTTTTTTCCCCGTGCTTGTTCCTCCCAGTACATTTTCCTGTGGGCCCTCACTTCATATCTGAACATTTTTTCCGTGCATTTTTGAGCTTTGATTTTCAGGGGGAGATGATACCTTTTATTAGCTCACCTGATAGATGAAAAAAATGGATGAGTGTCTGAAATTCATCTCTTACCAAGCTCTTCTCAAATTATTGAGTTCTCTTCTCACCTGTGTTGCTTTTACGCTGGATCAGCAGACAGCAGGCCAGTGTGCTTTATGCTCTGCAAACATTTTGGGATGCTTTCTACTCTGGGATCCTCTGAAACATGTTGTGAAATTCTCAATGATCCTTGGCAAAACAGAAGTGAACGTGCAGTTTTTCAGTAATTTCTCTAGTATTGAAATAATGAGAGAGAGAGATGTTTGTCCTGATCTCAGCATTTGTGACTGTTTAATTTGGAAACCAGGCAATAGATAGTAATTTTGTTTAAGAATTTGCATTATTTTATGTGACTTTATTAAAAGAGAAATGTAATGATCCCTTAATTTTGAAAATTTAATAATGAGACTGTAGCTGGAAAGTGTGCTGCTCCAGATTGGTGGGTGCAAAAGTTTTGAAATTGTATCCTAACAAAGAGCTGCATTTTTATATTCATTTTGTCTGGTGGCAAATAACTACACAAGGTGAAATTAGCCCAATGCCTCTTGATCCTCCTTTAATTAGGACCAACAGCTTGTAATACAGATGCTTTGGATGTATTAAAAAAAACAACCTGAAAAGGGAAGGAGCTCTGTGAATCTGTGGTGATGACTTTATTTATAGCCTAGTTCATTTACTATTGTAAGTAAACTTGACTTCTGCACACAGCAAAGTGTAAAATATCCAAATTAATCACAGATGTAAGTGCCTGGGGAAAAGAGATTTTGAGAGGATCAAAGGTATGAAATGAGAAACAGAAAAGAATGGAAAACAGGCCATGTATGGATTAACAGGCTAAAGGGTCGCTTAGCCCTCAGAAACAAGGCTCAAAGGCAGAGTTACTATTGATTTTTTTCTTTACCAAAATCCCATTTATACTGAAAGGAATTAAAGCACAGACACACTAAAGAGATTAAAATCTTCTAGATCCCACTTGCATGTGGCCTCTGAATTTATCTGGCTAGTTGTAAAATGCTAGTGCCCTAGTCTTTCTACCGTGAAATGGGTGACAGCGTGCTGTGCCAGTTTGTGGATCCTGTCCCACCATGTGGGTCCCGCAAGTTCAACAGAGCTCTCAGCAGCTGACATCAAACTCAAACTAGGCCTGTGAAATACTCTTCAGGTTTTAGATGGGAGTGACCAATGGTCCAGTCAGGCTCTAGAAAAAGCATGTATTTTGGACAGGACATACAGTGGGACAGAGAGAAACCATGATCACGGGCATGCTTCCTGCAAAGCAGCTGCACAGTGAAAACCCTCTTTCTGGACCTGCCGTAAGCTCTGTTGCTCCTAGTGGAGTTGCAAAGAATGTGACATCTGACAGACAACATGGTGACTAACACGTCCCAGAAACCCCACATGGCTGTAGGATAATCCACTCCTTAAGGGAATCAATTTGTTCTGTGCTACCGATGAAGGCCTCAGTAGTGTATTGGGGCATATATTTCCCACTTTAGGACCTTATCTTTTTTAATCTTATGGGAGAACAACTAAGGAAAGAGTAGTGTCAGTGATGCGGTGTCAACTACAGTGAAAGTCTGTACCTTCAGTGAACTACAACCACTGGCAATGCCCTATGGTGCTGGAAATCCCACTGTTCTCTTCACAGCAGGCACCTTGCAGCTTAAGGTGAGTGAAGCTGGACTGAAGTATCTGACTTAGTGATGTGCATTGCTCTGCTGTGAATCGGAAAGGTTCTGGGATTTTCCCTCTGGTTCAGTTTAGTAGAGAATGGTTATATTATTGTCTGTTGGGGACTTAACGGACTAGATAAGTGGATGGTGAGGTGGACTGGAAACTGGCTGAACTGCTAAGCTCAAAGGGTTGTTGTGATCAGTGGCACAAAGTCCAACTAGAGGCCAGTAACGTGTGTCCCAGGGATTGATACTGGGGGCAGTACTGTTTAACATCTTCAGTAATGACCTGGACGATATGACAGAGTACACCTTTAGAAGGTTTACAATGTAAAATGGGAGGAGTAGTTGATACATCAGAGGGTTGGGTTGCCATTGGGACCTTGACAGGTTGGAGAATTGGACTGACAGGAACCTCATGAAGTTCAATTAAGGGAAATGCTGAGTCCTATGATGACCACGATTTGACTGTGTTTTTTGCTGGATGACTTTGGATTAACAGGTAGGTGAGGATTTTGTGTCTCGTGACTTAGTTGCTCTATTGTGACCAATATGCCATACCCCTCTCGAGCTCAGTTTTCATTCTCAAGCATGCCAGACTCATAGCCGTGCAGTACAGCTTACCAGTGCAAGAGCTTTATACAAAACCAATCAATATTTTCACCACAAAGAGGTGAGAAAAAAGCTTGTGTCTGTTGGCGTTCCTAACCACTTCAAGCAATTAACTCTTGAGGCTTTTGACCTCAAGTGAAGTATGTCTTCTCTGTTGGCTTCCTGTGACTTGAATTGCTGTTTCTCCCTCTGTGGCTCTCTCCCTCCTTTTTTAAAAATCTTGTGTACTCAAACCCCTTATGGAGTACAGATGTTGAAAAGTGTTCTGTGCATTCACCAAGCAGGCTGGGAAGTTTTCCTAGTCATTCCTGTTAGATTTACACTGCTGTGCAACGGGAAGGAATGATAGTGTCAGAGCTTTCAAGGCTCACTTCAGGGAGAAGGAGATTTTTAGAACTGGATAGTCTTTGTGTTGTAGAGTCTGTTTTGGATAGGATGAGAAAATCTTGTCAATAGTTGTAATTCTGGAGATAGGTGACAAAAATGAGCAGAACTCTGAAAGGCAAATGCTTCTGCACACAACATTTATTTGAGGAATTTTTTCCCCTCAGGGGACAATGAATGGATCCTCTAAGTTGTTTAGAGGTTCAAAAAGGCATTGAACAAATTAATGAAAGAAAAATCCACTGAAGTCAAAAGTTGCCCCCTCTGGGTTAGACAGTGCATGGATCAAACATCGGTGCATGCTAGGAGTGTATCCATGCTTACACTTCTCTATTTGCGGCCTTCTAATACTGAGCTCTGTGGACCCTTTGATCTGACCTGTACCTCTCTCCTTGTGCTGTTCAGTGCAGTGAACTGGTCCTACTCAAACCTTGCGTCCTGGCTACTGCTTACAAGGGGACAACATGGCAGAAGGCGCTGCTACTTGGTCTTGAGCACTGATGCAGGGCCCCAGACCTCAGGGTCTCAGGGAGAAGTTGCAAACACACTAGAGATTTCTCCGTGTGGATGCTGGGCACTTTCTGGGATTCAGGTGGAGTGTACGTGGACTGTATCAACTGTGCCACGTGTCAGTGTCTGGTTTTATTAGGTCAACAAGGTGCAACATTTTCAGGTCATGATTAATTTATTGCAAATAGGATGGTTCCCAATGTCTTTTAAAATAAGCTTTTAGGGAGGCTGTAAGGTTAAATCTGGAAGGATAATTTCAGACACCACCATTGAAAACATTGGCTGCTATAACTTCAGTTTTTCACGGAACAAACAGAAGAAAAATTGCAAGCAGAAAACATGTTTTATGTAAATACCAAAACATCTCAGTAGACCCAGCACAACATAGGTAAAAATAACTTTCTGGTAGTCTTCCAGATTTGCATTTGCATTTTGAATCAATCTGTACACATTGGAAACAAAGTAAAATTAGAAGATTAGAAGTGTAAAGCAAGGTTTGAGGGGTTTCGTTCGGATAACAATGTGTAGATAGAATTCTTTCAAAGTGCAATCAACTCCTGTTATACTGTCAACGTGATATTTGACTATACACAAACACAGACTGCTGCAATGACAATTTTATACCCTATTGTACAACTCCAATCAGCCCTGGTGTTTCAAAACAAGACAATTTGTCTTGCTGTAAATACAAAAAGAATTATACAAATGTATCTTTCTGCTTTATTATCCTGGAAACCTCATAGATCATATGAAATGTTTGGTGTGTGGCAGTCCAAGGAGAAAAACAGAAAAAGAGATGGCATTTAATTTGGCTTCTTGCTATGCTTACCTCTATCTGATGTGGGATTAAGTTGTCATTTATGTAGCTTTAACAACGTTTTTATTTCTCTCAAAGTTTGTGAAATGCAGGTCGGATGAATTGCACTATGTTTCCTGAGTTTTCTTAGTGTTAGAAGTCATTAAAAGGAGTGCAGTAACTACCTGGGAGAAGCAATGCAAGAAAAATATTATACATCTCAGGACACTAAAACTCCCCTTGCTGAATGTGACATAGAGAATATCACAAAAACATTTAAAAATCATGTTGACTTCTGAATGCTTTTGGTTTTTTTTTTTTTCTATTGGCAATCCAAGAAGTTTGGTTAAGAGTATGAAGTGCACAAAGTTATGCCAGTGACTATCTGCAGCTTAGCCTCAGCTCACAGAGCAAGTGCCAATTCATAGTGAAGATGCCTTAGCAGTGAGCTTCAGGGAGGTTGAAGGTTGAGATGGAAGTACCATTGCAGAAGTGCTCCGGGTCAGGTATTTATGCATCAAGGAAGAAATGGCTTGAATGAGGAATAAAAGATGGAGTAAGAAATGGTCATTACAAACAGTTTAAGTTGTCTTTGATTGTTGCTTTGGTTTCATTTAGTGTTTTCTCAGTTTTGTTTCACATTGTGCTATATTGTGTCTTTTGCTTGCAGCCTTGCCTTCTAATTTCATGTTGGCCCAACGTAGACTATACCTGTGTCACCAGCTGCTCAGATGCTCGAGAGGCACATTGTATTTGGCCTCCAAGGGGTTGAGATAGCGAGTTTCTCATTCCCTGTTGGTGCACAGAGCAGAGTGGAGGAGAATTGAGCGAAGAGCAGCACCTGCTCAAGCACCCATGCCTGTTGGCCACAGAAACAAAAAGCCCACCCCAAAGTAAAGCTAGGTGATCAGTAATCACAGTGGGATAGATCTGCTTTTTCTCAGCTCAGATGTTCATCTCTGAAAAGAGTGGCTCAATCCTGCACAGGGCACCTGTATAAAAGTCCTGTTGGTTGTTGGCTTTTCTTTATACCAAAAAGAGTTTGTGTCCACACAATAGCTAATTTTTAAAAGTGTAGTATTCTGCAAAATTCCTACTTGCACTCTCCTATTATTTGCAAGTTGCACATAATTCAGTAGCATTTGTAATGTGTGTATAACTGCCATTATTTTTACTACTATAGAATTTCTATATCATAACTACTCATCTTCCTATCAGGCTTCAGAAGATGTATGTGTAGTAATAGCAATCTTTATACGTATCATCAACAGCAAAACAGAGAGATCCTTGTTTGCCTTGATAGCTTTTTATATCAGTCCTGCCTGACTGGGGCTGTGGATACTTCTTTGCTAATAGGTTGAACAGGTAACTAGATGGTAATTTTACTCAGCTTCTGTGGTTTGGAAAATGAGTTTCATCCAGCTTTTGAAACATTCTTACACAAAAGCAGAAGGATGGACAACTTAGAAATAGATAACCTTCTGTCCTATAACCAACATAGGGTTCTCTCATGGGCAGGATGTGTTAAAGCTTTACTCTCTTGACTGTGGCTGGCTGTCGTCTGCATAGGAACTGCATTACTGGAATCCAAGGGAACTTCCAGCTGTATTTTGTGTTACATGAATAAATGAAGAACTGGAAAGTGTTATTTTGTGTTGGTTTATAGTGCTGAGAAAAACTACTGCCACTGGTTGCCTTAATCACATACCGTAATCAAAAGACAAAGCTGCGCAACATTAAGACACTAATTTCAAACAACAACAGTTAAAGAAAAGAAAAAGATCTTCAAGTTAAAGCTCTGAAAACAAGCCCTGGCCCTGCTTGCATGTATGTATATGTAACCTAGTAGCTATATAATTAAATATGGTAATGTATGGTCTAAGTAGTGAAAAGTTGTGTGCTCCATTCATATCTTCATGCTTCTTCAACATTAAGATAATGATTTTATTCTGGGAGGGAAGAAAATCCTATTACTTTAAGGCTGATTATAAAGAGAACTGTAAAATAGCTTAAGAGATCTTAAAAGACTTCAGGTTACAGTGGTGACTTTGCTTAGTCTTTTGCCTGTCATCCAAGAAGGCGGTTTCTGATTTTTGACGGGCGGATGGGAATAACTGCATAATCTATTGCAAATGGAAAGAATTGCTCTTAAAACCTTACCTCTGAAAACTTGGAAAGGTTTACAGTTGCAGAATATCAAAATAAGTAGGGCATTTTTGTAATATTTTTCCTAGAACTGGGTGAATTTGTGAAAAACACTTTGACTGTAGGCTTGCCTAATTTTTCTAGTGCTGTCAAGTCCATCAAGCGTGTGAGCTACTGCAAAAGGAGGAAACTAAAACAGAGTCAGGAAAAGAGAGGAAAGTAATGTACGGAAGTGTTCTGAGCCCTACAAATTAGCAATAAAGTAGCTGTAATTATATCTGTGCTCTTGGATCCTTTTGTAAAGCTGCTAATGTTTTTCTATTACTCTTATTTGTTGTATGGCATTTCTAATATAAGGAAATACTGTAATTTGGGGGGGTCTCACAGAAGCGTTTACATATGATAGGTCTAATTTTTCTTTTGCTTAATGCCCAAGCAAAATTACATAGCTGTAAGCAAAACCAAAATGTAATTGTGTTAGTGTGTGTGTTTGTTTGTTATTTATTTATATTTGTAGTACCTCAAAGGCATAGTCATGATACAGTACCCCCTTGCAAGAAGTGCTGGGTAAATGCAGAACAGAAATATTATCTATGCCCCTAAGAATGTGTGATCTAAATTTAAGACAAGAGAAGAAATGATTTCAGGAGAACAAGGAGGAGAACAATACAGTATTGCTGCAGTTACTATTACAATACAGTAGGTCAGTCAATACTCCAAATGGTAATACGATAAACAACGGCCTTTGCACAAGAGCAGAGTACCATCTGCCTAGCTTTTTGAGGTTGGGGGCAATGAAGAACCATGGGAGGAGATTTGAAAAGCAGTTTTGTGTTAAATTGAAAGCATGTGCAGGGCTTAGTGATGTCCTGAATAAACAGACCTTAAAAGAAGAAAGAAAATGTTAGAGTTAAGTCTGATGTACAAGTTGGAGGTCCAAGATATGTATTGTGGTGGTGATCATAAGAAACGAGAAAGGAGGCGTTGCTTGACATGCTTACTTAGTCATGTTGAACCTACATTGGTAGCTGTAGGGTAGATAGGGGCACAAGTTGTGGGGTGTTTTGTTGCTTAACCCTAGACAGCTACATCTGAATGAGTTAGTTGTTGAGATCCCTATTATAGATGATGCAGAGAAGCAGGCACTTTGGGGCCACAACTCATCTGTCCTCTTTTAAAAGCTGACTTGGGAGGAGGTGAATTGTGCCCTAAGAGGACATATTTCTCTGAAAAGGCAAAAAATGACCAACTGAGTCTAACTGGCTGCATTGTAGACATCCAGGGTGCAGATATGTCTAGAATGAGGTGAGATGAATCCCACTGATGAGACAGGTGGGAAACACAGGTTTCATAGGAGAGAGATGGGGACCATGGCAGAGCCAGGTTGACCTATTTCGCTCTGTGGAAAGTGGGATTTAAAGGAAGAGAGAGGCCCAAATGATTTTTCATTTGGTATCTTCTCAAAGAAATCAGCAAGATTCTGTGTGGGGAGTGAAGTAGAGTCAGGAAATGCTTTGGGATTTTGAGGAACAAATCCTGAACATGGAAAAGCTCTCTGGGACTGTCAGTGGGGATTTATTGAAGTTAAAATGAAGGTATTGTTTGAGTAGAGGATGGCTGAGCTAAAGGAAGAGTGGATGAATCAGTGATGGTGAATATCACTAGGGATACCTTGCAGTGTATACTGAAGGTGCCTTGTAGAGTTGGATGCCAGGACGTAAGTAGGGAAGGGTGAGGAGGAGCGCTGGTGGTGCCTGGAAAGGGAGAGTGTAGCTACAGAGGCTTCTGAGAGAGAAGCAGTGTATGTGGTGAAGATGAATGGGCTTTCGTGAATGGAGAAGATAAATCACAGCTGCAGGGCAAATGAAGATCTCATGGTGATGGGAGCAAGGAATTAAAACAGGTCAGGCAGGTGGAGGCTGAAGTCATTAGGAGGAGTGTGGGGCAGCTCATTAATGCTTCAGGTAGATAAACCATCTCATTGCTAAATTTTTACTGTGATTTCTGCTTTATAGTCATTAGTGATCACAGTCTTTGGATTGCAACAAGTTTCCAAGATTTATATAACTAATAATAACTCTTAAACAGCTTTTTGGTTTGGAAGAACTTTAGGAACAACACAGATGAACCTCATTTTCTTTCTATGTCAAGATGAAATTAAAAATACATTTTTCTGTATTTTCTGTAACTTGGTTTATTTTTGGTTACAATAAGTGAAGCCAATCAAGGAAAGCTTACTTGTTCTGTTTCTCTCAGCTTTAATAAGTGTTCCTTGATGGAGGTATTCCACAGATAGATAAATAAAACGAGAGAAATATCATACATAACCAAATTTACAGTTTTTTCCAGCATAGCAAGTTCTCCTTAGTTTTCCTTACAACTTTTCTATATATTTTTCTTCTATTATTGGTAGTAGGCCTTTTCCTGTGCAGAAGCTATCCACTAGCTTCTGAAATCAAGCCTTGAATTTTTAGTGACAGAGGCCTGGAAGGGAGATAACATCCAGAGTGAAAGCAAGGAAGATTGACAAGGGCTTATTTCATAATTAAAGTGAAGTATTTAATAATACAGCATTAACTACTGGGATTAGAGCTGAATCTTTTAAAATATGTTAGGCAAACATGTCTGGTAACAAAGAGGCTTAAAGCTGGGCAGAGAGGTTTTCCTTCTGGAAGCCTTCAGGGACACCTGCCTCTCTCTCATTGCTTTGAGAAGTGCTTTCCTGGCACCTAAAATGAAGGTGCAAGTTTGGCAGTATGGATCCTGAGAGGTTTTTTGGCTTCTCGAACTAGTTGAAGCTGAGAGTAACTTCCATTAAAACAAATTGTTGTCTCTATTGTATTAACCACTATTACAGCTGGCTGCAAATTTTTCATTTTCTGTAGGTGATATTAATCACAGGGTGCCTGTAATGTGCTGCTGCTTATCCTGAACCAATACAATTAAACTATATTAAAATTCCATAAGGAATTCTTTAAATACATCTATTCCTATGTGAATATTAATCATTTTTTCCACTTAGGAGCAGATGTTCACTCTTCCTGTTTGAATTCCTTTTTCTAGCACAAGTTGTGTGACATTAAGGTACGAATCACATAACGTAACACACGCGTTCAGCATGGGTTCAAGCTATTTAGTGAGTGGTCACTCGTGCCCCTCAGGTTTTGCTTGATTCCTTGTCATATAGGACTAGGGTTCTATAGGTTCATATAGTCATATATTGCTAGTTCCTGTGTTACTAATGCCAACACTCTGTGTTGGGAAGACTCATCACGTGGCTTCGCTGAGTGTAAAAGACTGCTTTTTAGGGTGGTGCATCCCGTAATGCTTGAACTGAAAGCAAATAGCATAGCTTGCTCTTTGTTAAGCCAACATTTTCCTGTTGGGAAAAAGCCACTGGGGGCCTGAAGGATATTGGGGCTGCTCTTCAGAGAAGCTGAATTACACACTTATCCAAGATGACGTGCAAAGATTTGAAACTTTAGACTGCTGCTCAAGGAACCAAACTCTTACCACAAACATGGATTTCTCATAACGTCTCCTACAGCAGATAATAAGAGATTTGGTAGTCTCAGTGTTCTGTGCATGGAACAGTTGCATAACCTCATAGTTATGAGGAGTGAGTTTCTTTTCCATTATTCTAATAGAGGATGGCTGTAAACCTCCTTGGAAAATGAAGTACAGCTATAAACATTTTCATAGTAGTTGTAAAAAAAATTTTCATCATGTTATCAAGTCTGATGGGCAAATGATATTATTTAAATTTCTAAAAACTAACAGTCAAGGAATGTTGCCTGGGCAGGAAAAAAACACAAAACCCTTTCAAATAATGTATAAAGCCAAAAGGGAAGCTGTCATGTATTCACAGCCTATGGGTTAGTAAAATTGTGACCATTCAGACTCTTCTTTTAAAAGTTTTTTTGCAATCAAACACAAAGCAAAACATCGCTGGCAGACAGCAGAAACATTTAAGATGATTGGCTTTAAATATAAAGAGAAAATACGAAATTCCTGGCACAACTTAATTCATTTAGCAGTTTAAAATGATAGCTTGATAACAATGGTTTCCTCATGCAAAGCGATGAGAAAGGTGGAGAAAAGCTAAATCCATCAAAATCTATCAATTCCCAGTCTTCTTAAGGAAAGTACATGGCAATGGCTTTGATAACATACTTTATAGCCACAGAAAAAGGACAGACAAACTGGCAGTTGTTGAACGGTTGGCTTCAATCCCCTGCAATATGTTGATGGTTTGCATTCAGGAGGGGTGATGATAAAGTCCAAATCTGATGAGCAGCCACACTGCTTTCCCCAGACCTTTCTCAGGGTTAAATCTGGCTTCATTCCCCTCCTTCTCAGTGGGCGTTGAATACGAAGATGTTGTCACCTGGCTATTGCATTGCTCCTGGAACAGCAGCCTGGGCAAAATCACCGACTCAGACGTGAACCTGATAAAAGGAGATACTGGATGCACGAAGAAGAAATATTTTCAAGAATTAGCTGATACACTGTTCTCACCCTTTGTTGCCAATTAGTGCTCGACATATGCCTTATATAAGGAAGACTGAATAATAGCTCAGTGTTATTTTTGCAAATGTGAAGATGAGAAGGGGGGCAAGTGACTGAGAACTCTTGAGTGAGAACAGTGGTGGCAACATATGGAGCTTAAAAGTGTGTCTTATGAAAAATATGTTCTAAATCTCCATATTTATGTGATGTAAATGGTATTACAATTAAGTAGCTGCTGCTGCTCTCTGGCTTTGCCATGCCATGTGGGAAGTGCAGGGCTTTCCCAGCTGGCAGCACCAGCAGAGAGTGCCCACCAGAGGAAGCTGGAGTGAAGGGGGGTGGCAGGGATGAAGGCCATAACTGCCATCTGAACACTTTATCTGAAAGTTGTATCCTGGCTCAACTAATTATAACTTTCCTTTCCTTCTCTGTTCACCTTCAGGCAATAATCATTAGGGCTGTATGAGTGTGTTTATATTTACTGAGAAACAGCAAATTTGCTGAACAGTGTGATTTAAAGTCTCAAAAGCATTTGAATGCATCAAATAATTGTGGCTGGAAAAAATCCAAACCTTAATTGGAAGTTTTCTCTTTGTTAATCCCATAACTAATTTGGTGATTAGGGCATTCACCCTTGATGCGGGAGAACTTTATTCGGTTCCTCTCTCTACCCCAGGGGCGCACAACCCAAACTTTCCAAATCTGAAATATGCCTAAGCACCAACCCTCTGCCTTTCCTACCAACATGCTTTCACTTTGGATAAGAGAACAGTCACTGGGACAAGGACTAGGACCCAGATGCCTGCAATCAAATCACATAAATTAGAGAGTGTTCTTCTTTTTGCTGTTGTTTCATTTGCTGGTAAAGCTTTTTGTGCAAAAGAGAACAGTTCCAACAAAATATTAAAGACACTATTTTAGGCTCTTATGTAATACTCTGCTCCAGGAGGGTTACTAAGAAGGGAGACTTTGGCAGAAATTCCTGCTCTGAAGTAGTTAGAGAAGGAATTTCAGTCCAGTTCTTTTGCCTTTAAACAAATTCATGTTGTTGACAATATTTTGACATGGATAAGGTTCAGAGACATCTTCAGCTACTTTCTAGAAGAGCGTAAAGGGGCAGTTCAGAGGCTGTCCTGACTCGGATCCCTCTGACTTACTCAGTAATTCCTAGCTAGTTCCTTCATGATCCTGTTCAGCTATTAAAGCTGGGTTAATTAATTTGGGGTGGGGGAGAATAAATGACTGAAAGAAGGTAGGCATTGAATACTTGAAGACTTCCCTGCATCACCCATTATGTGTTCTCTTTTCCCATTACAGAAATAAACTCTATTTCGCTGTCTATTTCTTCTAACTATTAACCTTTTTTGTTGCCTCTTATGTCCAACACAAACTATAACTTGTCCTGTGTCATAACCTTTCTAGTGTTATGACTCCTCCCACATGCTGGTGCTGTTCTCTGTTCTTGTCCTTAAATAGGTGTCCTTATTTAAGCTTTCTGTATAGGGTGGGGTTTTTTTTATTCTGAGGTCACTGAAGAGCTATAAATGCAGTCACATTGTTTTATTACTGTTCTCTCTACCCTTCCTCTGCAATAGCATAGTTCTTTGCTGTTGTATTTAATAAGACTCTTGCAGCTCTCCAGAGCACTTCCGTCCTTTATGCTTCTCTCTCAGGAGACCCTTTCAACCTATTCCCTGGGTAGGTTGAATTCTACTTTTCAAGAAGGTTGCCCTTCTATTCTCACTGATGCCTTTCCTTAAAATAGCAGGTTCTTTTGCTTTGTTCTCAGCCTCACTGAGCTTATTTCCACTTAGTTTTCCCAATTATTTCCCATTAATATCTGTCAAATCTAAAATATTTGCTTCTCTAGTAGCTTCCTTCATCTTTAGGAACAGTCTCCTGCTGTACCTACCAAAGCTTGGATTGTCCCCTAAGCATTTCCACTGGTTGTAGAAATCAATCCCTTGCCTTCTCCCGAAATGGTAGCTCCCCACCATGACTTTAGCCATGTTCTTCATGGCCTTTATCTTCAACCAAGTCAAAAGTCTGCCTTCCACCTCTTCTACAAGCTGAAAGTGAGAACATGCATTTTTTTTACATGGGATGCAACACCCCCTTTTTTCTATACAGTTAGTTTAGTTTCTGAAACACAGACTGCTGTATGCTTAGGTGTTTTACTTCGCTTTTATGTTTGCTTTTTGTGCATGGAAGGGTTGTGCTGTTGGACCGTTGAACTAGTTCTTCCTTTGGAATAGGTAAGGATTTTAGCCAAAGAAATGCTTAATTATTAAACATTGTATTTCCTTACAGTTTCCAGAATAACAGTTTATTAAAAGATTCAATTTTAGTTTGGATTTCATGTGAGCTGTTAGTAATTACATTCAGTTTAAGAGCAATGAAATGTTAATTAAAAATCTGAATTGTAGGAGAAATTAGGAGAAACTATCTAATTAAACAATATGATCATTTGTAATGGTTCCAGTTGCCCAGTAATGTAATTGAGAAAAGAAATTGTTAACTGTTTTAAAAAGATAATTATGTGTTGGTATTTGCTTTGCAAAATATGCACCACATAGTGAAATATCTTTGAAATCACTGCACCTAAAACATGTATAAATGGAAAGAACTGTTTGGGGCTTACAAGTGTGTTTGGAGTGGCTATCCAATTATAAGTAAAACATTATATCTTTCCCCTGAATGAAATTGCCTTCTCTGAGTCCTGCCTTCATCCTTGACTCATCTTACGACCCATTCTTCCAAAACACAGAGTGAGTTCTTCCCCAGGACAAGACAGGTAGTAGAAAGATACTGTAGGTAATGTGACTGTCTTCAAACTGCCCTCATGTTTCTTTGTGTCCTGAAATGATGCCATACAAGGTAAATGAGGTGCCTGGAAATCTCAACTATGAATTATTCTGCCAAAATAATTTTAGTTATACATATGTTCTGGGGAAGGTGGCAACTTTGAAAATAGGTGAAGACACTATTCTACAAACTCTCCTACCAAAATAATATCTAATATTATTAATAAAACCACTTCATCCAGTGGTGGATCCTTTTCTGAGCAGTTGAGTGCTGAGCAATCTTTTAGGTCTGGCTTGCTTCATGTAGGAACTTGGCCTGTTCTGGAAATCCCAATGCCTTTACAGGTTTGATTAAATGCTTCTGAATGCTTCTTGAAAATAGAGAAACCAAAATATTTTTCACTGTGTAGAAGCTAGTAGTGTTTTCTTTTGATACTGAGCCAACAGCAGGTGTACAAGTTAACAGAGAAGGCATCAGAACTGTGCTAGCATGAATTGGTTTGAAAGAGAGGTAAGGCAAATGCCACGTTAATTCTCTTCTCACCTAAAGAGTATTATCTGTGATGACTGATGGAAGTGTTTTGAAAAGAGCATTTCAGATAACAAAGCGCTGAAGAATACTGATGAGAAGGTATTTCACCTTCTCCTTATTACTGTAAAATCTGTGAATGCTTCCATCTTACAATGTTATGAAACACACTTTGTTACCTTAGCAGATACTTTATTTTTAAGCAAAAGTAAAATTGTCTGTAGTTTTGGATAAATTTTTAATGAGGAATCTCAGTATTTCTACTCGTTTTGCTGCTTGTTTATGACAACATTAATCTACCAAACATGAGGAATCTGCCCTTTCCAATCCTACTCTTCCAAGAGTATGATCATCCTTGGGGTTCTCTGGACTACGAGGCATTCCTTCTGAAGTTCTGGTTCTCATTTGCATTGCTTCTGCTTTTTATTGGAGAGTAAGGAGTTCACCCTGGTTTAGCTTCGATCATATCTTCTAAAGCTGGGAGCTGCTTGAGAGAACAGGATTGCTGTTTGCTGGTGCGTCCTAATCAAAAATGAAAATAACATTTCTAGAGAACAATCAAAAAGCATGAAATCTGACACACTTCCTAGTCAAATGGACGGGATCAAACAGTGCAGTACTCAAAGGCTTTTGATTAAATAGTATTTCATGAGAGAGACACAGGAATGGATTCATTGGTATTTACATCTACTAGTAGCATTGGAAAACAGGTGTCAAACAGTCCATCCCTCAACCAAGGCAAAATCTTTTGGGACTTTTCTGCCCCCTGTTCTCTCTTTGCCTGAATCCCTCCTGCCCCATGCATGGGTGTGACTGCCTGCCAGGATTTAGTCCTTTAAGATTTAAATCAAAGCTGTGTTTTTGCCTTATGTGAGTTAAGTCAATCTATTTGAAATTTGTGACACTAATTTGCTCTGGACTCTAACTTGATAGCAGATGCCGAGTTCCTGCCCAGAACAAATTTTACAGCTCAGTTCCTTTTTCCCTAGCTATTGGAAAGTGGGTGAGTAAAGGGACAGAGTTGATTAAATTTATAGGTAGTCCTTCCGTACTGCATGCTTTGTTTTGTTCTTTGTTTTCAATTAAAGGCAAATGCACTCAAGATGCAAGATAGAGACCTATGCTTCTTTTACATGAGGTATGTATTATTAATTTAAAATAAATAAAACAATGTAATGATCAGAAGCCCTGATTAGTTAAGGAGTCATGCTGATAGGAAGAGAGAGGATTTTTGCATCTTGCATGCTGCTTTCCTCCAGAGTACAGCAGAGAATGTTTCTCTCGTGAAAGTATCACCTTTTGCACAATTGTTTAATATTAATTTAGGCTTAGGGAAGGTGGTAGGTTGTCATTCCTGACCTCCAGTTTTTCTTCAGGCAAAGCAGCAAATGGGACAAAGTGTCCTTTGAGTGAGAACTCTAAGCACCTTCAGTCCTTTAGTCTCTTCCAAGAGGCTACCATATTCTATGGTACTTTTTATATTGTGGTTACTGGTCTGGGGAACTGAACAGCAACCCTAACATATGTCAGTATGGTCACAATACTTTCAGGTACAGAAAATAACGGCTGACTGCGACTGGGAACTTCTTAGGTCATGCTGGTATGCTTAGTTGGATGGGTGTAATTCAGTCTTGTTCAAATGACTGTAATTACTCTGCCTGAGTTAATGAAGCAGCTATTACACTTTATGAAGTAGAGATTTATAATTTTGGCATCAGTGATACTTGGGAAACTTAAGAAGAGATGTTCTATGAATTAAGGAGATTTGTGTATAAAAATGTGGTCTTTATACGTAAATCCTGCTGCACAGAGGAAGGGACAGGGTAGCAAAATTACGGACTTGCATTACCAAAAAAAGATTCGGGTCGGATATTAGGAATATCTTTCAATGGTGAGGGTAATGAAACACTGGACTGCACTAGGTGATGCCACAATTTCCATAGTCAATGCTGAAGGTTTTGAAGAATATCTGTCAGGAAGGCATGTGTGCATAGTCATGACTCAGTCACCTTTTGAGTTACTTACTGATTTTATTCACTACGCTTTGTATATACAGGTAGTTCAGGGCTGCATAGGCAGTTTGAAGCCATAGATTTCAGATCATTTCTGCTTTTGTGGAAATTCAGCTGAGGCCTGGATCATGAGCTGTTCATGGTGCAGCTCCTGTGATTTGTAGATGACCATGAATGAGTATGAGATTAGACTCCTAAACCCTGCTGTGTTACGACTCGATACCTAGAGTTTAAGTCCAGACAGACACCCAGTCTGATGACCTTCCAGGACTGCCTAATGGCATTTTTGAACTCATTACTTATTCTCTAAGGTCTCTACATGTTTAACTCCAGTGGCCTGGGAAGGTTCAGGCCCTGAAAGTGTTATCAGATGAATGTAGGAAAGTGGTCTATAAATCTTCAAGAGATGCCCAGCAGACAAGATACGGGTGGGTCTGACATGGATTTTGATGGTAGGCACTTTCACATTATTGTTCATGGTTAGAGCTGTCAGCCGGAGGGCTGGGGACACAGGTTCTGGTTGCTGATGAGCCTGGAGAAGAATGGCTTAACCTCCTGGTAAGAGAATTGTCCTGACTATTAGGTCTTGAGCTGTCCTCAGCTTGGGCTTTCACCTTCTATGCTGTGGAAGCTGGGCCCAAGAAGAACGCAGTTAAGAAGAATGCTGGTTTAATGGGTGAGGAGGATGCCGAACTGATCCTCCCAGCTCAGGGATTCCCAGAATATGGATGTAAATGACACCATTACTGATAAAAACTAAATCCAGACTTGGATCTGAGTGACCAAAGGTGCCTCACATTTCCAGTTGGTACCCTATCCTCTGAAGGAAATAGATGCACAATTTGAGCAGGCTTAGGCTCTGTCTGGAAGTACACAAGTTCCTTGTGAGTTAATAGAGGCAAGAAGATACTCCAGTTACGTGGACGGTCAGCAGAATGTACTTGCCCCCGAGGAGAAATGTGAGTAGTTGTGGTGGGCAGCCAGGATGCTTCCTGCTCCCCTGCTCTGGTCCACATGAGTAAGATAGGCACATAGTTATTGTGAGTTTGATTAAGCCCTTCTGTTTCTTAAAAGAATATTGATATTTGCTTTTCTAAAGCTGGAAGGCAGTGGATGTAAAAACTGATGTAAAAATATGAATTAAATGCCTTTCCAGTATGTGCAGAAAGTTCAGGTCTTCACGGAAGTACTGATGATCACTAGGAGTGACAGCTTCATGCTAGTGGGAGACAAAAGGCAAACTCTTATATACCAACTGCATGTATAAAAAAAAATCAGGAGTGTTGTCTACTTGGTCTTCAGTTGGCCAATTGAAAACAAGCTAGGTGAAGAATATTTGCCTTCTGTAGTCCATGTCCTTTCAGTCTGGAGGTAGACACCAGAGAGACAACAGCCAGTCCGTGGAAGTGGTTGGGTGGCAGTGCAGTATGATGCATCAGGGATCTGGAAATGTCATGTACATTCTGTTCCCAAATACCGCTCAGTGCCACCTGGTTTCCATTTGCAGTCCTTGCTCCAGTGAGGCTTATAATCTGAAATGTTGCCGAGAACCACTAACTTTCTCAAAATCTCCTGACCACTTGCAGCTGGGGCCTTCACTGCTACTTGGGGAAATGTGTTTGCAGACCCATAGGAAAAAGCACAGTTAGGCTGTGTGGCAGTAGGATAATTTTTTAACCAAAACAGCTCCTATTAAGAATATTTTTATTCAGTTCTGTAAGGGAAGGGATAGTGTCTTTGAATCTCAGTTAAAGTTTAAGGCCTCAGTCAGGCATGCGCTATAAAGCAATGTACAAACTGGTTCAAGTTCAAACAATTTTGACTAGGCAACAGATGAGTAAAAGGACAAAATGTAGAGAGAAGGCATAGACACTAAAAACAGGTCAGGTTTTGTAAATTAAATGTCAAAGTAGTCGTATTTAGTAAAGCACATGCATCACAACAGAAGACTTGCTGTTAAAGAAAGAACTGAAGGAGAACAGGAGCTGGTAATTTCCATACTGAGTTCTTCCCAAGCCTGAGAAGAATGGAGGAAAGTAAGGAGAAGGCTTAAAAAATAAAAAATAATTTAAAAAATGGGTAACCAAAGCTGCTGGTAGTAGGAAGAAGGTGAGAGCTCACAGTAAGAAGACAAATTAGATTTCTTTTTTTTTTTTAGCAAACAAAAAATCCTTTTACCATTTTTACAGTTTTTTTCTGCTCTCCTGTGAATATGTATAACAGCAAAAGATGAACTGACAAACTATATAAAGAAATAGTAAAATTAACTGTCTTTTTCACTACCTTGTTTCAGTCATTGTCATATAACAGTTGTAACAGTGTCTAATATTGTCACACAGCTTTAGGATTCTTTCAAGTTGACTGAGCCCATCGAGCATTGAAATTCTGTAAGCAGATCTCTGATACTATTACATATGTCCATCTAAACAAGGACAATATGAACCTGTATTAAATTTGGGTTGAGTCATGCATAATTCCTCAGAACTTCGTATGGAAATGCTGTACCCTTCTCTCTTCCTAAACAAGGCGCTGCAGCACCCGTAGCTCTTTGGCATAAATCAGTAAATCAGAGCAACTCTGGCTGTCATACCTCAGGGTGAAAAATCAAGGCTCATTTGAATGCCACACCTGGAATTGAATTGTGTACAAGTTATACTAATGAAACGGAGGTTTTCTTAGTATGCTTTATTTATGTATGAAGGTGCTTCTAGAAAGTGTGCTGTACGTGGCAGTATAACATACTGTAAATATTACACAGATCTTTTTGGCATTTGTTTTTAGGGAACAGGGTGGAATTCAGTAGCGTTCAGGGTGATACCACAAAGTCTGGGAAACACAAGGATTTAGGTTTCTCCAAATTTATGGATGATGCTGGCTTCCTTCATGAGTGACACCTGCTCTAAGTATTAAGATAACTTTATTAAACCAGTTGAAAAGTAATCAATATATCCATTTGGTTTAGTAGAAAAGAAACTTAATTAGATTGCTATGTATTATTCCTACTATGGTTCAGTTACCTTATTGTTCTTTGGCCAGTATAGACTTTCACCCCTGCTGGTACTAAAACTGGTGTTGACCACAATACTTGTGGTAGAAGCTCTGAACTCTTCTTTAGTTTCAAAGCAACAGATTGGTGGGAGGCTGCGCAGGACTTTGGGGAATCATTTTTATTGAAAATGAGAATGAAACGATGGAGGAGAAGGCAACTGAACTATTTAGAGTTGGAATGATGTGTGGACTAGTACCAGTGCTGCTCTAATGGTTTGGGATGCATTTTGAGTGCTTTTCATGTTAGAATGGGGCACTAGCTGCAAAACGTTGGGATAAATGTCAGCTCTTCTCTGGAGCACCTTTTCCTCTTTGCTTTGAGCCAGTCAACTGTAACCGTGACCTGTGCATAGTTGCATGAAGCCTCTGGAAACCATTTCAGGTTCCTCGGGGACCACCCCGAACCTGGATGATTACAGCCTTTTGATTGCAAAGCTTTGTTCAGGTTCAACTATCAACATTGTTTGGGAAAGTACTGCTATGATGCATGTAGCCACTATAGACAAAACTGTATAGAAATTTCTTCAGAAGGTGCTTTTCATAATGTTCAGAAAAGATCAAAACCAAAATGATTACAAAACAGAACTGAGCCATGCAGGAAATAGCACAGAAATGAGAAGGGTGAGCTGGCTTAAATAGAAAAGATTTAAAGTCTTTAATGATAGCTTAATGTAAAGACAGTAGTGATAAAATAAGCAAGTAAATTTTAAGTGGTTTGGTTTAGTTTTGTTTTGTATTTGTTTCCAGAAGAAAGACCAAAGAACAGGAAAAACTGTAACCATTCATATATAGTTTTTTTTCTAATTGAAACAATCTCTCACACTCGATTTTGAGTCCTCTCTTTGCAAACCCAGAAGACTGTTTCTGCAGAACATTAATTCAGGCAGTTTAATTGTTAGCAAGCTCCAATCAAATTATTCTGTTTAATTTTTATTATGCAGAAAACGTTGTTTGATGTATTTCATATTTGCTTACTATTTCACTCATGATTTGTGCCCTTCCCGTTTGGATGGAAATGAGTGCTTTAAAAAAAAAAAAGCTAGAATTTCAAATCAGATTTTTAGTGATTGCATTTATGTTATCTTTATTACTGTAGTTCTGTCAATGTCTATTTTTTACTTTGAAGCAACAGATTTACTCAATTTCAGTGCTGTTTCTAGTCACCATTGGACTGAGTTTTCTGGCTATCTAAGCAGCTATCAGTGTACAGGTTTCAACAGTGTGTCCCAGCAGGTAAAGTTTCAGGGTTATGCTTGCAGCCGTTCAAAGGAGACAATGTTCTGTAAATCTTACGTCTTCAGTAGCCTTGTTGTTATAGTTATCAGGAGAGCTAATAAAACTGGCTAGCAGGCAAAGCTCAGCCTCTTCGAGCTATAGCCTGCGAGAGCCTTCGCATCCTATGTTTTTCTCTCTTCTCTTGGGCATGCCCTGACATGAAGCACCAAACAAAGGACTGCAATGGCTTTACAGCTCAGAGCCTGTTGAGATGCTTCTGAAAGGTCTGTCAGCTGCCTACCTGTACCGTTGAGCAGCCATGAATACCTGTGCATGTCCTTCAGTTTTTGTATTTACTAGGTCTTCCTTCTTACCATGTTATTTGTATTCATTTGCTGGGAGAGGAGAACAAGCTTTTCAGCTTTTTCAGTTCAGAGTTGCTGTCTTAACTTTTGATGAACTTGTGCAATCAAAGAAAATATGCTCTTGACACCTGCTAGTTGTGCTGAAATCAAAAGTAATTAAGGAAAAAACTCCAAATAAAACCAGAAAATTTTAAATAACAGTTTTTCTCCATTCTAAACACTAAGTTAATTTAGCAGCTTACAGGGTTATAAGATACAGTGATATCTATGAAACTATATTTAACCCCTAAATTTTGGATTTCTCATAATTGTCTATTTTTTAAACCAGTGTTATGTGATTTATTAGTTTGTACATGATTCAGCAACATATGTTAACTTTTAAAACACATTTGTGTTATTTTAATAGAGGGATTTAAACTTGAGTAGTTTGTCAAAATTACCCATTTATTTGTCAACAACTATATTTTAAAGAGAGAGGACATATTTCTCTGAGTTTTTTTAGATCATACATTTTTGTCCATCCTGACATAAAAATGATTTGTGGAGTGGCTGTTATGCTTCGGGCACTTTTATAGCACTTTTCAGTTTATGGGCTCTGCAATGTTTGGTTTGTGACTTTAAACAGCATTATGATTTCTGTAAGCATTTTGTCTTCATGGATATAATATAATCAAATTTGTATTTTGAAGCCTATAAAGTGATTACAAGAAGAAAATGCTATGTTGCAATGGAAAGGCAGCTGTCTCTGATAGATGGCTTACTAAAACATATTCGTTTGATTTTGGAATGAATTAGTGTCTTCATTGAGCACTCCTTTCCATGCACACCGAGCATGCAAGTTGGGTTTTTTTGTTTTTATTTACTTAAAATCTTCTTTCAGTTGGCTGTGTTATAGTAGATGTTGAAAGAAAGTTAACTTCATGTGTTCTGCAGTTCCCTTGATTTTTTGAAAAGGTTTTTTTTTCAATAGCTCTGATTTATGATCTGTGACCTGCTTTGTTAGCTGCTCAGAGTTGCTTTGAATGCATACTTAAGTTTAACAGTTGCGATCCTCAAGGTCTTCAAGCATTTGGTCTTGTGTTAATTCACCTGCAGGGAACTATTAACTTGTCTTATTAGCTTGAGGTCATTATTTCCTGTCTGAATGAAGTGAAACCCAATTAGTATTCTCAAGTGTTTCAAATGTTAATTTGGAGAAAAGGGAAGGAAAGGGAAAGGCAAAAAGAAGAAAAGAGAACAAAG
The DNA here is from genome assembly GCA_020745775.1 of Theristicus caerulescens. Lineage (NCBI taxonomy): Eukaryota > Metazoa > Chordata > Aves > Pelecaniformes > Threskiornithidae > Theristicus > Theristicus caerulescens. The sequence continues at coordinate 75,150,720 of CM036559.1, read as the reverse complement.
AAATAGAAGGATTTGGCCTTTTAAAATACAAAGCTGCAGTTCCATTTCTAGTTACAGTGATGCAAAGCTACCATAAAAAGTTTTATCTTCCAGGGTTGATTTAGGTGCACTTATTCCTGACTTCAACTGAGATGAGAACCTGTCAAGAGATGCCTGTTTTCCAAGGGGGTGTCTCTGCTTCTTGCAGCAATGGCAGTCAGTGCTGTATTTTTGATTGCTTTCGAGAAAGTCAGGAAAAAACATCCAAATCCTGCACATGCGTGGATGATGCCGTGTGCGTTTGCATTGTACCTGTAAAGCACCTGTTCTTGGTGGTACTCAGCATTTCCAGGTTCCTGGAATAGCATCCGTACCCGTGATCTTGGTGCCTGACTTCTGTTTACAGCATGAAGAAGTCGTCTTGCATGCAGCTCTGCTACGCACAAAACAGATCCACAGTGCACAACAATGCCCTAAATTAAGAAATGTTAAGTGCTGCAGTTCAGGCTGTAGCTTGAATTCTGACGCTTTCGAGGCTTAATTGCCAGCTTTGAGCCATCGAAAGATCCTCACGGATTCTCTCTGGGAGTCTTACACAGGTGCTGTTCTTTGGAAACAGATAAATGGTGCAATCTTGGTTTTAGTCTAAGGATGTCCAAACCGATGGGGAATTGACTTGTTTGGGTTTAGGGGCCCTTCGTTCCCCCTCCTTTCTTCGGTTATGAAGCGTTTCAAAATAACACCATATTAAAGGTTGAGCACAAATGAGTGAACAGTCATACCTCTGAAAACCAGTGGTCAGGTTACTCGCCCAGACAAAATTCTGGGGTACAATGCCAAGTATCAAACAGGGCGTTCTATGTTAACAGCATAAAATATGAAGACACGGGTGTTTTGAGGACCCAACTCAGGCATGGGTAGCTGACCTACTCGGAGGTCCTGCTGTAGATGCCTAAATCCTTTTATGAGGCTGGTGTCAGGGAGCACAACCAAGAACCTGGCGGGCAGAGCAGGGGAGGGCACTGATGCAGTTTGGGTGCCAGGGCACGGACGGGTGTGTGCCTGGAGGGAGGGCAGTCAAACCCTGGCACACCTCTGTGTGCATTTCTCCTTTCCATGTTTTTCAGCATTAAATGTTTGGAGACCATATTGACAGATATAGGTCAAGTTGCATGTAGTTTTGTAACACCTAAATAATTTTTACTTTTAGCCTGGAAAATGAAGCTGATTTGATGGTACGGTCTGCTTTAGGAAGCATGGTATCAATAGTTTCATCTTAGTCTATTTTATCAGCTACTGTATTCTTTAGCCTTGTTGTCTTGCTATTTCTGTAGCAATTGCATATCTATGGGGATTTGCAAACACAGAAACAGTCTCCCACTACCAGATTCCTCTATGTTAGTTGTGGCTGGAGTTTCAAGGTGTCTTGATGAGCAATATTTTAGCTAATTCAAATATCAACTGGGGAACTGTAAATAAAAGTGACATTAGTTGGATCCAGAGTGAAGGTAATGGTTGATTTTAGATTATGGTCCTAGTGGATTATCCACGAAAGGCTGATTCCGGTCCGTAGCGCGTGGAATTCCATGTGCAATCGCGTTCCTTGTATAAAAAGCCCAGAAAACCGCTGTTTTCCAGGCAGTGTATTGCCAGTTTCTCACTATACAGATTTAGTTGGGTAAGAGTTTTAACAATGTCTTGTATTTATTCAATTTTGTAGGAAAGAAAAAAATGCGTGCTGAGGTTATTTTCTGTGCGACAAGGGGGGAACGGTGTTAAAGGTCTTTGTTTCTATGTAGCTGCCTTCAAGAGATTGCTCTCAAAATGTTGGATCTGATTTTCATTACTAACTCAACTGTTTTCACCTCTTCAGGCAACGGAAAGTTTCCCATCAACGTTTGGTATCCTGATGTTAGAGAATCAGTTGATTGTGTGTAATTAGTCAGACTCAGGAGTGCATCAGCAACACTTCAGTGAACACTGTTTCTCCCTGTCATCAGCTGTGACTTCCATGTTCAAAACTGATGCACAATTTTGAGGCAGAAGTGCTTATCTGGAGAACTGAGTAACAAATGGGATATGTAACTTCTGATCTTAAGGTTACTGATTTGAATCCAGCCTTAATAATGAATAATGTTATAAAGTTATCTAAATATCAAATGGGAAACTGTAAATGAGAGTGAAGTTAGCTGGATCCAGAGCGAAAAGGTATATTCCCCAACTACCTGGGAGGCACAGTCATTGCCAGAGGATTTCGTTGTACTCTGTTTTGTTTAAAACTTTAGGGCCAAGGCTAAAAGGATCCTAAATAGTAATTTTCTTGGCATAAGTCTAATTACTTCGTTTTCTTGTTTTCTAAACTTACGTGAAGCTACTCAGCAAATGCTCAATTTCTGTATTAGTACGTGTATGGTGCCGGACTGAGACCCTGTAAGGAAAAAAAAAGGGTGTAAGTAAGTTGTTTCCGGAGAAGTAGAAAAAAGCGTGATGTGGAAGTAGAACGAAGTGTCTCCATGGGCTGAGGGGACAGAGAGGGCTTCGGTATTTCTTGAAGTAGTGCCACAGATATTATTTTGTATCATCTTGCACCTTCTGTGCATTTACAAGCATGACCATTGAGATACCAGCTGTGCAAAATTCTCCAGTTCTGGAAATTGCTTTTTCACAGAGTGCCTTGGTCTATGCGAATTGCCTGCCAGTTCTTCCACATGTACTGGCAGATGAGGACTACTGACGAGATGTCAAGTTTAATGATGTTCACAATGACTAAGCAGCAGGCATGTTAAGAGGATATGCAAAGAAGGGGGTTGGGAGCAGTGTAAGTATCTAGTTGCAGAACAAGAGAACCGGTGTCTGGGAGTATGAGTGCTTGAGACTTGCAGAGAATGCTCAGAAGATTTGAGCAAGAGAGAATAAAACAGGAGTGTGTTTTCCCTGGGCAGGGCTGGGGAGAACAGGAAAGGAAGAATCCTGTTTAACCAAGGGACAAGCCAAGGCCAGAGAGTGCTGTCCTGGCCAGAAGATGGGAGCAGTCTCCACCGTGACATGGGAGACACAGGATGCCCCATCCCTGGAAACATTCAAGATCTGTCAGTAAAATGCTCTGAAGCAGTAAGGGAAGTGTGAGAGTGACGTATGTTTCAGAATCCCATGCCAGGTCTGTGCATGTAATGAACTTTATAGAGCATTGTGGGTGTTGCACTGTCAATGAAGAGAGGCAAAGATGTCCACATTCAGGGAGAAAAGTTCGCTTATCAGAATTGTTGGGTAGAGGGCAAAGGAGGGCAGAACAAGTCCTGGAGATGCAGATTGGATAAGGTATGGGTTCATTTTTTGCAAAGTAATCATAGGATGGGAGCCTGCTCCCAACAGATACACCAGAGGAACCATGATAAGACCAAATCTTGCAGCTTATCCAGACCAAGGAAATCTCTTGAGCCCATTGGCACAGCGAACTGTTACATGAATACATTCAAGTGAAGTGCCTCTATCAAGGCCGCATACATGACTCTGACATCCGACAACTGTATCTCTGTGTGCTGGAAATGAAAGATCTGTTGTTATTCTGCCTTTGTTTGGTCTCTCAATTTGTTGCGAGGTTTTCTCCTGAAGTCAACATTCAGAATAAAGGGAAGGTAACTTCTGAACGCCTTTCCCAGTAGAAGCTGTTTCACATGTGTCACAGTAGAGTCATTGAAAAGGGGAAAAAGATGCAGTGCAAAGATAAAAATGGAAGTAAAGGCCTTAAAGAGAGAATTAGTGAAAGACTGTACTTAACTTAGCACTTGACCATACAGTGCTGCTTCTTTCTTTCATTATCTCAGATCAGTTCTGTACACATTCATTGTTATTTTGCTCCTTCTTGTGCATTGAATATCTCACTGTATTCAAATGGATCTATAAATGGATATTGAACCTTTTAGCTGAGAGGAGGACAACTCCTGAACCCCTCGTTGATAATAGAATCACCACACAGTAGGCTGGCTCGAAGATAGCATTTAAGATAGGAAAGGCATCTAATGTATCTTCAAAAGCTACCTGCTATTTGCATTTGGCCTTACTAGTGACTAACGCATGTTTCCTAAATAAATTCTCTTTGGACTCTCTTGTGTCACCATGAAACATACTTCAATCTAGTGACACTAGTTAAAATCTCAGTTACATTGAGAAGAAGACTGAAGCACTGGTCAAAGGAGAAAAGGGTCTGGGTGGAATACTATTGACCCCGTAGAGAATATCCTTCATCTGCAACGGAAAGCAAAGATTTCTTCCTAAATACAAGAACTGACCTGCAGCTGTGCTGTCATCAGCTGCTCAATGAATACTATTTCATTTAGTTCATGAATATAGATGGCTAATTCCTCGGGGCAACTGATTCTATTAATACAAAGCATATGCGCAACCACCACTAATAGCAGAACTCTGCTCAGTTTCTGGTGGGTTGACTTTATTCACTAGAGGGAAATGGCAATCTCAGAAGGAAAGGATGCTGACAATAGGGTTCCTAAGACTGCAGTAGTTTTGCTTTAGTAAATACAGACTTTTAAAGAGAGTGGTAATGAATTTATGTACTTGGGCAGTTGATTTGAGACCTTCCACGTCTATTAATTTTGAGGCAGCTGGTGAGAGAGTTTTTACTCTGAGTTCATTATGGAAATTACTATACAGTGGGATGATTATCATGCTTAAAGTTAAGCATTGCGCCTAAGTGCATTCTGGGCTGACTGACAACAGGAGAAGTTGGGAAACTGACCTTGAGAAGATAATCTCAAAATAGACACAAATGTATTTCCTTTGTCTGTATGGTAAAGTACGGAATAGGAAAAAACACTGCATAATGCACACTACATCTAAAAGTAGAAGATCAACTATAACCAAAAATACAGCAATATAAAATGTGGAAATAGTGAATCAGGAAAGGAAAGAATCATTAAAATATCAGGGTGTAACCACTGCAAGACCCTACCTAGTGGGGCCAAGGAGTTTTTAGGTCTTTTGGCTCCACAAAATACTACACTTTTGGCAAATGTAGACAAAGCTGCTTCATATGTATAAGAAAAGTTAAAAGGTGTAGAAACCTACCAGCAGGAAAGCTGAGGGAAGAACTTCCATGCTTTCAGTAGGAGTTTCCCTTGTGTGGCTCTTGAAGACCTTTTGTCTTTTTCTCTCAAGTGACAAGAGATTGAGCTTCCCAAGGTACTGTTGAATAGATTCCATCTTGAGTCAGCAGCTTGTACAGAGAAGGCATAGTTAGCATCTCTTTTATTTGAATACACTGTACATTTTAGCTGCCTGAGAATTTTATCATTTATAATTATTGGGATCTTCTAGTTTAATTTTCTACAGCATAGTTATAAGTGATATATATTTTTCCTCCAGATGTTCTTGGCTGCAGCAGAGGTCCCAGTCAGCTTGTGACATGTTTTGCCTATTGACAGGTGAAAACTGAAAAAGAAACTTCAGGTCATCTGTTGAATTCCCCTCTTTATGCAACATTGCTTCCCAGCAAATATTCCAAAGTAATTTAAATTATGTAATTGATGGTGTTTCCATCAGCTGCGATTACATTACATATTGCTCATCCTGTCTTCATTCTGTATCTTTGGGGAGGGTTACTTTAGATCAGATATAGCTTGGTCTGCTTGGCTGGGCATCTCTACTACAAATGTAGTATGAAGTCTTCTGAGGGGGCACTGTTCTATGGAGCCCTTTAAGCCCCTTTGGGAAGGACCACCATGCCCTTTTGTCTACCTAATGCAGATGACATGAACATGATGCAATGCTTGTGTCAATGCTCACGCCACTATTGTTCGCATATGGCCATGGACCTAAAACCTTAATTACCACTCATGTTGTTTCTCAGTGATATCATGGTACTTGCTTGACCAAACTCATCACTTCCAGTTCTAATAACATGCACTGCAGGACACTGTAGTGGCAAAATTAATCTTGTGCCTGCAGCAGGTGTGCTGGGAGGAACCCTTTGAATGAATTGATACTGTCTCAGCCACACTGCTTTTCCTCTGGAGAAGACGACAGTCAAGATGGCTTTTCTGCCAGTCCTTGCCAATGTGACTCTATTGTCCACAGGCAGCCAAGGCTCTGAGCCTGGCAGTGAGACAGAACCGTTGGGAGTGTGTCATCCTATGCTGGGACATGAGGTGACTACTAATGCATGGAAAACATGCATTAGTAGAAGAGGAGGCCCCTTTTCAAGGTCTGCTTGGGAGACTTAGTGCTGTGTGCTTGCCTCCCTTGTATAACCTTTTGGGAGTTGTTACCAGTGCATTGGGGTGGCTATCTTATGGAGTCTTCTAACTTCCCAAATCTTTCAAGTCAATGACTGCCCAGCTTGGTGGAAAAGTAGTGACAGAGGCGTTTAAGGCATGACTTCATGCCTATGTTACCTAATCTCTTTGAATTCCTAGGTGTCTTCTGGAGCTGTGCAATTTCTGTGTAGAGTAGAAGATCAATCCTAACTGGAATAGTGAAGACCAGTGTCTGCAGCAGCAGTCAGCATGGACCTTCGCACCCCTTGTACATGGGTGGGGGCGTGGTGTATAGCACTGTCTGGTCCCCAGTTGGTGAAGGCTGTGAATACTGCTGTATCTTCAGGAGTGGACTGAATGGGACCACTTAAATGTCAATGCCTTATCAAATGTAGTTGTTGTAACATGAAGACTAAAAAGCGTAGAAGCCCCAAATGCCTGCTTATCATGTTTTCTCCCTGATCCTAGTAGGGATGGGGGAACATTGTCATACCTGCTACATGCCACTTGCTTCATCTGCACACTCCCTGGTGGCCTGGGTTCACAGTTGCTCCTGACCAGAATGGCTGCTCTGGGTACGTCTTCCCCGACCCTCTGTGCACTGGATTTGATGTGTGATACTGACACAACGTCCAGCACCCTCATGACACCACTGTCCATGTTGTATCTTGAGGTGCAGCTACTTCCCACAGAGGCTACTTGATGGCTTACCAGTCCTGGTGCATTCAGCTCAGGGGAAAGCAAGGGAAGGTCAGGAGGACATTACGTTTTAGTTATCTGTGGCTTTGCAAGGAGCTGACAGGAGACGGTGGGAGGAAAGGGGAGCTTCACAGGGTTGTGAGAATAGCAGCTGCAGTTTGGGAGGGGAAATGTGGCAGGTGTGAAGGAGGCAGAGGGCAGACTGGCTAATAAGGCCCTGAAGGATGAAAAGAGGCCCTTGAAGAAACTTTCTAATCTTCCACAAGTGCGATATGACCTTCGTTCCCATTCCCCTCACCCTCTTTCAGGTGGCTTTCAGGAGAAGCCACCCATCTGTCCTATTTCTGGGCTTTGGACTGAAATACTCTGTTCAGAGGCTGGCTTCTCCTTTCCCTTCTCCCTCTGGGCATGCAGTGCTCCTTGCCCCAGAGGGTCTTCCCAGCCAGACCTTTCAGTCCCAGACACTACCCCAGCTTCTGACACAGAGAGTGCTAGGGACAGGCTCTCCCCATGCCTGGTCCGGTGTGAATGTTCCAGCTGGCTCCCATGGACCCACCACAGGACACACCACAGGAGCCCCTCAGCCAAGCTGCCTGGATGGGCAGAGGAGAGAGGGAAAAAAAATGAGAAACAACAGAGGGAACACCAAGGTTAGAGAAGGAGGAGGAGGTGCTCCACGGTGCCAGATCTGATATGCCCTGCAGCCAACACTGGAGCAGAGAAAATGCGAGAGGGAAGGAGTGGCAGAGAGAAACTGGTATGTACTGATCATACCCACACACACCCTGCCCCTGTGCCGCTCAGGGTGGGTAGAGGAGTCTAGAGTAAAGTCGAACATGGGATAGGGGGGAAGAAATGTGCTGTTTTAATGTTTGTCTTGTTTCTCGCTACCTGAGTCTATTTTAATTGCCAATAAATTAAATCAATTTTTCCCAAGTTGAGTCTGTTTTGCCCGTGACAGTAATTGGTAGGTGATCTTACTGTCTTTATCTCGACCCGTGAGCTTTCTCACCCTACTTTGTCCCCCTGTCCTGCTGAGGAGGGGGAGTGAGCGAGCAGCTGGGTGGGCATTTGGCTGTTAGCCAAGTCTAACCCACCCAGAGCTCTTGCATAGGTTGGAAACAGGAGGTGCTGATGCTGGCTGTGACCATATCAAAAGATACATGATTCTAGTTATTGTGTGAGACCTGTTGATCTATGTCTGTGGTGGACTCTGAAGCATGTTTTTGTGGTGGTGCTTATAGAAGGCAAACTGAACAGTGGGTAAGGTGGCAGCCGTTCATGGTGGTCTGATCGGATGTGGATTTGGCTGCAGACTTCACAGTGTTTGCTCTGTGCAAAGTAGCAAGCTTGCTGTGCCTTCACTACAGCCATGTTGCATGGCAAAGTAATCTTACTTTGCTCTTCTCTGCCTGCCTCTACTTTCATTCCTGCTTTTGCCGTCTCTGTCTTTGTTGGTATACCAGTCATGCATATTTCTCTTAGATGTTTATCTCTTGTATTCTGCCTAGGTACAGTTTTCTGCCGATTCTTTTCACTCCCCCTGATCTAGCTGCTTCCCACTCTCAATTTAATATGTCAAATTAGAAAGTAGCGTATTGTTTTATTGTTTTTAAGTTGTAAATGAGGATGTTACATAAATCCAAGACATCGGTACCATTCTGGACTCTTCTTTATTTGTCCCTGTTTCATACTGTTTTCACTTATTATCTGTTAGCAATCTTCATTTATATTCTTTTAAGAGAGTTTTCAGTGTGTGTGCATTTATTTTTCAGGTGAAGTTTTGTGTGGTATGGCATTATACTGTGACTAAATTCTGAAAATACTGCTTTAATTCCCTTACTGATTCTTTAACTGAAAACTAAAATCAAAATCAAGGTTCTTTTTGAGCTAACTTTTAATATTTTTGGTAGTAACTAACATTTTTTCTCTAACTCTTGCATAAATAAAGAGTTTCCTTTTTAGTGGAGTGGCCAGGGAAAGTAGGTAGATCCTTTAAATATAAAATCAGTATCTTCTTACTCATAACTGTGGCTGAAATCAGCCTGTTAAAAGTCTGAGTAAGTGTGTTATAATCTGAGGTAAATTCTAAAATCTTGAACACTGTTTGCATCTGTTACAGGATGTATTTATTCAGCTTTGTAGTTTTGTTCATATTTATTTCTCAAAGTATGGAAAACACAAAGCACTGTGAGCTCTGAGGGCAGGCTGTTTGGCAGTGCTAGGTACTGGCTCGGTATTTCAATCTTTAATTGGGGAAGACGGTGAGGCTATTTTGTATTTGTGTGTGATCATTATGGTTTTAATAAGACAAAGAGATGGCCATTGCAAATGCAGCCTTTCGTCTCTGTGAAGACAGACCAAAAGAGTAGGGTGCAGGTGGCATCTGGGAGGAATGGCATTTCTATCCTCTTTGGAGGACAGAAATTGAGTTCAGTAGATAGAGGATAGAAATTGAGTGAATTGTTGAGTTCAGTAGTAAAATTTGTACTGACTTTAATTCTGTAGGTCTGAAGCCTGGCAGAGGAAACCACTGAAGGAGATGCCTTAGTGGAAGAGTCTGTGTGTTGCTCCTTCTCTGCCAGGGAAGTTCCTTAATGAAGTAGGGATACCTGTGTGGGATATCTTTTTTAAATGCTTAAGCTGTGCAAGCTTCTTGTTGCCCAGGTCTGTCTGACAAAGTAGATTTGGGCATGCCTGAGGTGAGAGGGCATGTCAGCTGTCACTGTCTGTAGCTGGGAAAGGGTTTTCCGGTAACGGAGGGGTTCGTGTTGCAAGCAAGAGCCTGAGAGCCATGGAGCTTGGGAGCAGAGCTTTATATGGAAAGACAGTTTGTGCCATGTGGAAGTCTTTGGGGATTAAAGACACTCTGGAAGTAAACAATCAGGACCCGTATTTCTGTAACGTTCCCCTTGTGGGAAAGGGAATGGCAGCTGTACTTGCATTACACTGTTCCCAGTGTAATCACTATCACATCAGTGCATTGAGTATTCAAGTGCCTTAGCCATGTCTTCCTCTACTAACACATTAGACCGGGAGACAGATGTTTATGTCATGTTATTTTATTCCTCATCAATCAGTAGTTTCCCAACCATCTTATTTTTAACTTGATTATTTACTAATGAGCAATAAAACCCACAGTGCCTACAGCAACATTTGCACAGTGGATCATGAAATAGCAGCACACGCACTTAGTTTTATTTCTTTTCATGTTTACCACAAATCAAGTCCTTTCCTAATGTCTGTGTTCTTGTTTAAATCTAAATCATAGTGGGGTATTTGTGTTCTTACAGTTGTTTCCTTTTAGTTACGGTCACAACATTTTGTCCACTGAAGTCTTAGCAGCTTGTAGCAGTCTTGGAGACCAAGCCCAATAATTTCCCTAGGGGCTATATGTCAGGATGGTGGAAATTCATTTCTGATTTTTTCTGGCTTCCTTAGCCTACGTTAATTCTGATTTGTTATGAAGTGGATCAAAGCTAATAGGAAGTGAAGCTTCTTTCAGTTAAAATAAGTAAAGGGGTTGAGGTGAAGGGGTCCAAAGATGCCACGAGGCAAGATGGCTGTTAAATTTCAGAGTGACACGTGCAAAGCTCTGTAGTCTTGAAACACACTGCTTCAGATCATCTATCCGCACAGCCCTACCCCTACAGAAAGCCATAAAAGCCTCCTCTGTCAGTCTTAAACAACAAAAGAAAATATTTTGGTTTTGCACCAAATATTCAGGTTTGCAACATGAAGCCAGAGTTGTGAGAACTGAAAAGGGGATGTAATCCAGGATGTAGGAACGATGTTAAGAGGAGTGGGGAGTAAAGATGGACTCTATTAATGTGAATGGCTATGGGGAGAGGGATTGTAAAGCCACCATTCATCAAGTCCATGGAAGAAGAAACAAAGAAACCACTCATGTTTGTAGGAAACAGCAAAGCAGGTGGAATTGTAATGTAATTTTCTTGAAAACTCATGTAGATAGCAGGAAAACAGGGACCATATGTGTGTTAAAAGGGAGTGAAGACTGAGAAGACAGATTTGAAGCTATAATCGTAACAACATACCTCTAGAATAAACTAGCTATTGCATGATAGCAAATTAAAAATGAAGTGCTGTACAAACTGAATTGTCTTTTCCTCTGCTGAAGTTCCAGTGTTAAAAAGGTATGGCATCTGAATTACAGCACCCTAGTACTTCCCAGAGTACGCTAAGCTGCCTGTATTGTATCTCCCTCTTTCCATGTTCCTTTTCTTGGAGGAAACATTAAAGCCCGCTGTGGCTTGGTTTTCTTTAATAACTCATTATGCTATGGGCTCGGCAGGCCTGCTGCTGAGGGCAGTGCCAGCGATGCATGCGTCACTCGGGCAGCGGAGGGTGGTGGGGGTTGTGTTCCTTCGTGGGTCTTCCTGGAGTTGATTTCACAGCCTCTGACTTGCTTCTGAAGAAAACCCAGTGGCTTGCGTCAGTCTCCTTTGTCCCCGCTATAGATGACTGCATTGCTTGTCTAAACTGAAGCATTTGAGTGGCTGCATTAAACTCTCTAAACGTTTAAGCTAATTTAAAGTCTGCCATGACGAGATGGGTGATTATGGTTTCTGAGTGAATTAGTTGAGAGTAACTGAAAAACAGTGGAGAGAGTAGCTGATGGTTATTTTCAGTGCAAGTGCCTGCTCCTCTGCTCCTTTGTTGACTATATCAGTGTTAGGGTTTGTCTGCATGGAAACTTGTACTGTTGCAGGTAAATTTTTTCTTTTTTTTTCCCCAAGTTAGTTAAATGGATAAAAATGTGGCATGTGGACTGGCCTTTATTTTGCATCTTGCATATTCTTTTCCTCCAGCCAGGGATCGAACTGCCTCTGCAGGAGATATTTCCTCAGCTCAAGGTGTGGTCCCCACTGTGAAAGTCTGAGAGCGTGTTATCAGAGAAGAGTTACATCTGCTCACCTTTAGGGACTCGTTACTTCTCACCTGTATCATTGCACATTTTTAAGGTGTAAGGAGGGAAATAACACCCAGCCTACCAGAGCTCCTGTGATTAATGTGGGATTAGCCTGAGTAAGTGTAACAAGGTTTCATCTCCTCCTTTGAGGAAGAGCTGAAGGGGCAGATTGAGGCCAGCAGATGGGTAGCTGTGCACTAAGTGGATTAGCTCAGCGTAACTCACAGCAAGGCCAGGACGTAAACGATGCTTGATCAGCCTGGCGCCAGATACCGGCAAGCAGTCTATCGTGGGAGGGTAAGTCTAAACCATAAGGATGTACCTAAGCAAGGACAGTATTAAAATTGAGGGGGCTTATTTCTTCTCTTCTTTATAAAAAGAGATATAACTTCCCAAGAAAAAAAAAGGTAACTTTTTCGTTCTATTTTTAAAAGTTTTGCATTTTCCCCCCGACTTCAGATACCTTTTGCAGCTACAGTGGAAGATTTTCTCACAAAGTTTTCTCTGTTTTTATTACCTGACTATAAAAGACCTCGAGACCCACTTTCAGTCGTTCTTATAAAAGTGATCGGTATAGCAAAATCCCAGTATCTTCTTTGTAAAGTGCCAGTGTCTCCTTGAAATCTGCCTTGTCCTCTAGTAGGTAGTAGTTTTTTCAGCCTGAGTACGCTGCAGAGAGTGCATTACATTCTTTGCCTAATCTGCAGTAAGCAGATGGGAAAGATCCACCAATTCCAGCCTGTCTCGGTGCAACGTGTCTGTGCCTGGCACCTTGCTCCTCATTACCAAGCTCTGTTCTAGACTGGGAAGAAAAATGCTTGCACTTTAAAATATTTCCCAGCTCATTTGCAAACTCTACAACATTTATTATTTTCATCATGTTTAATAGCACAGCTCCTCATTTTCTTGCCCTTTTATTGCTGTTATAGTAATGTGGGCTATGACTTCATTTGACTTTTCTAAGTAGGCAGTATCACCTCTAGTTAGCATTTAGATGGGAAAATATCTGAGGGTGTTCGGGAAGTGTAATGGCTGTTCAGAAAGTGACATGTATCCATCTAAAATGAGACCGAGAATATGCTGGGAAGTGATTTATCAGAAAGTGTTCGCTCATCAAAAATGAGTATTTTCAAGTGAAAATACCAGTTCCAATAAAACCTTAGTAAAACAAACAGTTTAGATGAAAACAGGAGAGGCAGTCCATGGTGTGTGTAATAACGTGGTACCTAATGTCTTCACTGGGTAAGTGCATGAATTCATTAGTTGGGTCTTCTACCTCTGCTCTTCCACACGGCAGGAGACTGTCCAAGCCCGCAGCCTACCGGCTGTCTCAGAGTGCTGCTTCCACGCTGGAACTCTTTCACCGCATATTAAATTCTTTGGTGCAGCAGTTTGACCCTTGCAAGCTCCAGGTGAATAATTCATTTGCCTAAAGGTCAATCTCCTTTCTGTGTATAAAAGCTCTCAATCGGTCTTATAAAATAGGACAGCTCCAGCGGGAAGGACCTGGTGATCTACCCTAGAATGACAGCAATGTGGAACAGGATGGAGGAGGCTTAGGTTATGTCCTTACTCTGAATTAGACAGAGAAAGGACTTGATTTTGTAAGTGTGGCCTTAAGCACTGTGGTGTGGAATCGATGCATGGGTTTTTCTCAATCTTTCCTGCTAGAGCTGTGCCGAGTTGTAAGAATTATTAAGTGTCAGTGGTATGGAGAGCTGAAAAAGCACCTTCTTACACATTGTAATCTAAAGACAGATTTTTGTACCAACATAGCTGTTACGGGTATGCGTGAACCAGTATGTCTTTTCAGTATGACTGCTACTTTCTATGAGTGTCTTACACAGTTTGTTTTTCATCCTTCTTAGAGAAATGGGTAGGTGTATATAGGCTAACATCCATACAAGGTGAATTTATTGCCCTAATTTTATTACTGCAACTTTATGTGTGGTCAAACCAAAGCTGGTTCAGTTCAACTTTCTGAAACTGTTAACTGAGGCCCCTGATAGAAATTCCATGTTAGTCTGCATGCCTTTGCCAAATTCTGCTGAAAATTGCAGCCTTCATAACCCACACCCCAAATTCTTTTGAAACTGGTGCTAAAAGTCTCATGTATTTCACAAGATCAGCTTCATCCACTAAAAAAGGGAAGTAAAAAAAGAAAGAGAAATTAAGTATTTTATGTTTCCATTGCATTCAACTCAGTTTTGTCAGGTTCCAAAGGCCGCACCTCGAGTACTGTGTTCAGTTTTGGGCCCCTCACTTCAAGAAGGACATTGAGGTGCTGGAGCGTGTCCAGAGAAGGGCAACGAGGTTGGTGAAGGGTCTAGAGAACAAGTCTTATGAGGAGCGGCTGAGGAAGCTGGGGTTGTTTAGTTTGGAGAAGAGGAGGCTGAGGGGAGACCTTATTGCCCTCTACAACTACCTGAAAGGAGGTTGTAGAGAGGTGGGGGTCGGTCTCTTCACCCCAGTAACAAGCGATAGGACGAGAGGAAATGGCCTCAAGCTGCGCCAGGGTAAGTTTAGGTTAGATATTAGGAAAAACTTCTTTACTGAAAGAGTGGTCAGGCACTGGAACAGGCTGCCTAGGGAAGTGGTTGAGTCTCCATCCCTGGAGGTATTTAAAAGACGGGTAGATGCGGTGCTTGAGGACATGGTTTAGTGGTGGACTTGGCAGTGGTAGGTTAATGGTTGGACCTGATGATCCTAAGGGTCTTTTCCAACCTTAACAATTCTATGATTCTATGATTCTATGATTCTATGTACTTCATTATATTGGAATAGTGAGGGTGTAATCTGACCTTGCAATTTAATTAACAATTCCATTGATGATGTGCTGACCAGAGCTGGAGCTTTCATTGCCATAACTCTCTTGGCTAGGCAGAACTGAAAGGAGAAAAAAGGAGATGTTAAGCACTGAGGAAAGCAGGTGTTACTAGAATTAAACACAGGGAGGAGAACTGTTGAGTAATAGATACAGAATTTTTTAAAATCCGTTTGCTTTCCTCCTGGCATCTCACTTTTATCATAAACTGTTGTGTAGTGTCATGGAGTTCTGTTAAGCAGGTGGTGTGTTTTATCCCAGTGGTGTCTGCTTATTGCTCGTGGATGAAGTGATTTTTCTGTGTAGTTAGTTAAAGTGCAACTTGAGGTTCTTTGGCAGTCCGAGTTGTTATTTAGAGAGTCTTAAAATGTAAGTCATGGTTAACTTCTTGCTCATTTTAGCTTATACATGCTTAGCAGTAGGCATGCTTCTAAAAATACAAGTAAACACAGATATCTAAGTGCACCTGCGGAGGTTTTCAACAAGCTTAGTCTCTTTTCAGGGGAAGGAATTTGCATTTTGTGCCAGCTGCAGATTATGTTAGGCAAACTTTGCAACAGTAGGGATAATCACGAAATAGATGGAGCTTGTAGAGCTCTTTAGGAATAGGTAGGACAAACATCTGTCAGGAATAGCGTATGTATGGGAGGGTGCGGTGAATGACTGAAGTATCTCCATCAGCACTCACATCCAATTTCTAACCTAACAGGTTTTCTAATCAGCCCCTCAGATGGCAGATGGATGGATGGTGTTGGCCTGATTCTTGAGACTAACAATCATGGAATTTGAGACCCAGACTCGGGGCAGCACAGAGGAAATATGTGTGGTTTTTCCACTCCTGGTTTACGCTTCCTAGAGAACTGGTAGGATGTGGATGTTACAAAGGCAGCAAGTTTTGCCTTGCTTTGGGTTTTTGGTTTGGGAAAAATTTTTTTGTTGTTGTTTCCCCCGCCCCCCCCAATTCATTCCTTCTTTCTGCCATCCTCACACCTGTGCTGGTTTTCAGCTTATTTGAAGATTCCTACTCTGGTCCAGCAAAAGCAGATCGTTCCTCCTGTTGGTTTACTATGGAAGTCAAATTTGAGAAGTCATATGTGTTGGGTTGGAAACCTAGGATGCTACTGACGACCACTGAAATGGCAACGCACTGGCTGGGATGCTGGCTTTGTTCTTTCTGCATCGCTGGAGGATTTCTAGGAGATTGCCCTGAAGTGGCATCACTAACCTGTATTATCTTTTAAAAGGATTTTAGCAGCTTGGGCTATATGTGAGCTTCCTTTAAAACCTTCTAAGGAGAGTAGCTTTCTAAACAGCCATTGCACTACTTACTGTTCCCTACCTCCTGCTACTTTTTAACACTAGGTGAATGAGATGAGCTATTAATAATTTGTACCCTACTTTTCTTACCGTAAATAAGTGAAAGCTCTCCATCACATGCTAAATACTGTGAAACATTGTGATCAAAGGAATTATGAGCACGTTAGCCTCAAACTTGCCTGACATTCATTTGAATTCTGCTGCTCTAATAGTACCTTTTAAATTATTCCTACATCATTCAAGCTACAGATAGTTTTTTGACATACACATTCCCCTTTCTTTTCTAGTGCACTTTTTTATTTTTATCACCGTTGTCTAAACTAAAGTAGAATGTCATTCATTTGTATCATTATTGGAAATACTGTGTATCTGTCACAAACTTCCCACACTACCAGTGAAGTTTGAACACTTAAAGGATGGTTAAAGGAATAGTAACAACATATGGGTCTTCTGAAGTGCCTCATACAGGACACAAATATAGTGCCCCTACATAAGAACACTGCAGGGAGGGGTTTTCAGCCTTCTTTTTCCTCTGGTTTCCTTCTGCCCAGCTCTTCAAAGGAGAAGGTGCTGATGGTGTCTCAGGGTGATTAGTGAATAGGACCATATTGTGGGCGCAGGCAATGCTTCATCTTAGTCTCTAGCTATATATCAACATTTATAAATAGATCATCTTGATACCTTTTCAAGACAGCTAGTGTTGTGGTGATTTTATTTGATTTGCGCTTCTTCAGAAAGGATAATTATGACAAATGTTTCCATTACCTATTGCCAGTGCTTTGGGAAAGGAAGAAGTCTGTGACTGCAATTAGCTCCTGTAGGCAGCAGGAGAACTTTAACTAAAACTAGGTTTGCTTTAGTGTTAACTGTTTCCTTTGCAGAAATCAGTACTCACTGCAGTCTGGCTTTTCTGTGGGTAAGAAAGATGCTGAATGTTGGACACAGCATTTAGGCCAAGTGAGCACAATAGCTTGACACTGAGTGATGGCACTACAGAAGTCATGCAGGCTTGAACCACGAAGCTTACTTGCTCCATTCCTCTCTAGACTGAAGTTTGTCTGATTGAAATTCTCACTTTCCAGTTTCTATCAATTCTGTCTCTGATCTTCTTGAGCTGATCCCTCTCAGATAAAATCCTTGGATGACTTCTTCCAAGCCTTCTGCCCCACTTGCTGCTTCTGCGTTCTTCCTCCTTTCTCAGCAGAGACTCTTTTTCTGGTGGACACTCGGCTCCTTCCAGTTTCAAGACTGACTTGCGAAAAATTCTCTAATCTTCTCTCACTTCACGAGATACTGTCCCTCACGGCATCCTTTTGGACAAGCTGTCCATCTGTGGGATGAGCGGGTTCACGGTGCGCTGGGTGAAGAACTGGCTGAAGGGCAGGCCTCAAAGGGTTGTAGTGAGTGGGGCTACATCTGGCTGGCAACCAGTCACCAGCGGTGGTCCTCAGGGTTCAATTCTGGGGCCAGTCCTGTTCCATACATTTATCAATGATCTGGATGCAGGAGTTGAATGCACCATTAGCAAGTTTGCTGATGATACCAAACTGGGAGGTGCTGTTAGTCAACCTTGAGGGACAGGAGGTCTTGCAGAGGGATCTAGATAGATTGGAGCATGGGGCTATGATTCATGGGATGGGATTTAACAAGTCCAAATGCTGGATTCTGCACCTAGGATGGCGTAATGCCAGGCACAAGTATAAATTGGGAGAGGAGCAGCTGGAGAGCAGCCCTGCAGAAAGGGACCTGGGGGTGCTGGTCGACAGCAGGCTCAATGTGCGTCAGCAGTGTGCCCTGGCAGCCAAGAGGGCAAACTGCATCGTCAGGTGCATCAAACACAGCACAACCAGCCAGTCAAAAGAGGTGATTATCCCGCTGTATTCAGCGTTGATGTGGCCTCCCCTGGAGTACTGTGTGCAGTCCTGGGCCCCACAGTTTAAGAAGGATGTTGAGGTCCTTGAATGCGTCCAGAGGAGGGCAACAAAGCTGGTGACAGGGCTGGAATTAATGTCCTATGAGGAGTGGCCGAGGACCTCATAGGCTTGTCTAGTTTGGAGAAAAGGAGGCTGAGGGGCGACCTCATGGCTCTCTACAGCTTCCTGAGGAGGGGAAGTGGAGAGGGAGGTGCTGAGCTCTTCTCCCTGGGATCCAGTGATAGGACACGTGGGAATGGTTCAAAGCTGCACCAGGGGAGGTTTAGACGGGACGATAGGAAGCATTTCTTTACCGAGAGGGTGGTCAAACACTGGAACAGGCTTCCTATGGAGGTGGTCGATGCCCCAAGCCTGTCAGTGTTTAAGACGCATGTGGACAATGCCCTTAACAACATGCTTTAACTTTTGGTCAGCCCTGAATTGGTCAGCCAGTATGACTAGATGATCGTTGTAGGTCCCTTCCAACTGAAATAGTCTACTCTGTTCTATTCTATTCTAAGATGGTTCATTTTCCAGGAAAAGTCCACCCATTAGTAAGCTACTTTAGTTAATTTTTTCCCTGTATGGACATGTCATTGCTCTTTGCCCCAGTCAGTCAGGAGAGCAGAGGCGGCTCCTCACTTCAGCTGCTTTTTCCCTTCCATCTCCAAAGTCAGAGATACTGTAAGGCATTGCACAAAAGAAGAAACTGCTGGCCTGGAGGTTGCAGAATAGGAAAGGTCTGTTTTCTTCCCATCTTCTGGTTCAGCAAGTCATGGCAACGTAAATCCCAAATCCATTCAGAGGGGCTGGAGCAACCAGCCTGCCTATTAGCTCTTCCAGTCAGCAGACCTGTACTGGCTTTAGAGGCTGGAGCAGGTCCCTCATAACTATTTGGAGCATTTGAGTCGGGAAATCCTTTTGATTCACCTGAATTAAGCTTGACTATATAATTAGTTGAATTTTTAGGTACTTTTAGTCATATGCAGTAATAACAACACATCAGTAGGTAGTACTCTACTCTCTAACTATTTCCAGTAGTCCCAGCTAGCCTATTTGTATTGTGCAGTCTGATTTATACCTCACAGAGTGTTTCAGGATGTGGTGTTAAGGAACATGGCTGGTGAACACCATCATTACTCTTGGGTAGTAATGTAAAGTACTGTAGTACACAACTCTTCAAGCTGTTGTGCAAGAAAGTGCTTTAAATGGACTTCACCTGGGAAAGTCTCTTGAAACCACTATATGACTTTTTGTCTCAGCAGTGGCTTGTTGTTCTCTTGTTTCTTAAGAGAACCTGCAATAAAGCTATCTACAGCAGAAGAACCAGAACAGTTAACCTCCATCAGCCAGTTTACGCATCTGGAGTCTGGCTTCCTTTTCACAATTACTTCTATTAGCCTGCTTTCTTGGCAGTCAGGGTATGGGATGAGGGACTTTTAATAATGTTTACATAGAAAGTATTAACATAAGGTGATTCCCATTCACTTTCTGATTGATACTTGGTGACTCGGCTTGTTATCCTGTGCAGATGACCTACACTTATCATAGGTTAAAGTCTTCCATGTGCAGAATTCATAACTCAGTCTCTGTTCCTAAGGCTGAAGATCTTTTTACCTTCTTTCAGATGGCTGAGATGCTTGACTGCCTTTGCCCATTATGGCTGGCTTTTGTTCTTCCTCTGTTGCAACATTGAGTAGCACCACAAATTAGTCTGGTTTTCCAAAAGGGACAGTTACATAGGTAATTTTTCACTTGCCATGCTTAAAACTTCACTTAATTCTTTCAAGTTCTAGGTTATGTCAAAATACACAGATTGTTGAGGTTACAGTATGCATACATATCAGTTTAATTGTACTTTACTCACCTAATTGTACCAGTCATCTGACCAGTACGTGGCTGTTCAAGTGTCTGCAATGCCATGAAACTATTCAATGGGACCAGCTGCATGGAAGGATGAATGCGTTTGAGTCTTCTGTAAATATTCCTCAATATTAGTGCTATGCATATGCATAGCCTCTTTTTGCCTTGAACTCCTTCAATAATCGTGGCTTCTAGTGAAGATTTTACATTCTTTAACCAGATCTTCTAAGTGCAGACTGCTGTTACTCACTGTTTACACCATTGTACTTCATGACTGTACTTAATCAAGGATTTGCAACTCATTTCAATACAAAAAGGATAAGATTTCCAAACAGCAGGTCTATTTACCTCTTGTTGTTACAGGTCATGAAGGAACGTAAGTGCCAAGGACTCAGTAAGGTTGTCCTACTATTATGATTTCTTGTAACACCAACTTTGAACATCCAAAGCTTGCATCATCTATGAATCACCCAGCTCTAATTTTTACTTGTTAAAAAGCTGTAAAGAAGCTTGCAACACATTTATCATGATTAGTTCTCTGAAAATGCCAACAAGATTCTACAGTGACTTGCATGGAAATACTCTGTAATAACACTGAACTTGTGTTGTACAGGGCTGAACACAGGAGCTTTCCTACAGAGTGATGAATGGAAAGGAACCACATCCTTTTGTTGGGGAAGATCATTTCAGATCCTCGCAAGTCAGATGACTTCTCGCTTTGTGCTTTACTCACAGTTCAGCTAATATCTTATTGCCTCATATTGTGTTGTACAGGTCTGTTTGTAACATGTGTTTGTAGGCACACAACAGACAGTTTTAAAGGCTGACTCAGAAAACAAAAAGCAAGAAAATTTGTAGAACATATTTTCTCTTCTGTGAGTCAACTTTTTAGAGCAGGGTTGTGGCTACTTTAATTGCAGGGTGTGGTCGAGGGCCCTCAGTTGTCAGAGGAGAGCAGAAGAGGGATTGGTAAGTAAGGGAAGGGAATTCTCCTGGCACCATCAAGGCCACAAAAGCTTAGTGGGTCTTGACAGCTCTTCAGTGGTTGGCTTCTCTTAAAGCCAAGGGTTCAGCTCTGTGACGGTGGGGAATGGCACAGAGAGCTGACTGGAAATAGGAACCCCAGTCTGTTTCAGGTAATAATGACTTTCTAAGTCTATTCACTGCAACTGTAGTTGAAGCCACACACCCAGTGTCATGAGATGTGTGACAGAAATCTAAGGGGAATGGCAAGCGGTCAAGACTCTGGGAGCCAATCCCTTCCGGTCCATGTATTTCTTGGAAAAAAGAAAGAAAAGTGATATTTCTCGAGGAACTTCCATCCAAAAAAAAATTGTCAAAATTCCTCACTGAACTAAAAAATAGTCTGAGGGCCATGAGGAGCTCCCCTACTCACTGCAGGAGCTACCCACATCAAAAGGCATACAGCAGCAGAGAAAGGGAAGCAGCATCTCTACAAATGCTTCCCTCTCTTTGGAGGCTGGGGGAAACGGATGGAGCCAGGACAAGGATACTGTGCTTTAAAGGACGTGATGGATAATTGTTCCTGTCTTTCTTCTCCTTCTCCCTCAATCGTTTTCTCCGGAGCACTGAGGATTTTTGGTTCAGTTTTGGTCCTTGAGCAGTTCCTGCTGCAGCATGACTGCATTCCCCTTTTACAGTCAGTAAACAGTGTAGTCTCACTCTCAGCTGTTTCTGTACACTAGCAAGAAAAAAAAATTCAAGCTGGGTGACCTGCCAAGGTAACCTTATAAATTTCAGTGACTTTAAAAATTTCATCAACCTTAACCATATGTGCTGAATGCCCCCAACAGCTGCAGGTTAAGAAGGGCATTCAACACGTAATTACCTCAAAATTGACTTCTTTCTTTTTAGTGCCCATGAGTCTATCCTTGCCATGGCTGGCTGGCTCCCATTCAAGTGATGATCCAGCACGCTGCATGCTGGTGATGCAGCAGCCGCCACTGAGCCCACTGAAGCATGGGACAAGCTTGGGGGGGAAGAGTGAGGGGAAAGTTAGTGCTGCTCTTAAGTCTATGTATTGCCTTTCACCTTTTAATTCTTTTTTGCATAAAATTCAGCAAAAATATGCAATATGCATTTTTGTTCTGTTTTTTGGTTTTGTTTTGGTTTTGTTTGGTTTTTTTTAATGGCCACTTAGCAGTCCTCTGCAAACAAGCTGTTCTGCGTAAGGCTTCTTGGACAATTGCAGCTTTACTCACAGTGGCAGCTGGGCAGACCTGGGTTACACTTATGAAAAGGAGGACTGAATCAGACCTCACTTATTTATAGCCTGGTGCTGAGTGTTGCTACTGATGTCAGGGCATTTGGTATCTGTATTTAAGTTATGTCTGGCACGTCACTTTTGAAAACTGAAGTGTTAATTTATGGAAAGTATGCTTAGATCGGTAATTTTCTGGAATAGCTTGGTTTTTCCTACTAGAAATGTTGGGTGAGGTGATCATGATTCCCCTTGGAGTGGGGAATGGTGGCTGAATTAAATCCATTGACAAGTTTAGAATTAGAATAGTACAAACAGAGCTGTACTAGGTTGGATAATTGGTAGTGCCTGTCAGGCAGTAAGTAGACGATGCTGTACAGCCCAAGGGCTGAAGTAGACCTCAGGTTCCTGTTTGCTGTAAGGCATTTACACTCTCTCACCAGCGGAGAAAGATGGTAACTCCGTTACATGGAGGTTCCTCCTGGCTGTGAAGCATATTATGCTGTGGCAGGTCACTTATTACCTGTGTTACACTGGAAATAGTGAGTCTGGGAAAGAAGTTCTGCGCTTACACTTGAAAATATTGATCCTCTTTGTATGACAAGTGTGCATCCAAGTTGCTGGGCTTGAAACGCTGCGGCGATACTAAGGGTGGGATTCATCTGACTAATTGTAGATGTCTGCATCACAGTTACTTGTTTGGGCTCTTCTTATAGTCTATGGAGAGAAATACCCGTTTTTGGGGGACACTTCATTGCATCCTGAAAGTACGTCCTTAGGCATCCGCAAGGGTCAGATGACCCTGAAGTGCCAGTTTCTAGCAACTTGTTTGGCTCTTGGTGGATGCATCTGCAGATGTCCCAAATAGGTGAGGTGACCCTTTGAGGGCCTGATGAGGGAGGCTAAAACTGATTCCTGAAAATGGCTGATGCCTGAAAAGAAAACAAAAATCACATAATTTTGGAAGTTTTGGTAATGTCCTATAGCCTGTGACCTTCATTAAGACTTTTAGGAATGCAGTGGCCCATGAGAGGACTTACTGCAATGCTGTGCTACTAACTGTATTTCTTTCTGATCACTGATAAAGCTGGGAAGATCAGCATTCATGTGAGGTGCCACTTGTTCCTAGTTAGAGATTGTTTTTCATTCCTAGCAGGTTTGCTCTTAATAATGTTCATGAATCTGACTTTGCCATTGCGATCACATATTGATTAAATTCCACAGTTGACTCAGTTTTTAAACTTGAGTGATCTGTCACCATCTGTAGATAAACATTTTTCTAAATATTCATCAAATCAAACTTTCATATATTTAATATAAACTTTTATCTGATACAATGAAAGAACTTAATTCTATGCTTGCATTGCCCTCCAGAAAAAGGTCTTTCTTCATATAGAATATTTAGTTGGGTAGCAAGTGGATAACACTGTATTACCTCTCCACACTTTAAATACCAGGAACCATAATCTAGTGCAAGTAGTAATGCGGGCACGGTGATACAGAATCAATTAGTTGTCTTTACATTACACATGCAGACTCCACATTTCCTGAAATGTCACCGAAAGACAAGCTTTAGTAAAAATCCTGTAATTAAAGTAGAAGTTCCACCTAATGTGAAGTGCTAGCTGCTGTTTTATCAGCATAATGAATAGGGCGAGAGGAGATTACCTGCATAATCAAACTCCTGCACTGGCTAAAGTTCAGCACTATTTCAAACCAGCAGCAAAGCCTGTAGGTAGTCACCAGTTGGTGGAATCGGCAATGTCAGTGTTGTAAATCAGCAAGTGCCCTGTATTTTCAGAGCTGTTGCAGTGCAGCAGAAACATGGGTCTAATTTCCTGTGATTTCTCATTTTAGTGCTCGAAGGCTGATTTTAATAAAAGAACCATGCATCCTAACAGTTGTAGTGCTGAATTATAATTTATTTATCAGTGGTTCCTCTAAATCATGATGGGTTTTGTTCCTGGTGCTTTTGTACTTAAAAAAGAGAGGAACATCCTAAAGGATGCATTTTGAAGGTGAGGAGGTGGTTTTTGCTTTATGGAAGACTGATTTTTTTGTGTGCATTCTGTCTTCAAGTTCCTTTATTTCAGTGATGGCAAGATTATAAATCTGAGAAGCTGGCTTCTGGTCTGTCTTGTACTCAAGCAGACAGAATGTATATTTTTATATCCTTAATGTATTTTCTGATAGTATATATAGGAAAAATGGTTAATGAATAAAAGCATGTCACACAGAGTCAGTAAAAATGTGGATCTTAGTGACTCAGCCACAAGTTTCCTAGTCAGATCCCTTGACATCTCCTGGGTTTGTCCCCTTGTTGTTGAATTGAGGTGATGATGCCAGCCTTTCAGGAGAGCATTTTTTTCATCATTTTGATGAAAGGTTTGAGAGGACAGAAATTAAGCCTGCTACCCTACTCTGCTACATGTGTTCTCCCTTCTGTATTAGTGCTGGGCGGAGGAATTTTTTGAGGAAGTCTCTTTGCCCTTTTACAGTCACCTGTGAAGTCTGTTTGTAAAACAGGAATAATAATGTTCATCCTTTGATTTCTATTGGTGAAACATACTCTGTAAAAGCTAAGTGTCATTTACTATTCAAATTGCATTAGACGAAGAGTATTGTGTTTTGGGGAGATTCCCACTGTGGCAAGAGCTATGAAGTGTAAATTAGAAGAAAGACACACGGATTAAATTCAAGCATGTCCTGTAGTTACAACTGTGATGTAGCTGGGTATCAGGACCGCATCTGTGTGCACACCCAGTGCTCTTAAATTTGTAATTTCCTGCGTGGTCCAGGAGCTCCCCAGTTAGTCGTGTGTGTAAATGAGGCAATGGATTGGCTTGAGACAAGGCAATTGCCTCAGCTCTGAGTCACCTTCACAGCACGGTATTTGACTAATTGGGGCAGGAGCTCTCCAGGTAGGAAATTCAGACAGAACTATAGATTCACCCAAACAGCCCCTGCCATGTCTGTGTTGTACAAATTGAATTGGTAGGGACTACTTTTGTGTCTCCCATCTGTTGATTAACATCCTGGGTGGAGAACTTGGTCGTTTGAGACTCCCCCAGGTAGTTGTTTTGCAGAATTGGCCAGATTGTACCTAGGCAAGACACTTGTCCATAATCAGTACAAACTATTCCTGCAGATGCAGAAATGGTCATTCAAGACACCTTTTGAATGTAAGTGAGATATTTAGGAGATGTTTTGTAGGTAATTCAAGGTAAGGGACCACGCATATGCTGGGGTGGTCATGTAGGACCATGGGCCAGCTGGATACAAGAATTCAGCAGACTGTAGAGTTTTCCATTTCCTTCAGGAGCCTCATTAAATGTGATGGCTTCACAAAATCATTGGAAATTCTTACGCTGGAATTTTTGAGTGGAATTCTGCCATTAGAGAATGTTCAGTGAACTTCTATTCAAGCCATGGCTTTGAAGGAGGTGGTGAGACCACAGAGAAATGTATTTCTGGGCATGCTTCAAGTTGAGTGTGCAGCTGAGAAAGGAGCTGGTTTGGTGAACTGTCCCTTACTCACCAGTCAGAGTTTCTGGTGGTTTAAGAGAGGTGTACTTGGCACCGACTCTTCGGTTATACTCAAGGAGTTTGAAAGAAATTAGTTTTGACAATAAGGCAAGCGGCATTTTGATTTTTCAGCCGAGCTGAAGGAGATTTTGTAAATGAATACACTTAAATATTCCATTTTGGTTTTCCTCCCAGCAATATTTCCTTTTATACATGCAGGAAATATCACTGCGGTCAGAAATACCTCAAAGAATATGTAAAGACTTTCTAAATGCAAAACCTCAAAAACTTAGTCAAACCTGGTAGGAGATGCATTGTGATTTGCTTTTTGGAGAGACAATGAGTCACCTGTGTCACAAAGGAAGCTGGAGTTTACGTTTCTATTTCTGGGTTATGGGGGTCACGTATAAACTGTAATGCAGTCATTAAAGTTGGAACTGCAGAACATTTTGGCCTAATTATTAGAGTTTTCTTTCCATCAGTTGCACTCTGCATTGCAAACTTTGGAGCTATCAGGATCAGGCAGTTTTTTATTATAGCATATTAATCACTTGCTATTCAGATATTTGGCAGGGAGGTGCTACTTACACAAACTGAGCTGATCTATCTTGAAGACTGCCTGTGATGGATCAGGTAAGTGGTTTTTTAACCCTGGCAAGAGAGCCAGCCACGGTTAACTTGAAAAGCCTGAGCCAAAGTAGAGGGAAGCATACTGCACTAAAATGGGCATAAAACAAAGAGAAACTTAAACATATTTTCCAGGGATCATAGAAAACTGTGGACTTGACATTTTGCAGTGAGGAATACAAAAATATTTTGTATGATTCATGGAATGACAATTCCCCCCCTTCTAAATATAAGGAATACCATTGCAGTCAGAAGTAGCTTGTGAGTGGGGTGGACTTTTTAAACTCAATGTAGTCAGCAGTAGAAAGTCAAGCAGTGAATGGACATCTTTGGAAAAAATACACTTGGGCTGGCTCACCACAATTTTGTGAGCCTTGTGCAGTGTCTTCTAGGAGAGGAGAGATGTGGCTGGTGGTGAAATCTCCGTTGCCAGTCTCGTACCTAGGTACTGTAAAAGTCACCCAAGTAACCAGCAGATAGCAAGGACAGGCAGCACTGTGTCATCTAACAGTTTTCTTTCCCTCACATGAACTTTTCACAGAGCAAACCTCTGTAGGTGAGGACAGGATGGCTTTGGGGCGGAAAAGAGCACAAGAAAGAAGCAAGGAAAGTTCTTCTGGGCTCTGGAGCCTGAGAAGACAAAAGTAAAAGGATCAGGATGGGTCCGATGGAAAGGTGGCTATGACTTGAGTGTGGTGACTGTCATTTTTTTGTACCTGGTTTGCATATGCATTACCTGACAAAATGTAGAGACCTTATTCTCAGTGATGTCACAGTGGCAGCATAATATAGTTTGCACCTAAATCAAGATGCCACCTTTTTCTAATAGAGAAAATAAGTTAATCATCCTGTTAAGAAACACACATAAACGTATTACAATTTCATGCCATACAATACAGTGGTAATTCAAGAGTGAAACCCTTTGTACCTTATTAAATGAAACACTTTTAAAAACGTATGACCTAACTGTCGCTCTGTCTTTCTGGGTCTTGTGGCAGGTTGGAGGAGTGAGTTGATGTATCGGTGCATAGTTGCCATCACTCTGGTGAGCATTGGCGTTATTCCCAAACCACCTGCAGCCCCTCCCACGTGGAGGAGAGTGCATATTTAGAGGCATGAATAGGAGTTCAGGCAGCAGGGCAGTTTGCGTGACTGACACCACTGAGTAGCTTTCCAACTATTGTAATGAGAGCTTAGTTATCCTTTAGTAAGGTGTGTGGCTGAATGAGGCTGGGCAGAAGCAGAAATGAAGAACAGTATGGGATCCACCAAGAACTTAGGAGTCCAGTAATGTGGACTCCCAAGTGAAAATGCTACATGGGAGATAGATCCTGCCTCACTTTTAATGCGGAAGAGAGAAGGGAAGAGGAGCAGTTTAGTCTTGGGTTCTTTGATCTCTTTATAAAATACACTGAAGCTTTTCTTACCTTGAAGGGAGCTGAGGTTTTTAAAACTGAAGGCGTTAGCATGGAAGGCTGTAGTGCTGTCATTCAAGAAGTGAAGTAGATGCCACTCTTCAGGAAGGCACAGCAAAACTTTGCGTGTGGAGCCCGCTGACCTGTGTGACTAAAGGATATTTTCCAGTAAGTCATACAGTCTTTATTTGAAATTTCAATAAATGGAGTATCTAGCACTTCCTTTGGTAGTTTGTTTCAAAGGTTAATCACCCTCTCTGCTAGCTGTAGAAGCATTAATTCTCATTTACATTTATCTAGCTTCAGCTTCTAGTCATTGGTTCTTGTTATGCCATTCCCCATTAGATTAAATAGGCCTTTAATACTGGCATTTTCTCCCTGAAAAGGTACAGCTTTGCTGTAATCAAATCTCTTCTTGGTCTTATTTTGAAAAGCTAAACAGTTTTAACTTCTTAAGTCCCTCACTATAACACCGTTTCCCAGCTTTCAGTTAAACGTTATGTAGGTTCTCCAGTTGTATTTTATTCTTGGAAAAGGAAAATGCCAGAATGCTATGTGATGTTCTGGTATTGCTCCCATTGATGCAATATTTAGAGGTAAAGTTATCTTTCTCCTAGTTGTTGCTCCCTTTCTCCAACCCAGGGTTACATTTGATATCTTTGCTGCATTGTCTGTGTCACATCTTCGCCCACTCCAACTTATTTGCCATTTTTGAGAGAAAAGGAGCACCATATCATTAATTGTTGGAGAAGGGGAGAGTTTCTCTTTATTTTCCTTTTATATGGTCTCTAATAAACAAAGAAACTACATTCCAAAGAAGAAAATAAAAATGTAATGTGGCAGTCCAGGGATTATGGAAGGAATGGGCACTTTTAATGGCAAGAAAAGATCTACTGTGTTATGTGCTTTTGCTTTATTGCCAGTAGGAGACCTGCTAGAATTATTTGTGCTTCATCTTCAGCTAATTCTTAAGCCCAGTGGGGAGCAGCCACTGAGTTTGAGGTCAGGTTTTCAGAAATAAAGCTCTGATATAGCGATCTAAATTCTGAAACCACCCTGTGCAAAAGTATCAAGAAGCCATTTGTGAAATCATTTGGTAGAATCTAAGGACACCTTTATAAAGGAGGTTTCTGCACTTCTCTAATTATAGAACTGACCATGTTGTACAACATAATGTGTGAACTCTGCAGCCAACTGTCTTTCTTGTCAAATTTGCTTGTCTTTTGCTTGTCAAATTGTAGCATTTGGGTTATTGGTTGCCGGTTCTGTTCAGCTCCCAACAGCACTTTATCAAAGTCATTTTCAGGTTATGCGATTGTACCATGTTTGCCTGCTTTTCCTCAGTGAATCTGCTGGAAAAATGTGCTAGAGGTGGAAAGGTCTCAGATCGTTATCCCTGTGCATTTCATAAAGTGAAGTAGCTGTGCGGAGGAGCTCTGCTTGGAAGGTCTGTAGCGTGGTCTCCCCCCAGCAAAGAACAGGGGAAAGGTCTTGCACATTTTTACCATGAGAAATGGATGCGACTGGAGCTCGAGCGTTAGCCCAGATGCACAACTTCTGTTCCTTCTTGCTTGTTGATGCCACAAGCTCACATGGGGCATCTTCTGCTGCATTTTGATTCCTTTCATACAGTGCATCTACAGGGCATCCTTTCCCAAATTAAATTACATTTTGTCATGCTTCTTTCTAAGTAGTACTCCAATACTGAACAGGCATTGATAGGATGCACTGAAAGTACAGTGTACTTTGTAATAGTATAAGAGGTAGACATGCATGCACGCAATAAAAAAAAAAGGCTTTCAGAAGAGTGTTACAGTGTCAAATTAAGCATGTGTGAGTCCAGAAATGCCAGAGGTTTAAGGCTGTTTCATGCTGTTTTAATTTAGTTAGTATAGTTTAGTTAGTATATGATTTATAATCCAGATGTTAGACTGACAGGTGCCTATTATGTATATTCAGCCTGACACCAGCTTGTTTTGTCATTATAGTGAGATAGTGCCCAAGGACCGAATCTGTGTTATGAGGTGGATGAGCTGTTGCATACAGAATTCTTCGTTCACTGGTTGCACTGTGCCATCTTAGCATTTTTAATTTAATTATTAAGTGTGCTGGGTAGGGGGCAGGGAGAAGGTGGGACAAGGTGCCAAAATACAGCACTTGATGCAAACTGTCTCACACTAATCATGTGCAGAAGACTCCTTTGCATCCACAGCAGGGACCAGACCTTTTCAGTTCATGAGGCAGCAGGTAGCTCTTTGCTAGCAAGGAGACCAGCGGCCAGACTGAAAGACTATGAGGTTCTCACTCACCCCGGTCTCTCTCCTGCCAGCAGAGCGTTGCTGAGAGGTCCCTAAAGTTTAAATTCTGGGTGGAAGCATGCTCTCAGTCTTTCCTTGACCACCTTTTTCTGCCACTGCACTTCCCTTCCCTCCCCAAGGCAGTCAGTCCTGCATGTATTGGCATGTATGAACAGTTTTACAGAAGTAGTGTAACATGGCCAAATTCAGATAACACCTCAATGTGCATGTGCTCCTGACACTAGGGTAGCAGCTAAGCTGTGTTTTGTTGCTCCAAAGCATGATCGTGCTCGGGCTTTTCCATAAAGTGAATTCTAAATTCTTACACGTGAACTGGATAGTAGGGAGAATAGAGATTTGTTTTTTCTCTAAGACTGACTCGCCAGGAGAAAAAAAATAACTTTGTGCATGTATTAGTCTTTGAAAATCTCAGCCCCAAATACTCTAATTTTATTAAATTGTGAGTACTGAAATTATCATATGAAAGTAAGGCACTGCTTTAGTGGGATATATAGTTCTGCCAACTGTCAATATAATAACATAAACTGGTACATTTAATTTGGTATTTCATTATGTAAAACCTGCTGAAAGAGTTCCTCGGAGTCCTTCATGTTACAAATTTGCTTAAGTTGAGTTCCTCCTCGTGAATTTCAGGCTACTGAATTCCAGTTGTAAGAATTACGTATGATATAAGCCCTGTTTAGTAATTGTTTTTAAGATTCAAGTGGTGGTTCCCTGCCCTGGTGAAGGTTTCACGTATTGCATCTTCAGTGATGAGGGAGCCCATTTGACATTGTTTAGTCTTTATTGGGAAAGATACTGCATCAAAACAAGGAGTTTAGAGTTCATGATGCAGTGCCCTTTTTGATATTCCAGATAAATAATTCCATTTTAATCTCACAGTAGGAAAACAACTGATTGAGATTTAATGTCATATACGAGGAGCTGCACAATGTGTTAGTTATTTGTCAATCTGATGGAAGAGCAAAGGAGTTTGCTTCCTTTGATTCCAGCCATGCTATATTTTATGACTGACTTCTACTTGTTTTACTCATTCCAGATAAAATCTGTCATGATTATACATCAGAAAACATTTCATTATTCCATCCATGAGAAATAACTGTAGTCAGTGCAGAAGCAACAGATTGCTGCCTCTCGCAAGCTTTATGGAAGTGTGTTGTAATGGGATCGAGTAGCCTGGATCGATAGTTCTCCCTAGTAATACAATCCACTGTCAGATAACTTCCAACAGCTTTACAGATTTAATGAACTCCCCGCGTTGATGATAAAAATATAATGTAAGGAGGAAACTAAAACAGCATCATGTATTAGATATAGCCGTAGGCAACATTTGATGACCATCTTTTCTTCAGTTGTATATTTTTAATTATAAAGCCAGTATGCATCAAGCACTGTCCTGAAATTCTCCATCAGTGAAATTCATCTTGCTTTTCTCAAGTCAAGGATAAGGAGACTTCACGTAGGGAACTAAATGAGAATTTCAAGCTCTGTGTTCACACGACTTTGGTGGTAGTATTTCAACTTGTGAGCAGAAGGAGAAGCCATTTCTCCTTGTGCCCTCTTTGGGGCCATTAAACTCTCTTGTCTCCAGTCCTCTTCTGCCCCATCCACAGTACGATCTTAATTCCCAAAGGTTTTTTGGAACTGAGGAAGTCACAGTAGGAAGCATGAATCTGTGGTTACCCAATCAATGAGAGCGAGTGTCTGAACTGCTACTAAAAATATTGTTTAGGAGTAAGCAGTAAGTAAAGTCTTAGGTAATGAGACCTATTGTAAGGAGTGTATCTACTACTAAGAAGCAAACTACTTAGATAAGACACTGTATAGCCATAGGAGTAACCTTAAGCGTGCCTAGGTGTGAGCACACTGACACAAGAGTTAAGGATTTTTGGCTATGATAGGAAGGTGGAAAGCTATATAAATATCTTGGAGAAACATTAAAAATTACTTTCCTCCCTAGAAAAAGGTCAATAAAAAATTGCCAGTGCCATACAGTAAGAACTTATTTTTTCAGCTATTCATCCAAGTAAACAGGAACTCTCATGTAGGTCTCGGACATGACACAATACTTTGTCTAAAAGTTAGGAAAAGCAAATGTAGCAGCAGTGTGACCTCTAGACAGACTGAAAAAGATACACTGTGGATGTTCTTATTTCTTCCTGTCTTCTTTGCTCTCCAAATGAGAAAAGAAGGTGGCATTGTGACAATGCTACTGACTAAATTTCTGTTGGGTGTACCTAGATTTCCTCCCAGTAGTTCTGATGTGGCTCCTCAGTGGTGCTAAGCTCTGTCATTCACGTGCTGCTGCTGTTCAGCCCCCCTTTGCTCCTTTCTGGTGGTGGGAGTGCGGCATCCACCTGGGTGCTGCTGCCGAGCCAGAGCTCAGATGGTGCCAATGTCCTGGTAGTGCACTCTTGAAATAGGCACTTCCTTGCATAGCTGGACTTAATCCATGTGATGTGCTCGACCTCAGGAGAAAAGGTAGGGCTTATTGCTTTCTCATTGAGCGGTCAGAAGGACCAAAGTTCAAGGCGCTGTTAGAGAATTCAGGTGTAGGTTGGCTCTTGTGGCCAGGCCTTGGACCACCTGAGACAAGGTTACCTCCAGAAGGGCAGTGGACAAGGTAATCCAGGAGCCATAGAGGCTTCCTGATTAAGATTCACATCTAACAGGAGGCCAGATGGAAATGTGTCCTTTCCTGAGCCAGCTTCACAAAGAACAGTAGATCTCAAAAAGGGATTTGGCCCAAATATTCCAAAAATCACAGTGTCTCATCTGTGCATCCCAAGCAAGCCCCATCCCCACTGCTGCAGCTTGGTGACAAGGGGAACCTGTGGACCCCCACAGTGTGGGGAGTTGCACAGGAGGTGGCTGGCCCTCTGCTCCATCCGTCAGGCTGACAGTGGCCGTTAAAAAGAGAAGGAGTGTATGCCTGATACGCAGAAGTGCCAGATATTTCTTCCCTGAACAGTCTGATTTTTTGCCTATTTCAAAAGACCAAAGTGCTGCCTGCACTGAGTTACTAGAGAAACAATGTTCATAAAAATGTTGACACTGCTTACTATCATATAGGCTTGATTGGTAACGTTAGTGGAAAGAAGGCAAAATTTATGTAAACAATTGAGTTTTGTTAGAATTATTGAAAAAGGGAAATGTCTCCAAAGCAATAAAAGCAAGAAATTATATTTATGGCAGTAACAGAATTCCTGGGGAAATAGTGCATTAAGTGAACAGGAACCATATTGTGTGTTTTGTTACTGTGCTTTTTACAGATCAGAAGCTTTTAAACCAAACTGGATCACACTGGCCTGTAAAAGTAATTCTCCCCTTTTGGCTTAGATATATTTCCCAGCAGAAAAAATGGAAGCAGGAGCAGAAGATTGGAGTGAATGTGTAAACTGAATTTGAAAAGGGAAGGTCCACTTAATTCTCCTCACATTATTTCTCTGTATGATCCAAGCTTCAAGGGCTGGCAGATGTTTTTATAGGAATCCTTTGTTGTATGTTGGACAGACATCATTTCATGCATGCTGTTAGACCTACTAAGTTTTTCTTAAGGAACCTGACTGCTACTTGAGCCACAATTTCCAGTGCAATTAATTCTTGTTCAGCTCTAGAATTTATCATGTTAGTGACATCTTAGAAGAAAGAAACATCTCATAGTGTCGGTGAAGACCACTGAGATTCCTCAGTGCTAACTGCATTTGATTAACCTTGAGTGATTTTGAGAGTTGACTGGTCTTTTGATGGGACTCAGTTTGAAGGCACATTGGTTTTTGTTGCAGACAGCTTGTTGGTTTTGAAACACCTTAGGGGAAGTAGGCATATTTTGTTGAAAGAGGGAGAAGGAACCTGTGAGCTGAATATAATAAGCTTTTAGCTGAATACAGTAAGCTGAACATAATATGTCTTTTAGGAAATCATATTCCAGTATTTCCATAGGAATAGAGACGCTTCTTTCAAAAATGAGTACTTTCCTTTTGGGACTATGAGCTGTTGGCTATTTACTGGCCCGCTAGCTTGGATGAGGAGTGACGTACCTTCCTTCACGAAGTTCCAGTCAACACAGGGATGCCAATAGAGAATGAGACTAGCAAGCCACATCACAGCTGTGCAGTTTAATATTGGAAGTATTAAATGCAGGCAAATGGGTGTAATGCCTTCTCTTGGACACAACTTGAAGCAGTAACCCTGTTTTTTCTTCTCTTTAACTCCTCTTTCATCATTGTTTTCTGTATTACATTTTTATCAATCTTCTCTTTCTGTGTTATGTAGGAACAATTCAGTCAGTTGGATAACGTGGCCATCTAGTCGGCGTAAGTAAGGAAGCCTACAACACATCTACCTTGTGCTTGCAGAATGCTTTGATCCATTAAGCATCAAAATGTAAACTGTGCTTCTTCACAAGTGTTTAAATATGTATGTATATATAAACTGATAATAGTCATGTGCCGAAGGAGAAAAGAAGTTGGAAAAATCTAGTTATAATGGCAAAAGTCAATAAAAATATCACTCAGTAACATACCAATTAAACTCCTACATGTGACTCAGTCTCATGAATTGCAGTTGTTTCCTGGTAGGAGCTTCACAGAAAGGTACAATTATTTAGGCCTGTCCGAAGAGTTATGTGGAATAACCCTTCCTAGCTTTAATGAGAAAACAGAAGACCCAAAGGCAGGAGACATGACTGTCAGGATTACTCTTGCCCCAATCAAATCATTTGTTGCTGTGGTCCGGAGAGAAACTGTTCTTGACCTTTTATCAAATGAAGCAAGAGCTCGTGGAAGTGTACATGTTTTTTCCTCAATGTTTAATCCTGTTTGTAACCTCCCTTTTAAAGTCTTAGTCTTACTAGCTTCTTAAAGCACATCAATAATAGAATTGCTCATTGCTCATTTTAACTGTCAGAAATATGTTTTTAACATATGGTATCACGTTCATTTACACAGAGCAGTTATTTTTGATCATGATTATCCCTGCAGAGTTCCTTTTGTGTGATCACTTGCAGAATTAAGAATCTTTTTCAGTTGAGAGGTCCCCAATAGTGAGCTTTCTAGTTAATCTTCATCTCGGGGGAGATGAGCTTGTCTAAGGTGAGATTCAGTTTTCTGATCGTGGAGTCTTATGTGATTTTTAGTAGCAAAACTTTTTCTCTTCTAACTCTTCTACAGCAGTCATTTTTTTATAAAGCTTACCTTCGATCTTGGTATGCCTTCACTCTTACAGTGCATTCTGAAGGAAAACTTGGCAACAGCTGTCACAGCCTAATGAACAACATCTCTGAATATCAAAAGTAACGCAGGGTTCTGTGAGTGTGGTGACTTGTTCCCAGGAAATGTCAACTCTCTTGCTATGCAGCATGTAGCAAATACAGTTTATACAGCTATCTCCCAATATGCAACTGCTAGTCTGCAGCCTAAAAATAAGACATAACTTTTATAGGTGACAAAAAGCAATAATATTTGGTTGAGGTATTAATGGATGAAAATATCACCTCCATGTACAAAAAGTCTGCACTCTGCTGATATCAGCATTTTATGAGAGACAACCTGCGTGTTTCTTTCTGATGATTTTCTTCTCGTAGCCTTAAGGGTGTCTATAGAGAAGATTAAGACAAAAGAGTTTTTCAGTAGCAAAGCCAAAATGCAATCTGTCCCACCTTTCCAGAGTTTTTTCACAGGGGAACATTTATGCCCCAGTGCCCATGACCAATTATCCTAATAAAATACCTAAACCATACAACTAAAAAGAGAATAATTTGGAATTTACGAAAATGCAAGAGAAAGACAAAGATTGGCATTAACAAAAATGCAGAAAGTTTTAAAGCAGCAGGCTTGGCTGGATTTCACTACACTGAACAGATTTGCTAATTGTATTTTATTAGTTCAATCTTGTTTTCTTAGCATGAAAGATTAACAACAGATCTTTTTTTTTCTTTCCCTGTTTGGAAGCAGGAGCTCTCCTAGGAGCTCTATCCAGACTAAGCCATATTAAATAACAGTTTATGAGAGTTGGATTGGATAAAATTTGGAGATGATTGATGACATGATTGCTGCTGGTTGTCTGTGGGATGTCTCAGGCTTTCGACTTTTCTGCTGGGAGTTCCATGCGTAATACTCCTGCTACATAGATCTCAACAAAGCAGCCCTAGAGAGCCACAGTGTTTAAATGTCCCTTTTAACACTAATATTCATAGTGCACTAGAGATAACTTTGCTAGAGCTGAGCCTTTATGGAAACATCTGTTGTTCAAATTTTGGTTTTGTTTTGTTGGGAGTTTTTATATCAAAGTATATGTGTATGTATACCATGGCAGAGAATCAAATCCTCTTGATTTTTGGTAGGTCTGTCCCACAATATGATAGTCCCATGTAAACATGAACTCTGAGCATAGAGTGGGGAGGAAAATGTGATATTCAGTAAAAGTGCTAAATTTCAAAATACCTGAGATAGTGTATATACCTGTCCTCAGATGACTCCGTAACTTTTCTAGTTAGGACATTATGTCTGTGGCTAAGTTTGAAGCTTAGCACCTTTGTCCCAAGAATTAAAATAGCACATCTGAAGGTACCCCAGTGCCTATCTAGTTTTTACTGACCACATTGTACTCTACTTCAGGGAAGAAGTGCGTGTGGAGAGTAGGCATTGCCTGCTGTAGTGCAGCAGAATGGGATAGACACAGAAACCCCAGCATGGGTCAGTGCAAGGATATTATAGGAATCAATCAGGGCTTCAAGCAAAATAAACTTGGACTCTTCCCTGGAAATACATTTGCAGGAAACAGTATAGTACTGCTCATCAGAGAATGTAGATTCAAAGGAAAGTGTTCAGTGCTGTCGGATGCAGTTTCTCACTGAAAAATCAGTGTACCTAATGCAGGATTATGAGAATCACAAATTCTGTAATTTTACTGCTTTGTTGAATTTTTAACATTTAAGAAACACCACTCATTAAATAATTATTTCTGTGAAGCATACTTCACCATTCAAATCTTAAGGATTATCCTCTTTGTATACCTTTTTGCCTTTCAGGACAATTATAATTACTGTAGAAAACCTCATTGTAGTGATTAGCATTTTATCAATGGGTCTCAAAGCACTACCTGAAGGAGCTGAGAATCATTATCCCTGTTTTGTGTGTGAGGAAAGAGTCAAGAGATGATGAAGAGACTGGCAAAGGACAACGGGAAGTGTATAACAATGGCCAAAACAGGAACAGAGCCAAGGACCAGCCTTATACATTATCCAGGAGGCTGTTCTTCCCGAGTCTTTGCTTTCTAATGAGGTTTTCTCCCAAAGATTAATATGCAGGTTATATTGTTTAGTTCCGTGTTTTTCACTGGCATAGAGCAACTACAAAGCATGGGACTTATATTTAATACAGCACTTACACACGTATTTAAACACTGAGCAACTGTCTCCCCTTGAAGTCCAGTGCTCTTTACCCAGATGTTTATGTGCTGAATCAGCCATTTACGACATTACACTCCCTAAACCAGAAGAACAAAATAATCTATTGCGTTCTTCCCTTTCCATGAAGATGACTGTGGCAAAAAAATAGTTTCGTTATTCATACCAGTGACAATTATTGAGTCAGATTTTTCTGACAAAATGAATTTTCCCTTCCCTTCACGTGTGCTATTCTGTTTGAAGCACGATAGATGTTTCTAATCCAAATGTGTCCCATCTCCAACTAGGTGCAGACTAAGCCATCTACTACCCCCAGAGGGTCATTTAGATAATTGAATCTGAATTGCCTTTTCAAGACGTCTTTCCCTCCCTCTTGAGTGCGGAGGCAACTTGTGGTGACCAGTATCCAACCTTGCCCGTCTCAGGAACTCCAAACTAGGTAGGAAAGGCCCTTTTGACTGTTTAGGGAGAGGGAACATACCTCCTTTTATTGTATGCGTGGTTAAACTTATCAATAAAAGCGTATGTCAACATGTCTTCACTAGAGGTTACTCTAGCAGGTAGCGCTGCTGAAGCCTGGGTGTGCACAGGAATGAATCATTCAAGACAACGCTGTTTTTATACCATGTTCCACAGTGCATCCTCAGAATGGAGAGAGCTGACATGTTGTTTGAAAAGGTCACTTAAAACTTATAGGCAGTTGGCAATTACTAATATTTATTACTTGTCTAAAGAAGTTTATGTGCAGATACTTACTCGGTAAAGGTTGTGAGCTGTAGCAGATAAAGCTGATAGAAGTTCTTGTTCTTACCTGTTAGGAACTTTTCCCCCTTTCTATTCCTTCTTAGAATTTATTCTGCGCATCATTTTTTTCTAGTTTTGCTGAACGATTTGGAAGTGAGGGGAAATTATATTACTATTATTATTATTTGGAGCTACACAATTATACTATTAAGGTTAATGATGCCAGCAATTAAAAGTCATCTAGTTATTTGGAAACTGTCAGTTGGGACAAATTGTTCTTTAATGTCTCTACACATGGATTACTTTGATGGGAATGTAGGAAATCGGTAGGTCAGTGTAATATTTCTTGTTGCTTTTTGCTGTCAGGAAGCTTTCCCTGCTGTCCTTGAAAAGTATTGTAGGAAAGTATAAACCACATTATACCACCCCTTATCTTTCTTATGGGTATTAGTTACAAATATTCTCATTAACTCGCTGTCAATGAATTATGAACTAGCTATTTATGGTACAGAATTATAAATTGTCTGGGGCTGTTTGTGCTCATGGCTTTCTGGCTCTGAAATTTGCCTCCTTTTTACAAAACTGTTAGTTATAAAACACGCCTGGATTTCTAGAGGATGAGTGGCTTTGTCATGTATGCCTCCCAAATAAAATTTTCCTTTTCTGTAAGATGTTGCATTGCTTGAAATTTTTTTCCTCATCAAAAAATAATTGCAAATACCAGGCCAGTTGCTCAGCTGTGCTCATACAGAGCCACAAGTCCACATGCAGCCAAGAAGGAGGAAGACCTATAAGCTCAAAATTTCAGTCACTTGTTTTGATGAAGTCCGTGGTATTTAAAACCTAGGCGGGAACACTGGTGTTTTCTGCCTTTCCAAGCTCTGTTTTGAGTGTTCACTAGACATCCCTCAGTGAGCATATGTAGGGATACCTGCAGTGCATTTCCCTAGAAGATTGTCACGTTTATTTTAGGCAATTAGATGTGACAACATCAACATTTAGAGTATTGCTTGTATTCCCTGTACTTGGTAAAGAGAACAGCTGGTTAATACTGATAATATATTGAAATGAACGCATATTGATGCACATACATACAATTATCTAGGGAAGAGTTGGCATGATTTTATGATGCTACTCTCATGCCAGCTAACAATTAAAGGTTAAAAAAAGGTTTCATTTCTTTCCAGTCTCAAAGTGATAAAACGCAACAAAAGATCTATGTCTTGATCTAGGGAACACTTCGGGTTAAAATGCTATTTGAATGCCTAAAGTGAAGGACAGCATAGTAGAAAATACTTAAAACTGCACTGCAGAATGTTAACTGTAGCAGCAATAGGGGGTAGGTGCTACCCTACCCAGTCTGTGCAACTTGCAGCAAAAAAAAAAAATTCACAACAAAACCCAAACCATATCTTGCACTTTATTTTCAGTACAGGTGAAATACAGTGTTTAAGTGGGAATGCAGATAGTCGTCTTGGAATTAGAGCAGCGCTAATGAACTGCTGGTGAGCTTCAGTGAGAGCCTACGCAAAGCACCTAATCACAAAGACCCATCTTAATGAACCTCCTGGTAGTAAATGGGGTACTTGCTGGAATGGCTCCATTTCCATGTTCCTTTAAAGGTGTGAATATGCTTTATTGATTCATCCTGCAAAGCAGGGAAGCTGGAATGGAATGGAACCAAATGCAGAAAGATTTGAAGAAGTTTGGTTTCTTTGTTGTACCCTTTTTCAGCTTCCCTGCCAACCTTTCCTTTCCCTTTAAAGGAAACTAAAATCTTACTGAGGAGTCTTATACTCAAAAGTAGTTTGTCTTAAGCAGTGAAAAACATTCTTTGGATTTTTTACCTTTGTTGCAAATAGAGATCCGGTTTGCCAACAGCTCTCTGAACTAGCTCAAGCCTGAATTTTACAAGAAATGAAAAATCCTTCCACTTTTAGTAAGAAACTCCAAAAATGGTTTCTTCCCCAAAGGCTAGAAAATGTAAACTATTGATTCATTTTTGTTTTCCTAGATAATCACATAGTTCAACATAATTATCCAATGAATATTGTTTATTTAGTCTTAATATTTAATTGCTCATGTGAAACAATTATCCAGGTTTTTGCAACAACTTTGAAATCTGTTTAGGAAAATAAATACTGTAATTAGAAATTAAAAGTCCTGTTGCTTGGTATAATAACTACATTAGTTTTAGCAATAAAGTGGAGCTAAGCTTTGTTCTTTAATTACTATATTATTATTTTTCTTAATATGTATGTGCCCCATGCCTGTTTCCTGCCTGGGGCATCACATTTGCAGAAGCTGGTCCTGAGACTATCTCCAGCCAGTTTTGCCTGTACACCATGGTGTATAGTTCATAAAGAACCAGGTGACTGCTTACACTGGTAGAATGAAAGGGTAAATGAGAAAACATTTAACTAACCACAGGAAACCTAATTATAATCAAAATTGAGTTGTATTTTCTCTTAATTTCTGAAATATTTTTGGCATGGGAATTATTTCTGCATCACTAGCTGTAATTGTTTCTTAAGTATATATATAAACATTTTCACGGTTGCAAGTTTCAGTGTCAGATGGGAGAATCATCTTGGGCAAAGGCTGAGTTGCAAAGCTACTAATTCTGGATGCTCTAACGGTGTAACCTCTCAGCTCAGTCCCTGACAGTACTTTGCTCAAGTGCAATTTTGAATTCAAATATATGCATGGGTTTGGGATTTCCCAGCCCAATGGTTTCAGATCTGAATGTTGTAGCTTGGGTCGAACTATGGTTTAGGTGCGGGAAAAACAGTTATCATGATTGTGACCCCTACCAAATATTCATTGGATATTCATCTATCAAGATCCTAATGAAATCTCATTCATTTAGCTAGAGTGATGTTTTTAATGAAGCAGAACTAACTCTAATCAGGTAGTAAAGCAGAGGACTTTCTGTCCATGCTCAACACAGTGCTGAAGAGCAGTAAATCAGAGGTGGTAAACTTAGGGATAATTGTGTGTCATAGGTGCAGGAGGTCTATTAGAGTTGCTGGTGGATGTTGACTGTGGGAGGCCTTTCCTAAATCGCTTCTGAGTTACTGCCCTCAGGAATGCGATGGTAAACTCTGCTCGACAATGCTGACCAAGCACATTATAAGGCAGATGAGCAATGTCACTCTGACATTAGTGCTCAAGATATCTTGACTTAGCAGCTTGGTCAAGCCAATGTAGAAGGATCAAGAAAAATAAAAGGGATTTATGTAGGATGTGTTAACTCATGTATTAGCCCCCTTGCCCCTGACAACAGCAGCATCTGTTTTGTCTCAGCCAAAGCAAAACCATAGTATTTGTTTTTTTCAGGGAGTGAATACTGCATTGCCTAGAAAGATCATTCCTGGTGAGAAGGTTGAGGACACACAGGCATCCTCTCTGCTTCAGTGATGCCTGTGTGTGGGAGAACGAATTGCCTGTCTACCTTTCCAAAAAGTGAGGAGGGTCCGACAGCAAGTATTGCCGTTCTCTGTGCTTCCCTGACCACAGAGAGACCTTTCATGTTGCGGCCCAGGAGGGAGCCCACTAGCACGAACCCTGACAGCAGCAGAGCTGCAAGGACACAGACCACTAGCAGTTCCCGTTGGTGCAGGGGGTTGGACACTGGCCAGGCTGATGAAGAAACGTATGGGACTTTGGCACCCTCGAGACGCTGCTTCATTATGTCCCTGCATCAGGGGCTGTCCCTCGGGTTTCCGTGCAGAGGATAAAGCTTATCCCAGGAGGACAACAATCCCTGCCGATGGAGGGAAAACAAATTCACCTAACACTTTGCCTGCACAAAAAGATAAATCAAGCTTTGCATTTTTAGTCTGCTGCTTCTTTCTCTTTAATTGCTGTTTATTCAGATCTGAGGATGCTTTTCATTAATTCTGAATCCCCTTGGCAATGGCTTGCTAAAATCTATGAACAACGTGTAAAAGTAGACTGGTTTGGTCTGATAAACAAAAAAATCACTTGCCACATGCACCGTTTGTATCGGAGGTTATTGAAGAGGCTGAAGGTGCTTCAGTATCTTCATTGAACTTGATGCCACTTTTATGTTTCCTGGTTCTGTCTGTTAAGTTTCAGTGGAAGCCAAATTCTTCCACTAAGGGGAGCGTGTGAAGTAGTTGCCAGTAATAAGACTTGAGCCAGAGGATGACAAGTGAGCTGAAGAAGCCCAGCAGCAATGCTTGTAAGACTAGTGTGTCACAGAGATCATTTTAAGGCCGTTATTGATTAGGGGAAGATGAATGTGTCTTTTAATGGTATTCTTTGGTGTATCATTGATCTTCATAGAGCCCTACCAAGCGGCCTTCAGGTGCTTCACTGAGAGCGCCATACATCGTAGCCTGTGGCTGTGCAGTGATAAATTACACGGCACCGAACTGCTACTGAGCGCTTCCCTCTCCCTTCAGGCTCTTCACCAAAAGCCTGCTTGCTGCACTGGCCCGGCAGCAGGCTCCTGCTGAGCTTCACTTGCACACAGCTTCTCTGTGTTTTCTTGCATCTCTGGTAGGGCAGATTAGTCTGCTGTGGTAACTGAGTAAAGCTTCTGAAATTTAGTTAGAATGTCGTAGGAAAGTGGCTTGCCCCTTCTACACAGTTAATTGCTTGGAAGTTATGTTTTCTGTTTGTATTTTTTCTCACATAGGCAGGGCATGCTGCAAAACAAACATTAGGATTACAGCTGTATCGATCGCCTGGATTGATCAGGCCTGATCACCTCGATTGTGCTGACCGCTCCTCTCATGGTGAGAAGGTAGCGGGTCTGTTACTGAAGGCAACCCCGAGCATCCTGGCTTGTATCAGGAATAGTGTGGCCAGGAGGACCAGGGAGGTGATAGTGCCCCTGTATTCGGCCCTGGTGAGGCCGCACCTCGAATACTGTGTCCAGTTTTGGGCCTCTCACTTCAAGAAGGACATCGAGGTGCTGGAGCGTGTCCAGAGAAGGGCAACGAGGTTGGTGAAGGGTCTAGAGAACAAGTCTTATGAGGAGCGGCTGAGGGAGCTGGGGTTGTTTAGTTTGGAGAAGAGGAGGCTGAGGGGAGACCTTATTGCCCTCTACAACTACCTGAAAGGAGGTTGTAGTGAGGTGGGGGTTGGTCTCTTCAGCCCAGTAACAAGCGATAGGACGAGAGGAAATGGCCTCAAGCTGCGCCAGGGTAAGTTTAGGTTAGATATTAGGAAAAACTTCTTTACTGAAAGAGTGGTCAGGCACTGGAACAGGCTGCCTAGGGAAGTGGTTGAGTCCCCATCCCTGGAGGTATTTGAAAGACGGGTAGATGCAGTGCTTGAGGACATGGTTTAGTGGTGGACTTGGCAGTGGTAGGTTAATGGTTGGACCTGATGATCTTAAGGGTCTTTTCCAACCTTAACAATTCTATGATTCTAAGAACAGCGTCCAGTACTAGACACTACACAAAATTTGTCAAACAGATTATAGGCATCTATTTTAAAATTTAGTATGTTTAAATAAAATCTGATTAAAGGGTATTTTAAACTTTGTGAACCATAATTATTTCTGAACAGTACTTTCCTTTTATCAGGGGAAGTTTTGTGTTTCATATGGCATGAATAAATAAACATTGTGCAGAATGGCTTCATGAAGAATCCATATTGCAGAATTTAAATAATGTGATCATACACACTTTTTCTTGTTAAGGCAGCTGGGTAACTCGCACGCTGCAATTTAATGCTTCTTTATACGCAGTAAAAATTCATGCCAGCAGTTCGATAACCGATATGTTTTGTACTGTTCTTGCCGTGACATAGAATGAGGCTGTTTCTGAAAATCTTTTAGTTGAGTGCTGTGCATATGGAGAATATTAACTATGCACATATTCTGGAGATACCTCTTTTTAAGAATGACAGACTTTTTTCATAGTTTTTGTAGTCTTCATTCTGATATATCAGCAAGCCACCATGAATTACACAGATACATTTATTTGTACATATTTTGCATTAATGTAGCTTTGAGACATGCTCTTTCACAATACAATGCATTTAGTATGAATACTTAAATAAAACTTTTCTTTTTTCTTATGAAACGTAATTAGGTGTGGAGTTCC
The DNA here is from genome assembly GCA_020745775.1 of Theristicus caerulescens. Lineage (NCBI taxonomy): Eukaryota > Metazoa > Chordata > Aves > Pelecaniformes > Threskiornithidae > Theristicus > Theristicus caerulescens. The sequence continues at coordinate 75,106,585 of CM036559.1, read as the reverse complement.
CAGGAGCGTACTATTGAGTTAATGACGATGAAAGTATCAAGAAGGCTTAACTACTCCAAAGTAACTTACTGCATTGTTATGAATTATTTTTGGGGTCTAAGTGAAATTAATGGAAGCGCTCAAAAAATAGTACACCTTTCCTTTTTTTAGTTTAAAAATGTAATCATAGATCTTAAGAAAAAAAACCATAATCTTTAATTTTTTTAAAACATTAAATTCACTTGGTTAATTGATTTAAAAATTAAAAAATATATGGTTAATTAAACATTTTTCTCATTGTTGAGAAAAGCAGCAATTATGCCATGGTTCAGCTGTGATTTAAGTGTTTCAGATCATCTTCAGGTGAGGAGTAATCGCCATAATGACTTTTGGTGGCTCATGGCAAACCGTGCCTTTAATGCAATAAGGCATAATCATTCTTCATGGGATCCAAGACGTTACACTTATACTTAATATACATTAAGCATGTGTAACGGGATCTCCACGCAGTCTGCGCCAGCGTGGCTCGGGTTGGAGCGGCACCTCCTCAGTGCTGCTTCCTCACCAGCTGCGGTTACCACCTGCAGGATTACCCTAATGGTGAGTGGTTGAGGCTCGAATTCAGTGATGGCATCACAGTCTCCACTTATGTTTTTAAAAAGATTTTTTTCTGGCTGTCGAACCTAGTGAGAATAGCCGTGGAAGAAGGGACCTGAGTTTGACTGATGGAGGCCCTTGGCATGTACTTCCAACCAGCCTTAAAAATTACATCTGAGAGATGAGGATGGCAGCATCCTTCTCTTTCCAGTTGTCTGTCCTTATGCTTGCCAGCCTGGTCTGACACCGCTTCAGCAGGGGCTTGTGGGGTTGAGGAGCATGGCTGTCTTCACGGCTCTTGGCCATCACAACTTAAGCTGGGTGCAGGAAGGACTGCCACCCCTCCCCAGCACAGACCCTGGCTTAGGGGCGAGCCCGTTTCTGACATGGCGATGGCAAGACAGGCCCATAATACAGTGATACAGCCAGGGAGGCTTTGAAGGGGATTGCCTTGGTCAGTGACTGATTTCTCTGATGTTCCTCCAGTTGTCCTGAATGATGGTAAGTTCTCTTTGGGACCCTCCTATGGCTTTGGTGATTGGTGGTAGTGCAGGGTGACTTCCCAGCCTGTTCTGCCATCTTGCTCTGCAGCTTTTTTGGGAGGAAGGAATTTGGTGCTGCCTGAGGGCTATCTCTATTCCCCATTTCAGCCAAAATGCATGCAAAAGTATACGTATTTTAGATTTTCCTTCAGATTTCTGCATGCCAGGGGACAGAGATTTTCGGTGAAGGTAAACTCAGTTGTCTGGGAACAGCCCAGAGGCCCACTTGGTATCTCCAGATTTAAACCAATGCTGGGAATCAGGGTGCTCCCCCCCCCAAATCCTTCCTGAGTGTAAATAAGGACTGCTGCGGTCAGGACTCTCTCTTCTGAACTTATCTCACGTTTTTCTTCTATAAGGATTTTTTTCCCAGAAATACCTCAACAATTCAAGCTGCAAATCTGCAGACTCTGGTACATAAGCTTTTCCTGGTGGCGTGTTTATTAATCTTAGTTGTACTGCATTTCTCCAGGTGGGCAAGTTTGACATATTTGCATTATCAATCTAATCTAAAGCCCTCTGACATAACCAGACTAGCTGAGTGTCTCTCAAGTATTTAAAAGCAAAAATATTCTATTCCTTATAATTCTCTAGATGTGATGAGTTCTTGCAATTATGAATTTTTCTGTGCTTCTGTCTGTAAATGACACATTGAGGAAAAGCTGTGCTAAATTTTTGCAGTTTGGCACGTGTTTCATGACTATTCTTATCTGTGACAAAGTAAGTAAGTAGATAAATAAAATGTTTAGTAGTCCGGGTTTGGCTCTTACATCAGGTTTGTCCCCTGCACTCATAAGCTTCCCCCAGTTAGGTGACAGTTTAATTATCCTAACGGGCAGTTGTGATTACAGAGCGCAAGGTGACTTGTCAGGTATCCAGGCATAATCCTGTGTGCATCAGAGGGAAATGCAAATATTAAACGTCAGTTCAGAAAGCTGATCACGCTACACACCGAATGGCTTGCCAGGGCAGTATACATGCCTAAGTGGTGGTTCCATCATATCCTTGAGCTTTTTCATCTTGTGTCTTCTCCAGGCTGCCCAGTTTCACACTAGGGGAAAGCAGAGCTCCTTACCTACAGATTGACCTGGCCTAGAGGCAGGGCACACATGGAGGGCCGAGAGGCTGGGTGGGCAGTAGAGAGTTGTCTGCCAGTCTCCAGTGATACTTGGTGCCCTTGGCTTCTGCAGCTCCTCAAGGGTCCCTTGGCTTCTGCAGCTCCTCGAGGGTCCCAGAAGTCTTGAATCTGCCAGTAAACCTATTGAATTAAGGAGTGGTGTCCTCCATGCAGGCTGCTATTACAGAATTTTGAATTCTTGAGAGCGCTGCCTATTTTCTTTCAGCCTGTATCTTGGTCTTACTTGAATTTGGCTTTTGCTGGCTGTTCTTCATGCAGCACCAATGGCACTCTTGGAGATGGCAGAAGCCAGTCTTTTAGAGATCCAGCAGGATCTATTTTCCTTCGCTGTGGAAAGAAGGAGATCTTTCATCTCAGTCTTCAGTCTGAGAGCTGACAAAGAATAATCCTGAGTCCCAGCAGGACCTGCTGTGCCTGCTGTCTGAACAAGCCAGTTCAGAAACAAACAGAAGGTACAGGTTATATGTTCAGTGGTGGTTTGTGAATTTTATAGAAACATGATAATTTCTGACGTTACAATAATACACACAGTATTTTAGGGTAGAAGGTAGATGTTGGTTGATCACAGAGCCTGTCAGGACTAGTACCATTGACATCTTTTTGGTTGAGCTGCAAGACAAGCAGGGAACCACAGGAAATCTACCCTCAACTCCTAAATATTGCAGTACTCCAACCAGGACTTAAGAAATCATCTTGCAGCTCTGCAGAGCTCTCAGAGCCGTTGCTCAGTCTCCATTGCACTGTTTCTTTCAGTCACCGAAACGCAAGGTGCATGTTTTCCCGATTCTCCTCCTGGCAGGGTTCTCAGCAGACTGCTCGGCCAGACTGGACATGGGTGAACCCTGTGCCTGGGAGGATAATTCTGCGCAGTGAGAGGTGGTGTCTTCTGGGGACAACTCAGTCTGCATGTCTGTCTTACGAGGTGTTTGTGATCTGAAGGGGTGCTGTGCTCGGTTCCTGCGACAGTGGGAGATGTGGTCGTTTTGCTTTGCTTTGCTTGCAGTGACTCAGTTGAGTAAAAACCTTTCCCGTCCACGTACTTCTGAATCAGCCTGTGCTTCTTCCACCAGCAACAATTGGGGGTTTTTTTCTTCTTTTTATTTTTATTTTACTTTGTCGGTGTCTGCCCAAGACTGACTTTCACCTCTGTGGCAGATGGAGTGGTGGAAGCTGCATCTATTCCAGCGTGCCCATGGCAGGCAGTAGGGCAAGAAGACTGTGCCTCGCTCATTTATGGGTATATTTTTAGATACATTCACTGCTCCTATGTGGGACTAGGTTTTCCAGGCGGTGCTGGGTCCTTTGGAAAAGGACTGGGGGCCTGCTCTCAGCCTGGCAATGCCCCCCGCACATGCCAGGGCTGGACCGCTGCAGCACCCAACAGTGCCCAGGGGTGCAGGGTAGCGCTGTGTCTGGCACAAAGGTTTATCTCCAGCTAGAAAGGGAGTTGGTGGGACCACACCAGAGCACTGCTCGGTTCTACGTGCAGCGGTGTCGTCTGCCCTTGGCTGTGTAACTGCACAGCCTCTGAGCTTGCGTGAGAGACAGCAAGAGACAGAGATTGAGGGTAGCCACCAACCTCCTCCCTGGTCAGAAGCTTCATCCACAAGGAGACCAAAATCTGTTGAGGTGGTGACCATGCGGACTTTGCATTGCCAGGCAATAATTTTCTCTCATATAAGTCTGTGGTTATTGGGTTTTATAGCTTAGCAATACAGCCAGATTTTACCTGTTAGTTTACAGATTAAATGTGCACACAAAAGGGGCTTGAACTGGAACAAACTTTCCGGTGTTGGAAGCGTGGAGGGAACAGGGTGGCTGGTCTGCTCTCCCCTGCTCTGCGCTGAACAAAAAGCTTGGGGCAAGGAGGGGAAATAGCTAATGCCAGCTTTGCTGTCTCGGCCAGCAAAGCAGCCTGCTAGCTAAGCTCCTAAGCTTTTCTTCTGGCATTATATAAAAACATACTGCTATGGCTGAGAATTATTAACATCCAGTTGTGTGGCCTCTGCATACCTGCAATGAAAGGGAACAGAATAAAAGCAGATAAATCACTTACCTTTGTGATTTTATCAGAAAAAAAAGTGCGAGCAGGTGTTCATGCCGACATATTCTGGTCTATGACCTTTAGTTTAAAGGATTTATTTTGCATTATTCCTTGCTTTACAGCTTTAAAGACATAGTAATGAGGTACTCTCTGTGCATCCTCCTACTCGGAGAAGCTATATTGAGAAGTACAGCTGCAGCCAGCGGGGTGTTAATCACCACTTACCGAGAGGCAGGACTAACACAGGCAATTGGAGAGTGTGGTAATTTTCTATAGGACGTCTGCTCTCACCATCCTGTCTGCCATTAATAGGGTGACGTTGGAAATGCTCAAGCATTAGCTGTTTTACCATGGAGAATAGATTTGTGTAAACAAACATTATTCTGGGGTGAAATTAGCCAAGGTATTAAATTGATAAACGTGACTGTGAACATTGCTGATGACAAGAACGCAGGAGAAACACATCGGTCTTCTGTGAGATGCGGGGTAGCTCCCACAGCCCGGGATGATGGGCTTGGTGAGCTGGGGGCTTCTAACATTAGCGTGAGATTTCCCTGCACTCCATCAAGTTGAAAAGGGATTTACGGTCTTGCTGCCTCTTGCTGCTGGCCTCGACAGTAGGGAGTTTCAGTGTCTAGTGTTGTTTCAGACAACTATCATTAGAACAGTGATTATTCAAGATAATAATTAAATCCTTGTACCAGGGTCCCATCACAGTGTTATCATCTTCTGCAAATTATGTCGTCTTCTGGCTCTTCACAATTTGCTCCCTTGTTCAGTCTTAGATTTTTTTTTAAAAAAGCTTCCATTAGGGCTAACGTTACAAGCACAAAGGACTGTATTAATTTTGGATCTCTCTTACCTTTTCCAGTATTACTCAAAATTTAGATTGTCTTGAATACCAGGGGACCAACATGATGGATCCAAGTGACTAATCGCAGTAGGGTAAGAGGTTATTACATCCCAAAGAATTATGAGTCTCATAAAATATTATTAAAAGTTAATGTGTTTGATTTTTCTCTTAAAATTATTCAAACAATTTTACTATCACTGGGTAGCTGACAATTTGCAAGAGGGTAATCAGAAAATATTCCAAGGAAAATGTGAATTCATAGCTTTTGGATTGTTTCATTATGTGTTATTTTACATTTTTTATGACTTTTAAACTTAATTATCTCACAGGGTAGATAGTGATGCACTCAGTGATTTGCCAGACACCGATATATTAAAATATAATGACTCATGGTGGAATATATGCATCTAGATATTTTCAGTGTTATTGCTTGCCTTTTAAAATATTTAGATCCAGAGCATGAAATGACACTAGCTCTCTCTTTGTTTTAATAGCTCTTTAAATAGGAAGAAAAATCCCCATTTTAGAGAGAAACAAGAAGAAAGTGTTACTCTGGCTTCTCTTGGCTTACCCTCATCTTCAGGAGCTAGATGGTCACACATATCGAAACACCTCCCAGGTCCAAGTCAATGAACATTTGTTTCTCAAAAAAACTATCCAGAAGTCTAAAGGAAATTTGACAAGTGACTTTTCTGATGTTTTTATTATTTGCATGTGTACTGGGTGTTCCGTTTTTCAGAGACTGCTCTTAATCTTTTTGTGATCAAGTCTTTTGATTTGCGAATTGGAAGATGGAGAAAAATAACCAACCGACCTGAAGCATTTAGCAAGCTTCTTTTCTACAGTTTTGTCTTTAAAGGGCAGGGAGAAATTGGTTAGGCGAGTTACATTTTCTTCTGTGTTTCAAACTTGACATGTAAATGTATCAGATGTGATAGGTACGAACACAAAGAAGTGGGGGGTGCCTTCATGCCAGTCCATGAACAGTGCAAGGAAAATACACTGGGAATGAATATTCAGTATTCGCTCACCTACCGTCTCTTCTTTAGTCAGGAAATTATGAAGTAAAAGCGGCTTTTTTGTCTGTAAGAAGTTGATGGTTTGGTTTTGGAAGGATGCGTTGATGGATCAGGAGTGACCAGAGATACAGGGAAGCTGGATGCAGTTTTTGTCTCTCCCGCAGGCTCCTTGTGAGACTCTGAGATTACTTAATCTCTCTCTCTCTAAAGGCAAGGATAATATATTCTTACTTGGATGGGATGATACATCCATTCCTTGGGCTTGAAACAGTCATGGCTGGGTGCATACAAATACCCAGATGGGTCTAGCATGGGGATCAATTTTAGCAGCATACAGTGCACCAGCAGAAGCTGCTGTTGAGTCTGGAGGTGTTGCATCCTCCCACAGAAAATTTCCTCCATTCGCTCCTGCTTTAATCCCTTTCACTAGAGCTAGTGTCCATGCTGTGATTGAAGTAATTAATGTCAATCATTCAGTGGGCAGAGAGGATGGCATACATAGGACCTAAGGGGAATTTCAGTTGCACAGACCTTCAGCAGCAATAGATTTCTCTCTGCTGGCTGAATGTTGATACTTGGGAATAGGCAGGTAAAAATAGATCCAGAGGACAGATAAAAGACTACTTTTACAGCAGCTGAAGGATATGACAGTTTAAAGCAATAGCTTTTTGCTTTGTGTAACAGCCCTGCCATATTTGAGATGCTTATGGAGAAGGTATTGCTTTGGCTTGCCTCTCAGCCTGCAGGTTCTTGGCTCCCTTATACTTACAGATTATAGTTTGATGTGAAACTGAATCCAAAAAAAAAAAAAAGCTGTTTTAGAGAGGGGGATGAATACCAGTGAATGAGGGTGGGATTTCCTCTGACAGAGTAGCATCTGAACCAGAAGAGAGCTGACCCACCTCCTCTGAATAAACCCCGATGCAGAGATTTGTCTAGGGTCCGTTCCTGATGCAGAAGGCTCGCTCTCACAGTGGCCAGCATCACAAGACCCTTGTGTTGGCCCTGTGAGGAGGAGATGCTGCTCCAGACCGTGTTTGGGTGTTTGCAACATTTCGAGGCTGTGTGATCACGACTGCATCAGCTTAACTGTGCTTCAAAACCCGCTTTGTATCAAGCATGGATACTGTTGGTTATGGGTCAGCCTCACTGTTAGCGAGAGGATTCATAACTCGTGGTAGCACGGCAGCTTATCACAGGGGAGGGCTGCACTCTGCTGAGATAAATTACGGTGCCAGCGGGCAGGAACCGATGCCAGTGATTAAACCCATCGCCGGCTCTCACCACTGCTCAGAAAAAAAGAAAAGATTTTTGCATGTGGAAACTTGACAAGGAATGATGAAAGGAAATGCAGAAAAAAATCCCCTTTTTTTTTCCTTTTGGTTTCATTCAGTTCCGTATCCTCCTTTGAGGTATTTCTGAGGCAGTGTACGCTCTGCTGAGCAGTGGAGTGTTGTTTGGCAGGTGTCACCAGGTGGCACTGCTTTCAAAATGTCATTGTGCACTAGGAAACGCAGAGATTGGCATCTCTTCCCTGCTGACATTTTAATACACCTTTCTGATGAGGGCATCGCTGTGTGAGAGGCCGGAGAGTTTGCTTTTGGCCGATAACTTTGATTGAAGTTGCTCCCTGGGAACAGGGCATTGGGGTTTGGCTGAGAGTCTTGAAAGAAGGGATAGCCTGCATGTTATTTATGACAATCTCTGCTCCAGGATGAGTGTCTAAATGTAAATTACTCAATTTGCCTTTAGAGTATATCCACTCTGATTTCTCCTCCACTGAGAAACCAGTCTGCAGGGCGCTGACATCTGCTAGCATTCAGAAAAGAAGCAACACATGTTCCTAGAAGTTAAAAATGGAAGAGACATATCGCATTTTCTAACACTGTTTTCCCCTCTGCCAGTGCCAGTGTTTGTTCCCAGTGCTTGGATCTGGCTATGCTTAATACAACTCCAAGTGACCTGCGTTAGTACAGTTGCCATCATTTCTCAGAGAAAATAGTGCCTCTACCATCCAGGTATTTGTTCTTCTGCTTAATTTACAGGGTTTTTTTATTATTGTCACACCTTTCCTTACTGTTTAGCCATTTACTTTTCCCTAATTCATATCTTTCCCTTCTTTGCTTGTATGCTTTAAATGACGTAGTTTTAAATTGCATCATTTTTAAGGGACCCCATTCTACAACCGTTGACATTAAGGGAGGATATTCTTCCCCTCTACTCAGCGCTGGTAGGACAACATCTGGTGAGACCACACCTGGAGTGGCATGTCCAGTTCTGGGCTCCCCAGTGTAAAACATGGGCATACTGGAGCAAGTCCAGTGAAGGGTCACTAAGATGATTAAAGGTCTGGAGCACTGGACATATGAGGAGAAGCTGAGAGAGCTGGGACTGTTTGGCCCAGAACAGAGAAGGCTCAGGGGGATCTTACCTATGTGTATAAACACCTGAAGGGAGGGTGCAAAGAGGACAGAACCAGGCTCTTGTCAGTAGTGCCCAGTGACAGGACCAGAGGTGATGGACACATTTGAAACACAGAAGGGGCCCCCTGGACATCAGGAAACACTTTTTCACTGTGAGAGTAACTGACCACTGGCACAGGTTGCAAAGGGAGGTTCTGGAGTCTCCATCCTCAGAGATATTCAAAACCCAGCTGGACATGGTCCTGAGCAAACGGCTGTAGTTGACTTCCACTGTCTTCAGGGCTCAAAAGGCAAGAGTTAATACAGCCCAGCTTCATAGATTTGCTCCTGTCCTGTCAACACTTTGCTGCCATTCCCTCCAGCTTGTTAGTATTTTTTCTTGTCCCAAAATGTTGTCATTAATTCAGACATTACTATGCTTAAGTCCGCAAAGTCATGCCATACAATGGGATACTTCTGAGTGTTAAGTGACAAATTTCCCTTTTTTCCCCAAAGTCTACATGTAAAAAGCACTTCCTGTGTTATTCCGTATTTCTGAGTCCTAAAATGTTTCCATCCTATAAAATACTTGTTTAAGATTATATTTTTCTCATGTGTTTCCATACAATTTTCTCTGATTTGTTTTACTAAATTCTCTTAAGTATCTTTATCTTGTCTTCATGCAGTTACTTGGCATCTTCCAACTTAGTGTCATCATCACAATTAATTAGTGTACTTGGTATCTTTTCTCTTAAAGTATTTAATCATAGTATATTACACTAGATAACATTGCATCCAGTAACATTGATCAAAGTAGCACCCGCTACACATTCCTCCTTGGAGTATTTCCAGACTTGACGTTAATTTCTATTTTTTTCCCCATCATTTAATTACCAGTCTATATGACCATGTCAACAGCTGAGAAATGTTAGCATTTTTTTCATGGATTTATGGGACAATATTAGATTTTACAGCAGTTCGTATACATTGATTGCACTCCTCTAATACCTGCACTGCGGTGATTGAAATCCCTGAAAGTTCATGCTGCACAAGAAGTCAGCCGCCTTCTACTGGAATCTAGATACACGTTTAAAAGCCTAATTTCCATCCCCTGTTTCTAACACCCTTGGTGTCTTGAGCTTACAATTTATGGGCAAAATTGCTATCACTTATCAAGCTCCCGGCTCAGGCAACCCACCACTGCATTTCTCCATGAAATCCCTTAATGTTATTGATTCTTATCAGAAGCAGAAGGGACCAAATAACCCCACACTTACCATGCACACACCAATGGCATCGAAATGTCCTCTGCCAAGTGACAGCAACGAACAGGTCTTGGCAAAAGCTCCGACACAAAATAAGTTTGAAAAATGAATTGGACCGTCATTTATTTTGAATGATATGGCAATAAACCAATGACTCAATGGATCACTGAGCAGCCACACTTACGAAGCTGGAGAACTCAACACAACAGTGAAACAGGACGAGTAGCACTCAACTTTTTAAATGCCAAAGAGATAACCATCTTTTAAAAGTCAGCATTTTGTAAAAGAAGTGATGCAACCAAGTAATTTTTCCAGTAATGTAAGGCACTTCACCTGGGGAAAATTTCTTTGCCTGCTGGTCATCAAAGACTATGACTGATTGCCGTGTGGCTCGCCAATTGGGGAAAAGAAAGGAGCATCTACCAAGTGCAGGCAGTTTATTCAGTGTGATGACTGTCAGTCATTGAGTTGCATTTGATCTAACCTCATTGACAATAAGAATGGGGCGATGGTGGCTGTGGCAGGGGGTTGCAAGGAAAAAGTCAATATAACTGTATAGAGCTCAGCTGGAGCACACCTTCAGAGACAAACTCATTCCATGTCTCGCAGACAGCTGTCTTAGGAGGGGATAAATTATCTCTGGAGGTACCCACCTTTCTCTGTTGACTGCAGAGGTCACTGAAACATCTGAGACTAGGTATTTAACATTGGCTGAGAGCAGGTGAAATAGGTCTTTCTTACCCTAAAAGTCCTGTGAGAGGAGGTAAGTATCAGCAGAAGTCAAAAGGTAGTATGTTAAACTGAAGATACTTTGAATGTGCTTACACTACCATTTTCATCCTAAAAGATAGGTTAGAAATAGGAGAGGATAACATTTAAGAGAGAACTCAGAAAAAAATCTGGGTTTGAATGCCTGTAAGAGTTACATGTTTTCTCTCTTCAATAAACGTTCCCCTTCCCAGTGCCAAATTCCCAAGAGGAAGGTTTTTATCCACAAAATTAAATTAAAATAAAATGTCAAAGGGGTAAGGAAAACCAGACACAGCTGTTCTCAAACCATCGAGATCTGTGCTACACCATAGTGCACTGGCAGAGTGTGCTCTCAAGGCTTCCAGAGCGAGGACATTTAAGCCAAAAATGGTTTACAGAGACCAGTTATTTCAGTGTTTCACGGCAAAATGCACACATGGCAATTCTGATGTCACAACTGGGAAGAGTGAGAGGAAATTTGGTTAACAGAGTCTACAGATCAGGGCAATGGTTATTTAGAAGGGATCTCACAAAAATCAGTATTTCAATTTACTGAAGGTTTGAGAAAAAATATTCAAGAGTTCGGTAGTGTCTTACAGACTTCAAAGACCAGAGGAAATACAGGAAAGCAAAGATTTGATGAAATTATTGGCTCCAAAGAGTCTCCAAAGCTTTGATTGTCTGAAAAAAGAGATATCTAGTCATTGAAAAAGAAGAAATCAAACTTATCACATATAATCTTGTTCCTAATCATTGATATTGTATCCCACAGAGAGACATATGATTGTATTAGGGGCATATTTCCATGTTTTAAAGATAGAAAACATCCATTTTATCTGAAAAATTGAACTGAAGGAGTCTATCTTCTTTGGAGCACGCTGGTTTGCCCCCTCCTGGATTACCCTTGCACGGTGGTGCTGCTTGATGAATCAGGGACACAGTGTTTCACTGGGTTTACCCAGCCTTTCACCTCTGTGTTTCAACCCGGACTCTTGCAGGCGTTTGGACAGAGGCAGGGCTCCCATAGCCTTTGCTTCTCTATTCCTGTCAGCTGCGGTGTCTCCTTCTCACAGACTCTTGAGGTCTGAAGCAGTCAGGTTTCAAACACAAACAAATGCAAAACATCTCCAGAACTGAAGCAATATTGCGGTAATTATTTGCTTACCCATATTTACATCACTTATTTGCGCTTTGGCTGAATAAATCCCTGTCGGAGGAAATAAAACTGTGATTACTTTAATTCAGAGCATGTACAGTCCACCTATCATTCAGCTAATTTACTGTGCTCACAACTGTCTCTCTGCATAATGAATTAGATAATAACTTCTTAAATGTCCACAAATAATTGAAGTCCTGATTCAGCAAGGCAGGTAAAGCCTGTCTTTATTCAGCAAAGTGCACAGGCCCATCTTTAGCTTTGTACAAGGTAGTAATAGCAACAAGATAGCCAACTGGTCCCTCGTGCCATCTCATTGAACTGTTATTTTTGTCTTCAAATAAATTTGCTTGTGAAGTTGTGCTTATTAGTGAGTATAAAGTGGTACGCTGATTTTAAAATCAAGCTTTCTATGCAGCCTAGATGTACTTCTTTTTAAAGGATGCTATGTTACTTGTTGATTGACTGACAATATATTGCGTCCATGCATCCTCTGGATTAAAAAAAGGAAGGTTTGTATTATTTGTGGATGTATCAAATGTTCCTTTTGTATTAGGTATTTTTTTCCCTATCAACTATTTGGAGACAGTTCTTGCATTCAAGAATATATTTCTTGATGAGAAATATGTGGACAAAAATAAGCCCCGCCATGTGAACATCTTTCTTTTAATTGTCCATTACCCATGTCTTAGTCATTCCTAGTATCTGCCACTAAATGATGGCTTTGAAAACACATTACTGCCTTATTAATGTCAGTCATTTCCTTATTAAGATTTGTACTGCCTGAAAGATGCAATGAAAAATAAGAGACAGCCATTTCCAAACAGAAAGTGTGAGAGAGAATGGGTCATTTAGTAGTAACAGTATTTTCATACCAATAACCATTTCATCGTGGGCCACGCACACTTGCAATCATTACACACGACAAGACTGTAAGGTAGATAAATTACTAAATCTTCAAGATGCTGATATTTTAAAACATGGTTTCTCAAGTTCAGGATTCCATCTGGAATTGAAAAGGGGTGGCCTGATTTCCAAAGATGTTGGTATTTAATGAAGTAGTCTGAGACCCAAGCCATAAGGATCAAGTACCAAGGCTGGTAGTCTCATGCTCAAAACCTTGCCTGGTTCCACCATCACAGGAAGCTTTAGCTGTGATAAGTGAGATTTCTTCGGAGTCTCCAGTTGTGTTATTGTGGAGGTGCAGGACAGCTGCCTGCTTTGGAGGGGTCTGATAGGCCCCACGAGTCCCTCTCGGGGTGCACAAGTGGGGAACACCTTGCTTAAGGAGCTGTGCAGCGCATGTAGCACCTGCAGATGTGAGTGCCACACCAAATAGTAGTCACCACTGCTTTTGTCAAAAGCTGGTGGTGTGGAAAGTGAGAGATGTTTCTTCATTTTCTTCCTCTGCCTGAGGGACTCAAGCTTGCCTGTCCCATTGCCCGTGAGACTGCTGCAGCTCTGTAGCTCCTGCCCTTTGAGGAAGGAGTTTGTCCCCCGTCTTTGGTTTGGTGCTGTTTCCTTTTAACCCCCAAAAAATCAAGATTCAGTGGGCAAAAGTGTGGGGCTATGACTAAAATAGGAGCTGTAGGAAATACTAAGCAAAAAAAATTAAGTACAATGTATTGGAAGGATGATTGTGGTAGTAAAGGCAATAAGGAAATGTGACATTCTGTACCCTGAGCAGAGGCTGTGTGGCATGCTGTAAATAGAACACTGAACTATGTGCTTTCAGGTGACGATAAAAAGAAATAGAACAGGCATCTCACTTGCTGAGCACTGCCTGTTCTGTGCACTGAGCAAAGCAGGAGTCCTGTGGAAAAATAAGAATTTTCATTGCAAATAAATAAGGTATCATAATGGCAAAATAAAGCTGCAAAAATAATATTATTTCTGGTATTTTCTAATTCTGAGGACAATATTTCACCTTGTAATAGAGGCTTTCACACATTTATTTTCTCATGGAATTGACACGGTATTGTTATTAAATATGCTGTACTCCTTTAAATTTTATGTGTGATATTCAACAGTTAGGGAATTTAATATTTCAGTTGTGTCATTTACTTTCTTCTCATTCATATAGTTTTAGTACACTGGAGCGAGGAAATGTATGTTACGTGGAAAGAATTGCAGAGGTTAGGTAAGTTAGGACAGACAGAGAGAAGAAGCACACAGGGCAGCAAAACTGAGCAGATCATCCTGGTGCGGTTGCACACTCATAAATCCAAAATAATTCCTGCACAGTTGTAACAGGTTAGGTACGGAGGCCATAGTTTGACAACACAGTTGAACTGGCTTTAGATCTCCTAGTACTTGCTCAAAAGCAGGGTAAACAAATGGTGCAAAGTACTACTCCAGCATAGACTCACTGTGCTAATTCAAGCTGTTCAGGAGAAGTCGATAAGTTGTTTTTGTGCCAGAATAGGTGGTTTGGCTCTGCATCACCCTGTGCCCCATCTGATATCATCTGTCCTCTCACTTCTAGCACACGTGAACACATAAAACCAGGACAGGCACCGTATCATGTCCTCTAGCTAATTCGTGTTGCCCATGTTTGCTGTGGGTCATATTTGCATTGCCAGGCCATCTAGCCACACACAGACCTGGCATTGAACAGCGGCGGGGGTGTCAGGAGAGGGGTGAGACGTCTTTCAGCCTATTTGAAGATCTTCTCAGCTGCCCTTTCTGTGTTGTGGCCTCAATGGGATGCTCCTCTCCTGCATGCTGAACCTTGGCGGTCGCTTCCTTCATTCAGTCTGTTTCCATGGTTCATTTCTCTTTCAGAGCTGACATGCTGTTTGATGTTGCCTCCTACCAACCCCTGGTAATAATACATCTTCTGATAGTCTTTTTGTAAATGAATGGAAAGTGTTCATTTTTACAAGTGGTAGAAGAACTGCTGTTTGAAACACCCACATTGTGAGATCAGTTTTTAAGAAAACAGATTTCTTATTGAAGGTGAGGGAACATTTTCTATGGCAAGCATGACATCCAAATTCTGCTTTACACTTATGACTAAAACTGTACAGATCTTTTGTCCTTTTTTTTTTTTTTTGGTTTGAATTAACTCATCAGCATGTGAGATACTTCTCTCATCAATGTTAATTTAAAAAAAGTATGACTATGTGGGTGGCTTGAAGTAGCAGAGGGATGGCTAAGCTGAGTCAGACCAAAGGTCCATCTAGCCTAATACTTTGTCTCCAACAGTGGCCAGCAACTGATGTCCAAGGAGGACAAGAACAGGGCAAGAATGTAATGATGATACCCCTGAATATACTCCCATAGTCTAAAACTTCAAGGCTTTAGAATTTCCTGCTGAGTGGGGTTGTCTGTATTTAATAGCTCTTGATGGGTTTATCTGTCATTAACTAGTTGAGTAGCTTCTTGAACTTCTTTTTAATATGCCATTTTTCGTTCAGCTGTTTTTACAGAACATGATTCTTCTAAAGCCTTTTTAGAAAGCCAAAGCCAAGTTCAAGTTAGGTTTAACAGAACAAAGTCCAAATGCAATACCGTGATATTCTAACTGATATAGGATGTCTAGCATTGGAAATTACACTGAAGTTTTTCAAAATCATTTCTGACTCTCAGATTTGTTAAGAAAACCTGAACTGACAGTAATGCACAGGAATCTAAATTGAGCCCTTAGAGAGTTTGTGTATCTGGGAGGCAAAAATTGGGTGGATCCAGTTTCAATGAGCTAAAATTAAAAAATCCCAAGCTGAACAAAAATCCCTATCCCAGTAGATGGTAGAGGGAGAGGCACAAATGAGGGCAGCACTGTGAAAATGGCCTGTGGGGAAGCAGTCACATACCTGAACCAACAAATCTCTGGGTGGGACCTGCCCCTCCTGCGCCTGCCCTCAGCCTGGCTTCGTGTGTGGGCTGCACAGCCCCTGCTCCGACCCCGGCGAGCGGCAGGCACAGCTCTGTGGCTGGCAAGGGTTTTGAGTGATGCCATCCCACTCCCACTCAGTTTTTCTGTGCAACCAGCTCAGTGTGCAGAGAAACTGGATGTAGGAGCAAATGGCCTTAACCCTAGCTAGGAAAAAGTTGGGTTTCTTCTGTATGAGCCCAGCAGTCCGTTGCACATGCAAAGGCTCTGTTTCTTCTGCAGCTCCTCCAGGCATAAAGTTATGCTGCTGCTCTGTGAGAACACAAATAATGAGGGAGAAAACGAAGAAAAGAAATGGGGGGGGGGGGGAGTGGTACCAAAGAATGAGAGAGAAGCTGGGAGGAAAAGAAGAAAAATTCATACGTAGTAAGTGTGTAGTAGGAAACACCGCAGTTTTCATAGCTCTGATGAATCACAACGTTTTCTTCCCAGTTTGAGTGTTGAGATTGTGCTCAGGGCTCACCGATTTAAGAATTTTATCCCCAGATCCTTTGCTCCAAGGTGTTTAGCATGGATTTTTCATTAAAATCAGGTATTCTTTTTTAAATTCAAGGTTCAGCATCTGCATTATGTTCTATATATTGGTTTGTTCTATATATTGGTTTGTTCTATATATTCAGTTTGCTTGCCTTTTTACAATAAAGGCAGGCATGTTTTAGGATGAGATGAAGAGAATTGCATTTAAGAGTAAAAATCTCTTTCAAGAAAACTGTGTATTCTTCTCTCATTGCCTGGTCTGTTGCTGTTTGCACAGCATTTGTCATAAAAACATCTTCCTGTTCTGTCGAGAATACTGGGCCAAAAAGAAAAAGCAATTAGGTTAGGGCAAGTTGTGACTGTCTTTATGAAGGTAAGGAGGAGCCTGTACCGTCCCTTCTTACCAGCCCCTCTTCTTCCGACAAGGCAGGCTGGGGCGTCTGCCAGGGAAGACTTTGGTCTGGGGAGGGGTGCTGGACCCAGGGAGGTAGATTTCTGGCTTCTGAGCAAAATGTCTCCCCGGGGACTTTGGGGGAGACTGTGCAGCTCGGTGGCCACTGCCCCCAGCCCTCACCTGTGGGCCGCGCTGTCGGATGCTGGTACGATGAATGAGGAGGGTTGCCCGTGGCTGCTTACCCCGCTCACTGCAGTGGCCCAGCCACACTGCCGGGCTTTTTCCATTAATGCTCAGGGAATACTAATGTGACCCCTCAGCTAGTCCCCTACTACACCTCTGAGGATCCCTGCTGCTTTTCCGGGTGTGATTTTTTGATGATAAATCCCTGCTTGTGCTAATGATTGTTCCTAGCAGTAAGAGTGGTGTTACTGGAAACAACATGGAAAAAAGTCTGAATGTCTGAAGTGAGTTATTTTTAGAGCTGTGGTTTGCATGAGTACGCTTAATGCTGGTGTATTTATTAAGGCCATGGAGCAAATTAAAGTGTCACGAATAAAGGTCTATGTGCATACAAACTTCCTTTTCATCTAGGCAGAGCCATAGTTTAGCCTGAACATAGAGCAGCTGCTCTCTCAAGATGGAGAGTGGAGATAGAAGTGCTAAACAGCACTTGGTGAGACTACTGGGATGTATAGTTTTGTCATATATGAAAAATGATACAATTAAAAACAAAAATTTTGCCTTAGAAAAAGCCCATTGAAAGGGAACATCTTCAAAGTAAAAAAACAAAACCACATTAGTTTGCATCCTTTTCTTTTTTTGGCTATTTTTACTGGGCAGGTAGCATATCTTCAGTTGCTCAGGAAACTATGATGAGATTTCTTTTTTTAAATTCACAGGTATTCATTTATGTATAATGATGTAATATTCAGTGTATCAAAAATAAGATTGAACCAGACTAAGTAATCTACTCCATTAAATAAAAGATACGAACACTGAAATCATTACAACTGTAGAAAAATGTTCATGATGTTAGATTTTAACCTGAATTATTCTGTCCTGTTTGCATCACTGCTGGATTGTATTGACAGTAATATTCTGTATGAAACAGAAAGCAATTTATAGAGTCTATAAAGGAATCTTAATGTTTCGTATTCAAATCTTTGTGTTATTTAGTATACACATCAGCAACTTTGTTCCTTGTTAATGCAGAAATATCTTTCATAAGCCTGTTATCATCCCGTTTCCTTTAGAGCAGGATAAGTTCGTGACCTGAAAAGTACTCTGGCTCTTCAAAGGGAAGGGAAGGGACGAAATCCTCAACTTGCAAAGATAAAGATCTTTACCATCAGGTATTCCTAGACCTTAAGCTCAATTTCAGATGGGTTTTGTTTCTGCTGCCTGAATTCACGTTCAGTGTCTGCACAGATGTTCATTAATTTCTGTGAGAGATACATTTGAAAATAAAGTCCTGTGCACTATTCCCCTGGCCTTTAGTTCAGAAAGATGCTAGATCATGTTGAGTCTCAATGTCAAATATCTCTGTGGGGAAAGACAAGAAAGCCTGACCTATTTGCATATGTGAGGGGGTATGGCAACAGTCTGCTGCACTAATGTAAGAGAAGAAGGTTATTTTACGATAATAAAATTGCAAAAATTATAACCCGCAGTTCAAAAAAAAAAAATTCCTCCTTGTGTTTACAGACAAAAAGGAAGAAGAGTGGGAACATCAGCTCAGAGACTGTGGCCAGTTTTTAATAAGGGCTGGATGGCTTCATGGCCCCTAAAAACATTTTTATATAAATGAGTTGAGATAATAAGGCTAATCAAATGTCATGCTTCAAGTAGTCAGTTCATGGCCTGAAGGGGTTGGGAAATGCTTTTCCTCCACTGTAGGCATGTACTCCATTGATGAGGATTTTTCCATTCTGGAGGATGGTTGCAGAGCTAAAGGCATCCCCGATGACTTGCTGCGGACAGTAATTCGTATGGAGTCCCATCAGCACCTTGGGTGTTTTATTTTACCTGAATTCACGAGTATTGCAGCAGTCTGAACTCTCTCATTGTCATTGGTTAAACATGACCGTGTCATATGGCAGTATTGCTGAGCAATCGTGAAAACTTTGCTTAAAGGTGGCGCTGCGGGTCAAGGTGCAGAGATTTACCTGAATGAGTTAGCAGATTGGCGGGTTTGTGCTGTATCGGCAAGGCTGAATTCACGTAATCGCTTGCTAGTTTTCCTGGAAGGTAAGGAATCCCTCATAAAAGCTAGAGGTTAGAAGCCTAGGCTTCTTTATTTCATCTTCCTACCTTCTTTCTCAAAGCATAGCATCCACAGCCAATAGTAGTACATTGCAGTGCACAGCCTGGCACGTGCTACATAGGCTTGATTCGTTCAGGTTTGAGGTCAAAAGAAGGAGATGGTCTGATTTGTGTCAGGTAGTCCAAGGTCAAAGGGATGGTAAATAACAGAAACCTCACAGAGCTACAATTGAGTTAAGAAGATGAGGACATATAACACTGTCTCCCTAAAACGTTCAGAATATTAAAGCGAATAGCAAGGTATCCCAAACAAGATTTGTTTTCCATATCTGCTGGGAGTTGAGAGGACAGTGCAAATAACTTTAATACCATTTGTACCTTAACTGTTCTGCCTAGGGGATGCATTCACAGAGAGCTGAAGTCACTAATAGCACTTACTTTGGGCTTGCCCTACAAATTACAATATAGCATAGAGCCAGCCTGCATCTTGGAGGCTGCCTCGCCATGGCAGTGTGAGCTGACTCAGTGGTGTGTTTGTGTAAAAGGTCTGGTTTTGGCTGGCTATTGCAAGTAGTAAACTTGGAAAAGCTTTATCGAAGTTCTCTGCATGCCAGATATATAGTGGAAATTGTACATAAAAAATGATTCCCTTTCAAATTCCGGTTTTTGTTGTATAGAATTCTATCATAAACTCAATTCTAGTTGGTAAAAACTTTGTTCTAAGATACCATAGTGTCTGTAGACAAAAGCTTTATAACATAAATTTTCGGAAAGCAAGTTAAGCTTTTGCTAAGGTTTGGGGAAGATAAGAGGGCCCCCTTGTGGAGATTGTATATATATAGTATATATGAACACATAGTCCACATAGTCTAAACTGACGTGGAAAGAAATCTGTTAGGAGGTCAGTGAAGATGGCAATTTTGCTTTTAGCTTTGAGTTGTATTATTCATAGAAAACATTTTTGGGTTTGATGAGATGCTGTCAAGTACTTTAGTGAAAACACAAAGTGCAGTGTAAAATGTGCAGTGAGTGGTCTATCTTATAAGTATTAAGTTGAAATACCCCATCATCTTCTTGCTTAATGTCTTACAGGAAAAACTGTATACTTACATCACAAGAAGAGGAATGTTAGGAGAAACAAAGTTAGCATTTTTGTCTTACAGCTGAACAATTTCCTTAGCTTTAGTGAATTTTTTCAATGAATGAATATGAAAGACTACTCTTACAATGTTTTCATTAGTAGAATCACCTGAAATTCTTTAGTATCCATATTATCATATCGTTTACCTCATGGGAGGCAAATCTCAAAAGTTATGACCAAACGTGCATGTTTTAGAAACTCAGCATATAGGACAAGAAAATGGTTGTGATGCCTGGATTTTGTGATGATCATTTATAATTTATGGTCATTATGCTTGATGTCAGAATTAATAAAGACTGGAGGCAAAGCTTAGAGAGAATAAATTGATGTACTTTCAAAGGGATTTCAATTACTGGGCCTTTTTATTGTTAATTACTTTATTAATTGAGCAGAATTACTGTACTGATTCAAAATGAGCTGCAGTAAAAAATCCCACAGAACTTTCACCTGAGCATCCCAGATTTGGAAGAGAGTGTCTGCAGCTGAGCTATCAGTGGGAAATCAGAGGCAGCTCGGTCAGGGCAGGAGCCTGGACACATGCCACTTGCGGCGCAAACTTGGTTTCCAGTAAAGCCAGCTACAGAGGAACGTTGGAGATGTCTGCGCTGCTTTATTCTCCTAGCCAGAGAATAAAATGGTATAGCAACAGCTCCTTCAAAAATGAGAAAGAGGAGGAACATAAACATTGTAGTTGAATTTAACATAAATATTTTTGCTCTGTTTCAGACCTAACAAAATCTGACTGAAGAAATATAAATCTCAGAAGATTTAAGGCTCTGGTTACATTTCATTTGTCTTTTCAGGAGTTCTTTGAAATTGAATTTTCCCAAGCCGGTATATTCTTGTAGGCAGCCAGGACTCTTGCAATAACAGATCTCATAATTCTGCATGAAAATGTGTAGTGTTTTTGTCTCTATAACCATTACAAAATACCTTATGTCATTTAAGTTACTGAACAGGTGTGAGTTCTGCATCCCCACCTCTTTGCACTGGAGCTGGAGGAGTGTGTGCTGAGGGCCGCTGGAGCTGCATACTCACTCGCCCAGGCAGTACCCTGCTCCAGGGAGACTCCTCCCAAAACAGGGACTTGCTCTAACCTTGCTGGCAGCTGCTCAGAGATTGCGACCTGATGGTGAGGAAGGTTTTGTGGCTTGTCCTGTGTTCATAAGGGGTATTTTATGAATCCTATTGTGCGAAACTGTTACCCGTGATTGCAGGCATCAGACTTGATCAGGAGGGTCCCTTCCCAACCTGGTTTCTGTAATCCTTGGAAGCTACGTTAGCAAAACAAGCTCAAAGTGCGTGTCCCTGTCGCTGCACTGTCTCCAGGTTTGCTCTTCTCTTGTCCCTTGCCTGTCAGCACCTTTTTTTTGTCTGGCCGGCCCTTGTTTTCTGCTGCCGCTTGATGCTGTGGGTCATCCCCTTAGCTTGTCTCCCCTGTACTCATAACATCTCTCTGAGAAAGGCAAGTTCAGTACCTCATCCCCAAGCTGGGGCTAGAGGCAGCTCCGGGAGGCAGCAGGTAGTACAGTAGTGCAAATATATGCTTATTTCATATTCCTTTCTGTGCAGTGGCATAGCAAAGGCAGAGACAGGAGAAACAATTTTGAGTAAAGATGTCACATGTGCCCCAGATTCGCGTGGTTCTTGAGACACAGCGATGACCTGTGCACAATAGGGATGAGGGAGAATGGGAGTGATGCAAGCAATGGATTCCTCCTTTGCCAGTGCTGGTTTTATTATTCTCTCCGGCACAAAGGTCTTGCATACAGTACCTCTAAAGACTCTTATAAGACACTGTGTATCTATTGCTTTTGAATAGTATTTCCTCCTGTGTGTGCTCACACACCGTTTCTTACAAGGAACAAGGTTTTTATTATGTGTGTGCTTGATAGAACAACCAAATTCTTATTGTTTGATTTAGTATTGCATTTTATATTTATATTTCTTTCAGCAAGGCTCTTGCTACTTCACTCCTTTCAGCAATTTAAAGAACACTTAGAACAACTGAGCTTGATATAATTTAGGCAAAGAACAAAAATCTCTGGAGGGAACTTTGTTAGATTTGTGTCTCATCAAGAGATGATTTACAATTTGTATCAAGGTTGTTTGATGGAAAGTGGCAGATTTGTTTTTCCATCAAATCACCTAATCTGTACATTTCTATTCCAGACCGCTTCGCTCTCAAATAAATTGTCATTTCCCCATCTTAACCGTTCTCTGTGTTCTCACACGCAGCAAAGCTGGGGCTGCCATTCTCAGCCTTTGGGCTGAGACATGTAAATACCCAGCATCTGTCTCTGATAGGAGAAGGGAAATTTACCTTCAATAAAGTATTTGACAGGGTGGCATCTGCGAAGTTATTACGCAAGGCAGAAAACATGAGGTTGAGCATAAGAATTTTCTGGTGGACAAGAAGCTGGTAACAAAATGGGAGGTGCTGAAAGAGGAACTTTCTGGTGAAAGGAAAGTTATTAATGAATTTCCTCAGGGCTGGTCTTAGCTCTGATCCTATTTCATGTTTTCATTAACAATGTTGGCACAAAAAGCTGAAGTACGTTAATGGCATTTGCTTAATGACCTTGAGGATTTCAGTAGGAGAGGTGGAATGAAGTTTGGTAGCGCAAAGTGCAAGATCATGTGTTTGACGCCTGCAGAAACAGATTTCCTCTATCAGCTGAGTGCTTATCAGCTGAAACAGGGGGAGCGGAAAGACCTCTGTGTATTAGCCAGTAACATAGGGAGTATGAGTTTCCAGAGTTATGCGGCCCCATTAAAAAAATGAATGCAACATGAGGGTGTATCAGAGAACACATTGCCAGTGGAGATAAGAAGTGTTTATTGTACGAGGCACCTGTGAGGCCCTCATGTGAAATTTGCCCAATTCTAGCCATATATAGTGAGATGTGAAGTTGTGCCAGTTCAAATGCCAGGAAAGGACTGCTTGGATAGTCAAAAACCAGAACCAATCTCAGGATCGTCCAGCACATCTTACTTTTGTGAGCCTCCTATCAAAAGCTAGCATGGAGAGCTGAGATGCTGGAAAACTCAGGGTGCGTCTCTGAGTGTAGCGATCTAAGCGTGACCCAAGGCGAGTCTGCAGTGTGGTCACTTCTGGCGTGTCTTGTCAGAAGAGACAATAACAACTCATTCAACTTTGTAAAATGAAAGCCGAGAGGTGTGTTTGATCTCTTATCTCCAACTTAAATGCTATTTCTCCTTCTCTGACGTTACATTTATAAATCCGCTTGATGTATTTTCAGCGTTAACCCAAGAACAAGATGTACGTTGACCAAGACCAGGTTTAGTCAGGGAATGAGACTCATGTTCCTAACCATGAGAAGCAGCCTTCACAAGCTCTTTTCAACAGGAGCAATGGCATGGAAAGGATACTTCAAAAGGGGCTAGGATGTTTTATGGAGGGGATAATAGAGTGCTGTTATCTGTGCTGGCAGGGGAGGGCACTCTGTTGGCTCTGGGAGCCTCCTTTTGCTAAATAAATCAGCTGACCATGTTTTTGGAGTACCTGAGCAGCCTTAGCTCTTACTACTGTGTGTTTTCTTCACTGGCAATGAGGCTGAGTTTATCTACATGTTTAAATATAGAGTTAGATGCCTAACTTTATGCTCTGTGTTTGAAAATTTATGCCTAAATCCTAAAGGCAACACACAGGAAAAGCATGTATTAGCTCAGAAAGCTCACACGTATTCATATGCTATTCGTGTGCCTTTTTCTAAAATACTGGCATTAAAACCATGGGTAGCTACATCATTTCATTAGTCTAGGAGCTGCTCAAGATCCAGACTTGATACCTGTGAACAGAATTAATTTCTTCAGGGACATGTAGTTGCTGCACTGTCCTCTCCAATTTCTAGAGACTCTATATTGAACAAAGTGTCATTGAAATAAATATTCATGAAGTCGCTCAATAATTCAGGGTGTGCTGATTCAGAGTGTTATAGCCCTAGTTAAAATCATATAAAAAAAACCCAATCTCATAAAAGGCAAAGCACATTCCCTGTACTCTGTCTTGGGTAGCCAAGACAAGGGAGGACAAGGGAGGACAGGTATGATCTAGTTGGCAAGTTGGTTCTGGTTTGATGTGTTTTCTGACAGGACTGTGCATACGGTGACAGAAGACTGTGCGCAGTTGTGCAGAATCGCAGAACCCCTGGGGCGGGAAGGGACCTCAGGAGGTCTCTTCATCCAACTCCCTGTTCAGAGCAGGGTGAGCTCTGAGCGCCAATGGGGTTACAGATGGAGGCACCTGTACGTGGGCACCTACAATGTAGACATCTCCAAGTCAGACGGTATCTAAGCTCCCGTTGTGGTCAAGGTACACAGTCCAAGGCATAGGGAGCCTCGAAAGTGATACAGCTCATGCCAGAGCTGGCACCTGCCCTTGGCCAGCTGCGTCGCTCTCCGGACAGACGCCACTGCCTGTGTTGAGCAGCTCCCCGCTGGCTTCAGAGGTTGCTTAGGCACATAGCTTATATGTAGACCACTGCATTTAGATGTCTCACCCTGGAAGTAGTATCCAGTCCCTTCTCTGAGCAGGCACATCCTACAGATTTAGCTGCATTTTATGTCACTGGGATAGCAAAAGGGGTAGTTAGCCAACAGAAGCTTGTGGCCAATTTGGAAATAGGAAACAGTGGCCAGTTTGTTTTTCTGGTTGGATTCAAAGCCATGGAACAAAATCCCAGAGGAATAATGAGACATACCTAAAATGTAATAGTTTTGTACCTCAAAGTGAAAGTTACAAATTTTTTATTTAACTTCGCTGAAGTCAATGGCAAGTTCTCCTTCAACCTGGAGTAACTGAGTGTCTATAGGACCTTCCACCCACTGCTTTAAGTAAGCCCAGTGCCATCATCGCAGTTAAAAACAGCAGAAGTGGTGGGGGCTCCGATCCTCGGAAAAAACAGCCAATTAAGCATTTTTCCTGCATGCTGAATGGGTGAGGTATGTGGTAAGACGGGATAAATGTTGACTTCTTAATGGTGACTGCTGTTCTTTCAGTAAAAGGCTTGTAAAGAAACCTAGGAAAACCTGAGAGGACAGCTAATAATATTAAGGTCACAAACTTCTGTAAAGGATGTCTTAGAAAAACATGCCCATCACAGTGGTCTAGCATCCTCAGACAGATGCTAAGCTCAAGAAACCTATGTGCTGTTGCTGCATCATCTTTGCAAAAGTTTGTGGGCTAGCTAGCGTTGATCTGTCTGGCTCGGTGGACAAGCTGTGTGATGCTTCCTGCAGCTGGATGGACGTGCATATCGTTTGGGCACTGTTTCGTAGCTTTTTCTCTACAGTACGGTTGTTCTGAATAAGGAGTGTACAGTCAGTTCTTGTTACGTTGGACAGGTTATCTGTAAATTAAGCACAGCATAGATGCAGTGACACTGCACAATAATGTTGCCAACCATGAGCTGATACATCTTCATTACACCAGGACGACTTTGACCAGTTTGGATCAGCCCAACAATGTTTCTTTGCTTTCTGCCTCCTGCCACCATCCTTGTTGCATGCTCTTATTCCCTAATTGTTCATGTATTGCATTATCCTTATTTTTGTTTCATTTTTTTACCCTCTTCATCATTACCCATACTGATGATACGTTGCCTGAAGAGAGGTTGCTGATCAGTGGCTAAGTCTCTTACTGCCTCTGAGAACTTGGGCTTCAGGATAAAACTGGGAAGCACAAGGCTTTTGTCCATATAATGCAGATCCTTCTTAACCCTTCATCTTGTCACAACCTCTGTCATTAGCAGAAGCGTGCTGCCAGGCTGGCTTTTGCTGGGTATTTCAGACCTTTCCTCAGGAGCACACTCACTTCCAGGATTAAAGCTGCTAACTTCTTGTCTCAACTTGGGTCATAAACTTGACCAGGGCTTTTATTTTCCCTGCTACCAGGAAGAACCAGAATGTGGATGGTTTTATGATGCACCTGGGTTTTTCAGTTGTTTTGGTTCTTCTTTCTTCTGTCTGTTAGTGTCTTCCAAAATATTCTCCAGTGACTCTTTTTCTCCACCTCAAATATTCCTCCGTCTCTGCATCAGCTGCTATGAGTGCACTCTTCTCCTTTTATGAAGCTCATCACTCTCTGTATGTAAGGTCCTGCCTCACGCTTTGAAAGAAGAGGGAATAGCTTGGATTTTCTCCTCTCTGAGCCTCTGAGAGAGCTGCATGAGCTCTCCTTGTGCCGGCTGCTCCACACGAGAGCGGGAGCAACAGAGAAGATGCCATTCATCCTTCTTCCCCGGGAGGCCCTGGGGAATGTTTTTGTTCTCGATGTGCAGTGATCCTTCCCGTACTTAGTAAATCTCCCTCAGCTGGGACGTCTGTTCCGTGGCGATAGAAGTGGCAAAATGCCCTGGTTTGTGATCACCTCCAGTAACATCAGAGTCTGCTCCTCTGAAACTAATTTCTAAACCAGAGCAATACTATTGAAGGATTAATGTAAGATTAGAGTGTTTATGTTAGAATACCTTATAATGTGAAAGAAATACATGTTCTTAGGTTATAACTAGAAGCTCGTTTTAGCTGTTCTATTAATTAAAGGTTTTCTTTGCCTAATGCTAATGAAGAGACTGGATTTCATGCCGCTGCGACGAGAGCCTTCTGAATTCCCAAGTGCTTTTAACTCTAGTGTAAAAAGTAGCGTGCAGCTCCCGCTTCACACCGGTGCTTGTTTGGGACC
The DNA here is from genome assembly GCA_020745775.1 of Theristicus caerulescens. Classification (NCBI taxonomy): domain Eukaryota; kingdom Metazoa; phylum Chordata; class Aves; order Pelecaniformes; family Threskiornithidae; genus Theristicus; species Theristicus caerulescens. The sequence continues at coordinate 75,079,965 of CM036559.1, read as the reverse complement.
TTGCGTGGATTACGAGCCTGACCATCACAGTGCTTAGCATCTGTCCAAAAAATCAGCTATCCCATAGTGGCGACTTCAATAACCCATTAATTTCAGTACATTATGCTCAAAAAGAGATTGTTTAATCTGGGGAAGTTGTATGAAGTTTCCTTTCAGGAGGAGCTAATGTCGTGACTAGTGGGCTGGTGTTGTTATAAGGATTGTTTGAAGTGTAATCTAAAGTGTTGGTACATGTCTACATGTTTATATAGACAGTCACAAGTCACCTTGGCAAATACATACTATGCATTTACTATGATTTTTCTTTCATTGACAACTGCACATTACAGCCACATTCCCATGTAAATTTTTACACACACACATACACACACACGCACACGGTGATATAGATATAATTTGCATGCTTCTTAATTAATTCGGAATGTTTTGTGTAAAACATCTTCTCACTGATGTGCCAGGGCATTCTGCTTGGCTGGCCTTTAAGCACTGAGGCTGTCTGTGACAGCAGTTTGAGTAATCGATGATGGGAGTCTGTTGAAATGAAGCCAGTAAGTCTGTGATGAGTTTGCTTTGTCAAACAGGGTAACAGAAGTTATTACTTAATTCTTTGCTGGGTATTTCCCACAGTGGGTAGCTGCGGAGTTTAACGTCGCCACGTAAGCAGGAGCATGGGCGACACAAGCGGGTCATTTACACCGATGAGAACAAGCGCACATCTGTATTTGGAGTGGGTCAGGCATGTTCACTATATAGCTGACTTGACACTCTTCTACTGAACAGTGAAGAAAGGAGAGATTGAAGGCCATCCCCAGTTTCATATTTTTACGATCTACTCTTTATTATGAGCTGACTCCTCAGCCATTCCTAGTGTGTATTGTACTGAGTATTAGGCACTGAGAGCTCTGAAATGCTGCTACATTTAATCCATAAATGTCAACATCTGAAAACGATTTCCTGAGATAATATTTATAATTTTCCAACTGAAACAAATGTGCATGACCTATCTATTTTTACTTATATCGTTATTGTAGAGACATGGCATCCTTTTCCCTGAAACAAAAATTTGTGCCACAACTGCTGCGCAGCATCCCCCAGTCATCTGTGTAGCTTTGTAACAGTGTCATCTGGACACGATCAGGTGGAAGAAATGTTAAGGTCTTCCAACCTCAGATTGGTTAAAAGGGTGATGGAGAGTCAGGAACAGAAGGTTAAACAGGAGGTTGTAAACTGTGCATGCGGCAGGGATGGCTGCACTCTTACTTATTAGTGCCTTGGAAACTAAATGTGTATCAGGCTGCTGTTAAAGGTTGTCTGCAAGATGAAGAAGCTATTCAGTTGATAACACAAGAAGGAAATGCTCTGAAAGATGTACACACCAGAAGCAAATTAATCTGGATAGCGAAAACAGACGCAGAAGTCGGGTAGTCACAAGGAGGAGCAGCAACAGACTGGCGAAAGTTTCTTGCCCAGTCTGCATAAGGGAAGCTGCGGATGTTATACAGGGACAGGCTGTTCTCATTTCCCTGCATTTGCTTCGTACTCCTGTTTATTGCACATCAAACACATTTACATATCCAGGGATGAAATGGAAATGATTGATGCAAAGGAGGTATTTTTGTTAATTGTTGTTGCTCTGAGTCATGCCTGACTGGGACTGCTGGAGATGGGTGAGGAAAGACAGAACTATTATTAGAGGTATAAATAATTGTCAAGAGCAACTTTTAAACCCATCTGTTACCGCATATCAACATCCAAAATTATCGGGGGGGGGACACACGACACGACACACGGGCAGCAATACAAGGACTAAGCCAACGCCAAGTCTCTGCTGATGTAGATGTTGGCAACTGCCTCTGAATCTTTGTCCATCTTTTTTCATTTCTGCTCCCTTGGAGCTTCCATCATTTTCTGTCCCAACCCTATCAGTGCCTGCTGGATGTTGCAACAGCAGTGTCTTACGCTCGGAGCTGATGGGTGTTTGAGACTTTGGCTGCTTTATCTGCGCAACACTAGTGAAATGTGTCCACGTTTTGTGCCGTTAGTTGGAAAGCAATTCTTAATGTGCTTTCATATATGCAAGGTAGAGCCAAGACGAGATGAGCATCCAATTTGAGAAGGGAATGCTGTGCTTGAAGTGCTTAAAGACGATGCTTTTTGCAGTGGAGCTATGCTGCAGAGCACACAGGAGGATTTCTGGTCCTTCCTACTCTGCAGGAGTAGTGAAGAGGGATTTTTGAAATATCTGTCTATGAACGGTTGCATGATCCTTGGGTTCACTGTATATGTGGGCTGTGTAAGTAACAAGCGGACCAAAACAACTGAAGTGCAGTTTGATCATGTGTGAGCAGCAAACAGAAAACCCAAGCCCCAAATTATTTTGGAAATATCATCCTTCAGAGTATCATCTGATGCTAACACAAATCATGGCTTCCAATGCAAGGGATAATGAAAATACATCCATGGCACTCCCTAGTTTATATCCTTCCACCTGTACCCCTTCTGCTGTGAAATAATTCTTGTAACAGTTGTTTCCATTAGATAATAGTTCAAGAAATGACCCTGCAGCAGTTTGTAGTTTGGCCTCATAACCTTATTCCAGAAAATATATTGTAGATCCTGTAGGTGGAGAACTCATAATGACTAAGGAGAAAGCCCTGTTTCCTTTTGCTTTGTCTGCACTGAGGAATGTATCTGCATTTTTAGGAACATGTGGGGAAATATTTATTTTTATGACAAACCTGAGGTTTATGGAGAAATTATGGGGAATCTTTAGTGGCAAAAAATGGGTGATAGCTGAAAAAGAAAGGTAATTGTCTTGGAGATTGTTACCAATTTCGAGATTTTTCATTTAACTGGAGTTAGCTCTTGTATGAGATGGCCCTCACAAAGTGTTGATTTGTTTACAGGGTAGCTTGTCTTCAGCAAGCTTTCCTCCTGCTTACTTGTTTCATCCTTCTCTAGGCCCAAGAAAGAGTACTGAGATCAGACTTTCCTTAAGAAATCTTAGGACTCATGATTTATTAATGTATTGTTTGCAATCAGATGAGTCATGCAAACTCACGAGCCTATTTTTGTACCAGACTGTGTGTTAATTTTAGTCATGAATCTTCTGCTGGTTATTCTAGCTGACAGAAACCATAAGTATTTTGGTTTTGCTTTGTCTTTATGATATCACCCTGTAATTCAGGTGAGTTGTTATTGAATAAAACATTTCTCAGTAAAAAACCTCAATCTGTGAAAGCCTGCTGGAAGCATACTCAATTGCAGTCCATTTCAGATTGCCATAAATAGATGTACAAACTGAATGCAGTAGCTAAAAGATGAACTGACAATGTGAATTCTGCAGTTATTTGCTCTATTTGAAATCAATATTTCTTGGTGTCTCTTTTGTATTCTTGACAGGTGAGGTTGAATAATGATAATCTTTATATCAACAAATGCTTTTGTACTGTGTGATTATAACTAATTTCAATCAAGCACTTGTCTAAAATTAAGTCATATGAATGGATTTTGGGTCTCTCGTTATCTTCACTCCAACGCATTTAATAATAGGGTTCTTCTTAAGTAGGTGGCTCATGCCAGTCTTCCACATGGTGTTATTTTTAGCACTTGCAGCATCCACATGAAATTGCTCGTGCTTCTCTTATATTCTGACCACGTGCTGTATGGATTATCATTTTATGCATCTTGTGAGACATGCATGTCTCAGTCCAGAAGAGAAATGGCAAGATGATATAAATATCTTTTCCCACTCTTTCTGATATTGCTGAGGGTTAGCATTTCAAAGTAGAGGGGAGTACACTCCAGTTAATTGGCTTCTACATAAAGTAACTACCACTGAACAGCTGATAGGTCAAAGTAATTCCTTTTCTCTGATAACTGCTTATTTCCTTTCATCTCTCTCTCTTTCTCCCAATTTGCCTTGTATTTTATTCACAGTATTTATGAAGCTTTAAGCTTTTTACTGTCTCAGAAGCAGTCACTTTAAGTGCCTACATTACATTGGTAATCGTTTTCCTGGAGAATAAAAAAGTGAAATCCATTGAATTTTAAAACTGCGTTTAATGATATGTTTCAGGAACTTCTACTACATCACGATGCTGAGGGACCCGGTGTCACGGTACTTGAGTGAATGGAAGCATGTCCAGAGGGGTGCGACGTGGAAAACTTCCCTTCATATGTGCGATGGAAGAAGCCCAACACCAGACGAGCTGCCTACCTGTTACGAAGGAGATGACTGGTCTGGAGTCAGTTTACAGGAATTCATGGATTGTAGCTACAACTTGGCCAACAACCGCCAGGTGCGCATGCTGGCAGACCTCAGCCTGGTGGGATGCTACAACTTGACTTTTATGAATGAGAGTGAAAGAAATATGATTCTTCTTCAAAGCGCCAAGAACAATCTGAAAAATATGGCCTTCTTTGGGCTCACAGAATTTCAGAGGAAAACGCAGTATCTCTTTGAGAGGACATTCAACCTGAAATTCATCTCCCCATTCACCCAATTCAACGTTACACGGGCCTCCAATGTGGACATTGGTGAGGATGTGCGGCAACGGATAGAGGAGCTGAATTTTTTGGACGTGCAGCTTTACGAATATGCGAAGGACCTGTTCCTCCAGCGCTTCCAGTACTCCAAGCAAGAGGAGCATCAGAAGAACCGGCTAAAGAGGCGAGAGGAGCGGCGGCTGCTGCGGGAGCAGAGAGCTCACCAGTGGCCAAGGGAAGAGGCAGCAGAAGTAACCATTACTGAAGATTATAATAGTCAGGTCGCAAGGTGGTGACAGTCCTCCATCTTGACTAACCGATGAGAGGATCAGAGTGTTTGTGCAACTTGGCTACCTGGGAATTAGCCAAGGAAGGCCTACTGCTTTGGTAAATGAGACCGTGTCTGACAACTACCCCTCTTTGTCTCCGTTTTTCTTGGTTTCTGCCAGTGAGGAAAATGTTGGGTTTCTTTTTTCTCAGTAGGCATTAATTAGTGTTATTAAATGGCAGTAGAATAGATTCCTGTCCAAAAAGACTTCATTCAAAGCCCTGAGCTATGAGGATGGGTTGAAGAGAGAGCGTTACCAGATGTACCCCGTACAATCTGAGCTACCAGAACTTGTGCAGACACGAATGAAAAATTGAAAAAAAAAAATCTATTTTGGTTCCTCTGTGACATGAGAGCTGGTTTATTTCATACTGTCCTTTGCAACTGTAGTGTGTAGCTTTCTAGTGAATGAAATGGAGGAAAGCATATTGCCCTTCAAACTTCGACACGCTGTGTTTTGATTAAGGGAAGAATTTGCTGAGGTGATTAAAAAAGACCTAGGAAATGTGGGATTGGGGCATCGCTTGTTCTGTTCTGTTAACCAGCAGAGATGATTTATAAGTGAAGTGATGGGGGGGTTAGCTTATTTCTCCGCGGATGTTGAGAGTACCGAGCCCGGCCAGGTAGCAGCCATCTGTCTGAGCGCGTGTGGCAAAGGGAAAGCCTTGAGGTCCACATGGCAGCTGGGCACGCATTGCAGAGATTATCTGGCTGGAGGCAATGAAATCAGCCTTTGCATTCACGAAAGGTGAAGAGAGGCCAAGCAAACTACAGGGAAAGAGGAAAGAAAGAGCAGGAAAAGCTTAAATATTAGTGTGACATTTTCCAGATTTGCTGTTAAAGCCTGGAGATGTATTGTCTGGGAAGGTAGGCAGTTTTATGATATTGTCTGTTAAAACACATTGATGCCAAGTGAATACAATTTAAATTGGTTTTCTCTCTAACTACGGTAGTGGCTAGAAAAAAAATCAACTTTCATTTTTATAGGATACATAATGGATATGTGGAAAGTCTTGATATTTATTACTCTGTACGAAGATTCTTTGTAAATTTATTGTTTTCATGATGAGAGATCTGTATCTGTTTTTCTTCCTTGTCTAGAAAAAGATTCAGTGGGTTCTTCTTCCACGTGTTACATTCTTGTGGCTAAACTGCATCTATTTATTCCAAGATTTTATGTTGTTCCATTCGTAATAGTGAAATTTTAAAAAGAGGGTCCTGTGCACCATAGATCTTCTGAGAGAGTTTTTTTCCTTCTTCTAGCATAAATGTAAAGCATTAGGAGGAAATGTCTCTAAGTGCCTCAACGTGGCTGCTAAATCAAGATGCTGAAAGTATATTATTGCATGCATGAATGGCTTTTACCTTACAGATTTGCTAATTAGAAATACTGGAGTACCTGATGTGGATGCACATTTCTCATTTATTTTCAAAATTCAAGGTTTTTATCCAGTCAGTAAAAAAAATAACGTGTTACAGAAAAAAGAGGCTGAATTTGAAAAATTGTCCCTTCATGTCCAAGTCTTTTTTTTTTAGTGCATGCTGTATCTTCTTTTCTTCCAACAATGCTATTGCTACTTCTCTATGCACAATATCAAAAATATGATCTAATGATCCTGTTGAGAGTTAATGTATACAGTAATACATTAAACATGGAATATCATAACAGCTGTTAAGAAGTGAAGAGGGCTACCGGAATGATGCCTCATTATCAATGTAGTTTATTAGCAATATGCTGCTTTACTCCTGATTGTCAATGTGCTACTTTTGGGGTGACTAGCGGTGGGTTTTGATCCATAATACCTGTTCCACTGGTGGATCACACGCATCTGCTCTGACTTCCACGTTCAGAAGGGAGAACGCAGGACTGCAGATCATCATTCTCCTGCCCCAGCATGGCATGTCTGCCTTAGAGAAGAGTGAGGAGCTCTCTAGACTCCCTGGACGGTACCGCTTGGATCCCCATCACCTGGAAGAGGCGGTCAGACACCTCGCTCACATATGGACACCTACCTTCAGAGATTTAAATTGAAATGTTTACAGTCTAGGACTGAAGCTCACTCTGCGTGGCTGCAGGATGGTGAGGCCATGATGAGTTAAGCCTGACCGGTATTAATTGCACCTTTAGCACAGTACAGGTAATTCGCAGCAAGCTGCTATCTTACCTGCTGGCAACAAGGCTTCAGGCTGGGCTGGCCCTGGCCCTGCAGAGGGATGGGTGATGCAGGGTTCCCAGGCCCATTGCTGCATGTTGCTGCAGACCCCGCAGCAAGAGAGGGGAAGGATGCCTTTGGTACCTGATACACCTTGTCCAGGATTTGCAGGTGCGCTCCTCATTTCTGTGAGCGCAGGGGGCTGTGGGTGCTGGGGGGGCCCCAAAGGACACCCCAGCAGAGGCAGAGGTGGGGCGGGCAATGGCATGGGACGTGCGGGAGAGGCAGGGCTGGCAGGCAGGGCAGGGGGGCTTGGCAGGAGCAGGGCTGCGCAGGAGAGAAGCCAGCCATGTAGGAGGACAGATGCGAGGCCAAATGCACATTAAGGAGGAAGGTAAGCAAGGAAGTAGAATCGGTCCCAGCCCATCTTTTGTTGTAAAGCATCCTTTCTTTTTCCTCCTAAGCATGAAAAAAAGGTCTCCTTCCTTGCATCCCTGCCTCTTTCCCCAGCAGGCCACCTCTCTGCACTGCTCACAGCAATGGGGACCTCGTTTTTCATTTAGAAAATGCAGTGTTATCTTTTCAGGGGAGAGGAGAGAGAGCTCAGAAATGGTTCCCTGCAGCCTCACCAGTGACTGTAAGTATCCGTTTCAGCTGTCTGAGCACACCAACCATTCTCCAGACTTCCTTCTGCCTGACACGAAACAAAGCCTAATGAGGAACATCGAAGCAGTCTTTGGGCAGTTTACTTTAGCTTTACTAGTTTGGCAATACCTTAATGCGATGTCTAACCTTTTCATCAGTCATTTCCCAGGAGACAAGATTAGGATCCTGAAGAGCTGCTAATGTGCTGTAGCATCTATGTTAACAGGATTTGCCTTAACGCTTGGGATTTAGTTAAAATTGAAGTTGGTTGGTTTGGTTTTTTTTTTTTCCCCTGGAGCCTGTGTAGCAGATAGCCCTGGTTGTGCAGGAGAAGTTAAGGCGGGGGCAGCCAGCGGCTGAGATTTTGCCCAGAGCCTCTGGGAGTGAAGGACCCGGCACCTGCTTCCCCAGCTCCAGCAGTAGATCCATCAAACTCACTGCACCAAGAATACTGTTTTTCTTCACAGAATTTCCTGGCACATGAAAAATAAAAAGTAGTTTGGAAATACTTTCAGGCTGACTTCTAAGACAGAGGCTTGCAGCTTTTTTCCTCTTGGGCACTGCTCCCGAAATAATGTAACGCAAAAGCAAAATAGAGGCCCTGGTTCGTATCTCTGTTACTCCAGGTTTTCATTGCTCTGACAGCACGGACTTCACTGTAATTACACTGGCTCGTATAAGATTGGAGTGCGCAGCGTGTTTCTTTCAAAACCTTTGTGAGCAACAACGCTATAGGATTTCTGTCCATCTTCCTGGCATTATTTTGTTGCTTAAACAAGGCACTTTGGCTTCTGCTACTGTGGTGCTGAAACAAATTTCATTCTTTTGTAATGGAGATGTACTTGCTAATCTCTCCTATCACATCCTCAGCACTGGCTGCCTTTTCCAGTTATAATTCACTGTAGGCTTGGAGCAGACAGAGAAACATGCTGTGTCATTAAAACTTGTTCCTGGTAATTCGATGTCTAGTCCAAGAACTCAAACCTGTTGCCTATGGGCCATACTTTATTAAGGAATGAAAATCTGTCCTCCCTTCCCCACTCCTCAGTGCTAACAATAAAACGCTTTTTCACCATGGGGAAAGAAAAAACACTTTCTGGTGTTGGGTATTCTTCACTGCAATTGTGTTAATAGTGAGGCTGCGGTAGCCTTGCTAGGGCTCCTACCCAATATGCGGTAGTTATTTGCAGTTCACTAGAAACAGAAGTACAGAACAAAAAAGTGATGGCAGTCAGATCCAGAGCCAGACTTCCTAACTGCAGCATATCCATTCAGCCAAACCCAATGGCAGGTCAGATCACCTTCACATCTGGAGATGTTTCAGATTTGATGTTCGCTGCTAAACCAGGAGGTTTCTTAAGTTGGCCTTCTTGTTAACACACGCTTCCTTCTGCACTAGTGGGTCCTTGTTTCCCACCTGCAGTCTTGTATCAGTTACGAGCACTGACATTATAAAACTTATCTCACTGACACTTTTTTTTTCCTTCCATTGCTCTTCCCCTTATATATGTGGAATTACTCTTTTTTATTCTGGGATAAGGAATATCTTGTTTCCAGGCTGGTGGAGACTACCCTGTACGAGATGAACAATCACAATAAAATCATTCTGCTGGAGCAGATTGCTGTATCCTCCCTACACGTGGCAAAAGCATACTCAGAAAAGGTACCCAGTTTGCACTGAAACACTTCCTTCAGTTCAGTTCTTGTAATACTTTCTCTGTTGATATTTTGTGGAGGGAAATGGGTTTGATAGCCTACAGTGTCCTTGGCTTTCTTCTTGGCCATATCACTAGCTCTGTGATTTAAAATAAATGTTGGAAGTGAAAAAAAAATTAAATCAAGAGTTCCCATCAGTTGCCATATTTAAGATGAAAGGATAAATTATTAGGCTGTACATTACTTTAGGAATTTTCCTTCTGTTTATGTGCAATAATGTGTGTGAACTCTGCTACTAAGAGATTGTATTGTGAGTAACCATATCTACTTTTATTCCTATTTACAAGATAGTTTGTAGACCTAGGGATTTTCATTGATGTAAAGCACAATTTAATGAATTATTTAATGTGTTTAACCATTGTGATGTCAAAAGCAGTTGTTTTCATATATTTATTTGTTGGTGGTTTTTCTGTAAAATGATGCTCATTAAGAAATCTGTTAAAAATGAAGAAGTTTTGTTGAATATTGTTGGGTCCATGAATTACTTATGAGCAACAAATAAACATTGTTTGCGTTTTTGAAACACTAAAGGTTCCATCTTATATACATAGCCATAAAAATGACTAAAAATACTTCTGTCAGGCCGGTTTCAAGCACTAGTAAAGATCCACTGTGACCATAATTATGTTTTTTTAACAAAATGTACATGGAGGAATATAACTTACTATTTAATTATGCTGGGGCCCAATACCAAATCTTTTGATTCCAATTGCCTTTGGTGGGCTTTATCTCGGGCCGAATTAAGACAGGAGACTCGAGACTTGAATAGTCACCAGCACTAATTCAAGTGACCCCAGTGTCAGCATTTCCATCCTTGGATTGAATTAAGACTTAAGTATGCAAATAGTGGTAGTGAATTCATTGGACTTCATTTCTACTCCAGCGGCACTGAGGACGAGTCCAAGCTGTCAGGATAATCTCATGAGCTGCTGCGGGGAAGGATGAGAAGTTGCAGTCTGTTGCCGCACCCTTAGCCTCATATGCGTGTCCTCATATCTTCTGAGGGTGTGTGGACCTTGGGAGGAGCTGATTGCTTATTCAGCTGTACTATTTCATGTAAGTGCATGAATACAGTGAACTAGGACAGGGATGAGGAGCATGGACAGACTTGAGTAAGGAGGAAACACTGACCTCTCTTTTACAGAGTGACTGAGGCCCTCTGTTAGGTCTGCTCCTTCCAAGAGTAGTCCAGGCCCCTGTTCTATTTTATCAGACCAATACTTCTCCACGTTTCTCGATTTTCCCAACAGCAAGCCTTGCAGACATGCCACATCCCTGGAGGTGAGTCTGGTTAAAAGAGAAGGCCATGCTGTGGCAAAGTAGGATGGAGTGACCGTGACCCACCCCTTTTTGATCAAAGTTGACCTCTGCTAAGTGCTGTGGAAAGCTATATTAATGGTAAAAAAAATACATAGTCTGCATGAGAAATTGTTCTTGGGACACAACAAAGACAGCATTTGATGAGGGTAGCAGAAGAAAGGAAGCTGTCAAAGGTTCTGGTTAGTTTTGTTTTCTTAATTGTTCTTCGCAGCACCTTAGACTCAAAACAGGTACTGTTTAAAAAGCACCGTTGTAAGCAGGGGCTGTTTGAGCCTATAGTAATCAGTACCTCTCTAGAATTTATTTTCATATCAGTCTCCCATTTTTTAATTTCTCTAGCTCCATTCACTTCAACACTGAATTCATCTGTACTGCTGGTTTGCTCTTGAAGTCTTCATATGTGTATGTATATACATCTGGACGCTTAATACATCAGAGCGCCTTATGACCAGGTTAATAATCATGAAGAACGAGGTACAATTATACATATGCCTTGCAAAAGGACTGTGTTAGATAACCTTTTGTAACCCCTTTCAGTGCTATCAATGAAATCCCCACTGCAAGTTTATGTTTTCATGCCACCTGTACCGATGTCAGGATATAACATTTTAGGGAAGCAGAAGGGTTGGAGGACTTGGTAATCTCCAGATTTCTGGAGACTGTGGTGGTAGTATCTCATTGCTTGCTTGGTTGCTGCTGTGAAACGAGCTTATTTCCTGGGAGACAGATGTCAGCCCCTGGAAACTCATACTATTGTTTGAAACCAAACCCCCAGAAGCTGATGGCTGAGTGGGCATGAAGGCTGGATCCTGACAGTGAAGGCCAGATGGCATGGGGAGTTCATACTACTGGGAAGCAATCCAGACTGCTAAACAGAATCATCCAGTGCTGTTTATGGTGCCCTGAAGTTGCCCACCTGACCTTCAGCTGCTGCTCCAGAAGGATGCAGGTCTCAGAACAGGTGCTTTCTCAGATATGTAAACCCTGTGCAGATGTCTCGGATACCTGCACATCTCCAAACAACAGCCTCTCTCCTCAAAACTTACAGTTACGAACCCAAATAGCTCCCACAGTGTTGGTACCATTTGGGGGCATCACTTGAGACAGTCTGCAAGCTGAAAGTCCATCATCATCACCAGTTGTGAGCACAAAATTAAATGCACTGCAGGGCAGCGTGAGTGATGGAGGAGCAAAATGAATGGTGTGACATTTCTGGGTCCTGTACTCTGGTGAAAGCAGTTAGGAAGCAGGGGCAGCAAGATGCTAAATGAAATAAATGTCTGTATTGCTGATAAATATTACTATCTAGTAAAAGAAGAAATGGATTTTGCCACCAGAAGACAGATGATAGGTTTTTTTTCCACATACATGGTTACATTTCAAGAAATACATCAGAAAATCGTATTGTAATGTACATTTTATGGTACAGTTAAAAGCAAGAGTCCAGCATTGCTGGACTGTATTATGTATGGCTGGAGAAAGGCTTTGATTTTTAAGATTTCATTCACATTTATTTCTATTTTACCTACAGAGGCTATACAAGGTGTGACACCTTTTAGCATTTCCTAAGAAATTTGTGAGTATGCCCCTAAAATTCTGAATATGAGCAAGTGAGATTAGACAATATGGAGATAAGTCAATGGCTTATAAATCTTACTGTCCTGTAAAAGCACAGAGTGCTGAAAATGTGTAACAGTGAGAATAAATAAGGCCTGCCCTACACAGACAAGGGGGCTACTGCAGGAGTTTGTGCACTGGGTAAGCAGCTCACTGCTTCACTGTGAAACGTATTGAGTGAGACTGTTTTCACATAAGTAGAGGTCAGCTGGCAGCCAACATCCATCCTCATGCCACCGCTGGGGACTCCTTACGGGTGATGGAGGCAAATGCACTTTCAGGGCAGGAGCATCTGGCCTGCTTTAGACATTTACAATGAGGTGAGAAGAATCTCAGCCCAGAAATGGTTCCTTCCCCTCTCTGTTCATAAACAGGGGGAAACAATCCCCAAATGTAGTTTAGAGAAGGTAGAGCCTCAGCTGTGCCAGGGGACGAGGGCACAGCACTTCACTTTTGGAAAGACTGTGCTTGAAATGGAAATAAGGCTTCCAAGTAGATAGGTCTAGAGACATTTGAAGACACGACAAAGACCAGAGGGGGAGAATTAAGGACTGAGAGAGCTGCTCTGGGGACCCTCTGTACAAAGATGATGATCGAAACCACTGTAATGAGTGAGGTAGCAAAGAAACGGGAGAGAAGTGGGGAGGCGTGCGAGCATCAGAGAGCCAAAGAGACACCCACTGCAAAAGGCAAGCGTGGGGGTGAAGATCTCCTGAAAAATCTGCTTAGTTATGCAAATTTCAAGGAAGTAATTGGCAGTCGATTTTGGTGGATTTCTGTCTTACTCAGAAATCTTTATACCGAGTATTCAATGTATCCTCAGGCCCAGCATCTTGAGGCAGGGTCTGCAGCATCACATGAAACCACCTGCCCAAAGCAGGCAAGGCCACCCAGCAGTCCCTCTGGGATTTCACTTCTATGGCGCGGCATTTGAGTGGCAAACGAGCAGCCCTCTTGCCACACAGACATGCGGAGACCAAGCTTGTCTACGGCAAGTTTAGCGTCAGGTTTGCTGCTTTAACTGTGAGACTGGAAATCTGGGACTGGTGATGCATATGATAAGCAGCAATGACAATGTCACAGCTACGGAAGTGAAAATGTTTTTGGCTAACAGGATGCAGGGATATGCATGCTAATAAATGGCTGGATGTTAAATAGGGAAAACAAAACAACCCTAGGTGAAATCCATCAGCAAAAGACCAAAATAAAACTTTATCATTACTATAATTAACATTGCAATCTGGCTGGCCTGCAGATGCATGGAGTTCGGTCAGGACAGGGTTTCAGCAAAGAGGTCACATGAAAATCATAGAATCATAGAATCGTTAAGGTTGGAAAAGACCCTTAAGATCATCAGGTCCAACCATTAACCTACCACTGCCAAGTCCGCCACTAAACCATGTCCTCAAGTACTGCATCTACCCGTCTTTCAAATACCTCCAGGGATGGGGACTCAACCACTTCCCTGGGCAGCCTGTTCCAGTGCCTGACCACTCTTTCAGTAAAGAAGTTTTTCCTAATATCTAACCTAAACTTACCCTGGTGCAGCTTGAGGCCATTTCCTCTCGTCCTATCGCTTGTTACTGGGCTGAAGAGACCGACCCCCACCTGGCTACAACCTCCTTTCAGGTAGTTGTAGAGAGCCATAAGGTCTCCCCTCAGCCTCCTCCAAACTAAACAACCCCAGCTCCCTCAGCCGCTCCTCATAAGACTTGTTCTCTAGACCCTTCACCAACCTCGTTGCCCTTCTCTGGACACGCTCCAGCACCTTGATGTCCTTCTTGAATTGAGGGGCCCAAAACTGGACACAGGATTCGAGGTGCGGCAAAAATAAACACTGCCAAGAAAGCATGAACGTTTTGGAGGACATTAACGCTGCACAGCCCCAGGTATGGTCCCAGGGAGTGGTGGGGTTAATGTGTGTGTGTGTGTATGCTTGTGTCTGCATGCCCACATGTGCACACACATGGTGTCTGTCAAAATGCCGCTGCTGGCCACTTGCATACAGTTTGGATTGATTCCTACACACTAGACCCGTATGCTTTGGATTCCCAGTCAGCGAGAGCCCAGCCATGCATCTGCCTTTGTTTTGGGGGATATTTTTATGTAAGGACCAGATACAGAGAAATGATCCTCCATCCAGCACAAACTGCTGAGAGCGGAAGCTTTTCCTCGCCTGCAGTACTGCTAAAAGCTCAGCAATGGCTTGCTAGCTTGAGAGCATCCATCCATGAGATGGAGCCTCGTGAGCTTTTTGTTCTGTCTCTACTCTTTTTAAATGCTTGCTGGTGGTAGCAAATGGTTATGAAGAACATTTCTAAGACAACACTCATTTCAGAGATGAAGGTAGAATAAGAAATACTAAATCCCTTGCCCAGTCCCCCACCATTCTTGGGCATGCTGTAGGATTTGTGTCAATGCCCTCTTGGGGACTAATGCTTCTTTCAGTGAATCCTTTCTTCTGCATCAAGCTGCTTTTATGAACCATGGAGCAAGTCCCTATCTCAAGTTAGCTTCTTAGGACCTTAGCTGGTCTCGTAGCTTTCCTTGGTCTCCCTCTCTCGCTTTCTGAGTCCCTTTAACTTCTGATACGCTCACACAAGCACTTAGTTCTTGTGGTTATTCACGAACTGGGAGCTTGTCTCAGCTTCTGGCTCCCAGGTCAGTACTGGGGGGGCATAGGGATACCCTTGCCCCCTCCAAGCATCCTGTGTTCCACGCAAAGAAAACAAGAACAGATGGGTTAAATGGGAGCTACAGCCACCCCAGCTGTAGTGAGTCATGTGTGACCAAGACTTCAGGATGTGGCCTCAGCACTGACCATCTAAATGGCACAACCATAGGTTTACTCAGCTGTATGTTTGTGAGAATTAAATGCCAAATAAATGAGCTGCAGTTTATGAAAGGTTTAGATAAACAATCATAGGATGTTTCATCTTCTATTTGGATCAACTGGGCAGCTAGCTCAGCAGATCATGGACTGAATTTAAACTTCTCCTGGGTCTGAGCCAGGCTTGTCTTTGCCAGATTTTGTTTTAAAGAAGCATCTTTATTTATAAACTCGAAGCAGAATTTATCAGTCAACATTGTTTATGCCACATTTAAACCTATTTAAATAAATCACAAAATGGAATAAGTATGTGAAGGAATGAATATGTAGGAAATATGTATTTCTGCTACTCCTGGGCAAAATACATACTCTCATTGAGTCATTGTGGTCCCAGGCTTGAGAAATGCAGGCACTAGTAGAGAGTGATTCATCTCCTGAAACACATACCTAAACCAGGACATACTAATCTGCCTTTTTATTTCTGTGTGCTACAAAGGGAGGTAAACTGAAGAAATGTAAAGCAGATGAATTGTCTCTGTAGACTCTAATTTATGTGCTTTGATGTCTTGCCCACTGGACGCACCCAAGCTTACAATGACCCCTTTAACGTAACTGAGAAATCTCCCTGGCTCATCTCCCTCTGCCAACAACACCCTGTGAACAAAACTATAAAGATTTACATTGAAAACAGTTTTTGGAAGAGTTGAACTAGGGCCAACTAGACCTGCATCCTCTCTCTGCTAGTGGCCCAAGTGGTTTCTTGTAAGAGCAGAAAAGCATATATATATATATATATGATCAGTTGTCTCCTAGCTGCCAATCATTTTCAGGTCAAGGATTTCTTGACCAAATTTAGCATCTCTGAATTGAACAGGGCTTTTTGTGGGCTTTTTTTCTTCTTTGAATTTACCCAGTTGCTCCTTGAACTTAAGTATTAACTTCTAGTACCTTTTAGCTCAGCTGTGGTGAAAGTTTCATGAACACAACAGGAAGCTACCTCTCTTTGACTGTTTCAAGTTGGACACCTTCTAGTTTCATTTAAGCATGCCTAGTTCTTACATTGGAAGAGATATTGAACAAGTCCCTGCTCATCTTCATGCAACTCCTGATTTCATGGTTCTCTATCATTTGTATCTCTCTCCTCTGTGTCTGTATCAGGCAGAAGAGGGTAAGACTGTTCAGTAAGCATCCCTGTCTTTGATTATCCTGGTTGAACTTGCCTGTGGCATTTCTCATTCTGCTACGTCTTTCTTTGGAGATGGGAGGACCAGGGCTGCCCACAGTACTCAATACACAAGCGCACTAAGGATTTGTGTCCTAAATACGAGTGATATTTTCCACATTGTTTACTGTTCCTTTCATAATATTTCCTAGAATTCCGTTTTGGATTTTTCTGACAAGTTCTGAGCACAATTCTGACATTTCCATAAAATTATCTGTTCTAATGGCAAGATCTCATTTCCAAGTAGCAATAGTCAGCTCAGAACTCAGCGCAGTGTATGGAAAGTTAAGATTGGGTTTTTTTCCCCTCCATGTGCCTCACTTTAGATTTATCTAAGCTGAATTTCATCTGTCATTTTATTGCTGTCACTCCGTGTCATCAGGGTCTTCTGCCATTCACACTCAGCCCTTGTCTTCAGTACCCTGAATAATTTAGCAGCTATTCTCCAGCACGGATTAGTGTCCCCAGAGCTCATTCTGCAACCTGCCTAGGCAATGGGGGAGCAGAACTTGAGGCAAGCTGACATAACACCCCAGTAGCAGATATAAAGGCTTCATTTGCCTTCCCAACCATTTTGATGAAAGTGCTGAGATGTATGCTGCCATTCTGCTGCTCTTGCCATGGAGCTGAAAAATCAGTTTTTATTAGTGTTGAAATTGCTTTTCACACAGGTTGCCATTAACAGAAAGGTATTGCTTTTTGGTTCGTTCTTTTAGCAGAAAATCATATGGAAAGGGTGTTTAATCCCTTTTCTCATCTGTATTCTCAGATTCTTTAAAAACTTGAAATTATATCACTGCTTCTCTCTTTCACACGCAAATTTTGGCAAAAGGAAATTTCTGTTTTTCCAGTGCCTAGGCAGCTCTCGTCTTCACTTGGTCTCTCTGCTGTAAGGCTATAAACAAAGGCATATTGAGTGAGCTGGCAGTGAAATTACAGAAAGCTGAAAAGGTCAGAATCTTAAATCATGGATCAGATAAGACAAAGATTTCAGATATCTCACAGCAAATAAGGTACGGAGAATGTGATGAACACTGTGTATAACGCAGCGTGAATCCACATATGGAAAAATGTGAAGTGCTATAAACTTCCTTTTCTGATTTAATTTGCTCCAACCACATTTAGAAATTATAGCAAAAATGCATTGATAGCCACACACAGTAGGAAGCAAGGCTGAGCTACATGCAGAGATTGTCAAGAAGAGGTGGGGGTGCTTTTAGTTCTGCAAAAATCTCATTGATTGTGTTTTGGTTTGGAAGCTCAAAAATCAAACTTGCCACCCCAGCAGCTGCCAGAAGGGTATAATTACAATGATTTAATGCTTATATTTCAATAGCATGCAAGAATTCGGGCTCGTTTACTTCTCTGGATGTCTGCAGTAGTGAGGCATGAGTGAGGAGGCACCCACTCCAGAAGCCATAAGAAGTGGGATCAGCCAAGATACCTTGCTACAGCCCCATCTGTATCTGTGGTGTTTTTTCTCCAGGAGCATGCAGGTGACCCAGGATTGGTGCTCAAGGATGCTAAAGCCATTTTGAGGTAAATAAATAACCTCGTTGTTGGAAGCAAGCCAGCCTTCATCATGAGCAAAAGCCGGTTTCATAAACCCGTCCCCCAGAAATCCCAGATTAGGAGGAGAAAAGCAGCAGCTGAAAGTTAAGTGGACATCTTTCTCCTTGCGGTCAGTTACTGGAGAGTGGCAAGAAACAGAGGTGAACAAGAGATGGCTGGAGAAAGGAGCTGTTGCAGAGGGGGTAATGTCATTCGTTGGGTGAAACCATCCCTCTTGCTTTGGCCTTCTGGCTGCAGAGACAGCAGCCGCCTGGTTCCCCTCTGCTGGCAGGACAGCCCTGGGATCAGGCTGGTTTACAGCAGAGGTGAGCTGGAGAAGAATGAGGTTAATAGATTTTGGCAGTATTGTGGAGTGTATTTTCTTCAGCTTTTTCCTGTAAGGCTCAAGGACAAGAACTTTAACGTTTCTTCTTAAAATATAAGACTTAACTTCTTATTTATGAGCTGCTTCTGAAACTGAAAATGTCTTGTAGCCTTACTTCAATATCCCCATGTTTGGCCTAGCCTATAAATAATACAGCAGTATGAGGAGATGCATTTCCACGCCAAGGCTGTAAATACATAGTGAATATTGATATACACGCTCTCTCTTAAAGCAGGCAGGAAAAGCTGCCTGCCCACGGGTATGGGGTGACTCTGGAGTGGGGTTGGAGGGTCAAGGGGGGTCCTTCTGCCCAGTGGGAATTTTGGGTTCTGGTTGCTTCATGCATCTAGTGCACTGCTTTGGTTCTTACCAAAACCCCGGGTAAGGAACCTCAAGCTGACAGATGTTTTAAGGTCTGCAATGATTTATCTGACTTTGCTGCTCATTGGAGAGTTAATTCAAGATTGTTAATTGCAGCGAGCAAGACAACCTGCCTGAAACCCCCAGTACCTTCTCACCCCTCAATGGGGAAGTCTCGGTACAGCAGGTGAGGGATGCAGCATGGAAAAAATTGCACCCGTTGTGCCTGTGCACCACCCATCAAGGGAGTCCCTTGGAGGTTTTTGAAATACACCCCAATATATCACCCAAACCTCAGAATTTAAATAAAACTTCCTGAGACAACGTCTACCCCCATGCAGCTTCACTGATGGGAAGAAAGGTGCGCTGCAGGGATGTTTTTCCGTGCTCTTCCCTGCACACTGAGAACTTTTTTAGGCCACGTGTCATTCACATGCATGAAATTACGACGGACCTTCCCTGTAAGCCACCCACTTTCTGGTTTGACTTTACAGTTCATCACAGCAAAAAAGGCCCAGAGGAGGGAAGAGAAGGGGTCTGGACCCGCTTTTGGGGAGGAAGTTCCAGTGACACAAGGCAGGGAGGAGGGAAGCTGAGAGGGGCTTGCGGGACACCAGGTCAAATGCATAGGAGGCAGGCAAAATCAGCCTCTTCATGAAGAAAGCATTCGCAGTAAGAAAAAACTAACTGTACTCAGTACTTTCAACCAC
Source organism: Theristicus caerulescens (assembly GCA_020745775.1). NCBI lineage: Eukaryota > Metazoa > Chordata > Aves > Pelecaniformes > Threskiornithidae > Theristicus > Theristicus caerulescens. Next base: position 75,060,640 of record CM036559.1, on the reverse strand, counting down.
ATGGAGAAAAAAAGCCAGGTAGACAGCAGGACTTGCTGGAGGCCTGGTGACATCAATTATTGACTTCCTAATTCCACTGGAAAAATGTTTTCAGAGAGGTCTGTAGAGCCAGCGATGCAGTCTTGAAGTGCAGTAATCAAAACAGAGTAATCTCAGGGACGAGGAATGGCATTTTCTAGGCTGTAATTAGTCAGTAAGCTCTCTGCTGATTCTGTCTTCTCAGTGCCCTCCCTTTTCTGGCAAAAATTGTTAAAACCCCCAAATCTTTGTTCAAATACTTAAACCTGTGAAGACCCCCACTGTTATCAGAAACAGTGTAATTAGAGCACATGGTCATGTAGCTTTCAACTTTACCTCTTAGATATTAGTAAAACGGCTGAATCTCTGATTAAAAAAATAAAATCCAAGGGACCAAAGCTGCTCTCTGTTGATGCAGAGAGCATCCCATGGAGCAATTACTCTTTAAGCGCTGTGGTAACTGTCATGCCAGGAGGCCAGAAGAAAATCTTTAGTCCCTGAGAAACTTAACAGGGACTGAGAAAAGGCAAGAGAGACACCATCTCTTTCTCTCTGCTCATCAAAGATGTGCGATAAATCCCAAGGAGCCATGTGCGTTAACCCCATCGCTGCAGCTACATGGAAAGCAGGAGCGGCTGCACGAATTCCTCCCTCAGATTTGCTCTCTGTGCCCTGCCAGCTTGCGAGAGCTGTAACCTTTCCTCTGGACACAGGTTATTAGATGTTGTTTTTAATCTGCATCCTTAGTGGGAAGACCATTAACAAATTATATGCTGCAATGTGTCAGTAAGTTTACATCAGAAGTCATCTGTCTGTGGGAGTCACAGGAGTCCCACACGGCGCTTCCGAGGACTGCAAACAAATAGAAAAACAAAATCCCAGACCTTTCCAGCAAATCCACGTTAGAGCAAGCAACAGCAAACAGCCCAAGGTCTGCATCCTAACACACTGCTTTAGCTAGTCCCCATCCTTCCCTGCATTAATTTACTGCATCTGTGCCTGGCTAAATCCCAGCCCTAATCCTGCCCCCATGTAAGTGGCTGCGTGACCTGGCCCTGTCACTGGGTAGGGTTGCTCATGTATGGCAGGTGGAACAGGATCAGGGCATTGGGGTATATTTTTGTATTATGCTTGATCTCCTCCAACAGGGGAGAGGCCAGGTTTGCTGTCCCCTGCCTGCATGCCCTGATGCATGGCCTCCCCCACACCGGAGCCAGCGGTCATGTGGCCACCAGGTAGATGGCAAACTCTGGAAGACCTGGAGAAGGGGCTTAAGCTGACCCCTGCTCCCTCTGTGGGTGCTCAAGTGCCTGACACCAGGGAACAGGAGGAGAGGGAAGATTGGGGGTATCTCTTTCAGCAGCATCTTGCGGTGAGACCACAGCAGGCACAAACCTTGCTGGTCTCCCAGGGTACATTTGTATTGACCGTAGCACGATGGGTCTGAGTGTTACTGAAGCCTAAGTTTGCTGAAGATAACTGGTGAATAAGGACACTGATTGATTAAAAAGAAAAAGGGGGCAAGAGAGGGTTAATAGCTTCTGTTCAAGCAAGCTTGGATTTTTGGTTATTCCCCCTTTTTTAATTCAGAGTATGGAAATATATTAACTTCCAGTGTCTGGGTTTGATTAGATAGATACCTGAGCTCTGTCTTTTCCCTAGGATATATCACTAAAATGGTATTTCCTTTTTAATTTACTCTACACATGACACCTTGTCTTCTTGCTCAACTTGCAAGATATTTTCCCAAGCTCTCCAGGTGACTATTTACCTGTTGGAACATTTACATTGATGCTCCAGCGCGGGCAGCTGCTCTTGGCAGCTTTCCTTTCGGACCCAGTGGGCCAGACTTTGAACTTTTTCAGCTTGAAAAGGTCAGGCCATTACAGAAACTGACAATTTTTAATTTGGTAACTTCTGTGGGGAGCTGAATGGTACTCACTGAACAAATAAATTAGTGTGAGACTGACTGCTTTAACGAAGCAGCAGTTGTCGTTTGGGGGAAGAAGTAAATTAATTCCAATAAACAAAGAGAAATCCTTGATGCCCTTCCGACAACACTGGGATCTCAGTGAGGAGGGAAAGAAATCTAGCTTATTAATTATTTAAGTCTTTGGCAAACTCCCAAAGTTTATCTTTTCTGTTTGGGTAACGCTAATGTTTTGCAGTTGTGTAGACAGAGGAGACCCTCAGCCATTAACAGCCCCTTAGCCGCGCAGTGGGCTGGTGGGACACTGCACGTGGGACGTCACCCCCTCGGGAACAGTTACAGCAGTCTGGGTAGCTCATGGCCACAAGGCCTTACGCAGGAGGCAAATTAACCTGGTGCAGAGAAAGCCACCTGGGTATCATCGTGGCCACACCAACACAAGGCTATGGGAAAGCTCATGCCAGAAGCATGTTTCCTGGTAGACAAACCCTAAGGTTTGGGGGGTTTGGGTTGTTGGTTTGTTTTTTTTTTTCCTTGAGGATCTGGTAGAGCCTGTCTAATTGAGAGGCTTGGGCTTTATCTCTAGTTTGTGAACACCGTACCTCCGCTGCTGAACTACACAGGCCAGGACCTGCCCACAGCACGTCCTTGCTGGCGCAATGTCTGCCATGCTCATGCCACTCAGCACCCTCCTACGCAGTGCCCAGGCACAGGCCGAGGCGTAGCACAGGCCAGGGACTACCCTCAAAAGCCGCTTGGGCAAGGCTGTCGCCTTTCATTTCCTCATATTGTGTTTCAGCCCTGTTGAAAGCGGGAGGAGAGGTTGGTGGTGGTCGCTGACCTCTGAGGCCAGCCAGAGAGGGACATCTTGCTTTTGTGGCAGGGAAGAGCAGAGGGAGGGCTGGGAGAGCTGCTGCAAACCCGGGCAGGTCCCTCCTACTGCAGCTGCTGCTGACCGGGCGCCAGCTGTGCAGGTGTCGGCAGTGCCAGCTGTGAGCAGCTGTGGGTGGGGGTAGAGGCTCGCTGCTCAGTTTCTCTCAGCCCTTACTGACACCAGGCTCAAGCAAAACCATCCCGGTTATCCCTTCTCCTGCCCCTGAGGTGGATACATCCCTCTCAGGGGCAACAAGTCCTGTCCCTGGTGGATTGTCAGAGACAAGTGAAACAAGGCAAAGCATTTGCAAAATGCCTTCAGTTGCAATAAGCTTCACAGCCTTTCTTTAGACAGATGCCGTCACAGAGTTTCTTTCACTTTTTTTTTTTTTTTAATGAAATCTCACCTGTAAGGGAGATGAAAATCAGTGTTTCAGTTGTAGGATTTTTAATGGCTATGGTTGCGTGACTGAGATGTGTCACTGGTGTCTCTGTAGACTTTTGTACCCTAAGTATACAGGAGTAGACCTCTGCTGGAAAAGCCAATGCCAAGGCCAGGTCACATACAGAATATTTCCATAACTACCAGCCACTGACACAACAGGTTTTGTGGTATTCACACTGAAATGCCCAAAAGTTGGCACTCAGCTCCTGGAGTTGCACTTACAGTGCTGAGTTTAGGGGTTGGTGGGGAGCACAGAGGGCTCCAGTGAGACCCATCACATTGACCCCTGAAACAGCCAGTCTGAAATGCCAGAGAAGGCAGTGCTCAGAGCCTCTGCCATCCCACCACCTCGGCATCTAGCTGAAATGGGGCATCTCTGCCAAACTGGGGGACATCGTTCCCTGTGCTTTGGTGCATGTGGCTCCTTTCTTCTTTGCAAACGTGACGGGAGGAGGAAGTGAGATTAAAATATATAAATGTAGGTTGTAAATCCTTCTGGCCCAAGGTGGTTCGAACCTATTGGTGTTTCTTCCCAAAAGCTTGGCACGGCCCTCTGTTCAGCTGAGGGCAAAGTCGAGCTGAAAGGGTGAATCGTCGAGGAGGGTGAATAGCAGGTAAGCAACCTTCTCCTCTCCATTTTCAGCTGAGCTGGAGGACTGTGAAGGAGATGATAGCCTCGTAGATGCTCATCTCAACAAAGAAGAAGTTTGGGCACCTGTGTTTCCTAGGGAGAGTGGTTGGCTGAGGTCTGTGGATTTGTTTCGGTTGCCCTCTTCAATTCATTTCCATGTGGAAGGGTTTTTTGGTTCTGACCTCATGTTCTTTTTGCCACAGAGATCTTACTTTTAATCTTGGTTTGCTTTCAATTTGAAATAAATTATCCAGCACAAAGAGACATATTCTCTTACACGCAAGCTGCCGTTTCAAGGTTGATGTTTGGTATGCAGCTCTCGCACTTCAGCATTGTTTCAGAGGTCTCACTCCACCTCCGAGGATGTGCCTTAAGCACTAGCAAACACAAGATCCAGGCCTGCAGGTAGGTCAGTCTGACACGAGATAGACCTCAAAAATGGCAGAGAAAACGTTACCATTCTTTTCCATGAGGATCAGCTTGAATATGAAGAGACTTGATTCCTCCTTCCCTACCAAACATTAAGATCTGAATCATCTTGACTTATGTTTGCAAACTATATGTACCCTAGGTGCCGATTTACTACATGGAGCCATCTGTTGCAGTCACCATCTCTGGGTCCCTGCTGAGGCACAGAAAACACACGTGAGACCATAGCTCTGTAACTTACTGCTGGCTGAACCTAAGCCACCAGCTAAATAATGGTTTTGGAAGAGGACACGAGTCCGTCATTGGTGCTGAGAAAGGTCAAGAGCTGGTCTTGGCTAGGCACGTCCAGTGCAATGGCACAGCACCTTCTGCTTGGAGAGGTCCAGCATCTAACGACTCTGCTGACAGGGTGCTTGGGAGGAGGACCATGTGGGGAAAAAATTGTGGGATTTGGAGGAGTTTGACTATGGGAAATAGAAAAAGTTGTGGGGGTGAGGAGAGGATGGTAAAGTAAGATGTGTGTAGGGGGGTTCAGTCTACATAGCTTACTTCAGTTTCTGTTTTGTTAAAAGTGGAAGCCACGTTAGGTTTAGGACCTCCCAAACCTATACTTGGGTTAATACAGAAGCTGTTATTTAGCCTAACATGGCCCTTATCAGAACTGCAGTAATAAAACCAAGCATTTAATGTTTCCTTTCAATAAAACTGGAAATGAGACCCTGTGTCCTGTTCTCCAACTGGCTAGATATATCACATCACACTGGTTTTAAGCTCTATTCTGTAAATCAGCATTCAAATTCATGCAATCTGCCAAGCAGGTAATGAATATCAAGAAGGTTTCAGGGAAAACTATGGCAAGTTGAATTCTTTAGCTACTGTAATTGATATGGCCTGTCTTAAGAAATAATAAACATCGTGTTTTTAGGGAGCAGAACTCTGAAGCCAGAAGAGCCCTTTGAAGGAGAACCGTGCAGGGGGCAGCAACAGAATAGCAAGTTAAAACGTAGGATGGCCTGCCTTTCATGTCATTAGGTAGTCAACACATTGGTCAACACAAAAACACACGGGCTATACTGTTGTTGAATATATGTTGCGCAAGAGATAAAAATGCCTTTCCTAGTGCCAGAGCCCTGCGTGTGATGATGCCTGGCCTAGCTGTCCAGTTTGTTAGCCCACTGCTGAAATAACTGATAGTAAGTGAATGTTGTGGCATTTTCTGCTGATGATTTCTGACAAGGTGAGAGAGAAGTTGCTCTCCCTTCCCATGAATACCACTACTTATCCAAGCTTCAAAGCTGGAGCTCGAGGCTTAGTGAACGGTTAGTCTGATGAAAGCATTTGGCCTAAGAGGTAGTTTAGGATGCCCAAGGTGTAGAAATGGGCTATGACTGTTTTCATTTGCACAGTAGTTATTTACTCACCATTGCTCATAGATCTTTCTCTGTGGCCAGATCTTGAATATGCCTCACACGCATGGCATTACAGGCTCTCCAGCATGCTATAGTAAAATGTCATTTTGGGGATGATTCAGTTCCTGGGTCTGCAGCAGCTGCTTTGTGGGGGAGCATTGAAATGGTCCTGCAAAGTCCTGACAGATGTCTGAATTTATAGTGTGAGCGGGAATTGCTACAACCATTAAATATAGGTAATGGCAGGTATAGTTTTGTAAGGGAAGGTCCCAGCTTGGCGGGTTGAAGCTCCATTGCAGCAGGACATGAAACGGTGGCACAAGAGAAGGATGGGCAGGCAGGGGCTGCACAAATAACGCCTGTGCCACAGCTTGCCTTTTTGCCCCGTGGAGGACTGGGTTGCCCAGCTCATGTCTGCATGGTCAGAAGCTGTTCTTTCCTCCCAAACCAGGCTGACTTTGCCTGTGCAACCCATTAGGAGCTGGCCCTGGACTGCGCCAGCCCCTAAACTACCCCCAGGCAGTGTCTGGGAGAAAGCCAGCTCAGACCTGTGCTGGGGAGCACATGAACAAGGCGACAGCACCTCAGGTTGGCCCTGGCCCCCTTTAGACCACTAGTGTAGACATAGCCAGCTGCCTCCTCCATTCCTCTACAGCAAATAGCTCATAGGCTTGCCCAGTCTGAGCCGATGGGGACTGGCAGACAGCAGGCTGGGAGACACTGGAGATGTTTGCCCGAGACCTTGAGCAGCTGGTGGGAGCAGTAAGTAACTTGGAAAAAAAAAAAACCAAAAGATACATATGTTCATCACACTGAGCAGGTGCCTGTTCTGAAGAGGACAGCATTTGAGGGCAAAGATTTCCACTCCTCCCTGGAGTTTCTGCAGTTACAGCTTAGCAACAGGTACAAAGAGCAGCGGTGATCCAGGAGTCTGGGTCACAACCTCATAAAAGAGTTTGATAAGGAAAGATAGAGCAAAGCCGGCTTCCTTCAGCTGTCGGGCATCTCTCTGACCGGCAGCAAAATGAGTTTGACTAAGAGCATAGCGGGGCTGCTGCATTTCAGGAGTTCAGATTTCCTTAGAGCAGGCGATAAAGCAGAAAACTGAAAAGTGTCTGTGGTCACAAGTCCCTCAGCATAGCTGCTCTTCTCTTGTCAGGCACGCTCTCCGTTTGCTCCTCTGCTCCCCAGGGACTCACCCTGCCTTCTGCACCCTGTCTGAGGCCCAGGACCTCCCTGCTGAGACCCATCACCCCGTCCCCTATCTGGAGAGACTGGAGGTGCGGCAGAAAGCCATTGGCAGGCTGTCAATTTTTAGTGTCGTGAACTGTCTAAACATTGTGATCCGTGCTTCTAGCAGTGAACTCGAAAATGTAATGTGCTTTATCTTCCCTGCCTTTACAAGCATTGTCACCCGCTGACTGAAATGGGATCTTTCAATAATGAATGCGCTGTCACGTCTTGTGCTTTTTTAGCTATGAAGTGTGAGACTGCAACAATGTAAAACTCACCATCTCAGAAACATGGCTAATAAGTTTTTACTTTCATTTGATATCAGTTGCATTGGCCGTGGCTTTCCCAAGCTGGACAGGGGCATACGCACTAAGTGCCACACAATGTGGGAGTTGAGGGGCGTTGGGATGCCCTTCCCTGTTGTCCCTTGCAGGGAAAACCATCGGGAGAGGCTCTGTGAGGTTTGTAGCGAGCAGTGAATGAGGGTACAAAGGTGATGTGAGATCTGCATAACCTGCATATGTCAATTTAATTGAGAGATGTAATGGCCATTTTACTCACTGGAAATTTTGTATTAAATATGCACAAGTAGCATAAGTGCTACTAATGGAGAAGCCTTTTCAGTGATGGGTTACTGCTTTTTGAAAAAGTTGCATTGCACTCAGCCAAGACTAATGTACTTAGGCTAAACTACGCCTTTAAAATGCATCTAATTGTAAGTTTTTATGCTGGGTGCAAACCATAAAAAATTTACAAAGAAAAATGCCTACAAACCTTCTAGTACAGCTTCGTACAAGAGAAGGCAGGGACGTGCCCCTTCAGCTGAGCGGTGCAGGGATCCAACAGCAGCTGCTCAAAAGCGGCAGCCAGCAGCTGGCAGGGGGTTTTGTCAAAGGGAGAAGAGGTAGGTGGGTACTTAAGTCACACATATGTAAGCTCCTGACTCAGGAAGGTACCTCTGGAGATGTAGCTCTGGTAAATGATCGTTGAAAGATACTTTCTCTGCTATTTTACATTAAAATAAAACCAAACCGCAGTTTGGTCTCACCCAGCCAAGCTGTGCAGTAGCTCTCGGGGACGGTGCACATCTGTCCATGGCTCCCACTCACCGTCGAGGTGAGGAGGAAAGGCTGAGCTGAAGTGACCCCGGAGGAGGTTTTGGCACAAGAGGAGGGCTGAGCGTGCACAGCAGCCATGGTGTCGTGCAGAAACCCCTCCTCGCCCCGGGGCTGGCACTAGCTGTGGTGACAGGTTTCCCACTGTGCCACACCTCGTGTACCAAGAGGAGCATGAGGGAGGTAATGGCATCCTCTGACAGGCACACAGTGGCCACAGTGGGGTTTTCCCTCAACTGAGCCGTGAGCCTCTGCAGCCGCCTCTGGACATCTCTCCCAGCAGGGCAATTTGGGGTCTCCAGAGCCCCAGGAGTGTCCCGGGCACTGGTCTGACCACCACCATCAACGGGGCTTGTGCCACCATGAGTCTGAGCAGGAAAAGGATGAGGAAAAGAGGAGTAAAAGACATCTGAATGGCAGCTGAAGGGGCAAACAGGTGACTGCGGGTTCGTGAAGCAATCGAGCACCAGCCTGGCTTGCCCTGCTGGGGCACTCTGTGTCCTAAACCTGATGTGGGCTCACGCTGTCTGCTGCGCTCAGTGCCTACACCTGTGTGCACACACAAGGCTGTCCTCATTTCTGTAAGTGCCTGTTGCTTCTCAGGCAGCTGGCTGCTCCCTGGCATCCCCCAAAGCAGGCAAGGGCAACCAGAGCACATCCTTCAAACCTGGATCAAGCTTTTCTTCTTGATGAAAAAGAAAAGGTATTTTTTCTGCCTTTCCATCTTGTGTTTGCCATTTCAGGGGGACACCCAGTTGCTCAATTCCTCCCTGAACCGCAGCTATACAGAGATGAACTTACATTCTCCATTTTCAGTAGGACTTGTGGAGTGATTTGCCTTGTTTTTTCTTTTTTTTTTTTTGCCATTTACATGTGATAATCATATTGGGACCTCACAGTTACTACAGACTTAAAGACACTGAGGTATGAAATGCTGTCTCTGATGGTTGTAACACAGGAAATCCTTAAAAACAGGCTTACTCATTTGAAGTTGTATCTATGGCTATAAGCTGTGATAGATAAACTGTGGAAAATATATACTGTAGAAATGTTTATGAGCAGAGCTGTTGTTTGATCATACTGCTGCCACTTTTTAAAATTTATATTTGGCTACTGCAAACTCTTGCTATAAATTCTGGCTACAGTAATCTGCATTCTTATTAACAGCTTGGTTTAAGAAAAGAGGGAAGTGTGGGAGGTAAAGGATTAAAGAACAGTATATGCATGCCTCAGATACCTCTTCTTAGCAAAAGCTTGCTTAAATGATAAAACAACAACGAGCCCTTATATCCTCGGGGGGGGCTGTCTAGAAGCTGGAAAGGGAAAAATCACATGCAGCTGGTGGGTGAAGGGCTGAGACATCAGGTGAAGCTGTTTGCAGTGAGCTGGGAAGGATTTAGAAAACAGCCTATGCTGTTGATAAACAGACACATCGTCACAGGGGAAGATAATATGCCAAAAGAAAATTAGCTTAGGAGATAGCTTCTAAAGACACGTGTAGGCTGCTTGTGGAGGGGATGCTGTTGCCTGTGGTGAGGGGACCCGGAGGTTCCTGCTCCCCGACCCCCTGCCTACCCCAGCAGCATGCTGCTGCCAGGCCCTGCCGCACTCTTGGGGTTTCACCCAGAGATTTTTGCCCAGCAAAATGGCACTGGGGGCCTTCCTCCTTCCCAGTCCCCCTCCTGGAAGTCAGGCTTGTGCCCGCACCCTGCCAACGTGCAGCCAGCTTGATGCTGAGGGGACCGATCTCCAAAACATTCCCTTGTTTAAGGTGACTGAGGTGACCTTTTAAGTATCATAATGTATTTTTTATACCGTAACTTTTTTCCCCCAAGTTCTTCTAGCAGTTCTCCTGACACTGATTTTTTTTAAAATTATTATTTCAAAAGTGACCCAACCATTAAAGTCACCAGCTCTTAATTTCAGCTCAAATGCAGGTCTCCTCAGACTGGAGGAGTACCAGGCACTCTCATCTGGGCAAATGTTACCCATTACCAAGGGAGACTTGATGGAAATAAAGTGTATAAAATTTAACCTGATGTTTTCAATGGCAAATGTCTTTTTTCACCATAAATGCCAGAAACACAGCTATAGCTATATCTGCATCACACATTGGGGCTGGGATCTGACCCAGCAGAGCTCTCAGCCTCTAATTGCTGTATCCAAATTAACAGACAGCCAGACCCCACGTCTCAGCTGGGAGGCAGCCGCTAATGGCAAAGAGGCGCTAAAGCACTTAAACCTTCTCTGAGCTGTGCCTAATTGTGCAAAGGCTTCTCTCCCGGCTGCACTCGTGGAGTTTAAATGAACACGTTGCGTTGTTGTTGTGCTGAAACAGAAGGCGAGCGTTTACACTGACAGGAGGAAGGAGGAACTTCACACCTGAACAGGGATGGCTTCTTAAGTAGCCATCCAGGATGACTTTGTACAGTAGCCATCCAGCCATAGATCCCAGGCTTTCTCCATGCAATATCCGAGACGTTAGCATAAATCACCGTTAACATTCGATTTTGCAGTGCAATGGGCTAAAAACACTCGCAGTCAGACATAGATGAGAGGCAGTTTAAGAAGCAATTCCTCACCTCCTCTTATTAAAGGTGGGAGCCAGTCTGTCTAAATTGGGATTAGAGGCTGACAGCCTTGCAATTGCAGGTTAAAATTGGACAGCAGAAGCTGTACCCACCCTCCTGGCCACTCAACTTGGCCTCTGGCTTGTCCTCTTACGAAGCAGCGCAGTCACCTGCAGCCTGGTGCACCGGGCTGAAGGGAAACTAGAACAAAAAGAAGAGATGCGGAAGGGAGCCGGCGCTTAGCCCAGGTCCTGTGCCCTCCGCTGCGGCCCAGCAGTCCCTCCTGCCAGGACCATCTCCGATGGAATGGGGATGTGGTGCCAAATGCACGTCCCAGCAGCCACCCTTCCCGGAGGAGCAGGCTGCTTTGGGCTCTTGGCATGAGCAGCATCCCACTTCTGTGGGACACGTGGAGGGTGTCCCCCTCTCCAAAACACCCTGGGACCAAGGGGACAGGACACCTCCTGGCCGCTGGCATTTTTAAAACTGAGAGACCCCAGCTTCCCCCTCCCCTCCTCTTGGGATAACTACCTAACTGTCTGTGCTATCTCTCATTTAAAGAAGGTGGCCCTGTTGCATTAGGTGCTTCTGCTTAAAAATGCATAGGCAAACTGGGTCATAAGAGGACAGAGGTGCCTAGTAGTTCCTCTTACTTGGACTGGATCAACCTCTGGATGTCTTTACAGCAGCCCAATTCTTCCTCCACTGGAAATGGAGATGCTTAGGGCACCACATCTTTCCCTCCAGGCCTGTGTGCAAGGTGTGCTAGCTCCAACATTGGGTTACATTCTCAATAGCCGCCCAACCTCTCCACCTAAGTGTTGCTATTTCTCCATATCATTGCTTTTGCAGTGTGGATGGGAGGTAGATTTTTCTTGCCAAGTATCCTCTGCTCTCAGGGACCATGAGGATTTCAGTCCTTGTGCTAAGGGTTGGCACAGCCTGGAGGTAGAGGGTTAATCACACAGACAGCAGTGAGATGAAAGAAAATCAATAGTTTGGGCTCAGTGATGTGCCATATAGACATGTGATATATGAATATACAGAAGTGGTAACTTCATAGCACTGTCCTTGTAGCACAGAGGAATGGTAGCTTTGTGCCAAAATTAAGGAATTCTGTTTAAATGAAAGCTTTATCTTTGGGTATTTTTCCAGTTCCTTGGAAAATTACATTGTTCTTCAGTATCTGTCTTTTAATGAAACACACATAAAAACCAAAGACCATACATTAAGGCTGATGACTGCAGAATTATTATTTCAGTTCCTCAGGAGAGGTTTTTGAAGTCCCCATCGTCCTCGAGGAGCTGAGAAGTCAGGTCTCCTCAGCAGGCAGGGCCTTACTGCGATGTTCGATGAGGAGCAGCTGCCTTGTTGCTCCTACTCCATTTTCTCCCAATTTGTTGTAAACCTGAGCAATCTAGTTCTTGCTGTGCTTTTCAGGAAGGTTCCCTGGTGAGAGCGCTCATGAGGGGAGAAAAAGACAGTTTGGGCTAAAAGACTTAAAATCAGCTGTGAGCCAAGCTGCTGACGTGAGTGGGAGCGGAGTGAATTCGGCACTCAGGAAAGCAACTACCACCTCACAGGCTCTGAAGGAACAGTTCGTCTGCAAAACAGTGAGTAATAATTCCGGTTATATCACTGGCTGCCCTTGGAGAAAACTAAATATATCCTGATCCTGATATCATTGCTCCTAAATTTGCTCTTTAATTGCGCTTCTTGCATTTATGCTCAATAAAGCACCGATGCCTTCCCTAGAATTAGCCATGGAAATCAAGGAGGCTGGTCGCTCCAGTTGCTCCAGCAAGGGGCTGCACTGGGCCCCACTCACTGATGCTGCTAAGCCCTGTTAGCACCCTGCTCCCTGTGCCTCTGTGCTTCTGCTGGAGCTGGACAGAGAGAGAAAAGAGTGAAACCTTGCAAAGTCCCTGTATTCACAGGGCACGTCAGTCTACTTCTGTTGGTGCTCTCAGCTAGCACCTCCATCTCCTGAGGTATGATTAGCAGATAGCTGTTTGCCTTAATGAGTTATTGCCTTGCTGGCTAAACATGTTTACAAACAAATAGCTTTTGGAATGAGCTGAGGTCTGCTTGCTTGGAGTATAGCGTTATCGCTGGGGGGCAACCATGCACTCTCCTTGCTCCAGCACAAAGGAAGACATGGTCACCCCTGCGCCTTTTGGGGGCCTTAAACTGGGGAGAAGGATCTCAGAAAGAAGTGGTGATTTACCTCAGTGACCACTGGATGTCATAATCTCCCACAGTGCTGCCACAGCCTCATCTGTCAGGCAGCAGGAGAGAAGGTGATTTTAAAAAGGCATCGTGCTGCCAGAGCTTGTTATGGCTGTGTTAAAGCTGCAAGAGTAAGCTGAGCTCTTTGGGTCTTAAAATAGGATGGGGATAAGTACAGAGAAATGTGACTGGAGGTCTGGAAAAAAACCCAATTGACTCGGGCTTTGTTGGGACAGGTGAGGAGGGTAGGGTGGCCTCTAGGCTGGGGGGTGCCTGCTGCTGGCCCCCCCTTTGCTGCATGGAGGAGGAAGCATGTGTGGAATGGGACTCCCTACCAGGGTCTCAGACCGGCTTTTCAAGGCTGCTCCATCTCTCCCGTGTCGACTTTGGCAGCTGGGGACTGCTGGCCAGTAATTTGTACCAAGAAAGAGGTCGCACCTTATAGCATGTAGCCAGCTTGCCAACCATGTCTGCTTGCTCAAACACCTCAAATATAAAGTAATATTTAACATTGAAAAGAGTAGATTCAAACCTCACATGTGACAGCTGGAGAGACCCAAGAGGACTGAGAAGCACTGAAGGACAGTGACCATCCTTGTTGGAGCACGGAAAGTGTTTGCATATGTGGGTAAACAGAGAGAGGCTTGTTCCTGCTGGTGATGCTCACGGAGTGCACCCTGGGAGATGGGCTGGGCGGCACGCTTTCCATCTCCTACCCCTCATGCTTTGGCAGCACTGGCCTTTCCCATATCCACTCTTTTCCACCCCTCCATGTCTCACACACACACAGAGTCCCAGCTGCACGTTGCATACGGGCCAGCAGTGTGTGCCTCACAGGGCAAACCTCAGCAGTACAGACCCTCAGCAGTGATTCCTTCCACAGCTGAAAACCAAAAAGGCCCTAAGCAAGGACAGCAAAACCAACAGGAGGCAAGTGTTGGGAACAGGGAGAAGCAGGGCACTTCCACAGGGGCATGTGGTGCCTGCTGAGACCAGGGCAGCCAGGTCTGGCCCTGGCTGTGCTTGTTACCCATCGCAGCAGCAGCACCAGTGTGCAGGGCTGTCCAGGCAGCTCCTTAGATTTACCAGTTTAGAGTATGTAGTTCCCTCACCCTGCTGGGGAGCAGAGCTGGGCGCACACTGGTGCAAGTGCAAGTGCAGCTTGGCTTGTAGGAGCCCAGTGCGCTGCAGGGGACGCACCAGCGCAACAACAGGACCCACATTTTGTTGTTGATTTTGGTCCTCCAGCAATTTTAAAGGCAAGAAGGGGCTGTGTATTACACACCATAAAACTGTATCTAGAGATTGCTGCATCAAGCTTGTAACTTCTTGTTGAGCTATGACACGGCCTTTGAAAAGGCATCCAGCCTTGATTTAAACACCTCGAGTACTGGGGAATCGATGGCATCTGCGCACCTCATTTTGAAGCTCCATTAATTTAGTTTCTGTTTCCTGCCCAGAGGCTGTGCTTGTTATGCATTTGTTTGTTGGATTAAAGTATTTTCTATTATTAGCAGTGATTTCATCATGAAGCTACACCTAAAATGGGACTAACCCCACATAGCCCCTTCTTGTTAATCTGAATAGGTTGAACATCAGGGGTTTCTCAGTATGTTTGCTCCTGTAACTGTGTTTTGAAACCTGCATTTAACATCCATTTGAAGTGTGGGCACCCGAAGTGGACACAGTGGTCTGGTACTGATCCCAGTGATGCTGGTTGTAGGAGTGACACCGCCTTCTTGTGTACAGCAGAAATCCCCATCCCTTGCCTGGTCTGAGCTCACTCACATCCCTCTCCACAGACAGATGGGCCAATTTCATGGCTCCTCGTTGCTTTTTGATGCTGATGGGGGGAGGCTTTAGCCCTTTCCCTTCTCCACTGCTTGTCCCCACTCCTCTCCCTATACTCTCTACCAGCTTGTGCAGGTTCGGGTCTTATTCAAACTCCTGTGTGAGCTCCTTCAATTGACTCCAACAGCAGGAAACTACACAGGCTGAGTTTTTTTTGAGGTAGTTTTCTGCACTTATGTGAGGGAAAGTGGCTCACAGGGTCTGCCACTCACTGGCACAAGGCAAGTGGCAGGAGCAAAGGGCGGGGAGCAGGGAGAGGGCAGAGGGAGGCAGGAGAGGACGTGTCCCCTCTGGGTGCCTCTGCACGGGCCGAGCTGGTCCTTGTGAAGGTAGCCTGCCTCTTCCCAAGCCCTTAGATGCTGGAGATACAACCTTGGGAGAAGTGATGCTAGGCCTTAAATGATACTATTTCTCCACAGTGATGTGGTCCTGAAGGCAGGTCTTAACTGATGATCCTTGTGAAACTGCTGTGTGAGCATTTCCAGAAAAGAAAAGGAGCTGGTCTTTTTGCTAACAGGCCTTTTAAATGAGTTGTGCATCCTTATTTTGCAGATGCCTGGTCCCCTGTGGCAACTATGGGGTGAATGGTTCCATCCCCATACCCAGAGGGGAAAAAATCATCACACTTACACATCACTGTCTATAGGGACTTGCCCAAAGATTTTTTCGAAGATGAGCCTGTCCCCTTTTATATATAGGCAAAGAAGTTAAAATGACTTGCTCGATGCTTGTGGTGGCTCAGCAGTGGAGTCAGAACAGGGTCCAGCTGACATCGTGGAAGAACTTATCTTTACCAGCTCATTTTTCCACCACAAGCTGCCGAAACCTACAGCAAGATGTTTTTAATCAGCCAGGATTTCGTATTGAGCCAGGTACAATCTTGGGCAGCTACAACAAAACCAGCTTCTTTTCTAGCTTATAAATGCTGAGAAACTTCTTGGGCATCCTCTTGCGAGAGGGGATAATACAGTGGATGCATTGTCATCATCAGCTATTCAGAAAGTGTTGCACCTGGATCCCGTCTTCACAGACCCCTCAGTGCTTTAGATAAGACAGTGATAAAAAAAGACGAGTGTGTGTTTTTGTGTGTGTAAAAGCCTAGCTTTCAGGGCATTAAATCTGCTTCCTTGTGAAGAATTTCTTAAGAACTGTAAGTCAGTTTATTATTCTTCGCTTCAGCTCTGGATACTCAGTGACTGACTACTTCCACCTATTTGTTCCAGAATGATGGCAGCTTTATTTAGGTGATAATAGGAGTGCTGTGCTGTTTTATGAGGCTGTAATCCAATTCCCAAGTGGATGAATACTCTCCAAGGCTGCATAGTTTATCCTGACGATCCAAGGAACTGAATTACTGACCAGAAAAATAGTGGTGTTCCTGCTCATGTTGTTATGCTCCAGTTGTTCGGTATTTGGGCTAAATAAATGTTCAAAGTATTTGTGACATGAGAAGGAAGAGCACAGGGAGAGGATGGGAATGACAGTGAGGAGCAGACAGGCAGAAGGAGATGGAGCTGGGGATATTTTGTTGTTTGCTTCTTAATTATTTCAGTAATTTCTTGAGATCGTTCAGATAAGGACTGCACCTTGAGCTAAAATCCCCTGGCTTTGGGTTAGATGCCACCTAAATAATTTCCTCAGGCCCAAAGAGCTGAGAGGTTAAGGCTATTCACAACTGGCAGAGTCCAATCTGTAGCTGAGCATCCCATGGGATAAAAATGCTCCAGCTCATGCGCTGTGCAGGTTCAGGGCTCCTCGCACACGCTGTGGCACAGGGTGGCTTTTCTTTTTTTCTCTGCTTTGCTTTGTTGTCCTGCTTGCTTTTGAAAGGGATCTTGAACTGATTTTTCTGTTTTAAATATTAGGGGTTCGATATAAATGTGCAGGTTGTGTAATTATGCAACGTGCAGCAAATAAACACCTACCTGGAGGTTGCATGTGCAAGTTGAACTTTGCAGCCCTCTATACTGTTGGGGTGCGTAGGGTGCAGCTCAGGACTGGGGCCATAGTCTTTAATTAGAGGGGTGTTTATTACTTGACAAAAAGTGCTCCCAGTAAATCAAGCTAGGAGTGAGACCAGGCTTTTACAGCGGATACATGAATTCCCTGACTCGCCTTGTCTGTTAATGTATGTTACAGACTGCAAGAAATACACTGCTGAGAACTGTTCTGCTCCCTGTCTTGCTCTGAGGCTTTGTGCATCTCTGCTGGCAATGTTTGTGCAAGCCTAATAGGAGCTAGTCTGGATTAGGTACATAAACGGCAGCGTACCTTAAGCATTGCATAGATGGTGATTGTATCTTAGGGCCAGCTTATTTCACAACACTGGTGGAGGATGTTTTCTGCTTTTCTGCAGGCCATTGGTGTAGTGTCTCGCTCTGATACTGTCAGGCATAGACATCATCCATCCCCCCTGCACTGACCTGAGTGCAGGATACTCCCTCTTGGCTTAGGGGGGGATCCTGGGAACCAGAGATTAGCTGGTTGCTTCTCAGCCCCAGCTCCCAGAGTCTGGTGAATTTTGAGGGGTTGGGGGGGGTGGGGGGTGTTGCCCTCTAGCCACTACAAAGAGAGCCACAGCTCATGTTTCAGCCCAAAGGTTCAAGTCAGAAGGGAGAAAACCTGTAGCTGTCACCAGAGGTGCCCAACACCTCAAAAAGAGCCTGCAGTGAACAAGACTCCATTTTGTGAGTTTGCAGAGAACTAAAATACTAATTAAAATGACAATTAATTAAAAAAACAGATAAATATTACCTCTTCCTATACTTAGATATTCATTCCTGGGTTGAGCATGCAGTCTTGATTCTGGCCTCCTTTTTCCTTCAGGCTACTTAAATGTTCAGGCTCACTAAGCCTTGACAACTCTTAGGTCTTGTTGGGGTTGATATGAAAAAAACCTTGAATAAATGTACTTTCTTTATTGTTTAGTCATTACACTACTTAGTGAATAGTGTTTATCAGAATGATGAATCTGAAAAGCATTACTGGCTGAAAAAGCTCCATGTCAAAATTCTTACCTATATAATATACATGGAGGTATTTACCTAAATCCCAATTCTCTAAAGCAGTTAAATAAATCTCCCTGACAGTGGGACTAAAACCAGGCTTAAATATGAGCTGTCTTCCATATTTACATCAGTGTAGTTTTAGCCTCTGTTTAGACCACAGATTTTTCTCGTTTGGGCAGAATTGTGCTTCTCACTCATACTTACCTGAGTGGTCCATACCAGTGAAGCCAATATCAGTTTGTCCTAGTGTGTTTATGGTGACCCTTTTGGTCAACCCTCAAGTTCAGTTTCTTACCGAAAGAAGAACCATCTGATCTCCCTGTTACAGTAAGCATAAGTAAGCCTGGCCATGGTACTCCAGTGTTGTACTGGAGGGAGGCGGGGGGCCCAGGCACCGGATCTGCTTTGGCTTTATCTGCTGCTGGTGGCTCATTACTACCTTTCAGACAAGCAGTAGTCTCCCAAATGCTTGTCTAGGAATGCTTTAGAGGATTTTCTTTTTTTTAATAAAATTAAGCAATTAGTCCAGGAGCTAATTAAACTTAGAATTTGGTTTTCTAGGGTAGCACATGAATCAGGAATTTGAAGATAGGATTCATTTATCTCTTGGTGACAAATCTATGTAACTGACGTGCAATTTTGGGGGCAGATGCAGGTGCTCATTCAAATAATAGTCACGGATAGAAGATATGTACATTAATTATCCTATGACAGCTGCAGCCAGATTTAAGAAAACATTCCCCCGCCTAGAATAAGGTAAATAAACTGTCTTGCTCTGAGGTGTGCTTTTGGCATGGTACTTTCCACACACCTGAGAAGCACATCTTCTGATAACCAGTGCCGCCGGTAATTGCAAAGCATGTGCGAGGAACAAGTCCTGCTGAAGCTGTTTAAAGGGATAAAATAAGATGTTAGCACTAGCTGGGAGCTGTCCTGGATCGGTATTCATCACTGCTCCAGTCTTTTTTCCATTGACCTTGCCACCGAGTCAGTAGTTATACTCAAATACGCTGTCTCAGTGGTGAGGCAAGAGCTGGCAGTGGTGGCCGTAGTCAACCCCAGTGCCATTAGCCTGTGTCACAAAAACCTCCACCAGAGAGGCGAGGGTGACAACAACGTGGTAATATTTATAGTGATACATACTTTGTGACAAATGACCACTGCCTCAGACATACAAGCTGAATAGTAAGTAAATCTTCATCTTAATATAGAAGTAAAAGGGATCACACAGGTATGCAAGTGAACAATGAAGGTAAACCTGAAAATAAGGGGCTCCAGGGAAAAAGAAGAGGTTCCTGGTGCATGACTTTTGGGGGGAAGGCAGAGATGAAGCAGCTGGTAGGGAGCTGGCTGGTGGCTGTCACAGCAGCTGGGAATGGCAGGGTGACACTGCAGCCCCTGTTGCCCTGCATGGACTGTGAGCTATGCCTGTTTGCAAGAGATACTCAGGCTGAAATGCCCTCGGTCTCACCAGACTGAGCCCAAGGTCTGGGCTTTTCTGTGTGTTTTGAGGTTGATGTAGTCACCTCCAGCCTAGCTTCCCTGTATGTATAATATACTGGAACAGGTTGCCCAGAGAAGTTGTGGATGCCCCATCCTTAGAAGTGTTCAAGGTCAGGCTGGATGGGGCTTTGAGCAACCTGGTCTAGTGGAAGATGTTAGGCTAGATGATCTTTGAAGGTCCCTTCCAGCCCTGGGTTCTGTGATTCCCTGGTGTTCTCCATGTGCAGGTGTGTAACCTGCAGATGTCCAGGTGCCTGGAAATGAGACTCCATGGGTGCTTCATGCCAGTTGGCTTAGGAGGAAACAAATCTCTTTGGTCATGCCTGCCTCCTTCCACTAGCTGGAGGCAGGACCAAGTGGATGAGCTCAGACCACGGGTCAGAGCTGTGGATGGATAAAGAGAGGGCCCTTCCTCCCCCAGCCTTCAAGGGTACCTGCCTTTCTCCTCTGGCAGATGGAGGGACTTAACATTTTGGCCACTGATTTTCCACCCTCTGAGCTGTAGGCCTATGTTAGGTCCCATCCTGAGCAGATGAATTTCTGTGTGTGGTTGCAATGAACCCCACAATCTGCTGGGCTGGATTGCAGAGGGTCTCTCCAGCTTGTGATCTCACAGGAGTCCCCAGGGTGGAGGAAAAGCACAATTCTCTTAGGGAAACAACACTGTAAGCAAGATGGGAACATTTATCAGAGTGACCTGTATTTATGAGCCCTTTTGGGTGCGTGAATAAACTCAGATTATGAAGAGCTAGGGCAGATTATTCGAAAACAGATCCTGTGAGTAGATAAGGGGCTTTCTAATCTAATCTGATTTGTTGCTGTGGTTGGTAGGTATGTCTCCGTAAATTTTAAAGGACAAAGGTAATATTGAATGGACAGTGTAAAAACAGCTGGATCAACAAGACATGGTGAAGACTTCATGACTCACAATGCTTGTTTAAGCCATTGTGTTGCATTATCCTTGTGTAAATCGAGGATATTTTTGTATCGTATCCTTTGATGTGGGCACTGCTTGGGTGCAACTGAGACAAATTTTCATCTGTGTCGGTTTTTAACTACACGTGTAGCTTAGAGATTACTAAGTATTAGGAATGAGCATTAATGCTTGTCAGTTTGGGAGCAGGTTCCACAGGTGATGAAGATATCTCTCCAGCAGCTGTCATCCTGCAGGCTGCCACTCACTTTAATCTCCCTGTCACCTGTATTTCTCAGGCACTTGGTAGTCCCTCAATTTCACTGCCGAAAATTATGTGCTTCAGAAGTTTCATGAAGAAATTTAATAGTTTGGTTACATTCCAGGGAGGAATCTCCCATAAATTGTACTTCTGATTTTCCTTAATATTTTTTAATACCCCATTTAGGGCGTCAGTCACAGCGTGTCCCATCTCAGAGTTATGGCAAATTAAAGAGGTCTAATGAGAAATCATTTTTGGACAAGCTCCTGTAAGGGCCATTCAGAAAAGTTCTCCAGCAAACTCAGAAAGTTTGCAGCAGTAGAGAGCAGCGATACTTCAAATGTGCACAAACAGGACTCGGGCATAAGCCACCCCTCTGAATAACTTCTCCGGCTCTTAACTCCGTATGTGTGTGTACCTGCACCTATGTTGACCCACTGGAGTCTTTCTCTTCCTCCCTTGTGATGGCTCCCTGCCTGTTTATTTTATTTATTTTTTGCTCATAACTTCTCATACTTTTTTCAAATCCTGTAAGCTCAATTTTTTTTTGCTTTTTTCTTGTAACTCACCAGGCTCTTTCTTTTTAGTGCTAGAAAGGGCTCCTGTCACCCCTCCCAATTCCCTTCTTGCTACTCTCTGACATCCAAAGCCAAATCCTAGAACAAATCTGCACTGTAGCCAGCCCCCTCCCTTGGCCTGCCCTGCTCTCCCCCTCGCAGCGGGGTCCCATCAGCACCTGGCTCGCACAAGTGAATCAACCCCTTAAATGGGGTGTATTCCCCCGTGGGTGTGTGCAGGGACGGTGGGATGCTCCCTGAGGACTGGGATGGGGGCAGAGCCTGGGGCGCCCCAACTCTCATGTACCACATATTTGAGCTGGGTCTTGTCCTTAAAGGTTTTTACACTTACTTTTTTTTCTTCACAATTCCATGTGTTCTATTATATATTCTCGCAATATATAGAATACATACAGAGGAGACATATAGGATATTCTATGTTCTTCTTTTCTGCATAACTATAGACTCTCATTTAGCAAGGCATATGAATATAATCCAGACTTCTTAAACTAGGTTACCTGAAGATGATAATGATCCAGAGGACATTGTAAAAATCCACTAAAGTGCCCTGCAGATACACTTTAAAAAACTGTCATAAAATCAAAACCTATAACTCTTTTTTGCCAAACTTTTCATATAGAAATAACAATCAACCTACGGATGAGACACAGTGGACCAAGTCCATCATGCCAAAGCCTGGGTGTTGAAGTCAGAAGTGTGGACACCGTTGACTCCCTGTGCAGGCACAGGTTCACCTGGCCCACTTTGGGGGGAATAATTGGACCCTCCAAGCTCCCATTTCCCCCTGCTGACTATAGCAACACCCTAGACAGCTATCTCAGAGCTAGGCCTATATGTTATCTGAAGTTAGCTGAGGAAGTTTCACCCAGAATGACTGCTAAGAAAAAAAGAAAATTTAAAACAGAACAAAAAGGGATGACAGAGCGACACTTTTATTTTTTTCAGAGGAGAAAAAAACAGTTCCTTTATAGTAAGTGGGGCAAAAATAGTCACCTTAAGACGGTGATACACGTCAATGTAATGTAAGATATATATTTAAAACAGGTCAGATGAGAATGTTCTTTTTATGCTAAGTATGTGAATAAGCCTAAACTGCTTGGACAGTGAGCCACACTCAATTTTGCAGCACAGAAATGAGCCACGCAATCATCTTGAAATATCAACATCTTAACAGCAAAACTTACATCAAAATTTACACAAGCAAATGCCCAAGACTTGAATAGCCTACACTTGAATACACATCCAAATCCATTTTAGTACAGAACATTATCATTTCTCACACAGGCAAATACAGGTTGTTTCCATGGCACAAAAAAAAAAAAAAGCTAAATAGCCAGATGCTACCGATATTAAATATAAATAAAACAGCATACTTAGAGACTGGTCTTCGAATCAGTAGTAAAACCTTATTAATTTGTATATAGCAGAAAATTATATCTGAAAAATTATGATGTTTATTTAACCCAGTATGTCACCACAAACTTTTGAAAACTGCTCCAGAAGATTTTGCCCATTGGTGCAATTACTTTTGTAGCAATTGCTTTTTGTCCTGAAAATTGATTTCTGTTCAGCCGACTTCTGTCCCCAGTGTCACGCTATTTTTATTCTACAGGAGAGAAAAGGAACAAGTAAAATATATATTCATATCCAAAGGAAGGGGCTTAAACACAACACAGCGCTGTTATTTTAAAGGAGTTATATTTTTGCATTAGGCGCTGCTTCCCCGGGCATGTGTATCTGCATACGTGTGTTTATGTGTCTCTATACGCACAAATGATAAGTAGCTACATCGTTTACATTTTTATGGCTGAAGCCCTTAATTGAATTTTCATAATGCCAGGAGGGCCCATTCCGGGATTCAGATCCTGCTGTGCAAATACTCACTAAGACATCTGCCCCAAAGAGCTTGTAACTCTAAGAGGATAAAATGTGGCAGGGGAAATAATTAGGGGGAGATAAAGTGATTCCCTCTGGTTAGATGGGAGGGTCAGTCAGCTGCAGGACCAGAACAAGCATTCGTACTTGCCCGGTACTGATTTATTGGTGAATCAGCAGCACCGACCTGGCTTTATATTGGGCTCACAGACAAATTGTCCCTCCCCTTCGTGCTGGTGGGTGGCAGGACATCCCTGACCTCAGCTGAGCTGCACAGCGATATCGTCCCCTCCCACAGAAGACCCTCCATGGCATAAATCAGCCCTGGTTTTCTGCATGCATACTTGCTAGGAATCATGACCGAGATGAAGGAAAAGATTTTGCTCTTGTTGGACTTCTTTTTGAGGCAGGAGGGGGGAAACAAAATGTTTCCCTTCTCCAGGCTCGTTTTTCCATCACACATAAAAGGAAGGGCAGGTACGGGGAAGATCCTGAACCCCTACATCTGTCCCCAAGGGGACATCGCTGTCAGCTGGGAACCCCCAAGGAGTGGCGAGCTCTGGCACATCCCCACGTGCTGCCTCTCCTGGCTCTGCGTGTCAGCCTTCCGCAACGCTCTCCCAAAGCACCAGCATCTCTGTGCCTAAATCCAGGCCCTCGTCTCCAACACACGGCCATAGCCAGGCAGGGAAGGAGGGAGGTCGCCTTGAGCACTGGATGGAGCTGACATGAAAAACAAGGCACAAGGACACCCCTGAACCCCCAGCCCTCTCTGGAGCCAAGGTGCCAGAGCCAGCCTGAAAATCAGGTGCCTTCATTTGCTCAGGATGAGGAGGTTTGGTTTGCACTGGTGACTCTTGCAGAAGTTTTCTACCTCTGCGTTTGTATCAGTTGTCAGCTCCACTGGTTTTGGGATAAGCCAGACCGCTGCTGGTGCTGTACTCAGTTCAGGCCTGCTGTGGGTAGTGGAGGAGAAACACAGTGGTACAGATGCAGCTGTTTGGCCTTTACTGCTGCTCCCATGTTTCCGTATCTCTGGTGAGAAATTGCCCAGGTGACCAGGATTGCTTTCTTAAGCCTGCTCAAGTCACTTTTGAGGAGCAGTAGGAACTATACCTTCTGTTGTGGTTGTGGTATGCAGTAATGAGAATAAAAGCTGCAAACTGTTGTGATTGTCCACTGTACCTCCATTGGCGGATCTGCGTAAAATTCAGAAACCCCTAACAACCTCGTTTCTTTCTACTATACAAAACCATGATTTATTTTGGTGTTGCCACCATCCCTGTGATGCTGGCCCAAGACGTCACAAGAGCTTTAGATAGATTCAAAATTTCAACATAATTTGTGGCTAATGCCTGAACCCCTGTTTCATGCTCTCAGCCTAGTGCATGTGCTTTCTTGCAAGTTAAGTCAGCCTTGTCTCCGTTCCTCAGGGTTTGCATATGCAAACCCATGAGCAGGCACTGAGGTTAATGTTTGGGTAGGTGGCTTTATAAAGTGGAAATCTGCTGATGGATCTGTGGGGATATTCTAGCTGGCTATTTGCATTGGATTTGTACATATACAGAAAGAAAGGTTACTGGCAGTCATAGTTTTTCAATACAGTGCTTAAATAATGGTATCTTTAATTGAGGCTCAGGTTTAGTCCTTGGGAATGGACACAGTTGATAAACTGACAGAAGCTTCTTCTCCACCACTGCTGCAAGATCAAAGAGCATTTTGTATGTCCATACTTGTGTGGTTACACTTCTAAACCAAATGTAACCAGCTGACTTGGTTTTGTGAGTTGCTCTACAAAGTCTTTGTGTGCAGTGCCTTACTTCCCCACAGCTGTGCTGGGCATGTGGACCCATATCTCCTGCTCCCTGTGGGGTCTGCAGAGGTATCCCAAAGCACAGGCTGCCAGAGGAAAAAAAAAAAAATTAAAGAAGGAAAAGGAAGGGGGGTGTGTGTATCATATTCATTCAGAGAAGGAGAAAGTCTCATCAAAGTTGAGATGGATTTTCCTCCCCTGCCTCATTTCACTGTCTCTCATGCACTCCCATGCATGACACATGTACAGGTCTGTGGTAAGTCCAGGCTACTTCCCTGGGTAGGCTTAGACTATCTGCTGGGCTCTTTAAGCATCCTAAAACCAGATATTTCTGTCTCCTTCTAGGTGGGGATAAACTGAGGTGCGTATGTTGCACACCTGATGAAACTACCCTTGTCCCCTTCTTCACTGGCACAGTCATGAAGTCCCTGAGCCACTGTCATGCTGCTGGCACCAGCTGGATTTCTCCTTGAATGGGTTTCTCCTGTGTTTGTGTAAAAAGGTTTCCCGATGCTTTTCCTGGCTGTTGGACGGTGACTTGGTATAGACAGGTGGAGAACAGTGTTTCACTGTCTGACATTTTGTCAAGCCTACAGTCTCCTTCATCTAGTCCTGCTTTCTGATAGCTAAGCCTTTTGTGGGGATGAAGCTGGTGGATCTGCCCAAGGGGTTAAAATGTTACCTTCTACACTTCCAGAGGTGGATCTGTTGCCTTAAACAGACCTGTCAGAAATCCCCAGGGGAGCAGAGCCCTTGCTCTCACACTGCTGCAAAGATCCCAAAGATCAGCCTGAAGATGAGAGCAGAACACATGCAAGATGGTGCACACAGTGATAACTCCTAAGCCTTACTGTTTGCTTTACAAGAGTGATTGCTGTTAGCTACCTTATGGAAGGAATTATTTTAGGAACTGTTATTTTTGTTTTAATTATTGCTGGGAATCAGACACTAAAGAAATTCTGTACTTGCTGAGAAAAAGTCATTCTTGTCCTCTTCTAGTACATCGTTTCCTCCTGTGCATCTGTGCCGGCAGGTGCTGAGGTGAGAGGTATGGATCTGGGCCTTTGCTGAGAACAGTAAAATACAAATTTTGACTTTATGTCTCTGTGGCTTGTATGTGGATGTAATAACGTTCTAGTCTTGTGAGAACATTACAAACACAAGCAGTAAATTTTCATAATATGATACTTATTCAAGGATTGGTGCCCTACCCATAGCAGATTGTGTAGACAGGTCTGTCTTTTACTCCTTGAACATGGTTAGTTTCTTTCTCCTTAAGGCAAGCATATTAGAGGTTGTTGGAAGGAGTATCAAGCCTTTGCGTTGTGGCAGTTCTGAAAAACCTAGAACATTTAAAATTAAAGCTAAAAAGCAAATATAACTCTTAGAGATGACAAATAAAAAAATAGTAAAATATGAATATGGCTGAACTGTTCTCGCTATCTGTGGTGATGTAAATCTTAAAATGCAAGGATCATGTTCTGCTGTTGGACCTGACTGTCATGTCAGCTGGTAGCAGTTTCTTGATAACATTATTATAGTCTTTCCCTAGCTCAGTTGAGGGTGAATTGTAGTGGGGCGAAGGGAGAGTTGAATGAATGCTGACAACTCCACAGCAACCATGATTACTCTCTTTGGTTGGCTAATGTCACACCATATGATACCAGGTTAGGGATGAACCTGCCAAAATTATGGTCTTATAGCGATCAGCATGGCAACATGCAGTGGGAGTTGAGGGCAGGAGAAAAATGCAAGTACATATGCACAGAGGACGTGCAAAGGGGGTAGGTTATTGCAGCATGGAGCAATATGAAAGCGGGAGGCCAGTATTGATCAGGAGGGGGGCAGGGAAGCAGGCAGGGCTCTTGTATAGATCTCTTTTTCTCTTTTCTATGACTTCTATTGAAATTGTAAATGTACCATTTATAATAAAGTAGTTTATAGGCTTTTTCTTCACAGTTTGTAGAAAAATCTGAGAAACCAAGATCTAGTTCATCCCCGTGCCAACTCAGAATGATATCTGTCCAGGTCATTCCAGGCGATGATGTTAGTACTGAAGGGTTCCAGGCATCTTGCATTTAAAAAAGAGTACATAGCCTGGATGTAAGAACAGATGTGTGTGCTGAGTAATTTATCCAGAAAATATCAAGTAGAGCTGAAAGGGGACTAATGCAGAACTTCATTTAAAGTTGAAAGCAAAAACTGCTCCTATATTTCTGCAAAAAAAGAAGCAGTTCCTTTTCTATCTCAAACAACAGAAGAACCAAACTCCACAATGTAGATGTTAAGGTAGGATTCAACTCGATATAATGAAACTCTTGTGTCTGTATGCAGTAGAGGCTTAAAAGACAATGTATCAGCCCGGTTCTGCTGAAAAAACCTTGGTGGTTTGTTGATAGGATACTCTAAACTGAAAAAACAGCTAAGATGCCATGTTCAGTATTGCCTTCTGATGGTGGTTCAGCTGCCTCTGTTGTCTCAGGAGCAAGCGGTTGTGAGCAGCACTGTAAGTGTGGGGGAGAAGGTGGCACTGCCCCTTGGAGACTGACAAGACCAATGCAGCATGTGGGGTGGGAGACATCTCCTTTACATTTTTTGGATGTTTGCCTGATGTAACATCTCTCCAGGTCTGCACCAGCTGAGCTTCCCTCTTCACCTAAAGAGCTCATCCACAATTTGAGGACGGGTAACGGTCACAGGGGAGATCATGCTGCACTGCACAGAAGTTTTAAAACTTGCCTTGACTAATACCCAGGGGTGGATTAAAATGAAATGGGCTATTTCTGCAGGAAAATGGCTTCCTCCTCTGCTTTCTGCTAGAACTCTTCCTTTACAGCCCATCTTCTACCCTATCCCAGCCAAACACTGTTCTTCCTTGCTCCATCCTGCTCTTCCTTATGTTAGGGATGGTTTCTTATCTCCTCTCGTTCCCTCGACAAGCCTGTAGCTTGCTGTTGCCTGTTGTTCTCCCCTAGCTGGCCCTGAGAGAGGCAGTGAATGGGCTCCCCATGCCACAGAGGAGTCGCAGGCTATCTGCCAGTCACTCAGGCATGTGCTTAATGGGAATGGTGGTCTGGCGGTTACTTGAAGACCAGGCCACGCACAGAGGGATTGGATAAGGAGAAGGGTCACACAAGAGCCTTGCGGCAGCATGTGTTACCATTGATTAATGAACATTTCAGAGTGGAGAGCAAAAGTAATGAAACATGAAATAAGGCTGTTATAAAAAGGTATTGGAGGATTCACTCTGTGGTCATACTTTTGGGCTCTGAACATTATGTTGCTAATAGTTTTGTATTGCTGTTGCCTGGAGTACCTCAGCTGGTCCTGGGACCTCTCTAGATGATATCTGCAAGTCACATTTTCCTGTGAGTCTATTTTTTTTTCCTGTGAGACAGCCCTTATTGCCTGTTGGATGTGTTATTACCCAAAGCTGTTCCTCACCTGGTGTGACCAAGCAGAGCTTCACTGAGTGAAGAAATGGGCAAAAATGACTTTGTATTGTCTATGGATTGCAGAGAAGGACTTGGTAGTAGTGGCGGATGAAAAACTGGACATGAGCCGGCAATGTGCCACCTCGCAGCCCAGAAAGCCAACCGTATCCTGGGTTGCATCCAAAGAAGCGTGGCCAGCAGGTCGAGGGAGATGATTCTGCCCCTCTGCTCTGGTGAGACCCCACCTGGAGTACTGCATCCAGCTCTGGGGCCCTCAGCACAGGAAAGACATGGACCTGTTGGAGTGGGTCCAGAGGAGGGCCACAAAAATGGTCAGAGGGATGGAACACCTATGCTATGAGGAGAGGCTGAGAGAGTTGGCGTTGTTCAGCCTGGAAAAGGGAAGGCTCTGGTGAGACCCAATTGTGGCCTTTCAATACTGAAAGGGGGCTTATAAGAAAGATGGGAACAGACTTTTTAGCAGGGCCTGTAGCAATAGGACAAGGGGTAATGGTTTTAAACTAAAAGAGGATAGATTCAGACTAGATGTAAGGAAGAAATTTTTTATGATGAGGGTGGTGAAACACTGGAACACGTTGCCCAGAGAGGTGGTAGATGCCCCATCCTTGGAAACATTCAAGGTCAGGTTGGTCGGGGCTCTGAGCAACCTGATCTAGTTGAAGATGTCCCTGCTCATTGCAGGGGGGTTGGACAAGATAACCTTTAAAGGTCCCTTCCAACCCAAACCATTCTATGATGCTATGATGCTATGATTCTATGGATCTGGCACATTTATGCATCCATTCACTTCTCACCTCTGGACTAACATTAATCCAGAAATCACAGTTAGTAGTATGGAAAACCCTTATAGGAGTGGTCTTGTATTACTGCACCATTAATCTTCAGGTGACCACTGAAGGCACTGAACAGGGTCTTGTTGTGTAAGCCCCCCTTTTAGCCACCTCTGGAGAGTGATCCATCCCACTCTGTGCTAGAGCTGGGCCTCAGCTGTGTAAAGGCAGGCAGGAACATTTGGGTCTGTGTCTGATCTACTTACCTTTTATGGTCAATGGAGAGAAACAGGCCATGATTCATCTTGTCCCAATGTAGGCATCAAGAATAATTAGGTGAATCACACTCTGAAACTGCTTATTTCTCTCCACTATAATGGGAAATTATAAAAGGAGGACCAGGTGATTAGCTTATATGTATACACCTACCCTGTCAATGTCTCCAGGGAGGTGAGATGCACCTCCTACAGGTCTAAGACAGGTGTGATGAATTGCCCTTTGGAGGGTCTTACCCCTCTCCATTGCTTAGAAAACAAGTCAAAGGCAGCCACCTAGGCTAGACTAGACACTTAACTTCTAAGTTACTAAAATTAAATGAAATTATTCCCACCCTGAATCTATATCTGCCACTAATAAGCAACTATTTTTTTCTGGAACTGTTGGCCATTCTCCGAAAGAGGTATCAAGGATTCAGGAAGCAAATGCAGAGATTTTTCTGAGAAGTTTCACATTTAATCCTTTAGTATTTTATTTAAAGCTTTTTATTTAAAATTATAAGTTTTCTCCTTTGATGATCAATTTGTAACTTCAAAACACAGAACAGATTAACTCTCCTTTGGCATTGGCAGGGTTAACCTTGGTATTCTGATGGCAGGGAGGTTGTGCCTGGCTGGTTGAGGGCACATTTGGACCCTTCCTCCATAACTCTTTTATGGCATCAATCTCATCTACTTCAAGTTCTTGTTTGTCCGAAACTTGAGGAGCAAGAGGATCGCATGCTGGAAGTTGTCTCCTGTCACTACATAGAGAAGTAAGTTTCCAAAAGTATTTAACGCTGCTAAAGGTTTGGCTATAATAAGCATTAAAAGGATCGTGTTCTTCAAGTGGCAGCTAACCGGTCGCACTCGGAGCTCCAGCCGAATCCCTCGAAAGATGTGGAAGGGGAGGAAACACACATAGAAGACCACCAAGAGGACAACAGCAAGTCTGCGAGCCTTTTGTTTGTAGCAAGCTTGTGTGTGGGGCCCGGTAGCCAAGGTGTAAATAATAAATACGTAGCACAGAGTCACCGTCAGCAAGGGCAAGAAGAAGGCAAACATCGTCAGCAGCCAGTTATACCACCGACTAGTGTCAAGGTCCTCAGCAGCAGCCAGGTCTGGGCAGATTGTCCTGTTCTGTGTATGCCTCGTGGCAATCAAGATGCCTAAGGGGCTGATGGCCACCAGGGAAATGATCCAAACTATTACGCAAGTCACCACTGCCCATCTCCGTTTTTGAACAAAAAAGCATTTAATTGGGTGGACAACTACAAAAAAGCGGAAGATGCTGAAACAGCTAAGGAAGATAATACCACTGTACATGTTGAAGTAGAAACAAAAGTGAATAAACTTGCACATGAAGTCTCCAAAAATCCAGTTATTTCCGTTAGCTGAGTAGTGTATAAAGAAAGGAAGTGTGGCTATATATAACAGGTCAGTGACAGCCAGGTTTAACATAATGATGGTGCTGCTTTTCCAGGGCCTCATCTTGACAAAGTAAACAAAAATTGTCACAATGTTCCCTGGGAAGCACACCAAGACGATTAGGCCATAAAGGACGGAGAGATAGGATTTCACCTGTAAGAAATCTTCATCCTTGCAGTTTGTCAACAGGGCTGCGTGGCCTGGCAGAGCAGTAAAATTGCCGGGGTGTTCAGATGCCATGTTTGCAGAAATCTTCTTAAAGCTTTACAAAAATCAGATATTTAGTTTTAATTGATTTGTTGGGGCAAATGCATTCAGTTAAATCTTTTGTCACTGGAGCAAATGTCGTATGCTTGACAAGGCATAGTAGAGGGAGGGAATGGGGATTTGCTAACATTCCCAGCTCTGACCTAGATAACCCCACTCAAATGTTTAATTACATCCTTCCCTCTCCTTTATGTTTAATTTTGATAATGATTAATTTTACTCTTGCTTTATTTAACCTCCTATGTTGAAAAAGACACTGCTTATCTGCAAACCTTCAGGAGTAGGAAGAACACATTTAGAGAACTAGAGAGAGTTTGGGCTTACATTTTGCAAAACTGTGAATTAGTCTTAGCCTTTCAGAAAGTACAATCGTACCCATATCTTATCTTCATTAATCTGAGTTAATCAGTGTTTTGTGCTCATGAAACCAGAGATGCTGTTCTGATTTCACGAAAACCAAAAGATGTTAGGTTCAGATACAGACCTCAGGAACTGATGCTCCCATAATCTGACAATCATAGCTTGTTCCCTGAATATGATGTTATTGTCTTGGAGTCATCAGAGTATAAAACTTGTATGAATGCTTAATTTTTTTAAAAAATCAAGTTTCATAATGGCATAAAATGGATTTAAAGGATTAGAGACTGTTTCTCAAAGCACAGAGGGAAGGTGGAAAGCACAGATATTGAGTAAATGCACTGATCTTGCTTCCCATTTTGTGCGAATTGGAACTAGATAGACTCATCTCTGAAAAGGTTTCTTGTCTGCCATGGCCAATTTGGATCTCTCCACAGTGAGTTCAAGATATAACCTTTCTTGGTCGTGTTTTAACCTGAAAGAACAGTAACCAAGGATGAAAATCATCTCATCTAACTTCAGACATCAAAAAGTTAGATGCTTAAAGTGGAACCAGTTATCCTAAGCCCCCCTTTATCATCAAGGGAGAGATGTAGGTTCCTCCAGGACATAATATATCTTCCTAGAAGAGAGGTTCCTAAGATAAATGATTTACTCTTTTGTCATACCTATTTCTTTCCATTAATGACAAAGGCAGCCCAAGGCGACTGGTTCAGACCTGCATGTCTAACCATTAGATGTCTCAAGTGAGGCAAGAGGCATGCCACTGTGGCTCTTCAGCATCTCGGGCGAGCACCACTCCTCCAGATCCTAACCTAGTACATCTGAGAAAATATTTTAAAGTGACTTCATAAAGTGCTAGACAGGGTACTATCAAGCCCAAATTCCTCTTTGTTGTCCCAGAAACACAGTCTTTAAAGTAAACCAATGTCACCTTGAACATCCAGGATGAAGTAATTGCATTTAAAAAAAAAAAAGAAAGAAAGAAAGAAAAAAAAAAAGACAGAAGCGTACCTTATTGTAGTCCTGGAAATCCAGTGTATAGAATTAGTTTTTGATGTGACTCACTTAACAGCATTTAGCATGTTACCTGTATGGACATTTCTGCATTATCCCAATGACTGGTAGAACATGACAAA
The DNA here is from genome assembly GCA_020745775.1 of Theristicus caerulescens. NCBI lineage: Eukaryota > Metazoa > Chordata > Aves > Pelecaniformes > Threskiornithidae > Theristicus > Theristicus caerulescens. The sequence goes on along the minus strand of CM036559.1, from coordinate 75,028,285 downwards.
TTTTCTCTGACAAAGCCAGTCATTAAAGCTGGGACACAACAGGAATTATTTGATCCTAACCAGTCAGAAAGATGGGTATCACTTCGCTACTCAGGAGCACTTCAGAGAGAAATTTGAACAGTCTCCCCATAATTCAGTTAAAATGCTAATGCTTTTCAACATGAATGTTACCTCTGGTATAGCAGCTTTGCAGTCAAAGATGCACTAGGTAAAGGCCATGAAGCTTGTTTTAAACAAATCCAGATTTACATTCAGACAAAAGCTAGGGATATACATGTTTTCTCTCTTTGCTGCTGCTTGGTGATACCACTGTCACCCACACTTATGCCTCTCACTGGTATATTTCAAGTGAAGTTAGACAAAATTTTCTAGAATATTTGATTCATCCCCAGTTTAGTTTTCCTGCACTGCTGATCGGTTCTTCACTGCAATCTTGAACCCTCCAAATTGAAAATGGAGAAATATTGCTTACCTGAAAACTTGCAATTCTGCTTCTCCCTTTGATATTGCTTTGAGAAAAAAGCACTACAAATGAAATGTATTTATGTCTTCCTTACAGTGAAGCAGGTTTTAGTACGGCTTTGCAACCATATACATTCACTCCCTGGCAGACTGAGACTCCACGTGGCTGTAAATTAGGAGACTGGTAGAAAACCTCAGTTACTGGCTCCGGTATCAGCTTTTAGACCTGGGTGGCTGTATGAGATCTCTTTTGCCCTCTGTCATTCATGCTGTCTTGCCTTCAGTGGGCAGATCATGCTTTGCTGGCAGCAGTTCTGCGTGCTGAGGTAGACCTGTGGTATTCAAATAGCAGCGGATCACATTTAAATTAGTGTGCATGTGTGCGTGCATGTGTTTAGAAAAGAGGTAATTAAATTTATTCTCCATTTCCTGTGAAGTGAAACCTGATCACCAAAGTGAATAAGGCGTGTTGCCATTTCAAGGTCAGGTGAAAAAGGTTATGACATACTGTCTTCATTAAAAACAACTTTCTAAAAAAGTACAATTTTCATCTCATGTAAGAAATGAAGCTTTCTTTTGGCATGATGTGCTTTTCAGGAACTGTGGCAAACTTTCTGCTTATTTTTGGTGAATAAAATATCTACAATTAGCGTTGGCTGGTTATTACTGGGGTAGCTGAAGTTACTAACTTGTTTTCTTTTGAGTCTTTGCTTTCGGGCTTCATGAATCACAAGAGCTGCAATTTTCCATGCTTCTTGAACCAGAAGACTGTTCTTGAATAAAAATCTCATTATCATCCTTAGCTCGAGGAATAAGATCAAAAGAGATTATTATTTAAAAAGAAAAAAAGTCATAGTATCTTGAATTTTGAAACTGCAGGCTTCAATCCCTGAGCTTTCAGCCTGGTCCATGCAAAGAGGCCCCAGCTGCACAGCATGGCCGGCAGCCTTTTGGCCTTGGTACATTTTATAGGTCCTACTTGCTGATGAGGCTTATGATCTGGCATTAAATGAGCAAGCTTTCGTTTCTGAGCATTATGTATGTTAGTGTAGTTACGGAGAACCACACAGATAAAAATAATTTTAGGAAGACTGTCTTGGCTCTCCTTGACTGCCTGTACCTTAGGAATGAGTTGGGAGAAGGCTATCTGTTTTGTTAATCGTACTGCAGGGAAAGAGTGGTAATGGGGACAATCAAGACTGGGGCAGCAGTAATGTCTGACAACTAGAACATTATCTATCTGTTACTGTTAGGGGAAGGGCATCATCTCTGTTCTCATCTGACCAAGCTTTTCTCTAGATCAATGCCCGGAGCACTTTTAAAAAATGTCCGAAGTTTCACAATAATTGAAAAATACACTGTCGTGTAACAGCTCAGGGATCAGCGACTGTTTAAATAGCTATTACCCTGTTCCTAGACACTGCATGTGTCATTAGAAACCATTTGTATGAGGCTCTAGTGTTATAAGCACAGGGGGAGCTAATTATAGTTAGGGATCATTTAATGCATCCACTACTTAATACATTATACCCCTGAGCAATAGAAAACCTGTGCAGCAGTGGCTGGTATTTATCCTTCCTTGGCAGTGGCAGTGCCTTATCTGAAGCAGAAATGGGCTTTCCCAGCACCATGGCCCAGAGCTGCCTGGGATCTGGGGCACTGGGGTCTCCAGCAGGCACTGGGGTCACGTCTGAGTATCTGACTCTGGGCAGGAAAAGAAAATAACCCCCCTATTTTCAGATCAATTTCAAGAAAGGGGAAATAATAGGTCATTCATGCAGAGTTGCTCTGCATGAGGACCGAGCTGTGTTCCTTAGCTTACGCAAATCTTGTCTCATCAGCAGCTATAGAGACCACATGGCTCCTGCCTCCCTCCAGCCTCCCTGCACCCTTCACCAGGGTTTCAGCAACTCCTCATTGCACATGGACCTTTGGAAACATCGGCTTCGATTGCAGCCATGCGACTGGCCCAGGAGATCACGTCAGGCACTTGGGAAATTATGGATAAACTAACAAAGGCCACTTGTGAATATCTACTTTAAATTGCTTGCATGGCATTGTGTAGGATCTCTATGAATAAAGGCTGATCCTGCAGTGTGACTTTCAACTCTTCAGTTTGTGAGCCTTTTCTCTTTACCAGTAGTTTCTTGACCTCACGTCCATGGACCTTTTAAGTCTGCCCATAGGTAGACCAATCTGATCCTTACCAAAACCACGGCCCTTTTTGTGCTTTAAGGCTATCCTCACCCTGCTCCCCACTACAAGCACTGGAGGGAAATCAAAATATCCTGTAGTTTCACAGTTGGCTTAAGTGACTCTAACTGCAGGCTGCTGTCAAAAGAGTTGGTAGCACCACCCCTCCCTTCTCTCATCCTAAGCCACATGTTTTCAACGGCCCTGGTGCTTGTGCAATCATGGGATGTGCTGGATAAGTGAGCTGACGGAAAACAAACCATTTTTCTTACTCTGGGGTTAGCTTTCTGGCACTTTGGTGAGGGGCTGTGGCTCCTCTCAGGGATGCGTGGGCTCCAGGGCTTCCAGGAAGCAGTGAGAGGGACTGAGCAGGGGTAAGAAGAGGACAATGGAGGCAGACGGGCTTGTGCTGACAGCGAGGTTGCACGGTGGGTTCCTACTGTGGAGTGGCATTTCTCTCACCGGTACCAGCAACCAGCCACCCTCAGCTGAAGCGAGTCTCCAGCAACGCTTCCCCCAGAGACAGCACTCATCTCTTGTTTCAACAGTCTTCCAGGCAGGCTGGATTGATTTATTAGATGGGCTGTCATTTTCCCTAATTTGATGAGTATTGATAAGAATTGCAAAGACCAGTAATCCAACAGCAAAAAGCTAGCTCTTTGCACCTTTCCTGAAACAACCCTTATAAAATCCTACGGAGTTCATGTGTGCATATAAATGTTGCTCTCAGTCACTGTATAGAAGGGAAACTAGAATGATTTGGTGGCAGGATTATGAATTAAATACTTCCTCTTAAAACTTTATACTATAGGCTGGCTCAGCTATCACAGAGTGCATGATGTAAATAGGATTATCTTTTCATCTTGTATTTTTCTTTCTGTGATGGCAGGGTGAACAGGATGCACAGGATGACAGATGAGTTTGCACACCTGGAGCACACAATCTGTCTAAAATCCAAAGTGGAGAACAAAGTCCAATGCTTTTGTTTTGCTTTGGTCTGTTAAATCACATGTGGCTGGTTGCAAACAATGTCTCTTTCCTCCGAATGGACTGGCCATTAGCTTTTGTGGGCATTGGGGCGGAAGAGGTTGTAGCAGGGCTTTTTGTGGTGTCTCGGCGACACCACTGAACTTGACTGTAATTAGGACTCATAGGTGTGAGGGTCCACAAGTTGCTCCTCCAGCGCAGGGGCCGTTCTCAGCTCATAAAACCTGATCTAAAATCCATGGGCATGAGTGGAAGACTCCTTTCAGAGTCAGACTTTCAGACATGACAGCACCCGGTGTGGCGCAGTAGAAATAGCAAGGAAAGCTCTCACTAATAACTATGTAGGAAAATAAGCAGATCGTTGTGTAAGGGCTAGGCTCCAAGTGTTAAGAGCTTTCATTATACGTTTTACTTTTGGTTCAGCAAACATATAATCTTTCCATGGGCTATTTCCCTTAGCAGTCATACATTTGTTTGGCTGATCTTACTCTGTGTGTGATTGAATACCTAATTACAGTTGTTATCAGACCACCATCGGGAGATGCTCAGTTCTGTTGTGAATGATATCGTGCATCTTCATCACGTAGGAAAATCAGCTCCAGCTCTCCCTTCGTATTTCTCCCCTGAGACAGACTGGTAAGGGCAGCATTTTTTTAATCCCTAAATGCACGGTAACTCTAAATTAATCACAGTTAAATGATGCCATCCAATTATGTAGGTAGTAGAGACTGTTAATGAAAACTTCTGGAAGGGAATATTTTACCTTAGGAAAATTGCATATATAATCTGGAATATAAGCAGTGCTGCTGCCACATCAGCTGAGCAGAAGTAGTTCAATACAGTTCCAAAAATAGCCTGTATGGATCTGAGGCACTATTTTATGGCTAATATTAGTCCTTGAAGTGAATTGGTGCTCATCGACTACAGAGCATAGAAGATAAAATCTACTGCAGCCCTTAGATGAGCGCTGAACTTTCCAAAGGTGAGTTGCCCCATGGGGAGTGGGGAGAGGAAAGACAATGGGGCAATTTGCCTGCTCAAAGCCAGTGTGTGCTCAGGTATCTCGGTACAGCGCAGACAAGACCATAAACTAAAAAACGCCACAGGAGCACCCAGCTATGAAGTGGCCTTAAACACAGCAGCTGCGCCAGTTAGCATTTTCCCAGCAGACACTAAAAGCCAAACTAAACTCATCGGAGATGTGACAACAGTTGTAATTGTTTTAGGTAATGGGGCATTTCCTGAAAATGACACAGCTTAGTCGGTCTGAAAACAGAGAGGACCAATTTGCTGCCTTGTTATTTTGGGTTTTTTTCAATTCCAAGATGAAGCAGCCTCTAAACTCTTGTGAGATGAGATGTACATCCTTGGCTTCTAGTAATGTGTCAGTACAGGATTCAGCAAAGGGTGCTGTTAATGTGGCCTCCAGCGTACAAGCAAGTTTTCAGTCATTGGAGGTATATGCTGTTGTGGTGCCGTTGCTCTTGTAATTTGTTTGCAGGGTGCTATGGCACGTGAAGGAAAGTCTGCCCTTTGTCTTAGGCCACTCTAATAAAGCTTTGTCTTCAGAAAGTGACTTGTACCGTCACAGCCCTCTACACATGAATTTAATATACACGGCCAAAGATAAGACTTTCTATTAGCCAGATGCCATTCCCTCAGCTAACGTGAGCCCTTAGCTAACGCCTTGCTCTTGGCAGAAGGACCCTGGCTCGCTTCATTACTGCGCTGGTCTCCCCCTGGGCCCAGCTCCGACCTGCTGAAATTCCTCCCACTCTTTGTAAATGAGCCTTTCCCAGCGGGACTGGTGCCAAGAGGAGCACAAGGAAGACAGGGAAGGGATCTTGGCCATGTAGGATACACTTCATATTTTAAAAGCATCATTTCCCTCCCAAGCTTATCTCTTTTAATTGTTTTCTTCACACAACCACTAAAGTTATAAACTGGTAAATGAGTTGTTTGCATTACTAGCGCTTGTTTCCGATAAGATAAGGTAATTATCAGGTAGAATTTTACTATCATAAAGCAATAAGCAGAAATAATTCCCACTCAAAGTGAAATTAGGAGGTTGCTTGACCACAGAAACAAAATAGACAGAACTAGAAACCCACAAGGAAATGCTCTGCAAATCATCACTTGAGTGCGGAGTCAAAGGTCTCGTATTTTTCAGAGCAACCTCCCTTGCTTTCCGGGAGAGAGCTGTGCAAACAGGGAAGGCATTCAGGCTCCTTGTCCCAAAGCCTTCCCATTGCATCCCTTCTGGTAGAGAAACCTCTCTACCAGCATGGGAGTGTGAAGGCAGCTCCCTCTGCTGCCCTGCTTGCCCGGGTTGCTCTGCTGGCCTCACCCCCAGAGCCATGCAGCTTCCCTGCCTTTGAAAGAGTCTTGTGCTCTTTAAATGATGCTTAAATGCTAAGTATTATTATCCTCAGGCAATTAAATGGCTCTCCAACTATTCAGATTGGGTGGAAGCGTGGGCTGTTGAACTAGCCTTGAAAGAGATAATTCATGCAAGCTGAGCCTGTGGAATTCATACTTTCATTTTTTTTAAATCTAACCTTTTTCCTCTGGCTATTTTGTGCTCATCTAAATCAAATGTAAGAAAGAGAGGTGCTCTTCTCTGCAGAGGCTTTCTCTTGCTTTGCCTTTCTATGCTACCTTTCACTAAAAGCTTCAAGGCCACTCCTGGGCTTTGGTCAGATCTTCTCCCTCTGAGCTTTGCAGGATTTGAACTACCACAGCATCATGCTTACTCGCCATGCTTGGGTCAGCTGGGGATCTCTGCTGTGAACGTCATTCTGTCATTCTGAAGACAGAGCAGTGGACTGACTGCATTGGTTTATATGAGCCAAACGCAAAAAATGTAGAGCACTGGAAAATCAGTCACATCATTCAGAAAGTAATGTTTTGCCACCATCTGCAGTGGAACCACCTGCTGGAGCAGTATCTTCAAAGAGAAATACCTAGCAAAGCAAGAGGTGAGGGTGTGCATTTCACTCTCTCTACCAAAGCAGAGAGTTAGCAGAAAGCAGTTAACCTGGCTACCTTCATAAGCAAATGCTCTGTAAACCCCATGGTACAGAATAATGATGCAGTGTATTTTTGTCATTGCTCTCAAAGCTGGCACTGCCTATTCTAAACACTGTGACAGTATCTATTAAAGTTTGCAATAGTAGGGAGACGGAAGAAACCACATCACCATGGGACATAAGATTACACTTCTCAAGAAAAGTGAGAAAATAAAAGACAATTAGAAGAAGCTCTGTGCACTCGACCCTGGCTTTTTGGTTTCTCAAAAGGGACCGTTTAATAGTTAACAATAAACTGAAATGATACAATGTGTTGAAGGACATAAAAAATACAATGCCCTGCATGGTTAGGCTGTTTGGGGTCAGGCCTGGTATTTTAGCCATTACTCTGCATTTTGCCAACATACAAATCTCCTGCTGCATATTGGTGTGATTGATGGCCTGCTGGAACCTGAGGAGGGAGTTGCTAACCAGGCTTTAGCATCAGATTTCGCACATCATATTCAAGGGAGGTGTAAACTGGTGCATTGACACTGGCTTTGGAGCCAAGTTAATTCACCCCAGCAGAGTACCTAATCCATTGGCTTTCCAGGCACAGTCACTGCAAGGAGCTGAGCGCAGATATCTCCCCTCTCTGCGGGATTATCTTGGTGTGTGCAGCGAGATGCCTGCTTTTCCTGAAATCCTCTGTCCTGATTCAAAGGGGTTTTGCCCACAGCATTGCAGGAGGTGGGGTCGAAAGAAACTCCTCAGGCCATGCTGTCCATCTGCTGCCCCAGACAGGGTCAAATCCTTGGCAGTCCCAGCAGATGCATTTTCAATCTCTTCTAAAATCTTCTCTCTACCAAACTACTCCTCTGCTTCTCTGTGCCCAGAGGACATGTTGTCTCATGTCCAACACGTTCCCAATCTAGTCCTAGCTGGGGGCATTCTGCTTTCTGGGTACAGGTCACATGTGTGAAGGTCACCATCATCTTTCTTTCAGTGGTGCTTCTTCTAGATTGAACAACTCTCAGTCCCATAAACTTTTCTTTTTTGGTTTTGTTTTTTTGAACCTCAGTTCTGCTCCCCATCCTTCTTGAAGTGCAGTGTCAGACCAGACATGCCACCCCAGGAGACGTGTTACCAAAGCAAAAGGGTTACTCATCCTGCCTGGCAGACTGTGCTCTTATTTCTATGTCCCATTCTGCTGTTTGCCCTTTTCACAACAGCACAACATATTTGACTGATGTTCAGCTTGTGACCTGCGTAGGCCTTCTATTCTTTACTGCAGTACTGTTGCCTAAGCAGATAGTCTAGATATGTGCAGTTTTGATTATTTTCCTACAAACATAAATTTTGCATTTCTCCTCGTATTGCATCCTGGGTTTTTTTCAGGCCATTTCTCCAATTTCTGTAAATTGCTTTGAATCTAATGCTGTCCGCCAGCATGCCGGCAGTCCCCTGACTTGTCATCTGCATGCTTAAAGGGTATACTTTCTACTCCATTGCCCAAATCACTAGTGAGTATAATAAGGGTGAGCTCACTGCATAATCTGGACTTGGATGGAAAATTTTGTCATGCTAAACATCCTAGAGCTGGGCCTTGTACTTCTCTCCTAGAAACTCCCATCAGTATTATCTGTGCCTGGAGTAGCAGCTCAGCCACAGCTCCCAGCAGCACTGGCTTTTGTGCAAAATTGGAGAGAAGCAGCAAAATAGCAAGTTTTGTGTCTCTTGTGGCCCCTCCCAGAGCATTTCAGAGAGAAGCCTGCTCCATCCCAATAAAGGAGCTGGATGATGCTGGACCATCCTGATGGATGATGCAGCAGCCCTCTCCATCCCACCATCACCGGCTCCCCTGTTCTCTGTCTGGGACTACTTGGCTAGGTAGGTAGCTAGCCTAGATGCTGCCTACGTGGTTTCTATCACCAGTTTTGATAGTTTCAAGACATTCACATGAAGCATTTTGATTCCGTTGATTCAGCAGTTTGCAGGAGAAAAGCATTCAGTCAGAAATTTTCTGGTTAGCTGAAATAAGCATGTCTGATTTCTTCCCAAATAAACCGGGTACAGAGAAGTCAGCCCTAATTCAGGGAGTGAATGGATCTCTCTTATCTTGGGCACGGCAATTTTTCCTAATTCTCTCCCTCAGTGTCTGGAGTACACAGATAATCCTCAGCACTAACATGGCAGCAGCTGGATTGACCTGAAGTTTCCAGGATAGCAAGCGTGAATTGCTGATCTCTTTGCTAAGTGGCAGTAAAGTAGCATGTTGCCTCTGTGTGCCAGGGTGGAAGACAATCATAGAATCATTTGGGTTGGAAAAGACCCTTAAGATCATCGAGTCCAACCGTTAACCTAACACTGCCAAGTCCACCACTAAACCATGTCCCTAAGCACCACATCTACATGTCTCTTAAATACCTCCAGGGATGGGGACTCAACCGCTTCCCTGGGCAGCCTGTTCCAATGCTTGATAACCCTTTCAGTGAAGAAATTTCTCCTAATATCCAATCTAAACTTACCCTGGTGCAACTTGAGGCCATTTCCTCTCGTCCTATCACTTGTTACTTGGGAGAAGAGACCGACCCCCACCTCACTACAACCTCATTTCAGGTAGTTGTAGAGAGCCATAAGGTCTTCCCTCAGCCTCCTCTTCTCCAGGCTAAACAACCCTGGTTCCCTCAGCTGCTCCTCATAAGACTTGTGCTCTAGACCCTTCACCAGCTTCTTTGCCCTTCTTTGGACACGCTCCAGCACCTCGATGTCCTTCTTGAATTGAGGGGCCCAAAACTGGACACAGTATTCGAGGTGTGGCATCACCAGTGTCGAGTACAGGGGCACTATCACCTCCTTGGTCCTGCTGGCCACACTGTTCCTGATACAAGCCAGGATGCCATTGGCCTTCTTGGCCACCTGGGCACACTGCCAGCTCATATTCAGCTGGCTGTCAGCCAACACCCCCAGGTCCTTTTCAGCCAGACTGCTTTCCAGCCACTCCCAAGCCTGTAGCATTGCATGGGGTTGTTGTGACTGAAGTGCAGGACTCGGCACTTGGCCTTGCTAAACCTCATACAACTGGCCTCAGCCCATTGATCCAGCCTGTCCACGTCCCTCTGTAGAGCCTTCCTACCCTCCAGTAGATCAACACTCCTGCCCAACTTGGTGTCATCTGCAAATTTACTGAGGGTGCACTCAATCCCCTCATCCAGATCATTGATAAAGATATTAAACAGAACTGGCCCCAACACTGAGCCCTGGGGAACACCACTTATCACCAGCTGCCAACTGGATTTAACTCCATTCACCACCACTCTTTGGGCCTGGCCATCCAGCCAGGTTTTTATGCAGTGAAGAGTACACCCATCCAAGCCAGGAGCCGCCACTTTCTCCAGGAGCATGCTCTGGGAAATGGTGTCAAAGGCTTTACTGAAGTCCAGGTAGACAACATCCACAGCCTTTCCCTCATCCGCTAAGTGGGTCACCTTGTCATAGAAGGAGATTAGGTTAGTCAAGCAGGACCTGCCTTTCATAAACCCATGCTGACGGGGCCTGATCGCCTGGTTGTCCTGTATGTGCCATGTGATGGCACTCAAGATGACCTTCCCTGGCACCGAGGTGAGACTGACAGGCCTGTAGTTCCCCGAATCCTCCTTCCGGCCCTTCTTGTCGATGGGCATCACACTTGCTAACCTCCAGGCAACTGGGACCTCCCTGGTTAGCCAGGACTGCTGATAAATGATGGAAAGTGGCTTGGTGAGCACTTCTGCCAGCTCCCTCAGTACCCTTGGGTGGATCCCATCCAGCCCCATAGACTTGTGTGTGTCTACATGGTGTAGCAGGTCGCTTACCATTTCCCCCTGGATTATGGGGGCTTCATTCTGCTCCCTGTCCCTGTCTTCCAGCTCAGGGGGCTGGGTACCCCGAGAAAAACTGGTCTTACTATTAAAGACTGAGGCAAAGAAGGCATTAAGTACCTCTGCCTTTTCCTCATCCTTTGTCACTATGTTTCCCCCCGCATCCAATAAAGGATGGAGATTCTCCTTAGCCCTCCTTTTGTTGTTAATGTATTTATAGAAACATTTTTTATTGTCTTTTACGGCAGTAGCCAGATTAAGTTCCAGTTGGGCTTTGGCCCTTCAAATTTTCTCCCTGCATAACCTCATGACATCCCTGCAGTCCTCCTGAGTTGCCTGCCCCTTCTTCCAAAGGTCATAAACCCTCCTTCCTGAGTTCCAGCCAAAGCTCTCTGTTCAGCCAGGCCGGTCTTCTCCCCCACTGGCTCATCTTTTGGCACATGGGGACTGCCTGCTCCTGTGTCTTTAAGATTTCCTTCTTGAAGACTGTCCAGCCTTCCTGGACTCCTTTGCCCTTCAGGACTGCCTCCCAAGGGACTCTGTCTATCAGTCTCCTAAACAGGCCAAAGTCTGCCCTCTGGAAGTCCAAGGTAGCAGTTCTGCTGACCCCCCTCCTTACTTCTCCAAGAATTGAAAATACTATCAATAAATCATCTACCAGAGAGGGCTGTGCAAGCAATAGAAAGAGGGGTTCAGCAGTGATATAGATTATTCTTTCTCTGAAGACCTGGTTCAGAAGCTGCTTAGTGTGGCATTTCACCCTCCAGTATCTCTGTCTCATCCACCTGGGAGCAGAAAGGTTTAGCATGGAAACTTATGTCGACAAGATGATTCATTTCATGGAGCTCAGAAAGACAGCAACAAGGAGGACTTACTGTACAGCTGAAGCCAGGTGTGTGGTTTAAGTTCGTTAAACGATGGAACAGCCCTCAGTTTCTCCAAAGGTCTCAAAAGTGAATAGGTAAGAGGGTCCCAGAATAAAAGTCACCTCTTGATATTTCAATATCTTTAATTCATGCAAGAAAAGGAAATTTTGTACAAAATTTAACATCAACTGCCCCCCTGAGGCAACTACTTGGTGAAAGAGCACAGCTGCCAAGATCCATCTGTTCCTTACCAAATCCAGCTTCTTGACTCTCTGCAAGAGAGGTTTTCTGCTTTTCACCTGCTGTCACAGACTTTTGTATAACGATAATTCTTTCTTCATTAAAATATTACTTTTTTTTCAGAGTGCTTGAAGACAGGAGATTTTTGCATGAGATCTACATCACTTGAAGCAGTTCTCCCAGCTAGCATGGCAAGGACAGGTGATAGAGGTATTGATATCCATAGGATAGAGAAATGTGATCTCTTGTAATAGTCTAGTAGACACCAAATGCAGCCCTGCACCAAATTCCAGATACCTCTCCTTAACCCATGCCAGCATCCAGCAGACCTATCATTCACACCTTACAGTACAAGTCAGATAGAGAATATATAATTTAACCTCATTTGGCATGGCTGTATTTCAGGACTAATGCTTTTTCCTTTGCTCCCAATATTGTGCTGTGAAAATCTCTTTGCAATGGATTCACATGCCTTAATGCAGTGAAAACACATGCTGCTGCCTGAAGGGCTCCTCTCTTTGGCTCATTAGGGCCACAAATGTAATCCTTCTCCAGGCACAACTCCTATTCAGCCTTTGATGTGACAACTGTGGAGACTACTGCCTGTAGTGCCATGTCTCATCCAGTTTCATCAACTCACTTTGGAGAGAGAGTCGTTGCCACCCACAAGACTATGTGGGACCAGCAGATGGGACCCATCTGGAACAGAGGGGCAACGTTTCCTTTCAAAAACCCACATCTGTTTAGGGGGGAGATGAGATAGCGCAGTGCTTGTGGTAGCAAACATTGCCATGCATGTCTTCCAAAGTACAGTTAATTCAGCCTTTACTTATCCCAGCTGTGGGAGCTGTCCTAGCTGCAGGAACACCTCTGAGCTCCACTTCTTTGATGGGCCTTCTTTGGTTCTTACCTCTGTCAGCATGAACAAGTTACATTTAAGAAGATTGAATCAAATCCTTGCTTAGCATTCAGAAATGGCATTCAGCTTGCATAGGTGGTGCTTCTGGGTCTTAGGCCATCTTTGTAGATCTGGGAGTAAATTAGAAAATAAATTCTGTATTGCTTTGGTTTCCCTAGCATTGAGCTTGTTGAATCAGTGTGAAAGCCTGCTTTGGAGAATTAGGATATGTGGTGAGAAAATCTTTTCCCTGTGGCCTTATCTGCAATGCAGGTTGCTCCCTGAGACAGTCAGGCTCACCTGGAGAAAGATCTGCTCTTTTGGGGACAGCAAGAAGAGGAAGACATGTTGATACCTATAGCCATACTTTCCACTCCTGCAGCAAGGTTCAGAGAAACCTGTCTGCATTTCAGCAGTGGAGAAATGCGTGAGGAAAAAACACAAGCCATTATTTCCTGCAATAGTAGAGCAGTCAACAATAAAAGAGAGAGATAAATCCACACTTTGATGTTTCTGGCCAGGCAGTCAGGAGGGGATGAATTCACTGTTGCCTCGAACTGGATAAACTCTAATTCTCTATATTTATCCTTTCTAAATGTTTGATGTACTTAATTGGCTCCTATCACTGTTTGTAAGATAACATCCATAGGGGCAAGATCAGCTGTATTTGATATATGATTTACATGTTTTTAACCACATAGCCACTCTAGCTGTATTTGATTTAAATGTATAAACCAGAGATTATGTTTCTTTAGAGAAAGTTGGAACAATGCTCCCACCTTGCTCTCGCAGACGGTATGGACATCATTTTGTTCTTCCTTTTCCTACTCTCTGCTGCTTCTCCAGCCCAGACCTCCTTTTCCAAATTGGACACTGTTTTCCCACACACTTATGCTTTTCCAGAGTGATCCTTTTCATGGAAGAGTTTTGTCTACCCTCTAGTGGGAATCTGAATTACAGCACCTGCAGAGCCCAGCTGCGGGAGTACGGGAGGCTGGAGCCCCTTGGGCACAGCCTGGAATTACTGCAGGACCAACCTTCATGGTGTTTCCAGCAAACACGATGCCCCATTGCGGTTCTTCCCCTCCCTCAGTGAGATTCAGGTTTGCATTTTGGGAAAAAAGGATGGGGGCTAGGATTTTTTCCTAGTAGAGGGACAGATTTAGATTTTTCACTGGTGTTTGTTGGCCAAATATTTAGCTCTGATAAGTAAGTGTAGCTGTATTAATCATGTTGAATAGAAGTGAGGATGGAAATTTAAAAGATGTATGAAAAAGCTGCATCTTTTAACTCCATTTTCCCTTCTGCCAGCAGAAGAATAGTGCTGACATCCATATCTGAAGGCAGAACATGGGCCACCTTTGCACCCCATGGAGAACAATGTCCCAACCTGTAGTGCGATGCACACGCTTCAGCCTGAAAGGTTTCCCTATATGCTGCTAATATTTTGTGTTAACCTGAAAATTAACAAATACTTAATACAAACCTGTAAATGGGATAAATACAGCTGATTACTGGCTCTTGGCTGAGATCACAGGCAGCGGTAGCCAAATAACTTTGGTGAAAAAGAGCTGGTCCCCCAAAACCTTCTCTGAAGGAAAACAGAAGTGCTCCTTCCACAGATGCAGAGTACGACGTTGGGATGAGCCAGGGCCTGAGTAGCGCAGACACTGCTCTAACTCAACTTTTATTACTGAAGTGCCACAACTGAGCAATCAAGACTTCCTTGAAAATCTTACCCTAAGCCTAAAATGCACTTTGTAAAAGCTCTGGGCTGGGAACTGATCTCTTCCCTGCTTGGCTGCTAATTTGCTTTGTGACCGGAGGCAAGTCACTTAACTCCACTGTGCCTCAGTTTCATCACTGGTAAAATAGGGGCGATATAGAAATATCTCAGAGCAGCTTACTAGCAGAAAGGTAAATGTGAGGAAACTCCTGTAGGCAGGTGCTGCTGCCTTGTCTGTTAAGATAACTTCCCGTTGATAAAAAGCATCATGAAGTCAAGGGAAAAGGGGATTTTCAAAAAGATTTATTGCTTTAAATTGTTGCACAGTGCATTGGTATGGCACTGTCTGCTAGGTCTTCTTCATTATTGCTGAGGCCATAAGTGATTGGGCCAGCCTGGCTCACTCAGTGGAAAATTGCCCCTTTGGGAACATTTGGGGCTGGAAATAAATCCACCCATAATGCTTCCCCTCTTTGTGCCAAGTCACCTCCTTTTTGCCCAGCTTAACAGATCTGTAACAAGAGCAGAGCAGGAGGCTTTACCTTGGATGCCCTTTGAGGCACCCCCAGAGAAGGCATTTTCTAGCCCTGTCAGCTGCAGGTCCAGGGCATCACTGTACACAGTGGCCGGCACCATGAAAGTCCTTGAAAATTGGAGGAGAGATGATGTGAGAATATCACAGAGTGCTCTTGTGGTAATACCAAAATACTTTGTCACAAATCCACTGACAAAATACAGATTCTGCCAGATGCATGGGAATTGTCTTGAAAGTGCCCTGGGATGCAGCCAACTAGCTCGTGCCAAGCAGGGGCAAATGGGAACCACAAAGATTTTAGCAGAACTGCTAGAAGGGACAGAATGAATTTCCTAATCATTTTTCCAAAAAGTTGATGGGTCTTGAGCAACAGGCTGAATGCAGCGAAGGGAGAGGGAAGGACTGAGCAACCTGGTATCAGGTTTGATAGCTTGGGTAGCAGGGAGCGTGCTGGAAATACAACTGTATTTAATGAAAACACGTGAAGGAAGATGTATCCAGGAACTATACCTTCTATCTTGCTTTATGAGGCATTGTCTCTCTGTGCACAAAATTGTATTTCTTTCTTCTTTGCCTTATCTTCTTTCACTATTTTACAAAGTAAAAGGAAATCCATAAAGTAATTTGGAAAAACACATATTTTCCCTTTTTTAAAAAAACCAGAAGCTCAGAACTTGTTTTCCTTGTGAGAGTGGAGAGCATCACCAGTACTATAGCTTCCAGGCAACAGCCTCTCTTTTGGTTTAGAAATCAGTGATATCAATTTTGGGGAGCAAAGAAACCAAGGAGAGATCTTAGAAGATAAAATACCTTTTAATTCAAATGCCTTTTAAGGTTCTAGCAATGATGAATCGAACGTGCTCTGCATTATACTTCCCTGCAGCAGCCCCAAAAAATCATGTTCCCTCTGTGTGTTTTAAAAAGTTGGCACTTGAGCTTTAAATTTTACTTTAGAAAGACACTCAGCCCAGTGTTTACCAACTTTACTTTTTCTCCTTCTGGGCCCCAGAGTCCAGCTCTGACTAAAAGCAGGAATGTATTTTTTCTCCCGCTTTAGAAGGCGCCTGACTCGCTCTGCTCTCCGCTGCAGCACCTGGTAGGCTCAGGGACCAAGTCAGCAAGACACCCTAGTCAAAAGCACTGCTCTTTTCCAGTAGCTATTCAGAAAACAGGCCTTGAAATACACTTTCTTTAGGGTAAGCTTTTTTTCCCCTCCTAGACTTAATTGTGTGTCCTTTACATTGAAGTGGCATCAGCTGGCACTGCTGAATGCCTCTACTTTCACAAAATGTAAGGGAGCTGTGAGGGAGCACACAAAGTATTTTCCTTTATATTTCTTCTCCTTTTCTGCTGGCAGGGAAAGGCAAATACAGTCTGGGGCTGGCAGGAGTTGAATAACAATGTGTTCATTTGTTGTTTGTGGCAATAAAGTTTAGGTTCGCTCAACCTGCATTTTCAGAGTGCAAAATACTGACAGATGGAAGCAGTCATTCAGTGCTTATTCTGCTCACTTAGCCTTATCAGCAAAATGACAACATCTATCTGAGGTCTAAATGACTCAGTGGTGAGGCTGGCACTACCCTCCGCTTCATGTGGTGGATCACTACTATACAGTTACACTGTACAGCTAATGCAGCAGCATCCTGACGGCACACACCATTACACTGGGATAAAACTGCAGCCTTGTCTCACATCAATATCCAACGCAGACCTTGTCAGAGTAGACCTTTCTCAAGCTATTTTAGCCTTTCTCTCTACTAGCTGTTTACCAAGCTATTCATTTTGATGCTACATGCCGTCTGCTTCACACTCTATTCTTAGGTGTTCAGTACGACACAGAATTGATTGAAAGGCAGCTAGATGCAGCCGGATTAGGACAGATTTTGCGAAATTGTTTTTTAATGCAGAACATTACAGTCAGTATTTTTGGTCTCTGGGAGGTTTGAGTGTGAGGAGGGCCTTTTGCTTTCACTTCTTATGGTAATACATGATTTGGGAAGAAAAGGAAAAAAATTGCTGATTGTGTTTCCTGACAACTAAGGGTAGAAAATAGCTCTGCTGCAATCTGTGACAGTACCTGAGTCACTGTGAAGAATAAGGTTCAACATGTCTACAAAACCAGTCAGCAGTTCCAAAATTTCATCTTTAGTATCATCAGAGTTGACATTCCCGAGACGTGTGAACCCCGTTTACCTTGCAAAGTTATTCTCTTGGTCCCTCCACAGTCCCAGGCAGAGCGCAGCTTGCTGGTAGGTACTTGAGTTGACATAACCGTCTTTGCAAACAAACCTACTAGAGATTTTTGACAGAAGCCTGGTTACTGGAGCATAACTATGCTGTGAATTCGCCTGTAATAGGGTAGTAATTTATGTAGCTGTGTTGTCACACTGTATATACAGAGCCTGGAAAGTGTCTCCTGTTTACTGCACTTGAAGCACTTATCCTTGTTTCAGCAGTAAACTTAACAGCTGCTAAAAATAGAAGCTATCGAGATATCACCCTTCACAGTAAGCAAAAGGAATGAGTCACATGAGATAATGATCTCTCAGTCCTGCAGAGCACCTGAGGAGTCCTTGAATGCTTTAAAAAATGCCTGTGTTACAGCTGAGCTTTTTCCCTTTTCCAGACCCAGCCATGCTGCTGGAAGGCATGACTGCCCTTCTCCTGGAGGTTCTTGCCCCACCAGCGAACTACGGCTCCCAAGAGCGTTCCCTAATCTACTTCGGCACTTCAAAATCAGCTAGTTTAGCCCAAACTAAATGAAGAGAGGCGATGGATGAGCAGGTGAGATAGGAAGAAGGCAACCAAACAACAGCTATGTTAATGAAAGAGAGGAGGAGAGAGGAGTAGGCAAAAAGGTAGCCCCTCTCCAAGGCTGAAACTGTGGGACTGTCACTCTTGCTGTCAGAGATGGAAAGCCTTGAGCACTTCCATTTCACACTTTTTACCTTCAGCTGCTCCATTTTATATTGTATGTGTAGTTGTATTTTAAGAGCTTCTGTTCATGTGTGATAAGCTCAGCTTGGGCTTGAGAAGGAAGAGCTTCTGAGAACAAGAATTAAAAATGCTCTGAGAGAGGAAAAAAGATAATTTTTAATCCACTCCTTCAGATGTCTAAGTGGTAGACACATCTGCTTTCACTTATGTGGAAGAGGAAGAGAATTTATGCAGTTTGTACTTTTTGCCCATGTTAGAGAGCAGGGATGTTATGAATCTAGGTCAGAAAATATTTATTTCATGTGAATCATCTTGTGTATTTGTGTAACTTGTGGATTTGAATCAAATGTGTATGTGAAACCAGGTAGCTTCACCAGGAATGATCACCATCTAGTGGCAACCTGTAAAATTCAGACTTTGACAACAATACAGAAGAGGACAATCTGAAAGAGAAAACCGGTCAAAACGCCGGTGGCACTGCTTTGAAAAGATGTATCCAATGGCTGATAAATATACCAAAATACCAAATAAAGTATTTTAAATAATCACAAGGCATGTTACAACACTATGGTGTCATTGCTGTACGCACGCAGCGCTGCCTGTGTGCAGGCTGCCCGCGGGGCATGGTGTTAGCCCGTGGTGGGTGCCTGGGCTTTGCCAGCAGCGTGCTGGCTGCCACCGGCCAGCTGCCTGCCCGAGGCTCCCCAGAGCTGCGGCAGCACAGCAGGACGAGCTCTGGTGCCAGGGATGCTCCCGGTCACCACTTGTTTCACTAGCACGAATGTTGCTGGCGATGTATGCCTAATGGCAGAGCCTCATGGCCAAAAGGGACCTCCAGAGGTCAGGCAGGCTTGTGTCCCTCTTGCTAAGCACCTGGCTAGCCTGCTCCTAGGATCATCCAGTGGTGGAGACTCCTCCTGTCCTCTCCAGTGCTTCATCACCTGTCCTGAGAGATTTGCCCTGATATCCACCCGTGAGGGGTTTTAAGACCATTTGGGTTTCTGTCTGATTCCTTCCCCTTTGGTTGTTTCTCTGAGTGCCCTTGCCATGCTCCTCTCATCTATGTCTTCCCTGAAGGGCAGCATGGTGCTCCAGCTAAGCAAGCAGCAAGGCTGCAAAGGGTGTAAGGGCTGCTACACAAATCTCGCACATTATATTCTTATTCACGCATCCCAGCATGGCATCTGCCCTTTTTGCCACAGCAGACACTGTCAGCCCACTGAAACTGTTGGCTCCTCTCCAGCCTATGAATCACAGTAACCACAGATCTTTCCCTGCCTTAACTGCTACCTAAATATTTTTTTCTCCTTTTGTGTTTGCACAGTTCATTATTTCTACTTAAACATAGTACTTTGCACCTGTCACTGTCTAATAGCATCCTGTGCATTTTCTGACCATAGGTGCAATTTGTCAGCATAATTTTGTCCTCTCAGCTTCATGTCATCTGCAAATATAATAGCCAGACTTTATTTCATCATCCAATTTGTTGATGAAAACACTAAATATCCCTAAACCCAAGACAGGCTGGTCAAATCCCCATTCAGTGGCTCCCCTTACTCTGATAGTAAATAACTAATATCTCCACTCTGAGCGCAGCTCTGTAACCAGCAAAAATAGTTTCCTCCAGACTGCTTCCTTAGCTTACACACACGAATGTCATCTCAAACAAAACTTCTTCTGAGTCAAGATATATGACATCTTTTCCTTCATGTATGAGCCTATTAATTTGTTGTAGTAGGAAATCAGAACGATCTGGGATTGTACATAGCTGATAGATCCATACTGGGTGGTACTCACCTGTATTCATCTTCTGTAGACTCATCATCTGATTGTTTCAGTATTTTTCTGAGATGGACATTAATATGACTGTTAATTCCTTGTTCCTCCATTTTTTCCATCTCTCTCTCTTTCTCTTTACATATATATCTATTTCCTTTTATATATCTATATATCTCCTCGCATTCACCATGTATGTCGTCCTCTGGTACTCCTCTCGCCCTCCCCTAGGCCAGCTCTGAGATTTCACCATTCAGTTCCTCAGTGCCCTATGCTGAAGTTTATCAGGTCCATCTCATTTGAAAGCATGAGATTTATCTAGGTGCTTTCTAAGTATGTAATTCAGCGGTTTCAGCAACCGTGACAGTATCTGCTGCATTTTGCTCGGGCTGTAATAAACTAAGCACTACATCAGTGACAAAACTGAAATCAATGGAAGTTGTTCTCATGTCCAAACTAAGCTCTCCCTGTTTCTGTAATCAACCGCAAAGCCCGGAGCGACAGAACCCTGCGCTTCCCAAATGTCTTTGGAAACAGTCCAGTCGGGTGGTTTTAAATTCCACCTTCGAGGTGGCTTACAATCTTTTCTTTTCACTCCCTATTCTTTGGTTGCTAAGAGAGGTATATAAAAACCTGCTCCCGAGACAGCTTTTTGACAAGTGCTCTACTGCAGGGAGAGGAAGAAGCCAGCTGCAATTCTTTCTACCATATCAACACACACCTGCCTGTGCAGGAGCTTACAGCACCAAACCCATTCCAGGTTTGCTAGGATTCCTTCATAATTTTAATGCAATTTCTGACTCGGTCACGTAATTGTTGCTGCTGGGCTGCTGGACGTATTTGCTCCACTTACACCTTGAAAGAGAGAGGATGGCCTGCTGGAAGTTACCTCTGATCATGACATAAAGTAGCAGGTTGCCACATCTGTGGCATGCAGCCTCTGGCCAAGAGATGATATAGGTGGAGTGGATTTGCTTCTCCACGTGACAGCTGACCGGACACAACCGTAGTTCAACCTGAGCTGCCCGAAAGATGTGGAAGGGGAGGAAGCACACACAGAAGACCACCAAGAGGATGACAGCGAGCCTTTTGTTTGTAGCAAGCCTGCGCATGGGGCCCGGTAGCCAAGGTGTAAATAATGAGCACGTAGCACAGAGTCACTGTCAGCAAGGGCAAGAAGAAGGCCAGGCCCATCAGCACCATTAAAGGGCCATTATTGAATAAGGAAAGGTCTTGCTGCTTTGACGAGAACTAATCCTGATGTAGAGGCATTTTATCATATCTATATAGAGATAAATACAATTTTATTTTAAAATACATATTTTCAGGGAAGGGTCTGTACAAGCACAATGAAGCTGTAGTATAAGGGATTCCCAGACCCCCGTGTGTGATGTTTGTCCCCTGGTATATAAAGTTCACCTTCTTCTCCCATCAGGGGTCAAGTGGAGCAGAAGGACAGACTTGTCATGTTGCGCTACTGACCAAAAGTATAGAGAGGAATGTCCAGAACCTAACTGTTCCATGAATGCTATTTGTATCCTTGTTAATTAAGTGGAAAACAGGGCAGATGTTGAAATATTTTCGTATTCTTTTTGATGCCAGAGTTGGTTAACATTTTTCCCCCTGCTCCTTGGAAACAACTGATACAGGAATATTTCATTCTTTTAGTCCATTAACAAGATTGATGTTGCAAAGAAACAGGTTATTTTTAGGCTTGTCATTAGCTGTAAATTTCCATCCCTGTAAAATTTTTAAATGGTGTTCTGCTTAGGCAGTAGTCATAGATAGTAGTTTCTTGAAATATCAGAATAAATTCATCCAACTTTGCAAAGCAGCCATTTGCAAGATACAGTATGGGACTTGAGCAGGATTTAAGGGATGTAAAGACAGCCCAGTACATAGTCTCTACAAAAGAAAATACAGGACCACTGAAGCACATGGCAAATAACTGCTAACGTTGCATCCCGTAAGTGCATTTGTGTGAATGCCTTCTTTCTTTTAAACTGGAGTAAATGTTTTGGTGGAAAAAAATGAATAAATCTCTAGTGTAATTTTTTCTGGAGGAGCACAGCTTCTTACAGGATGATGCCTGTCCTCAAATTACTGTGGCCTGGATCTGTTAAAAGGGGTCCTACTGAATCATCGCTTCAATTTCTTGTTCTGAATTTTCTTTATGTAGCTTCTACCCTCACTCACTTGTGAGATCTCACAGAGACAGGTTGCAGGATTTGAATTCAAATTTGTGTAGAACATTTGGTTCAAACATATTTAAAACACTTTGAAAACTGAAGCTGGAACTTGACAAGATTCATGCCAAACACTGGCATTTGTTTTTAAAGAGCAAAACAGCTTCAAACCTCTTCTCGTGGATGGGGATGGTGCACGGGATGGTTTAGATAAATCCAGTGGCTCTAATTCAGTTAAGAAGTAATGAGGCGATACCGTTGTCCCCAGACAAACTTGAAGTCGCTGATATGGCGAATGGTTAACCAGGTTAACAGCAAAGGCCCCATCCTGCAGCAGCAGGTCGTGGCGTGCTGTCTGCTGCTGGAAGCACCAGGGCTGTGCACACCGTGGTGTTTACAGTGCACAGCTATTAAGCGAGCTGAAGGGCATAGCTGGGTGCTGCTCCTTGCACCACTTTCTTCATGGTTTTGTAGGACTATCATTTTGTCAGCAGCTTTTTTTCCACCAACCAGCATGCTCCTGCAGCAAACCTATAGGGGCTGGAGAACAAATACTTACGATCACCGAAAAGCGTGGCAGTGGCACTCAGCCACTGCAGTCCCTACTGACAGCCACACGCTGTCAGGTGCTTTCGGAGCCATCCCCTTTGCTATCAGTGATATATCTGATAGGGCTGGATTCGGGCTGGGGAACGTAGGACTCCCTTACAGGCCAGGCCACCCTCAAGCCCAGTGCTGGTTAAGGAAACCCGAGGTGGGGACAAGTATTGCAAGAAAAGCACATGGATGTGGGGATCTCGGTTCTGAACTCCCCTAAGATTATATGCAACCTAACAGGTTACCACAGGGACTAAGTCTTTGCTGTTGGCCTTACTATTTTGCTGTCTGAATTACAAATAGAATTCAGACAAAACTTAAATCTAATTAAAGAACAGTTTGTACTGTGACAGATTTTATCACACTAAGTAATTGGCCATAATGAGACCTCTGCAGCCCAAGCTGAGGGCAAATGATATATGCTGTAGACACATTATGAACTTTAAATAAATTATCCAAGAGCAGAACTCATAATAAAAGGGAACTAGATTATTGAAATAGAAACCCTCTTTCAGTCTTAACGGTGGAGTCACTGCTCTATTACATGGTATTCTTTAGTGTAACCAATTGATTGGAGTCACTTTAAAAAAATGTTGTGATTGCACGTCTTTAATTGCAGTCACGTATAAGAGAAACTTGTCTGCTCCTGCATTGTGATAATTTAATTAGAGCCTGCTGGAAATAAAAGCCAAATGGCTGCAGCCATGGCAAAGTAACCTAATGCCTGTAATTGGACCATATTTCACACAGATGTGTTGCTGAATAAATTAAATAGGATTTGGCTTGCAGTATTTGACTCTTCCACTGGCTCAGATTTGAGAGATGCAAATGATATATTTAGGGATGAAGATGTGAGCCCTCTTTCCCTTACCCTTTACAATTCAGGGAGGTATCTCCATGCTGAAAGAGTATGTGGATTTAATGTGAGTATTAGATGCATCCCAGATAAGTTTAATTTGTTCTATGCTTCCATTGTCCTTTAACCCTTTGCTCATCTTTCTCCACTTTGCCCTGCTTCTATTTTCACACCTTTAAATCAAAATATGCATTTTACTTGTAAATCCTTGGTGTTGTCTTCTCTTTTCTTCATAGCTGGTTCCTTAAATACCCTACTCTAGCTGTCAGAGTTTGCTTTTAATTTCCACAGGCTTGTGCAATGAGACTGTCTGGGAAAGCTGTAGGAACCCTGCTGGGGCTATTGGGCAGGTTGTGGGAAAGCTCTGACTCCGTTTCCAGGTCTCTGCTGGGCAAAGGCAGTGCGGGCTCCATGGTGCTGAGCGAGAGCTGCTCTGACCCCTCTTGCCTTCCTGCGGGCTGGCTGTCATGTCCCCAGCGGCAGGGCTGTGCTGGTGTCGGCTGTCCTCCTGTCTGGCTTCTACTGCCTGTGCGGGACGTGGGGACCTGCCCTGTGTCACTCACAAAATCGGCTGGGACTGCCTATAGCTGGAGCGGTTTGTTATGGGCATCTCCAGCCCTTGGTGAGGGAGGCAGGCCAGCAGCACTCAGGCAGGGAGAAGCAGCACCACCGCAGTGCCCGCCTGAAGGAATATCTGCTCCCTGGGTCCCAGAGCACAGAATAGGAGATGTGGGAGGTTGGAGGGAGAGCAGGGTTTCAAACTGGCAGGAGCTGCCCTGCAGAGGGTTTGGTGGATGCTGGAGGCTGAGATCAAGCCCTTGCCTCTCAAGGAAGGAAAAAGTATCCATGCTTTCCAAACTGGGAGCTTGGTGGGACCAGCTGCCCCTCCTGCAGGGAGGGATCTGGCTCTCAGAAGAGCAGGTATTGTGCAACTGGGGCACAAGCAAGGTCTTGTGGCTGGGAGAGGTATCTAAGACCATGTGCTTGTGAGGGCAACCTGGCTGGAGAAAGGGATTGCATGACTCTCTTGGGCAACTATCCTGACCATATTGCATGGGTAATATGTTTTCTGCTGGCATGACTTGTCCAGAGGTCAGAGGAACCAAAAGCCTAGGAAGAAAGTCAAACTATGTGCTCCCTTTGCATATGGTTTGAAAAAATACCGTCTGCTGTGTGGTCTGGAGCATTTTACAGTCCCCAAATATCCAGGCAATAAAGCAGAAGAAAGACCAGCGCTTCCTTGAATGTGATGGCCAGCCCTCAAGAAGGGGCTAGCAGAAATCCCCTCTCCCTTTGGAGAGGGAAGAAGGGCAACAGGCACCTTCTGGGGTGCCCTACAACAGGGCTTTTACTCCCTTTGCACAGTGAAGAGCATGGGCTCACCCAGAGGTGCCAGGGTAATTATGATGTGGAAGTTAAAGATTTTTATTGGGTGACTTAACTTTCCAGTGTGTGGTGCTACCTGAGACTATGACATCACAGAGGTTTCTTACAGAGCCAGTATTTACATGTTTTGCTTGCTCTTCTCTCCCCCTTCCTTTTCAACAGGTTTTGACTCTTGGGCTAACAGTGCTCCGTTGACTTTCACCTTGTTTCAAAGCAGTGATCCTTACACCAGTTTCAAAGCAGTGATCGTTATACCAGTTTTGGGCTTCTCTCTTTTTTTTTTCTTTTTTTCTCCATGAAGAAAACACTTCCAAAAGTAAAATGTAAGAGTCTGAAGTGTTAAGAACAATTGTCTCAAAGCTTGCTTGGGTGTGTTTATCTGATAAGACCGGACAGCAGACCACTCTTCTGTCTGATAAGGCTCAAGGGTGGACCATTCTTTGGCTTATCAAGTGCCACTATCTTCCAAAGAGATGCACAAACTTGCTGAAGCTGCAGGCCATTCTTTGACTTATCAGGTACCATTAACTTGCAGGGAAATGTGCGAACTTGCTGGAGCAGGAGGCCATTCTTTTGCTTATCAGGTACCATTAACTTGCAAGGGAACATGCAAGCTTGCTGAAGCAGCCGGGCATTCTTTGGCTTATCAGGCACCACCAAGAATGGGACACCAATTGATATCCGGGCCAGGCCACTTGCCCACCAGCAATACATATTGTGTGACTGGATATGCAGGTGTGGCATACATGATGTTCCTCTGGGTAACCAAATGGAAATGAGAGGGGAAACTCCCTCTCCAACATGGGATAAAAGACGGTACAACGAAACCAGAAGAGGTAGAAAGAAGAAAGCACAACGAAAGCAGAAAGAAGGCAGAAAGAAGAAGCTTTTCCACCCCTGAAGAACTAAAAGAAGAAGAAGCCTTTCCACCACCGGAGAACTGAAGACTGAGGACCAACGGGATGCCGCTGGATCCAGGGTGGTGACTATCCTTTGCTTACCTCTCTGATCGCTTGCTTAATTTCCTCCTAATATTTCCTGCCTTTCCTATCGCTTTACTCTTTTATATTTACCTAATAAAACATCTGATTGGCGGCATATGACCTTGTTTGTGTCTTAATTTCGCCCTTGGGATCATCACGAACCTTCCCCGAGCCTGACAATCAGGCCGGGTTGTAACATAAAAGCATTCCAGATTTGATTTGGAATTAAAATATTTACAAACTTCTGTGAACAGGTAGGAAAGTTATTATCTTGAGAGGGAAATGTTTAGATGAGGCTGAAAAGAACTTGAATGTTTTCCAACACTGAACTTAATTTCAGATCTCATTTGAAGGTATTATTTGCTTTCTCATGATGATAAGAGATGTGAACATGGAAACATAAGCAATTATGCACTGCATAATTTAATGGTGAATCAGGCTCAAATTATTTAGTAAATATAACTTTGAAAGTGACTGCATAACTGTCCTATCTCCTTACCTGATGCTTTCAGTATTTGCCATCTTCACATGAATGACTTTCAGCTTACTGGTCATACATAATCTGTTCTCCTTAACTCTTTCTCGTATAAATATGGCCACATCAACCTTGAACGTGAACATTAACTTTGGACTCCTAAATACAAATATTCAGAAATAAACTGACAGTTGCCAACATACCCTGAGTAACAGTTGATATGAGCCACCATTGTTTATAGAAACACAGTTTTTACTGTGTGACTAGCTACCAGATAGTTGTAATTGCATTATGCTACATCATGAAAACTGTACCTTCTGCAAAGTGCAAAAACACCCTTTGCAAAGGGCATATGGGTAGTCATGGAGAGACCAGGGGCGTGAAGCTGTATGTTCTCAGGAGTCCCAGTTTATCTCTATGCACGTAGATGAAGAACTTTCTGCATTTTATTTATAAATTCCTGTCAATGTATAAAGAATATCAAGTTCATTGCTCATTTTTTATTTTTTTTATTCGTCATTTGATGTTTTGTCTGCTCTGGTATGGTATTTTTGAGTAAGAATGGATATTGCTCTGACTTTATGATTTAAATGATATTAAAAGTGGATCATTACTAGAACACTTCAGTGTTTGTACTTCAGGAAAAGATTTTGAAAAATTGTCAGGAGCTAGAAAAGAGCTTCAGGAATGAACGGAGTACTGAGAAATTTTGTGACATGCCTTGAGAGACTTCTGAGGCTTTAGAGATTTGCTCAGGTTAGTTTATTCAGGAGCAGATTTAAACAGGAATGGATGAAAGCCATGATCACATCCATGGGAAGAGACTCCTGGCATCAGCATAGCTGGAGCTATGCCAGTCCAGGCTGGCAGTGAAGCACAATTATTTCTCGGTGAGGATGCGTAGCTACTAAACCAAATCCCCTTAATAATATGGTAGATTCTTGAACTTTTGGAATTTTTAAACCAATGTCGAGTGTCTTTTGCATAAATATTGGTAGAGTCGCAGAGCAGCATGAGATGATACCATCATGCAACTCTGCAGGAGAGATTCATAGGTTTTAAAGGTTAGAAGGACCTCTAGAAAACCCAGTCTAAAGGGTTGTATACCCAAGACCATAGGATTTAGCTCAAAAGTAACTTGTATTTGGCACTTTTGTTTAACAGGAGGACAATCTTGATTTGAAGAGTCAGGCGGAATCCTCTTATTCCTTTGATAGCTTGTTCTAAAGATGAATCATGCCCACAGTTTAAATTATGGGCTTAGATTTTAATATGACTCACTAGTTGGTGCTTCCAGACTTTCGCCTTCTTCATGCCTGTCTCTGCTATAAGGAGCAGCCCATTTAGCAATGGCTGATTTGTTTCTGTGAAAGTATTTAAACATTATAATCCAATCACCTTTCATACTTCTTCCACAGAACCTTCGTAGCTTAGGGCATCCTACCATAACCTCTGGACTTCTCCAGCCTATTCTCTTTTTCCTACCATCAGCTTTATTAGGTAGAACATGAGGTCCTCCAGCCTCCATCCTGGGTTTCTGCATCTCGGGCAACGTGGCTGGAGCCATGGCTCTGCCTGAATCGCCAGACTTGCAAAAATCCCAGGCATCCCTGGTGTGCATGCACCAGTCAGCTCTGCCCAAGCTACCCAATAGGATACTGCTGAGGGGTGTCAAAGGTGGCCTGTACTGCACACACAACTCTCCTGCACTAACGTGCTCCTGCGCAATCAGGGAATCCTGCCTGCTTTGGGGGCTCTCTATCCATTCATCTGTTGATCGCATAGGGTATTGCTTACCACGGCTGGAGTACCAAGTAATGATTGTGGGCACTCCCTGTCCTGCCAGAGGAAGGGAAGAAAGAAGAGAAGATCATTGTATCCCTGCCTTCTTGAAAAATCTAGAAATGGAGAAAAAACTTCCTCTCCACCACCATGGTGGAAAGACAAGAATATAAATAGATGTCCTGTGCTAGGAAACCATCACCAAGGGTAAGAAAGGCAGAGAGAAGATGGATCGCAATGAACGGAGTCAAAGGATCACAAAAAAAAAAAAATATTCTGCTGCTGCACCAGCGACAGCAAGGAATGAATTATTCTGCCCAGTTCTATGACAGAGCAATGAAGTCATGTAACGTCAGTGAGGAAAGCCTCCATAACATAGGCCTTGTCAGAGTGTCGCTTTTCAGGTCTAACTACACTGTGCTGTATTGTCTTCAGCTTGCTTCTAATATATGTGTCATGGTAAAATACCTTAAGGTGATCCACTTGTCAGAGATTGCTGCCTTCTGTCAGAAAATATATGGGATTCCCCTGCTGTCTCTCCCCACAGAACCTAGTTGTTTTTTTCTCCTTGGAAAGAATTTTTCTTAAATTAGTTAGCTTGGATTCTTTGCTCAAATTTAGATATTCTTTAGCATGTGTTTTTACACAAATTCCATGTGATCCATTGTGTAATCTCCCTATACACAGTTCTGAACCATTTTCATCCTGTGCAAAGAATATTTATCTTTGAAATTGATCTGACTTCGCCGTAATGTTTTGGGTCCCGTATAACTGAAGACTTCAAAGATGTTTTCTGTCTTTGCCAGGTTTCATGTTGACTGATAGGAGGTTTTCAAAGGCGTTATGGGCATCAATAGGGGTTGGATACTAATTGCCCTTGATTCCTCTAATAAATCTCTTCTGACTTCGTTGGCCACATGCTTCTTTCCTGCTGTGTTGTTCCCTTCTTTTTCCAACAGGGAGTTTTTATACTTGCAATGGAGACATTTTAAGGCCAAACGCATTCACTGATTGCCATCAAGGTGATTTAAAACATGCACAACACATGCATATATTTTCATTCACACTCACAGTTTTTCCTTTGGGACAAACTTGCCTCTTCCTTTGACTCTGCATAAAATTCCTAGGGTTCAGCTGTCCCATGAGAGTTCGCAGCCTGGCAATTTTCGCCTCTGAAGCACCTACACCATGTGTTCTTCTGGCCATTCATTGCCCCTTCCTGCACTGAGTACTTCCTTCCTGTGCTCGGTGGGAAACCCAGACTGCTAAAATCTGATGCGAACACCCCTGTTTCTGCTCTTGGTACATCATCTTTGCCCCCAGGGGTGTATTGGTGTGCCTGCAGGACCTAGCAGGGTGGATGGGTGCATGCTGGATGGGTGCACACCCTTCCTGTGCATGGCAGCTCTGCAAGTCAGATGTGTATATTTCAAAGATGTACGTTTGTTCCTGACGTATTTTCCCACATGTTTTGTCATTGTTTATTCGAGTGAAACAAAAAAATTGAAGCATGAAGAATATACCCATTGGCCCTTGTACAACAGGATATGTAATTGGTACATTAGTCTTTGGTATGTTTTATTTGTAGCACTTTTTCTTTCTTTAAGTTCAGTGGGATTGTAGTGCTATGGCAAATTAAGCAACTCCTGCAGAACATATATTTCAGGGATGGGTTATCATATATCACACCTGGGGGCCCCACAGTCTGTGTGTTAACTAGAAGTTCATGCTGCTTAGTTTTATTCTCTGCTTTCACTTCAGCTTTCAAGAGTTTGACATATTTTTTTCAATCTGTCTCTGGTATGGCATTGAGAAATCCCTTCTCCTTCCTTGTTTGTACTACACCCTGCTGAGGATTTCTCTTATCTTTCAGGGTGTGTGTTCTGCTGAGGGTGGGTGTTATTGACGGATATTTCTGCAGCTCAGCTGAGTTCTCCAAAGTCACGTCCTTGTTGCCCTTCCCTTTACTGGGTTTGCAGTGTGAGTTACTTACATGCCCAGTTCATAGTAAGGTTAAGGACAAACCATACTGCTTTTCTTTAGCTGCAGAGGTCCTGTTAGGCAAAACAAGACCAGCATGAATGTGGAAAGGCAAGAAGGAGAGAGTGGTGGCCAACAGATAGTCAGGGAAGTGAAGCACAGAGCTGGCTGGGAAGGGAGGAAGACAAGGCTCAGGAAGCCTGTAAGATCTCATGCTGTGTGAAGACTAGCTCAGGCAAAAAGCAAACATTGCTATGGATCTCCTTTGCCCTTATGTCCTTTCACTGTAAGACAAGAATAAAACTCTTGCATATGCCATCCTCGTCAGGCACAGACACCAGTTACCAAACGCTGAGCATGCACCGAGGAAGAGTAGATGACAGTACAGATCTAGGTGTGATGGTCACATCTTGTCAAACATTTCTTAGTCATAAGCAGTGCGTGAGCCAGTATGCTGGTGTCTGTGTATTCTTTCCCTTGCACGCTCAGCTGGCCCACAGGCCAGCTGATGTTAGCAAAGGCCTGTGTTTTTCCTTATTCCCTCTGTTGCTGCCTTTTTGCGGTTAAAAACTGAAAATGTCATCCAGTCAAATTTTGTGGGAAGAATTTGGAGAGGATGGCAAGAGAATATAATGAGAAACCTTTTCTCCATAAAGACAGACGGGCAGTAGAACAGGCCACCCGGAGAGGCTGTGCAGGTGCCATCCCTGGAGATTTTCAAGTCCCAGCTGTCCTAGCTTTGGTACTAACTCCAAATTTCATTTTTGTTCATCAACCAGAAGTTTAGGTGATTTACTAATATTACAAAAATACTGACTCTCATTCATTTTAATTGACAATATGGATGGAAGGCCTGAGGGCAGAAATTGGCAGCGTCTACCTCCTCCCGTGTCCTTACAAGCCGGGGAGGTCGGGGGGCAGCCAGGGGGACAGCGATGCACCAGCCCTGCGGCTGCTGGTCGCGACGGACAGTAGATGTCACTCTTGCCTAACGTATAGAGATCGGCTTCTCCACTGAAAGGATGGAGCCTCTCCACAAGTGTGTACGGGGGCGGGGGGAAGAGTGACTGCTAGGCATAACTGCTACTGAGTGAAAACTTTATTTTCAGATAAAAAGATGTCTACATAGAAAACCATAGCTTTTATAGAATCATGGAATGGTTTCAGTTGGAAGGGACCTTTAAAGATCACGTAGTCCAACCTCCCCTGCCATGGGCAGGGACATCTTTCACTAGGTCAGGTTGGTCGAAGCCCCATCCAACCTGACCCAGAACACTTCCAATGATGGGGCGTCCACAACTTCCCTGGGCAACCTCTTCCAGTGTCTCACCACCCTCATCATAAATTTCTTCCTTATGTCCAATCTGAACCTACCCTCTTTCAGTTTAAAACCATTGCCCCTTGTCCTATCACTATAGGCCTTGGTAAAAAGTCTCTCATCATCTTTCTTATAAGCCCTCTTGAAGTACTGAAAGGCTGCAATAAGGTATCCTCAGAGCCTTCTCTTTCCTAGGCCAGATGTTGTACCCAAACCTTGTTCTGAATCCCTAAAGAAAGGTATATTGAATCTTTAACAAAGGGTGTATTTCTGGGTTTGTTTGGTTTTTTTGGTACAGGTTTGTTTTGTTGGTTTTTTTTTTAGCTCAGTCTTTGGAATGTATGTTGGGGTATGCTAAATCACACGGAGCTACCCATCTCATCAAAAACTTGCTATTTTGATACATAAATCAGTGGAAACATAACAGTAAATTTGGGTACTGAGGGGCTGAAGGAGAATTTCTTGGCCATCTGTGTTATGTGCGTAGAACAACCCAAACCCGCTCCAATATCTGTGATAGTGTCATGTCTGGCAATGAAAGGCTGCCAGCCTGGGCCATGCAGGCAAATCCTGCGTTCCTCTCTGCTCCGCAGCTCTCTGGCAGCTGTGCAACTACCTCATCGCCGTTATCCCCCAAGCACCAAGGGCTGGAGCCTTCAGAAGGTTGTAGAGAAATTCATACCACAATCATGTGTGTCACTATACCTAACTTATTTTTGAGTAACATGTTCAGAGTCCCCTCAAGTATCTTGGGAGACCAGACCCATGCCCAGACAGGGGTAAAAGGCCTGCAAAGTTGCAACCCGCATAAGCACCTGTGCTATTTTTTCTGTTCTTTTTTTCTTGGTAAGAATGGATCAGGTTCCCTGAACAGAAACATTAGATACTCTCACAGGGGTGACAATTCTTAGTGTACCTCACAGTAAACTTCATGTTTTAGAGACGTGTGGAAATCGCAGTAATTTGTGACTTCTGCTGGAGTTCTGGCTGGTGATCTCTTATAGAAATCAGGCTCTCTCTCAAATAGTGACCATTTTAAAGACTTTTCACATATGATAATTTTCCTACCAGAAAAAAAAAAAAATCCACTGTTTTGATATATCAACTACATAAATGCTTCCAGTTGTCTCTGGATCCCTAGAAGCTCAGTTTCACTGTACAGGACCAGAAGGTGTTTACAAAAAGAGATGCTGATTGTCTTTATTATTAATGTCTGCTGAGGATATGCAATTTCAAGAGTGAGGCAGAATGGAGGAATTACACAACTGGGACATCACTTGAGAGAGAGAGAGATGCTGAAGGCGAGACATTTCACTAATACACATCTGCCACAGACTCCTTTCTTTCTGAATCCCTCCCCTATACCCACTCCAACAGAGATCTCAGTCAAGCATTAAATGCTTGTTTTTAGAAGAATCTTTGAAAAATATAAGATTTATCAAATTAGCAGTGTTATTAATAACCCTGGTGAAGACAGTGACAGGGATGTATGTCAGTCTGGCAGTTCTTGAATTTCTCCAGAGGAAGACAATGTACAGCTTATTTCATAGCGGCGAGCCACATCCACGTAGGAGATGATGCAAGAGGATGGTAGTGTGTCAGGAGAAAATAAATCGTTGGCAGCTGTACAAGTCTAATTAAACCAAGGGGTTTAGGGAACATCAAGGGAAACCTCATGGATCCAGTCATTTACATTATTTGGAAATTTTATTTGGCTGAAAAGGATCATTTGGAACTAGGATGCTGCCATGGGTGAGCCACAGGGAACAACAGCCTGCAGTGGCTCTGGGTAACTCGGATATCTTAAAAGAGAGAGACAAGAGTTTTACCCTGATTTGAGGCACATGCTCCCTTGCTGCCCCCAGCACTACGGTCACAAGGTCTCACCATCCATCTCAGCAGGGAGGTTGCTGCTGGCCCAGGATGGTCAAGCTGAAAGTCGGGTTGGTTCATGCCGTGCTGTTGTTCTTCATTAACAGTCTTGGGCATTACGGGCCACAAGCTGTCCAGGCTCCTGCATCTTCCCCCACTGCCAGGCTATTCCTTCAGGCAAGATCTTTGCTTTCTTTTTTACAGGCTCCCTTCTTCTTTCTGAGACTGCTACTTCATTTTGGAAACCCCTCTCATAGGCACCAGCTCTTCTTTCCAGCACCCTGAGCCTAATTTTCCCCGTCTAAACAGTCTGTGTGCAGAAGCACAACGTGCGATCAGCCCCCTAACTGCAGGGTTTGCCTCATGTCTACTTATTAATTGGAGGATTCAGGATGTGCCATGTTTGTTCAGTTCAGGTGGGATGAAAATTTACAACCAGCACATACCAGTTGCAGCTGACAAGCAGCAGGCTTTGGCTTGAGAATTTCAGAAATTCACCCCCCACACACACATGTACGCCCACTTTTCTGCTGCCTGTTTGCATTCACAATTAAAATGTTTTGCCTTGTTCTTGTTTTTTCATTAATCCTGTCATGTCAAGCATAGAAACTCAGGATACCTGATTTTTGATCCAAGATTTGACACTAGGTTTGCTATATTCTGAACCCTTGCCACTAGGTGGTAATGTCTTCATCCTTAAAAAAAAAAAAACAACCAAACCCAAAAAAACCCCACCAAACACCCACAACCCTCCTTTGGAGGCATAGGCTCAAACATGAATTATTTCTGAAAAGTTTATATGTTTTTATGGAGGGATCAGAAAAATTATGTCTGCTCTGAAGTAAAGCCTTTGATTATCAGCTCACTGCACATTCACATGCCTGTCAGGCAAACAAAAGATGTGGGAGACTTACGCTGGCCTTACACTTTCCTTTACTGTGAGCAGAAGTTTGGTAGGACAGGAAAATTGGGCTTTGTAGACATATTTTGAATCAAATATGTGATTATAAAAACATTATGCAAGGGTGTTCTCTTTTATATTTCTTGAAACAGAACTATTATACCGGACTGTAATGCCTCTATAAACAGCATGCAGTAGCTATACACACATTTACCATGCTGAAGGGCAATATTCCTGAGCTTTGTGTGCTCCCTTTTAGGATATTTATTATAGAGAGCATAAAGCAGCTCCTCAGCAGTGAAGACTATTGCAAACAGCTCATCTGTGCCATCTCCTGCTTACAATGACTTTCCACTCAACAGCAGCTCACGGTGAGAGTGTCTGTCCTTACCTTCATGATGCTTCAGTGAAGCTCATCCCCAAGTGCTGGGCAGCTGAAGTCCTAAGGTAAGGATCATGACCTGTCCTGAGAGGAGATGGGACCTGCGAGACCTCCGTGGTGAAGGTAAACATCATCTCTGGAGAAGGGTTCCTGCAGGCTGCGAAAAGGCTCTAGGACTGACTCGCTGAAGACCCACTTTGCCCTGGATATCAGCAACGGCGGTACCACCAGCTCCATCCCAGTACAGGTACTCTGCTCTTCACTTTGACTTCAGCACTGAATACATAAAACTGATCAAACATCACCAAAAAACCCTAATAAAATGCATTTTAGAAACTTCCTAACAAGGTCATTCCCTTGGACAGAAAAAAGTAGACAAACTCGTATGTAGCAAATGGCCTCCAGGCCGCTCACAGCCCTTTGGGCAGTGTTCAGGCACCATGGTGGTGTCTGCGGTGCTATATGAACACTTGGACTATATTCTTGGCAATAATTGTGGGGGTTTTCCTTCCAATCTTACACTGCGTTTTTGTTTTTAAAAAAAAAAAGTAAAAAAATAAGATCCTGAAACACATCTTAATCCTCTTTCACTTTTCACAGAGTGTACGCTCAACAAGTAAACAAAAAGAAATAAAGTATGTTGTAATATAAAACAATAAGCTACATTTTTGATCATCAAGACAAACAAAAGAAAGAAAATGCTATACTACATTGCCAAAAGCCCCCCAAAAGCTGACCTGCTCCTGCTAGCTTTTACCCAGCAGCTCAGGGAGAGCAGTTGCTTGTCTTAAGGAAGAGTTACGCTCCCCTGCCTCAGCTACCTCAGCAATATATCTGAACAGGGGATTTTCTAAGGCTGGCTGGTTGCCAGTCTCTCCTGCGGTACACCTCTATGTTGTTAAAAAGTCTTTGGGAAAGGAAGGAAGCAGGAGTGTAGTTGCTCCCTGGGGAGGGCTGGTTGCTCACATGGGGATGGGGTGATCGCCTCTGCTCCTTGCTTCACTGGATGCCCAGTCACTCAAGGTCTCATGCCATCGACAAGAGGGTTTGAGGGCACTTCCCCTGCTCCATCCTCTGTGTATTGTAAGGAGGCGGGTATGGCATCCTCCTGAGAAGCAGGATATTCAGGTTTAAAACCCTGGTGGCAGTACCAGAAGTTAAACCCAGTTTCCCCACTTCCCAAGCAAGTGATGTAGCTTGCTGGCCACCCAGTCAGGGGGTGGCAGAAACTTGTCCACAAGGCTTATGACCATAGCTTCCCATTCCACCCCAGCCCCAATTCCAGATGAAAAAAACAGGGGAAAATTGGTATTGGTTTGGAGAAAAACAAACCCACCATTTTTGCCATGTTAACTGTTTTCTCAAAAAAATTTTACCTGAATCTAACAATAATAATTCCCACAATATCATTCATTGCTAGGAGCTCAAAGGGGAAACTCCCAAAACAGTAAATGTGGACATTAAAATAATTGCTGGAAAGGGCTTTTTTTAATTTTCTCTCTCTTTGCAACTGTTTGTGCGCCTACTGATACGAATGCGAGAGCTTACTCTTATGTTTGCAGTCAGCCTTGCCTTACCTGCTGTCATCCACAAAAGTCTGCTTCATACCTTGCTGAGTGCTTGACAGCTGAAGGAGGAGTAAGCTATACAGTGAGCCACATGCACATATGTGTCGGGGCCTTGGGGTCAATGCATGGCTAGTCTATACAAAGCAAAATATGTATTGTATTGAAAAAAAACCCACTTTTTTTTTTAAAGGATCATCACTATGAAGTAAGAAAATATACACCAGAGTGCCAGAAGGTCCTCTTTTTGGCTATATTCTGAACAAATTTCAGTGTCTTTCCCCAGTCACTTTGCATAAATAGTTGTTTAGAAAAATCAGTATGGTGTGTATATACAATATATGTATATATATGTATATATTTATGTCAGAAGACATGCTCAAAGCTTGCCTAACATTTCTGCTTAAACTTGAGAAACAGTTTGCCTTTCAGCAGGGACTAAGACTGGAATAGAATAGAATAGAATAGAATAGAATAGAATAGAATAGAATAGAATAGAATAGAATATTTCAGTTGGAAGGAACCTACAATGATCATCTAGTCCAACCACCAAATTTTCAGCGAAAGTCAAGAAAATGTTACAAAAGTCAAGAAAATGTTACAAATGTGCAGCTAGAATGGAGTTAACTGTGGCTGGAACACTTTGGTCATTTGCTGTCTTTTAAGGAGTGCATGACCTTTTAGTGCTAACAACTGAATATTTTTAATCAGTGCTTTCAAATCACTGATCAAATTGTTGAACAGTTCCATAGCCTTCAATGGCAACTCACATTCCTGACATTATAGTTTAATGCCTTTCTTATATTGTGTGAACTTTACATATCATGGTTTGAAATACTTTTCAGTGGGCTGCTTATACTGTGATATTTTCAAGGTAGAGAGAGTGTTTTCCAACAAGATATTCTCAGCTGTTTTTAATCACTAACCTTGTTCACCAAACTCTAGCCTACACAGAAAACACTGAAAATTTTTCACCAGGGTGGTTATGCTGGAAAACTGTCCTGGTGCAGCCTAGAATTTTGCTTCTGTCAAAAGAAAATAGTAAAAAAGTAACTTGAAGGTGCTGTTATTACACCAATAATTCATCTGTTTAGTCTGAAGTTTCACAGAGGAAAATCAAAAGGTAGAATTAGTGCTATGCTAAAGATTTCCCAAAATGAGATAAGCACTGAAATGAGTGTTAAGACTGGGAAGAGAACTGCAAAAGAGCTACCAAAAAACCAGAGTAGGGGAAGAAAAGTTTGTTGTATCAGGTGCTACGCCTAGCACGTGATTAAATA
Source organism: Theristicus caerulescens (assembly GCA_020745775.1). Taxonomy (NCBI): domain Eukaryota; kingdom Metazoa; phylum Chordata; class Aves; order Pelecaniformes; family Threskiornithidae; genus Theristicus; species Theristicus caerulescens. The sequence continues at coordinate 74,991,234 of CM036559.1, read as the reverse complement.
CTGTAGCACAGCGAAAGCCGCACAGCTGCCAAGGGCACGCATTTGTTTCCCCTTGCAGTCACGAGCAAGAGACTTGGCAGGAGCTAAAAGGCATCGCGGATCCTATGCAGTTTATAGGATATTCTGACCTTCATAGCCTGACTCGTCAGTAGACACTGCAGAGGCATGGGTGGCTAAGGCCAGCTCGACACCAGAAATATTTGCCAGTGTCATGCTGCTACAGGGCACGATATTTTTAAACAACATCTCTATGCTAATGCAGCTAGATGCAAGTGCAGAGTAAAAGACCACGGTGTCCCTCACTTTGTACAGAAAACTGGAATAATGAACAGCAGTCTAATTTTGCACATCTCCAAGGATCCACCACCTTCCTGGGCAAACAGCTTCAATGCTTAACCACCTTAATGGGGAAGATTTTGTTTCCTTACGTACCGCTGGCGTTTTCTTTGCTGCCACCAGTGATGGTGTCACTTGCTGGGCACCTGGGAGAAGGGCTGGGTTTCCTTGCTCTCTCACCAGCCGAACTCTGCCTCCCCTCCTTGTAGCACAGCCCGGCTGCCCACCACCACCCTGATCATCCCTCCTGTGGGGCTTGGCTCATTTTTACAGTGGGGAAGCCCTAACGCCTCACTCCTCGTCCTGTGGGTAGTGGGGACCCCAGGGAGGTCATTGCCACAGGGGAGGCAGGGAAGGTCTCCTTCCCTGGCCTTTAAAAAAATCAGTGCTCTGACAGCCTGCTCAGTATTTTTCTGTCATTTTGTTTTCATTCACAGCTTAAATACTAAAAGCTTCATTATGCCATTCATTATTTGTATCTCAATCTAATAAACTTCCTACTCTTCCACCTTGACATTTATTTGCTGTTAATGCACAGGCCAGAATCATTGCAGTTTATTTGGCCCAGGTGAAGGTTATTTGCCCATGAGCAAGAAGCAGACATAAGTTGTCATTGTGATATTTGCAGGAGCTGTAGCTGAACTTGCTTTACAACTCTGCATCGCTTAACTGCAAACAAAACCAGCACCACTATGTGTTATTTCCATGTTCTGTGCACAGTGCTCAACTTGTGTACAATTCAAATAATGAAAAAAAGTCCATTTAGGCAGTCACTTTCTACCTCTTGCTAATGGAGAGACGTAAAAAGAGAAAAAAACTCACAAATCCCTGTAATAGCAATAAAAGAAGTATAAAAATAAAGATGACAGTTTAATGGAGATTTGTTTGAACAGTATGTTTTTCTTTTAACCAGTTATTGTGGTGCATTACTAATGGTTTTCAATAGCCTGAAATGGAGCTGCTGAAAACATTATGAGGTTTGCAAACTTCTTACATTTTGGGCCACTGGGTAGGCATGTAAACAGTTCGTCTGAGCTTTCAGAGCTGCAATAAATGCACTAAACCTTGGAAAGCAAGTCATCTTGCACACTTCAACCGTCATGCTTCAGTTGTCAGCCTGAATTTTTTTATATACAAATTAGCTGTTCTGAACAAAGAAGAATTTGTCTATTACCATGGGATAATGCTGTCACTTGATAAGACTTAATTTTATGGTCATTATAAATACATTTGTTGTAATCAGTCTTCACCCTCATTTTGGCCTGCTTTCTTGGCAAAGTCTTTGGCTTACAGTAAAGGCCGTGCAAAGGAAAGTACTGGAGAGTAATCACACAAATGAGCTAATATAACAGTCTCTCTCCGCAAAGCTGATCAGAAGACTGGGATTTCCTTAAAAAAGCTTGTATGAATTTATAGATTTCGTAGTAAGTGCTTCCAGAATACTACTACAACACTGAAGTAAAAGGTAATGTCACAGACAAACCCAAAGCAAGGTGCCTGAAGAAACCTAACAATAAAGTATTTAAAATACACATTATATATTTACAAAGGAGACATACAAGTCTTTTGGTTCTTTCTTACTATTTCTTCTGCTTCTATTGCTTCTGTTACATGCTACCAAAAGAAATTCAAGGACCTTGACAACCCGATCGGGGCATCACAATAACACACGCATCGCTTCTCTTGTGCGCTGTTCTCTCGCTCTTAAGCCATGCTGGGCTTTCCTCGGTGGCCGTCAGAGTGCAGGGCCAGCTGTTCAGCTGTGTAACAGGAACAGCACAAAAATAGACGTTCTGCTCAGCACTTCCAGCCACATCAATCTCCATAACAGGCTTTGGGATCTGCGTGTGACACCTCTCCGTAAAATTACTGCATGATGTGATGATGGTTGGCACCCAAAATAGTGTTTGAGCTCCAGCTGTCAGGGATAAACCTCGTTAGTCATTAGTCATTAGTCATTAGTGCCCTGCCTGTAAGACAGCAGGGTTTTGGTGTGACAAGGACAGAGCCGTTGCTGCTCCCTGCTGGTTCCTGGTGGAGAGGAGGTTGGTGGTGGAAGCTGACTCACTCGTCCTTCCTTCCCCAACCTTCTCTAGCTGTCATAACATTTTTTCACCTAAACCCTGGAGCAAGGACATTCACCTCTCCCGACAGCCTGGCTCCTGGGCACACCTCCCTCCCCATCACCTTCTTCCCCACAGCCATACACAAGTGGAAATGCTCCCAGTCCAGGTGCCTCCATGCCTTTCCACAACCCCTATGAAGGGGAAACCTGGCTTCCTCCAGCTTTCATTTCCTACCTTTGCATCAACAGCAATGAGAAGAGGCAATGTGTTAGGTAGAGAAATGTTTCCAGTGGAGAAAGATCACTTTACTGAGGCCTATCTGTGTCTCCTGCTGCGTCGCGCTTTGTCTTTCTCCTCCCCACAATCGCCTTTCCTCTCGTTCAGGCCCTACAGAAACCAGTGCACTTCCTTTGCACTATCCTGGACGCCCAACAGAGGGAACATCTGCACTCCCAGAAAGCCTAATGGAAACCTTTATTTATATTTTGCAGGCATGTGAGGGAATGCAGTCACGGACTCCAGTATAGGTAGTAAAAGGAGACCTTTATTTGCTAGCAACATTTCCTTTTATCTCTTTTCAACAGATCACGCAAAGTGCACATGCTGTTTTCAATGCTTTAATTGGTTCTGTTGTAATTATCATGCAGTGTTTCATTGGCTTATTGCTTGTTTGCTATCTCTTGTTTCGTAAGCCCTTGTTTGCCTTTCAGCATTTCAAATTCCTCTTTTTTTGCTTGCTTACCCTTCTGTGGCCTTAGTTTATATTAACTCAAGGTCACTAGCATATTGTTTCCCCACAATTCCCCCTTTTTTTGTTTCTATGATCCAAACTGCTTGTAATGACTTATTTATCATTCTTTGCAAGCATTGCAATAAGTATGGCAGTATTATTAGCAATATACAGATTATAATTAAAACAAGAATAGGTATCTTAATTACTTCTTTCATCCAGCCTTCTATGCCTAGGCTAGCTAACCATGACTCAAGCCCAAGTGAGCTTGTTTTCAATTTTTCTGACAGTTCATTCAACTTTTTAAGTTGTTGATATATCGTTTGGGAGCTGCCAGATAGATTCATACAGGACATGCCCTCGAATTCTTCACACCAGTGATATTATTTTGTTTGGCAAGCCAACAACCTAATTTATTTAATGTAGTCAGAGCCTGTGCTGCAGCAACGCGAGGCGTAAAAAAAGAAGCTAATATAGTTTTATCAGCTTGCCAGAAATCAAGGTGGTCATTGCATTCTTCTTGGTATGTCCTAACTTGGCACTTTTGTCTCCTTAAGAGCCATGTGATATTAAGTATCATAGATGTGTTTGGCTTTCCAACCAGGGTCGAACTGCCCGTGCCGGTACCCGTCATGGTCCTTGACCTGTGGAGACACAAGCGTACCCTCGACCCCAAGTTATCAGTTGATATGGTCCTTCCCAGCATCCAGTGTGTAGGTTTTTCATCCTAACTAACGCCTTTTCTTGTGATATTTGTGTCAATCCTGACTCCATTGATTTAAAGTGTTTATCTATAGGCAGGATATCTTCATGTTGAAAGGGTAAAGACAAATGGTTTATTACATATAGAGCTTTCCATAGCCTATTTTGCGGAGATTCCTGACTCTCCCCCTCTTTTTGTTTTTGTAGGAGCGTTTTTAAGGTTTGATGAGTACGTTCTACAATAGCTTGCCCTGTGGGGGAGTGGGGTATACCCATTTTTCGGTGGATGCCCCAGATTTGGAAAAAAAACATGTGTCGATCGACTGATATATGCGGGCCCATTATCAGTTTTAATTTCATGAGGGATGCCAAGTGCGGCAAATGCGGCATGGAAATGGCTTTGTACATGCCGGCTAGTCTCGCCGGTCATTGCGGTTGCCCAAACGGCATGGGGAAATGTGTCTATAGAGACGTGAACATACTTAAGTCGACCAAATTCAGGTATATGGGTGACATCTGTTTGCCAAAGTTGAAGGGAGGAGAGCCCCCTGGGATTTGTAGTAAAAGGGTGGCTAGAAGATTGTTGCTGGCAGTCTGGACATGTTTGGGCAATGAATTTTGCATCTCTCATGGATATAGAGAATTGTTTCGCAAGAGATTTGGCAGATTGGTGAAAGAATTGATGGGACAATTGGGCCTGGGAGAGTACACGTGGGACTGGAGTGCGAACCGCAATACTGGTCAACAGATCGGCCCGTGTATTTCCCTCTGCAAAAAACCCAGGCAGATCCGTGTGACTCCTTATGTGTATAACACAGTAAGGATGTTTTCGCTGTTCTATTAAAAACAGTAGTTCCTTAAATTTCAAAAACAAAACTTCTTTTAAGACATGTTTCAATTGTGCCCTCTCAATACGCTGAACTATTCCCACAGCATATTGAGAGTCCGAGATAATATTTAAAGAAGTCAAAGACCATTCCCTAAAGGCCATAGTAATGGCGTGTAGTTCAACTAACTGGGGTGAGCCCTCAATTTGCTCTATTTTGTGCTGCCACTGACCGTCTTTCTCCCAGGTAATTACTGCTTTTCCCATTTTTCCCGACCCATCAGTGAACACTGTTTGGCCTGCAACGGGATGCCACTGATATAGCGGCATGTTTTCAACTTTGATGTTATTATAAAAAGTGAACATTTTGGGGGGGGGGGTGATGGGTGTTAATTTGTCCATCAAATCCAGCCAAAGCCATTTGGAGCTCTAGGCTATTTTGTAAACACCAAGTAAGATAATCTTTACCAATGGGAGGGACAATGAAATTAGGTTCTTCCCCGGCCATGTCTACAATCCGCTCTCTACCCTTCTTTATTAAGGCGGCAAACATCTCAATTCGAGTAGCTAGAGTTTTTGTAGGTTGGTATGGCAAAAATACCCATTCCAATATTATAAGAGGGTCCCTTTCTGTGGCATCCCACTGGCCTATAATGGCCAGAGGTTGTTGTTCTTGATTACAAATATATAGTTGTATGGACAGTCCTTCCGCTCGTCGACGACATTGTTGCATAGAAAGTCTCTCATTTACTACTCTTAATGCTGTTTTTTGCCTCAGCAGTCCATTGTTGGGGGGCATTAATATTGGTGTCGCCTTTCAATAATTCAAATAGAGGTGCTAATATACGATTATCAATGCCACATTGTGCTCGAATCCAATTGATGTTTCCTAACAATTTTTGTAGATCATTTAATGTTTTTATATCCGCTACAATAGCTATATTTTGTGGCTGAATCCTTTGCTGCAAGATTTTCCACCCGAGATACTTCCAAGGTGCTTCCATTTGAATTTTTTCCGGAGCGATTTGGAGCCCTCGGCTCTGCAGTGCATGTTTCAAGATAGGTAATGCCTCTTGGACCACGGTCTCTGTTGGACCTGCAAGTAGAATGTCATCCATGTAATGGTACACATATAGTTCTGGGAATTTGAGTCGTACTGGACGTATGGCTTCAGCGACATACGCTTGGCAGATTGTTGGAGAGTTTTTTCATTCCTTGAGGTAAAACAGTCCAAAGATATCTATCCATTGGTTCGCTTCGATTAATTTTTGGTACCGAGAACGCGAAGCGAGGTGCATCCTCCGGATGCAAGGGAATGGCGAAAAAACAGTCCTTTAAATCTACTATGATTATGTTCCAACTTCGGGGTATCATAGTTGGCAAGGGTAACCCAGGTTGAAGTGCTCCCATTTCCTCCATGGCATCATTTATTTGTCTTAAGTCATGCAACAGTCGCCATTTTCTGCTCTTCTTCTTGATGACAAAAACAGGAGAATTCCAGGGGCTAGTTGTAGGAGTAATGTGTCCTTGTTGAAGTTGCTCCTCAATTAAATCTTGAAGTGCAGTGACCTTTTCCTTTGGAAGCGGCCATTGATTCACCCAAACGGGTGTTTCCCTTTTCCATATAATTTTCATAGTTGGTCGCCCATCAATGGCCGCTATTGAAAATTTTCAGGGCAATTCAAGGTAAAACCGCATTGAGACATTACGTCCCTACCCAACAGGCTCATTGGTAAATTAGTCATGTATGGACGCACAGTAAACATGGATCCTTCTTGGGTTTTGATGTTGAGTAGATTGGGGCTTTGAAACATACTCGAAATGCCACCAACCCCAACTAATCCTCCTGTGGGGGCAACTAGCAGCCAATTGCGTGGCCAGTCCTTGTGTGCTAATACAGTAACATCTGCTCCTGTATCCATTAGAACTTGTAGTTGAGTGCAAGGAGGGTTTGTATGTGAATTATATAAGGTAACTGTCAGCATGGGCCTTGCAGTAGCAATTTCCGTGGCCCACAAAATCGCAGGGAATCCAGTGGATCCGAATCCTGTGTCATGTCGAGTACAGTCTTCTGTCTGGGGGACTATAGCCTTAAATAGGATTAGTTGAGTGATTCGAGTCCCCTTGGGTATAAATACTGGAGGAGAAGGAGTCCAAATCATCACTTGAATTTGCCCCTCATAGTCGGAGTCGATTACTCCAGGTAAAACAAAAAGGCCTGACAAGGTAGTGCTAGACCTTCCCAATAGAAGGTGTGCCCTTGTCCAATGGGTCCCTTCACATTCAATGGGACCTTTTGTACATGGGTTCCCCAAAGTGTAAAGTTTGCTACTGTGGAGACATCCAATCCGGCACTCCCTCTGGTTTTGGCTGAGAGGGCGTCCACTGTGGTGACACACGAGGGGCTGCTGTTGTTGCTGTAGTCGGGCCCGCGGCCACCATTACTCTTGGCCGGAAACCCGATACAGGCCCTCTCCTCGGCCCTGGGGGCGGCTGAACCTGTGTCATTGCGCGATCCCACCCCGCACTCCGCCTCCCCTTTCCCTTCTGCGCTGGCAGGGGTTGTCCTTCTACGTTACATTTGGATCGGCATTGGTTAGCCCAATGCCACCCCTTTCCGCATCGTGGACATAATGTCGGGGGATTAGAATTTGTGGTTCGACCATTGTTCACTCCTCGTCACGGGCATTCAGCAGCCAAATGTCCTGCTGCGTGGCATCGATAGCATCATCTTTTCCCATCAGCGCCCTTCCCGATGTTGAGGGCGGCGGCAAATGCTCCTGCTAATGCTGCAGTATGATGTTCAATAGATCCAACACGGTTACAAGCCTCTCTTAATTCTTTAATCAAGTCCCACTGGAGAGGCGCCCATTCGTTCACCCTATTATCTTGGACATGCACTGGAAAGGCGAGCCCTATTACTTCCCCCTCCTTCAGCGCTTCCCTATGGAGCTGTTCCCACCGGTCTCGGGGATCAAAATCGCGCCTTGAATTTGATGAATCTCGTGATCCGCACGGCTGTAGTGGCACTGTGAGTTTCATTGGAATGGAGCTTGGGGGAGGTGGTTTTACACCCTCTCCATTATCATGCTCCTCTTGCTCATTGTCCTCCCCCAAGTCTATGAGAGTCACCTTTTCTCGTGCTTTGCTTACATTTGGTTTGCCGTCACCTACTGGTGCTGTCTGGTCGGTTGAATTTTGTCCCTTCTTTTCTGCCTGCCACAACCGTAATGTCTCTGTTACCAATCGCCAGGTGGTCATGACTTCAGAGGCGGTAGTATCCCCTCGAGACGCTGCCTCCCACACTGTTTCCCTGGCTTTTTCCCAAGTTTTTACATCAAATACGGCAGATACTGAAGAGGGAGCCCCATTCCTTTGTAAAAATTTTAGCAATAGCTTTATCTTGTATGGATCGTATTTCACTCCCCTTTTTGCCAGGAGCTGCATTAATAACTTAAGTATAGCTTCCTCTTCGGCCGACATATTAGCTCCCACGGTTACTCCCCAGCTGCTCACCTGTTTCTTGTGGTGATGTCCCAGGATTAAAGCCGCGGTCCTGCCGTCAGCTTGACTCGTCCAGCTGGGTTCCCTCTGGACGCTTTCTGCAGCGCTGCCTTCTCCGAATCACGTCGGGGTCACCATTTGAGGGAATGCAGTCACGGACTCCAGTATAGGTAGTAAAAGGAGACCTTTATTTGCTAGCAACATTTCCTTTTATCTCTTTTCGACAGATCACGCGAAGTGCACACGCTGTTTTCAATGCTTTAATTGGTTCTGTTGTAATTATCATGCAGTGTTTCATTGGCTTATTGCTTGTTTGCTATCTCTTGTTTCGTAAGCCCTTGTTCGCCTTTCAGCGTTTCAAATTCCTCTTTTTTTGCTTGCTTACCCTTCTGTGACCTTAGTTTATATTAACTCAAGGTCACTAGCATATTGTTTCCCCACAGGCATGGGTAGACTAAACTCATTAACAACAACCTGTAAATGTCCTGTATTTTCTCTTAGTCTCACGCTAGTGGTTCCCACTGTCCATTAACAGACCTTCATGTGTAGCCAAAGTAATGTTTCAACCAATACGATTTGTCTTCTCAAATGTGACATTATTTTGCACTTGAGTCAGCCTGATTAAAGTGAGCAAGGATGTAAGTGCTACCCAAGGCCTCCACGCTGCACTGGCAAAAGCCCTGCCAGAGCTGGGGGACAAAAGGGAGGAGGCAAAACACCCTGTGAGCAGATTAGCTGTGCCGTGCTTAGCTTTGCTCTTCTGCCCAGATGATGAAAATGGCTTCTACGTTTGCATATATATTCTTATCTGTGCTGTGCCAGGTTCATACGGCAGCATCTCTGAAACACGCGAGTGATATAAATCCCCTAGTCAGACTAAACTATTGGTATGAAGTTGCAGGGAAGCACAATGCAGCCCGCATGTGTTGTAGCACAGATATCCTGAGCTGGGCATCCAGGTACTGAAACATGATGAGCTTCAGTGACATTCAGTGTGGCTGACAGCAAAAACCTTCTCTGCAACATGGGGAAGGAACAGCTTTGCGGTTTTCACTCTTCTGGACCTGGCTTGCCATACAGCACTGTAAGAGCTGCTGTCAGTAGCTTAGCTAGATTTGCTAGTTCTTCCACTTCCCTGGTTTCTCATATCTGCAATAAATGTAGAGCGCTCTTTTTCTCCTCAAGATTTCACCATACTGATCTAGTGTGAAAAAACTGCATAAATATACACCGATGACAAGGTGGCTTTCCAGCCTGCCCATGCTCTGCGGTCAGCAGGAATGCTGAAGTCAGGGGTGGCTTCACCTCAGTACAGCTGAACAAATAACCAGTCTTCATGGGATGGAAAGCTGGAAAACACAGTCGTATGCATGGATGAAATGCTGGAAAACACAGTCGTAGTGTATAGGCTGCAGTCACCTCATCCTATAGCGAGCAATTCCACTTGATCTTAAAACACCGCTGACTTTACTAACCGACGAGGCCAGTTTTAGGTATAACGGCAGATGAGATTCCCAGCTCAGGTGTGGACCCCACCACCATAGGCACCTAAACTGAAGCCAAATGAATTTGGAGGGAAGGTCATAGCTTGTTTTAGTAGCTGACCTTGGAGTGCTCCTGAAATGTGAATGCAGGTACATGAACAGCTATTTTTTTTTCCCATCCTTTGACATTAATAGCGCAAATTCACGTGGTTTGGCTGATGGTCAGCTTAAACAGCTTCACCCTGTCAGGTAAATGGTGCTGAGGACAAGTGTTTCTCCAGTGGATTTTGCATCAAGTAGATTAGAAAAGCCTCTGAAGTTTGTATTCTGTATTTTATACTGTAAAATCTAAGCCACGGTAAATAATCTGCAATAATGCCATGACAGCTGATAAGGACAGAAAGGAGCAGGATTTCCAAACTGATAATCTGAAAAATGCATAACCACATGTGTGCACAAGACAAGCAAAACTGATACTTATTAAATATTATCACAGAGCTGAAGAATCCCTACTGAGTATTGCTCTGGAATTTGCACAAATATACAACAGAGACATTCTACATCTTATAGAATTAAAATGTTCATAATGGCTGGGTGAACTGCAACACAGGCATGGAAAAATGTTGATTACACCTGAAATATACTTTATAGGATTCTCATAACATTGAAACTGATTAAAAATGAATTTGTATTTATATATACGCATTTATATATGTGTATATAGAAATGTACTCACAGGTGAACATGATGGAAGACTGTATATGTATTTTATGCAGAGACACAGGACTGTCGCCTCCACACACATGTTCTCACCACTGGGCTGTAAGGTCTGTTCTTTCTGCTTTCTTTTTTGCATTTATTACTTAGCCTCACCCTGGACATCCTCCTTCTTCCATTATTTCTCTGACTAGTTGATGAGAAAGCTGTCATATAGGGAAAATTACAAAATGTTCTTCTCACATGTTCAGGGCATCATTACTCGGGAAGGGATAGTTTGAGGCTCCCTTACAGTGTTGGGGCCCAGAGGGAAAAAGAGCTACTACTTACATGGCACAGGTACCAAGTGATTGAGACAGAAACTCTTTCCCTGCCCAAAAGCACAAACCTAGGCCTTTGGGGAACTTAAACTGAAAGAGCAAAGCGGCTGCAGACCACAGGCATCCCCAGAGTGACACAGCAGCTCAGTGGGGGGGTGCAGGATCTTTTGTGTTGGACAGCTAAATTCTACCCAGGACTTTACAGGTTGTGTCTGAACCTTAGAAATTTCAGTCTACAGTTGTTCCAGGACCTGTTCATATAACAGACTAATGACCTGTAAAATTTCAGTTTAAAATGCCTTTGGAGAGTTATAGTAAACATTTTAAAATGTAACTGAAGATAAATTTCCATTCTGTTTTTACTCTTACAACCCATAAAGTAGAAAGCATTTCATATAAAAAGACTCTAAACCAAATCCCCTCTTCTCATTTTAATTTTACTCGTATAATCTATAAACAATTTTATATAAAAACACTGTAAAATGCATGCCTTTCTGTTTCTTCACTATTGAATTTTCAGAGTGGTATGAATTTCCAAGTCTAAGCTTCTGGAGAGAAGGGCTTATAGGAAAATGTTGATGCTCTCTTAACTATTGTGCTCTGACCAACACTGCAGTAACAGAGAACACCAATAAAGCACTGCAGTGCTGTATAATTGTCTTATTAATTGGAACATTATTTACAGAGAGGGCTGCCTTCACAGCATGCACCTACTTTCTGAAATGCTCGCAGCACTCGGGACACAGCAGGCAGCCAGCATAAAAGTTCAGTTAAAGAAACAGTAAAATAGCCATCCATATAAGTGCAAGTTAATGAATTGAGTCCTCCTGGCAGGAAGACTTGAATGTGAGCAAGCATTTTCAAATTTAAAGAGAGGTGACCTTAAAAGCCTGCCAAACCTCAAAGCTAATGCCGCATTTATGATGATGGTGGGGGGGCCGTTTAATTTTTAGATGAAGAACAACCCGTCTCAGCTATTCTATTAAAATATGTTGTATGATACGTTATAAACTACATTCTGACAAAGATCCTTTTTGTAAACCAGAAGGTGAGAAAGAAAACAACCTTTTTAATGTGTAGGGTACTACCTCACATTTAATTTAAATGCTTAAATAGCGTTCTACATACTAAATCCTGTGCATGGCAGTTGTTTATGGAGTCCCTCTTTGACGAAAGTTCTCCAGACACCATGAAAAGGAACTGCCACACTGCCTCTATGCTCCTAAAACAGACATTAGTGCCAACTATTCAACAAAGCGTTTCATATTTTCAGTGTCGCCATAAAATCCTTTCAGCTGGCAGAAGGGAAATTATGATGTTTGTCCCTCTGCCTTTGCAGAGTCCAACTGACTTTTTAGCAAATTCAATGGAACAAAACCCAAAAAGTACGCAGGACCAAGGCTTTGAAGGATTGTTTTTCCCAAGATTAATATTTCATTATCATATATGAAGTATAGCACAGCTACTATGTCAATACTTACATTTACAACTTCAGTGCAAAGTTCATAAATGACTATCATCTCATTTATTCAGCATGGGTACACAACACTGGGTTTTTAAAGATTTTTAGGGCAGCCAATATTTTCACAAAATACCTCGCAAAATCATTTTTATAATTTACTTCCTAAAATATCTGATACTTGCAGACTTTCGGACAGATTGTCCCCCTTGCTTAGGACTTTCCAACCTAGCTCAATGCAAAGCAGGAACTTGATTTTCACCATTAACACTGAGTTGCCATAAATCAGGCTTTCATTGCAGGCTCTTTTGATGTGTCACTCATGATGCTACAACTTGCGCTCAGTTCTTGGAAACCGAAGCCAGTTGCTTCCTTGGCAATTATATGGTATAATAGCAGCCTGGATCCCAGTTCATCTGCAATGAATGTTATAGTGTTTTATGTTAGTTATTCAGTGGAACACAGAGCACTCTAGTGCCTAATTTCCTCTGCGGATCTAGTTATTCCTCTTTTCCTCAGAAAACATTGAAAATCAACATTGTATTTTTTTTAAATGTTTTCTCTGGTGCTTTGAATAAAATCAACTACATTGTGGTTTATAAAAGCACCTGTGAGTGAAATACATCCTATCTATGTCTAGGTACCTATTTGAGACAGACCTACTTCTGCTTTCATCACTTTATGCAATCCGACCCCCGTTGATCTGCAGCTCATGTTTGATTATGGCTGTGCCCGCCGCCATCCAGCACCACCAAATCCCCTACCAGCCCAAAGCAAAGAAGTGCCTTGCAATTCGGACAGCACCAAGATGCAGGCAGGTTACAGGCACTGCCAGTTTTCGGGTCCCTCGTGTGCATTTGAGAAAAGGTACGGTGCTGGAGAGCAGTCAGCTGGAAAGCAAAGAAATCCAAATTCCTGACTTCTTTTTATTTCAAAGCCAATTTTTTTTCCCCTACAGAGTAGCTATATTAACTTCAGTGTTCTGGATCAAATTCAGTTGAGATAGGCAATAGGCATATTACTCCTGCAGTTTCAAACACTGGTGGCATTTCCTTGGCTCTCTGCCAAGTATAAAACTATTACATATTGTTGCTAGATTTGTATAAACAGTTACCAGCCTTCCTCTGAAAAACGAACTGCACTTCGGTAGTGTTTGGAAATAGCATTTTGCATTAGCTAAGGCTGTAAATAGTATCATCTTCCATCTTCCTTCCAAAAATGATACTCCATACCACTGGTTCATTACTTTTTCCCAAACAAATCTGCCTCAAAATGGAGTTTTTCTGTGTTTCCATTTAGCAAAAGGAATTCTAAAAGACTTAAGTAAAGTCAGTTTAAGATACCTCAGGTAAGGCAAGCAAAGAGATTTAAGCAGGCATGTAAGTTAGACTACTGTTCCCATAACATAGAGCAGACCAACTTATATTTGGTTCATGGGTGAATCAAGTTACTAGAAGCTCACATTTCAAATGCAAACAGCTATGATGAAAGAGATGTTTTTTATGTTACAATGCTACTGTCCAGTCGTAATAGAGAGGACCCAGACTCAGGCAAGCCCATAGCAGGCTGGATCCATATCATGGCTGTCTATTGGGCTATATTCTGGCATTGAGCCTCTTGTAGCCATTTTCTCTTGTTTCTTTCCTTAATCCTTGTCAATGACAAAGACATTTTCTGGCTGCTGTAACTGTAGTCCCTCCTCTTGTTTCTGTCATAAAGTCATGGAACAAAGTTTGAGTTACAAATGTGAAATATGAGTTGCTGAAATGTGTGAATTCATACTCTTTTATCCTCCTTTATGATTTCTGGAAGCTTTACTGGTTCTAGTTTTGCTACTAAGTCCAAATATATCAAAAGCTGTTTATGTTACCAAATGCCAGAATACACAGATGGCATCCATTTAACTGAGTAGATTTTTACTATTGGTTATGGGCCTTTCATGCGATCAATCTGACATCTTCCTGAAGCATCATTAATTTTTTTTTTTAACTCTTCCTTAAGGTAAATAGGTGTTTGGCCAAATCCTTCTGGCTTTACTTTTATGAATTAATTTCACTCTGGCTGCTACAGTATAAAGAGAACACTGTTGGGCCCATGATGTTTGATTTATTATTTCAGTTGAAGAGCTCTTGAAATGCCTAGTAAATTTGATCTTTCTGGTAATTCCAAATACAGAATCTATATCGTAGCCATATGCACGGCACATCATACTTTTTCTTGATAGAGAAAAAAACCCCCCAACATGCAATCTCCTCAAACATAAAAGAAATTGGAAGAAATAAGAACCACACCTCTATACATGTGTTCTTTGGCCTAGAATGTATTTATTGATGCAGGATATGGATCTAAACCAACATGAAATTATTCTTCAGAAATACTGAATCTTATCCTTCAAAGGGTCTGAAAGTGTACCTACAGAAGATGGCTGAATTTGGCAATTTCCTAAGCTTGAGCTATAATAAAAATAATAGGATTATGTTATTACAACTCCAGCTGTGATAGGGCTGGAGAAGGTTACTTAGACCCTGTGGCTACACTGCTAAATAGAAGAGAGCCAGGAGCTAATCCTCAGTGCTGAGGCCAAGTGGTAAGCACAGACAGATCCATGCTCCATAGCTCTTGTCCCTGCGACTTGTCTCATCCCATGTGGTGCTTATGCAGTCCAATGGAAAATGTTTCTTTTCATGTGGTTTTTCCCAGTTCAAGATATCTGAAGTAATGTATAACCTGTGCTGCAGCTTGCCAGAGTGGTGGCTTTGAACCATTAAGCTGCATGTGTGCATGGTATGTCTGAGGGTGTAAACCCTGCTGGGATAGCACTGGAAGATTGTGTAGGATGGAAGGAGTCGCACTTGGTGCAGTCTTGTCTATGCTGTCCTGGAGTGAAGTAGTTCGCAGAACTGAGCCCAGGCATTGGTGAGAGCCAGGAGCTCAGCAGAGAAGTCCATCCCCCACTGACCTGAACTGGGTATACAATGCAACTTACTGTGGTGTACAACTCTCCACAGTTCACCCTGAGACTTAGTCTCTATTTTGGTGTCCAAGGAGCTTAAGAAGCTCCAAAACATTGCCCACATTTCTACCACTGCCTTTTTCCAGCCCAGAAGCCCGGTGTCTCAAATGCTAGGGAATGATGCACTGAGAGCACTAACCACGTGGGCTAGGCTAAATACACCATAATCCCTGTCAGGTAAGAAGAAGACATTGCGTAATGTGCAATCTTTCACTCTCAAGCACGGAGAGCCTTCCAGGTGCTCTTCCGGTGAGAGGCTGGCACTTGCAGGACAGGCTCCTAAAGAAACTGGTTTGACTGAGGAGACTCTTGGAAGCAGTCTGGGACAAAAGAGGCACTGCTCCCTTCTCAGGACAGAGAAACAGAGGCAGGAAAAATACCAAGACTGGACAGAAACCTTTTATACCAACCCTGGGCAGAGCTCCCTGGGATTTCATCCTCCTGTGGGAACATTATGTTTTCCCCCTACCACATGCAGTGACTCGTATCAGGAGAGGGAAGCAAACTTCTCATGCGGGACACTCTGCAGCCAGTTCCAGACCAGTAAAGGCAATTCCCAGTGAGCAGAGTGCTTTTGGTAGCATTCCCAGATCTTGCCAGTGAACAGCACAGCACATGCCAGCAGTCACTCAGCAAACCTAGCCAAAGCTCTATTATCGATCTCGAATGTCCTCTCCTTTTCCCAGCAAGACACTGGAAATAGCATAAGGCTATCCATTCACTTGGCAGTGCAGCCTACAGACACAGCAGGGAAGTGCCATGGGACCCAGCACATGGCAGAGACAGATGGGCTCTTCCTGCTCTTTATCTCTCTTCCCTTTGCCTGTGCTTACTTGAACACCCTCCTCCTCTTGCAGACTAAGCTTCACAGATATTGCATGGCTGCACAGTTAGTAGCATTGATACCCATGACCATGCCATCTGCTCTAGGCTCGTGGTCTCAGGAGTTACCACACCATCCTCTCTAGACCTTTTCTCTAAGCAGGTCTTGGGGCACGGTTTGCAAAGGCACCAGTCTAGCTCAATGTTCTCATGCATAGTCACACAGTTTAGGCATGAGATGTATGTGCAGCCAGAATTTTTGTCTAGATAACCATGCTAGGTTTTTAGCATCTCCATGCACTACTGAGATTACAGGGGATGGATGTTGGCTTGGACTTGTCCCTCAAAGTCCTCTAGCGTGGAGCTGGCCACTGAAGGCACGATCCCCCTTGGTGCTGAAGGAGGTGAAGGCCTGGTTAAAGCCTTCTGAGGGACTGCAGGTGTCAGGTAGGGCTGCCGGTCAGGCCACAGCCATGGAGATAACACTTGCATACTTATGTTACCTATGTCTGGGAGAATTACATGGGAAAGACCTTCCACTCCATCTCCCCGTGAAAGCATCAGATACTCATTTGATTCCAAAATATCTTGGATCTCTCATTCTAATCATAACTAATGTATGCTACAGCTACAGCCTAAGACTATAATGAACACTGCTACCTTGTTGTCTGGCAGTAATTCCCTCCTCTTTTTGTCACTGGTAATTCTTCTCTTGATCACTGCTGTGTGGCCACTACTATTATAAGGAACATAGAGAATGCAAATAAAGGGTTGTTCGTTTGTTTGCCTCACTGCTACCTTGAGGCACTTCTCCTGTGCTTACTGCCATCACTGAAGCCTGCCCTCCCTCCCCTGGGTCTCAATAACAGGTATGCTCTGTGGCCCCAGGAGACACTTTGCACAGTTTAAAAATTAGCGCTCAGTCTGAAGATGGGAGGATTGCCAGCTAGTGGAGCAGCACTAAAAATCATCGCTTTTTTATTCTGCCTGGCTCAGTACCCCACCTTCCAAAAGCAAATTATACATTTCAATTTCCAATGTTTTCCCTATTCTAGCATTACTGCCCTATACTCTCTATTGAATTTTATTCTTCCTTGTGCAGAGCACTGCCCTGCTGCAATGAGATACAGGCCTTAACTCTCCTAGTGCTCTTTCTGGTTTTACTTTTTCATTTTATTTTAATCTTTAGGAACCAAATAAACTGAGAGATGGGTCAGAGGAAATGAGGAGAAGGTAAACACAGAACTGATGGGACACGGAGGAGGAAGATTAGGGGAAGGAGAGAGTCAGATTAGCAGCCAGCAGCCAGAAGTCAGCTGCATTTGAGCTGCGTGCACAGGCTGTTTACTTCACTGCTGTTGGGGGGGTGTGAAAGAATGAGTTCATGAGGTGTGTCCGCTCAGCTTTTTGCTACTTTTGCTTTACTTGCCTCACTTCTAAATTGGTTTAATCTCTGAAAAAGGCTTTCTCTGTTGTCTAGTCATTGTTGCAAACCGAAAGAGGGTGAGTAGGAGGCCATTCAAGCACATACATTACATATTTAATCGTTGTTTCCTCTAAGGCAAGGCTTATTGCTATAGGCATGCTTTCCATTTTATGCATCCCTCCCTTGGGCCACATATAATTTTTCATATCGTGGTTGACATTGGGGCATTTAAATTACAGCTCTCTATCTTGCCTTGCAGACTGCGGTGACTTTCTTGGCTTTAGAGTATTTGCTGTCCAGATGGTTGCTGTCAAATAAGAAACAGGTGGCATCACTGACATGTGGTTTGCCTATGAATTTCTTCAGAAAACAGAGTAAAATTTCAAAATGTTCTTAAGCTTGATGGTCTGTATTATTAAAAGGCATTTCAGTCCTAGGTACTCTGTGGGACTCAGGGAGAGAGAGCCTTGAAAAAGTCTCTGTGCAACTTGAAGATGACTATTTATCGGTCTTGCATCTTCTTTCCCCAAAGACCTGACACTGCCCTGATGGGCTTGGCTCAGACCTCAAATAATTTCTTCTCCTTTCTGCAAATTCTGCAATCACTTACTGGAGCAAGTGCTCGGCAGTGGATGTGACTGTGAGCAGCAGAGAGGGCAGCAGCAAAGAGGGCGAGGTGGGGAGGCCAGGAAAGCCCCAGGAGAGGTGGTGGGTCCAGCATGTTCATTTATGTATCTCTCCAGCATTCCCTCCACTAGATGGTAGTCGGGCAACACATTTGTCTTCACAGGCTTTCCCAGCAACGATAATCATAATAATACAGTGTCCCTGCACAGAGAAGCAGAAAACGGTCAGGCTTTTCAGGGTGTAAGAAACTTCTGGTGAAGACTGTTAAACTTTCAAGGTGAAATACTCAAAATTTAGCAAAGAAAAGAGGTGGCCTGAGCAAGCTTAGCTTGCTTTTGCATCTGGTACAACAATCTTCAGCTGCATATATCACTTTCATTTTTCCATATTTTGTTTTTATTTGTCCTCTAAGGGCATATATAATTCAGAATATTATTACAGAAAACAAATGGTAAGAATTATGTTAAAATTAGATCCTGCCACTATCTTTTCCCAAAAGTTACCATTTAACAAAAAATTAATTCATTTGCCTGTCCTTACCAACACATACATTATTTGCTGCAACATATGACATCCAAAGCAAGGCAAAACTAACCCTTACAGCTTATATAGCTTAATCCGGTAGATCATTGGTGTCACTGGCAGCCAGCAGGTCAGTAAATGATAGTGCCCATGCACTTAACAATATTTGTATGTATGTCTTACGTTGATGTTTTTAATACCTGGACTTTTCTACCTTTGGGTCTTTTTTCAAGTGGAGGGGTGAGTGAGAATGTAGAGATGAGAGAATCTACATACTCACAGTTGTATCCAGATTCTTACGCCCTAGACTGAGTGTGGTACCTTATTCCATGGGCAATGTTAAAATCTATGGCTATTTGAGTTGTAAGATCATGTGAGTGAGGTGGGTTATATTTTGCCATTTCTGCTCCAAGACAAACAGAACTGCAATAAGGTTTGTACAACTTGTCAGCCAAAAATGCTGTACAGCAATAAAGGAGCAGAACTTCCAGGCTGTGCTAGAAGCTCTGACAGCTCATCCGATGAGCACAAAGCTGTTGGAAAGAAAAAAAGATGAAATAAACCCCTAGCTATTAGGGCTTGCTGGTATGTCTCTTGGACTTTTAAATCCAAGAATCACTGAACTTTTTGGGAAGAAAAATTTGCACACTGTCTGCAACGATTAGCCTCTCTTCTCTCTGTGCGACTAGGGGATTTAAAGGATCTTATATACCTCCTTCTCACGTCCTCTGACTGTAAGACCTCCCCAAACTCTAGAAAAACATCAGAAGAGACAAAAGGAAAAGATAACATACCTTTCACGTTATTTATTTCTTATAACTCTAGAAGCTTTTACTGGCTATTAGTGTTACAATAATGTATGACATTCCTCAAGAAGCTTCAGGTTGACAGTATCAATTGCTGGTCTAAGCGTATATAAGATGCTTTGAGGGCAATTTTAACGAAGAAAAATGGGATTTTCATACATCTTGTTCTTTTAATGTACACATTTCAGAACTCTATTAAAAAAGGTTACTTGAGGGAAGACAGTTTGAGTTAGTCCCACCAGCATTAAAGCAAGATTATTTTTTCCTTTCTTATTTTTTTTCAGAACTGGTACCATTTTCATGCATCTAAAGAGCTTTTCTGCCTGCTAACAACTCTTTACTTTCTAATGAACCTATGACTGACAGAAAGTTGAGCTTTTCTTTCCTCCCACTAATACCACCATTGTATGTGTCTTGTTAACCAGTATTGTGTATCAGTCACAAGCTGACTCCTTTGTGCCTTTGTAAAGTATCAATTTAGTCAGCATTATCTGACTGGGGAGACAATGCTGCTGGTAAACGTGAACACAAAATCCTGCAGCATTATAAGCCCTAAAAACACTGGTTCAGCCAGGAACCCTGGAGCCTGGGAGGCGGCGAGGCCACAGCCGGAGAGCCGGCTGGCCGTCAGCAGCTGGCCGCTGCGGGGTCCGAGGGCCCAGGCAGGCAGCCAGGACAGGACTGGCTGCCAGGGCCGGCCAGGGCGCAGGGGTGGCCGGGAGCTCGGGCAGCGCCTTCGTTCTGGCTGCCGGTTGGGTTGCTTGGCTGGAAAAAAAACTATGCCATCCAGATCTGCCTGCCAACCTGCCGGCGACTTGACTATGCTGATATTTGACCAGACTGACACATTCCCAGTGTCTATTTTCATTTTTGCTTGATCAGGCTTTTCCAATAGTGAACTGATTTCTCTGCATTAAAAAAAACCACCACCAAAACCAAACCCCGTGGCGTACGCAGAACGTAGAGTCTGTGGCTCCCCGTACCTGCAGATGTGAGTTAGCTCCCCATGGGTCTCTAGGTAGGCTTTAATAGGGAAGGTTAGACCAACTCAGTCTCTCCTTTCATGTTTTCGTGCCTGGCTGATGGTCAGCAGAAACACCCAACCCCCATTGCACTAGAGAGGGGGAGGGCAGCAGCTCTGTGGGGGTTCTGTGTCTTTGGATGAAATTGTCCCTTTGTTAGTCCAAAATAGCTCAAATTGGGCAACTTTCCAAGCATGCAGTGAAAGACGTCTGTTTGAGACAGTGCTTAGAGAAGGCTGAGGATGGAGGACTGAAAAAGAGGTGCCTGACTGGCTGGGTTCCCACTGGAGTGATTAATGTAATGTTGCTGGGATTTTACTGCATTATTAATGAAGTGTTAGGGTGCCTGGAGCACTGGAAAAACATCTCTGGAAAATTATTACGAAAAATCTGAATTGGTGTATTGGACAACCTTTCATATTATTTTTTTTCCTTGCCCGTAGAGTCCTTATCATGCCAGAGGAAGGCTATAAATAATAATGAGCAGGAGCGAGACTACGCAGGCGCTGCTCCCTCCACCTCCCCAAGGAGCGGCGGCCCCGCTGCCAGCGGGCCCTGGGTGCCAGCAGCCCACAGGACCCTTCCCCAGGGGCTGTGCGGGGGCTCGGGGCTGCACCCGCCGAGCCCCTCAGGACTCCCCGCCAAAGCGGGCTGGGGAGATGCCACCTATGGAGTTCTGCTTTGCAGAACAGTATCGGGATCTGACAGGGAATAGTCTGGGCTGGTCTAGGGCTATTGTTTGCATTGATGAAGCTTGCATCTAGGATGATCAGTATAAAATATCTCTACTTTTTTTCCCCTAAGCTGTTATCTCCTTTTTTTATTGGCTTCGTCATGCCTTTTTTTTCTTCTTTTCTTCTACATCCTCAACTCTTGTGCTCTATATTGTAATCTTGTCACCTTTTCTCATGGTATCAACTGTGGGTTTGTTGCGGGGGGGCGGATTTTGTTGCTTTTGTTTTGTTGTTGTTGGGTTTTTTCCTTTTTTTTTAACTGCTGTGCTTTAAACCAGCCTTGCTTGTCTAAAGCTTCCAGTTGCTAAGAGACTTTTCCCCTCCGCCCTTCCCGCAGCCGGTTGCCATAGCGCTGCCAGCCTCGGCTATCAAGTAGCAGAGAGCAGTCATTACTCACCCTAAAAAAAAATCCCCCAAAACCACCAAAAACCAGGGCTGCACGGGCAAATAAACATTTTCTTTCCTTTTTAATTCATTTTGCGAGCCAGCGGGGAGGATCCCTGCACACATTCCAGCCGCAGTTGCGCGCTGCGTTATTTTCTTGCGGAAGTTTTCGGTTCGGTCTCTGCGTTAAAATAGGACGGACCGCAGTGCTGACTCACGGCCACCTGTGACGTTGTTCATGGCAGCAACAGATATTTGAGGATGTACTTTCTAAGAAGCTGTTTTTTGTACCTGAGCGACTGGTATCGCACCCTCCGTGACTGTAATTTACTCAGCGCAAGCATTGTGAAAATCTGAGCATCTTCCCTTAGAAACTGGGTGATACGGTTAGAGCTTTTCTCCCGAGACATTTTTTAGTAACAATAACATCACACATACATAAAATGTGTGGTGTGCTACCATCAAAGACTAAAAGAATACACACGTTAAAAATCAGCTTTCCTTTCCAAATGCACACAAACAAATTTGTATGAGAAATCATTTCCAGAGACATAGAGAGCCTTACTTTTTTTAAGGAAAAACACATCCCTAGTGGCTTGGGTGAGATGAAAGTCAATGTCAACCCTAAAACAATAAACAAGAAGGAAAACCTGACATCTTTCTGCTCTAAAATGGTGAGCTTTCTTCTCATCAGTCTACTGATTGCCAGGCTTTACCAGCTGGGTGCTATAGGGTGACATGGAGCATGGCAAGACAGACCTGGGGTCTCTAATCAGCCACGCCATCCATCATACCCAGTCCAAAAAAAGAAGTATTTGACTTGTGTATAACAATGAAAGAGTGCAGCCTTTAAAATACCTGCTAATAAAGAATTTGGTAGTATAAGATTACCTGTGTGAGAATATAAATCATGTGAGTTAAATTTGAGTTGATATTTGGGGGAAAGAGGCTTTTCCACCAGTAAATGTTAAAAACAGTACTCGAGTTGGACATAGAATAGTTTCAGTTGTTCTATGACTTCAGTTTCCATTAATCACAACAAAAGCCTCCACCTCGGGTTGTCAGTATAAGACTCTCTTAACATCCAGGGAAATTTCCTTCCCACGTTCTGCGGTCGGTGAGATATTGTGATATTAAATGCAGCGAGGAGCTAGACTCCGTGTCCTTACATGCCCTTCCATTTATCCAATCCAGCATCTGCCTATTTTGAACGAGTGCATCAGATACAGGCAGTGTGCCAGCTATTAAAATGTTACACCTACCGTCTACGGAGCTGAATTGTACATTTTGTTTTTCCCTTGTCCTTGAAAAGGACTTACTCCTGAAGTAAGAGGAGTCTGCTTAATGGCTCCTTGTCTTAAATTCCCTATTTACCCAACTATCTGTTCCCTGATTTGGTACTTTGTATTATCTTCTCTTCATGCTATTCTTGGGAACATTAAATATCATTGTGCAAGAAAGTCATTTAAGAAAAAAACCTTTGCCAACCGTATGGAAAACTTGATTTCAAAATCCATTTCTACTCTGATGACACATGCTAAATCCAATATCGTGAGGAAAAAAAAGGATTTTTTTTAAAGTTTCTTTTATTTAATCAGGATGTTTTTGTTCTTCTTAGGAGCTGAATGACATAACTTCAGCTAGGGGGTCCCTGTGCTGTGGTCTTACTGAAAAAAAATGGCAAAAAATTCATCAGCTTTACTATCTGTTGTTCCTAAAGGAATTCAGGATTTGAGAATGGCTTATGTTCAATATATTAGGAATTGAAAGCCTACCAAACAGAACCTTTTTGTTCTGGAAATATTGATTTAAAGGAAAATATTGCCAGATTTATTACGTGAAGACCCTTGCCTAATCACAGAATTAGGTGAAGATCCTTATTCTCAATTAGAGTGCCTTAGCTCTAGGCTTCATTTCATCCAGAGAGAAAATTACTGGAATAAAGGTTAAATATCCAAACCAGAAATATTATGCCTATGTTTCTTGATGTTTGAAATGGTAATAGAACAAATTGAACATTAACCTAGTAGGGTCCAAGGCATCTCTATTTGCATGGTTTTGACATCTGAATTGGGCAAAACTTCTCCACGCCAAAATTATGCAATGGTTGTTAGTCAGCCTTTCATTTCCTCAAGCATTTGTGCACAGATTACATCCGCATATTATATTTTATTATGACTCATTTTAAAATGCTAATCGACAAAAGTATGCTATCACAGTTCCAGAAGAGATCTACATCATTAAATGGGTCTCATTTTGATACCTTGCCTCACAGGCAACACAACACATCAACTGAAATCCACATCAACAGCTTTCTTTTTTAAGTCTATGAACAAATGTTCGCTTTGTGCATTAGCCAGTCTCGCTGACCCTCTAGGTCGCTACCCATTTTGTTCAAGTCCTCTCCTTCTGATTTCTTTCTGGTTTCTAACCTTCTCCCCCAACACTCTCAACCTGTTTTCCAGGTAAAACTCCCCTGTGTCATGGTTAAAAGTACTTCCATGAGAGCCACTTCCTCTGCTGTCCGATTCCTGTACTTCACCCTATCTATCACAGTCCCCAAACTTTTTTCTCTGCTCACATAAACCCTTTGATTACTGCTTTTTCTATCACTTCAGATCTGCTTGTTATTCTTGTATTTTCTCTTCCTGTCTGGCTCTCCTTTCCAACCCTGTCCTATTGCAGTTATTTGTGTTCTCTACAAAGTGCATCCACAGTCACCTAAGTTGTTCATCAGCAAATGCGTTCACCATCCATAAATTCTGAAAGCCAAGATATGAAGTTGACCAAACAGTACGTTCTCCTTACAGCTGACAGACAGGACACTTATGTCCCTTAAACTTTTAGGTAATGTTAACTTTACATCCAGCAGAATTTCCATTTTGCTGAATCTTAGTTACTCTGATGCTAGAATTAGATTCTGGGAAATTGTTATTTCTCACCAGATATATGCTTGTCCTGTTCCTCTATTTTTACCATACATACTGATGATTTTCCTTGCCACCCCAGACTATTTCTTTAAAAAAATGTTCTGCAAAATTACTTTCCCTCCTGATAAGTTAAAGTTTCTCAATCTCTTAGCATCTATTTCTTGAAACACTCACATTAAATCTAGACTCCCGAAATCCCAATATTGAAAGATATTTTCCTTTGACTTAGCAAAAATTATTGAGAAGGAATGTCCGGTTTTAATTCCGAGTTGCAAGCCTACCTCTTTCAAAGATGACACTATACTGGCAGGAGGAGTCATATTTGTCCTTCAGCTCCACCAAAGCACTCTACGTTCCCTTCCCTTGGACTGTGTATCAACTCCTCTTCTTTGAGGTCATGACTTGATTTTTCTTGTGTCGCTCGGAGCCTGGGCCTCCTGGGCAGGATGGTGGACTTCTCTGTGTTTTAATTTGGACATCGAGTTATATGAACTTAGATCATGGCTTTAGGAAGCCCCAGGTTTATCTGACCATGGACAGAGAGAAAGCAAAAAAACGATGACAGTCGTGAGAAATGAGAAAGTTGGCCCAAGTAAAAGAATTACTCTTACTCTCACCTGATAACCGAGCCATAACCGGGATTAGCTGAATCTGGGACTACCATGACTTAGTTTAGATAGTTGTGACTGAAGAAGGTTGCAGCATTCTGGCTGCTTTCAAAATAAATATGTCGATCATCTGCTCTCATTGGCTCCCACTCCAGCTGGCTTACTTGAGTTTTTTAAAAGTAGCATGTCTGTTTGTTGTGCACCTGGTGTAATTCTATTTTTGTGCTACTATGAGGCATTTTATCAAGTACATAAATCATGCTGAGTACTGCAGTATTTTGAGCATGTGTATGCGCATGTAATTCTAACACATAGCCTCAAAGAAAAACCTTTGTCAGAATTATAGATCGCTAGATATTCATTATTCACCATTGTTTGGATTTCTGTCCAAAACATTTTATTATCCTTTTAGTCTGATAGCAGTTTTCTAGACCATTGTGCAAGCCTTAGTGTTACTTAGCAGTTAATCTCACCCCAAAATGGAATAACAGGCTTCTTTGTACTACCCCCAAATTCACACTGTTTGCTGTTCAATCTAATCAAAGAAAAATAAACACCATTCATTTTTATCCTACCTGCTTTTCTTTCCACTGTTACTCTCCAAATACTAATACAGTTCATATATACAGTGGAAAGCGAAAAAAAATGCATGTAGAAGAAGTTAAATTCCAGACTGAAACAACTTGTGCTAGGAAAATAAATATCCATTAAGAGTAAAGAAGAGAAACTCTAGCATGTTCTGAGGATGTTTTGAAGGTCTGGCTGGGATCCATGGACTGCTCAGATGTTGCTGTGGTGGAGACTCGTCAGAAATGAGTGGATAGATAAAAAACACTATCTATAGTTGCCCTTTTTTTTTTTTTCTTTAAGCTTTGTATATATGGGATTTCTTTCTCAAGTAACAAACATGTAATGAGGTTCCGCTTAAAATGATGGTGACTTTAGGTAAGCAGTTTTCTGAGTGCATTACAGGATGAACTTTCTATTCCCTTTCTAGAAAAGTGATTATTTAGAGCCATCAATATCTGTTTCCAATCCCCTACTTCCATGCCTTTCAATTGAAGATACCCAAGTACAATTCTAATTCTTTCTTCTCTCTACAGAGAATAAAATGTAATAGCCCATGGCTTCAGAGATAAATGTGTTTTTGTTGCTGTTGCCCTGTTTTTGCCTCTTGTATCATTCTTGGTTTTTTTCTTTTTCTTAGCCTAATTCCCTATTCTCTTGTAGATTTGTATTTCAGATTTTAGCCAGCGGCATAAAGTGCTTCTCAGAGAGCCTCTTGAAACTTCTCAGTCCATTCCATGAAATCAGTGTGAATGTTCTTGTCTCACGGGACTCCTAGAATAGATAAAAACCTGCAAGGGCATCTACAAAGTGAAAAACCACAAAAAGAAAAAAATAAAGTCAAGTTGACTACAACTCAGCCTGCCTTTTTACCATGGGTGAGAAAGACCATCCTCTTATCTCAGAATCAAGGCCTCAGCCCAGCTTTCACTGAAGACAGTGGAATGTTCTCCCTGGACTTGAGTCAGAGCTGCATCAGTCCCCAGCACTCTTCTGCAGTACTCAGTGTTTAAAGCAAGCACTTACGTATAGTCAGGCCATGGCGATACCGCAAATCGCTATTTCCTTCCCAGACTAAGCAACTGTCTGGCAATGTTTTGTGCTTGTGCATTTCTTTAAGGCTTTTATTACTTTATCAAAGCTTTAAGAGTACAGGTTACATTTTTCAAGACCCCATATGCACCTTGCAGCCTAACTTTCATTAAAAGTCATTTGGACTTTCAAGTCAGGTTGATGCAGAAGGAAAAAACTTACTGTGCCTTTGAGGTATGATTTACAAGTATTATCATTCCTCTTTCTTTTCAGTCTTTTCATGGACCTAAGTCACACTCTTGCCATCTTGTACTACTCCATCGGTGCAAGATGAACCTTAAGTTCATTTAATCCGGCCTTTTATGATCTGTCTTACTCTGTGGGAACCACTGTTTGCACAAGGAATACCAAACAGCAGCCATTTACTGTTAATATAGGAAACAGAACTAAAATTTATTCTCATTATTAAATAAAATTTATCTGCATTATTTACATGCCTGTAAACAAGGCCTTTCATAAATAGATCATCAGTTTTTCATATCCCTGAACATAGTGCCCATAGGCCATGATATACAGAGGCAACCAGGCTCCTACCTCTAAGTTAGGTTTTGGTAGAAGTTAAGGCACTTCGATATCAGCTGGGAGCCTTTGAGGATCTGGCCATAGAAAATATGGAATACACAAAAGCATTCCAGAACAATATACATTTTAATACCACTGTTCCGCTCCCTTGCCCTATAATGAGCCTTGTCGGTTGCTTAACAGCACCCTGACCTGGGCACGAAGGCTTCCTCATTGTGGTCACTTCAGGAAGTCCTGCAGTTGTGGATGACGATGGGATGCTGGGAAAGGTGTGTGTAAGTCCTCTGTCTGCAATAAATTCTATGAGGAGCCTGGGCAGTGACTAAAGACATCTTGGAGCAAGAGTTCAAAGACTTGGATAACAGAAATCCCAGGGAGGGAATTTCTGTTTGAGAGCTTTGGGAAAAATTCATCGTCTCTCATTTTAGCTACTTAACTGAAATAATTTAATGAGAATGCAGATTCTTAATGTTTCCTATAATGGTATCTCCAGAAAGGAATTCATATCTCAACAGGGCAAAACAGACACCTCTAGAGGGCTGCCTCCCTCCACTTTCCCCTCAGGGACCATGGGTGACTAAGCTTTCAATGGAGGTGCCTCATTTAGATGACTTCAACTAGGTGGTGTGAACTTTTCCGAGTTTGGTATATGCAGGCAGTGCCTTAGATGTTGAACTAGAATTTGCAAGAGATCTAGGACAAACTTCTGCTCTCTTT
Source organism: Theristicus caerulescens (assembly GCA_020745775.1). Lineage (NCBI taxonomy): Eukaryota > Metazoa > Chordata > Aves > Pelecaniformes > Threskiornithidae > Theristicus > Theristicus caerulescens. The sequence goes on along the minus strand of CM036559.1, from coordinate 74,963,298 downwards.
CAGTAAACCAAAGCTGGGTCTTCAAACAGAGGGAAGAATGAAGCTTCCTTCACCCATTCCTATAGTAAGTGATGGAGAAAACGTATTTTTGCTCCACACTGGAGCAAATTAATATCTGGTCGGGCACTGTCTAGTTCAAAACCTTTTGCTCTTTAGATCCTCGTGCAGCAACTACAACACTGCACATTCAGCAGAACAGAAAAAGCTCGGGAGAACGTGCCTGTGAAGGAGGTAAGGATCATTTACGTAGTTGTGTACATGCTGTATACACAACTGTCTCTTGTTCCTGCAGGAAAAGCAGCTCACCATTTGTGCTCAGTGAGCCTAGTGGTTCAGAAGCAAAACCCAAACAGTGTTTGTTTTTTTCATTTCATGGGACACTGGATAAAGGAACTATGTCATGTACTGTCTAACGTACAATACTTAAATATTGTCTGTCTTCTCAAGTTATGTTTTTTTGTCACCCATTCAGTGAGTCCTAACGGTCTGAAATCGCTCTGACAGGAACTTCCCTATTTCCCCACCCTGGTTCCCAGTTCGCCCAAAGATATAAATCTTTTCCAAATAGTAGCTCCCCCCCCAATCTATTTCTGTGATACCATAATTATAAAAATAAATACCTAGATAAGGTAGGACCAAATTCAGATGTCTTTCACTCTGTAAAACTAAGAAGGCAATGTTTTAGCTTTCACCATGCCTAGGGCTTCCAGAACACTCCCAGCAATCATGAATCTGTTCAAATTACTTTAAATATAGCTGTTTAACCTTTGAAGACCTTGTACTAGGAATTGACAAACTACTTTCAACAGCAAATTACCTGTATTTTTAGCTCCTTAGTGGCCTTTGTTTCAAAGGTTAGTAAATACATTCATGTTAAATGCAGAATATACACTAATTTAGAGATATGTAAGAGAGTTTTCAAAGTAGCTGTTTTGAATGGAGTTTAAGTAAGTAATGTATTTATTCTAGGATGTTTCTGAAATCATAAGAATTCTCAGTAGCCAAAGTTGGGAAAACCTGGTGCTGCCTCTAGGACTGCCAGCCTGTGTACTCTAGCTTTGGTTGAACATCCCGCTGCTAGGATTTGTCCCCAGCCAGCTGCTGCTCGGGCCACGCTAAGCCAGGGCTGAGGTCCCATCCCAGCCTCGGCCCATCCCCAGGGAAGTGTCAGATGCCCGGGTCTGGGGCTGCCCCCGGTGCCCCTGCCTGCCCTGCTCCTCACCGGGGTGGCGAGATGAGCCCTGGCTGCTGGGTCCTGTCCCAACGTCCCCCATGCAAGGAGCCCTCTCCTCTCCCCTCCCATCACCCCAGCCTCAGCGAGCAGCCAGCCCTCACTGTACCCTGCCCGTCCTCCCATTCTGGAGAGGGGCATTATCTCTGGATGGTAGATGCTGAAAAAACACCCTGGGTTGTCTTGGGCATTGGGACAAACCCAGCTTTATCTGCACTACTTGTAGAGGATTTCCTTCAACACATTCCTTCCCACAAAGCTACTGCACGCTATATGCTGAGTCATCAGCTATCATTGCTCCCCAGCGGGTCAAAATGATGCCAATCAGTATCACAGTACAACTCACACTGAGAATTAGGTTAATTTATAGGCAATGAGATTTACTAAATGTGTTGAGGTAACAGCTGAACATGGAGGGGCTATTACATCCATGAGCACCAATGATCTAATTGGACTTGGCCATTTCCACCTCCGTTAAAGCATGGCCATTTCCCACCTGGTTAAGTGGGCACTGGACATCAGCTGCTTTGGAGATAACGCTGGTCTGATACTCTGCGAATTTTCACCAGATTCTGTAGTTTAAAAGTCAAAAAGTAAAATTTCATTAAAGGGCATCGTTTTCTGGAATAGACGTGCCAAATAGTGGGAGAACACTCACTCACCCACTCATTAGCCCACAGATGAGAAAACATGACTGGCAAAGGAGGTGTCAGTGGAAAAGCAAAGGAAAAGGGAAAATATATGAATATTTTGGTTGGCAAATGTCATTTTGCATAGTATGGGGTTTTGGCAGACCTAGGATTTTCTATCAAAAGTACTTTGGATTTTGATGAGCTGCACAGCTGGAATAAGTAGATGCAAAGAATATCAGTCTGTTGGTAGCTCAAGGTCTCCTTCCCATCCTATTGCTCTCACAATGGGTCACTGATAAGAGCTAGTATATTTGTTTTGGTTAGTGGGTTTGGGTTTTTTCCCCCCCAGTTGTAGCCATTCGACAAAACCACAACATTATTTCCCTCCTCCTCTGTCCCTGACACACTACAAAACAATGACAAGGGAGAAGGCAGAACAAAACAGCAGATGATAAAAATGCGAAATGGCTACAGAGGTGCAGTGGGAGCACAGAAGTTCAGCGGTACAGAAGAGCAATGCAATACTTGGGAGAAGAGAATACATTAATTATATGGACAGTTTTATTTATCCAGTCTCGTGTTCTCATACAGTTTTTATTGATCACAGAACAGTTTTAGCATACCAGCAGGAATGCTTTTTCTGCATCCCCACTGGGTATTACTAAAAACCCAGCAATATTTTACATTCATTGGGTCAAGAGAATTTATTTGTTACATGTAGTCTCATTGCATTACCCAATTTCTAGCAGTACTAGTCACCATTAATGTTTCCCACTGATTAATGCATGTAAGGGTTTAATAGCTGTAAATGGTAGATCACAAAATATCGATGGATTAGTTTAAACCTCATCTTAAGTTCAGTAAACCAAGGATGCCAGACACATCAAGACAGTTTTAATGTCTCTCAAAAATATTGATCATCGCAATTGTTGATTTTTAACAGCGTCTTCCGTGAGGACCAAAAACCTCTATAACATTCCCTTAAAGTTTAGAAGAAAATGCCACACAGAAGCAATCTTTCATGCCATAGGATTTCTTTTTTGAGGCTCAGGATGACAATATGTTTCTGGGTTCACTTTCCTCCAAATAAAACCCACAGCCAGCATTTTCTTTCCACAAAAAGTGGTCTCAAGGTTGGATCCTCAATCACGTGCATGGAACTTCCCCATCTTAGGCCAGCAGCCACAGCTGCATCCTTTAGTTTTAATTTAAGTCGAGGCTTGTATGATGAGCTACTGGGTTGCTGATGGCATGGATTTGTTTTCCCTATTCTTGCAGACCTGCTTGGGAGTAAAGAGCTAGGGTCAAGAACTTTCTACATCCTCTAGACACTGGCTGGCCAGGGCCCTAGTGAAGTCTCCTTCCTCATCCCCCATTAACTGCCAGTGCTGGTCTTTTCCTTAGATGTCCTGTCTTAAGTTTTTCTAGCCTGCTTCTTGGGCTCCCCTCTTTCTTTATTCCTGTCCAAAGGAGCAGACAGCTGGTTCCTAATTACACTATAGAAAATCTCATAGTAAACATCCCTTTTTTCTCTTTCCTCAAGCAGGAAAGCAGTTAATCTTTGCTTCTTGCTTAGTAGAGGTGTGCTCCTATATAAGCTGGTCCTAACTTCTGGTGCACAGTCTTGTCTCAAAATGTTGGGAATTACACTTGTTGGTTAAGATACTCATTACCTGAGAAAAGCATCGTTATTTCTAATCACTGCCCTAATATTAGTGCTTCTAAAAATAACCTTCTTGTCTCTAGTCTCGGTTGCATTCTTCCAGTGCTGTTATTGAGAACCACTGAACCTGAAATATGGTTATCGCCTGTCTCATTAGGTCAGTCTCATGCTTGATTATTGAATGTAAGTTGTGTTGACATTAAAAAGTTAGGCAGTTTAACATTCATCTCTGCTTTGGTTCTCTTGGTAAACTCTGAACCTTGTGCTTCTGCTGACATAAGAAGCAGCTTTTTTTCAACTAGTGCACAGTGTTGGTCTATTTTAGCTATGTGGAGAAACAGTGGGTTTCTTTTTAACTTTCTCACTTATGCCCAGTATTTTCTGCATGACTTCACTGGCTTATTGTAGCTCTCCTTCAAAACAGTGACAGGACATACATTGAGGTTAGGAGCCAAAAATGGTCTTCAGCTTTCCTCAGAGAAAAACAGGCCCAGAATAACACCAATTTTGAGCACTTTTCTATAGCTAATATGACTTAACAAAAGCTGTTACAAAATGAATGCTATGACCTCTACATTTACAAATAGGTCGTTTGGATTTACTACTGTCTTGCTCTCCCTCTTGTCTCTTCACTCAGTAAATACAGAGGTACTGTTCAGTGCTACTGCCAACATTTCCATGAACTTGAGACAACTTAACAGTTCTTGGCACAGGCACCGTTAGTACCAAGCGAGCTGTTTCTTCTCCTGTCTGGCTATGTCCCCTCAAGTGTGAGGTCTGACAACTTCAGGGTGCCAATTCTGCAATTCTTCGATCACCCTGTGTACCAAACATGCTGGCAGTCTGGGTATAACTCTTAGTAGTCTGCAAACAGAAGATCGTTTTATCAAAATATCATTGAGAGGTAAAGCAAATTTTAACAGTCAAGGCAAAGGTATGATTTAGAAGGATTTGCCATTCCCTAAACACTATAAGGACTATACAGGTACCGAGTTTGGCAAAGCTTTGCCATCATAAAACCCCCAGAACGTACTCATCTATAGTCTTCTGCAGACTCGCAGGCAAATGCTTGTTCTGCGCAAACAGCTCCCTGGATCTCCGTAGAAAAATGTCCTTGTCAATTTAGATTGTTTTCTGGTTCATTTCCTAGAGTTTTTGACCTTGCTAGTCATAAATGATTTTGGTGAGCTCTTCGACAAATAGGTCCTAACCTTCTATGGACAGTCGCTGTGCTCTGTATCAAATTGCAAGGACTTGGCTAAATGATTGTCTTGTCTTCTGCTTGTGTTCTCACAGAGTCAGTTTGTCAACAAACTGCTACCAAACTAAAGTAATATAATCTGGCTGTGACCATGCTAATAACCAGGCCCAGATCCTCAAGTGTTTTCAGCCCCTACTGAAGCCCTATTAAAAACAACGATGCTTAGATACTTACAAGAGTGTGGCTTCACCTTGCATACCATATATAGAAAAATTACCACAGAGCTGCTGTATCCCTCACAAACAGGATGGAAGGGAGAAGTCAGAAAATATATGTTCAAAATTAGATCACAGGAAGGGAAAAATCTGACCATAACTAGACTGAGTAACTCTGCTCCTTCCTAAGCCCAATCACGAAACAGAGTAACGTAACAGAAAAAAGCCCCAAATATTATTAAAGATGAAAAACTGGGCTAAAGAAGAGAGGAGAGAACAGTGTACATAAGGCTATGCTGCACAGAGAGATAGCAGCAGGTAATTCCCAAAATGAAGCAAAGGAGCCGCTACCATAATTTGGTTTTGGACGAGGCAAGGGGAGGAGGCTGCAGGACGGTATCAGCGGCGGGGGACGGCGGGGAGCAGAGCGGCTGGCCTGGTAGAGCCAGCTCACCAAGTGGGAAAATCGTTTCGGAGAAAAGGCGGGCAGAGCTGACAGGGCAGAGAAGGACCTTGAAGTGGGGAGGAAACAATGCAGTTGTTCAGTGTTTCTCTGGGTCTCTGCTTCCTCTTAAAAAAAAAAAAAAAAAAAAGGGTAGTAAATTTGTGACTAAAAATTAGAGCAACTGCTCAGTTTTTCTTTCTAAGGGGTTGTTAGCTCCAAGAAACGGAAATAAAACCATCCCTTGGTTTTATGTTGTACCCCCAGCTGTACCACCCTAGCCTTCTCCTCTCCACCTGTACTGTAAATGCAGCATATGACTTTATTTAGGGTTGTTGGGCCCAAGACACCTTGCACTTGAAAGCCACACGCGTCATTTTCCTGATGCCTTCTGCAGGAGCCTCTAACATCAAGCCCGAGACCACGGTGTCACGGAGCGGAGGTCCCGCTCCTCGGCAAGGCCGCCTCCGCCTTCCCGCCCTCACGGCCGGGCCCCGAGTGCGGCCAACGTGGCACCCTCCCGCACCCCTGGGACAACACCCTGGGGGCGGCGGCCCTCCGGGGCCAGGAGCCATGTCGCGCACAGGCCTTGCCACCGGGGGGCAACCGCCCGCGCCTGATGGCGGGCCGCCAGGCCGCCTCCCGGCGCGGGCCCCCGCCTGAAAGCAGCGGGGCTCGGAGCTGCCACAGCCACCGCCCGGCTCCGCCATGGTGCCACCAGCAGGCAGCGCGCCAGCCCTCAGCGGACGGACCGCCCCGGACCGCCCCCGTCTTCCCTCCTCCTGACCGTCCCCGGGTGGGAGGGTCTCGGCGTCTTTAAAGGAGCCGGCTTCCTGCAGGGAGCCCTGGGCTCGGCGGCCTCCATGGCGCGGTGGCTGGTGGCGGGGAGGGCCGCCAGCCCCGCGGTGACACGGGCCGGGGACCGGCGTGCTCCTGTGCGCGGCAAAGCCCTCCTTAGGGAAGGGCCGGGGTGGCGACGCTAAGTCACAGCCTCATGGACACACGTTTCGATAGCGAGAGGCTGGGGGAGCTAAAAAACCCACTGGTGAAATATAGCTGCATCCAGCACAGTTGTGTTCAGCAAGTCATTTATCTTTAGCAGGTGACAGGATAATGTCACTTGTCAACAGTCCTGCTTTGAAATGTTGCGCTTTTTTTTCCCCCCCATGAAGTGTTTTATGTGCAGATTTTTTATTTAATTCTGACAAATGCAGCCTTAGATCTTGTTTCTCAAGTGATTTATTTTGATGATTTCGTGCATTGGTCTTCGCTGCTTGCCCAACAGTGGGAAAACAGCAGTTGTTGCCTCAGCCTGCTACTGAGGGTCAGGTGCATCAAATTGGCCTAAATCTTTAGACATGAGAGTTTATCTCTTCCGAAACAGAACAGACGTGTTCTGTGATGATGTGTATCTTCTGTATGCGGTGAAAGTCCCTTTGAGACCATTCTTTTTTAGGAAATCCCCTTCTCTGCTTGCGTACATTTAATCCCATACAGTGAATGTATTTGACTGACAGGCACTGGAACAGGCTGCCCAGGGAAGTGGCTGAGTCCCCATCCCTGGAGGTATTTAAAAGACGGGTAGATGTGGTGCTTAGGGCCATGGTTTAGTAGTGGACTTGGCAGTGCTAGGTTAACGGTTGGACTCGATGATCTTAAGGGTCTTTTCCAACCTTAATGATTCTATGATTTCCTTTGAATAGACACCTCTCATGCTATTCAGAAGATGGGAGTCTTGCTGTTCATCAAATTACGAACCCCTCAGCAAGAAGAGAGGTGGATGGTTACAAGTCGGGACAGATAGCAAGCTAGGGTAGGTCAGCAGCTGGTGGCAATCAGTGTTGCTCTACTGTAACTGCCTAACTTCATGCTTTTTTACCTTACCCTGCATGCTAAGTAGCTTAATCTTTCACTGAGGGGTAAGCAACCTCAAATTACCCCATGCACCCCACCACCTGCGTCAGCACCGTGTCCTCTAATTACATATTGTGCTAAAAAGTGTTATTTTTTTATCAGTTTTTAATTTGCTACCTTGCAATTTCACTGAATGTCTCCCTAGTCTTGTGTTGAGCCAGGGAACAAAGCTGTCTCAACAAAGCTTTTTATCTACCTTGCCTGTACCATTCCTTACTTTAAATACTATTATCATGTTCTCTTTTAAATGTCTGCTTTGTGAAATGAACAATCCCAATCATTTCAATCTATTTGTGCATGGTTTTTCTGTACTCCTGTTGCCTTTCTTTCAATACCCATAACCTCTGTTTTGTACCGTGTTCTGTTGGCAGATGGTGCAATCACTTCTGCAACCTGTTTCCTTTTAATATAACGGGTACGTAGTATTTTTTGGTGCTTTTTCTGTGCTGTTCTCAGGCAATCGAATGCCGGGTTTTGTTTCTGAATATAGTTGCATACTGAAGAAGGGCTTTCACCTGAGCCGTCCCTAGTGGTAAGCAGGTGTCCTTCCTGAATAAGAATCCCAAATAACTCCAGGTCTCCCTTCACATGTGTGTTATCTAGTGACACTGACCTTAGTCTGCCATTGTGCTATTTGATTGCCTAGCTAGGGTAAGTCCCTCTGATGTTCCTAGGGGTCTTTTCAGGACTTGACCAGCCTGAGTAGCCATCGCTGCGTGTGGCGCATAGCCAAGTCTGTAATTTGAGGATCTCTTTAAGACAGAAAAAGCTTTCACTAGTCCCCAGCTGCTCACTCCCTGCTTTATAGAGTCATACATGTTTGCGTGGTTACGCCATGAACTAGGATGAGGAACAGACCAGGCTGAAAGCTAACACACGGCCTGACCCGATCTCCTGTCTGACTGAGCATGTAGCTGTGGAAGCAGCTGCGTCCACAAAAGGGCGGCAGTAGTGCCGAGGTGGGAATGAGCTGCAGAGAGTGGAGGAGATTGGGGACGCCTTCTTTCAGCGGCAGTGCTATCTTAAACGCTTAAGCTCTTTTTGACTTACAGCCTTTTTTAGGAATGACAAATTATGGTTTTGTTGGAACAAGCTTTGTGCAAAAGTATCTGTTATCAGTGAACAGACTGATGACACCTGAGCTGAACTCCTCACCTGAAGCCCACCGTCATGGGGGTTTGCTATGTCTCCCTCTCCATGCCCCAGAATTCTCCTTCCTTCAATCCCATCAGAAGGGTGATTTCAAGAACTGTCATCTAAATGTTCATATTAGATATTGTTGAAAAGTAGAGCTGGGGCGCTACATTAAAAATCAAATTGAATTGGTTTGGTATATATCAAACGTCAGATACATAGCAGAGGCTATTAGAAGTTTCCAACAATAGACATATGAAGAATCATTAGCCTTGAAAAACCTAGAGGATGAGATCACAAACACACAATCCAATAAATCACACAGGTCAGGTTTGGAAGAGCTGATGTGGTAGAGCAGCAATTTGTTTATACTGTGACGGGTCAATTGGATCAGTGTCAGATCTCCTGTGGGATAAAAGATTTTGCTTTTAATGCATGCTCTTTCCTGAACGGCTTCTATGCAGCCTTTATATCAAACACCTCTGGTCAACTTCAGGATTACAAACAGAAAGTCTAAAATAGATGAAACTGCTAAAACAGAATTATTGCAGGATTATTTCAAGATGCAGATTTGGCATTGAAAGATCTCCAGAGTAAAGTCGCATTACATGATTTAAATTCAGTTCTATCCCAATCATTTTTAAATGTTGCTAGTATATTCTTATAACCTCAACTTTAATCACATTTCCTTTTGAGAGAAGATTCCCTAATGCATATCTTTCTGAGGGAGACTTCAGAGCTAACATGATCTTCTTATTACCTTTTTTAAAACCTTGATGAAAATTGTCTAATCACAGAAATAGTAATAAAGTTGGGAAGTGTGATGCAGATAGAGAACCTTACGCTTTTAATGACTGTAACAGTGCTTCAACTGCTATGAGTTTATTTGATACCAAAAATCACTACACTTATGAAAGCCTTCCCTGCAATAATGCCCCAAATATTTGTAGTATAAAAAGCAGAATTATTAATATAACAGTGAAAATAAGAAAATGCAATTAAGGCAAAGAAGAGTTGATACCAGCCTACTGTCACACCAACCAAAAGATAACATGGCTACTTTTTTTTGGTGTTTTAACAGAGGCGGCAGCTTTGTGCCATCTATCCTTTTGTCCCAGTGTACTCTGGACTTGTCACTACTAATAGATGGGCAAACACGTAACCTGAGTAAGTCCTTTCCTTCTTCCTGTACTCACTTTCTACTGGTACATCTTAGATCACCATCCCTTTTGTTTTCTGTATATTACATGTCAGAATTTCAAATGTAACCAAGAGGCAGATCAAAAATATTTTTTCCAGATTGCCTCTGTACTTCATTAAAAAAAAAAGAAAAAAAAATTGGCATAATCTCAACTTTGTTTTCCTTTTTAGGTCACCTTTTGGTAGCAAATGAAGCTTTGATAGTGAAGAGTTATCCTGTACTTAGGGTTTTTGCTTTTTCTTTTAATGGTGGTTTCTGCTGCTGTAAACCAAAAGGGTGATAATTAATGTCTCCTACTGTTTATGCCTGCTGCCATCTACAACGATGAGCTATTATTATTCTGTCTGCAAATACTTGGAAAGGATATCACTTGGACGACTAATCCAAAATACAGCAAGTAAAGATCATTGTCACAAACGCCTGAAATGGAGACATTGTTACAGATGTTAGAAAGGAAAGGTTTTCATTATATTGGATCATCCAGTCCATCTGCCAAGACTGTGCTTTGCTGCGCACTCTCTAATGTCTCACACAAGTGCTAGGATACCATGAGCATTAAATACATTATATTCCTTGAAATACATCACGTTCACTTGAAAAACTGTTCCATAATTATGGTGCTAGGTAGACCTGATCTTGAAAGGTGGTCCGATTCAGTGGGGCTTTACAGCAATGCGCTGGTCTTCCCGCTCAGATCCAGTTACTGGCCTGGAGTCAGTCTGAGGCAGTTGTTAGATTAGATGGGCTTCCTGTGGAGAACTAGACTGCAAAACAGCCCAGAATAAAAAGCCAGGCTCATCTCTATACCAGTGAGCTGAATAAAGAGAGAAAAGGCTGCAGTTTCTTTCTCCTCCCACCCCTTTTTTTCAGGAGTTAGGATTTTGTGGAAAAGAAGTCCCCACCTCTGTAAAAACTCTGTCAAGCTGTAAGTTCTGAGTCCCCATATGGTTTCTTCATGGGGACGTGTTTGTCAGATGAACATAGTACGTTCACTGTTATTCTCTTGTGTTTTCTGGTAGAAATCCAGAAGACAAGGGCCACTAGAGAGCTCCCAACACCTGCAATTCAGTCTTTTTTTTTTTTTTTTTTTTTTTTTTTTTGCAGGCACTGCCCCTGGCAGTGGCAAGGCAGAGAAGCTGCCATCAGCAGGGATTTGGAGGACGGTGTCTCCCAGCCACCTGGAGCACTGCATACATCACCCTGCTGACTGACGTGATGCAGCACTCATCCTCCTTGTAGCTGACCACAAATGATATGGGATCCCTTGCGCTCTTCTTTTTTTCAGTTCTTCTCTGCCGTGGGTGTATGTCTCAGAAGACATGCTACTCCACACAAATGACGTAGAAACCACCCCTGCTCACAGTCCTCCTGTTGCAAGTGGTACAGGACCTCCCTCCACGTCTCTCAAAATCTTTTTTTACCATTTCTCATTGCCTTCATCCCCCTGAGAAAGTCTATCTGTACATTCCTGTCAACCTGTTCCAATTGATACCTAGTGCTAATTAAGCCCTGGCCACTAGCAGAAAGTGTCACCAATGGGTCTTGCTGATTATAAGCCATAAGTACAAGACAACAATATTTGAGTATTTCAAATAGAATTTAATTCTTGACTACAAGTCCTTCCAGTCTGGTGGTCTGCGCAGTCTTAAACTTTTGTCTTGCTTCCTGTAAATAAATGTGACTGAAAAAGAATTGAATTCCCTCATAACATGTAAGGGAGGAAAAACCAGCATTTTCTTATGGAAACTCATGAATGACAGCAGCTGAAAGTTAAATCTATTTGATCGTTCCATCAGCCTTCCAAGCCAACTCCTTAACTAGATTGAAATGTTTCAGTGGGATGTTGAAATGTTGAATGCACGTGGGAGGGATCTACATTTTACAATGCTGGGGACCAGGAAACAGTGTTGTTCACAGCATATGTGCAAAAAATAATGAAAGTAAGTGCTTTCTTGCAATCAGTAAGGTATTAATTCAAAAAAATAGGATCTGAGAACATACTTCACTGTAAGGATCATGTTCAATCCACGCATCTTGGATATTTGACTTGTACCTCAATTTTAGATGCCTGTTGAATCACCATTCACAAAGTAAGGGCCTAAGTTCTTTAAGAAGCGAAGGAGTAGAGGTCTTCAGAGACACGCATCTCTTTCTTTATACGGGTACCTTGGTGAATCAGTCCTCTTAAAATAAGTGTTTAAATGCTAAAATGTGGCACCTATCGTAGGCAGACTGTGTTGCAACCAGATTCACTAACCACATTGCTGATTTTTTTTCCCTCAGTGCAGTTCCTTAAACTATGATTCTTGTCACCTGAAATAATAATAGAGTATGCTGTTTATTGTGTCTTTTATGTAGCTGTTCCTACTTGCAGTCTATATTTGTTTAATGGAGAAGCTCAAAATGTAATACACTGCTCCTGCTGATCAAAGTTGCAAAAGAGCGGTTTTCTCTCTTGGCTTATTCAACGCATGCAAATATCTCTTGCTCTTCCCTTACCTGTCTGTCTCACCATTGTTTCCTTGTTTAAGATATGTTTACTGTCACTATACATTTTTAATAAGGTGTCCACAGCTGCTTTCCTAAGAAACTATTGATTCTGTCTCTCTACCTGTCAGTCGCCTGTCTTGATCTGCTCTAGCCTCAGTATCTTTTGAAGCCATGGCTCAGGTTCAGCTGAGTTTGTCAGAGGGCTTGAAAGTTTAGATATTAAGTTTTCATGAGTTTTAAGGAACTAAAAGTTTTGCTAGGTAGGCAACCACATCAGCAGGCCACTGTTGGAGAGGCTCCAGCATGACTTTGATCTGTTTGGCTTGCCCGTTAGCCATCTAGCACGTGTGTACTGGCCTGCTGGTCAGGATTCACACAGCTTGGAACAAACCCAAGCACGACATGAACCATAGTCCCCCACAGTCACCCTTTTGCTAAACTAAGTAATCCAAAGCCTTTTAGTTTCCTCTTGTAAAACAAGCTCTCCATTCCCTGGATAATCTGAATATCGTTTGCAACTGTTGGATTTTAACTCCTCTCAACCATGGGTGGGCAGAGCTGCACACGGGAGTCCAGCCGAGGTCACATTAGGACTAGGTGCTATTTATTTTTGCTTGACTCCAACAGGACTATCTTGGCTGATTTAAGACTCATTCTCAAAAGCAGCAAGAGAATGCTTACATTTGTGCAGCAAGTGTGTTTGAAGGGGGGCTGAGGGCTGGAGGTGCTTTTTTACCCACAACTAACTCTTTTTTCACTACTGAGTTGCACTAGAGCAAACTACCTTCTGCTTCTGTATATCTCCTTAAAATGCCTTGAGCCATATGATGACTTTGAATCTCTGGCTAGTGACAACAGCTTCAGTGAGTATCTCCAGAACAATGAAGATGACTTGTCTTGGTCTAGGACAGTCAGGAGTTACTAACTTAAGCTTTTCCTTCCTTTTCTTTTATTTGCTTGATGTTTTAAGCAGTAAGATCAATTTTATGAAAATGAAATTCTGTGACATGCTAGAAAGCATTTCAAGGTTGCATTCAGAATTTATCTTTTAAGGGAGATTAATAATTTCTTGACTTCTCTCTCATTTACTTTATAGGAATAAATCTCACAGTAGCAAATTTTGCTGCTTGGCCATCCAGTCCTCTGTACCCTGCAGGAATAATGATATTTTTTGAACAAGCTGTTACAGATATTAATCTTGCGATGTCTCTATGTCTGGTAAGAAAGGGAGAGATGAGTACAGGCAAGCAGCTGAACTAACTGGAAGACAGAAAAAGAGAAAGCAAAGCTCTTTTGCATGGTGGCTGTAGAGATGTTCGAGCATTTAATGTTGGGCATTAGAATTTAGGACTTAAACATATGCTCAAACTGTCATTTCTGGTTACGAAAAGGTTTTCTGGCCAAGCGAGTGGGTCTTCTGGTAAGTGTCCTTCGAAGTCGTGTCATGAGAGAGAACCGGTCTTCTGGCCTGTTTGAAGTTTGGCTTTTTCAAATACACTGGTGGATTTTTGGCTGAAATACTGAACATATGTTTGAAGTTTGCTCATCTTTACTTTGGTTGATAAAGAGAAAAGAGTGAAATGAAAACAGATTTATTTTTTTTTTAACAAGGAAGGATTCATTTTCCTACCTAGCAGAAAAGTATTGAGTTATGCTATTTCATATGAAAGCCAGTTCTCAGTAATGAAAGTGTTTTTCCTTTTATGTGATAAGATGGGTGGACTATAAAATATCTATAAAAAAGAGGAATAGGAAATATATTGCTATAAAGAGCTACACCGTGTGCTTTTTGTTAGGATTGTTCTGTAAAGCCGACTTGCTGGAAGTAATCCACAAATAGGCTTAAAAATAATCCTCGCAATTTTATTCTGAATATCTCATCAACAACAATAAGGGGAACATTATGTATATTGACAGAGACGACTCTTTGTGTTAAGTATTCACTGTAGTTTCAGAGCTATTGCATTTTTAAGCGTGTTTGCCAAACATCTTTGAACCTCTCGGACCCATTGCAGTCGTGATTATTTTAATCTTTTATCTGAAGGCTTCCCCTTATTTCTATTCATTAATGTGAAAAAGGCAATCAACCCCATACATTTAGATAACCAGAGCTATGAGGAGCATCTGTTTTCCAGACATCTCTGTGTTGTACGTGACCTATGGTCCCGATTTGGCTGAAATCTGATAGCGTTGTATAATTTTGCATGCCATCATTAGAACATTCCTCTGAGGGGCACCGGAACAGGGCCCGAGCCTGGGAACAGCGTCTTTGGGTGATCTTCCTACTCTTAAGGAAGCTCCGTGCAGAATCACGTCCAGCACATGTGGAGCAGTGCCCTGAGGATGGGCACGCAGTCTTTGGTGGGCAGGCATGAGCTGGCCTGCACGCTGAGCCACACAGAAGCCACGTAGCAATGTTAGCACGATGATCGGCGCTTCTCGTAGCAAGGTTTAGTAGCTGTGATTCAGTCAACCACAGCAATGGCTGTCTCAGAGCACGGGTTTGCACATTGGTTTGCAAAAAGCATGCAGACACGTGCCTCCTTCTAGCTGCACCAGGCCTACACGTGCAGAGTAAACTCAGGTTATGTCTATGTCAGCCAGTAATGCGATGCATTAGGAGCGGATCAATAGATCTACTGTTAGATGCTGAGCCTTCTACATCTTCAATAAACGTGGTTTGAAGTTGTGACTCAGACTAGGTCTACTCGGGTGTTCTGGACCAAACGTCTCTGGCACACATGCAGTTAAGACACTCTCTGAAGTTTGGTTTGGGCATTGTGGTTTGGACCCCCTCATGGCGATGGAGCACATTTGGGGAGCACCTGCCGTGGGGCTTTAGATTTAGTTTCTCTGAAAGAAATCCAGTTTGTATATACAAAACCCATTCCTTTTACGCAACAATGTGCAGTACGTGTGAACAGCTGGGGAATTTGATTCAAAACTAAATGCTTTAAGGGTCCAAGCCAAAATGTCAATGTAGACACAGCCGAATTAATCTTCTAATTATATTTGGTCACTTGATTCAACATTTCCTTTAGATCAGCAAGATGTGCACAAGTCATGTAACTTAAACACAGTGTCATTCCATATGCATTCTCTTGAAAGAGCATGTAAAAGTAGCTTGAAATTTAAGAATGGGCTATAATGAGGTGGAAAAATCCAAGTGTTTTATTTCAATGGCTTCCTCTGGAAAGAAGCGTGAATTTTAACAATATGAATTTTACTTACGTTGTGATGCTGCACAGATAATGGATTTAAACACCAGAGAAACAAGTTAAGCTATCAGAAGTTCTGAGATGGTGGTTACCACTGTAACATGATTGTTTACACAAACTTATGTTATATTTTTGTGAAATTTTCTGTGCAGTGTATACAGGAGGCTGGACAAAGAAGGTGATTTGAATGCAATGCCTACCCAAATCCCTTGAATGCTTAAGTGCCTCCACCTTTGCAAACTTGGGAAAAATGCAGCAGAAGAACATTTAAAAATGTATGTTTTAATTGAAATTATAATTTCAATCAGGATGAAAGGAATATGAATTATTATCCACTGACATTCAAACAAGAAAAAATCAACTATAAATCAAGTTTAAAGCTAACCCTTTGATCTGTGATACAAATCAAATCCAGGTCAGTAATGACTGAAAGCTGTTATTGTCAGGATGACCATTCCCTAAAACCGTTGAGGTGATGTCAGGCTGATTCCCCTGAAGACTGGTGGGTGTATCACAAAATGCTCCACCACACTTCATCATCACACCTTCTCTGCGAGTTAAGACCTGTCCTGGTTTCAGCTGGGATAGAGTTAATTTTCTTCTTGGTAGCCGGTATGGGGCTGTGTTTTGGGTTTAGATTGAGAACAATGTCGATGCTAAGTACCGCTAAATAGTCGCTAAGTAGCGCTTACACTGGTCAAGGACTTTTCAGCTTCCCGTGCTCTGCCCGGTGCACGGGGGGCTGGGAGGGAGCACAGCCAGGGGCGCTGACCCAGACTGGCCAAAGAGTTATTCCATACCATATGACGTCATGCTCAGTATATAAGCTGGGGGAAGAAGAAGGAAGGGGGGGACATCTGGCGTGATGGCGTTTGTCTTCCCAAGTAACCGTTACGCGTGATGGAGCCCTGCTTTCCTGGGGATGGCCGAACACCCGCCTGCCGATGGGAAGTAGCGAATTAATTCCTTGCTTTGCCTTGTTTGCGTGCGCAGCTTTTGCTTTACCTATTTAACTGTTCTATTTTATATTACTTCAACTATTAAACTGTTTTTATCTCAACCCACGAGTTCTCTCCCTTTTACCCTTCCAATTCTCTCCCCCATCCCACCGGGGGGGAGTGAGCGAGCGGCTGCGTGGTGCTTAGTTGCTGACTGGGGTTAAACCACAACAAGACCTCAGGGCTCTCCCGGTCCCTCGCCTTTCATAGCTATGTAATTCTCTTAAAAAATCTATTTATTTGCATCCAGGTTTCACTAAAATTGAGTAATAGAGTAATATTTTAAAGCAGTTTGCCAATGTTTAGTACTATTCAGTGAAGTTCAGAGGTAGTAGTTGGAAACACTTCTCATAAGTCTCAACAGAAAAAGAGCATCTGTAAGGGTAACTTAAATCTTACCTCCGATGTAAATCCTCCAATGAAGACATACAAAAAAAATGAAAACATCTATGTAACCTTATAATAAAATAAACTCCAAATTTTTACCTCATGTTTTATTAATCAAGAGTACCATTATGATCTGATATGGGGCAAATCCAGGTTTACATCATTACGCATGAGGATAAAAGTCTGAGCATCTTTAAGCCATGCTGTCTACAGATCTGGTGCCAGAATTATTATATTGAAGTCACCACTCCAGATGACAGCAATCTAATGTGTTACCAGCCAAACGAATATAAAAGGGAAAGATTAAAAAAAAAAAAAGCATCATAAATAATCTTCTGTAGCAATATTGAAAGTGCTTTGAAGCAACAGTTCATTCCGTACTCAGAAAAGCTGGAGGCTGCAAAGGTCTCCTAGATTACCATAGTAACTAAAAGAATAATTTAAATCTGCCTTTTAAAGAGTTGTAAATAATGCAAGCGTAATATCAGTCACTGCTCATTGCCATTTCACATGCTCCAGAAGACAATTTGAAGAAGATTGTGGTATCATAGTTCCTCTTGTAAGGAATTCCAGCATAATAAAATGATGTCTCCAAATCTATCCCTTTCTCTGTTGTTTCTTTCTGGATCTATCTGATGAGAAACAAGAACTTGTGCATCAGGCTTCATTTACGTGTCTCTTTGGGGAGCTGAAATGGTTGTAAACATCCACTTCTCTGTTTGTCCAAAAAACATCATTACAAAGGATTGAGAATATCAATAAGACTGTCTGTGTGTGTGCCGAGTGTTGAAGGATCTGCTGGAAGCATTACAGTGCTGGTACACAGCTGCAAAACGCATGTTAGGGTCTTCAGCATTATCTGCAAGAGTGGAAACGCACAGATATATGGGTGCTGCTTTCAATACCATTAGTAAGATTGTAAGAGAAAATCTTTTGGATGGGGATTTAAATACAAAGACGAAATGGTACTGATGATCCCCTACCGATTATAAGTGTATATGTCTGTAAGTAAAAAGGGACATAAAATTCTAATCCTGTGTGTTGGAATGAAAAATACAGCAGGCCAAGAGATTGCTGAAGAACCACATAGATAGCCTTTTTTGTCATCTAGAAAGTAGACATTATAAATAATTCGGAAGATATCCAAGGTATATGTATGAATAGGAAAGATATGGCTGGGGATTATATGGAAACTTGGAATTCTGAGCCAATTCGCAGATGCTATTTTAATTCCATATGGTGCGCAGTGATTTTATAAAATAGAGTAAAGCAGTGGCGTGTGATTTGGAAGAGCAGATGAGTGCATGCTTTTAAGCATTAGGCCTTAGTCCCTTTCATGGGTAGGTGTGGAATTTCATAGCATTCCTCCCCTTTGACCGGAGTCAGATGGTTCTGTATCTCCTGGGACAACCTCCCGTTGTGGTAGTTATGATAGGGATGAGAAAAGAGCCTTCTGGAAGCAAGCTGAAAATTATTAGCAAATTCAGTAAATCACTGCTTAGAAATGATTTTCTTTAGCAAACAACCTACACACATTTTCATCTCATCTAATTACTGGGGTGGCCCTCTTCAGACACAGGGAAAGGACAGATCCAGTTTCCATCCTTAAGACAGCCCAGAGTGTTGTGGGATCTGGGTAAGTTTTTCTTTCCAGAGCCTCTGTCACACACGTTCATCTTCCCCCTGGAGAAGCCATGTTTTCTCAAAAACATCATTTTCTCCATGTTTTCTGGCTCTGGATTAGCACATTGCTTGTTAGCTTCGTTGCAGGGCCTAGAAATAAAGTCCTCCTTTTGCTTAGACTGCTCTTGAGACCAGGCAGCCTGATGCACTGAGGATATATACCTGCGGTGTGTGCTCCAAGGCTGTTTGGCCATCATCCAGGCAGCCTTTATGTCTTGTCCTAAGGGGAAATGTGCCATTGCTGCCTTTTCTCCCTGACATATGAGGCACCATCTCGGGAAACCTATAAATAAGATGTCTTTTCAAACCAGTAATATTTACCACTAATGTTTACTGTATTTATTGCAGGTGCAATGGGAGCAAATAGAAAAATCCTCTAGTATAGAGAGATACATCCATAATTAAAAGACAGAAAAAGAAAAAAAAAAAAGGATGTTGTGACAGACAATCTGTTAATATATATTCAATACAAAGAATTAAGTTCAGTGCAGATTATTAAAGCATGAGCCTTTGCCTCTTTAAAGGTATGGGGACCTTGTTTATATTGCGGTATTGGTTTGAAGTGTACAAACCCTATGATGGCTCAGGCAGGGAAAGGGTAAAAGAAATAAGGCGGTTTAGGATTGGTGTTAGTCCTGTGTTAACATAGACAGGACCCATATAGCTGGGCATAGCACTGAGTCTTAGAAGAAAACATAGCTAGTTCTAATCAATAACACAAATAAGAGGACTTACTTTAATGTAATTTCTGACTTGATGGCATTCTCTTAAATGAATATAATCCTTAGCCTATTAAACTTTAGTCTAACATTATATTGAATTTGTAGCACTTATGTTGCACTTTGAAAAGGCAAAGTGCTGTGAAGTATTGATCATGCAGCAAAAAGTTGTTATTGAGCATTTAAAAAGACTGGTAGTTTTACTGGAGGGTAGAAAAGACTGTATCAGTCTCCCAGCTCTTGTTTTTGGCAATGAGAAATTGAAGCCCAAAACTGAGATTTCCACTGAGTTAATTATTCTGTGTAATCCTCTGGTTTTCCAAATTCATTAGAAAGATCGGTAACAGAAATAGTTCTGCAACAACCCCCTCAATTTATACACAGTGCACTTTTTTTATTATCCAGTGATTTCATATCCATTTTGCCTGAC
Organism: Theristicus caerulescens; assembly: GCA_020745775.1. Classification (NCBI taxonomy): domain Eukaryota; kingdom Metazoa; phylum Chordata; class Aves; order Pelecaniformes; family Threskiornithidae; genus Theristicus; species Theristicus caerulescens. Next base: position 74,943,740 of record CM036559.1, on the reverse strand, counting down.
TCATTTTTTCTATGGTGCCACTCTTACTTTGTATTATAGTTCTACTGAATTGAATTTGCTTTGTGGAGAAATCAAGTGCCCCAGCAATGGTACATTTAAAGGTAGATAATGGTAGGTAAAATCACAGAATAAGAAGGGCTAAATCCTGCTGACCTTTGTTATTACCTAGGAATTCATATGATTGCAATTTTTAGCTGCAGCTGGTTTTTGCAACCCAGTTTAAAATCCATCGAAAAGGAACAGAAATATTCTTATATAATTTCAGCCCTACCCAGCTCCCTTAAGATGTGCTGCTATAAAATAACAATACTTTAAAAGATGAGTGGTTTATCCATAAAATTAAGTAAAATGAATTTATATTGTATATTTATATACTATCTAACATCTTCTAGCATCACAAACTACAACTGAAGTTTCACTGGTGAAGTACCACGTTTCCATAACGCTTCCAGGTGAAACAGTTTCACAGCTTCATTTTTTTAAGTTTCTTTCCCGAATAAAGCTCTATTTAAGTTTTCAAAATAAAGAAGACTCTACCCTGGGTAGGCAGAGGACTTCCACTGTTAAGTTCTTTTGAGTTATGTTGGTTAAAAACCCAAAAAGGCAGTCAATAAATTGTAGGAGAGAAAAGCCAAAGATAAAATAATGGGGATAGCACCCAACATATATGCCTCTTCAGATTTGTAAAACACAGTGCAGACAGCCATTTAAGTGTAAAAGCATACATTCAACATACTTAAGACACCATTTGTACCCTACATGCTGTACGTTTGGTCCAGACTAGCCAAATCACAATTACAAATAGGATGCTGCCAAATCAGAGTTTAATTCCATATGTAACATCAGTACAAGATGTAAAATCAAGTACAAGATTTCCCCGTTCAGTGCCAGACACCCTATTAGTTAACCTACAGATGCGTTGCTTCTTCACAGTGTAGCATTGGATTTATCCACAAGAAAGCGTTTATATGAATCATACATTAGTGATGAATTATGTAGATGTGAAAGCATGTATCATTTTCCCATCTGCAACTTCACTTTGTATTGCTCTCTCTATCGATTTGGAAATAAAACCCCTTCTGGTTTTGCTCTAATGGGTTGCTCAGTTCCAGTTCCAAGTTCTGCCAGGGTTGCCCAACTTGATTGCCTCATCTGCAGCTCCTGGCTGGCCTCTCCGAGCCATCGCTCTCCGACTGCACCGCGTGTGTGGCAATACCCAACTCGGATGGCAGAGTCAGAACTGGGGCACTCACTATCGCCTGGTTGTGAACCTGCTTCCTTGCAGTCAGAATTTACACGACTCGCTTCATTATGCTACTTTTGTACCTTTGTGCTTCCAGAAACTCTCAACTGTTTTTTTCACACCGTAACTGAGGTAGCTAGGAGGGCACCTATGCTTGTCAATGCATTGCATGTAGAAGGAAATGAATTATTTAAACATTATCCATTTGCAGCAGTGCTGCATAGGTATAAAACTCTGACATAACTTCTGTGAAGTTGTGCCAGTAGCTTTAGGGATCTGTGAAGTATTCATTGAGCATATCCCTATAAGAGTCATTTGCACATTTTAAAAATTTACTATAGTTTATTAGCCACTGGATATTTCAATGCTTTGTTCTGTATTTCAAAGGATAAATTACAAAAAATATTTGCATTTTTTTCCTAGATAATTTAAAATCAAAGTTCTTAAACAGCTATCATTCTTAGACATTTAGTAGGAGAAACACTCAAAGTGTATATTAAATTGCAGAATAAGTCTCGATTTCAGAAAAAAAAAACGAAACCAACCCAAACCCAAACATGTGCACTTAAATTCATCTCTGTTCAGCAAACCATTTAAACATACCAAAGCTCCACTGGAACTTCAAGACATCATACTTAAGTGGCCTGACAAATAGCAATAAACTTAAACAAATGCTGAAGTTAAGTGCTTTGTTGAAACAGAATTCAGTGATGCAATTCCCACCCTGTAAATTATTAAATAGATGCAGGTGAAACTGTAAAGTATGAACTTTAACAACCTTGCTAATGAGTCTGAGAAAACTTCTCTGGTAGGGACCTAACAATAGTTAAACATACGTGTGCGATCTTTTTACAGCGTTATGCAGTTCGGTTACATTTAGGTACAAAAATGATACTTTAAAAAGTATGTGTAGAAACAGGTACGCCATGGAGTTTTGTATAAAAACAAAAAGAATATTATTTTAAAAATACAACTTTCCTAGCAGATGAGCACCTCAGCATTAAATTCTGCCCTGATTTAGGAAATGTCACGGCAGTAGGAATAACTGGTGCAATGTCTGACCTCTGGATGCTATGAGTTTAGGGGATATGGCTTTGATGTAGGTCCTGTTTTAATGCAGGTCTGATTGGATTATTGCTGTGGTCTCTACTAGCCTTAAAAATCTATAGGGTAAAATGAGTGAAATATGTTCTCCTTTATATGAGTTGTCAAAACATTTGGATCTTACCTTACGACAAACTGTTTTATGCTAAAGCTTATGAACAACATATAAAACATCAAGATGGAAAATACGTACCATTGGTTAATTCAACCTAGGGAACATTTGCTGGATAGCTCATATGGAAAAATAAGTGACAAACTTCAAGCAGAAGGGTTATTTTCTTTTCAAAGCTTGTTAATGCAGTATGCCCTGCTCCCAAAGGGAATGACTCATTATCAGACCTTCTCTTGGCAAAGAATAGTTAATTGTCACTCTAAAAATTACTCTGTTGTTTATGTATTTCTGATTAGAATCTGATTACACTCCATTTGCGTAAACATGTAATGCTAGCACCAATATTCATCTATGAAAATCTAAAAGAACTAATTACCCAAAGCTTAGACTAATTGTCAGCATAATGGGCAGAGAACACGGCTTTGAAGTAGGAAGTGTTAAGAGAAACTGCCAGTTGTTCAAAGATAGCCAGTTGGATATGTAGATAGCCATGATTTCATTAGCATGTAAAGCTTTTACTGGGCAGAAAGCCACCTGGTTAAAAAACGAAATGGGGAAATGAGAAAATATAAAATCAAGTTGTATAGACTCAGGTGGGAAAAAAAGAAATTAATGACAGGGATGAAAAGTAACAAGATAAAAAAAAAGTTACTTGCTGGACTACTAGTAGGCAACTGGATTAAATGCAGTAAAAGGGCACTTTTACTAAGTATTTGAAGGAAAAGAAAGGAAGAATCCTACATCAAGTATACATGAAGTATGGTGAGGAAACAGTACAAGAGATTTCTCTTTGGTATTTGGAACAGAGGAATTATGCATCCACGTGAGAAAGTGGCGAAAAGAAACAATATCACCTGCAAGAGAGCAAGCAGGCCAGGATCTGTTTAAATTAAGCTTCAGCCTTAACAGAGTTAGGCGAGTACCTGTCTTCAGCTGCTAATAACGCATTTCCTTAGGTCATGGGTAATTCCAGAAGAGTATTGTCAAAGTTGCCTCAGTTTTTAAAAGCTTGAAAGGACCTATTGAATAATTAATGATGTCATTCATAACCATAGCAAAGCGATTGCTAATTTGGGACCTTATTAACAAAACTTAGAGGTTAAAATATAATTAAGATCAGTCAACACGGCATCCCAGAAGGTAGATCTTACTACAGTTCTTTTGCTGGGGGAGGTGTCTGTGCTTCTTCATTTGCTTTGAAAAGTATGTAATTCTGAGCGCCGAAGACGACTGTGTTCACATAACAGCCATTGATTCCTTCAAAGCTTTTTAGTCAATACCACAATAACACTGACTTAAAAGAACTTCCATTATACGAAATTAACATTACATGGATTGAAGACTGACTCACTGGTTGATCTCCAGATGTCACTGTTAATGAAAAGACATAAACAAAGAAAATTATTGTGATGAGGGTTTTTCCCCCAGAGATCGATTTTTTTTGCCTAATACTTTTATCAATGATCTAGACAACATAAAATATTGTGGTAAGTTTGTAGATGATAGTAATTATTGAAGAGCATGTACTACTTTTGCCAGTGGGGCTCAATCACCTGATTGAGAGTCACAATTCAACAAAAAGGCAAATTAAAAGGGCCAAATATAATGTATTCCACGAGGGATCCGACCAGACTAGCTGTATCTACAGGGCAGGAGACTCGAGATCAGAAAGGAGTTTTACAATTTGAGGCTTGAGAAATGCAGCGCGTGTGGTTTAGCTAAGACTGAAGAGAATTAAACTGACTGCTAGGTACAGCAATGAGCAAAGGAGAGATCTCAGTCAGGGCTGGCTTTTGAACCTGGATGGCAAAGGTACAACACTATTCGGTGACTGGAACTTTGAAGTTGGCTAAAAACAAACTTGAAATGAGAGACGGCGTGCTAGCAGCAAACATAACTGTCGGAATAGGTTATTGGGGAAGGTGGAGGACTCATGCTTACTAAGTGGGTGAAAACCTAATCAGAATTCTTCTCCATGCATATAGTTTAGCCTAGTTTCAGGATGGATGATCATAGCACTGCATGTTTCTTTTGGTTGAGAAGCCTGTGAGGTTACGGGCACGGAAGTAAACTGCACAGGGCAATGGTAGAGGCTCAGCACTGGCAATTTGCATTGGTCCATACTGTTTAATGACTACCTAACACATGGCAGAGTTACATGACAGATGACACACTTTCAGACAATACTGACCATGCAAACAGACACCACCATCCCCTAAGCTCAGGGAATAACCATGCACACCAGGCAGCACAAATTTAGCCTGCTTTATTGGGTGCAGAAGAAAGTGTATCCATCTGCATGCAACACACACTGTGTCACTTGGCCACAGGGTCAGAGAAGAGTCATATGTAGTAGTATAGAGATGTCCCTCTGCAGGCCTGCTGGAGGATATGAGCACTGGATTGCCCTGAGCATGTTCATTACATTTGCAGCTCTTCATTAAGACAATGAATGTATTAAAATCTTGTACATCTGGACTTCAGCCGGTTGGCTGTCACAGTAAGGAAAGGCTCCTCTCTTGTGCACAATAGCCCAATTGTATTTTGTGGGCAGAGGGTTATCTCCCTCCGACACACTGGAAATGAGTCTTTCCTAGAGCTGGAACATAGGTGGGAAAGCACTCGTTTTCTGAAATCATATGGAGAACCTTCCTTCTCAGGTGCTTGTCTGTGAACAAAGTGCCAAAGCGTACAACAAATTTATAAACGGGAAAGAATTTGCTTCCAAGTCAGGGAGATCCTATCTTCCCCTGGAGCACAGGGCACAGGTTTTCTCTTAGGATCATCTGGAGATATGGCACCACTGTAGACTGAAGAAGCCAGCCCCTTGGTCAACCTTAGTTTCTCTTTTTTTCTGAGAATAGCATGCAAAGCTCAGTCTGCTGTGGGATAAGACGGCTTCTGCTGTGACTGCTGAAGATGAGTAACAAAGTCATTGGGCTGTCTCTCTGTGGTGGTGTCTTGAGAAAATTTAATAGCACATGGCGCATGGTGTCTGTAATCTATTGATCCATGATGGCCTTAAGTGGATCATAATGAAGGTCTCTGAAACTTCTTAATAAATGTATCGTGAAGGTATTGGAAGTATTATTTCCAAAAAGCATCCTGAACAGATGGGGTGGATGCCCCAATTGTCATATGAACATATTTAATGTTGCATACATGAAAAAAGGTGTTGCAAAACTTGTGCAGAAGCAGCAGCTTGCAGACTTAGTTTCCTTGGATAATGGCATTGCACAAACTTTGGTGAATTGTTTATGGAAACCTGATGCTCCAGCATTAAATAATAAAGTATTTGTTCAGTTAACTTGCATGAGTTCATAGGTTAAGTAAGTTTCATGTTTTCTCCTTACTATAAGAAAAAGGAAAGAAAAGAATGAGTTATAGCACTGGCTATGAATCCTAATGGCCTCTCTATGTACATATAGGCGCCCACATATAGGAAAACTTCATACTCAGCTGAATTTTTCTGCTCTTTAAAAAAATGGGACAGGGTTGAACTGACTTGACTGCCTTTGAAACAACAAATTAATCTCAACTTGTGGAGACAGGCATAACGTCAGTGAAAGCGTGCCAACTTTCCCTTGCTGCAGCATGTGAATATATAGATACTAAAAAGGGTCTTTTGTAAAGTTTCTTTTTACTGGTACCCTTGAAAATTAAGGGGCAAAGAGAATTCATGTCTGAACTTAGGAGTTTGCCATGATCTAAAACAGGTTGTTGGATTTTCTTGGTACCTACTATTATTCAATTAAAAGCACGGCCCATGCCAGCATGGGCTCAAGTTATTTCACTCCATACATCTTCCCTTGTGTGAAATTCCCAAACTGATTTGAGGATCCAGAGAAAGGGGCTGCACAGTGTACAGATCATGTACGCCACATTTCTAGTGTCATGTAAAAATTGAACAAATTCCTGGAATCCCGGTGTTTGAAATTCACGCGTGGAGACACAGGAGGGCACCACTGGGTGGGGGATGCCTGCTGGTGGAAAATTGATGTCTACTGGTGCCTTCTGCAGCCTAGCTCGTATGAAGCTCCTGGACTCCAGGCAGGGGATGTGGCTGGTGGCCTCACGGCAAGCCCCTGAGGTGCAAGTGGTGCAGCAGGGGAGTGCAGGGTGGAGACCAGAAGAACGGGCTCTCATGCTCTGTTAAAGGATTTGACAGATCGGCTTTAAGTGTTCTCAACATTTCTGACTATCATTTTAGCATTTTGTAAAACATGGATGGCCCTAATCATACGCTTGGTTTTAATGGTAAGATATCTTGAGCCTTTGTGGTATATTCTCAGTAAAAAGTAATAATACAAATAAGACAAAAACCCCTGCAAATATTAAAGAGTTAATGGTCTTTAACTTTGTCTTGCTTTCTCATCAATTTTCTAGGCTGCACCTTTCAAAGTAGGATAATATCGACCAAGCCTCATTAAACTGATTTAGAAATTATATGTTAAAGAAACACGCAGAATTAATGATCCATGTTCTAATATCAATAAGCCACTTCAGAATGTACATTGATAAACTATTGCTACTAAAAAAATACTCTCGATTGGTGGAGAGTATCCAAAATGAACACAATGAGGACAAGCGCTTAGGCACTTAGGAAGACATGAAATTCATACAGGGAATAGCTGGCGAAGAAAGGGTGCTGCTGGCACTGACCCCCTACGCAGTCAACATGAAGTTGCCATTGCAACAAAGACAAATCTCATTGAGGGATGTATTGGCAAATACGCTATATGTAAGTCACCATTCATTATTCTGCTTTCTTCATTACTGTTGAGGCTTGGCTGGGCCACAGTGCCCTATTGTGGACATGTTACATTCAAGTGTCTGGAGGAGAGCAACGAGAATGAAGAAAGTTTGGGAAAACATGGCAATTTGAATCAAAAAGAGAAGTCTGAAGGGACAATATACCTCACGATAGCTTTAGATGTATATGTAAATGATTGTCATAAATAGGATAACATCGGTTGTCCTCCACAATCACAGAGGAAGACAAAATTTAATCGGGTTAATTTGCAGAAAGAAGGGCTTGCGCAAAAACAGTTAATGGGCACAATAAGTTGCCTGAAGAGAACAGGCCCTTCACTTGAGTTTTTTAAAAGCAGAGTAAAAAACATGTTGGATTTGGCCTGAAATATATTTAATCCTGCTTCATTGTGAGTAGATGCCTGATAGAAGGCCTCAGGAGATCCTGTGTTTCATGATATCAGCTGTGTACTGAAGTCTTATTGATGAAACGTCCTGTGGAAGCTTTTTGCATACTTAACGTCTTTTTCAGTTCTACCTTCTCTCATTTAACAAAGACTAAAAAACAACGTGCCAGGGAAATTTTTACAATCATTTCACTTATTTTCCTTCGCGGAACTGCCATTCACCAAGACCAAAATCATACAAACGGAGGGAAGGAATGGATAGAGATGTTGCTGTTGCTGCTCCTGGTCACCTGGGGACTACCGTCTTCAGCAGTGGCTTACGCTGGAGCAGCAGCAGCAGATTTTTTTCTTATTATTTTTCCCCCTTTTCAAAGCCATTCTCTCCTCCTGCCAACTGGGGGAGGGTGCTTATTGTACCTGGTGGCATCCTCAGCTAGGCTCTGGCTGCGCTTTGTATTTATTCCATTTATTTTATTTCCTTTTCAAAGCAGAGCAATATTAACATACTTCTTCTCATTGGTTATATTCAAGCACCTTTATCCACAGGGTCACCTTGAACAGACTGGTTAGAACTGGTTTCCAATTAGCCTTAAAATATTAATTCATCACTTTGCTCATTACTTAAAAAAAAAAAAAGGATTTTCTTTTTGTCTCTTTTTCAGCCTCTGAATGCCGAAGGAGGTGGCTAAGTTGAAAGGCTCACTTTCTTTCTCAAAATGTAACCCATTTGGCAGTAGCAAAAATCTGAAAGTTCAGTTACTGATCTTGCAGAAGACCTCAGGGATAGACTAACAGAATTTAGCTGAAAGTGAAGTGCAGGTGCTTTCTGATTTATTCCCCTCTCCCCTTACACGGTGGTGCTATAGCAGTTTATCTCCACTCAGGGTGGGCCAGCTGCGGCCTCACTCCTGGCCATGCCTGGCCATCTCCTCCATGACTGACTCTCTGGAGAGCCTGCCCAGGGATCCAAACCGCCTGGAAATGAATTTTGGGGTTTGTCCGACGAGGCTTCAGCCCTTCCAGCCCACAGAGCAGGGGTTAACCCAGATCGTGGGGAACCAGGGGACCGCAGGGGACACCCGGCCGCAGTCGGCAGTGCCCCGACAGCTCCACTGAACCCCACCTTTAGCTTCACCCGGCAGAGCACAAGCGCAGTTTGACGGGGCAGAGGCAAACTGGGAACCATTGCAGCTCTCCTCTCTCTCTGGCTGGGGATATTCTGTGTTTTTTAGGGAAAGGTGCCAGCCTTTGCTCCAGGGAGAGCAGCTTGCAGAACGGGGGCCGAGGGGCACCCCGGGCCTGCGCTGGCTGCTGCGGGCGAGGGGAGCGCACTTTTTTGCCTGTGAACGTCACTTAAGTGGAACAGAAACTGTTCACGAATTCGTGTGAAAATCTGGCGAAAATGAGCTCTGGGCGCCAAACCACGCGCTTGTTTCCCCTAGAAAATCGCCCACAGTAACGGTGACACTCCATGGCCCCGGCAATGAAAAGGAAGCAGAACAACACGCCTCGCACCCCGTATTTTGGCCCCTCCGCTGCCGTCCCCGTTCTTCTGCGGAGGAAACGCTGGGGCTTGTCCCCGGGGCGGGGCGGGCCGGGCTCCCGGCAAAACCCCGCACCGCCCCGGCCCCGGCCGCCGCGAGGGGCGGTGCGGGCTGCGGCGGGCGGGCCCGGGCCGGCCCCGGGGCGGTGCGGCGCGGCGCTCGGCCCCGGCAGGGCGGGGCCGGACCGGACCGCCCCTACGCGAGCAGCCGCCGCCGTCGCGGTCGCGGCGGGAGAGGTGACAAGCCGCTGCGCGGAGCCGCCTCCGCCCGGGTGGGAGAAGCGGGTGCCCCCGCCTCCGCCGCCCCTCCGCGCCCCGCTCTGAGGTAAGGCAGCCGCCCGCGCCGCCGCCAGCCTCCCCGGGCCGGCACCCGCCCCCGCCCCGCGGCCGCGGGGGCACGGCGGGGAGGACAGCGGGTCCCGCGGCGGCTCCGCGTTCCCCCCGCCGCGGGGCCGGGCCGGGCCGGGCGGGGACGTTACGGGTGCGCGGCGGCGGGAGTTTCGTTTCTCCGCCGCCCCGGGGAGGAGCGGCGGCGGTGCCAGCGGCCCCGGGGGGAGCCTGGCGGTAGCGGCGGCCCGCGGCGCCTCCCTGCGCGGGGAGCGGCGGCCCGGGCGCGCCCGACCGAGCCGCTGCGCGTCCCGCCGCACCTGGGCGGGCGGCGGCCGAGCCCGCCTCGGCCTCTCCTCCTGCCGCTGCCGCCCCGCCGAGGGCGCGGGAAGGCGCCCCGGGCCCGGTGCCTGCGAGGTCCCCCCTGCCCCCGCCCCCCCTTCCCCCTCGGCTTTTCTGGGGGAGCCGCCGCGGCGTGGGACGGGGCGGCGGGCGCTGCTGCCCGCCCGCTGCGTCCGGTTCGGCGGTGAGGTACGGGTTTGTTAACTCGGCGTTTGGCACGGCGCGGCTGCGGGGAGCAGCGGCGAGCGGGAGTCCCGCGTCGTCGGGACTTGGGGGAGGGAGAGGGCAAGGGCTCCGTGGGGCCGGGGCCGCCCCGGCGGCTTCCTCCAAACCGCCCCCCCGGCTCCGTGCCCCCCGCTTCAGCGCTGTGGGCAGCAGCGAATAGCGCTGGGCAGGTGTTGGCGGGGGGGGAGTTGCCACCCGTGAAGGTGAGTGTGACAGGAGGGAAAAACTGTCAGAAATTAAAATGCTTTTCATGCTACCAGTTCTGTGTGGAAACCCTAGGTGTTTATTCCTGGTATGTACATATACCTATATTTATCTGTGTATACATGGAGTATATACCCATATTTTTTGAGCTATGAGAACATTGCCTATAGGCTTCTGTTTCCAGATGTTTTCTGTTTCTTTTAGACATACTTGCATTTCTGCTGGGAGGGGAAGAGGCAGCAGTAATGTTGCTGAATATGTATTTGAACAGTAGCATGGAACAACTTGTATGCCTTTAATTCAGCTGCAGAGGATATCCATGTGGGATTAATATACTTAAGTGATCATGTCACACTGACGTATCTTGTTCAGGCTTGTAGGTTTTTAAAGCAGTGTGGACTTGTAGGTAGTAGCGGAAGTGTAATTAATTTTAAACATGTGACTTGGCCTAGTGCTTATGATTTTAACGTGGTATTCGTACCTTGGTAAATATGCATAGATTTAGCCATCTGTCCGCCCTTTTCCCTCCGTGTGTGCACATACCACACTGTGCAGATGAAAAAAGTACCTGTAGTAGGCTTTAGGGCCAAATATGTATTTAAACTCTCCTGGGAAATGCTCTAAAGTTACTATCAAGGACTAGTGGAAAGCTGCTTTCGTACAGTTTTTGAGTATGTTTTTTAAAAAAAAAAGTTGCTTCAGCATCAGTGATGCCAATTTGTAACTCCCATTTGGCATTAATGCTATTTGCATACATCCAGTACAGCTGATACTGCTGCTGGGAGGCATGTAACTCTTCCCGCTGCAGACAAGGCCCTTTTGTGTAGCGTCAACTTCGTACGCTTTTAGAGGGTGTATGAACCGTGGGTAGAGCCCTGCGGTTTCTCTCTCGTGTGATAAGGTGGTCAGGGGGTGCCAGGCGGTGTTGCTCGTTGGAGATCGTGGCAACAAAACTTCTGACATAGGCTGGAGCTCCGAGTTGGGGCATGTCAGTCTTTGGCACTTGCTATAATTGCTGGCGTATGCTATGGCTCACCTACATGTGAGGGAAATTTGGAATAGTAGTGGGCTACAGTGGTGATTTGCACTAGCATGAGGGTCTGTCTGTCCGTCCACGGTAACTTGCGGGACGGTGGTTATACAGTAATGTTTTCCTATAGCCGAAGAGATGGGCTGTTTTGTCATGGTATCCCTGCTGTCACCACAGGGGTGGTACTTCTGCATTGTGCAGATCGGTGGGTGGATGACATGACGTGTCACCTCAACATACTTTCCCGCTGAAACTTGTCTCCTTTATCATTTATGGCCCTCTCTCTGAAGAAGTGGCCTGTTTTTTAGACATGAGCAGACCTGCCAAAATCTCAAATCTTTGGCATTGGTATGTTTGGGATTGTGAGTATGAAATCTTCATTTCAGCATCATTTTCTTAAATTTGGCTTTTATAGAATAACAGTTGTCATAAGAAGATTAAAAATAAAGTCTACTTGCTGCTAACACTTGGGTGAAATTTTCATCTCTTCTACTACAGCTGCTCTGTAGCTTCTCTGCTGGTTGCAGAGTCTCTAGAATTGTAGTGTGCAGTACTAAATAGACTGCTTTTTCTACTAACCTAGGGATTCTTAAACTGTGGTATACCTGCCGTAGCAAAAGTGGTATGTGAATCCTGCCACCGGTGGCATATGACTGCCATTTTGGGCTTTTTCTTGGCTACAAGACACTGGAAAAAGTTCTGTTAAAAATTTATGGCAGGAAGAAGAAAAAGCATATTAAATTAGTATTCCCATTGCTGCCTGATGGTGTTAGATGTTTTTGCATCTTCTGGGTAGCTCTTGGAATCTTAGCAACACTGCATGATTATTTTACTCCTTACGCTGCAGAGTAAAATTATACAGCCTAATTTATTTAGGTTTGGCATGTTCTCACTGAAACTCATGCCATGCTAGGTGAATGAACAGTCTGCTTGTTTATATTGCCTTTTCCCCCCAGGATTTTAATAGGCCCTCATAGGTCTTACTTTGGTTCTACTGGAAGGCTTCAGAATTTGGTCCAGCCTGCCAATAAAAACAGAAATAAAGAACCATGAACCATGTTAAACCTGTTATCGAAGAAGGTATTTTCATACTGTCAGTTATCAGGTTAGAAATCTCACGTCAGATGGCTCCAGCCAGTCCTACAATCACATTTACTGCTCTTCTATAAATTTTTTTTTCTGGCAGTTTATTGTTAGCTGTCTGGGGCTGAAGTACTCAGGACAGATGTGAACACGCTACCCTCATCTTTGCAGAATTACAAAGTAACCTAATTGGCTTCCAGATCTCACTGTATCTTTTGTCATGTTCTTCGATCATAATTCAGACTCTTTCTGTCTACTTATTACTCCTTTCCAGATGTCTTTTTACCAATCGAATCTTTGCAGGATCACTTCCCCAGCTGAATTATTATTCTTTTTCTCAGAGGCATCCAAGAAATAAAATGCCTGATGGCATTTTCTTTCCCCCCTCCCCTTACCTTTCTTCAGTATTCTCCCACGTTAATTTGCAACTTTACGTAAGTAGAGCTAGTTAGAAAGTGTTCATTAAAATGTCATTGAAGTGAAAGTCAGGAAGAGTGTTGATCAAAAATGCTTTTCAGTTTCAAGTCATTCATTTCTGGTGAATAAACCTTTAAAAACAAAAACAATCTCTTTCTTTTCTACTGCTCATATTTCCCCTGCGCTTTTTGCTGTCTTGATTGTTGTGGTTGGATTATTTGTGATAACTGGGTTTGACACAATCAATTCGCTTATGGCTTCAGAGAAATGCAATATCGAAACACTCAACTAAATTTGGAATAAAAATGTAGTTGGTATGGCTCAATCAGCTACAGGTATGAAGAAAGAGTAGACTTCTTCAGAGAGCTTAAAGTGTTGAATAACTCGACAGTTTATCCTGACTTACCGACATTTTTGGCTCACGTTGGGTGACTGGTGACAGTGATGATTGTCAGTGACTGTTCCTCTGTGGAGCCCAAGGTAGCCCTTTGCTGCCCAGGGCTGGGGCCACAGAGAGGTGTAAGATTGCAGGTAGATGTTTGAGCACTGTGAGGATGCAGCCTGGAAGGTGGGAGGATGATGGTACGCAGCTGTATTACTGGGGAAAGACATAGCATGTTCTGTAATAATCAAATTTCCTAGACTGGAAGGCTTCATGAGCTGCCTGCAGTGTACTGGAGATGCAGGTCGCTCTTTGCCTAGATACAGCTGAGACAGCAACACTGTCATTGAGTAATGTTTCAATATGAAAGTATAATGTCAGTGCAAAGTCCAGAAATACTTCTGACCTATGACCAGTTGGAATCGCGTATCTTAAAGCAACAAAACCGGGGTCTGTCTGTGGCCGCAAACTCTTGACAGTGTTTTTCTCTGCTTACCACCGAATTCCAGGTTTAGGTTTAACTTCAGCTACCTCCTCCTTGTTTTGATGGTTCTGCAGCTGTTTGTGCTGAGGGATAAATAGGTCTGTTGTGTCTCCACATTGAGAGAATTTGAGACTATTTCTGGCTGGTTCACCTGGTGGTTTGATGCTGATGTTAGAAAGCAGCGTAGAAGGAATTGAGCTCTGTAGGTGTCTATGGGGGAAGGATCAAGCCATGGGGGAGCAGCTTCCCACTGCTGCTAGATTGTACTGCTGCTTGTTTCCCCATTGCTCCTAGTTTATCTGGGAAGGACCCAGACTGTTCATCATATTTTTGTGGGCCCTTGTGAGGTGTCCCCACCCCCTTCATGAGAGACAAATATTTCCTGCCTGATGGTCTCAAAAAGGAGGTCTGGGAGGTTGAGTATATATCGGCCCACACCTCCTCTGACAGGAGATAATTTGAAGTATAGGCAGGTCCATGTCCTCCCTTCAGTTTGGTGTCCCTGGTCTATAGCATTAGGTTCATTTAAGTGAGCTGATAGTTGGCTTTGTTACTGACCTTTTTCAGGAACGGGAGATTTGGCACTAGCCAGTGGTTGCTCGGGATGGTATATCCATGGCGAGTTTCTTCAGCAATGGTAGGACTATTACATTTTCAAGGAGGAAGGAAACTTCTGAGTATTTTCTTAATGATTTAAGACTGGAAGGAGTATGGGTTGAATTCACAGGTTCAAAAAATGTTTTAAGGTACAGGGGTGTCTAAATGTGCTTAACTTGAGTTGTGTAAGCTGGCTGTTGGTGGGTATGGGTGAAGTGCATTTTTGTTACCTGAGAGGGCTTTGCAAGTGCACTCAAGATTTTCACGAAGTAGAACGTTTCCTTGCAGTGCAGTATGTCTATATGGACGCCATAGGCCCTGAGCATTGAAGGCCTTAGTGTAGGCTTCGATGTGTTAATTATTTCAGCCTTTATTTGCTGTTCTCAAATCTGGAATTTCTGTCCTATGTGTGTATATGGTGAGATATCGAAACATCCAGGTGATTTTGGGGTTCACTACTGCAGCAGTGGTTGTTAGGAGTTGACTGTGTCTTTGATCATTGCTAGTGGTACTAGTTCGTGGTTCCCTGAGCCCTCAGGCCCTTGCCCTGCTGGTGGTTTGTGAGCTGGAGAAGATTTTGGAGTTTCTTGGTCTTTGCTCTACTGAGGCTTTCTCTAATTCCTGAGAAACTGGACATTCTTTCACTTGCTTGAATGAGGTGGTGCTCTTTCCATAACATCAGTAGTGTTGTGATACCCTTAATGTTGAACTTCTCTGTCAAGGGTCAGGTCAAAAGTATGACCAACTCCACAGGTCGGACCAGAGGTGACCTGTGAAGGTGCCAAGGGGACTATGAGGGAACTGGCTTTTCATACAAAACATGAAAAGATTAATTTTGGGGACTTCAGCATGTTAAACCTTGTCAATGTATGTGTTGAAATTCCCAAGATTTATCATTCTGGGACATTTTGCTACCTTCTGTTACAAGATATTAGTGCTAGCCTTCCTAAAGCCGTTCGTTTACTCTAGTCTTTATGTGAATAAATTTTAGCTTCAGCTTTTCAGATTAATGAAATCTAATAAAGATGCCTTAGTAGAGGCACCTTAGATTTCACGTTTGCGAAACAGGTGAACAAAGTGCTTCCTGCCATCTGCTTGTGCTTGAGTCTTTGATTCAGTATGGGGGGGGGGGGGGGGAGGGAAGACATGGGATTTAGATCTCATCTAGGCAGCTTTGGGTGATGCAATGCATATCAGGTATTTCACTCTTGGGATTGTGTATTGCCTGTTGGCAGTTAGAGGTAGGTCTTATGTTACTCAATTCATTCACTTAATTTCATAATGCTTTATGTTCTTTGCTTCCTGTTTGTGGTGGAGTGTATTTCTCCTGCTACTTAGAGCTTTTAGAAGGTATCTGATTTCTCTGGTTCTTTTCCTAATTCCTTGAACAGCCTATTCCAGTTTATACCATGGCAGATGAAGTGGGCTGTGCCATTCAGATTGCTGGGTGCCATAGGAGAGGCATGGACACCCTGTGATTCTTTCTGGAGGTGCAAGCTGTTGAATCCTGGGAATGGTTAGACCTGGATCTGCATCCTGTGGCAGCAGTGGTGAGCGTGGACAGGAAGAGTGAGGGGTTTAACAGCCGTAATGGTAAGATGAAAGCACATGCCAGCAGAAGGAGGTGTTGTCGGTGGCTTCAGTTGGTCATTTTCTTGAAATAACCTGTCCTCACTGTTGTAAATTAGAGGAAGGGGGAAGAAAAATCAATACGCTTTCTGAGCTACAAAGAGGCCTCTTGACTAATAGTGTGGCGATAACTGGAGGCCAGAGCTGGGTGGAGCTCAATACTCCTCCCTCATGAAACAGCAGAGCGGTCTGGTCGTCTGAATTGTGGCGATGGCCCTAGGGCTGACAGGAGGATTATTACAGCATTGTTCTCGCTTTCTAGAAAGCTTACCTCTCATTCTTCTTTACAAATTTCAAAGATGATTGAAGCACTTTTTCTTACGTGGTACCAGCAGTGCCAAACCTGCTAGAGCTGGTCCCTGCTGCTACTGCTGAGTCCCTGGTGGTGTTTGCTGCTGGAAACAAACTGGAAAGGGGGAAATGTCAGTTTGTGTGGTACTGTGCAGAAGGCCTTTAGGAATGAGACAATGAGTTTTCTAAACAGGAGAAATGATTGAAACTGCTGTAGTTCCACTTTGCTTACTTCAGCAGGATTTTGTCAGTGGGTTCACAGTTACTTACTGCTTTCTGCATAATAGACTGAAAAAAGGAGCAGAATGAATGGGATATCCTTAAACGTGGGGTTTTTGGGGGGTTTTTTGAGTGCCAATACACTTGAAGTTATGTTGTCTCAAAAAGAAATCTTTGAAGATGGCCATAATTGGAAGCATCTGCATCAAATTTTGGGTTTTGAAGGACCTATAAAGAACTCTTCTAGAAAGTAAGCACTGGTAACTTCATTTTTTGTTGTTAGGCGGCTTGGTCATAGATGTCTTTGTAAAATGGAAGTGCATTCAATATGCAAAATATCTGAGAGGACTGGAATAGTAAGGTCTAAAATTCTGTGGACCTTTCTGTGCAGGATCCAGAGCTTTTAACCTATCCCTTCTGTCAGCAGTTCAAAGAAGAATCAAAAGAAGCAAATGCAAAACATCTGAGTGATATTCCCTTGTATATGCTGCCAGCAGTAAAGGGAAGAGATAGAAGTCTCTTTAAGTTATCCATTGGGAACATTGGGAACTGAGCACATGGTCACTGCTTTTGTCAAAGGCAGTACTTCTAGCTCAGATGAAGTCTTGTTGCTGTGTCTAGATCCAGTGAAGAGCTACTATCATGAATAGGGGTCTAGGGTGAGGGAGCTGGGCAGCTTTAGTTGGATGAAAAGGAGGCTAAGGGACAATCCAGTAGCTGTTTACAGCTGTTTATAGCTACTGGAGGATGGCTATAAAGATAATAGGGCCAAACTCTACTTAGTAGTGCCAGATGGCAATGCCAAGGGGCAACGACAACAAATTGTTGCTTTGGAGATTCAGGTTGGATGTTGGGAAAATCTTGTTACTGGGAGGGTAGTGCAGGACTGCAGCAGGTCATCCAGAGAAGCTAATATCTGTCCTCAGAGCTTTTCAGGACTCCTCAAGGCAAAGCCACAGCTGACCTGATCTGCTGTTGATGATAGTCTTGTTTTGAGTCAGAGGCTGGACTAGGTAACCTCCAGAGGTTTCTTCCAACTAAAGTTTCTAGGAGCCTGGCTTAGATTGCCCAAAAATGAAGAATTTTTTAGCCAACTTTGAATTGAGCTGACCAGCTACTGTGGGATGCTTGGTAGTAAACTTAATTTCATGTCCTCAGTACAACTTTTGTAGTTCATACAGTAACGCTTCAGTGACCAATACTGAGATCTGTATTGTTGGCCTAAGTATTTATGACCTGAGGACCTGCAGATTATTTTTGTCAACAGGTTTCATTTGGTCTCACCTGGCCCAGAGGGAAGGGGCAGAGCTCTTTGATGGTTAATACTGCCCAAACAGGCAAACCCCTCCTTGCGGGCCTGCCAAAGATGGCTTCAGGGGATGAGGTGGCACTATGATTGCCAAGAGGGCAGGTGGACTGCGGTGAGATTGACCTTATGATCTTAAGTTCATAAGACTATATAGCCCACAGCAAAAGATATGTGTAATCTTCATCTTGCGCTTCCCCTCTGCAGTCCCTTTTGCCTAGTACTATCTTTAAGTAAGCCAAAGGTAGCAGACAGGATGTCTTCTAATCTTATTTTGGCTCTACTAATACATACTAGTGCTAATATTTTATCGTTATTAGAGTTGGTATGAGGGGGAATAGCCAAATGAATGGCTTTGTCAATTTTATAACACTTTTTTTTTTTGAGAGGGGGAGGGAGGGAGAGGAGAGTCAGAGAAAAACACAGAAGAGGTGAAGTACGCCATGTTAGAAAGCTGGATGCTATCCACTTACAGACTTTTCCGTACAAATAAACTCTCCGTTCTATCTTGGGGCCTCTGGTGAATGAAGTCCTGTGTACATTTTGATTTTTGGGGCATTCTTTCTGTAATTTACTTCATTTTTGAGGTGGCGGGATTAAATCTTGACGTGCGCTGCTTGAACCATGCTGTCGTCAGAGATCAGGCTTTTGGATGCCATTTTATCCCACACCTAGTGCTTCTGCTAGAGGACCTTGTTTCTTGCCCTTCATTACTCTTACTTGTTTGCTTATTTTTCCTGAGTGAAGACAATTCTTTTTCTTCCTGTGTATACAGCTACTCATTTTTTGGTTTCTGTTACGTGACATTGGGAAAAATGAAGGTTCATGATCATGTATCTAGTATTATGTGGCAGAGTAATTGGGCAAAGATCCACATGTAATGTTTAAAAACATTATACAAATAAAAGTATTCCTGGCACTTGACAGTAATCAGAGCAAGCTGAAACAAAACAACCTCTTTTGAGGTGAAAATGGAAATTTGGTGCAAAACTCATGACTCTCTGAATGCATGTAACTCTGTTGTTTAAAGAAAAGCTTGCCTATGTGAACACAAACTTATAGACTTCACAAAACAGAGCTGCCTGCTAACCAAAAGACTAGTTGCTTGCCAGCAGTTCACTTGGCATAGCTTTCTCCTACCTGTCATCCATACTTCACAGAAAGAAATAAAACCCTGTACTTACATACTCCAGGCCTTCCCTCCTTGCCAAAGTAATGCTTTGTTAATTATATGGAGTCCTTTGCTCTTACATGTGCAGGTTATTAATTGCTGTAGAAGGGTGAGGGATTCAATCCTACTCTTACTGATTTTAAAAAACAAAAATTATCCAATTGGCTCTCATTTTCTGTGAAGTCTCCTGGAGCCTATTTTCTCTGCTTACAGTGGAGATTGCTTGCTGATTTTGCTGCATGCCCCTGAGCATCTACCCTACAGGCTCAGGCTGTTAAGTGGCAGCTTGTAGGAAAATGGGGGCTAGCATCACCTGCTAAATAGCAATGGAGTGTTTTACACCTGTATTGCAGTAGTGTGAGAAAACAATAGGATAATTTTAATGAATTAGAGTGAGCGGAATTATTTTTGTGCTAATTGAAGATGGGAAAACTCAAAATGTCGCTTAGTTTCAGTGGTATCTTTTTCCATTTGGGTTTATAAGGCAGTAATAAAATAGAGCTTTTGGATTTAAAGGATAATTAGAGAGTCCTCATTACATCACTGGTCAGAAGATTTATTTGCAGCCATTGCTTGAATTACATGCAGGATCTGGGATCCATTAGAGGCTGATAACTGAAGCTTCGTAGAAGATCAAAAAAATATTTGGTTTACCTGCAGAAAACGTAATCTTCTCTCATGTAGTTACATGAAGTATTTATTTTTGGTGGTTTAGGAACCTTTTAGAGGACAAATCTTGCTCCTGCGTCTTCCCAGTAGGTTGGCTATTATGGGAAGCCAGCAAATTCTCAGGGTAAGGGGCAGAAGTTCAGTATACGCATCCCCACCTATGCTCCCTGAAACACAACAGGGTTTTCCTATGCCCACGTGACTTTGTGGATGAGGTTAGTAGGTTTTCTGACATGGTGATTTATCAAATGGTTTCCTCCTGTTGTGGGTTTAAATAGGAGCTGCTCCAAATCTGAAGCCAGAACAATAGCTATGGAGGAAATTAGTCATGGAGGGATCTGAGGAGGAAGGAGCATGTTTTTATCAGCAATGGAAGAACTTCCCAATACACAGGGGTCTTGCTAAAGATAATTTAGGCATTAGTGAGTAGTGGCAGTTTACACCTTCTCATTTGTTTCCAGCTGGGTCTTAAAGACTAAAGGGTACAACACTTGCTTTCTTCTTAATTTGACACATTTGGAAAGTATTCTTCATAACCACGTGGATTCAATATACATTTTTATGAAGACTTAAGCATTTGGTGTTTATTTCAGCTGGAGTGAGAGGCTTGGGAGACTTCCATCAGATAATTCCCTGGTTATGGTGGATGCTGTACAAAATAGGGGGACATGAAGTCAGTTAGCAGAGAGAAGGATTTATCTTGAATTTATAATATATGTTGCTGGCTTAAATACTGCTTGTGCTTTTACCCTGTGATTCCTTGTGATTCATAAAATATCTATTCTGAGTAGGGTTCAGCAGTTGAAGATAAAGGATTTCTGTTTTCTATGTAACCCTTTTACATTCTCCTAGAAGAGTCGGGAAGATCTATTCTGATATGTATGGAGGAAATGGTTTACATTTTTGGACGGGTACAGGTACCTAAATATATGGCATCTAAAATGACACTAGACCATTTTATATCTAGGACATCTGCATGGGGCTGGCAGATATAAGCCAGGACATACCAGTAACCCAGTCTTTCCAGCAGTGGCCACTGGAGGCCAACAGGAATTCCCTAGGGCATCTAAGAAGGCACTAGATGTCTAGTTTGGATGACTAAAATTTAAATGTTAATGTCTTAATACTTCTGTGATTTGGTATTTCAGATCAGCAAACTGCAAACAGCTTTTTTTTTTCAGCTGTCATGAAGAAAAATAGAATCGCTTTCCTGGAAAAACTTTTGCATAAGTCTGCATTCTAAGAGTAAGGCAATATAGGTGGTTTGCCAATTTATTTTACCTAGCTTTTTATTTTGCCAGTTTATATTACCTAGTTGATATAGACAGAGTCAGCAAGATATTGGTTGTTTTACCAACCTTCCCTCCCCCCAAAAATGCCCCCCCTCCAAAACCAAAAAGAAAATCAAGAGGAGGATCCCAGTCCAACTCCTCTTAGGTTAATTTGGTGTCAATCAGTTGTTCAGAGGAAGAAAGCGTGAGTGAGTGCAAGGATTGATATTCAGTCGGGGGGGGTGGGGGGTGGTGGAACCTGGAACATGTTCAGCATAGCTTAGAGAACAAGCTTATGTAGCTTATATAGCAACATAGCTGGAACATGCTTATGGCA
Organism: Theristicus caerulescens; assembly: GCA_020745775.1. Taxonomy (NCBI): domain Eukaryota; kingdom Metazoa; phylum Chordata; class Aves; order Pelecaniformes; family Threskiornithidae; genus Theristicus; species Theristicus caerulescens. The sequence goes on along the minus strand of CM036559.1, from coordinate 74,922,595 downwards.
AGCTGAGGATTTACACCAAAGCTGTAACTGTACATTGTCAAAATACAGGTGTTCTTTAGCTATATGTTAATGTCTTCAGTTATCTTAAATGAATTTGGAAATCAAAAGTGCTATCCTGTGCATGTAACTTAAGTGTCTAAACATTTGTGTTCCCGATAAAGCTGCTTCTGTACTAATATTTCACCTTATGTTTAATGAAGGACACGATAGAAGGAGCTTAAGGGTGACCATCTCAGGTAGCCAACAGAGAGAAACAGATGCTTTTAGGATATGAGAGAATCTCTTAGAATAGCTACTTTGGGATAGGATGAATCACAGCCCACAAATGCCTATTTCTCTTCAGTGACTATAAAGAGAGAGGGGGAGTAGAGTGACTCAGTGAGATGTGGTTGTTTATATTTGGTCAAATATATTTCAAGCTAAGTGCATAAGGCTACAATCCAGAGGCAGCTCAGCTCTCCATGGCACCCGGGATATGTCTCTGAAACATTCAGCTACAAAGCCTGGTTGGAGTGTGCTGCAGCTCTCCTCTGGCTGGTACCTTTATCACCCTTCCCAACTGGAACCACCCTGTGAAGGAACGGTGCACGTGTACTCAGTTTTCATCCTGATGGGGAATTGGTGTCATCCCAGAATAAAGTCAGGATGCAGACTGAACCTGTGTGTTTGGATCTCACAATTTAGACATGGCTTAAATTCCTTGTGCAACCAGCGGAAGGAGACAGGGGATTTGGAAGGCCTCCAGAAGCCACCTTAATTTTGGTAAGATTGATTCCTAACACGTAACTTGAATATATGCTTCTGTGCTGTGTTTTCATTTAATATTTTTCTCAGCATATATGGTGAAAATGGTATAGTCTGTTTTCATGTCTGTGCACAATCTATCTCCAGTTTTCCTAGGTTAGGGAGATGTTGGGATGTCTGGGTGCTAGGAAGTTAAAACAATTGAAGTCCTGGACTTAAAGTTCTTCTGATAAGCATGTTTTTAAAACCAGAATTAGACCTAGCAGTGTCCTTTCAGAACAGCATACCTGCTTCCAGTTAGTAACTTGAATTTTCACATTAGTCTTTATCTTTGTAACTTACAATGATTTCTACCATCACTTCAGCCCGAACAGAGAGACTGAGAGAGCGTGTGAGGTATTTTGCAAAGGCTAGCCTCAGTGGTATTATGCATGAATAGATCTAGGTGCCTAGTTTTAAAATCTTGGCAGCTGCCTTGACTTTTCTTTATGCTGTCATTCGGGCCGTAGCTACCAAGGTTGAATTTTGCTGGCAGTAGCAGTTGTGGGAAGTTACTAAGGGAAGAGTCTATTACTGAGACAAGAAATAGTTTTGAAGTTCTCCTTGCCATTGCTGAACTCACCAAAATGTCACTGTTGCCATAGGTCATCTATGCAAGGCTCAAAATCATCTTTCTGCTGTACTGAATGTCACATAAGTTGCTTGGTGTCTTCAATGTTAGTGTTATATATATTCCACGCTTCTTGCAAAACTCCCTTTATATTGAGAAGTTTTGTTGTTTCTCATTAGACCTAATCACTAGAAAGAAAATCAACTGTGAGGGTTCTGCATGTTCCAGTTCTCCTCCTCTTTACTACTTCCAAAATAATCCACTTTTCTCCAGAAGTTTTATCTACACCCTTCAGAAAACTGTGTGTCATAGTCACCTTTAGCAGCATTTTTCCCTTGATTCATTAATTACAGGAGCATGTCAAGCAGAGCAGATGGCATTTTCTGAGTTGGGAATTTAACTTTATTTGTTATTCTTCATTGTGTTCGACATCTGAATTTCTCAGCTTCTCTAAGATGGTGTCATTTTGCAATTAAATATATAATACAATTGTATAAATTGGCCTGAAAATTGAAATCCTGTCCTTTTTCTTTGTAACTGATGTGAAAAACGAATGGGCACATCTCAATTTGAGATCAGTCAGTTTGGAACTCCTTGCTCCTCAATGTACAGAGCAGGTATTTTTAAAAATCTCTTTTTTTTTTTTTTTTCAGTCCATGAACTCATGCCTTATTTGCTGCACACTACTCAAGTGCCATTTTTGAGAAATATCATACATTTTCTCTTGAGCTTTTTGATGGGGCCTAGCCAAAAGGGTTCACAAATGTGACATGATGTATTTTCAGCACTCCCTATTGAGTTGTGGGGCTTCTTATCCTTTGGCAAGGGAGGAACTAAAAACGTAATAACCCACGTGAGGAGCTGGGTGGGTGCATGGCTGCTAGTTTTGCATTCATGATTCCGGAGTCCTGGGAATGATATCTGGGAGCACCTCAACCCCGTTTGACTACAGTTGAAGCTCTGCAGTGGTCAAAGATGGGTGTATGCACTGTGAAGTGGTGGTGCTGAAATAGGGTCGTGCAGGCAGTGCTGAACCCTCGCCTTTTGGGGGGTTGTCTTAGTGACTTGGCTTTGGGGGGGGGGGTTGAGGTAACTTGCAAGTTTCCTCCCTCTTTAGAAGCAAACTAACGGACCACAAAAGCTCTCGGTGCATGTGGTCCCTGGGGAGGGCAACTGGCTCCTGTTGACTGGTGGTGCCTGTGCCACTTAGTCTTCCCAGCTCCTCGTCTGGCGTCGGCACCATCTTCTTCCTTGTTGTAACCTTCTGCTTAACCAACCAGACTCAGAATTTCGAGACTCTGGCTCTTGCATCTCATCCTTCCTTTCCCTCTCATTGCTGTCTCTCCCTCTTCTGCCCAGCTTCATGTCAGATTTTGGTCCACCCGACCTTTCTCACACCCCCTCTGCAGTGCGCTCTCGAGGGCTTGTCTCCTGCACGTCCGTGGGGCACCAGCCGAAGGGTCATGAAAGCAACAGGCAAGGTTGTCTTCCTGCTGTCAGCTCCAATGTCTCGTCTCTGGCAGATGGGAGCAGCAGTTACAGGGGAAATCCTGCTAATCTCCTGTAACTTGAGCCCATTACATGCTCAGTCGCACTGTGGGGCTGGTGCCTTTCCAGCCACATACGGACGGTCAGCTGGAGGAGGCGGTGGACACTTACTGCAGAACATTTTCTGAGGCTTGTACTGCAGGGATCGGGGAAAAAAATTAAAAAGATGGTGTCTATCAGCTGAATTTTAGCAGGTTTTAAAGCTTTGTCAAATAGGAAAATATTTTCATAAGTATAGCAAAAGAAGGTAGCCCTTACTTAACAAGAAAACAACCAAAAAAGTAAGGGATCAGCACTCTGCCAAATTTCAAGACTGCCCCGACATGGGCAGGGGAGCCAGAGTTCCTCAGTGAGTCAGTTACAAGGGTGGCAGAGCAATGTGTTTTTGTCTAGGCTATCTCAGAAATGGGCAAACTGTGTTTTGGCAGAAAAGTAAATAAATCCTGCAGCAGATGTCCAGCATGGAAAATTTTTAACACAGGCAGCTTGAGTTTGGCAAAGTCAAAATAATGTGGAAAATACTGACGAGATGCAGCGGGCCATCTTAATAACAGATGGAGTTACCACCCCTGTCCCCGGGGTCTCCCGAGACCCACCAGAATCAACTGTTTGGGGTTTTTGGGGGGGTTGTTTTGGTTTTTTTTTAATAGGGCAGAATAGAGCAGAGTGGAGGGGGTGATTGAGCAAAGAGCGAGGGCTGGCTGGCAGGAGCCTCCTTGGCAGGAGCGCATTTCAGCTGTGCCAGGGAGGGAAGGGTTTTCACAAGTTGGGTGGGAGATGGTAGAGCCCAAAGGAGAGGTTTTTTTTGCTTGCACGACAGGGGAATAATGGATTTTTGGGAAGCTGCGTTTATAATATGCAAAACAGTCCATAGGAAACAATGGGGCCTTGGGACAGAGCTGCCAGTGAATGAGAGCTTTGTTTTCCTCTTGTCTATTCATATTTCTAAACTTTTAGTGGAATTTTAAACACATTTTACACATTTTTTTATGTAATGGCTTGAACTGCATACACTGCTGTCTAAAGCAGTATTGCACTGCAATCTTTATCCCTTTCTGGATAAAGACTGACTTTCAGCTTAAGCTCCTTTTTGTATTTTTCTTAATTGCGACTCTTGTTCAATAATCCTTGGCTGCTTTGTTCTCTTGTTTTAAAACTTCAGCAAAATTTGTGGGGAAACTGATTGACAGCAGACCTTGCGTACCAAGCATATTGAGCTGCCCACAGTTTGGCTTGAAAATGGCAACTGGTATCATAGTCCTTAAGCCAGGACCTTGATACAAATGAACATCAGTTGTAAGCTAATCACACGAAGCGTGGTTTAGATGCTGCTGGTGTGATTTGTCTGCCAAGGATATTAAAACACCATCATATAGATTGTTTTCATCGAGAAGCATCCCATACCTGCAGTCCCTAACAACTGGTCTCAAATATTCGGAAAGACGTTATGCGTATATTGCTGTTAAATGCAAACGCTGCCCAGTAAGATTATGCAGTATTAAAATGAGAATATTACTGCCTGAATCAGAGTGTCTTTCAGCTGCATGTTAAAATAAAGGGTAGATTGTTTGGTTTATGGTGCACAGCTCACCGTTACAACCAAAACAGCATCATTGCAGTTCTGCAGTTTTGGAAACGTTGTTTGTGCAAGCATTTGCGATTAGCAAAAGGTTCGAAAATCCCTGTGCAAGAAATGGTGTAGCTGCTGTTGCAGTGGAGGGGAAGGGAGTTGTTTGCTTTTGCTGCGTATGTTATTTCATGGAAGTATCGCCTTACCTCGCCAGTAAAACTCCTTCCCTGCACGAGGGAAATTCCTGGTTCATCGGTATGGATGCATTGTTTTTACACATTGGAAGTGCTGTGTTGCCGTGTCAATCATCCCCTTCGGATCAGTTTAAGAGCAGTCGGGCTGACGAAGCTGGGTGTGATTGGCTGCCATATGCTGGGAGGGCTCTGGGAGAAGGAAGGGCTGCAGTCTTTCAGCAACAGAGTTTAGGCTGTGTCTTTGCTTCATCATCTGAGGAAAAATCCCCAGATAAGCCACAAGGCTTTCTGAGAGCGCAAAAAAAAAAAAAAAAAAAAATTACGGGCTGCTCATTGTTTCACATGAAAATCGCTTACCATGATGCGATGGGAAAGATACGGCTGTTTGTTTATATCGGATGTTCCTGTTCACGTTGGGAATGTGCCGACTAGACAGGGCTAAACAAGGTAGGAGGGTCGCTGTCTTTTATTGAATGTTTAAAGAGTTTGCTGCAGTATGCTGCATACTGTATGTGTTGCCTGGGGGAGTCGGGGAAACAACGTTTCTCCGGTGAATATATTCTATTTGGGTGCAATAGGTGGATTTTATGGTAACTTGTTTTCAAAGGGAATGAATTTCCCATGTAAATAGCTCTCTTCAGAAATAGAACGTGAGCATACGCATATTAAAATAACGCAAGTAAAAAAAGAAATAGGTCAGTGTGTTTCAGAAGTGCTGTTACCCTAATTGGATTTTTAGCTGGGCTGTCGTCTGGTAGTGCTTCCTAGCTTTAAGAAAGAGAAGGAGTCAACCTGGAAATCTGTGAAGTTTATAGCCGATACGCTTGAAGATTTAGGTGAATTAGACTGGCTGATCTAAATAATTCCCTATCGGAGGCTTTAACTAAAGCCAAGACTGCCTGTCTTAGATGTGTAGGAGCCATACAACGAGATGACAATATTTTACCCCCTTATAAAAGTATGGGTGTTTCTGGCTGCACCGTGATTCCTTGTGCTCTTGAAGGCAAGCCGGGAGAGTTTTTCGTATTGTAGTTTAGCTGAGCGTTTCCCCTGCCCTTTCCAGGTCTTTGTCTCGCCAGCAAAACAGAACCTGTACACGAAAACAAGGAAAACTAGGTTAATAATACGTGCTGCAATTATCTGATCTTTATACATTCTTAATGAGAGAACACACAGCTAGCAGAATAATTTAATGAGCAGGCTGGCTTTTAGAGCAATGATTTCACTGTGCTGAGGCACATCAACTTTCTTGCTGAGGAGGAGCCTCAGGAAGGAATGGAGATGATTTATGTTAAATGCTCTGGAGAGAAGGAAAAGGGTTATTTAGGCAGAAGGCTATTAAATTCTGGAAGAATAGAGGAGTTATTAATTATTATTATTTATGAGATTGGAAGCAAACTTTACCGTCATATTGCGGGAGGGGTCTGAAGACGTTACCTCATCCTGTGACGTGCTGAAGCCTGTTCAACTTTTCTTAGACTGCCATATGCATCAATGGTGCTCAGTGCCTTTCAGGATCCTGCCCAATTAACGACCTGAATTAACATGCTGTCTTCAGTTGCCTTAATAGCAGCGTCGTTTATATGTACAGTATATAATATAGCTTTTTCTTTTTTTTCAAGGCTACCAGTTGGTGAAACACCAAGAAAATGTTATCATCTTATTTCTCCTGTAATAGCCACGAACATTGTATATAAATGTTTGTATTGAAATAGGATGTCGGTAGAAAAATTAAGTGTATGAGCTGAGGAAGGCTAAAGATCAATTTATTAAAGAAGTAGTTAAGTGAAAGAACCTTTCACTGCCTAGAAAAGCTTTCAGTGGTGTAATTTTGGGGAAAGTTTCAAGATTTTTTTTTTTTTTTTTTATCCTAGGAACAAGTTACACTAGTTTTAGTATTGCATAAAACAGGCCCTTCTAGACCAACTGTCCATCCCCCCACCCTTTTCCAAGGAGAAGTACAGGACACGGGCTCAAAACTCCCGATGTCGCCTCCCAGCTCCTCACGGCTGACTCTGCTCAGAGGAGGCTGATTCAGGTTGCCCGTTCCCTGGCTGAATACTTGAAGACCTGCAGCTAGCTTGTTGACACATCTTCAGTTCACGAAGCGGTTCTTTTTAAATGCTACACTCTTCTAAGTAAAATCAACCTCGTATCTTCTGAGAATTTCAAACTCTGCTAACAAGTGAAACACATGTCAGGGTATAGAGCATCATTATTAAAAATCCGTGGGCTATGGATATGTATGTTTAACTATCACTATTGATGTTTAAATGTGTTGTTTGTGTGCAGTGTGTTAAGCATGTGAGGCAAAGATTGATAATTAGAAGCAAGTCAAATAATCTTTTTCAAGCTATAAAATGTGAGCTGAATTTTAAATTTTTGCAAATAAAACTGTTTTCATGCAGAGAAAACTTTTCAGTCTCATGTTTTGAGACTGTCCCTTATTTTCAGATAATTTAAGTGGCTGGTTTTTATACCTTAGAGATTGCAAGGTATAGAATTATCCTCCTTATGCCTGGCTGCCAAAGTGAAAATTTGCATTCATCACTCAATCAAATAGTTTGTATCAAACTACTGACAGACAATAAAGTGACAAAAGGATTTAAAAAAATATTTTCTGCTTAAGGTGTATATGTACTACTACTATATGGATAGGTAAGGGGGCTTTCGTCTTCGAGGGTAGAGATGGTAGTAAATGTTCTGTATTTACATTTGTTATGTAAATAGTTGGTAATAAAAGTATTTTGGACCAGATTCTGGTACCTCTTTTCATTTAGTAGTATCTTTTCTGCTTAATTGCTCTGTGGATTTCATCAGAGCTATTAGTGCAGCGATGTCTTACTGTGCGCAGTCTGTCTGTTTTCAAGGAATAATTACTCTGTTTAGAATTAGTTTCTTCATTTTCCTAAGGTAGGATTTTCTAATGAGTTACAGGTCCTGAAGTACAGTGTTTGACTGTAGAGTGTGAAGTCAAATCAAGTTCTTCATTTGTAAGCATACGTTTTATAGAAATCTAAGATAATAGTGTGCTACAGATGTGGTTTTTCTGAGCAAGAAAAATAGCTTTTAATGTCGTGTGGGATTTCAGGCACTCAGGTCTGGTAACTTGTCTCTGCTGTGAATGAACGATCTTCTCTGTTGCTCACAAGTATGTCAGGAATAATCTGCATTGTGTTTATTTGTAAAAAGCTCTGTAAAATGTTCTGGTTTTATAGTATTTAGAGATGAGAAAAAGACTTAGTGTTCAAATGAAATTCTTCATTAATGATTTCAGATACAGTTTTAATCTCCTAAATCGTTAGTTAGACACATTGCTAAGATTTAAATTTCACATAATAGCTATTAGTGATACCTTGTTTTCTAATGTTACTAGAAATTTCTGACTTTGAGGAATTTTTTTTCCTCTTTCAGGGAAGAAACTTTTTTTTAAAGCCCAATGATTTTTTTCCCCCCTCTTTTGTGAATATGGCTGTTACAAAATTGTAGCAAAAGAGAATAAAACTATTTGCTTTAGAATTTGTTAGTATATATTTTCTTTTTTAAAACCATTTTCCAGCCTTTGATTGTGAAGCTAATTTTGATGTGTTAAGTTTAATACAATATGTTATGTTTAATACAATTTGTTATGGTTAACTGGTGTGAACCAGTGCTATGTAACTGGTCTGTAAACAGGCTGAAATTATAGCCTGAGGAAAATAAAACTCATTTCAAGAGGGTGTCAGTGCTGAAAACTAGTTCAAATAATAGTAGTATTAACTGCTTGACTAATTAAACTAATCTTCTTATACACTATTAGTAAATGCAGTGACAGTTGTTCGTTATTGATATACAGAGTCCAAAGTCGTCTTTTAGAAACAAACTTCTTGGCTCTATTTGGGGTAGAGAGTGCGTAAGGAGAAAAAAACCATACAGCCCCTTTCTAGAATCTGCCAACTTCTTAATCTCCCCAATTTTTTTTCATTATTCTGTTCTTAATGAGGCCGTTAAAACACCAAGCTCTCCCTCTGACAATGCTGGCAATGTAAAGTTCTTAATTCAGTATTTTGGGCATGTTAAAAAAGGAAAACTTTGGGACTGTGAAAATTGAGGAGCATACCCAACAGGAGATTAAATGCAAAATCCTTATAACTAGCACAAAGAAATACTAATTATGTAGGGGACTCTTTGTGCTACTAATGATTACTAAAGCTGTTGAGAACTGCCAGTGTGTGGCTTGCCGCTTCTGCAGGAGACCTGTAGGATTCCTGGAGCCCTAAGTCTGGCAAAGGACCTTGTGGGCTTGTGATTTGCAAGTTAGAAGAGCTCAGCTGTAAACAAGAAGGATAAACACACATGTTCACACTCTCTTCCTCCGCCCCCGTCTTATTTTTATACCTAGGTGTGTGTCCACAAATCCATACACACATATGTAATATACACACACACTCATAAAAATACCGTTTTTCATTTTTGTGATTTGTGAACCAATAGCTACTAAAGACAGTAGGAGGGATTTAGTGGTACAGTTGCATAAAGAAATGGGTCAAGAAATAGGAAAAGATGGTTCATATCAGAGTCTATTATTTTTTTCTATTTTAGATAAATAATTTTTTAGCAGTTTCTGGGCGGATGATGAGCAGTGTTGCAGGAAGGTCTGGGTGTTGCACATTGCTGAACTCATAAATAGAGACAAGGTCGATCTGGAGGTTCATATGCCGTAAAATCTTCTCTCCTGCAGAGAGTATGGCGCCTCTGACAGTAGGCAGAATTAGAGAATACAGGTAAGGAAAAATAGAGAAACGTTTTCCCTCTGTAGTTTTATGGAAGGAAACTGGGACTCAGTTAGAAATGCCTTCCCCCCCCTGCCCCGTGAATTCTGAATGCAACTTCTCAGTATTTTTGTTGTGTGTGATCACTTTTAAGAGAGAGGCCTAGAATTTTTTTTTTTAACCCTCTAGCATTTTCTCCTATCCAGGCTGAATACTTTCTTTTCCCCTGGGTTTCTAAGGATTTTTTTTTTAAATGCTCTGTTGTATATGTTTCAGGCATACCAAATGGCTCAGCCTCCCCCCCGCCCCCCCCCCCCCCCAATTTCCTGAATCTGTCATGATTTTTGCACTTTATAGGTATTACGGGCAGTGTACTGAACTTAGTCTAACCTTAAATTGCAAAGTGGCAAGATTTCTGTTTATTTTCAAGCACTCAGAAGGATGATTTTCAATGCTGTGTTTCAGCGTGTTGGGTTTATGCCTTAATGCTCTCCTCTGGCAGCTCTCTGTGGGAGTCTCCTCCTGACATCGAGGTGGGGGAAGTGGCTGCCTTGTAGGATATCAAAGCTTAGTTCTAGTCCATTTTAATCTTTTTTGGGTACTCCTTCTTGCTTTTCAGATGGTCTGCAGTGCTGTTAGCAGCAGCTATATGCATATTGCAGCCCTACAGCCGCATTGGGTTGTCAGCAAACACCTCTGGCTGTGCCTCTGGTGGGACGGGCAAGCCCATCGCTGGCAGGAGTGTACCTCTGCGCCCAGTTAATGATTCAGGACTTCAGCACTGCCTTGCTTTTATTTACTTAAAAGGCTGTGATAACTCGTACAAGATTTCCCTGACGGCTGCGTTCACCCGTGGCACAGCATCCCCAGCTATGGCCTCTGACTGCTGTGAGGAGAGCAACGCTGGCTTTCCCACCCTCATCTGCTTGCCCTGCAGCCCAAAAGTGGTGGGGCCTGGGCACCTCCTCCAGCTGGTGAGAGGCTTTTGCAGAGGAGGACGCCGGTGTGTGGGCTGCTCGTGCTAGGGATTGCAGTGCTGCAGTCCTTATTGGCATGCTGAACATGCGCCGGCAGCACGGTGCGCCGCTGTCCTGGAGCTCTAGCGCTTGCGGTTAAAAACTTTTCTCTTCACGTGTTTTTTTTTTTTTTTTGGTTTTTGTTTTGTTTTGTTTTTTTCCAGTTCCCTGGTATATTTTAGTCCCCCTCTGCTAATCCTGGGACACGCTTTGGGGCTGGATTGCTTTATTGCCATAATTTTAAGGGGGTGGGGGGCAGCCTAAGATTTTCTTTGTCACAGTGGGGAAGGCATGAAAGGCGTTGAAAGTGGCTGCACTGATGTGTTTATAAAGCCAGTGCTTTTTTTTTTCCCTCCTTTTTTTTTTTTTTTTTAAGACCTCATTTAATGCTCATGACTTTGTGCAGAGGGGCCACTTTCAAAGGCTTTGGTATCCACAGTAGCAGTTCTTTGAAGTGGAAACGCCAGCGGGGGACAAGCTGGTGACTTAATCCTTGGTATAAAAGGTCCTAAGTGGTAAGAATTCACAACGTCCATCCCAAGGGGGGAAGCTGGAGAGCAGTACCTCGAACTAAATCCATCTCCTGGACCTGAACCTCACCTGTGGAGCTGGAAGTGGTTGAACACTTCTGTAGGACGTGAGGGATCTACTCCCCCTCCTCTCTTTTTCTGGTTTCCCTCTTTCTTTCTGTTCCCCCCTCCTCTCCCAAGTCTCTTGAGGAGCAGGCCATAACCACTGAAGGGCAAGGGAGTGGGGCCTGAGAACAAACACGTGTTTCTGCGAGGTTTTTTTGCCTTCCCAAGTTGCTAAGTCATCCCTCTGGAACGCAGAGCAGGTGGCACAGTCACTCGTGTAATCGGCTGGTCCTTGTGGGCATGTGTTTGTCCAGTTAGGTCAGTGGCTTCATGGTGGCCTCAGGAGATAAAGCTGTGCCTTCACATTCTGAATAGTCCTTTGGAGGTGCCTATCTCCCCTTTGGCATGAGGACAATGAAGGAGATTGTGCTTTTTGGTCGCCAGTGATATATTAGAGTGCCTGAAGATAGGTGGAATGAGTCCGCCATCTCCGAAATCTGTTTGTCTGAAATAGGAGATGAAAGTGTTGAGTTTCTCATGGAAGGGCTTGAGGATCAGCATGTCCCTGTGGGTTCGTAGCCAGCCCTGGCTGCAGGACTAGGCTGCTTGTAAGGAGCTGCTGTCCCGAGGCGGAGAAGGCAAAAGGGCAAGCTGAGGACAGGAGTACGTGCCTTCACTGGCACATGACGCTAGCCGTTAATCGCCAGGGGTGAGAGCCTTTCTGAGGAGGGCTTTCCTTCTCAACCATTGAATTTAGTAGCCATTGGTGATTCTGATGACTATTTAAATCTGATTTTTCAGGTTCAAAAGTTATTTTAAACTTGTTCATATTTTTGACCTCCAGTACATCACCTGCCATTTAACTTCACACTCTAGCTGTTTGCCATATGCACAGATAACATATGTCTGTTGTATGGCTTCCTGACGGGTAATTCACTGACTGTCCCCGGCCTCCTAGTCAAAATTTAGTGGTCATCATCAGTGTGTATGAATGTCGTATTCTTTCTATTGTCAAAAGCGTCGCCCTTGCCTCTTTGTATACATAAGCCTTTCTGTAGCACTGATGGTGCCGTTGCTGTTCTCCCCCTCTTTTCTAGCTTTGCAGTAATATCTTTGAAATGGGGGAGGGGGTCCTAACTTGATTTATCACTCAATAGTTACATGCTCCATGGCTATGTGTAGTAGCATAATTCTTTTCTGTTTTCCTTCGATATTGCCAAATGTTCTGCTTGCTTTATACTCCATCAACTGCTGAGTATTTTGCTGAAATTTTCATCAAATTGCCCGTAATGTCCACAAGATCTTTCCCCTGTAGTAGTGTCTTGTTTGAACCTAGTGTTTTGTGTGTGCTATTTATTATTTTTGGTTTTTACCCTCATCTGCATTATTCTGCCTGTCTTTATGTTAAACTCTTATGTCATTTTATCATCCAGTGTACTCATTATCATGAGATCCTTTTGTAACTTCACAGTTGGCTTCAGGTATGACTTTGCAAAAATTTTATGTTAACTGCAAACTCTTTTATTGTTTATGGTTATGTTGCAAAGCAGAGGAGGACAACTCTGTTGGTAAACTTCATTATGAAAATTACAGCAGATTATTAGAAGCAAAAGCATGATATTGAACCATGTGAGTTTGTTGGGTTTGGGGGCTATTGTAGAATTTGTTGACCCTGAACTTCTGCTCTGACTTCAGTCTTTAGGCCATCTGCAAATGCTTAGCGCTTTTAGCTATCCCTTTAAATTAAATTTCTTTTAACATCCAGAAGAGTCATGTCATCACGAGAACTAGGTCCCACAAAAATAATCAGCTTACAGAAGTGAGATGTTTCATTTGCTTTTATTTTGCTTAATTTTGAGCTTTTAGGATTTGTATTTTGTAGCTCTTCTCTACAGTTGTCAGAATTGTACTCTAATGAAAACTGACAGTTCCTTGTAAACATACTTGTAGGTGATAAGGCTTTATGAAATGCACTTGATGTTTTCAGGCTTCCAGTGAAATGGGTGAGAGGTGCTGCAGCAGGATTGTGTAGTGGGTCCTTTAACTTGAGGATTCATGTTGTAGGAATCAATATAGATGTGTGTGTTTGTTTTTTGGTTTTTGGTTTTTTTTCTTAGAAATTAAAACAGACTTAGTAGCAATGGTCTGCTTTGGTAAAGATAACCACCTGTATCTCAACCCTCTTGGCCTCCAAACACCAAAATGTTAGCAAACTTCACTTAGGGGACAGGTAAATGTGATGGTGTTCATCTTTGAAGTGCTTTACTGAAAGGTAAAAATGATTGCCCTGAAATACAACTTTAGAAACAGCAGGTAAATGTCTACTTTTCTGATTTAAAAATACTAAACGTTTTTATTTGTGTGCCTGTATTGACTCCAGTGCTGCAGTTATGAAATTTAGATTGCATTGTGCCTTGTGCATCAGCAGGAATGTTCATCTGGTGAATGTTTGGCCACAATGAAGCCAGAAAAAACCTGGAACCTGAAATTGTGGGTTTCCATCCAACTTTACAGAACCGTAATAATTAAATTAAAACAAAACAAAACACCCTCTTAATATCTGAATTGAGTGAACTTTGTTCCTAAAAGCATAGAAGTAGAATGCTACTGCATCTTTTTAGTCTCTCCCCTTTCTGTCTTTTCAGAGTATAATAGTGATTTTTTTGGTAGCGGACAGGGAGTTCTGTTCAGTTGCTGCAAAGTGGTACCATGGTTACTACTATTTCAGATGATGGGCAGAGGGGTAAACGTGGAGAAGGGCCTTTCAAGTAGGTTTTCAACATTTCTGGAGTCGTATGCATTGTAATAAAGTGGGTATCTCTGTGAAAGCCAAATAATGGTAATGTATACTTTGCAGCCCATAAAGTTGCAGAGGATTGCTGGAGGGCATAATTTTGAGAGAGAGTTGGTTAATTTGTCTGGGTTTTTATTCTGGTCTGGTTTGATTTTTGTCTCACCTGCTTTGTCCTGGAAATGTTCTATGAAATAGAAAGACGTTCTGTCAAGTGTCGGGGCCAGTGTACGTACACAGGCTGGAGCTTAGAAGATATAAAATCTCTAACTTGCAAGCTAAGCAAATGTTGCATTAAAATGAGGCACATTCAACACAGAAATCTGTTAAGTCATTTTTGCAAAGTTGTTTTTTGGAATAGAAATATGTGTAAGCATAACAGCAGCAGTCCACTTTTTATGTTTATAAATGGGCAATTTTTTATCTCTGAATATTGTTATTGATGTTGTTTATTTGACCAAATCCAAAATATTTTTTGTGCTATTTATTGACTTTGTAACACAGAAAATTTGACGTTATCTTTCAAAAACAGTGCTGTCTATCAAGGTGAGATTTATGCAGGGATAAAGGAAGTTTTTGAATTACAATTTAACACAGAAATTGTGCAAGGCAATACAAATCGTACAGTGCAAAACGAAATGTGGCTTTAAATACCCATTTGGGACTAAGCTTGAAGTACAACAAACGAATTAAACCTTTGAAAAGGACAAAACTGTCGAGACTTATTTTAACCAGTCCAAATTTTCCACTGCAATGTGAGCAGAAAACTCTCTCTTGCCAAAAGCCAGTTGCTTGTACTTCGTGTCACGAGCGTATCCATCCCTTTGGAAGCACTGGTGAAGACCGGGCTGTGTTTAGCAGTACTGCTGTCCCCAGCAGGAGGCAGAAATCTTTGCGGTTACAGGTAAGCAGAGATAGTAGAAAAAGGTCTGGAAAAGTGCTCTGTCAAAACATTTCTGGGAAATGTGTTCAGTTTTCACTGGAAAAAAAAAATGCAATTCTTTGTGTCAAAGGATGAAAGAACTCTTTTTCAACTTTACTATTGAAACACAATTTACTATGTATTCCTGAATAAATGTGTGCTTATCCATGATAGTATTTAAGTTATGATAAAATGATTCAACCATATGAAAGTACAGTGTCGAGGTGGAATTGTTTCAATATTGCTAAAATACTTCTGCTTTTCCCCCCAATATTTTCATCTTTCAGTCTGAGGAAAGTTTTCAACAGGACCTAGTGAGAGTAGGAAAGACTTTTTCCTATTGCTCTCTTTCCATATTAAATAGCTGAATTAAAATAGAGAGGGATTGTCATTTAAATATTGAGAAAATTTTTTATTTAAGGCAGGGACATGCCTGGGTCTGGGACCTAGGAGTACTGGACTAACACTACCTAACCAGTCAGTATTGCTGCCTGAATCCATTCCCTCTTCAACTTTTAAGCTAACAGAAATGAAAAGGAAGGCTCTGTACATTAAAGTTGCTTTTACAAGAAACTAGCAGGTTTTTTTCTTTGTTCCAGAAATCTCGATGTAGTTTATAATCCACTTTTACCATTGCAGACAACTGAACTATGCACGTGGCAGAAAAATGAGTATGAACTCATCCGATGTCCTTACTGTAAACTAATAAACTTTCAGAGTTTGTTCCGTGTATCCTCTCTGTCTGTTGTTCAAAGTACTTTGTCTTCTGTTACTTATTAAAAAAATATTTTGTAAAATGAAACTGGGTTAAAAAGTAACTTTCTTCAAGTGACAACGGGTGGTGAGCTTTTTGGACCGAGGGAGACACGTTACACAAATTAAAACAACAGATCGATATGACCCATTTTTATTGGGTCAGTGATTCTTAATCGGCGCTCAAGCAAAAAGGAAGGTCAGTAGCAGTAGTGCACACCAAACCTGAAATTCATCGTCCTAGGGATCAGAGGAAAAAAAAAGTGTTTGCCCTGGTGGCAGTATCTGCAGACAGTTACTGCGCACTCCATCCAGTTGTAACTCCATTATTTGCCTCAGGATTAAATAGGAGTTTTCAAGATTTCAGGAAAACAGAAATTCACCAGAACTTGCAAGTACTCTGGGAAAAGCTCTTCCTTGTTTCTCTACCACCAGTTGCAAAAACAATTTTGGAGGAATAGCATTCTCTTTCTGCACTCATGATACCCATTTGACAACAGAATAGTGGTTCACTAAATGCAAATTTATTTTATTCCAGGGAGAATGAATTTCCATTTGTATGTATTCTCAAACACAACACAGGTAGCCTCTGAGGTTTTAAATGTTTGTTTGGTTTTGTTGGTTGTTTTTTTTTTTTTTCTGTGTGAACAAATAAATGGCGTGAATTTTGAAAAGAAAGTCTTTTACTGTCATCTTTACATTGAGCTTGATTAGATATTTTCTTTATTTGCCTTGGAGGGCCCAAGATAATAAGGCAGGAAGCAATCTTTCTGTTCAGAACACAAAAAGGCAACCTACCTTCAGCAGAGACCAATAACCTGTTGAATACCACTTCTTTTTTTTTTTTTTTTTTTTTTTTTCTCCAGGGCTGTGCCAAAAAACACCCATTACTGATTTCTCCTTGACTGGGAAGGGTCTTTCAAAAATGGCTTTTAGTGGAAGATTTCAGCTTCTGTCATATAAAATATTGCTGTGTGAATGTTAGCATAAAAACATTATTAAAAAAAATTATATAAAATTGCCTTTGAAGGTACTTGATAACAATCTGCTATTCCATAGGTGACTTTAAAGTTAGGTTACTGTTCCATCTTTGTAACTGCTGCAAGATATAAAATATTCTGACATAGACGCTTAATCTGGCTTTGCAGTATGTCCCGTGAGATACGTAAGAAGTAAAGCACTTGCATATGTTCTGCTTCATGAGGATTTCTTTAGTTTTGGAAGTAAATAAAACTGTTGTTGCATGTTACGTGCATGTTACTAATGGAGAGAGAAAGGGGAATTGAATCCTTGTGATAAAATGGATGCTGATGAAGGCTTGCTTGGGCAACCCTCTGAGAAGTAAAGAGACTATTGAGGTTTTTTCTTTTCCCTGTTGGAAGCACTTTCCCACTGTGATGAATTGCTGCCTCCAAAATGTGTTTGAGATGGTTGTGAAATGCTCTGGATCTGGCAGAACGCGATCGGAGTGCCTCGCTTGGGCTCCTTTGAGCACGCTCTCGGGTGTTCCTCCTTCACCGTTGGATCGCTCAGAAAGCGTGGCTTCTGGGAACGCTCCTAGGCGATGCAGCTTGGGGTGCAGAAGAAGGGATCTTGGTGCTTCTTCACCTTCTGGTAGGTTTTAAAAGAGCTATTCTCCAAGCTCCACTTTGACTGGAGGGAAAAGGCACGTTCTCCCTTCTAGTTCAACCCATTCAGGGGTAATAAAAAGACAGTAACAACACAGATTTACTGAAGGGGTTTTGTAATCAATCATCTTGCTTCCCAGCTCTGTTTGCTGTTTTCAAATTTTTGTAAATCTCCAAAGTCCTGAATTGTTTCCTTCCATATCCACGCTCCTCTCCTCAGAGTCCAAGCTTTTGTCAAAAATTGTGAAAACCAGTCAGGCTCCCTCTTGGTATCCTATTTCCTACACACGTGATGATGAAAGACACTTCTGACAGAGCAGCGTTCAAAAAGGGAGTGGGCAAATCCATGGAAGAAAAATCCAGCGAGACCTATTAAATACAAAGACATCAGTTACGGGTTGCTGGGAGAAGATTCATGGAAATTATCATGCTCTGCCTGCCCTGGTTTTGCAGTCTTATGTAGACAACTGATATTGGCTGCAGTTGGAGACTGGATATTGGGCGAGATGGACTTTTTGGCTGACCTGCTAAAGTCATCCTTGTGTACTGTGGTATCCTGTTCTCAGGTAAAATGCAAATGGAGAAAACAGGACAGAAATGCAGGTATTTTATCTCAGAACAGTGATGCTGCTTGGATTTTGTGCCCGGAATCTGTCAGCAGAATGGGTTTAGTGCTTAAGAGGTGGTTGGAGTTAATAGCATTAGGTAGTGCTCTTGCTGCCCTCATCTCAGGAGCTTTGTTTGGATGTGCCATGCAACTTCCCTGAGCTGGGTAATTTGTGGGAGTATATTATTAATAATGCTATTGGCAGCCTTAAACATATTTTCAGCTTGCGAGTTCAACATCATTTACATGGAGTCCTTGGCTTATTCAGACCTATCCTTGTCTTTCAGTGTAAAGGGATGCTGTTTGTCACATAAACAAATACCTCGCTAAGAGTTCTGCCTTCTGGGCTTAGTGTGAAACTGGAGTAGAGAAAATAGAAAATTGTCAACAGCCTGAGCTCTTTTAAATTGTGCTCCTGTGTAACAGCATGTTATCGGTCCTTTGGCAGGTGAGAACAGTCATTTGATCACATGCTCCCTCCCTGCCAGTCTATAAAAATTTCACAGTACTTAAATGCACTTTTCTATAAATATTTTTACAGTCCTAAAAAAAAAAAAAAAATACAATGCATGTCTGCAGCTGGGTATGAGTAGAAGCTCCTAATGCACTGAGGTACCCTTCCCTGGGGAATTGAGTTTGATTAATAGCTGTTATGTGGTGCACTCTGCCAAAAGCAAAACATTTGTGTCCACAAGAGGCCAAGTGATAACGTCATTGCTGCCAGGGATGATTAACTCTGCTCGCAGAGGCACAGAAACAGAAATTGCTTTCGTCCTCTTGTCAAGGTGGGAGCAGAATTTTGTGTATGAAATTCATACAGCTAGAGGATAAAATCAGGTTTCTTTGGACTTAGAAACAAGAAATGTTTAAATTACAGACTGTGAGAGAAGGCACAGACCAAGAGAGGAGGAGAAGGTTCAGTGGATGAAAGTCATTGCCAAAAAAAAGAAGTTTGCTAGAAGAAGAAAAACTGTTTTCTGCAATTGCATTTTAACTGAAGCATAATGAGCATTAGTCTTATCAGCATGGCTTCGAAGCACTTTGATGTTAGAAAATACTCTTGTGGGCTCCAGTAGTCTACTGACTTAAAGTTCAGGAGAAATATTTCATGGTCCATTAGCAAAGAAGTACAGTGGGTCACTGAAAAGGTCCCGGGCTGTGCCTCTTGTTTTGCAGTTGGCGGTACACCTTCTTCCTCACCTACTTCCCCGGGGACAAAGGACATTACTGTTGTTATATTGTAAAGCCAGCTTCAAAGTCAACCGGCAGGTTTTAATAGGAAGCTCGTTGTCATACTGTAAATAGTGTGGGACATACTAAAAAGCCTGAATCTGGCACACTGGTGATCTCAACAAGGAGAATATGGCTCATTTAGCAAAACTGATACTTGGAGGTCATGCTCAGTTTAAATAAAACAGACCGGCATTTTCTAACCTGTCCCTGGACTTCTGTTGGCTTAACTAAAATAGTTAGCATCGACTGGGTAATGTGTCCATCTGAATTACAATTGACAAGTGTTCATCTCTGGTTGTATAACAGGCAAAAGGAGGTGTTGCAATAGTTATCTCCGAGTCAAGCAAATAAAATAAATAATGGTTCTTTTGTAAGTCAGGACACTTTTGACTTCAGCAGAGTTCAGGTCGTATTAATACAGGAACAGGGATTAGAATTTTAGTATTTTGGGCTCCTGGCCACTTGGTCAAACTAGCGGGCTGCTTCTCTGATAGGGCAGTTCTGGCTTCTTCCTCATTTGAGCAATACTGGTTTGCTCGATGCAAAATGGAAACTGCTTAACATCTTAACAAAGTGGAAAAAAACCTCAAAATGATTAAAAAAATGTGCACAAGATTCATTTGAAATTTATGGAAGAAACCGTATTCATCACTTTCTACTGTAATTGAATGTTTTTTCTTAAAAATGTTATGGTGGCAGAAGGTTTTTCCATTCTTATTTGCCATCAAAGAACGGATGATGTTTCATGGAAGTCTGTCTTGTTTTCTCTTGTTTCTTGAATATAGAGAATATTATTTTTCTGACTTCACAACAGTTTGGAAAAGAGCCAGATGCCTGATTCTGTTTTTAATGCTATGATTTTACTGAACTATGCAAAGACATTACTAAACTGTACCGTGCATTGTCCAGTCTTACTAGATACTCTAATATTAGGCTACATAGCAAAAATATGAATGAGATGTTAGAAATTAGTTCAAGAGAAGAATACAAAGCTGGCGTAGAAGTCAGTGATGAATGATACCTCTGTGCTATCGCATCATTTTCTGGTCCTGTTTCCTAATCTGGTGGGTTGATGGAGTGAGAAAAGCCCATCCGCTACATGAAAGTCTCTTGCATGTTCTGTCTTTAGGAATGTAATTTATTTAAATGTGATTAACAAGCATGCCAACTGTCGTATTATTTGTCTGTAAAATTACTTTTTTTTTCTTCATTCACGTTAGCATCTTTTGACATAAGATCCTCTCTGTATTGGTTAGCGGAGGATTTTGCACGGCGAGGCTTAAATTAGCGTGCAATGACTAAGAGTCAGCCTTGCTTTCCAGGGACAGGGAGCATGTCTCGTGGGATACAGCGTGGTAATTACAGGAGCCTGCACCAAGGAGCCAGACCTGCCGCAGGTGGGGCGTGAGGGAGGGAGCGGGGCTGCAGCCGGTGCTGTCGTGCCCCATCACGCCTGCTCTGCTCTTTACTCCATCAGGTGTGGGGCATGGGCAGGTGGGCATGTCTCGGTTGAGTTGGCCAGCATGTGTGGCGCAGGGTGCTTTATGCTGCCGTGGTGGCTTTATTCTGCACCTGGGGAGGCAGATCATAACGGATCCAGCTGTAGCCTAGGATTAAGCTGCAGCCTTGCTCTCCTCGGCAGGGAGTCTGAGGGAGGGAAAGAGAAGACAGCGTGGGGGAGTTACGGAAATGGCAGGTAGCAGGAATTGAAAGCGGTGCTGGAGTGCATTTGTGGGGCCGTAGCAGTCCTTTGGTGTGGAGCTTCGCTTCGGTTTAGAGGCCTTGCATGCTCTTTAAAGCATAAACAATGGGGAAAAAAGTTACATTTAAAAGAATGCAGCAGTGACAAACTTTGACAGTAGGAACAACAAATTGAGCCCCAGTCTTGACATCTCTTACTGAAGATTTTAATGTGATGAATAATACAGAGTGCTTAATTCTCTAAGAGTAAAGTGAAAAACTGTTTTAATGCCTTTTGAGTTAACTTGGTGGTTCCACTAGAGATCTGTGTTGGGACCATGTGGAGGACTCTGCTCCTTTACTGGACGTCATCACCTGCAGAGTTGACTGTTTGAAGATGAGGTCTTCACTCGTTACTACCCATTATCTACTGAAGTATTCATGCTTCAGTCCAGGAAGTCTCAGCTTCCCCACTAGACAGATACTACATAATCCATTGCCACATAATCTGTCTGATAAGTAAAACTAGTGTACCAGAGCAGCCCATATTTTGTATATAGCAAGAGCTCCTATTTTCCAGCTGAGAGATCCAGCTGGTTTGTAATACGGCAGGCCTTTGTGCTCGCTTGCAACTCCTAAAGACGCTGGCTGCCTAGTGTTCCTCAGAATGAGAACCTTTTCTGGGGGCTCCTAGCGCGTGTGTGCTTTGCCTTGTTTAATAATTAAAAGGATTTTTTTTTACTGGCAGGTTTTTTTGTGGTTTTTTTTTTTGTTTGGTGTTTTTTTTTTTTTTGCTTACTTGGAGAAGGAGAAAGAGAAATGATTTTGTGGTTTAAAACAGCAAGAAGATCTGGAGCCTAACACAGGCTCTTTCCTGCTCTCTCAGGAGAACCTGAGATTGGCAAAAGCCTCCTATTCCTCCATGCCTTGCTAGCTTTCCGCAAAAGGGAATTGATGCTTATCTGAAAAGAGGGGTCTAAAGCTAAATAGTTTTTACAAATACATGTCCATGAATTTATTTCACTTAGCATATGAAAAACTGCATTTGTAGATGTGCATTCTGGATCAATTCCATTGATCCAAGTGTGTGAGAGACTGAAAATAAACAGCAATAGTTGTAAAAAAAAAAAAAAAAAAACCAAACCAAAAAAACCCCCCAAAAAACCCCCCAAAAAACCAAAACAACCAACAACCAAACAAAATTAGTTCTTTTACACTTATTCTGTTGAGTGCTTTCTTCAGCGTCAGTAAGAACATTTTGCATCTCAGTTGTCAATGTGTAAGTTTTGGTAGTTTGTTTAGCTACAGTGGGGAGTGTAGGCTTAAGTTGGAATCATTAATGACAATAACAACAAAACAACTAAACAAAACCCCCAAGCAAATGAAAAAGCAAGCCTTCTGCCTGGATGAGGGACCCCGTTGGTGCTGAGGGCTCTAGGCTGGTGAGATCCCCTTGGTTTTGGCAGGACAGCTAACTTTGATATGTTGGGACACAAATAGAAGTTAGAAGTAGTGGAGAGAAAAACAGAGTTCACATTTGCTGGAGGCCCTGGTGTTCTCCATATGAGTGGGTTTTGCAACACGTAAGGTCAGGGTGGGCTTTGGTGTTAGTAATGGCCTGTGGTCTGGGAGGCATTTTGTTGAGGAGTATCATTGTATTTTCTTCTGTAAATCCCATGTTTCTTTTCCCTCATTTACTTCCCTCTGTTTACCCAAACGGCTGGATTTTCCCCTATAACCATAGTCTCTTCTGCTTTCCTTCCAAAATTCCTTCTTGCCCTTCTCTTCCCCCAGTGTTCACATCCTCCCTCCATCTTTCTTCCACACCCATCTTATTTTTGCCTCATTTCCCATGAAGCCTCTCCCTTCCTTCCTCTTCCACAACCAGCCATTTCGCTTTCCTACCTTCCACTCCCATTTTTTCCTTCTCTTGAGCTCTTTCCTCATATCTTGAACTCTACTTTCCTTGGTTCCTCCCATAATTTTTTTTTTCCCCCAGTTTGTCTTTCCTCTCCCTTCTCCTTGTATTTCTCCCCTCTCATGTTCAGTCTTTCCAGGTGGCATCTCTTCCTTCACCCTCCTGGTGCAGGTGATGGGCAGAGGAGGTATGGCAGCTGCCTAGGATGTGGTTGTGAACACATAGGCCATGTAAGTGGTAGGGATGAAGCACTCCGAATTCTTCAGTCTCCACCATGTTTGCACCTGCCTCCTGCTGAAGGCGTGGCTTCCTTCAGAAAGGTCTTGGCTCTGTCTCTCCTAAGCCTCTGTCAGTAGAAACTGCTGAAACACTCAATGCCTCTTGAGAAATCAGATAGTGTTGTTATTTTTGACAAGATGCGGATTTTTGAGATGAACTTTTCCCTTTGTTTAGAAAATGTTCATGCAGTAAGAAGATAGGAAATAGGCTGATGCTGTATTTTACTCCTCTTCTACCCTCTACCCCCCCAATTGCTTTTTGGTATTAATTCTTGCTGCAGTCTCACGAATTTGGCAAGTGATTCTGTTGTGCACACTTTTTTAAAACCATGGCTACTGCTGTTTATATAACGCGTGCTGTTTGCTTTGCCGCCATGTGCAATGTCTGGTTTTCTTCAGTCTTAACACCTACTACTTGAGAAACGACTTTGTCAATTTTAGTAGTATGCAGCCCAGCAGAGTATTACTACTTGTGACTTTCAGCAGCGTGTGGCATAACATTTACCCTTTTCCCAAAATTTCCGTCTGTCTCCTACATCTATTACTGAAAACCGTTACTGACATTTCTGAATTGGAACGGGTGGCTCTAGGGAGAATATTTCCTCTTTTACATTTAGCCAGCTAAATCATCAGCCCAACAAGCTATCAGCTCACCAAGCTCTTGTGGAGAGGCTGTCCTTGTCTTTCCCCCCCCTCTTTCCTTTTCATCAGTTATGAGTATTTTCTCACCTCTTTGTATGTTTTCAGCTTAACCTCACTCTTCACTGATGCTGTGGGACAACATCAATGGACTATTTATCTGAGGAATATTTAATTCATGTACTGTACTATACCTCAATTGTGTAGAATTATTTAAAAATGTACTAATTCTCTTGCAACTTGTTATTCTTGATGACTGGGTAAAGCCAGCTAAGCATCATCCAGATCCATCTTATTGCACATTGGACCTGAAACTGAATTTTTGAGCAATTAGCACTGGATTACCTTTATTCATGCTAGCAGTAGCAAATTTTGGTGTAGGTATCAGTCACGTAGTAAAACCCTTTCTGGTAGCATTATTAAGTAATAGAAAAGCCTTTTGATGCGAAGACCTGGAAGTCAGAACTGGGATCTGTTCCTGAAACTGTGTGTGAGTAATTCTTACTCGCATTACTAACAACACTGACTTCAATTAAAATCAGATGAATCCAGGCACAGAATGGTAATTATTCTGGCATGGGAAAGCTGACAGTGTTTTTAGAGCTATTTTTATTGAGGCATTTTAAAACCTCATTTATTCCAGTCCTTCCCCCTTTCTTTATTCTTGCACAAAAATAATCCATCAACTGTTTCTGGCTGTTACCTGCAAAGTGAAAGTTGTGTTCCTTTGAAGTTGAATAGGAGGAAACATCATGTCCATGGTTTCACTGTCTGCGTATAAAATTTAGTCATTTATTAAAAAATATTTGTAATATCTAACCCTTTGATTTTCAGATCTGTTTATCTATGAAATATAGATAAATATCTATCTGTAAATATACATAAATATCCTAGGTATTTTTATAGTCCCCAAATAGCTTAAGTTCCATATTTCAGTCTTAGATTTTGATGCTGAACCATGTATTTGTAAAGGTACATGAAAGCTACTTTAATCAAAGGAAAATATAGATAAAGACTGCTTCATATAAGAAAGAACTCATTAGAGGATGATGACATAGCAGCGAGCCCTTTCATGAAGCCTTTATGAAACAGCCTTTAGCTTAACTGGGAAACTAACTCTATTTTCTGGGTATGGAAGGTTCGTTCCCCCCCCCCCCCCCCCCCCCCCCCCCGTAATTTTTGAATGACAATTTTTTGTTTTGGTTTTTTCCCCTTGAGAAACAGAGGGAGAGACAAGAAATCTGAACAAAATACTACTGTCCTCATTTCTAAGGCAGAACAAATAACAAGTAACAGCTTATAATGTAGTAACACAATCTAAAGGGCCAAATGATAAATTAATGGAAATGGGTTCTTGTATATTGTTTTGGAGACTAAGCACATTAGATTGAATTGTTTCACAACCAGCATGCCTAATTATTGTGTCTGCCACATTCATCTATTTAAATCATTCCCAACTTTTGGATTGCTGCCTAGAATATTACCGCAATATGTGTTTCAACTGGTTATTCCCTTGTTGCGCGTAACTTCACGAAGGAGGCTGATTTTGTTTGGAAAAAAGAAATACAAGGGAGCATTGGCAGTATGTTTATAATAGGTGATAAGAAGGGTTGATGGGTTTCGCAGTGTTGATTTGAATGAGTTGCACGTGAACTGATGCTGTATTTGTTTTGTCAGGTCAGTGACTTAAAAAGTGCCTTTGTCAAGTCACTTTTATGAGCGAGGACTGCTACGCCCGTGTTCTCAAAATCCTGTCTTTGCCAGCCAGACATTGCCTTCACCTTACACCTGGCGGAAGATACCTCAGCTGTCTCCATTTGCCAATTAGTTGATGGGAAACTGAAAGCAGAAAAAGAGGAAGAATAATAATTATTATTCCTGGGACATGAACAAATGACTGCATTGCTTTTCTTGTGTAATCAATACCAGCAAGCAACTGTCAGAGAACTACTATTCTATCAAGGAGTGCCACTGCATTGAAAGACCTTGGCTTAAAACTGGTGCATCCATCATACAATCAACCACGTGTTTTACAGACAGAAATGCGACTGAGCATGGTTTTCCCCAGCCAAAAGTCTACAAGCGGGACTTAATGATTGATGAATGACTGCTTGCTGATAAACTTTCTCTGTTTATTCTGCTTTGTGTGCATTGGACATTGTTAATCGTCCCCCGCTTTTTTTTTAACTTTCTTTTCAATTGGAATTGAAATTATTTTTTTTTTCGGATTGTTATTTTTTTGTTGTTTTGTTTTTTTCTTTTTCTCTCCCTTCATCATTGGTTTTGGAAATTTCTTTGGTATCATTCACTTGACAGCAATTTACAAATTTGAAATCAGCTTTTCGTCATGGCTTTGAATGTTGCTCCCGTAAGAGATACAAAATGGCTAACATTAGAAGTGTGCAGGCAATTTCAGAGGGGAACTTGTTCACGCTCTGACGAAGAATGCAAATTTGCACACCCCCCTAAAAGCTGCCAGGTTGAAAATGGAAGAGTTATTGCCTGCTTTGATTCCTTAAAGGTAAGAAAAAAAAAATTGCATGTGTAGTGAAAATGCTACTACATTGTACTGAAAGTAAAATGTGAAACGATGAGTTACAACTAAACCAGGTTAATTAGAAAGTGATTTGTTCTTGGTAAGATGTGTATTAATGCACATGTTATTTGTCATAACTTTCATTTAGTGAAGCTTTGAAAAGATTTCTTTCTAAGGATTTTCTTTTCCTCTGTCAATATGTTGTTTACAAAAATTGCATATGACTGTGGGATACAGGCTTGCTTACAGCTGGTGGGACAATTGTATTCCCCGAGTACATTTTATGAATTATGATTGTTTCATGGCAAATGAAAATACACGGTGGCACGCTATATTACCAGAGTCCTGATGAAACCAATCATATGGAAAGAGTGCAGATTCTTTTGTTTAAATCAACAGAAATAAGAAAAGTCT
Source organism: Theristicus caerulescens (assembly GCA_020745775.1). Classification (NCBI taxonomy): domain Eukaryota; kingdom Metazoa; phylum Chordata; class Aves; order Pelecaniformes; family Threskiornithidae; genus Theristicus; species Theristicus caerulescens. Next base: position 74,896,188 of record CM036559.1, on the reverse strand, counting down.
ATCCATTACTTCAATTGTGACGCACCGGGTTGTTTACCCTTGGTATTGGGGACTCTCAGATAAATTAATAACATTGATAATTACATGTATGGATAGTGCAGAAAGCAGTGTAAATTTAGAACAGAGTGAAGGGATTCCCTGCTTTGGAGAATATTTAGCAATTATGTTGTTAGACCATCAACAACTTCTGACTTCCTAGTGGCATCAGGCACGCTTTAGAAAACTATTTTAAAAGTTCTGTGAAAATACTTTGTGTACTGCATAAAAGAAGATTAATGACCCCGTGGGATTTGGGGAGTACAGAGTGTTTTTCTGTGATGATACATTTGTGTTCTCATGTCAACAGAAGGAAAAAGCTTATTTCATATAAATAATTAAAGGGCAAAATTGAGCATTTCAGATTTTATTTTGAAAGTTTTAGTTGTGGCTTTGTCTTTTGGGCATGGGAGAATGTCTTGGCTTGCTTTTTAAATTTAGCTCTGTAGATCAAAATTTCGGTTGCTCACCAAGAACTCTCTTGCTGTCAAAACATCAGCGTGAATGAGAAGAAAATTCAGTGTTATTTGAAAACATTAATTTATTTTCATTACAACTTTTTTTTGGTGCAATGCAAGATAATTGTGCTAGGCATCTTTCTTCTGGATTTTCTTGTTTCTTCTCTTCTCTTGAAGATTTAGAAGAAAGTAACTCGGGGGAAATGTTTGTGAGGGGGTTACATTCTGTGTATCCTGCAAGCCAGAACTGCACCTTTGGAGTCATGGCAGTATGTCATCGAGTGCTATTAATGACCTTAATCCACAGATTACTGCACGATAAACTGTAACAGCTTCTTTGTAGATGTTCTTGTATATTGGTTGCCTGCCAATGGGATCTTTTTTTTTTTTTAAAACAGGCAGGCTAGCATCTGCAGCAAATGGGCAATAATCAGCTTTTACGAAAAATAAGCAAGTGTGTAGAAGGTTTAAATACAATTTTTAACTATTGTAAAGACTCAGGGCTGTGGCTGGGAGGCTGGAGGCAGGTAGCAGGGCTCGGCCACCCCTGGGCTGGCAGGGCGGTGGGTTTGCAGTGCAAGAGGTGCTGCTGCTGCATCATCCTGGCCGACAGGGCGATGCGCCTGTCCTTGCTGCCCAAAGACAGCATTGCTCTCCCTGGCAGTGTAGGGCGCCCACGGTGGAGGTGCAGCTATTCGAGCTGGAGACTTTTGTGCAGGAATGGTTATTGCCCACGAATCGAAACTGGAATCACAGCCTAAGTTGATAATACCATGAAGAGAAATCCTGAGGGATCGCTGTGGATAACTTACTGACAACCAGCATCATTGCTCAGTGGAGAGAAGTCCAAAACCATGTAAAAAATGTAGTCAAAGCAAGCAGGCGTGTTTTGTCCTAGTGTGGGAGGGCATCTGCTCCCAGGGGCCAGCTCACGCCAGCCCGGCTCTGGTGGCTGAAGCGGTGCTGCTCTGTCCTGCTGCCCGTCATCACCCTCTTCCCAGCTGGCAGAAGGGAGCGTGCACCTGGGCCTCCCATCTTGTGTTTTCTAGTTGAGTCTATTGGGTTAAACTGCTGGTAAAGATGGGATTATACCAAGAAGGCAGATTGTGGCCTGGAGCAGCAGAGGTGGAAGTAGAGGTTTCTTCCTGCCAACCCTGCTGCAGGCAGAGGGAGATCCGATAGCGGGACAACGACGTCTTCGATTGCAGCTCCTCGCCGCTGAGCATGAGTTGGAGCCGTGCATTTCAGTGTGCTGCCTGACCCCGCAGAGCATGAAAACCTGTTAGGGATCACCGCGAGTGCATGGCTCTTGGCTGGATCAGCTGGTATCCTCACAGCCATTACCTTCGTTATTCAGAAGAGTGTCTGTAAATCGCCATATGTACAGCAAGAATATGCCTGGTTAGCTCAGTTTGCTTGTGCTGCTGGTTGAGGGACTTATGTCATTAGTCACATAAATCTATTTGATGCGTAGCTTTCGGAAATACTGGTGTTAATCATACAGTTTCAGAATAAGGCTTTGGCATTCAGCAAGCAGGATAACTTTTCATGTAAATAAACAAACAGAACAGTCTAGTGTTATAGATAAAATCAGAATTTAATTAAAAAAAAACAAGAGCTGTGTTCCTTGCTGAACACTGAACCACACTTTAATGCAGGCAATTATTTAGAGTTTATTTACATAATATCTAGAGCTTTGGAGACTTAGCATTTTAACTGTCTTGGTTTGGTGTACCTGCTGTAAAAATAAATTATAGCAAGTACATTGAGCCTCTTTGAATAAACATCTTCCTACCCAGAGAAGACAGAGAATTCTTTTAGTTTCAGATTGAGGTGTGTGTTACATTTAGGTGGTACCTGGTAGTTACAGCTACTCCCTAAGAAGTCAGTCAAACACAAGATACAGCACTCTGAGACAGGCTCTCCTTTACATGCTGATCGATCAAAAGAGTCCCTGTTTTGGGAAGGGACATGCGCTCTCCTGCATGCCGCCTTCTTTCCAGATTTCCAGGGTAGACGAGGGAGCATGGTTATCAGTATCTGCCAGCTGGATCAGATCAGCCAAAGCATCAGTATGGAGCTACGGGAGAGAGTCCAGGAAAGGACCACAAAGATGATGAAGGGTCTGGAGCATCCTTCCTATGAGGAAAGGCTGAGACAGCTGGGACTGTCATCCTGGAGAAGAGAAGGCTCGGGGGATCTCATCAATGCATATAAATACTCAAGGGAGGGTGCAAAGAGGACACAGCCAGGCTCTTCTCAGTGGTGCCCAGTGAGAGGACCAGAGGCCATGGGCACAAACTGAAACGCAGGAGGTTCCCTCTGAACATCAGGAAAGACTTTGACACTGTGAGGGTGACCAAGCACTGGTGCAGGTTGCAGAGGGAGGTTGCGGAGTCTCCATCCCTGGAGATACTCAAAAGCTGTCTGGGCATGGTCCTTGGACAGTTGGGTCTGGGTGGCCCTGCTTGAGCAGGGGGTTGTATCAGATGACCTCCAGAGGCCCCTTCCAACTTCAACCATCTTGTGATTTTGTGACCAGAAGCATCTCCATGCTGACTTGCCCAGAGCCTTGTTCTAAGCTAGCAACAACTGGCGTTGGGACGGAAGGAAGTAATCCCAGCCAGGGACACCTGCATCAACGCTGTGCCACATCCTCCTTTGTGCTTCCACCACTGACTTTGTGATTGTGTGGTGCACCAGGTTGGGAAATTGATTGTGGTTAAATTTAAGTAGTGGTTGTAGTTGCCGACAAAAGGGAGAGGGGCTGTGTGGCACCAGCAGAGCACTGGGTCACTTCTGCCGGTGATAGTGCTGTGGCCTTAACCCAGGCTTCTGGAGTAACATGATTGCATCAGAATCCAAATTTTCCTGTATTAAAGAAGTATATTTGTAGGTCTGTTGGTTCCAAGTAAAGGTCAACAGAATTTAACGGACCCTGTTTGCTTTTAACTCAAAAGGGATTTTTGGCTCTGCATACCTGTCCTTGCAATACTTGACTTTAAACCCAGCAAAAGTTGCAACAGCAACCCGTTGGACTGATTACAGTTTGAGGGATCCAAAATGCTCACTGTTGAAGACCGTCTGGGCTCTGAATATCCTTCATCTGTGAGATGCTCCAGGCTAGACAGAAATAGCTAAAGACTAATGAGCCTGGTTCAGATTCAGGCCAGAAACTTGCTGATTTCAAGCCAGGTTCTGCTGCATGGGCTTCTGAGATGTGGCTCAGCATTTGTTTCTTGCTCTTTGGTGAAGGACAGAGCCTGGTCTGTTCTGAACAGGGCATTTTTGGGGTGTTTGGAGAGTGTAGCCAGCTAGCGTGGGCATACCCAAAACTGTACTGGGCAAGTGGCCTCGGTGAGCTTAATGTGAGGATGAAAGTATCTCCAAGCTGATTTGGTTGACTGTGCCTGAGGTGAATGAAGGGACGCTTCCGTGGCGAGGCCCAGAGCCGTGCTGGTGGGTGAGAAGATGGAGGATGCAGAGGAAGCACTGCCAGAGCCGGAGCCTCATCTGATGCCTTCAACCCTCCTGAAGCCTTTTTGGAGGCCTTATAGGCAGCTCCCCGTTGGATGCTGCAGTTTGTGCAGTGGGAAGGGTCTGTGAAGAGGCCTGTCTAACTGGGAAGTTTGCATTTCAGGAACTGCTGTGCTTATATTTTTATACTTCTCGCTGTGTTCAAGTAGCTTAATTTAAAAGTGACAAACCTTATATATAAGGTTTGGATATATAACAATTAATATATCACATTAGATCCCTCCAAGTTGGACACTATAAGCAAACCTGTTTCCAAGGCTTTCTTGTCCTGCCAGTAGTACAGAACAAAATCCTTTCAAAGGAATACTAGTATATAATATAACATCTGGGGACATGAACATGCAATACTTCGCTGCATTTGAGCTGGAATTAAAAAAAAAAAAGGCAAACCAAAAAAACCCAACATTAAAAAGAATGGTGACATCTAGCAGGGGGAGATGGGAAAAGCTTGACAGATAAGAAAATATGATCGTCTGCATTTTGCTGGGAGTTGACTCTCATGTTTGCAGGCAAGTCTGGGTTTTAAATTCTGGTGTTATTTCTCGACTCAGGTTTATACCCTTTCTGCAGGTCATCTACTCAAAGGATATGTTGTCTAAGCTAATACAGATAACAGAGGCGGTATCCTGAAGATACTGTCATTGCAAGTTTTATGGTGGTAACAAGAAAATGAAAGCTTCTTTAGGGCTACAGATGGCTTTTTCTGTGTTTTTTATCTATTTACTAGTGTCTAAACACTTCGAACTGTTCTATTTATTGAGCCAGCAGACTAGTGTGAACTGTTCATTTGCATTTTCATGAAAGCCTTTTAAGAATATGCCTATCTGGTCGCATTTGGCACCACAGAATAAAAGGTAATTGAAAGCTGTACACAGAGACCTGTTTACCAAGTTAAAAGGGTTCCAGGAAAAAAAAGAAATTTTAGGAACATCCACTTCATTGAAATGTCTGGAACTGAAAAGAATCTGTTTAAGGTGGCCTCAGCTTTATTTAGAAAAAGGGAAAAAAAAAAAAGTCTTTACAAAGTGAGCAGGCTGTTTGTAAGAGAGTGAGCCCAGAGTTGGTATGCAGTAGGTAGTCATTTGCCTTCCTGTGATTCTTTTGTGGGTCTCTAAATGTTTTAGAAATGTCAAGGACTCGGGATCATCTCACACTTTGAAGTAGGCGATACGTGCTCTCACTTGGCAGGTGAGGCAGCCTGGACAGACTGTAGATGAGCACCATATGCAGAGGGGATTGGCTAGTTTTGTCTGTACTAGAAAGCATTTAAATGGATGTTTATAGTGTCCTCGCTGGCTGAATTTCTGCCCGTTGCCCGGTTATGTGGTGTGACACTGTTCAAACACAAGGTGAGTTCAAGGGCTGTGCCTACAGCTGGTGGGGAGGAATGACTGAAACGGGCAAACTCGTTTCTCCTGGGCAACAGAGTGGCTTATGCCTTCTGGGCCCATGAATTTTGCCTGCTTTGCTGCACAGTGACCCAATTTCAGCAGGATGGGGGGTGGGGGGTGGTATAGGCTGCCCTTTTCAGTAGTTGTGGGCTCTGGGGATGTGGAAGTTGCAGGCTGAAACCTTCCAGGTGGGGGATGCAGAATTCAGATCTCGCTCTTCCTGCAGCGCAACAAGTTCAGTCGCATCCTTTCTTTTTCACCCACCTCATGTTTTTTTTCTTGTAAAAAGTTCAATAAACTACAGGTAGTCTGAGAACACCACCTAACAGAAGCTTTTGTGTGTCTGAGTTGCTGCAAAGTGTGGGCATGAAGAGAAAGTGTCAATCAAGGCCAGTTTTAGATGACTGAGAATTAACTCTGTAGGCTCCCTCTCTGTTCAGAATATCAGTGGCCACCCTGGGTCAGACCGAAGCCCCATTTAGCCCAGTGACCCAGTAATGGCCAGTAGTGGATATTTAGGAGGTGGTGTGCAAACATGCAGTGGCTTCCTGGAGTGCTTTGCTAGCTCCTAGTGATGTGCTGCTCAGGGACATTGAGAGCCAGGCATGGCATGGTTGTACTGAATAGTTCTCAGTGACCATCTTTCCCCTGGATTTGTCCCGCTGCTTTTTGAACCGTGTACACCTTCAGCATGCCACAGCAAGGACTTCCACAACTTCATTACGTATAGCGTGGAAACCAACTTCTGTTGTTCATTTCCAACCTCCTCGTCTCATGGATACCCCCAGTTCTCGTATTGGAAAAGCAGAAGAGAATCTCCTGTGAATTGTCCTAAGGATGAATCTGGGTGGGTTTTTTCCACTGACTGCTCTCTGGAAGGGGCATGTTTCTCCCCAGTGAGTTCAAAGGAAGTCTCAGAGAGAACACTCGTTGTTTTAAATCTACTCCATGAAAATACTGTTGCCAGGACAGGTATGATTCCTGAAGGCCCTGCTTTTTCAGGCTATGGGAATTTTTTGGCTCAGAATAAAGTGCAAGGCATCAGATGGTGCATGAAATTATGCCATCCTATTTCCCGAGACTATAATTCACCTTATATCCAACCTGTGCATCTATGAGCTGCTGCTAAAAAGAGATGGTTACATCCAGTCCTGTGTCCTATCACAGCTAGCTCCCCTTTTTTATCTTTGATCAAGTGATCATGCAGCCATGCGACTTGTTTGAGTTGATCCAAAGGAAAGGGAAGAACTGCATTAAATGTAAGATGAAACTACGAATTTAGGCAGCAACATCTAGCATAAATTGAGATACAATGGGGTTTGAGAAAGGGGAGTCTCTTTCTGAAGACACACTCCCCCATCTCTGAGTTTAGGGACTCTTAGTATTCCCTGTGTTGTCAGTCACCTGTTTGTGTTTGTTTTCTGCAAAAAACTCTATTTTCGAGTCGTCTCCCATAGTCCTCCCAGCATGCACAAGTTCCTTTGCCACTTCCATTTTCCTGCTTGCCTCCCTGCCGTCTATTTGCATACCTGTCTCCATGCCAGGTCTTCTGGCTTTACTAAAGGTAGGGTTAAAAACCAGCTAGCTGAACTGCTGGGTGGACACCCTTAAAAAAAATCCATGAGCTTGGCTTAAATTGGTTAGGAGAGAGTCAAACAAAACTGGAATAAGCCTGTAACTGTTGTGTTACATGGTGTTTAGCTTTTTTTTTAAAACAAATTTTAAAAAAGCTGTGGACGTTTGCTCACTGCAGAGTGGGCAGTGCCGTTCACTAGGATTTATCGCTCTTTTGAGAGGAACATTTCTCATCTGTTTCGGAGCAAAGTCCGGAGGCGCAGCTCAGCCCCGCCGCCGTGGTGTTTAGCCCGTGGGAGCGTGCAGGGGCAGGAGCCGCTGGTGGCTGCCAGGGCTGAGCTGAGGGCAGGCCCCTGCAGCAGAGGGGCACTAACCATCAAGTCAGCTTGGAGGAGCAAGTCCCAACCTGCTGCTACAGTCTCTGCCCTCAAACTGCAACTATGAAAAGCAGAGGAGTTGAACCAGTTGAAGTTCATTATGTAGGCTGTTAGAAAAGCCGGGTGTCTCCTTCAGGCCCTGTTTTGTTTCCTTGTTTGTCTCTTTCAGCAGCAGTACTGAGAGCATGAAGCTGTCCTGACTGTCACTAGTATTCTCTGTCACCACCTGACCTGTCAGATTTTAAACCTGTGCACCTTGTTTTAATTTCATGTAAGTTACATTCACAAAGGAGAGCCTGGTTGGACACTTGATTGCTGAGCTACCCAGACCCTCCTTCCCTCTGAAGGCATGGGAAGCCTTTCTTCCCAGTTGCATGATTCAGTGGCAAAGCCTCTCGGTGATCAGCGTAGATGCCTTTCACAAGCGGGAGACCTGTCGCAACAGCTTGCGCCTCCTTTGGCCCGTTAGAACCGTCCATGTGTGTGAGTGGGTGTTTACCGCCAGTTTTCACTGTCATTTTTGGTATGGTAGAACTTGCTGAGCAGGTCGCCTGGCCCCTGGCCTGGGGAGGAGGATGAGCACTAGGAGCAGAAATGGTTGAAAGAAAAAGCAGTTAAAGAACAGTAACTGAAGGATGTAATAAAATATATCTTCTTGTTCACTGAATCGTGTTGTCCTGAGGGACTAAAAGAGCATTTAGTAATTCCTGGGCAGTGGTCTTGCTGGGTTGAGTTAACTCCTGGAGCTTGCTGCTTCCAGAAGCCCCAGTGGAGACTCGCGAAGAGCATTCCCAGGTAGTCTGCCATACCTCTACATCGCCGATGCAGCTGCCACTCAGTTATCAGTCTAAGTTGGATTACATGAAGAAGAGCAGCTAGGCAGATAGTTAGAGCTGCAGGAAACCTTGTGTGAAAGGGCATGGTGTTTGGCAGATGTTCTTCAGATTTTCGGGTGCTTGGGGGTGCTTCATATACCCATTGATTCACTGTGTAGTTTTTGTTGCCGCACCAACCCGTGCTCCCCTAAGCTTTATAATAATCAGTCTGCGGGTGTAGTGAAGGCAAAATTCAATCAGAGTCTCTGATTCATCCCATCACTAGGATTTTGAACAGAAGAGCAATTGCTCACTGCCCACTCCTCCCCCACGCTCCTTATTAACTCAGGTCACTGTTCCCACAGGCTTGCTCTCTCCAGGTCTCCCCACCTACTCCTTTATTTTTCTGGCAAGTGGTTCCTCTTTCTTTCCAGACCTCCCCCCGCCCTTGGCCCTGTGTGTGTAGCTTTCTCTCAGCTCAGGCATCAGCTGTTCTTCCCAGGCTGTTATGCTTCGACTGCATCATCAACACAAAGGACAGGGTTGTGTTCAGATGCAGGGAGCTTCCTGATGTAAAAGCCTAGCAGAGACAAGACCCACGTTCCTATTAGTCCAGGTCATCCCTAGCACTGGAAAGATGTTTTTAAATGTAAAAAACCAAACACAACAAGAAGTGGGGAGTTTATTTGCAAGTCTGTTTGGCAATCATACCCTTATCCCAACTCATATCTCCTCATATGAAGACTGGCACCTTGTTTTTGAGGAGGTGGATTGTATTAGAAAGCCATTGCAATCAAAGGAAAGCTGTTGTGATTTTAGAGATGTTGGAACATATTGTTGAAAGGCTGCTGTGAGGTATCTGTCCCACAACTGAAATGCAAGAGGAAATCATAAGCATCTCTTCTTCCACACTGATGTATTTCTGGTGGCTGTGGGCATGCTGTGCCACCCAGGATTGGATTCCTGCAAGGACCTGACTGCAACAAAAAAGAAATTAATAATGGCGAGAAGAAACTGTCGTCTTATCTGCTTTGTCTATGAGCTGTATGGCAAGGTGGTGTGAACAATGCCCCAAAAGTCAGATAGTCCCAACGCTTGGAAAGACAAATCATTGAGGAGTAAAAAGAAAGTAGTAGACAATCAGTAGAAAACAGCGTGGAAATGTATGAGAGACATAGCAGCTGTGGTGCAACACCCGTATGTGCGCTTGGCAGCTCCAGGGGCCAACAGAGCCGTCCTGCTCCCTGCGGGCAGCCATAATCCTGCAGGCTCGCATGTTGCTCCACAGCGCTGTGCAGTGCCACGCTCCTGACTGAAAGGTGACCTGATGCAGGCACTGCAGTGTAGACGTACCCTTTTTCATGAGGCCTTACTAGTTCGCGGCCTTTGCTTCCTCCTGGGTTTGTTTGGCTTGAACGAGAGGGGATCTACAGCGGGCAGTGTTGTGGCAGCTGCATGGATGGCCTGGGCTAGCAGCCCGTCGGGTGCGCTGCTGCTGCCTCACCTGCATGTCCCATAGGCCAAACACCTTTTAAACTTTGTAAAAACCTAATTTCTTTACTTTTGTTTGAAATTCAGTTTGGGCCTTGAGCACTCTGCAGTGAAGCTATTCCTCTGACTGAATGGGTTCGCGTACCATCTTACGCGTTGCCAGGAGAGGAACTTACCGAGTGTCAGTCTGGTGGCACCTGTGAAGATACATGGTGGCCGTAAGAGCAGCTCAGCTGTGATTCAGAAGCTAGCTGAGCTGCTGGGACCTTCTCTGTTGGTTCACAGTGAGCCAAAAAATAAAATCCAGCGTGTCAGACGCTAGACCAAGCACCACTGGCCGTTGTCAAACGGGCCCCTAGCTCTCACCCCCAATCAAGTAAAAAACTCAACAAAAGCTAACTTTTTAAGCTAGATGTAATGTGTGAAAGTCAAGAGACGTTTAATGCCTTTTTTTTTCCTAAGATCACTTTCTAGATTAGGCCATCACTTTAAAATTAGTATGTATTTATTTGCTGTGGATAGGACCTGAGTCTTTGGGCTTGGTTCAGTTGCGCAAACAGAGGCATCTGATAGTATTTGAGATGCCCTGGAGTGCTCTTGATGGCTTTCCAGTGACATGTCAGAGGAGTGTGTCGTATCTGCTGGCACCATGGTCCAGGATGTCCCGGGGTGCTCCAAATGGTCCTGCTGACTTCTCTGTGGCAACAGACTGAAGCCCTTCTCGGGAGGCTGCGTCAGCTCTTGTACTAACTGGAGTCTCTGACGTCAACTGCTTTGAGTAAAAAGGTGGACAACGCATTTGCCACGGTGATGACCTGGCTGAGAGGAAAGCTGGGGTATAGGCCAAACCCAGAAAAAACTGTCTTCTGTAGCGGAAGAATGCCGTTGTGGAAACGAGGAAGGGGGTGAACATTTTCAGCGCATATTTTATAGTTCACCAGTAGTAATGCTAACAACTAATGTAAACTCATTAACTTGTAATAGTTGTGACCCATGTAACTGGGCTCATCTTTTGCTATCTATGACAAGAAAGAAAATCTTTCTAGGCACAGGGATGTTATGACAGTGAACTCAGTCTACTTAAAAATAAAAAGATTGGCAACCTTTTGCAAATTTAAATTGAATAGCAACCATAACTACCTCTTCATGGAGATTTTAAAGCTAGAAGTTAACCAGAATATGGTCTATGCATTTGAAAAAACATGGAAGTTACAACAAAGAAATCCTGTTCCCCTGAAGCATAATTCTCCATTACTTCATTTGCAGATGTGAACATATGTCAAGTGCCATCAAATATGCTTGTAGTTGGTTTCTGATACAAAATGGGAAAAAAATATTTGCTTTTCAAAGGGTACCTTAATGGTGATTTTCCTGAGGTAGCGGGTAATAATGAATGTCATGAAAATGCAGGCTACTCCCCAAACACATTTTGTCTTACCTGTGTGCTTCATAGGACTGATCATGCAATATATATCAGTGTTATTAAAAATGGAGGCATGGGGTTTGCATGTGCAGAGATGGAGGTGTGTGGATATAGCTATGGAGGTACTGTGAGCATCTGTAAATTACGGTGTTGGTATGAAGGTCATTTTGTGCTTCATGCTGAACACATTGATGCTGTTGAAGTTCCAGCCTGCAATAGTCCTCAGTATAAATCAATACAAATATTAATTTGCTGCAAAACTCTCATTACTTCAGTGAGAGCAGTGTTAGCTGATTAGTGTGCATGAACCGGTTTGTGTTCAAAGTGCGAGAATAGTCTGTGGTTCTCTTTCTTTGATTGAACCTTCTGGCTAGAAGTGTTTTTAGCCTGGATTCTTGAGGAAATGAGGCTTACGCAGTCAGGCTGCCTCGCTTTCCCTCCTCCCCCACTAACTTGTGAACCCACTGGCCCGTTTCAGCCAAGTTTGACAAAGAGATCATAGTCTCAAGGATAAATAAGTTCCTACAGGTTTTGTAAAAACAGGCAGCCGAATAGTAGGGTGGAGAAAGAGGGAGAGACCTATAAGCCCTCCCAAATGAAAGAAGAGGTTATCAGAGAGCGCAGGCAAGAGAAGATCCTTCAAACTCAGTTAAACATAAGGAAGCTGGGTTTTGGGATTTGCAATCAAATGTGTAAAGCCCTTGCCTTCATTTGTGCCGGTGCTTGCAGCACTACCCTTTTAATGATACTAGTGGTCTTTGTGCTGAGCAGAGCTGTTGCAGAGGAGTACTTAGAGTCATTCCCTCTTACCTTTAGTCTCCACTTGCTTTTTAAGCATAGTTTTCATGATATTTTCCTTTTTCGACCTTTTCAAATAGCAGATTTATCTTACCAAGTTGTCAGTACTTACCTGTGCTTCTTTTTCTTCAGGGAGAAGGAAATTTCCATTAGGAATGCAGGTTTAGGTCTTATTTTTAGATGGGTGTGCAAGGCAGTGAAAGGATCCTGGATGATAGGTGGGGAAGGTGACACCCCTCACTGAAGCTGGCTGTTGTACAGAAAGCACCATAGAAATTATAAAAGGCAGTAAGAGAGAGCAAGAGAAGGTGTAACTCTCTAGAGTATGTGCTTAGAGCTCATCTGGAAGGAGGGAGTTCGCAGTTACCATCTCTGCTGCTATGTTTCTTGAGGCCTTTTTTCTTTAGACTGCCACTTGATGAAAAAAGTGAAAACTGTCCTGGAAGCAGAGGTGACTACGTTTTATGTAAGAACCATATGCCATTTTGTCCTGAGCTCTTAGCATCTCATTTTGTTTTCAGGGCAACTGCCCACCAGGCTCTTCCTGTATCCTGGTGCAGGAGTAAGCCGGTCTTTGGCATTACTCAAGACTGGCCTAAGAGATGTTTGCTCTTTCTTTCTTCTCCCAAACTTGACGTTTTTGCAGTGTAATCAAGTCTTCCACTGTTCCATGCATAGATGGTCTTTTAAACAAGTACTACTATAAAAAAAAACAGATTTAGCCAGCTTTCCCTAAAGCACCAACAATACTATAAGTAGGTTTTCCTTTATCAGATATTTCAGCATGCCAGCTGTTACAATATATGTAATGTGTTTAATGAGCAAGGGAGTTTATTATTAGGTAATTGAATAAGACTCTTCTTTCTAATTAGTTACTTGCCTTTCAGTCCTGGATGTTGCCAACAGATCCGCTGTGATCTGTGTCAATTGTATCTTGGTGTGCTTTGATTTGCTGTAAAGCAGCTGTGCATCTCGGGGATGCACGTGAGAATCAGGGGTGTGAAAGTAGCCAGTGAGTTTTTTATGTGAAATGAGAAATGTTATCACCGACTAATTAAGTAGCAAGTGAAGGTCAAGCAAATCATAACATATCTGTAAACACGGCCAAATTCTGTTTAGTAGGTTTACTTATTGATGTAGATGTGGAAATATCAAAAGGAAAAGTAGTGCAATAAGTTAATAAACGTGTAGCTTCTTTAGTCGCTATAAAGAAATGATGGCAAATTGGTTTTTGGTTCAGTTCAACAGAAGTTAATTAACTGATATACCTAACAGGTTTTGTTGATCCCAGCACGCTTGTGATCTTAGACTGCTTTACCGCTTGAAACGAGATGCGAGTAGAGCAGCCCAAAGGAAGAGAGGGTGACGCTGGTGAGGTAGCAGAACCCAGTAGTAGGCACCGGTGCCCCGCATCGCTGCGGATGCCAGGAGGAGACCACAGAGAGGACAACACAGTTTTGAAAATGCTGCGCTGATTTTTCAGCGACATTTGTAAGAATAAAGCAGGCGCGTAGAAAGGGGAAAGCTGCAGGCAAAACTATGTGCTGCTGTTGCACATAACGTGAAGCAACCTTCTTTCTAAACTCGCTGTTTTCTGGTATGATGATAAAAACCAGCCAGTACGAGAGTATGGGAATGCCAGTGTTGTTATTAGGGTGCTTAGGTGGTGTTGCATGTTCTCTGGCTTGTCTGTTTAATTCAGACTGGCTTGGAGAACAGTGTTATCCTACGGAATAACAATCTGCTCTACAACTATAGACAAAGAAAAATGAAAAAAGACCTTACGTGATATGAAGGGAGGGCTGAAACGTTCTGATTTGGCATCTGCAGGATCGTTATTAAAAATCATTAGTTTGATTTTTTTTGACTTTGCATTTCTTATGTGCATACTGTATGCAGTTAAGACCACAGTTTAAATAGATAACCATAATTTATCAATAAATACAGTAACTTGAACATGCTTTCTCTTCCTCAAAGAATGTGGAGGGGATGTGCTTAAATTTTCTTTAATTACAATTTCCTAAATGTGGTATTTTTTTCTGTTTTCTTGATAAGGCTGCATTTGTCTGACGATGCAGCACAGACCTCTTAAAAAGCTGTGTAAAATTTACAGTATTTGTAAATCTTTTCTTAGTTATAGATCTGCTATGGGTATGGTTTTCTCTTATACCAATCTTAAAATTAGTGAGTGGTAAATCAGAAGATATCAATCTTTATACATATGTTTAAGCACAGCTCTGTGTGCAAAATACTTGTATCTGCCTGTTTGAGCTGAAATAGTACGTCTTCAGTCTACAAGTCATAGTAACCACTCATGTTGTAGCAGACCTCTATTGGATAACAGCTAACTGTGGATATTGGAAGATATTTATTTAAATGGTGGCTTTTGACATGATGTGCTGTGTTATTTGAAGCAAATTGTTTAACATCTCTGTCCCTTTGTTTTCCCCTTTGTGAAAGGGATGTAACTCTGGGGTTTTTTTTACTTATATTCTCTTCTTCATCTAGAAGTAGGAGAAATTAATAAGCTGTTCAAGGTTAGTAAAGAGAGACAATACTTTCTATTAGACCTGCTAACATAGCTGGGAAAAAACCAGACAAACTTTTGTGCTCACAAGCCCTTCTTTGGGTCATATTTATAGTATAGAGTGTCTTGGAAATATAGAGCATGCTTGTCAATACTCGTCAAGAAGAAATAGCATTTTAAAATATCTGGAAGAGGCTGCATCTGTAATGCAACTCATTATTCATCTAGGAGTCCATGAATATATAGAAAGACATGGAATATTCAGCGTGTGCTGTGCACTAGAGTTGGTGGACCCAGAATGCATTGGACGTAGAGTCACTCCTGCAGTGCAACGGCAATTTGCCTGCGGGTTTCTAACACCCAAAAAACTGGTAGACTAGGGTGAACTGGTAGAATTAAGAGGAATTAAGAGCACCGTAGGTTGCTTCTGCAGCTCAGAGAAGACATTCATACCCAAAATTAGGGGGACCTTTGTCTACCTCTAGCAGCTTGCTGGTTGACGTCTAAGTTGGAATCCAGTGCTCAGGGGAAAAACAGGTCATTAATTTAGGTCCCCTGGATGCAGTACCTAAAGTCGGGTCTCTCCCTTTTGAGCTGTTGGCCTGTGTGTTTAAATTTGGGCTCCCCAAAGTGGAGGCGGGTTGCATGAGAAGCCCCTTGAGCGAGGGACACCTCCTAGCCTCCTCGCAGCTGCACCCACAGCCCGGCGCTACGCCGAAGGCTTTGCAGAGAGTGGGTTACAAGTGCTGATTTGCACTGGAAGTGACTAACGTCTGCTTCTGCAGGGAGTGAGACTTCATTTCCAGCTTTTTTAAAAATAAGGCATGCCAGAGATTCTCAAAACCTATCAAGCACACAGTATTTTTGTTTTCATGCTAGGGTATCTGCTGAAGCTTGATGTGTAATCTTCTCTGTTAACTTCTGAGTGGGAAAGTGTGCTCTTTCGTTGAGGTTTTCTCTAGTCATCAAAGCTGACCCTTGAAAGGTATATGGTAACATCTGAGCACACTCTTTCCACGCCTTTTTCAATTTTTACCTGTAATGCAGCTCTTTGGTGTGAAATTGGAGGCTCAAAAATCCAGTGAAGTTGATTGTTTCTTTATTCTTCAATAGATATCATATATTTTATATATATGTTATCTATTTTATATTTATGTATCTTTCGCCTCGCCTGCTGCTCAGCAAAGGTTTTCCCTCAAGCATCCCGCTTCAGTGTTTGCACTCAGTGCTTTGCTGAGGCAGGAGGAACCTGAGCCCACTCGAGTGCTTTGCTTATTAGTGCTCTATTGAGCAAGGACTTCTGAATCCCCAATACCATTCTGGTACATTAGCAGATAACCTATTTTATTAATGACAGGTTAGAAAGATAGCTTTGAGGGAGCTGTGGAAGTCAGAGATTTCCATGCTGGTTTTTTTTTTCCCACAGGCAGCCACATCACCTCCTCGCTGAAGTTATTTACTAATCTCCATACTAAATGTGGGTGGGTTTTTTTGGAAGGATTTTTTTTCTGCTCCCATCAGAAGACTTTCCTATAGCTTCACTTCTCACGTGCATTCTTCTCATTTCCAGCGTGGATTTATTCACTGCCAGTTTAGCTCCATTCAGCTGAATGCCACCATTATTCTGCAGCTGAAGCAACTACGTTCCCCCTTTCCCGCCACCTCTCCCTGCCGCCCCAGCTTCTCCCGGGACATTCACTGGAAACAGGCATACCCCTCCTCAGCCTTTGTTTTACTCAGCTGAAAAAACCCACCACGCTCTATTTCTCTGCTTGTAAGACAGGTTTTCCTTTCCTTGAGTCACCTTGGCAGCCCTCGCCTGTGCCTGCTCCAGGCCATCTTATTTGGATGTTGGTGACCAGAAGCACGCGCAGCATTGCAAGTAGAGACTCACCGCAAGAGAAGAAGCCTTCCCACAACAGCTGGCTGCCTTTCCTAGACAATCCTTGTTTGGTATATCCTTGGGGCTGTGATTGCCTTTTCCACGGTTTGTCAGACAGGTGTCTCCACCATCAGTCAGTGGTTGATCAAAGCATCCATGATGTTCTTCTCTGCCACGGCCAGCTCCATCCCCAGGTTATAGTCGGACACCTTCCTATCTGTGTTGGCACTGATGTGTGGGGTTCATGTCTCTGGCTAGAAGTACTTTGTTCTTTCATACTTGTTCTCATTCTCCAGATTTCATCTTCTTCTGTCGTACCCTGATTCTTTTCTCTTCTCATTGCCAGATGAGCTTGAGTCATGGGCACATTTCATTAGCTTATCTGGAGCTTCTGAAAGACACAGATCTGGTGTCGCAGAGATACGAAGCTTAACAGTGTAATCAAAGTGGTTGGTTTCTGCATCTGTGACTTTATAGCCCCTCCAGCCTATGTCCCCATGGATGACTTCTAGTGGGACTGATCCCATGTCCAACTAAGCCAATCGTAAATCTCCAGTTGATTTCATGGGGCACTTCACTGTCCCCGCATTTTCTGTACCTTTCCAAGTGCAGCCTATTTTGCCTGTTTCCAGTATGGTGCCTTAATGGTTGTTCCCCTACTGGGGGAATTAAGTGGAACAGGCTTTCCCTCTGTCTGAGGTATACAGTTTTTGAAGCCGTATGTATAAATCCATTAATTTAAATACTTTGCGAGCTCTCAGCTGTGATATCACGACATGAAACCTGTAGGTTTCTGCGAGAACCCTTTTGCAAGAGAAAAGCCATTGACAGTCATAGTCAAGGGTTCTTAAAAATTATCTGTCCAGTGATGTGCATCAATGTGTGCTGACACTGTTTCTGTGAAATAGCAAGTGAGATTATGTTTCTTTCTTGCTCCTGTGGGCTTCTTTTTTTAAAAATTAAAAAAAAAAAAAAGGAAATCTGTAAGATTTATCTTCCCCTCAGTTCTCTCTCTATTTTGAAAGGAATGTTTCATGCTTTTGCAAAGGGTGTGTGTGTTGGACTCTTTGTTTTCTTTTGCTTTTTTCCTCTCTTCTGTCAAAATTCCATCTCTGTTTTCCATCAAGGATATGTGAAAAATATTTTCAATATATATCATTAAATGGTTTCCTTGTTCTTATACTACTCCCTAGGCATCTGCTGACTGCTTTTGGAAACAGGATACTGGGCTGGATGGACCTTGGTCTAACACAGTACAGCTGTTTTTATTTTCTTAAACGCTGAATCATTTGTCAGAAAAAGTGATTTTTATTTATTTACTTGTATGCAGCTGCAGTGGCTCTTGAGAAGCGGAGTCTGCGGTTTGCTCTTGAGAACATGAAGACAAATTCAGAGGTGTACAACAGCTTATCTAAGTAATTACAGAAGTGTTCCTAATTGTAACCTTCTGCCGAGCGCAGAGACAGTAAGCATGTGTTGCAATGAAGTGTGCAACTTGCAGAAAGTCTGGATGTTTGAGGAGAAGAGCTGGAGACCCCAACAGCAGGGAAAGAGGGGAGCTACCCCAGCTTGCACTCTGGAGGGAAAAAAGAGGTGCCGGACAGGAACAAAATCTGCCCGAGACTTGGTAGCTTTTGTTGCCACTGCTCAGGAAGGTGAATAGGAGAGAACTGGGGAGGGGATCCAAATTTCATAATACCTTATCAAAACTGTAGATGGTACGTGTTTTATTAAATAGCCAGTTTAGCAAAACTTTTAAGGTCCCACAACTACAACTTTTCACACCTTCTTTTTGAAACTTCTATGTTTTAACATTAATTTTGATCCTTAAATATTTTTTCCTTTTAATATGTATAATAATAAAAAATTAGTGTTCTTTTTTTTTTTTTTAAGAAGCAGGCGTAGAAATGTGAGCTCTATTGCCTTATAATGTTCATTCTTCTGTATTCCTAATTCATATACCACTGAAGTCATAACAGGTTTGTGGTATGCTGCAGTGAGCCCAGATGTGGCTGGGAATCATAGAAATACTGTTATTAATGACACTGAACTAATGAAGATGGTCTTACAATGATAGCCTCAGAGTGAGATCTTTTAAGATTCCTGGGCATTAATTTTACCTGTTTACATGGCCGTATGTAAAGGTGAAAGTTTTCTTGGGATCAGGATTTGTGTTCACAGAATTTCCAACCAATTTCTAAATTTGGACATCAAAGTTAGACTTTTACTTTACTTTCACTGTACTTTTACCCATTTAATCACCAGAACTGATTTTGTAATTAAGTGCACTATCATCTGATTTAATTATTTTCCCCAAGGTTACTGTTTTTCACTTACTGTTTTTTGAAATTTTATCATTTGATGCATTCACCTCTACCTGTTTGTTCTTTTTTATATTTTTAAAAGGAGCTAGAAATTTTGAAAACCTTGCCCCTTATTTTTATGTTATAAATTGTCAGAGCATTTACTGGGCTTTGTTGACTTGTTGCTCAGGAGTTAGTTAAAGCTGGCTGAATGTCTGTCCTAAATACTTCCTGGCTGCGGTACTTGGAATGGCAGTTTTCACTTCTCCGGTGGTGGTGCACTAACCAACAGGCAATATATTTTTATCTGACTCCACTGTCCTTGAAGCACTTTCATTTTAAGGAATGCCAACATGTATTTTTATTTTAGGTTTAAACAAAGAAAAATTTAAACTTCTGGAATACGAATTTATTTTTCTAACTATAGGGCAGCTAAAGAGACGTAGGAATATTAGTGTTAGCCCCTAATCTATTCATGAACCTGAGCAGAAGAAAAGACCAGGTGCAGTTTGTTTTGTGTATAAGTTACCATTCCAAATGGAAGATGATGTTTATCTGAAGACCATTAAATAGATGCTTATGTATAGCTAATTATTTGAACACACAAGCTCATGGCTGGCCCACCCCATGTTTTGTCGGATCTGCCAGTGCTAAGGTGAGGGGAGGTTGGGTTGGGTTGGATGGGGTTCTTCGCTGTCTTTTCTGCTGGGTCCTCAGAGATCGGCATTGGCTTGTAGACAGCACCAGCAATCCCACACCTCCCAGTGCAGCTACTCAGAGCCATCCTGGATAATCCCTCTGTCTGTGTGGGAAGAAGCAATGGGAACTGGGGGCATTGAATATTGCTGTGGAGTACGGTGAGGTGTCCAACAGCTGAGGGACTCCACTGGCCTCCGTAGACAGCTCGCTGCTTGGATCCATGAGCCGTGGTGCCTGCTTGGGCCACGCACAGGCACGGAGAAATGTCGCAAAATGACCCTCTCATTCCCAGATTGGCAAATGCTCAATTACCCATACTCCCCTACAGCATTAGGGGGTTTGTGGCGTTTTTTAGAGTGTTGGAGAGCAGTGGTAGTCATCACATTTCCATCATAGCAGGGTTGTCATTGTCCTCTTAGCCGCAGTGAGAGATCTCTGAAAAATACTTCATTGTACATCTAGGATCTAGTGTGTGTTTGTTTTTAATAGCAAGCATAAAAGGTAGATTTAAAGCATTAGAATCATGTTTTAGAGGTCTTCGTAGGTTAACAGCTCTTTGTGTGTCTGCGAGAAGTATGTGATAAATTGGCAGACAGCTGTTTGATGATATATAAGTTGTTGTCTGGTACTCAAATAGCTTAATATTTTCCAACTATGATTGGATGTATCTGAAATTATTCAGCTTTACTCTGAGAGACCTTCAGTTCCTCATGAATTCTAGTACACCATGAGTAGTTAACAACTCTGTGTAAGGCTTTGTGTTTCCAAAGAGCCATATTTAATTACCTAGTGATTTAATTACCTTTATGTTGGCCTTTATGTTGTGGTTTTTGTTAAATGCTGAGAAAAGTTCTTTGTATTAGACTTGCTGCTGGTTTTCGTTGTTTCCCTGTAGTCTCCAAACTGGTAATTCCGCTTGTTAAACTGGGTTGGCTTTTGCAATCTCCTTTGTTGTGGGATTCTCCTTTGCTTCCCCCAGTACATTCCAGAAATTGTTTGCTTGCAGGCAACTCTATTTATAAGCTTGTTTCATTTCTCTTTGATGTTTGAAAAGGTTTTTCATAGCTCTTACCTTTTCTTTGGTTTTGCTATGATATGCTAATCAAATGTTCTTTAACTAGTTAAAACTGAATGCTTTATTTGTTAAATACAGCCAGCCAAGGGAATCCTTCGGGCATGCATCCCCGTTCTTTGCTGTCTCTCTATTTCATTGTTCTCAGGATTATAGCATGGGAAAACTAATAAAGCATGGTCTACAGTATGGTGGGTGGCTGTACATATGACAAACCTTCTACTGAGGCCTCGATACCTTTAAAATTCACTGTGTTTCTTCTTCTCAAAGCAGAGTTGATATTTAAAGCTAATTTGGCATTCTCTATTCACTGAAACTTTGATACTGGGACTGCCATTGCTGAGAAGAACTGGGATAAATACTTGCTGATGAAACACTGGGCTTTCGGTGTGGGATGGTAAAGTAAAATAAATAAAAAGCCCGGTGACATCTACTGGAGGAGACAATTTTCTTTAAAAATGTTAACAGCACTGCTGTAGTCTTAATGTCAATTTAAAATTCATTAAAAGACGTTTTCCCCATTGGCAGTTTCTTCCTTTCTACTGAAGTTACTTGCCAAGGAAGACTGAGATTATTTACTATATTCCACATGATCTACTGTAGGAAGGCAAGATACTTTTAATTAGTCTGTTTTTAAGGTATCTAAAAATCTATGAAAACAAATGGAACTAAATAATTGTAAAGCTAATAATGATGTGCTTGGGGTGCATTCGTGTTTAACTCCTATCCAAAGCAATCTCTGCATCAGAGGCCATATCTTTGAAGGTATAGAGGTACCCTTATAAAAATCTCTCTTTTTGTATGTGGTTGGTCTGCCTATATATAGGTAGGTAATCCACATATCCTGTAGTGTGCGGCTTGCCTACCAATGAGGGGAGTGCAGTCCTTCCAGCCTCCTGCATCTTTTACCTGTGTGCTTGCAATCTATTTGGCAGTGCCTAGGGTCAGAGCTTTGCCCTTGTATGAAGATGCTCCATCTGGCTCATAGGTCTTCCAGAGGATCCCTAATGAGTTTTAGGTTCCCATACTGTGTTTGTTGGTACCCTGATACTTACCCCTACAGAGCAGCTTATGTGCCCCCAAGACTGGCCTAAAGATGTGAAAAAGTCTTTGAAAGTAGATCTTTCTTTTTGCTTTCATTGTTTTATTTATTTACTAAGTAGTATAGCATAGGGATTTAATAGCCTGAAGAGTGATATTTTGTAGGCTGCCTTGTGAATGAGTGGTAGGTGGTAAATGAGGGCTTGTATCAGGAGCTGTATCTTTTGGACATGATTTTACATTACATTTGACAAAGAAAACCTAACTTAGTCTTTGTCTTGCTAACAAGGCAAAATAGCTACATACGCCAACCTTCATGCTGTCACTGTTGGTTGAGAGAGTCCTCTCTCTGCTGTGCTGGAAACCCATGATGAATATTGCTAGGTACTACAGGCTGGTTAAAATGGTAAAAATGTTTTAAAATGTTTTTAATACGTTAGTGTTAAATTTGTAGAATTGTCTAAACTCCCCACCCCCACCCCATCCAGACACTGAATCCCCGATGATTAAACAAGGGAGTCGGTTAAACCCTGTCTAGATGCTGGTTAGTGATCTCATATTTTGACTATTTCTCCTGATGAATGGTACTCATCCATCACAATTTCTCTTCGCTGAAAAGCAGCAGGATGGGAAAAAACACTGATTTGGCCATTTAAATACTTCTTTTCCAGACTGTCTGCAATTACAAAGGCTTCTTGAAAAATCTGAATCAAGATTGTTTCAATTATGAATAACATTTCATACCATACTACATTTTAACCTGAATGTCCTTCAGATTGAATTTGACGTGCCACGGCAATTGCAATCACTTTATGATGTGCATATCAGACAAATAAAAATAGAAAATAGAAACAAATACTTCATGGTTCCTGGCTGTGAAAGAGCCACTCTTGTGAAAAGCATGAGATCATTATGCATTTTTTTTCTTCCATAAAACTTTGTTTTGGTTTGTGGAGTTTTAGTTTAATACGTTCTTCAGCCTCGTGACATTTATAAAGAATATTTAAACCAAAGTCCTGCGGTGTAGCTGTGATGAATGATTCTCCTGGGAATGATGAAGACTCGGTTCAGCCACGCTGCCAGGCCAGGTGGTGAGCCAGATACCTTCTCAAAGTCTGTGTGCAGTTTTGAGGACTTGGTGGTTGTGGTCTTCTCCTCCTTCCTGCTCCAGAGAGGAAAGTTCTCAGTGTTTCTGTTCTCTCCAGTCCTGCTTGGGATCAGAGAGGGAGAGGGTCTGTCAACTGCAGGTGGTGTAATCTTCACCTAGAGTTTCCTACTTGGTTGTTGTTGCCACTTTGGCGTAAAAAGCAGTGACGGAAGCCTTGGCTGTGCCCTTGGCTTCTGACCGCATCCTGTCTCTCTTCCTCCTTGGCACCCAAACAAAGGGAAGCATTTGACAAAAAGATGTTTGATGGGAATCTCCGTCTTGTGACTGCTGCTCAGATAAGGTGCAGGCACTGAAAACACTTTACCCACAAAGGAAAGTCATAAATTCTGCAGTCCTTTGGTTCCTGTTTGGAGAACAGTATTTCAGACCCTGTGTTAGTTTCTCCTGAGAAACAGATGAGAGCGGTGCCAAACCTGTGAAGGCTTCCAGGAGATAGATGCTGAAAGCAGTCAGTTTGTCACTCTTGCAGGAGAGCCTGCTCGTCTCCTATAGAAACTTTAAGGAGAAGGAAGAACAAGTCACAAAGGTGGTTCCTTTACCCAAGTGGGTTTGCACATTTTATAGTAGATCTCGCCTGTCAGTACTTGATGAACTTCTTTTACCTGCTAAGAGTTAGTGTGGGAAGGTATCATCTTCAAAATGCTGAAGAAAACAAATCAGAGAAGAAATCCTTGTTCAAGTCAAATGGTCATGATGTTTTTTCTTTCTGCATAGATCATTAGGGCTTTGCTGTGACTCTGGAAAGACTTGGTACACTAGTACATGATCCCTTTCGATGCAATTTGAAATTCAACAAAGAGTTTGCCTTGAAATGATATTTATATGCTTATAGGCATTATATTCTCCAAAACGCTGTTTGGCAACTCTTTATTCTGTCTGTGGAGTGCATCAGCTGGGACGTGTAATGACTACTTGCGTGAAAGTATTTCTGGACAAATGGTCCGGCAGATTTCATTTTTAACATGTTACTGAATGTTTTGTTTGCTGTCACTGTGTTTAAATACTTTTATTTCTCCATAAGCGCTTGGAGTTCCTGCCATCATTAGCCTTTGTTTGGGTGTGTTGATGGGGCACAGATGAGTGTTTTGTTACCAACAGTGTGCCATCATCATCACCTGGATTTAATCTTGCCCACCACTTTCCAAATAATATCCTCCTTTTCTGTGGTTTGTAAGTCTCTCAAAATGCAATTATCTGGGCTGAAACATATGAGTGACTGACTCAGAGTGTTTATTTAAAGTTTCAGTGAAACACTTCAACCATTTTTGAGAAACAGCTGAGACATAAATACCTTGTTTTTACTTCTTAAGTGTTTCTTAAAACTGGTTCAATAATAAACTTCATTTCTCATTGTTTACAGCTGAACCTCAAGATCTAGCAGCAGAAGGGTTGCTCTGGTATCAGCAATTTGCCTTATGCTATTTTTGTGAAATTTCACCGAAATTTGGTTATTTTGTAAGTGTGAAAACTCGCCATCTATGCATGCCTAGCAGAGACGGTGCGCGGGCTGGTGTGCAGATCAGCCAGGATCCGTTTGCTCTGTCTGGTGTCAGGTGCTGGTGCCAGGTGCTGGTGCCGGGAGTGGGGAAGAGGCGATGCCAAAGGTGAGGAAAGGCAGAGGAAGAGGAGAGCTGGGACAAGGTGGGAGTTCGCCCAGGTGAACTGGGTGGGAGCCAAGAGTTGAGGAAAATGTGTTGGAGATGTGCTGTCCAGGTAACATTAGTGTGCGCTCTCTTCCAGCCTTGTATTTTCCTCTGCCTCAGAGGGTGAACGTCACAGCTTTCTGAAGAGGGGATGGCATGCGGAGGGGGTCAGGTCTCCATCCAAAGGGTGCTGGCGCAGCAAGCGAGGTGGGCAGTGGCAGAGTTGACAGGAGGTGGCCTCCTGGTCAGGTGTTCACTGCTCCTCTGGAGACCAGCAAGCGAGTCCCCGAAACTGGCATCTTCACCACTAGCCCTTAGGTGGCTGGACTCCCAAAACCCAAGAGCAGTAGGAGTCTAGTGGAGCACCTGCATGTGCCATGCAGATGCAATGGCAAAGTGGAAGGAGGGCAGAGATCTGCAGCCAAAAACTCAGTTTATTCTGTGTAGAGTGGGAGTGATGCTGTCTAGTCTCACAAGACAACTGAGAAATCCATTAATAATTTTAACGGAGCCATTCCTAATGTGATCCTATAGTGCCAGCCCTACGGATAGGCCCAAAAGGAAATGAACAGCTTGCATGCAGGCCAGGAGATAGATGAACGTGCGTTAGAGTACTACCACCCACTGACTATCAGGGTTGAAAGAAATACCATTCAACTGCCTATTCGCTCTCTGGGAAATGAGGCTGTGTAAAATAGTAGATGCGGTCATGTAATTGAGATTGGTATCACCGCATCTACTCACGACACTGATGAAGACAGGTACCATGGACATCGGAATACGCTGACAATGTCGTTGCAGTATAATAAATGGTGGGGAGTCCAGTGTGTGTGTTCCACTGAGAGTCACGGATACATGCCTTGGAAAACCTAGAGGCAGTATTTTAATTTGAGATTAACCTAGAATGTTATTTAGTCAGTGCTGAATCTGTCTTAAGGAAGAGAATAATTATCTGCTCCTTCAACACAGTATTGAGAAGGTATAAGCACTCTCAAGACCACAATCACATATTCTAGTACTTAGATGAATACAGCATTCAAGGAAGGTAGTAAGACATCCTAATGTGTCTTATCTTTTCTCATAACTGTGATTTAGCTGCCTAATTCTGTAAGCTACCATTTGAGATAAATGTAACTGCATTATACTTCTTGCTATTTTTGCTATATCTTCTGGAAGCTTCCTAATGCCGGGTGGAGGGGAACAGATAGCCCTTCAGCAGAAAGAAAAGGGTTTTTTGGGGTTACTGGGATGCCAGGGCTTCATTCTTTCCTCTTGCTTGAATTTCTGGACCTCTTGCCACACTCCTCCCCTCCCTTTTCTTTTTTTAAGCTGATCTAGCTTGTTGATTCTCTGAGTATTTCTCACTGATAACTCTCATGTCCTGCTGCTTCAGGGCAGGGGTCTCACTGCCCCTCCTGCTCATAGTGCTGGTTTCCCCGTTCCCCGAAGAGGGAAATCCGAGGTGTGTCGGACTTCAAGAAGAGACAGAAACTGAATCGTATCACTGATGTTACGAAACCAATTCCCAGAAGAGGAGGAGCATGCACTTGGTCTAGAAAAGACTAGGAGAGGTGCCTGCTTACCTTTTGCTTTTCAGGTCGGGCACACTTGGTTACTCTCTGTAGGTAATCCCATAGAGATATGGTGTCTTTTCATCTCGATAATTTGTTTGCCGCTTCTCATGCGGTTATAGATAGTATGGGGGATTTTACGGGTGATTCTTCTTTGGAAATGCAAATATATTTTCATTTTTAGGAGTTTTTTCTTTAATTTATGTTTTTCAATGCAGTTCCAAATACATGGGGTTTCTAAAACACCGAGAAGTTTGTGTGTGTTTTCATCAACTTTCCAGTGAGTTGAGAGCTGGTGTCAGACTCCAGCCCTCGCTGGCTTGTCCTGGGAGTGAAGCCGATGATTTATTAATAACGCAGCTGCGGTTCTAGCGCTGCCGCTGAGGGCGGGTGAACACTCCTCCTTCGCAGAGGGACAAGACAGTGTACTTTTCACCTCTGCAATTACGTAAGGTGTCCTTGGCAATTTGTGTATTTAACTTGGCCTTTACTTTTTCCTTTTGTTTGTAAAGCGATTGGCCAAGAAAGTGTGAAATCCCTAACAAGGAGGAGGCCCAGCAAGCCCCAGCTGGGCTGGGAGCCCCGGCGTGTTGTTTGGCGCACGCACGGGCCCAGGGTGGCCTGGCCGGGATGAAAGCGTCCCTGCAAAGAGGGGCAGAGGGACTCACCGATGGCAGATCAGGTCAACCCCATAGCAGTTCATGGCTGCTGGGCATCCAGCTCCAGAGCTGGGGCTGTGACATGCCGGTGGCCAAGGTGGTCACTTGCTCCCAGTACATTAGGTCCAGCCTTCTCCGTAGCACACCAGTGGGATCCTTGGTATGTAAGGGACTTGCTACATTGGGCTGATGACCTTTTCCATATGGTGGGACTCTTCCAAATAATGGGCCTTTTCCAAATCTCTTTTGATTCACTGCAGCTCTCAAATGAAGCATCTTCTCAAGGCTCCCTTGGGCAAGGAGGCTAACGTGGTCAGTTTTAGAGCACTCTCCTCCCATTTCTTTCTGATCCAGTCAGCCAAGCTTCTCACTGCCAAGTCTCCTGCTCCTTTTTGATGCCATATAACTGATTTTATGGCTTTTTCTGAGGCACGTTAATATTCCTGCTGCATTGCTGAGGGAACCGTTGTCAGCGTACCAGCCCATACCTTGGTCCTTGCTGGGCTGCTCACTGTTTGGGCTCACAAGCATCCCAGAAACAAAGACCTCTCCTGACTACTCGCTCTTTCTTTTCTAACCTGGTTACAGTGGAGGACGTGTGGTATGGATGTTGGAGGGTGTAGTCTGTGTGCTGAGATGTGGTGGCTTTCCTTCACAGGCCACCAAGAGAGAAATAAGGTGTCTTAGGGCTTGACTGTCAGTTCTGCAGTTATCTTTACCTTTTCACTACAAAGTGGTTTTTTCCAAGCCAAGGGAGTTTATTCTCAGTCCTGTTCATACGAGCAAGCTTGCGTTAAGGTTGGCATACATCTGCTCAAAGGCTTTCACGGGAATTGTAAAGGAGGTGAGGAAAGAGGTGCGCCAGGAAGTGGCACCATGCCACGCCCATCTTCTTGCTTGGTCTTCTGCTGTTCTGCTACCCCGCTGTTGCCTTTTCTCTTTGCCAGCTGACCTGCAGGCAAACAACTTACCTTCCTCTACTGGCATTACTTCTGGAATGGCTATTTTTGTCTGCTCTTGAGATATTGAGAAAAGTTGAAGAAAATTGCCTCTTTCCAAGCTCTTATCTTCTTTTACAGTTCAGTCAAGTTAAACTTAATGGTGGAGTATGTTGTTTACCAGCAAAAAATCCATGTCACCTTGAGTTACCGTGTGGTCCCACCTGCAATTTACACAGCTCTCTTCTGTCTTCCATGAAAACACACGATCCTTGTGATGAGTGGGTGCGTTAAAACTGCCCAGCCATCAGTTAACTGTGTGTAATGCTGTATCGTGAGACTCCATAATGGTTTTAGATATTTTTTCTATAATGCAGGAATCTGTGAATATGTTGACTTCTCCAAACGGGCAGAGTTGGAGGGCTTAAATCACCGCTCTGCTACTGCAACCCATCTTGAGTCGCATGGCAGGCTGCATCTAGTCCTTCCACGGGAGGAGCTGTAACTTTGTTAGAGCGCTGCACAAGGCGACTTCGTGTCCTGTGAAGGGTCTCACCACCCATGTAATAGAAATCAGACATTTGAGGAATTTTAACTAAACGAGGTCACGCTTCTCTCTGCTTTCTTTATGTTTGTTCCATAGGGGTCTTCCCCTATACTACACATTGGCTGCCTCTCATTCCATGAAAGTCACCTGTGTGCATTAGAGTGAAGATTTATTTTAAGGGTTGTCCACAGTTGCTTGTGATGTACTGATCGATGCTGGTAGCCAAACATGAAGCTAAGATAAAAATAACTGGTTTAGATTTTGAGTGCTAGTGAGGGGGAGAAATGGGAAAAGAAAAAGAAAAGGAGCTATGTAATTGGGGAAGAAATAATCTTTATTTCCCTATTATTCTCAAATTATTTTCAAGGCAGTAAACAGAGAAATAAATTTATATGAGTTTAAACTGTTGTTTCTTTGTCTGAATTTTCTTTGTCTTATTTGTTAATCTTGAGGATGTGTGTCAAATGACTTAAAATTTTATAAGTGTCTTTGTTTTGGTGTCTGCAATATCTGCTTGAGTTCTTTCTCTTCTGAGCAATTTGAGTACACTTCCCTTGATATTGCAAGGCAAATTATTAAACCATTCTCTATAGCTATCCTTCTCAACATTTGTTTGAAAGAGCATCTTGAGAGACTCTGAGCTCTTTGTGCATTGCAAATGTGCTCTTCAGTAGAACATTTTGTCTTTTTCCATTTAAATAAATATCTCCTATTAAGTCTTTAGTGTTAAGACTCTTACATCATTTCAACATTCCATCTTTTTGTAAGACTTCCATTTTTCTTCAATATTTTTCTATTTTTTCTGTTGGTTACAGGCAGTTCTTGCTCTCTAACATTATGAATAAAATGATCATTTTTATTTCACCAGCTTTTAGTTTCTTACAAATAATTGAACTCATTAGAAGAGCAGCTACTGCATTTTCTTTGCTTGGTGGAAACTGAATCAAGCTGAAGTCACCTGAGAATTTTTTCCTTTCTTTTCTACTTTAAAGTAAGAAAGTGAATTTGCCTTCTACTTTTTCTTGAAACGGAAGTGTGTAGGTGCGTATAAATATGTATGCACACTCACTAACTTTGGTGGGCGGACTTGCAAGGTGGCTTTAGAAATACAGAATTAATTTCTCAGCAAAGTCTCTAAGTTGGTTTTTTTTTGGTGGTTTTTGTTTGGGTTTGGGTTTTTTTCCAGGAAAACAGATCCAACAGCTGAAATATTTCAAGTGTAATATAAGAGATGCTTGTGTTTTTTTGAAATACATTTTTTCCATTAGGTCTTTGTGTGCTGCTAAGGTGTGTAGCAACAAGTGAAGTTCGAGGCATTTGAGCTCTCCATCAAAAGTTTAATATTTCTGTTACTAGTACCGTTTGGTCCTTTTGAAATTATTTTTCTTTTTCTCAAATAGTTCAATTATGTCTCATTTTCAAGATAAGGGATCTTATTCTGATCTCCATTTCTTTCCATAAAATTGGATCCAAATCTACTTAGGCTAAAGGAATTGTGTTTTCATAAGCATGCATATTTGCAAGTCAACATACTCTACATGTGAAATAATACAAAATTCAAAAAGCGTTTGAAGCTTTTTTGTATACCTTAAGGAAGAAATAAAATGCTAAGTTACGTTTTAAAAAAATCTATGACTAGTCATTCTTCAGGCTTAACTAAATCCCCTAAGTCCTTGCACATATGCTTAACTCTACGGGCATGTGTAGTCCTACAGATTGTGTGAGATGGTACATACTCACAGCAAGTGCAAAGGGAGTACTTTAATGGAGGTGTGGTATCTGGTTTTTTTACTTTCTGAGAGAAGTTAGGAAGCAGATAGACCTGCATAGGAAAACTGAATTCCTGCATTGTGATGCTAGATGGAAAATACTTTTTAACTCAGTCCAAACTGACATCTAGTTTTTCCTTGAGTGTTGAAAGTGCTTTTGGTGATTGAGCTCTCATGTACTAAAATATATAGGGAAATGCATAAATGCAAGTCCTGTGGAACAAGAGGAATCATCCCTCTCTGCATATGAATACACAGGCAGTGTATTCTTTAGATTTTTTTTCCTTTTTGTTATTTCTGCATTTGAAAAATGACATTTGAACTGGATGTTTTGGGGTGGTAGAGTTAGCGTGGCTGTCTATGCACAGGAGCAGAAGCTTACGTATCTCAAAATACCCTGCCCTCCTATTGACTGGGTCTATTTTTAGCCTCAGGGAGCCCGGGCTTATTGGAATTGAGAAGTCCTGATTTATGCAATGGTGAAATTGTTAAATTGATTGGGTGAGGCCACACACATTCCCAACCAGAAATTGCTGACGGGTTGCTGGGAAAGAATCCCAAAGGAGAAGAAACAGTTTCTGCTGTTGTCAGAAGCTCTTCCAGAGGAGTATTTATGGCTTAGGTACCTCCACAGCTGCTGACATTGCTGTCTCTGTGGCTATTCTTGCTGTGTGCTGCCATCGCCCCAGACAGTGGCCTGTGCTAGCTCTTGCTCTGCCAAGGTCTGAACAGTATGTAATATCTTCAGGTATCTAATATCAATATCAAGCAGGTGATGTCTAGCTAACCAGCATGCCCACAGTTGCAAGTGCATTAGTTTATTAAAATGTGATCTGATCTTTACAACCATGTGCAAGTTTGCTGAAGCTGCATGATACAGAAAATTGCAATTTTTTTTTTTCCACTAGGAGAGGTGGTCATGGCATCAGGTGATGATTACTTTTTTAAAAAACTTTCTCTGTGTGTGACTGTTCTAAATCCAGCAAATGTTTGGATCTCAGTGGAATCTGGAGTGGAATTTGGATCTAGCTGGAAACCAGAAAATCTTTTTGCCCTTGTAGAACCAGTTGCTCAGATGCCTTCTAAAACCGTTCATGTCTTGGAAGTCATACACTTTTTTTCTCCCCATAAGACTGCATATTTAATCCTGAGAGATCACACAGTTCCATCTGCATTTGTTAGTTTTAGCTTGTTTTCTTAAGGAAACAGGTTTTGCATAATTGCACTATCCATATTTTTGCCAGCATCATCCTCGCACCCTAATAACTTTTGAACACCCCGGCCAATTTCAAGCGAAGTTGCTAGGAGCAGACATCTCAAAGACATATCGCAACGTTCTTACTGGTTATGCAAAAATCAGTGTCTGGGTAGAAGAGAGAGATCCAAATTACTACCCCGTTAAGGAACAGGCTAGAGCAAGCACTGAGCTGCTCCCGAGCGTGGTCTGCCAGCTGCGTGCACATTTTGGCTGGCCCTTCAGGACATGCACAGCTTGAGAAAGTTATATTTATCGTGTGAGTTGTTTCCTGGTCTATAGTTAGGAGAGGTGGAAGGGTGTTCTGGGGGAGAAGGAAGGAGGGAGATGGGGTACAGGAGGAAGCTGGGAGTTTAGGGAGAACAGAGGTGTGGGGAGGGAGCTGGAAGCACCCTGGGGAGCAAGGTTAGGAACAAGGGGCAGACGTCTGCAAGGAAGCAGGCCTCCTTGTTTCTGCTCCTCATCACATAACCTGGCTTTTAAAGGTGATGGGGTGTCCCATGTCAGATGTTAGGCTACGCTGTGAGGTGGGGGAAGCATGCTCTCTTGTGTCCCACTAATAGTATCAATAAGTTGCCTCAGTTAACTTCGGATTTGTATGCTCAGCTTCAAGCTGGACTTTCCCCACTTAAACTATTTAAGGAAAATACAAATAATTTGATTGGTTCGATGGTGGATAACACTGCCGCTTTGATAGGATGGCAGGTAGCCATGGCTGCTTCCTTCCCAAAGTGTGAGGTAAAGCGTAGAGAATCATAGAGTCATTAAGGTTGGAAAGGACCTCTGAGATCATCGAGTCCAACCGTTAACCTAACTGCCTGGTCTACCTCTAAACCATGTCCCTAAAAGTCTTAAAAGTCTTAGAGGGAGTCTTAATTTAGCTGGTGTGGTTTAAAAAACCTAACATGTATCCCTCAGGGTTCAAACCTGAGACAGGTACACTCACAGAAGACAACATGATGACATTGCATGGTGATGCTCCTCCTGTAAGAGCAGCCTCCAAGGGCAAGGAGGTCATCCAAAGGTGCAGCCCAGCTCCTCATAGCATGCATGGTGGGAAGATACGAGGCAGCCAGCATAAGCCGAAACTAGACAGGTTCAAACTGAATATAATGAAAGTCATCGTGAGGACAGCCAAGCAGTAGATCAGATATCTCGGAGAGGTTGTGCAGGCTCCACCTGTGGAGGTTTCCAAGACCTGGCTGGAGCAATGTGGTCTGATCCCAAGGCTGACCCTCCTCTGAGCAGGTTGGACTGGGGACCTCTCGAGGTCCCTTCCAACCTGAATTAGCCTCTCCTTTTGCCAAAAAAACCCACTACATTGTGCTGCAGAAAAGTGTCTTACAGCAGTTTTGGATTGACTGTATAGATTGGGGCTGTTAGATTTACTAGTGGGACTTCTATGATAAGCATGCTAAGAATATGTATTGACCCCCATCTTAAAAGCAGAATTCAGTACCTGAGTGAAATGGTTGTGGATGCATTAGTTGATTCTCAGCTTAAGAGATAAAAGAAACATTATTTTGCCCCCCCCTTTTTTTTTAATTCAAACATCTTACTTTTATGAAAGATAAAGGCAATTTTAGTAAGTAAAAACTATCTCATTATTATGCATAAGCAATTCCCAGCCTGGGTCTGGATGAATTATTATTATTGTTGTTACTATTAGAGCAATAATAAAATACTGAAGAATGCTGTGGATTTATAAAATATTCAAGACAGAGATGTGGCCGTACAACTTGTAGACAGGAAATGGGTTCTTAGTGTCTTAATATGCAAAGTTACGGGGTGTTACTTCTGTACTCGCCTCATTTTCCTTATTTTAAAATTATAATTCTTAGCACATACCTAGCTTTTTAGTATACTCCAGTCTGTGGTCTGTCTTGTGCCATTGATTTTAGGCAAACTACCTATTGTTCTTAATAGGGAAATCTATTGATTTAAAAAAAAAAAGTCAGTGTGTGACATGGCTTGTTAAGGGATGTGGTTTTGATATTAAGCCAGTCAGGTAGCAGCTCCCAAGACCATTGCCCCTGCAGAAGCGGAGCCTCTCGTTGCTGTGCCTGGGTGATGGGCACTGGAGTCCCTTGAGTTCCCAGCTCCTTGGTGCACCCTTTCCCTTTCCCACTTCTTTACTGGAATGAAGCCTGTGGCACACCCCCAACGCGAGCCACAGCATGTTCCCAGTAGAAAAGTAGTTTTTCTGCTAAAACTTTCCATTACCCACCTGAAATGTGTCCCTGTGCATTAGGCTAGTCTAGTTGTGGAGGACAAAGGCAGAGAAATGAAAGGTCAGAGGTAGGTACCGTCTTTGCAGGATGAGGGGAGTAACAGAGTGCTGGGAATTTAATCTGATGTCTGTCTGTCGTTACTATCCATTGCAGATACGGAGACAGCTCATTGAAAGTGATTTTTTCGGGTGAACTCACCTGGGAAGTGCACAACAGCTTATGATGTGCATGTCGATAACCTTTGCTTCACGGGTGACAAGAGTTTCTAGGGACCAAGTTTCAAACCAGTCTGTCTGTGCCCTCAGTTACAAGACTCTGACTCATATATGGGAGCAGGTTAAAAGTTGTATGAAGCAATTATTTTCCCTGCTGCCCGCCTCATCCTGCTGAGAGAGTTTGTGCTCCAGTGCACCGGCGGGACTGAATGTCTGTGGAGCAGCTCCCGAACTGCTGTGGTTTTAAGAGCTGCGATGAACCAAACCTCGCTCCAGAGGCTTGATACTGATGCATCCTAAAGTTAAAGCACTCAATTTTGTCTCTGTGTTTGTTATGAGGTGGCCTGCTAGCATAGTAGTTTTTTCCAAGAATCCAAAGTGGACTCTTATTGTAGATGTTGACCCAACCAACATGTTGAATACCCCTGCATCTTGTGTACAGTTGCCTGTTCTACTGTTTGGGTGATACATGCTGTTATCTCAGTTGGAGTTCATATTTGACTTCTTAATAAAGAAAAAAATCCAGGGTCCCATTTGACTGAGATGACACTACAAGTTTGAATTTTTGTCCTTGCAGTGATCAGTAGTTGGGAATCAGCCTGGTTCCTCTCTGAAACTAATCTCATCAGGAGTTCACAGGGACATGGAGCGTTTGTTAAAAAAGGAATGAAAAGTTGCTTCTAGGCGTTTTCCCGCAACCATTGTAGGTCCAAAAAGTGAAAGCTGGTCTCAGAATTTATTTAATTTTGTTAGCTAGGGCTGGATTAATTCACTATTTTCAGCACTCATTCCACTGCGGTTTATTTTGGGTCATTTAATTTCAACAAGGCTTGATCTGTTTACAGCACTTTCTATAGTAGCATGATGGGGCCACGCAGCTCTTTTATAATACGTTCATTGCTAACCAGGAGCTCAAAAAACTAGTAAATGAGGCACAGACATGAATAAGTTTAGAGAGGACAGTACATTTTTATATGGTTGGATTATTTTGGAAAGTTTTCTGAAATAACCAATCTTTGGTGCACTGTGGGTTGGTTTGCAGAGCTTGAAGTGATGGTATGTAGTAGCCATGTGCTTTCAGAGGTAAGAGTGGAGAGCTGGCTGACGGCACTCTTCAGGCTTAAGGTACTTCAAAAGCCGCTGTGGTTGAGAATTGCTCTCAATCCTTATTTGAGGAGCACTTTTGTTTCCATAGGTAGATATTTCCATCAGGTAGAGTAGTTTGATTTGATTTTGCTGTTTTAATTGTCAGATTTGCTGTATGAACCATTCATATACAAAATAAATTAAGGTTGAATAGATCTCAGTTAAAAATGTCTTAATTAGTTGGCCTCATCAGCCAACGCAAAAGTGTATGCTCATTGCCTGCGCCGAGCATGCTCCAATTTAACGTTATGAAGGCGATGGCCTTGTTGCCCCTGAATGGAAGAGCCAGCCGCCTTCTGTGTCCATCAAATCGTGACTATTTCTGGTTCTGCTCATGCCAGCTGACAAAGTAACATTTGTTTTGTGTACTTCATTAAACCAGACAGCATTAGCGACTTGCACAATGGAGGTCAGAAGAAAGGCATGATGTCCTGAAAATGGCTGCATCTATACTAGCAGGTTAAAACAGCACCAAGAAGTGTTCCTAAGCACTGAGACCATTTTTTTTTCTTAAATTTTTAGCTTTCTTGAACTCTTCTGGCCTCTGCCATTTACTATACTCTCGAGCAGTGGCCGGACACAGTTCAGGAAAGGGCTGTTCTCAATAGTTTTATAGTGTGGAAATAGCCGTTTGCATTCCGTCGGCCTCGGTGCAGGAGAACCTTCCTGAGCATGTTTAACTCACTCCTGTGTACGTATTTATTACATCCTTACAGCAGATTAGAGGCAGAATGAGCAGTGTTTTGGCGTCTGAGTAAGAAGTATAATATTAACACTGTTGTTCTGAGACGTTCAAAGCGTATTGAAGGTTTTGTAGCAGTGCGTGTGCGTGCACGTATGCATACAGAGTCAGTGTACGTGTGTCCTGTGTGATGTTCTTGCATAAGGATCTTAATGTTTTCTTGGCTATAGGAGGATATTCCTGCTTGGCTACAAGTTGTAAAGCCCTTATACCAGTGAATTGAAAGTTTAAAAAGCACTTTTTAAAAACATCTCGATTTGGAAACTTATCTTCTACAAGTTGAGTGTGTGAAATGCGGTTTGACTAATAATCTAGGTCCTCTGGTCACAGCTCTTAAAACTTTGTGGCTGTTTGTGAGCCACGTCATCGAGGAGCTTCTGATCTCAGCAGGTTCAGCCCTGCAGCTGCACAACCTGCTGG
This sequence comes from Theristicus caerulescens, assembly GCA_020745775.1. Lineage (NCBI taxonomy): Eukaryota > Metazoa > Chordata > Aves > Pelecaniformes > Threskiornithidae > Theristicus > Theristicus caerulescens. Next base: position 74,860,459 of record CM036559.1, on the reverse strand, counting down.
TGCACCCTACGATTTCCCTTTCTGGGCGAAAAACGTATCAGCGCGTCTTATGCTGCTCTACCTACGTTTTGGTCAGCATGCACTGCTTGTAGAGGTGTGCTCCATGTCCATCTGCTCCAACACAAGCCACCTCAGGGGTGACTGCCCACCCATATTTTTATTGTCTCTTACTGTTTCATAGCTGTCTAAAAATTCCTGGTTTCAGGTTGATCGGGAGCTCTCTTTTTGCTGTGTACCTTCAGATTTAGCTCCACGCACTGCTTCTGAATTTAGGCTGTGAAAGTACCAGCTTGACTTCTGTTCTTTTATACTTGAATGGAAATAGTTCAAAGTTGTGCTGATGTAATGAAAACAGGAGGCCAGGAGGCAGTGAACTGGAATAAGGGTGGACGTATGAGAGAACATGAGCAGAGAGCAGCCACTTTAGATCCTTACTGCCATGAACACACAATTATTTTTTAATATCATGTGCTTAAAAGCTGCATTTCTCTTAAAGAAGGTTTGAATTTGTTATTCATAATGTAATGTCATTTATAAAAACATTTATGTTACGGTAACACCAGATACTCTAGCCAAGATACCATGAGAGACAGTTCAGGTAGTCTGTATAATACTCAGAGTATTAATTGTATAGCAGTGATCTGTATTTAACAATGAAAATGCCATCACCTGTTTTCAAAGTCTTTCTCTTTTTTCATGGCTAATAACCTTAATGATCAGTCAGAGGTAGTGTGCTGAGGCAGAGCTCAAGGCCATCAGCTCCTCCCAGCCTGCTACATAGTTCCCAGGCAACACCCTGTGTTTCATCAGTTCTTGCCTAGTTTATGGTGTAATATTTTGCTCGGAGGCATTAGACTATCATCAAAAGCAGCAGACCAATTAGTGTGACTTCTTTTTCCAGGGTCGTTGTACAAGGGAGAACTGCAAGTACCTTCATCCACCAACACATTTAAAAACTCAGCTGGAAATCAATGGCAGAAACAACTTAATCCAACAAAAAACTGCAGCAGCAATGCTTGCCCAGCAAATGCAGTTCATGTTTCCAGGGACACCACTACAGCCAGTGGTAAGTATATTTCTCTGATGGTGTTATTGGTAAGTAAAGTTGAAGTAGAAGACTATACTGACCTGCAAAAGTTCTCTAAACTAGTGTCAATAAAAATAGTCCCCATCTGTTGACTTAAAGAATTGCTGACATGCTAGAGATATGTTCATTTATATTTACATTTGAAGATACAATGGAGTGTTGCTGTAGATTTGATATATTATTTTATCCCAGATTCATTTGCTTTTTTTTTCTTTCTCTCTTTTGTTTTTTTTTTCCCTTCATGCAGTTCATGTCAGGTTTAGTCTAAATTTGCAAGATTTTTACCTATAATCCTTCTGGAGCTGAAAACTTGTATAATAATAATAATAATAACAACAACAACAACAACAACAACTAGTAAGCTATTTGAATAGGAATGCAGAATTCCCCTGTTAGGAGTCTATGGGTTTGAGTGGCTTTAAGTAGTGTTTAATCCCAGTACCAGGAACAAAGGTTAATGTCATTCTGGGTAGCATTTTCTTACTCTCTTGAAATCTGAAGTGTCCCAGAATAAGACAGAGAGCTGCTGGAGCATGCAGTTTACAAACTCAGCCTTTTATCTTAAGGTAATGCGTATGGTGCCTGGGACACTTCAAATCCAGAAGGTAACATAAAACTAGAGTCTTGCAGGCATGAGCAGCGTCTTTGGATATACATGAAAATGATCGATTGCTCTGGGCTGCCTTTGCAGTTGAGCTCCTTGTTGTACCAGACTTCCAGAGCATGGTTAGGCAAGTAATCTGCATTAAACTTTTCACACATGGCTGCTAATGATGTTTTCTCAATCTGAATGCCTGGTGTAAGGCACTGGAGTGGGATTTCTTTCTCTAACTTGAGGCATCTGGAGTGTTGGCATCAACTTCTGCATTGGGCTTCCAAGGTCCATTCATAGTTTATCAAAAGACGAAGGCACGTCTAATTACTATCGCTTGGCTTGTTTCAGACGTCTGCATTCGGATTAGAGTATTTGGTTTTTTAAGTGCCTTTGTCTTTCCATGGGCTATCACAGGAGCCAAGCATAAGCGTCTCAGAGGAAGACATCTGTATTTGGTCACAGGAAGCTCACCCCAGGTGCCTTTTTCAAATGTGTTCTTACACTTAAAACATCTGCTGTAAGGGGGAGACAGGAACAAAAATTGGGTGTCAGGAGTCCCTGAATGTCTGGTACATATTCATCAAAATGTATCTTTGTATATTGGCATAATGTGTTTTAATATTTCCTGTTTTTTTACTGCTTGAGTTTTCACCAGAAAAAGTTTTGATGAAGTAATAGATTCCACCTCTTAGTATTATGAGAAAAATTGAAGTGACAAAATCATATTTTCTTCTACTCACCCATTTCATCATTTGAACTTTACAATTTCATTGACGTAATGCCTTCTGTACTGATTGCTGTGATAAAAGTGCCGGGTTTTATTTCTCTGTCTCGCATAAATTACCAGATTAAGATGACTCAGCCTTGACCAAATGGATAAAAAGTGAAAGAAAATTCCATAGAAGTCATTTGACATGTGGATTTATTCTTAAAATTATATCTGATACAAAGCTGTTATTTATATTTTACATAACACATATTGTCCTCAATATAGTTGAGCCGTTGTTTCGTATGAATGTTCATTATTATGCTCTAAAGAATTTAGCTTGCACTTGACATATAAACTGGGCTGTTTGATATCAAGCAGTTTTGATCTCTGATAAAAACAGAGCATTATTCACTTTTAACTCTCTAGGGCAGGTAGATGCCATTTCCATACAGCTGGGTATCCTGGCTAATCTGCTGCTCAAAGCATCTTCTTGGTACTAACTCACATTCATTTATAATTCAGTAATTGGTTCCAAAGACAAAAAAAACCAAAACCAAAACAAAACAGAAATAAACCTTCTAGCTCCTCTGCTTTCTCTTGCGTATTTTCTGCATACTGTGCGTGGCTGGCTTCCCTTCTCCCACAGAGGCCATGCGGGCCACCTTGATGAGAAAGACACTCCTCCTTCGTTTTAAGTCTTTCCTTAGTGTTCTGCTGTTGCATGGTTCATTTCTAGCTGCCGGCTTATTTGGGAGCTTAATTTCTGACAGAGCTAATCTGAGATGTGTCCTGTTTTTCTGCATAGTTTTGCCTCGTTTATAATTATAGCTTCACTCTCTGGGGTAAACATCAGCTGTGCAGAACTAAAGCACTTTCCAGGTCTGACCGTGGTCTGACCATGGTGATGTTCTGCCTCCACCCCCCGTGGAGCTGGTGGTAACAAACCCACCATTCTGCCTTGCAGGCCTGTGTTTTAGCATCACACAAGTGCTCTTTCTTCTGGTCATGACTTCGCTGACTTGCTGTAGGAAGGCATGAAGCAGATTTTTAGACCCGTATCATTCCTTCCAATCAAATTTTTTCCTAAGATGAACTCTAGCTAAGCCTGAATAATCCCTTTCTAAATATTGTGTCCAACTGAGATTATAATATTTATTCTGCTTGCCACTGGTGACAGCTGAGCACACAAACATTTGCAAAGGTGAGGTTTTTGGATGTGTGAGCCATAGTAACATATAATTGCAGGAGGTGGCAAAATACAGCATGCAAACAGATGGAAGTTACATGCCAAAGAGCTCATTACATATACTCTTATTAGAAATATGGCTTTAATATAGTTAATAACGCTTCACCTATGAAATCTGGTACTTTGAAAAGTAGCCTGTTTTCCCAAGGAAAACAGATATTGAGAAAAAGCAATAAAGTCTATGTTATTTCTACTTTTAGATGTGTAAATAAGCCTGCAATGTAAGCTGGACCTCCATAGAGATTCAGATTCAAAGTACGACTTCCTTTGCATCGGCAGCCTCTTTTCCAATAATAGAGCTACAAAGGCGGTTCTTCGTATGCCGCTGGAATGTGTTACGTGATTAAAAGAAGAGAGTATGCCGTGCGTTTTGCCAGCTGTTTGAAATTTTTTCATTAAGAAAATGATTCAGTGCCAGAAAGAACATGCAAAAGACAACTAGTAAGCTCTTGATTAAGGTGTTGGTTTTTTTCATCTTGGTCTGTGTTTTCCTTTTGCAGCCCACGTTTCCAGTGGGTCCCACAATAGGAACGAACACAGCTATTAGCTTTGCTCCTTACCTAACGCCGGTAACACCGGGAGTTGGCTTAGTCCCGACTGAGATCCTACCCACGCCGCCTGTCATTGTTCCTGGAAGTCCACCGGTTTCAGTCCCCGGTTCAACTGCTACCCAGAAACTCCTCAGGACTGATAAACTGGAGGTACTGTAGACACCACTGTGACTAGAAATACAATCCTCTGTTAGGCTGTGTGAAAGATCCTGGGGACAAAAACTCTATTGTTTTAGAAACAATGCTTAAATTTAGTTGCTACAAATAAAGACCTTGTAACCAGGCAGGTTTTCTACACTTGCAGCCAGTGGTAATTAAACACTGTTATTTTTAAGGTAGTGTGTTTGCTCAAATTTAATATACAGACACCAACATGAATTTTCATCTTTGATAAAGTTCATCTCCTCCAAAATACCTCAAGTGTACATGCCTGTAAAGGTATGTCTTGATGAAATATCTAACAAGCACATTTTTATTGCAGTATTAATTCTGTCCCACTTTTTATGCATTGATACTAGGGGAATTTTATAGTCTTATGGATCAATATTAGGGGAATGGTGTAGCCCTTCAGCCTTGAACTACAGATGGAGGTGTCAAATGTTACCAGCCCTGCAGCAGGCTGAAGGGGCAAGCCCCCAGCTACGTGCAGAGCCTCCCTGGTGTTGATGGCTCTCCACATGGCTGGGCTCGGTGGAGTCTGTGATCCAAGTACATGAGAAGGCCAAATGGCTCTTGCAGAAATGAATGTCCTTTCCCAAAAGCCTAAGCACTAATGTCTAGAGCAATTTTCTTCTTAGGAAAATCAGCATGTTCATTCTGCCCATTTTTGAAAATTATTTTTAAGGAGGCTCTCCATTTTGTTTGTAGACTCCATAAAAAATACAGTGCACCTGATGCATATCTTCCCCAGGTCTCAGCAAGAGGAACTCCTGCCCTACCAGTGGAGTGGCAAGAATATAAAGTCTAGTCAGAAAGGGACTGAATATTTTGTGATTCCCAGCTAGTTTTGCAGGGGCAGTTACTTCAGTAAATATCCTTCGTAGGCATTTTCTAGACAGGAAAAAGGAAAGGCATTTGGGAATGCTTCTGTTGCATGTCAAGTTCATTTAGCCACCATACTGCAGAGCTACCTGAGGAGCCACGCACCTAAGAGTAAAATAGATGCATTTCCCTCTCCCAAAAGAAGATGAAGGGTTTATTAAATTGAATTCTCTGAAAAACTTGAACTAACCAGGGAAGGGGGCAGGTTTGCCTTTTGGGGGTGCGGGGCTCTCCCTGCCCTTTCGCATTGTGCCGAGCTCTTCCCCTGCAACGCGTGTTGTTTTGCATGTAGGTGTGCAGGGAGTTCCAGCGGGGAAACTGTGCGCGTGGAGAGACTGATTGCCGCTTTGCGCATCCAGCAGACAGCACAATGATTGACACAAACGACAACACCGTAACCGTGTGTATGGATTACATAAAAGGTCGTTGCATGAGGGAGAAATGCAAGTATTTTCACCCTCCTGCACATTTGCAGGCCAAAATCAAAGCGGCGCAACACCAAGCCAACCAGGCTGCGGTGGCAGCCCAGGCAGCTGCGGCAGCTGCGACTGTGATGGTAAGTGCTGGCATATATGGCTGCCTTTTTTTGACAGAAGCTCTTTGATGCCTATTTTGCTTCGATTTAATGCTGTTTGCTTATACTTTCTTTTCTCTTTTGCCTCTTTTTTTTCCTTTTTTTTTTTTGGTAAAAGATAAGAATTTATAAAATTATTACTATTGCTTGATGGGAGGAAGCACTTTTTTTTCTTTATGCCCGTATTTTAATGCTGTGTTTCTATCCAAGACAGTGAAGCAAATGACGCTCTATACCACTTCTGTTCTCTGCCTTGATTGTATATTAAATTTGCCCCTAGTATTTCCAAGCAGAAATAAAACTGATAAGCTTCAATGTCCCCTGGGAAATAGTGGCACATACACTGTTTTATCTCTTTGATGACAGATATACATGTGGAAATTGGGAAGAAAAGGAAGAAAAGCAAAGAGAGAGCTTTTGCCTCAGAGATCGGTAGTTGAAAAGAAACCTGTATTAGGATTCAACTTGCCCACCTTAGATGTCAGACAGCTAGATAACGGAGCCTAGCCTAGCCACCTTGGTCTCACTTTATAGGTAGTGGAGAAAAAACAGCGCATTCTTATGATCTACCACTAGTGCTTGTCTGAGGATGAGAAAGAACTGCCCTCTGTAGATAGACATCTATCCCCGCTGACTAAAAAGTGTTGACTATATCTTTTTGAACTTTGGTTAGATGAATCTCACACCTAGAGAGTTCTCTTGCCTCTCCCACTGTCATGGGCAAGTTACTTGAATCTCTCTATGATACAATTTTTCTATTAGAAAAACAGGGTTTAAAAGTAGTAAACTAAAATGGGAATCATTAAGAAAAAGCATAGTAACTATAGTCAGAAAAAAAAGAGATTGAGGGCTTTCTATTTTCAGATATTTTAAGCTCTTGCTGAAAATTGTTCAGACAAGTCAGCCCATCCATTTACCAGTATTGGATATCTCTTACGGTTGCTACCAGGAAAGTTGATAAATTTAAGTAGAGTGGTATTGATAAAGATAAATAAATTGAGCATGCAGGATCTGACTTGAGAGACAAAATTGCTGGCAGAAAATCAAAGAATCATTGTCCTCATTGCTGGCAGTGGACGAATAATTAAGCAGATGTGGTTTGTGGACTTGTGGGCAGTGCATACAATAGTTATAGACAATACAGTTATTCTCTGGGTAAAAAGCCTACCAGAAACACAATACAGTACAGTATATAACTACCCCAAGCTATTGTATTTAGCAAATTAGCAAAGAGCAGACTTTTTGAGGGACAAAGGGTAAGTTATGCAAGAAAGTAAACCTCCAAACAGAACATTTCTTAAGTTTTAATATTCTTTCTCTTATAGTATCCCCAGTCTCTGTTTCAGATTGGGTGATTTTTAGTTAAACTTCCCTGTGCTTGCAGAAGTTGAATACCATCTGGAAATTAAAGCAAAGGAGACTGTTGTTTGGTTTTTTTTTTTTTAATTCTAATTAGCTTCTACTGTGCAATATTTATTGTCCATTTAGAGAATGTAATATTTCTAGGCAATATACTAAAGAAGAAAGGAGAAAGATGAGGTTCACATTTTAGTGCTTCAGTAACGGTTGGATATATATCCTGTGATTTTAAATAAGCTGTAATTGGAATTGCATTAGCCTCAAAGCAAGATGAAGTGTCTTTGGCAACACAGAATTGAAATGTTAGCATTCTAATGTCACAGGAGAAGGCAGCAGGGACCTGTAATTCAGGGTAACTTTTTGCAGAAAACTATGTACAAAATATTTTAATGGCATATTTAGACTACTAAATGGGAAAGATTCTTTACAATCCAACTATTTTTTGTTTAATAAAAATTTGAAACAATCAGACAGAGTGAATGAAAAATCACCGGAATGGCAATAACAACAAAAAAGTGGTAGAAAAGACACGTGCCTGCAAGGCCACTCAAGAACAACCAAGAATACTCGGTTGGATCTAGAGAGCAAAAGTGAGGCAGAAATACAGATGCTTACCTGTAGGGTTCACTTGCAGGTTGCTCCCAGGTTGAAATTGTGTCCAAGAGTTTTTCATTCCTGGCTGGGGAGCTGGGTGCATTGCTCTGGTCTGGAGGGTGCTCGTATAGGTGAGCATTGTGGATAGGGTTAGAGCACTGTAGGCAAAGCTCGTAAGACCATTGAAGGTCAATGAATTCTGCAGCCTGGGACCTAGCAGAAAATGCCCTGTCTATATTTCTGTACATCAAAGTTTAGGAATTTTTACTCGGCTGTCTTAGGCGACCCTATCATTTGAAGTAAAAAGGAAGGGGAAAGACACTGTGAAAGAGGCTGTAGACCATGTACAGCTTAAATGTGAAGTGCATTAGAAGGCAGTGTCATCTGTCATTGTAATCGGGGAGCTCCAAATATTCATGTGGTGCATCAGAGAGTATAAAAAGTCACTGAAGAATGTACAGCCTAAATTAAAATGTGAATTCATAGTTGGGGTTGGAAAGGACCTCTGGAGATTGTCTAGTCCAATCCCCCTGCTCAAGCAGGGTGAGCTAGAGTAGATTGCCCAGTACATGCCTTGTTGGCTTTTGAAAGTTTCCGAGGATGGAGACTCCACAACTTTTCTTGACAACCTGCTCCATGGTTAAATAATGCTTACAGTAAAAAACAAAACAAAAACTTACATTTAAATGGAATTTCTTGTATTTAAATTTGTTCCCATTGCATCCTATCCTGTCACAGGGCACAGATGGTTCCATCTTTAGTCTCCCATCAGGTATTTATATACATTGATGAGATCCCCCTGCATCTTCCCTTCTCTAAGCTGGACAGTCCCAGCTCTCTCAGCCTTTCCTCTTATGAGAGGTGCTTCAGTCCCTTAATCATCTTTGGGGCCCTTTATGGGACTGCTTTCTAGTATGTCCCTGTCTTTCTTATACTGGGGGATCCAGACCTGCACGTAGTGCTCCACATGCGGCCTCACCAGTGCTGAGTAGAGGGGAAGGATCACCTCTCTCGACCTGCAGTGATGCTCTTCCTAATGCAGCCCAGGATGCTGTTGACTGCATTTGCTGTGAGGGCGCATTGCTGGTCCACCAGGACCTCGAGGACCTTTTCTGCCAAGCTGCTTTCCAGCTGGGTAGCCCCCAGCATGTACTGGTGCCTGGGGTTGTTCCTCCCCAGGTACGGGGCTTGGTATTTCCCTTTGTTGAACTGAATGATGTTCCTCTGTGCCCATTTCTCCAGCCTTTCCATGTCCTGAAAAGCACATCTGTCTTGTGTATCAACCACTCCTCCATGTTTTACACCACTAGTGACCGGCCTCCAGCTGAACTTTGTGTTGCTGATCACAACCCTTGAGCCTGGCAGTTGAGCCAATTTTCAATCCACCTCACTGTTTCCCATTTAGCCTATACTAAATAAATCTGTCTATGAGGATGAAATGGGAGACAGTGTTGAAAACCTTTCTGAAGTCAAGAGAAACAACATCTGTTGCTCTCCCCTCATCCACCAAGCCGGTCTCATCGTAGAAGGCTGTCAGGTTGGTTAAGCACAATTTCCTCTTCCTAAATCTATGCTGACTACTCCCTGTCACCTTCTTGGCTTTCATGTGTTTGCAGATGGTTTTCAGGAGGATTTGCTCCATCACTTTCCCAGAGACTGAGGTGAGGTTGACCAGCTTGTCATTCCTCAGACCTTCCATCCTGCCCTTTTTGAAGATAGGAGTGTCATTTACTTTCTTACAGTCTTTGGGAACTTCCCCCAGTGGCAATGACCTTTCAAAGATAATTAAGAGTGGCCTTGCAGTGACATTGGCCAGCTCCCTCAGCACCTGTCAGTGCATCCTGTCAGCTCCTATGGGTTTGTGTACCTCCAGTTTGTTTAAATGTTCCCTAGCCTGATCCTCCTCCTCGGAGGGTAAATCTTCCTCTCTTCAGACTTTCCCACTGGCCTGAAGGCCAGTCTTACCAGTAAAGACTGAGATGGAGAAGACATTCAGCACCTCAGCCTTTTCCATGTCCTGTGTCACCAGGTCGCCTGCCCCATTCATCAGCGGACCCACATTTTTGCTAATCTTCCTTTTGTTGCTGATATACTTGGAGAAGCCCTTCTTGTTGGCCTTCACATCCCTTGGCAGATTCAACTCCAGGTGGTCTTTGGCTCTCCTAGCCCACCCCTGTATGCCCAGGCTGTGTCCCTATTCCTCCTGGGGCATCCATCCCTGCTTCCACCTCTTGTGTGCTTCCCTTCTTGCGTTTGAGTTTAGTCAGGAGCTCCTTGCACATCCGTGCAGGCCTACACTGTGTGGATCTTGCTTGTGTTCATGGAGGTATTATAGCGTACCAACATGACATACGGCAGACAAGTACTATGCCTCGGTAATGTTTGATCATTTTTATTATTATCTTTATTTCCTTTCCATAGCCTGTTCCTCTCCAGTCTGTAGCTATTGATTTATCTGCTTGTTAATTATGAAGGAGATCAAATGTTGAGCAGGAGATTACCTGATGGAACAGAAAGAGGCAAAGGAGGTTTTACTATCAGGACAAAATGAAAGAAAAGGTGAAGGTGGGAGAGAAAAATGGACAGTCGATCTGAAAGCCTGAAAGGAAGGGGAGACTACATGGAACAAGGTTGATGAGTAGGTCTAGAAACAGATCAAGTTAAAGCCTTCAGGTTGTGAAAACTGTGAGACCGAACTTGCTGTGGAAGATGAGGGGAAAGCCAGCAAAAAGATTCAAAACAGGGAGGTGAGGTTAAGAAGAGCACGAGAAGTGGAGAAAGGCAATTGTAAACACAGAGATAATAAGTTAACGAGTGAGATCAGATAAGATCTGCATTTGGATAATAAAGGTAATTAACCGAAATGCTTTACTCTTAATGATGTTGATTTGAATTTGTGGCCTTCATCATCACATAACGCTGAATTCAGTTGTAATGCTTCACCTCTGTGTAGACTTCCATCCATGGTGGATGCAGAGTGGATCTGAGGCTGTGCCCCATGCAGACGGAGTGGTGTCCCCTGTGGGGGTGCCCATGGGGGTACCACACGTCGGCTGCACGGCACCCTGCTTAGATGCAAGAATGCTCTCCAGAGCCTCACTTTGCACCAGGTGTTTCTTGTTCTGTCTGAGTCTTGGACCCAGACAGATGAGCAGATCCTATAGATCAGGGTATGTAATCCAGAAATGTGCTGAAGGAGAGATGGGGAGGCGTTGGGAAGCCTCATGCAGTGTAGGTGCAACAAAGCCAGGAACAAGGAACAGGCAAAGCGAGGGCTATCCTGCAAAATACCCTGTTGGCACTAGCTAATCTTGTGACCATAAGCAGTTTGTAGGCATTTTGTGCGTTGCCCTCTTTTTTTTTCCACTTTTGTTCCCTATTTCCACATACTGATGTCAAGATAGGCGTAATCTGCATATCCTAAAAAGAGCTAAATATCAGTCTGTGTTTAAAAAACAAAAGTAAAAATTCTGATTTCTAAGTAAATCTTCCTTTCCTTTCTAAAGGTTTGTAAGAATTATTTACACTGTAAAACTTGAAAGTAATATTTCATATGAGAAGATTTTTTACAGAATGCCATCATATCAGCCATGTTTGATCTTATTATGGAAGTATACATAAATGTATATGCCTATGTACTATGCCTAAATATTTTCTTTTAAAAAAATTAATAATGCTGGACTAGTATCATAACTCATACGCTAATATTCGCTTATGAACTGAGAGCAGTATTTTTACTCCCTGCTCCTGAAGCTAGTACTGGAGGTTTTAGCAAAATTTAGAAAATATGTTTTAAATTCTGAAACACTTTTTTCCCTCTCATTGTAATGTGGTAAGTTACAAGGAAAAAAAAAAATCTACAAAAATGACCCAGCTGTAGGTGAAAAAAAAAAGGAATTAATGATAAGTTAGTGTAACTAGACATATCACTTATTCTGCTTTGTACTGGAAAAGGAGAACCTCTCTCATTTGGAACCCCAAATCTATTGAATGATGCACTTCTTTTAATTAAAAGACCCTCACCTTGCAAGCACTGATATTAATAGCATTTGTAGTGCATTACAACTTTCACTAGTGCTTTGTATTTGAAAATGTAGCCTTCCAAATTGATTTTTCCGCTTCAAAATATGACTTAACTAACTTATCAGGAATTCTTATAGGCGTATCCTTACAACATTCTGCATCTCTGTGAAGTGTTTATATGATGCTTAATAGTGTCTGCAAGCTGCTGTTTTACTCAACTTTCCTGAATTTCAAACATCTATATTTTACTCTCTTATATGCTTTTAACTAAGGTATAGTAGATGCATTTTTGCTTCGGTACTAATTCGAAATGTAATATTCATTTCTTTAGAAGACATTTTTGTTGTTGTGCATGCCTAGTGTTTTGTATGTTGTATATTGCATTCAGAATATTTTTTTCCTTCTCACCTATCCACAAATGCAATGCCGTTCCCATGATGCACCTCTGCTTGCTGTTTACCTGTATGTTAATTCGCTTGAATCCCATTGGCCCACTGCCATCATGTGCTCGCTGCCTGTTATTAAAAGACTCAGTCGACTGCCAAAGCAATGAAGCGACCTCTCGAAGCAACTGTAGACCTGGTACTTTGACCTTTCACCTTTTGCTTTGCATGTAGCTTTTTTTTTTTTTTTCCAGAGAAGCAACTAATGAAATTTGTATCGCTTTACTTTTGAACATCAACTGGAAATGATTTCACATACTCGTTAATTTACCGGAAACTCTATTTATCCATCTCATTCTCATACGTAATAAACGCAGACGATTTAGTTTGGTTCCTAACATGGTTTCATTTTTTTAAATATCCTCTCATGAAAAGTCAAATTGAGATAAAACTGCTTCTGTAATTGAAAACGCTTAACGTAATCCATTAATCTGTATAATAATAGGAAACGATATTTAAATTAAAAAAAGAAAATACTTGGCAATGAAACACAAGTGGTTTTTTCTCCCTATAATATTTGAAAACCTATTTAAAGGCAATGCCATTTTCGTTGCTTTAAAAGCCTTTCTTTTCAGTAGTTGTGCTGCTACAGTTTTAGGTTAATAGTACCATGCTTTTGCTATCAATAACAAAATTTCACTCATTTTACATTGCTGTGCTTTGAGTTAATATGCATGGCGAGGCATCTTTAGCCGCTTTAAAAAATAATAAGTTTTTGTATTTATGTATCTGTTACAGACAACGTCTTGAAAATGACACCATTTTAACTAACTTCCTTATTTACAGGCCTTTCCTCCTGGTGTTCTTCACCCTTTACCAAAGAGACAAGCACTTGAAAAAAGCAATGGTGCCAGTGCTGTTTTCAATCCCAGTGTCTTGCACTATCAACAGGCTCTTGCCAATGCTCAGTTGCAGCAACATGCAGCGTTTATCCCGACAGGTATGTTGTACCCACATTGAACCAATTTTGTGTTCCTTAGGTAGCCTCCGTGTCAGGCAGTTGCACTTAACAGAAGGTTTTATTATGCTCCCTGCCCTGCTTGAGGTGAAGTCTGCACAGATATTGACATGTTATTTTAATTCCTCCTGCAAAGTACGAGAATTGAAGCAGAAATTCCAACACGCCGTTAGGCTGCTTTTCACATTCATAGCCTCGTTCATCATTGTCCAGAGTTTGGCCCTTTTTTCCTACCTTAAATTGGCCGTATTTTGACTTTTATCTGCCAGCGCTCTCCTAGGAGACGAGAGGGCAAAGTTCCACTAACAAAAATGCTGGGAAAAGCATCACTCTTCCGAGATGCCATGGGAAGTGTGCTGTGGCCGAGGCGCATCCTCCTGCTCCCTCGGGTGCTGTTTTGCAGCCGTGGGGATTACCCCAGCCGTGTAGGAGTGGAGCGAGAAGGGGAGCACCAGCCATACCCTTCCAGCCGATACCTGCACAAAAGCATTGGCAAAACACATCGCTCCCTGCAGCTGCACTAAAAGGCTTTGAGGCATCAGATGCGTTTTCATGATTTTCATTTTGGAACGCCACCAGAACTTTTCCTAGCATTTGCGGCTAATAGCTGGGGTTATAATTCTTCATAGGGGTGATCTGAAGACGAGCGAACGTAATTTGCATTTCAGTGCTCAGAACTCTAAAAATCAGAGCGTTCAGAGCTGGCTTGAACTGCACCATGACTGGTGGCAAGGCTTCTCTTCAACACTGCAAAAGAAAGAATGTGCTAGGTATTTGTGTAAACAATAGCAACATAACCCTCTAAATTACATCAGTCACCCCCCCCCAACTTCCCAAAGGTAGATATCCTGCCTAATGAATTCTGTGATTTCATTTGTAATAACAAATCACATATTTTTATATCAGAATGTTATCGAGCGTGAACTTCCAGAATCATTTAAAACTACGTGTTTGCAAATGCGCTTGACATTTCAGCGATATTATTTTAGTTCATAGAAATAATGTCGGTTAAACAAGGAGTGAAACACAACACACGATGATTTCCCGATCTATCAGCATTCCCATATGTTTTTAAAGATAAAAACAAACACAGATGGCTTTGACTTCATGGAATTTTGCTATAAGGCCTGAGCAACAACCTTGGAGCCTGCCCCTGTATTTATAATAGTAAGTTGTAGCATGCCGTATTTTTAGCACATTGGTGCACCAGAATATCTCTGGCAGAAAACATACTGACATTTATGGGAGTGTTTGAAAAAAATAAATAAATTGTGAGACTGCCTATTTGGACATGAATGGAAGACTGCCCTGTGCTTACAAATGTACAGAAATTTCCACAAATTTATTTTACATCATAACCCTGAGAATTTGCAGTATGATATGCATTATTCCTTCTGTTAAGCACTCCCTTTCAGGGCTTATTGCTATTATTTGCAATTACCAAGGATTTAAAATTAATTAATTTAAACCTTTTTCAGTGAAATAGCATTTGAATATTTTCCAGACTTTTGGAGTGCTCATGCTTCCTTAAGTAGCTCATTCTTTGTGCTTTTTATTGTCCATCCCTCTTTCCAACTAATGGTTGCAATTATAGTTTTATCTTACAAATTTCTGATGGTAGGAAGGGTGGATCTTGGAACCAAAGGGCCAGGTTGTTGGCAAGCCCCAAAACAAGTGCATGAAAAAAGAAGGAACAGAGGGATAACATAGCAGATGGAGCCCAGGTCCAGGGTGGAAAACCTTTCTCACTCTGCTGAACCTCCTGCTCTTTGAGCACGCCATCAGCACCTAGGAAGGATGTTAGAGAGAGGAGCGGGATATGGTAGGAGGTTAGGAAAGGGGAAACCCCTCTATAGGAGTGGGTGTCATGAACTTTTCATTAAAGATGCTACGCCTGATATTCCCACGGTTCCTGGGAAGGTTGGATTTGGTGGGTGTAAGGACTGTCATGCCACCCAGGTCTAAGGAGCAATGCATGACATTATCTGTTGGATTTTAAATGATGATGTGATATTTTCTGAACTGGTATAATTTTCAAATGTGTTCCTTGTGTGTGTTAAGTTAAATTTTAAGACAAGTTTTGCTGCTGGAATATATATAAAACTTAATTGTTTTATATAACTTCTCTGCTTTCTTAACCACTTGTTCCCCTAATAAAAAGCGTGGGGCTTGACTTAGCATGGCTTACCTCCAAAGTTCTGCACTTTGTTTGTTTTACATCAGTTTGATTGCTTTGTCACCTTCTCCTTATTGTTTGGTGAATGATCTTGAAAACAACAGATCTTTTCTCTCTTCCCATTGCTGTTTGTTAGTGTTCCTATAGCCTCCAGAGGAGGAACGTTGTGTATTCTCCGGGGACTGTTCTTGGGTAAGGTCATTCATAGTTACACTGCTACTGCCATGGTCCGATAAGGGGCTGCTGTAGTAATTAAGCAGGAATACAGTAAGCATATTTGACTTTGTATCAAATACACATGTACCTGGGACTAGTCTCCGTACGTGCTCACCTTCACCAGCTTGCTGTATGCACTGTACTGAAAATATGCTATTCTTTTTTTTTTTTTTTTTCATTTGGTCTTCCCAGAAAGGTTAAAGGTGGACTAGGCACCCAACCTAAACTGCATGGCAGGTGAGCAGTCCTTCCACAGCATCCTTGAGGTGCGCTTGGGAGCCTTTTGCTGGAACGTTACACGCTTTGAGGTGTTTAGCTTGGGGAGTTGTCACAGGAGCATTTTCTTTGGTCAGAAGCACCTCTTCACCTCAGGTGTTGTGTTAAGAACAAGTACATTAAATTTGGCAAAGCCCTCACGGAACAGTATCGGCTAATATATATATTTATATATATATATATAATGTGCTCTGTTGCACATCAAAAAGTTGGTGAGTGTTGATCTGCGCAACATTGAGCTGTCTGAATTATGCAATGAGTTCTGAAATTCCCAAATAATGTGATATTTAACCAAAGATATATGGTATTTAACCAAAGATGTTTCTATAAACAAAAACCTGTTGCTGCAAAAGTACTAACTGAAAGGATAAAAGTACTAAATAAAGAAATTTATGAAGTATCTTGTATATACAAAGAACTGTGCCAGAAGTCACACAGTGTACTCAGGTAGGAGTTTAGTAAGAACATAATCACCTTTTTGGTGTTAAAGCAAAACTATGAATGACCTTACGGTTTCATTGAACTAACTTCTCTGTGGTTATGCTTGAATCTCACTTTGAATGTTAACTCTAAATGGCTAACCTGTTTCTTCCCTTTATCCACTTTTTTCACCTATCATTGCATGACATGCAGGGTCAGTTTTGTGCATGACACCCGCTACCAGTATTGGTAGGTTCCAAATTTCTTTATTGATCTCTTTTTATACTGTATATGATGTATATTCACTTGTTTCAAAAACTCTAGGCAAGATTTAGACAATGACTAGAACTAAAGGTTCGCTTGTCCTTCTGGTTGACTTTGCAGAGTGTTTAGATTTGTAGATGAAAGCCACAGTTTAGATGTGATATCACCTGCTATAACAACTACACTGCAAAAGCATAATACCATGAATTCCAGTCTGCTTTTCAGTTTTCAAAGTTTTGTTTCTCTTTATATTTTATATTGTCTAGTACTATAAAATCATAAAATACTGGGAAAAGCCAGCAAATTTCATCAGTGTTTTAAAGTTTCATAGTGGTGTGCCTATTTCTCCTTTTTGCTGTGTGTTAGAAAGTTTTATCAGCGTTTCCCAGAAATGCCTACTTTGATCCACAGAGGTTCTGTTGAAACCTGTAATCTGAATCTCACTCCTCCTTTAAATATATTTGCAGCTTGGAATTAACGTTTTGGGCATGCAAAATGGAAGTCCAATGCAACAACCTCTAAGACAGAAAAGTAATCTTCTTCTATTCTATAGCCCTATCCCAGTGATTTTTTTTTTGTGGGACTACTCAGATAAGCAGTTAAAATATCAAGCCTTTAAAACATCAAGTTCATAATTCTCCCATGAAGATGCTGATTAAAATTCATTCTTAAAATGAGCAAAAGCAGCTACTTTCACAAAATCAACCTTGCTTTTTTAGATCAAACAAAGTAGTATTTAAATCAGGAAAATTATTATCATCCTTCTCCTGATTTTTGCCTCAAAGCAGATGGTAATTTACCTCTGATAAAGTCTAACAGTTATGCAGTGCTAGTAGAAAAAACGCATAAATTGGATTATAAAGGAAGACAGCGCGTATCTGGCTCACTTCAAAATGAAGATACATGAAAATAATTCATTTTTTAGTTGTGTTTAAAAATTAAGATAAACAATTATCAGTTCCCTTCCCAGTACAAACCACTGTATTTTTTTTAGTAGAATTTTATTTTGGAGTGCTTTATATTGATACTGGGGGAAAACAAATTGCCCACATAACAATTCTCAGGTAATGGGCTATTTTGCTAGAGACCTTATTTGCACAAGTAATCCTGTTCTTAGAGATAACGCTTGCATTTTCAATGGTCCTTGCTCTTTTTTTTCTGGGAATCGCCGATTGTGTTGACAACCTTCCTTTAATTGTACTTGTAATAAGCTATTTTCCCTTTTTTTTATTTCTCCGCCACGCTTTCTCGCTTTGCACTGTGATTGCATGCCATCTGCCGGTTTAACCCATGACGATGGCTTGCCGCTCTTGATATTCACCATGCCAAAAATACCACTTCTCTTACCATAATGCTGCACCCTCCTGTTCATTGCTTCCATGGTTCCCCTCCTGAAAGTACCCATGATGCACAACGCTACGGCCGCCACTGTCTCTGCAGCAACAACTCCTGCAACAAGTGTTCCCTTCGCCGCAACAGCCACAGCAAATCAGGTTTGCTCCTTTTAAAGCTTTCTTTCACAAGATCCCGAACTCTAAATGAGTGCTGAGATTTTTATTTTAATTTTTTTTTTAACAAAAAAAATTCTCCCAGAGAATTTTTTTTTCCTGTGTTTACCCCATCAAATTTTACTTTTATTTTTAAGTCGTTTATAGCAAGTGTTTGTGGGACAGGTTGCACTTATTTAGAGTTAACATTTGTTGCAAATAATGATGTAGCTGTGTTTTGTGTTGCGATGTTTGTACCTAATTACTGTGTAATTAACCCAGCTGGAGTTAGAATCACCGTAGTACTGGACTACTTACAAAAGTCTATTATTAACTCCTAAGTTCAAAAGGAAGACCATCACAGGTTTCAAACGGTTCAGGTGTGTTAACGTAGCCTTCTCCATGCGGTGTGTGGAAGTGACTAATTTGTAAGCAGGGAAGCTGTCTAAAACTGCAAGCGCGACAAGGTAGCTGAAAAAAAATAGAGAAAACCAAAATTGAATGTTTTCTGTAAATGCTAGTGATCAAAACAGCACTCTAGATATTTATGACTATGCCTGCTTTATGTTTAAAAGTTTATCTTTAACCTGGGAATTATATTTCCCTGAGGAAGGGCGTCGTTACAAAGAACCCCGAGGGTTACTGTCAGAGGCAGGCTAGGAAAGATGATACTTTCTCCTTTTCTTCTGCGGTTTGTTATGTTAATGGCAGTTTTCATTTTGGTAGGGTTTCCCCCTCCTCCTGTAGGACCTGATTCCCAGGGAAGACGTACCTGTTGCAGCTCTGAGTGTGTAGCTTTGACTTCTCTGTTGGGGCTGTAGAGATTCCCACCCCAATGCGCCCAGCATCTGCCAGGAGAGGGGTTTGCACAGCGGTTGGGTCGCTCTGGCTTTTCTGTTGCTTTGGGCACTTCCACCTGAGAGCTGTTTTCCCTCAGGTTTTGAGAGGTCAAACTGAGGAGGGCGCAAGCAGATTTGCTCACCAAGCGAAAGCAAAGGGCTGTGTTCCCATCACTGTCCCTTGTGTTGCTCCTGGCCAGACCGACGAGCTGTTGCAGACCTAGTAGAAACGCTCGCCCGTTGATTCATTCCCCTCCACCTGCCAAGGAATTACAAAGAAATCAGTGAAAATGTTCTGCTTAGTAATGTTATACCAGCAGATTTTTTTTTTTTTTACTGTCGGTCCCAAAACTATTTAAGTATCCCATGGAAAAACAGAAGTTGCTGCAAGAGTTTATTTATAATAATTTAGGAAAAATATACTACCTCTGAAATACACCCTACTTTCTTAAAGAAACACAAACCAGTCCGTTTTCTCTATTTTTTTTTTTTCAAAGGCTCGTTTGCCAAGATTGTGGTGTTTCTGCTTCTAGCATTTTCATCAAAAGGGGGTTGTCGTTTTCTGCGTTCTTTGCTGAGAGCTAGCTTGTTTTAATGAAAAAATGCTTGGGAGGAGGAGGAAAGTGCAGCAGGCAAATGGTGCATTTCACTGTCCTTCCCAGAGCAGTGTCTGCAGGAGAAAATTGTTTGCTGGTATCCAGTGTAGTTTTGTGATCCCAAAGGGATGACAGTGGGACTCGAAGATGCCAAGGGACTATGAGAAAACGAGGCGGTTTGGGGAGGGGGTCAGCTGGGGACCCTCTCCAGCACGGGAATGCAGCCAGGGCAGCTCCACCACCCGCACTCGGGGGCACCAGAGGGGCTGACTGTGGCTGAAGTAGAATAAATACATGTACACCTACAGAAGGACCAGTAAGCAGTCTTTTTTTTTTTCTTTAGTTAATGGGAATACTCTCACATGAGTAACTAGTGCCACTGGGGAGACATAGGTGTGCTAGATGAGACTTTCTCCTCTAGCAGGGTAGCAGGCAGAGCCCCTCCTTTCCCAGTGCACGTTTTGTTTGCATTGTAGGATTAGAGCATTTTAAATTTAACAGGAATTGTAAAAAGTTTCTGTCTGTATTTATTTAGTTGCATATATTTGTGTGTGTATACATATAGCTCCATGCTGAAATTAAAGGATAGTTTAACAGGGGGATGGGTTTCCACTTGTTTAACTTCAGCCATTTGGAAGTTCGGCATCCAGTTCATCTGCTTTTCTAGAAGTCTGTTTTAGGGCAAGGTAAATTGCCCTGGAGGGTCCTGCCTCTTTCTCTTGCCTGTGGAAGGAGCGTAGGTGCATAACCAGAGCTCTGCACCACTGCACGTGGAGCAGATGAGTCCCACACCAGCAGCTTTTCTCGTTGGCTTCTGTAGCATGTGCCCTCGCTTTTTCTTCTCACTCCTGTCTTTGTTTTAGTCATTGCAAGTCTTTAAAGGCTACTGTAAAAACTATGTATTTCAAAGTAGGGAAAGTAGTAGTAGTTACATCTTATTTGTAAGAGGCAAGTCTCCAAGTTTGTTGTTTATTTACAACCTCCTAAGAGTTGGAGACAAAGCTACAACACTGGGAAAGGCCCTGTAGTAACTCTGTGGTCCTAACTCTCAGTATTTCTTTAGCCCAAGAAACACAGAAGAGCAGGTAATTAACTTGGATTAAGACTTTGTTCATGGTCATAACGTCCTTTGTTTGTGTCCTCTTGGATGGATTTAAACTCTCCTGTGTATTTCAGAAAAGAACTTCTTTATGCCCATCTATATAAAATTTCCTTTCCTGGTCTGTGCCACACTGCTTTACATATGTGTGGGGTACGGTTTCCTCTTCCCAGTGTCTCTACCCCACTTTTTTAATCAACCTGCAGCCTTCAGCCCATCTTGTTTCAGCTCCCACAGCTTCTCCTCACAATGCCAGGCACAAAAAGAAAGTTGTAGCAGGGCTTAATAATTTTGCTCAATATCATTTGGCTTAGTATTCTGGCCTGGGGAAAGATTGCTGGACTTCCTTGGGTTAAGTGTGATGATCCTGGTGTCCTTGAAGCACCAGTGGAAGGCAAAGTCAACATCCCAAAAGTTACAGTCTCAGCTGATGGCTGAAAAAACCTAACAACTCTGTTGGGTCCAGTAAATTATTTAGTATGTGCTGTCAGCTTGTATTTTGAAAAAAGATGAACTCTGTCTCATGTCTGCTCTATGTCCTGTCTTTCTGGAAATAACATGAGTAACAGCTCAAAGTGTGCCTGCATTGACACACGCACAGTCGGTCACGCTTGGCTGGCAACTCTATGCGTTGTGGGTTCAATGTATGGCACGAGGCATGTGAGAAGATTGTGTTGGGTTAAACGCTATACCATAGTGTATCTGTGCAGGGTGACACCAGTTAAGAATATATGGAAAATTGGAAGTCTCTTGCTTTTCCTGACTTATGGAAGTTAGGTTTTAAAACCAAAATAATTTTCTTGTAGTGTACTTCAGAGGGGAGGAGAATCGCTTTGGCTCAGTGCAATGAAAACAGGATGGAGCAAAAGTGCTTTAGCAAACCCTGTTTTACAAATCCTGATTAAAAACTGACTCAGTTGACACAAGAGCTGGTGGTGTTGCCATTCACTGAGTGTAGACATCTTGTGAGCTTACTCTAGCTGCCAGGCTGTGATGAGGGGGGACTTCAGCTTGGGATTTCCAGTGAAAGGCAGGTGAACTTCCAAAGGTACATGAGGAGTCTGGGAGCGTGACCAGTTGGAGGTGAGAGGTCCTTTCCCTTTTCCTCTTCCCCCCTTCACAACTGCTCCAGCCATTCCCACCAGAGTGGGGCTGGAAGCTGCAGCTGCTTAAGCTCACTTCAGGGTTACATCTTTAATGAACTTACGTTCAGTTGTTGTTTGGGGATGCTGACAACATTTTCTTGGAGGATGGAACCAGCAAAGTTCCAAAAAGTGTGAAATGACAGTGAGCAGCAGCGTTAGGGCATATGTATGGAGGGTTTGGTCCTAGCTCCCTCTAGTGCATGCATGTAGGCAGAGGTATGTAAAACATCTTATTTAAAATATTAATACAGTAATTGTTTATATAAATATATACTTCAGAGATCTTTCTTTAACAAAGCTTTTAATTATTGCTCCTGTAGCTAGTGGACTAGCAGCACTCGAGCAAGCAAGGAAACTGTTACCTGCTCAGCTTTGCTCACAGGTAGCCATAAGATTTCACAGAGGATGATCGATCCTGACATTATTTGAGAGAGGTGTTATTCTGAATTCTGGGACTGAATTTCAATTTTGAATAACACCAACACCTGTTTTGGGGAGCTTTACATTTTGAAGTAGAAAATTTACATTTACATACCTTCATTTACAGATATGCATTGGTGAGTCCTACAAGGATTAAAAGGTTAGGACTCAGCCCGAAATTAAGACACCTAAGTGTTGGTGTCTCAATATGGGTGTCTGCATGCAAGCTAGAAGTTCAAGTGCCCATTGTAGACTGTGAAGGTTATCAGCACAGTCAGATGAAGTCTGGAGGATAGTCTGGCTCACCCTTCAGAAGTCACGCAGGGCTTGGTTCAGTTGTCTAAACATGTGTCTACCGACGTTTAAGATTGTCCTAAGATAACCTTGGATGTCTAGGTTATCCAAGACATTTTGACAAGCTTGGCAGATGCAATTCAGGACGTACAGACAAATCTGTGCGCTTTTGAACTGGCAGCTGGACAACAGGCAGGAGACCTTAGCCCAAATGGTACTAAAAGCCGGGTGAGCAAATGACCTGAGCCTGCAGTGGGTGATCACATGAAGTGACCTCCAGGCTCCGCTGGCACACTGACGAGGTTGTATCACCCCACTGACTGCGGCGGAAGATTAGACACCAGCATTTCTGTGTCTTAATCTGTGTCCTCAGGCTCAGTGGGTGCTTCCTTAGTTCTTGGTTATTACAAGGCAATTACCAAATCCCAAATTATTTTAAAGAAAATAGTCTTGCTCACAGAACAGAACAGTACATGGCTTTATTTTCTGTAGCAATGAAAATGGGCCAGAGACTGACAGTATAAAAATAGCATTACAGAGAATGCTGCTTAAAGATGTTATTTAGTGACAACATTATTCTGCTGGTTATATGACCAAGAAGGAAAAACTAAAAGGCAGATCCAATAGAAAAATTAAATACTCATAGGCCATGTCTGAAAAGAAATATAAGATCAACAGGCTGGCTCGTGCTAAGGTTTGTGATTATCAAGCACAGCTGTTTTAAATTATGCATCAGCATTCACACTAAATTAGGTGGCAATTATACAGATATTAATTATGAAATCATTAAGTAGCCTTCAGTTTTGTCAAAATCTGTAAAAATACCATGAAGTGAAAATAAAAATAGTTATGTTACATTCGAGTGCCACAGACAAAAGAACAATTAAAATATTTGCCCCAGAATTTAAAAAAGAGTTAAGAGAGCATAAAATAAAAACATGCTAAATGTTTAGTGGGGATTCGAGACACCGTGTGTGGCAGCTCCCTCGGTCGGGAGGGGAGCCGGGACATGCAGCAGCAGAGCACCGCTCCTTGCCAAGGTGCCCGCAAAGGCAGCCGCCGCTCCCAGAGGCAGATTCCCCTTAGACCGAATGTCGTGTGGCACCTCCTCAAGCTATTTTCTTCTTTTGCATAAAGGAGAAGTGCCAGTGACTCCTTCTTGCAGATACTCCCCGGTGTCCCCAAAAAGGGCTTCCTCTCCAGTCTAACCATGGGAAGCCTTCTGGCAGGGCAGAGGGCTGTCATCGGCGCTCCTGAGGAGTGGCGAGGCTTTTTCTGTCTCACGTTCCCTTTCCTCCTTGTGGAAACCTGCTGAACTTGTAAACGGGTAGAAGAGTAGCAATATACTGAGAAAATGAATTGAAAAATCTGGCAGGTAGTAGGAAACAGTGTTTTTTGTTAGTTAATAGCAAGCTTTTGAGAAGGAAGGTGGGAAGGGGAAACAAATGTTATTTACATCTTTAGTGCCAGTATACAACGATGTTACAAATAAGAGCCTGTGCAAAATTCTTGTTAGTGATTAAGAAAAAAAAGAAAAGAGAAAGAAAGCTTTAATTGCAGTTTCTAAGGGAGTGGGGGAACAGGTAGGAAAGCAATTCTGCTGTGAATGATAAATATCTAAAGAATTCTTGTCTTTTTTTTTGACTGCAAGTTTTGGTCTAGAAATTCCATAAAGTCCCACGTTAAATACTCCTATAGAAAATTCTGTCCTAACAACAGAAAAGGTGATTTGAATAACAAATTCCAATAAAGGAGCTAGAAGAATAGGTTCCTTTCTCAGACGCATTATCAGAGGGGATGCGTGCAGGGAGCAAGCCCTGGGCAGAACAGTGTTGGGCATCTAGCGAGCCCGTGTATGGTGCCATGCTGCTCCACGTAGAGGTACCAGCAAGCCTTGGCATCTGGGATGCAGGATTGGACATCTTGCCTTGTTTCTGCACCAGGCTGGAAAAATGAACCTGAACGAGCCTTGATCATGAAGAGTCATTTTTCTGGAGAAGGTATTTGAATAGCAATAGCTTGTCATGGTAGGAAAGGTAAAATAAACCGCTTCCTGCCTCTTTCATGCTAGACACCCAAGCATCACAAGCCGCCATTCAATCACGTTATCTTGTCTGAAGACACTGAGTTACATGTAAGTAGCTGTAACTTTCAGAATTAACAGTTTGCAGACTCAAGAAGTGAGAGTTTCCAATCTTACAGCCCACAACAAATCTCAAGCAGTGTCAAGAAAAGACCCTCTGAATTGCCTTGAAACAACTGACGTTACAAAACACGTGGCAAAACTTTGTTTTCTTAAACTGTAAGAGAGCAAAGAAGCAAAACCAAAAGACTACCCTGGAAAATCTAAAGGAACTCAGTTTTAAGTCTCATGCAAACTATAACCAAGTCTTTATTTTACTTTTACTTTGGTCTCTTAAGATAGAGTGTTGTTTCTGTGTAGATGACGAAGACTTCTGGCAGGCTTGCATACAGAATTTTAGATCACATGCTCGTATACAAGAAGCCAGTGGGAAGAAACGGAAAATCTCTGTTTTGCTTTTTTTTAGAAATTCCCCCCTCACACCCCCCCACCCCTGTAGAGAAGGACTGAAACCTGACTTCCCTTGGTAGCCTGCTAGATGGCAGTGTCACATAACATGAGCAGTAAGCAAAGGCAAACACTTATCTTTTTTGTATAACAAAAATCAAGACATATTTCCCTTTCCTGTTATAGACTGTTTTAGCTTTCATATCACTGCGATTTAAAAAATGTATTTATGTTTGATACGGTAACTTCCTTTTGTGCTCTTGCTTTCAATTATTCAACAAATGATACTTTGACAAGTTGAGTTAAAGTCTTTTGTGGCACATATTTATTATTTAAACATAGGAAAATTTTTCTGAGGTCAACTCATTTTGTAGCCATTTGGGGAGAAATGAGTTTGTTTCATTGTGCTTAGCATTTACACACAGCTCATGAGAGTCTGTTTTTTTCCAACATAAAATTTTAACAACACAGTGCAGTGCAGAGCTCCAGACGCACTTGTTTGGGATTCTGTTCTTTGAAATAATTGCATCTGGACATCTCTAGCTGCTCCAACTGTTTTCCCTTGAATTAAACAAATATCATGTTTTTATCTCAGCGTATGATTTATTGCCCACCAGAAACGCCAGTCTTTGGCTTTGACTGTGCAGGAGGCTGCCCACGTAACTGCAGTAGAAACATCTATTTATCTATTGTTTGTCGTACCTGTCATGACTTTCAGCTTGAGGCAGAGATTTGTTAACTTTGACTGACTTCATTCTTGGTGCAATGTTATATGCAGTGACACACAATAGTACGTATGTCTGTTTATGGGAGAGTATTCAGATAAGAAGAAAATCAAGGAAGCAGTAAGGAGTCAAAAGTCAGGAACATTAAGATTTCCTCAGAGAAGTTATAAGAATAGTGAGTTTTATAAAACTGACACAAGTGGTGTAAGTGTGGTGTCCGATGAGTAACCCTGATGAACATAAATTTGGTACCTTCTGTGTTTAAGTTCTGGATGTTGCAGTGGACCATCTCTTGCTTGGAAGGGAGTCTGGAATGGAGAGCCAGGTTTTGGGAGAGGAGAGGTTTCAGAGCGGTGGTCACTGCTGGCAAACCTGCAGAAGTGCTAGCTGTGCTCTGCGTGCAGTGGCAGCGTTCGCCTACAAGGGATGCTACATGTGTAATGGCAGCCTCATCTTGTGTGATTCGGGCATGCATGATGTGTAAGGGGAAAATATAAAGCAGGTTTTGTTAACAGGAAAAAAAAAAAAGCTAGGTGAGGACACCTAAGAAAATGCAGGTTTGGAGAAGCAGCACCCCTGCAAGAGGAATATGGGCACTTCTACAGGTAATGCACAACTTGTGCTTGGCCTTTCACTCCTCACTGCTCTCAGTTCCTCTGCGTAAGCCTATTCTGGCAGTTTCTAAAATTCAAGAAGAGAAGGAAAATGACCTGAAAGTAGGAAGTGAAAAACACAGATGACTGCAGTAGCTCAGACCAGCTGAAAGGTAAAATTGAGTGGCTATTCAAAACAGTCACGGTACGGGTGCTCCTAAAATATTACAGCAGTGGTTTTCTCATTTCTATGTAGTCCGTCTGCTGCCTGTGCGATTAGTTAAAAATAGATTTTGGTAGAATATATTAGAGTATGTTATGATCAATTTTTAGTACTGCATTATTTATTACTTTAAAGAAGAATAAATAAAGCCAGATTGCTTTCATTTCTAAAACAACTAGTCCTGTTTCTTCGGAGTAAATACCTATTAAGTTGAACTTAAATATTAGACATTATTACTTGAGTAAATACCTATTGAAGCTCATAAACATGCTAAGGAGTTGGCAGCACAAGTGGCTTTGGACTCTCTGACAGGACCTCGTGAATATTAAATGAGAAGAATGATGCTGTTGAGCCCTTGAGCCCTATGGGATCCCATAGTTGCCTTGATCTTTCCTTTAGATCGTCATGAAGAGCTGGATTTAGACAAGGTCTTTGTCAGCTTTATGACACCCTGATGGCCAGCAGCTTGGGCCTGATGGAATGAAAATGTGCTAGCAGATGCGTCCACTTCAGCATGGACATCTGACCCTCAGCCATTTGCAGAGGCATATTATCAACACATGGGATAGGCAGAAGTGGGCACGCTCAGATTTAGGGAAGAAAAGAGGGGATGGAGCAGGGCACCAGAATTACCATGTCAGGGGATGGGCTGTGAGAAAGCCAAGCAAAGAGGACCTCCGCCCCTCAGGAAACAAACACCTGATACCCCCAACATTAGTTACTGTATGGGCAGGCAGTCAAGGAGATCATCTATGGCCTAGGCATCTCACCCTTTGTATACAAATCAGAGGTCACCTTATTGATGAGCAAAGTAGACAAATGTATTGGGGATGCATTGGATTAACGGAGAAGCAATAAGATAAAAATCCTCCTTTGCCCCTGAATTGAGGAGAGGTCCACAGTTAGTGAGAAAAACAAAGCACATATACATTAAATCGTAATATGCTGGAAATGAGAATGAGGTTTCTGGCCATCAAGAGAGGAGGAGTAGCAAAGGAAAGAAGCCAGCAACTCAAGGTGGAGCTCAGTGTGTTTATGGAAAGTGATGAAGTGATTGGCAGCGATAGCAGGGGGTAACAAATTGCTTTCAGCAGGTCCCTCCAACCCTGTTAGTAGTTCCTTTAGGTTTTGTTTGGGGATACATTTATTTGGGGGAGTGTCGGTGGGAGTCCTGGGGCCGGGGATTGGAAAGCTCAGTTCTGTGGAGGTGCTGCTGCTGAAGCCATGGAGAAACAGGAGGTGAAAAAGTCCATCTCTAAGGCTATGTAAAAATTAAGTAAGACCAAGCATAACTGATACAATAGTGATTACTTTCAGTAAATGTCTGAATATTTACTCATCCTTTTCCACTTTTGATTAAAAAAAACAAAGACTGATTTATTTTGAAGAAAAAGAACAAGGCACGTGCCACAAAAGAGCATTCTAAGAGAAAATGAAAAATAAAGAGATGGAGGCATTTCCCAAAGGCATGGAGAAATATAAATAGTCTTGGGTTTCATGTCAAAGGAAAGAAATACTTGGTGTTAGTTTTATTTTTAGAAAGCAGGAGAAGTTATGAGACAGCCCGATATGAGTCGGCTGTCTGAAAATATCTGTCGTTTTTAATGTATACCCTAGATATATCTGACCAGTCTGCTACTTGTGTGAAAAACATGAAAATAGGAAATGTCACTGTGGTAGGATTCATCTGCCCTGACACAGGTGTGTAGAAGTTAAATACCTCAGTGTGAACTGTTTGCCACGGACTCTTACATTTGGTGGAGGGGGGAAAAGGCATCATAAGTTCATAATCTGTCTCATGCTAAAATAAGTTGCCTGAGGTAGGCTGGGAAGATGTAAAATAGGGTGACCAGCTGAGGCATAATCTGAAATAATCTGAAATGAATCTTGTCTACAAGAACCTCCTATTTCTACATTGCTCTTAAAATGAAATCTGAGCAGTCTAAAATGTTTACTATTTATGAGTTCATTTTTGGAGGGATAAGTGCTTCACAATGTGGAGGTGAAATACGATCTTACCCCCCCCCCCTTAAAAATGTATTAATGCTAATAGAGCAAGGTGTAATTTGGAGAAATAATTTCAAAACTTCTGAAAGAGAAGCATCTCAGAGGTAGATACAAAGTCATGTTTTCAGCTGATCCACTGTGACAGGTCTTTAGTTGAACAAGAGTTCATGTACACTGAATTCATGCGGAATGGTAAATTTGCTATACTCTTTGTTGTATAATAAATCTGCATCTGGAAGCAGAATTTAAGACACAGGGAATAAAGAAGCTTCATGAGTGGTAGCTTCAAAACAGAAAATCTCTAGCCAAATGGTATTCTTGAAATTTGTAGTACCCAGTCATGATTCTAGGTAATTTGCTTAATTCTGTGAATGGTATCAAATAAAGCAGTGCACGTAGTAACCTGGGTGTCAGAAAAGAGTTCACAAGGGTGGAATTTCCACCTTAATTTAAAAGAAATTCTCAATTTTACCTTTTAAGTCTTGAGGCAATAACCGGTTGCAGCCACCTGTGCTGGGTCTGAGGAAATCCCAAGCTGATGTCCATTTGTCTGCTGCGTACCGTGGGTTGGTAGCTCGGTGAGAAGCTGAAACCACTGGCAGTAACACCTCTCTTGGTTGTCATTCCCATGGACCACACTGCAGAACTGTATTGCCCTTAGGAGCAACCCTGGCTGAATTTAGGGATGTTCTGTGTTGCGCAGGGGGCTTAACGACCACTGTGGTCATTCAGAGGTCCTGAAGGTAAAGGTCTAAAAGAGCCATGCTCTGACGGAAAAGAGAGAAAGTCTTGGCATTTGAGAGCTGGAAAATTTGGAAGGGCAATGCTTCTTGGTGGTTAGAAAGTAGTTTGCAGAAATTTGGGTTCACTCTGTGTATTTGCAGTTTCAGTGAGGTCTAGTAACTAACACTGGCACAATTTTAGTGATTTTAGTCTAAAGGGTAGACAGCTTTCTGGCACTTCAAAGAGGTACCAAGCAAGAAGGCAGTGGAGAGGGTACCCTATGTCTGTGATTGCCTCCAAAAAAATGCCCTTTGCTGTTATTCAATCTTCTGTGCATTACTGCCCCAGACTGCAAGTGCCAGGCCATTCTGCTTCTGCTAGAAATAGTGTTCTTATTAGGTCTCTTACTACAGCAGCAGAAGGTATGTTTTCTGGCACGTCTGTATCCATACCTGTGGATCTTATTCATACAGAGCATGAGAAAATGCTTTCCCATGCTTGACCTATAGATCTTCGTACATGGGACTCGTTGTGTAGTCTTATTTTTCAGTTTTTTATGCTTATATATACCACGGTAAAAGCGTCAATATGTTATCTCAAGTTGCTGTGAAATATAACGATATAATAGTATCACTGCAAATACGAGGAGTCATACATATGTACATTTGAGATGTAATTCAGTAGCGAACATGAAGGTCGTTGGACCTATTTACAAGTAACGAGGGGGTGCAGGCTCTGTAATCGGTGTTGCCAGGGATGGTCCTCGGTCGGTATGTTCTGTACAGCTTCTCCTTTTTCAGCATGCAAGCGACAGAGCAATTAGCAGCGATGCAGACTTAGATAGCCTCTGTCTTCCATCACAGTTTATTACTTCGTTTGTAGATTAAACAGAAGAGGTTCGCAGTGTGTTTTCCATATAAAGTAGTTTAGCATTTTATGTTTCTCTGTCAGACACAGTGAAAAAAACAGTTGCAGAAGCTGATACATGTGTATGTAGCTATGGCAGAGTTGTGATATCTTTTGAGAAATAGGGCGTGAACATATAATTAAAGACTACGGGATACGTTTTACACTTTGTGGCTAAGATTAAAAAAAACCTAGCTCCTCATTTCTGCATCTCCGCACTGGAGAAGCTTGTTCTGAAGGAGAGACTTGAGGTTTTTTTCCTAGGAGGACTCCTACGTGTACTAGAAATAGCCAGGGTGCAACATGCCCTAGTTACATCCCCTGCACGAGTGGCGGCGCGGCAAGGACGACGTGGTGGGAGCAAGCCGGCTCCGTAGCCACTGGCAGCGGGAGAAGCCCGCAGCGGGGAGAGCTCCAGCTGCTCCTCCTGCACCCACAGCCGCGTAAACAGGACGTGTTGTGCACAAAAGGAAAGTGTTGACATTGTCTTCGCTGTTTCCTGAGTTTCGAGAGGAGGGGAGAAACGGCAGGAATAGGGACAGGGCGGTGGAGGTCCTTACCTGGCCTCTGCCACTCGCCAGAGCAGAGCAGAGACGGGGTCCCTGCTCTTTGACGTTGCCCAGGGCCCCTCCGTCCCGCCTGGCACATGGCAGGGTGAGCTGCACTGGGGTTAATCAAAGCGCCAGGGATAGTCCTCCCCTTTTCCCAAGGTACAGCCTGAGATTAGGCCTTCTGCCTCCTCTGTCACACATTTTGGAGGAATTAGGTGCATCGGTCTTGTGGGGCTGTTTGATCTTTTAGGACGTCTTGGCATAAGGGGCAATGGACTGTCTCCCCATACAGGGAGAAAAAAGCTATAGGAAAATGCAAGTTTATCCCCTCAAAAGCTGGCAGACGATGTAGGCAGCTGCACTGTCTGAAATTCTGGTTTTTTACACTGAGTAGATTTCAGGTTGTGTCCCATTAAATCAGACCTTAGGATCCTTTAAATACACTTGTGTGATTATGGCTAACCCAGTATAGCTAAAGCTGCTTTATTAATTACACTGACATGTTGGGTCGTAACATGCTAAAAATATCAGTGCTGATAATCTTGGTCACTTCTTATTTTCAGCCCGGCTGCATTCTTTGTACGTACTGTCAAATCGCCGTGCTCTAGGTGGACCAGGGCTAGCGCAGGCAGGGCTTTATTATTCCAGCAAAGGTATTTCTTTGTTATTTCAATAGGAAACAGAAGATAGGCGATAAGCTAACAAACTCACAATGGGTGGAAGTTCATTAAAAATATATGTCCTTGTTGTATGTATGATGTATTTAGATGTTAAGCCCTTTGGAGCAGCAGGTGTTTGTACAGTGTCATTACAATGGGGCCTCGCGTGTCACCAGATTTTCAGTGCTGATGGCAATCAGAGATGATTTTTTGGCATGCCAAGCAAGTCAGGTGGGGTCAGGGAGCTGGTGGTTTGTACAGAGAGCAAATAGTGATGGAGACGGTGCCTTGCCTCCCAGAGCAACGGGAGTTGTCACTCCTGCTGTGTCAGTGGGATGGCAAGCTCAAGCAGAAGGGACAAGTTGTAAGTGCTGTAGGAATTGGGGTTCAGAGGTTTTGCATGTCCTGCCTCTCTCCAGAACCGGGCTCTTCCACTCCTCCTCCGGGAGAAAGGAGGGTGACTTTCAGGTGTGAAAGCAATTTACGTCGCTCCTGCAAATGCTTCACCTCATTGGCAATATTTTTGTTGAACGGAGGTCTCTAGGCAGTTGTCCGTAGTAGTTAGGAGTCTTGGTGTCGTGCCACGCCATGCTGTACCTAGAACAGAGCAATCCTCTCTGCTTTCCGAGCAGGCTTCATGCAGTGGCTGCAGGGGTGTTAAAACGTGACCGGGCAGGGGACTAACCAAACGCCTTCCATGCAGAGGCGAGCGTGTTTCTTTTCGGCAGTCTGTATGTCAGAGGTAGTATGTTGCTGAAGTTATTTTCAAAACACCTTTTTTTTTTCCCTTTTAAAATAAATATTGAATTAAGCAGCGGTCTAGCTTCGTAATACACAAGTAGGTCAAAGTGCTGTCATGCCTGTCTTGCATACCACCTACAAATACAGCTTAAAAATATGTCGAGTGCCAAATTCAACAGGAAGAGCAGGCGATGCACTCGGGTTCCTTGGCTTGTGCTTAACTCTGGAGCACAGATTAGCAATGGCGTGATAAAACATCACCCCCCTGGCTTTTGACATCACTTTCACTGACAGCCGTTGCAGGCAAGGGGTGGAAATCTGGACTGTTTTCCAATACCGTGAGCAGGTTGAGTCGGTTGCTGGGCACATTGTGCATTTGACCTTCGCAGTATTGGAAGCACGAGAGTTTGCATCTGTAAAATGGTTGCTTCACCATCAGTTTGAGACATTGTGGAGGTAAAGCAGCAAGGTTAGTGGCTAGCCAGGCGCACAGAGGTACCGTTATGATCATCCCCCTGGATCTCCTGACATAAGGAAGCGTGAAAAACCTCTCAAGTTTGCTGACCTGCAGATAATATTTTTAGGAAATAAGCAGCTGCTAAAAGTGCATTGAAAAGACACTTTAGCGTGTTGAAAGCACCCAGCCCAGTACATTATTTTGCTTGTTAGTGGTGAGGGGCCCTGCCTCCACCTTTTCCCTGGTCGGTCCTGGCTTTGAGGGAACAGGGTGGGAGCTGGAGAGTCGCACCCGGCAACGATGTGCTTGTGAGCCTCCTTGGGAGGCCAGGGCTGCTTCCCCCTCTGCTGACAGCGGGGCACTGAGGGTGTGCACCCTACCCACGGCGAGGCCCTTCCTTTGCGGCTTCAGCACGCTCTCCGGTGTTTTAACACATAAAACACCCGCTCTGCGCGTTCTCACGCACGTGAGGACGTGTGCACGGGAAGCGGACGACCAGGTTTGTGAAACGCGAACGCCTCCCAGGCAGCGCAAGGATGCGGGATGCTGTCCCATATGGGATGCTGTCCCGTGCGAGCTGCACCCAGGCTTAGTTAGTCCAGTGCCGGCCGTCTGGGCGAACTGCTCTCCCCACGTCACCTAAAAGTGCGATCACGCTTTCCTTTCTCTTGACAGATAATCCTGAAATAGCCGGCAGGAGCGGAACGGAGTGTCACGAAGCCTCCCTGCGGACGGCCAAGCACGGCTACTGTACATACTACCCCGTCTCCTCCTCTCTAGAGTTGCCACAAACTGCATGCTAAGTCAAGAATTTGTTCTTACGGACAAATCACAAACTCGAAAAAGCTAGTGCTGCTATGTCATATATGAATATTAAATATGGTATGCTTACTATACTCCAACCTAAAATAGTTAACTACCTGATACCAGCTGTGATGTTTCAAGACATAAAGGGTAACATTTAGTTTCAAAGATTTTCTAAGCATAGTTTAATTCTTGCAAATATTGTCTTTTCTCCATAACTATACCTAACGGAAATGGTCCAGTTAAGTTAGTCTCGAGAGATTCAGTGTTTATGAACCTTTCGAGCTCAGCAATAATTAAGTTGTATCGGCTAAAAACTTATCCCAGTTGCAGGTTTAATTTTCACCCGAACTATGATTGGGGTTTTTCTTCTCGGTTAAAAAAAAAAAAATCTTGGTTTTGCTCCCCTAGCGAGTTGATTCCAAGACAGAGGAAGTGAAACGCAGCCCCACGTCCTGCACATCACCCTGCCAATCTGAATATTTTTAGCCAGAAGTCCAAAGTAAAGCACAAATTCTTTAGATGCACATGGTTGGTGTTTGACTTGTATGGAGAAGTTGCATTTGAATCATAGCAGAATAGCAGAAGAAAATTAAAAAATTTTGCACAGTATGAACTTCATACCCCCTTCAATCCCCAAAAGAACAAAGTCTTGAGAATATTATTTTACGAGTATATTTATAATGTTTTTAAAAGAGACTTTGCAGAAGTGCCTAAATTTTGTCACATCAGACTTGATGAAAGTGAGCCTGATGCCAACAGTCAAATCTCACCGGAAGCGAATAATCTTTCAAACTCATAGTCAGGTTACCAAAAAGATCCAAGCTGTTAAGAAGTAACTTCTAGAAGCGTAAAATCAAACAAAACCAGACCAAACTAACAAAAGAAAAGGCGAAAAAGAAGGCTGTAGATGAAGAGATTTGTATGATACTCTAATTTAATTAAAATTCAGTTGAGTCACTGAAACTTCATAGGTGACTTTAATCTAGACTATTAACTGAACACTAAGAATGTAGAATGAGATTCAGTTTAATAAATCATTACTGTATTTGCATTTTTTTTTCATTGGATTATACGATTGTAACCGGATTAGAGTGGAGAAAAAAATAGTTCTTTTAATTGTTTTTCTTTGAAAACATATTTTATGTCACAAAAGTATGAAGATATCTTTAATACAATTATATACATATTATATATACATACATATATATGGATGAAGCAGATTTTAATGTTGTTTACTTTTTTAAATACTTTGTTGATTTGCAAGGTAATTATATATGTATAATTAAAATTTCATTTGTTTGATTTGAGATTTGTTTCAAGCACTATTGTACCAAATATTTCATATTTCACATTTTATATGTTGCACATGTATCACATAAATGACATAGTTTTTAAATTATTGTTTAAAAAAAACAAGACAGCTGTTATAAGTGGATATTATGTATAATTGTTTGCAGCATAAGTTTTCTATGTGGACATTATTAGTGATTGCAGTATTTTAACTTAACCTCTTCAGATTGATTGTAAACTATTTTAAACTTTGGCAGCACTGCCTGTTCTGAACGACTGAAGGCACTAACCATATAATTATTTGTCTAGGAAATTTATTTTCCGGGCTAAATCTTGTTTGTCCGATGTCTAATTACTATCTATTTATATATAAAGCTGGAGATTTGATCATCCGAAAGAAAAAAATAATCACAATTCGATTGTAAAATTAACATAGTGCTTGTAACATTGCATTAGTTTTAATTTGTGGAAAAATAATGTATCTTAACTTGTTACTTTAGCAGTTAAGGTATCACCATTATATACTATTAAAACACTAATATTTGTAGACTTTCTCAGTCATTATAACTAGGTAGTTGACACTGCAACTTGCCTATATCTGTCAAAGTTGTTTTTATTTTTTTATAATAGTTAATTTAGGCATTTGGGTAGCTTATTGTATAATACTAAATGGTAAATTATCCATGTTGTTTAAATATTTTATGTAGATAACTCTTCAAGACATTGTTTTGTGTGAACTTTTTATGTTTCAAAATAACTGTTATTCTATGTTTTTTACAATTAATCCAATACTACTATTTTTTGCCCATGGATGACGAAGCTTCAGATACATCAGGTCTTTCATCCAGATAAACTGACAGACAAAAAGAGAAAATGTATTTTTAATAAGAGATCCACTTTCCGACTTTATGACTTTGTAATAATCCTGAAAACTGTACGAGTACAAACCTATGCTAACAGTAAGGAGGCAATTACAGAGATGTGCAAATACGTGTACAACAGATTCTGCATTTTATTTATTTATAAAGTAATTTTATAGACTATTTCAAAATTTGGGAAGATCTCAAACTATTTTTCTGTATAAATATTATTTGCCAAAACTTTGTTTATATTTTAAAAAGAAGTCTAATGAAAATTATTAAATTTTAAATGCTTTGTTTAATTAAAAAAAAAAACCAACAAATAAAACCCCCTAAAAGAACCATGAGATGGGCCAACACAGAGACAGTGAATACTGTAGCTGGGACACGGTTTCAAGTTACTTGAGATGTCTCAGTGTTTATTTTCTTCAAAGGATACAGCACCTCACCAAAATACCTTTTTGTTTGCCTCTCTCATCCAGCATAATTGACGACGCGTACGATGAATATTTCGGTAACAGTTAAAAGAACCCCTCCATTCACTCTTTTTCAGCATATAACTACTAGTGGTCTGTTAAATAGCCATTCTATTTCTGTTGTGACGTTAAATTCATTCACCCAATGTACAACCACTGAAATAAAAAGAAGCATTTTAAAATGAGAGCGGAGTCGGGGCAATCCTTTCTTCTGGCGCGGCTCTGGGAAGAGGGGCCTGGGGTAACAAAAATAGTCAAAAGAAAGCGGAGAAGTCTTTAAAAAGTATAGAATTTTATTTTAATGTATTCTTTTTTTTTCCTTAATTGCATGTTCAAGTAAGAAATCCTTAGGTGTGATCCCCTGGTGCGGGACACAGGCAGATGCTATCTGAGGAAGCACATACTCTTCTCCTGCTGGAGACGGCGTGCCGAGGACGCCATGCTGCACGGCTTTAGCCCCAAACAGTCATTTTGTGCCCTTTCTGCCTGCCGGTGCTGCTGGGGTGCAGGCAGGCAGTAGTTATCTCAGCGGTGTGGCTTGCAGATGCCTAACGCTTGGGGGAATTTTTCGCCGGCACATCCTCTGCATCCTCTTTTCTTGCCTACATCGCAGAGAGTATTACACCAACCAGTAATCCCCGTTATCTACTGGTTCCTCTGGGGAGAGCAGCGTCGCAGAGGAGTTGCGAGTCCGAGGGCAGAGATGGCATGGCAAGCCAGTGACAGAGGAGGGATTAAAACCTCTGGCTTGCAGCTCCATGGTTTCTTCACATGATCTTCTCTGATCTATTTTTTTAAATGCTGTAAAGAATGGAAATACAATTCCTGCAGAATCAAGAAGAGTTTGTGTCATAAAGTTGTATAAGTTGCATCAGCACGGGGGGCTGCTTTGAAAGGAGCCCAAGGTCACAAGTGATGTGGAAAACCACCAGGCCAACCAGTCGACTTGGATGTATCACAAATGTACTGAGCCAGAAGCCTGCTGAGAAGGAGCGTGTGGGATGGAGAGGAGATAGGGGGGTGACTTGCAGGGACCGAGAAGGACTGCAAGGGCTGCCAGGGCATGGTAGAGCAGAAGCAGCAAACCATTCAAATTCAACTCCTAATGATCCAGGAGCGGAAACCCTGGCCGTTCACACTTTCTTAGGTTAAACCCCACCCTGGGCAGTTGTCAGCTGCCAAGAAGGGTCAGGACATGTTGATTTTCTTGTCTAAAAGCTGCTTTGTTTCTTGTCAACTTTGGCACTTCTTTTGGCAGTGGAGAAGCACTCCTGGGAGCCGTGAGCTTTCGGGAGCCACACCAAAATGGCAATCTTTGTACACCTCTGTGCGCCAAGCGTACCCCCTTCAGAAAATGTCAGTGTTTCCAAAATGAAGCAAGATACTTCTAGAGAGGAGGCTTTAGAAACCTTTGGTATTCCCCCCGCCACGTGCGTCGTCACAGACAGAGGATGGCCAGAGCTTTGATGCCAAAGGCTGCTGCCCTGCAGGGAGCAGTCCCTCACCCCAGGCCAAGGCTGCACCAGCATCACGTTGCTCAACATCAGCCTTCTCTGGAGCAGACCGGCCAGGTCCACGCTCACAGTGTTTGGCTAGGTGTCTCCTCTGGCCCCACATGCTGTAGCCATGACCATAAGGCATAATTATTATTTTTAGTATGTTTTGCTTGGTTTTCAGTTCAAAAGTCTGAAGTAATCTGAGGGCTGGGGGTTTTTTGCAGCCCACTGGAATTAATGTGATGAAACAAAAGGGGATGTGACATTTGAGGGATCAGAGCCTGCTGGGATAGCTTTGCATGTTTGTATACAGCAAAGGAAGCCAAAACTGGTTCAGCCTTGTCTGCGCTGCATTTGGGGAGTGTCTATTGAGCAAGTTACCAACACAGCAGCTGGGTTTTGTTTCAGGAGGAGTTGTTCCACTCCAGAAGAGAGCCTACGAACAACCCAGCATTTCTGTACTGTAGGTGATGATGGAAAAAAGGACTTGTGGGCAAGGCTGCTTGACAGCGTGGGCGCCGAGTCTTCTGCTAGTGGCATTTATTGCATGAATTCATGGGACCCAAAAAAATACCTTGCCTGGAATTGCTGAAAGCCTTCCTTGGCATCTGATCATATGCATACCATGCTCTTTATGCCTGCAATCATTTCTCTAGCCAAGCCTTTTGTCAAGTAACCTGCCTTTTTAATATCATATAATTGACAGTTCTGGAGGCTTGTTGCACGGGTCAAGATGATTTTTATTGCTGGAGGGGGGGGGGTGGGGTGAGGGCAATACCAGCTCAGCTGTTGCCTTGAAGCAGTTACTATTGCTGGTATGTAATGTATTCGAGCAAATAGTGATAGGTATAGAATATATACTTAGATTAGCTGTGAATTAATAAATTACAGAAATGTCTTCTAAATTCTTATTCTTCTAATTCTGTAATTATAGAAACAATAGAAATTATAGAAAATAAATTACATGTTTCATTACGTGAAAATACCTTCTGCTGTAGCAGGGGAAAAAAACACTAAGAAATGGGAAAGGAAGATACTGGTGTGAGCTGCTTATGCAATGTTGTGTTGCAGTTGCCTTATTTCCACCAAAGCTTCTTTGAGAGTGAGGAAAATACACTTGGCTTTATGATTTAGGAAAATCACTACAGGAAAGACACCCAGCTCCTCTCATCTTCAAAGAGCTGGATTTGGATACTACTTTTAAAGAAAACAAATTCTGGTGAGTGTCCTCCTTAGTCTAATTGTCACAAACCAGCCAGGGTGTAGCCCGTGTGGTGGGTGGTTCCTCAGAGGGTCACCGGACCAAAGAGGCGCCGGGATGTGGTGGTGACGAGGGTGACCACAATGGTGTAAGGTTCACCTTGTAGGAACAGCCCCCAGGGATGGTCACGCAGGTGCCTGCCTACGCTAAACCTGAGCTGTGTTTACATTTGCCATGAATGCCTCTCCTTTTCACGGAGGGACAGAGGGAGGAAACACTTTTATTTCCCTGTTCTATGGTTGTAGTCACCACACTGAACGCCAGCAGAGCACGCTTAGAGACGCTCAAGTTGGTAGCTGACAGCACAGCTCAGGACTGCAAGCAAGCAAGCTTTTCACACTGGGAAAGCTGTTAGGGTGGGATCCAGCTTTCTCTCTGTAGCTGTCAAGTATCATTTCAGACACTGCAGGGTACCCACTTGGCCTAAAGCTGCTGCTACGGGGGAGCACGGGTCTGGATGGATATCTTAACTCAAGTCTGCCAGCCCCATGCAGGTGTCGCAGATACTCTACACCACCTCAGATGAGTTCAGTCAATGAATCCCACCTGTTTTCACAAGGGACTGCCAGTCGTAACAACGGTTTTGATGCATTTTAAAACACCATCATGCACAAGAAATCACAAAATCATGACATTGGCTAAAAGGGTCTGATGATAGTTAAAAACCCTGTTCTTCTCTGTAGGTATTTGGAGTACATTCAGCTTGCAGATTTAAGCTTTTTCTCTCCTACCATGATGCCTTGAAATGTTTTTCATGTCACCTAACATGCCCATGTGCTCATGGACGTAAAGTTAAAGAGCAGCTCATAAAATTCTTGAGAAAGGCATGAAAATTGACAACATGAATTTTACAGATTTGGTGAGTTCAAGATGTTCTTATCTCTTACCATGTTATAGGGAGGCATGAAGAGATATGGTAACCCTTTGGCATGTAATATCATTTCTTCAGGCTTAATCTTCACATAGGCTTTATTCAATTATTATTATGCCAATGAAGGTGTGATGTTATCAGTATAACTTAGTCTGAATGCAGTTGCAATGGGATGAACTGTCCCTATATGCAAATAAATCATTCTGTTTAAATGTTTCATGTGAAACGATTGTACCCTATTCTATCCAATGTAGTTATGTTGCTATAATTTCTCTGTCTGTAAGGCTTGGTAACAAGCTGTCCTTGGACAGGTGTTAGGTAGAGCCTACACATCCATTTCCAGGTTTAAGATAAATGGTGAAAGGCAAGAGTCCTGTTTTGTGTCCCTGCTCAAGCCAAATGTGCTCAAAAGAAAAGCTACATAAGCAAGTACAAGTAAATCACATGGGAATCACAGGAATCACATGGGAAAAAAGTGGTCAGCTTTGAGCAGATTTCAGTAGGCTTTCTAACTACAGGGTGTGATAGAAAGCATTTTCCCATTCTATTGACCTTAAAAGTGATTACTTTATACCCATTCTAGAGGAAATACATGAGGTTGAACTCTTCTAATAGAGAATCAGTGCCCTCCTCCATGTGTGTGAACTTTCCAAGACCAGTCGCTGGAGAAGTCCCTGGGCTGATGGCACTGCCCATTCCTCAGCTGTCATCTTAGTGTCCATGGTAAGTGCTTATGGACAGCAGTAGAAGCACACTGGCAACTCCTGCTGTGGCCTGTGGACTTTTTCTTTTCTTTCCTTTTAATTGGATGATGGGAGAGGCTGAACTTCTTCAAGTCCAATTTTATTTGGAGTTGCAGGTATGTATGGGGATTTTTGTTTGGTGTTTTTCTCCCCAACTTACTTGTTAGATTGATCACGCATCCTTTGCAGCTTTTAAGGGCCAGGCTACTTATATTTCAAGTTTGCTTCAGTCATCTTTAAATGCACATTTCAGATGTGCTCGTTTGTCATCTAGGTAAGTTCCTCTTACACTTCACAGACTCTGCAGCAAGGTATTTCAAATATTCTGCTTTATGAAGTACAATCTAAAAAATAATTCATAACAACATACAGATTCTCCTAGAAGCTATGCTAAGGCACATGGAGGACAGGGAGGTGATTCAAGACAGCCAGCATGGCTTCGCCAAGGGCAAGTCCTGCCTGACCAACCTAGTGGCCTTCTATGATGGAGTGACTACATCAGTGGACAAGGGAGGAGCTAAGGATGTTGTCTATCTGGACTTAGGCCTTTGACATGGTCCCCCACAATATCCTTCTCTCTGAATTGGAGAGAGGTGGATTTGATGGGTGGACTGTTCAGTGGATGAGGGGTTGGTTGAATGGTCGCATCCAGAGGGTAGTGGTCAACAGCTCAATGTCCAGATGGAGATCGGTGACAAGTGGAGTCCCTCAGGGGTCTGTATTGGGACCACTACTGTTTAATACCTTCACCAATGACACAGACAGTGGGATCGAGTGCACCCTCAGCAAGTTTGCAGATGACACCAAGCTGAGTGGTGTGGTTGACACACCCAAGGGACAGGATGCCATCCAGAGGGCTCTGGACAAGCTCAAGATGTGGGCCTGTGTGAACCTCATGAGGTTCAAGAAGGCCAAGTGCAAGGTCCTGCACCTGGGTCAGGGCAACCCCCAGCATCAATACAGACTGGGGGATGAATGGATTGAGAGCAGCCCTGCTGAGAAGGACTTGGGGGTACTGGTGGATGAAAAGCTGAACATGACCAGGCAATGTGCGCTTGCAGCCCAGGCGGCCAATCGTATCCTGGACTGCATCAAAAGAAGCGTGGCCAGCAGGTCAAGGAAGGTGATTCTGCCCCTCTGTTCTGCTCTGGTGAGACCCCACCTGGAGTACTGTGTCCAGCTCTGGAGTCCTCAGCGCAGGAAAGACATGGACCTGTTGGAGCGGGTCCAGAGGAAGGCCACAAAAATGGTCAGAGGCATCAAACACCTCTGCTATGAGGAGAGGCTGAAAGAGCTGGGGTGGTTCAGCCTGGAGAAGAGTGTCTGGGGAGACCTGATTGTGGCCTTTCAGTACTTAAAGGGGGCTTATAAGAAAAATGGAGACAGCTTTTTAGTAGGGCCTGTTGTGATAGGACAAGGGGTAATGGTTTTAAACTAAAAGAGGACAGAAATTTTTTACGATGAGGATGGTGAAACACTGGAACACATTGCCCAGAGAAGTTGTAGATGCCCCATCCCTGGAAACATTCAAGGTCAGGTTGGACGGGGCTCTGAGTAGCCTGATGTAGTTGAAGGTGTCCCTGCTCATTGCAGGGGGGTTGGACTAGGTGACCTTTAAAGGTCCCTTCCAACCCAAACTATTCTACGATTCTATACAGAGAGCCTATAAGGCAAATGAAACTGAATTACATCAAATTGTCAGCCAACTCTGCACTTCCTTACTTGCAGCCACGCTATTTGGGAGATGTAGCACAGTATATACGTGGATTGCCTAAACAGTGGCAATAGTTTTCTTCTGAGCACCTTTTTCTGTGTGCAGGCAGAACAGAACAGAAATGAAACATGCTTTTACCACACAAAATTCAGGCCTTTTGCATTCAGCCCCAGGCTTCCTGTATAAGCAAATGGAGAGAGAGACACCGAGGCTTTGCCAGAGGGCAACATTCAACTTCTAGGCAGCATTGCCTCTTCTGGAGCCTTCCCAGCCTGGCTGCCTATGGAGATGCCTAGCGTGAACCCCTCCTCCGTCGAGCTGGGACACACGACGAGGTGCTGTGCATCCCCATTCCTGCCCCCAGAAAGCCAGATCCTTCTTGCCCTGGCTTTCACCTGAGCTTCTCTTCTGAGCATATGTGCACCACAGGAACCCCATGCTGCCTGCCAGCTTCTGCACCTTTATTTTTGTCTGAGGGTGGTTGTTTTTTTACAGCATCTTGTTCCTCTTTTCTTCCTTTCATTCTAGAAATGATGTAGGCTTTTTTACCATCATGTGGTTGAGGACCACGTTTCAGTCCTTGCACCATGGCAGTGCTTTAACGGATCATTTAGGCCCATTAGTTGCAATGAATTGATTTCTCTTGCCAGCACAGATTGAGCATGCTGCCTGAAAGGCAAGGGGATGATTTGTAAAAGTGACCTGTTCTGCAGTAATCAAATACCTTTCCCCACTGCTACACATGCACATTAATACAAATCCTTTATTGCTTAGAGAAACTTCAGGGGGAAAACGTCCTCTTGCTACTTATGGGAAGTATTAGCCAATCCTGTTTTAATCTGTGCGCAGAGGCTTTTCTCTTCACCCGCTTGATTCTGCTGGCCTTCCTTAGGAGACCCTTGGATCCAAATTAAGAGCCACGCTGCTCTTGACCACGCGGAGAAGTTCCTTGGAAGCTTACGAAAGCCTGTGCGAGAGTCTCTTCCAGCGGGACTGACCAGATGGTCTTCATTTTCATAACTAAAGCGGGAAACCACAACAGCCTGAGCATTTAAAGCGGCGTTTAATTACGGATTTGCTTTGCGTGGAAGTGGTCTAAACCTTCCTGGAGAGGATCCAGCTTTCATGCAGGCAGTGCCTCGTCTGCTCTGTCCAATGTTTTAAGGTCAGGGAGAAGACGGAGAGGGCAGGCTGCAATCCAGGCTGGCTGCAAAGGAACCCCACTTCAGCAGCAGAAGCAGCTCTTTGCTTACAATTATTTGGCCAGAGAAATTTTCCAGTCTTTCACAGTGAATGCTGTCCACAGGAAAGGTTTTGATGAGAGCTCACAAGCATGGTGGAAAGCAGAAGGTGTAGAGCAGCAAGGGGATGTCGTAAGGTGAGGAGCCAGTAGGGATTCTTTTTCAAGTGGAAACCAAGTGCAGCATAATTCTCTTATTTGCTTCTCACCTCCATCTACATCAGATGTTCACTCTAAAAGACGTTTCACCACTTCTTGGTGGAAAGGACTTTTTTTTGGACCTGGCATTTGGGAGTTTTATGTCCTTTCTTGTTTGTTTCCTCTCCCTTTGCTTTAATTTTAGCCACAAAGCAGAGACCAGCCTTCAGGCTTTGGTGAATGCAGCAGATAGATTCCTCTTCAGGAGTAATTATCAGAGGGACTGCTTTCAAATCCAGGTTTCCTGTGCAATATAATTATTCCTATTTAAATAAAGGACTCCGGCAGTGCTACTCAGCAGCACCTTGCCATACAATGTGAGGGTTGTTTCCTTTTGACACAGCTTTCTTCTGCTCTTCTCAGAAAATGACTCTTAGAATCAAACGTTAGTCCGTCAAAGTGCCTAAAAATCAATGATCATTTTATATTCAATTGAATCCTTACTTTTTTAAAAATATCA
Organism: Theristicus caerulescens; assembly: GCA_020745775.1. Taxonomy (NCBI): domain Eukaryota; kingdom Metazoa; phylum Chordata; class Aves; order Pelecaniformes; family Threskiornithidae; genus Theristicus; species Theristicus caerulescens. The sequence continues at coordinate 74,816,516 of CM036559.1, read as the reverse complement.
CAATGCAACTGCTCTACTTTACTTCCCTTTATTGTTACTATTATTACCTCACAAATACTGCAGAGAGAAACAGCGCCTTTCCTTTATTTTTTAGCTTCTTTCGAAGACGTAGCTGGATGTGGCTTCATGTTCCAGGAGTCCATGCACTTGAGCCAATTTGCAATAAACCTGATACAGAAAATGGCCCTGATAAGATGTGGCATTTGTAGAACTTGGATTTAGTTTGCTCAGCGATGGAAACATGTCCCAACGTGAATTTTATCTAGAAACATGTGCTGCAGTGTCGTGGTGTCAGGAGCTCCCCTTAACAGGCCCAATGCCCATTGAACCATTGAGTTTGTGGTGGGGCTCCTCAGCAGCGAGACCTGCCGCAGCTGGGCTTCACTGGGATTAGAGTCTTATTACTGGAGCTGGATGCGCAGCTGAAAGGAGTAAACTTGGGCTGAGTTACTTGAGCAGGGTATTAGGATAAGCTGGTGTGTGGATTTATGGAGACTGCCTCCGTGCTCATGCTCTGCAGGAGCTGTGGATAGCTGCTCTATAGTGAAAAGTGTCCTGGCTGTTGGAAAGGGAAGCAAGCATCTCATCTTTTTAAGTGTAATGATTTTTTCCAGGATCCCAAGGTGTTTGTCTGTGGCAATCAGCACATGAATAACCAGGTTGGCTGTGAACAAGCCATAGAAGGCTTCCTCAGGTGCCTGAGTAAAAGAGAGCAGCTTTGTCCACCAGCCCGATTACTAGATTTACTACAGGAACGTCCTACAGCCTCCTGGCAGAGCTGGAGGCAACAGGAGGGCCCAGAGGAAAGGACTCAGAGGCACAGCCCGGGGGGATATGTCTTCATCCTGAGCGATGCGGCACATCCCTGTGGCAGACTGCTAACAGCCTCACCAGCTAGCCTGTTCCTGCACATGCAAAATAATATCACTGTTCAAAATAAAACCCAAAGTCCCCTAACCTTTGGCATCAGCAGTAGCAGGACCCCTCTGAGAAGCTAGTAAGTATGAAGAAGGAAAGTCTCTGGCCTTTGCAGTAAGTCCAGTTGGCTTCTCCTTGTTGGGATTTCTTCTGTCAAATCTCTGGTGGATGCTAGCACTGGCTGCCCTGGAGCCGTACCCTTCTGCCATGTTTCCTTCTTGCAAAACACAGGGGAACTGGAGCACATGCAAAGACAGAAATGTAGAAGCATCTATTTCTACCACACTTGGAAATTGTCCTTGTGGGGGACCCGGGGGAGCGGGTGGGTTTTACAGGGCCCAGCCAGCCAGCCAGCTGGGTTATGAGGGAGTCTCCTCAGCTGCAGCCCCTTAAGGAGCCTAAGACTATTTTTAAATCAGTAAAATTAAGGCGGCCGGGGGCCTAGGAGGTTGATTAGCTCCCATGGGGCACCTACAGACCTTGGAGGCAGCTGAGGTGAGACCAGGCTTGCCTGCAACGTGCCTGCCCTGAACTTCTCCTGGCTATCAATGGCATCTGCTCTGCTACTGTCACTGGCAGGCAAGGTGCTGCCGAAGCTCCTGCCCCTTCAGAAGAGAGACCTGGCTGGATCTGTGTGCCTTGGGCCCTCAACCCTGCAACCGTCCCGCTGACTTAATGCTAGTGACACAGGCTCATGTCTTCAGCTGTTCACCAGCTCCAACCAAGCCCCCCAGCAAAAGCTCCTCAGCCCTTCCCAGCATCCCTCCACATCTTCCCTGCACGGGCACAGAAACGGGGCTTGGCTCGCTGTGTCTTTCCCATGTTAGAAAAAGCCCAAGACCCTTGTAGAGCATTTTATACCCATTTAGGGGTGAACTTTGAATTTGTTTTGATGAAATGAAAATAGCTGGAGGTTTATGATGATAGCAGCCTGCAGCTACGCCTGCTGGTACAGCAAACCTGCTGCGCCTGCCATGGGGAGGAATTGCTCCGTGCTCCGCTGCTGGGAGCGTCCCTGGCCCCTCACAGACCGCTGCCTTTTTCCTCTGGATAAAGCTCAGATTGGCACCTTTTGCCAATCCTCCGCATCCAAGGTTTGGGTTCATCACTGCCTCTTTTACCTCAGGGGGAAAACAAAAAAATTAAAAAATCCCATTCCTCAGGCATTTACATTCCTAACAATTTAGCTTGCCCACTTTTGCCCCTGTGTGTCCATCTACCCACCCACTGCAGATGGTACTGCGCAGGTAGAGCTGGTGGGGACCTGCCATTTAATTTGGTTTGCCCTCACAGAAATGAAGCGTCTGTGTGGGCGCAAGGGGAGTGCTGCAGCACTGCAAGAGCAGCACCTCGCCCCTCCACTTTTAGCCTCTGGAGGACATGAACGTTGTTGCTGTCCTTCCTCTTTTGTTCACTGACTTCCCTGTCACTCCAGTGGCAAGTGAGGGGCTTGGAGGAACAACGTTTTCTTGCCCTGCCAGAGGTTCCCCAGGAGAAGGGATTGCCCCTCACTTTTAGTACTGGAAAGCTCTTCCACTGCCTCTTTTGGCTACAAAAAAAAGTGTATTTTTTAGCATGGCAGTGAGGGGACAGCTTCTTTCTTCATCAGTTACCTCATCTGTAAGACAAAAATGGCAACACCCTGGTGGGGGGTTTGCTGGGGAGAGGTGCAGAGCTGCTGAAGGCTCCCTTCTCCTCTCTGCTGCTTCACATGATGCTGCTTAAATTAAGGAGCGACACACAAGCACAGGGCCAGGACTGGACCAAAAGCATTATTTATTTTGACCCTGGCAGGTTGAAAGCTCTGGTATTTATATAGTGGTCCCACAAATCCCAGAGGTCATCTCCTCGGGTCACATAAACCAACGCAGCTTTAAGATATTGGAGTTTATGCCAATTTATAGCAGCTGAGACTCTGGCTGAAGGTTTTCAAGGCCATGGAAAATACCGCAGCTAAGACTGCTCTTGCTCTTTAATTTCCTTTACATCTTGTTAAATAGATATTTCTTCCTCTAATCAAATGGTTCTGTGTAACACTATATCAGCATCAGAGACAATGTATTTCTTAGGCACTAGCCAAAATACCAAAATAAAGGAAATAAAAAAGTGCAAAGAGAGCTGTAAATAGTCTGTTTAACCAAAACATACTGCTTTGTCCTTTCTTTGTAAATAGGGTTTTTGTGTGTGTCTGCGTGTGTTTGTTAACTATATTATCAACATTTGTATCTGGACAGCTATCCAATTTAGAACACGAGAAAATATTATTTCCTGCTCAAACAGGCAAGAATTAAACACTCTCTAAAAATTCTTGATCACGACCAGGTTTAAATAAAACTCAGTGGTGTCTGAGCCTGTTTACATACACACACAGACACACACAGGGAGAGAATACACTTACATGTCTACACACACAGGTACTTAGATAATATATCTAAATTGAATTACCACTTTCTAAAATACAACACCGATTTTTTTTCCAGCATGCTTTTAATAATTTCAAAACTTTGCTTGTAAGAGTATTTTATTAAAAGCTAGTCCATAACTAGACATGTGGTGGCTGATTTGTACAGTTAAGAGAACATTTCAGGGCCACAGTGACCAGTAACTTTTGCTGCTCTTATCTCCCTCTACATAAAGAATAATATGAGGTTATCTGATAGAAATGTATTTTCTCTAAAAGAGGCATGGGGCATGCCAGCACAGTGGTTACACATATAAGCATAGCTAACATACATACACATCCACCTCACCTTCAAACAAGATGGAGCTGCAGCACCCACCAAGTATAGCCCTGTGGGGAGCAGAGGGACACACATTTTTCCCCCCCGGACAGACATACACCCACGCCAGGCTGCATCGCCATGGTCCCCACATGTGCAGTTAGCCCTAATGTGAACTGCAGCCATACCTACACCACAGTGGAGACATACAGGGATAGTGCTGTTCTGGATATATCAATCAGCATCTGACACCTAGCACATTCGTTCATGGCTGATCTGGAGCTACTACTGGCTTAGTTTCTCTTCCTCTGACATTAAACTGCAGCTGTTTCTTCTTGTAAAGAATTATTTTGGAGACCTAAATGGTTATTTTCTAGTTTTTGTTCCAAACAACTTCTAAATCACTTCAGGGACACAAATTCCCTGCTGTATCCCCTTAGAGACTGTAGCCAAAAAGCTATATAGGATAACTTTTTTCAAACACCTGATTGAATTAGGTGCTCCTGAACCACCTTCACTGAAGGCCAAGAGCCATGGGGTGCTACTGCAGGAAAACCCTCCACACCACGGCTGCGGGGAAAGAAATGTCCCTTACCCTGTGCTCTCCCAGCTCAAATTTGCATTGATTTACTGCCAGCTCTCATCCAACAAGCAGATCTCATTTGCTGCACGCTACACACGTGACGGTCTCTCTCTGGACCACCACTTTCCACGATGCCTCCCTGGATACTTATGTGCTCTCCAGGTTATCTGCCGCCTGCATATTATCTGATGCCTTCCCAGCTGAAACTACTGAGAACGGCCCATTAAAATATTTTTAACTTAAAGGAATAACTGACATAAAGCAACGGATCAGCTGAGCAGCCTCCAGCAGATACTGCCTGCAGACTTGCCTCTCCCTTCAGGTGTCCTTGCATCCCACCAGGGTGAGGAGCGCTGACGGGCACCTGGATCAGCGGGAAGCCCAACCGAAGAGAACTGTGCCAGTGTGCCACCGGACCTCCGCAAACCCACTGACTCCCTCAGCATGGCGCAAGCACCACTGCGTGGCTCTGGGCCCCAAAACTGCAGATTTGGAGCGCGTGCAGGGGTCTGAATACCACGGCCCCAGGCCTTCAGGCTCTGGGTGGGCCTCCCGCAGGGCTCCCTTAGGTCTTTGTGGCCTTTGTGTATTTACACTGGAGTCTTGCATCTTTATCGAAAGACAGCGGCAAACACAATTCTGGACTTTTTCAGGATCTTCTTTCCTTTGTGTGAATGCAAATCAAGAATTTGATTTGTAAGCAATCAGTAGCTTTGATGCAAGAATATATCTGATGACAACAATGCAAATTTTAGGAAGCAAAGGTAAATATAAGAAAGTTACATGGCGACATGTATTATTAATTAGGCTTTTTTATTAAACAATTAGATTTTACTAGCAGCTGCCCGGATGGGATGTGGCTGTTGAGGTGAATTATGTCGCACCCCATGAAAAAGCTGAGCCATCACAATTTTTACCTAAATGATGATTTTTTTTCAGCAGGGGCATGATCAGTGTTGCAGCCATATCTGAACAGGCAGCAAGTTTTTGCAGATAGGAGCTTCTCAGGGGAAAAAACCAAACCAACCACTACCTAGAGAATTAGATGGAGCAGTGCAAATTATGCTGCTAATTACTATTTCAAGTTTAGTGAGTATTTATGTGCTATCTATGCTAGCTGGCTCAGGTCTCTGTAATCTGCATTGCCGCCACTTTTGTGGTCACAGAGCAGGTACCTCTAAACTGTATCTGATACACGCTGCTGCTGAACTTGCTAAAATCTAGTTTCTTATGTAATAACAGTAAAGATAATAAATACTTATTGGATTAGGGAACAATCCAGCAACCAGTCACTTATTGGTGTATTACATCTGTCGGAATAGATGATGCTTATTAGATCTGAGGATGTGTCCTGGTTTTGGCTGGGATGGAGTTGGTTTTCTTCCTGGTAGCCGGTATGGGGCTGTGTTTTGGGTTTAGGTTGAGAACAATGTCAATGATACACTGACGTTTTGGTTCTTGTTAAGTAGTGCTAAGTACTTGCTAAGTGGTGCTCACACTGGTCAAGGACTTTTCAGCTTCCCATGCTCTGCCAGGGGCACGGGAGGCTGGGAGGGGGCACAGCTGGGGCAGCTGACTCAGACTGGGCGGGGGCTATTCCATACCACGTGACGTCATGCTCAGTATATAAGCAGGGGAGTTGGCCGGGGAGGGGTTCGATCGCTGCTTGGGGGACGTGCTGGGCATCGGTCGGCGGGTGGTGAGCAATTGTACAGTGTACCGCTTGCTTTGTATTACTACTGTTCTATTTTTTTATTTTTCTTTAGTTATTAAACTGTTTTTATCTCAACCCACGAGTTTTTCCCCTTTTGCCCTTCCGATCCTCTTCCCCATCCCGCCGGTGGGGGGTGAGCGAGCGGCTGCGTGGTGCTTAGCTGCTGGCTGGGGTTAAACCACGACAGGATGATACAAAGCTGAGAAGGACCTGCAAGTACACTGGAGGACAAAATTAGAATTCAAAATTGTCTTGACAAATTGGGAAAAAATAGTATGAAAACTATGATATAATTCAGTGAAGACAAGTGAACAGTACTGCCCTTAGATAAGAATAATCAGCTTCACAAAATCAGGATGAAATGCAACTAGCTGAGGAAAAGTTCTTCATGAAGGAGCTGGTTGGGAGAGGCTAATTGCAGATCACAAGCTCAACACGAATTAACTCCACCATGGTTTTGTTGTAAAGAGGAGTTCCCGGTTATACTGGTAGGTACAAACAGAAGCCTACCCTGCCAAGAAGGTGAGTCCTACCTACTCAGCTCTGGGAAGGCCTCAGCTGAGGTACTGTGTCCAGTCTGGAATGTCTACTTCAGGAAAAGGATGCTCTAGTCAGAAAAACTTCAGGGAAGATGGAAATTCGATCAGACGTCTAGACAGTGTTGCCCATGGCACTTCTATCCTGGAGAAGACCAAGGGGAAAATCTGATTTTATTAAAGTTCCTAAAAGTCTGCTGAAAAGGGGACACGCAGCTTCACGACCTGAGTGAACTGGACAAGGTGTAACAGGGTTAAACTACACAAAGGGAGATTCAAGTTGAACCTCAAACTAACAATGCAGACAGCAATATGCAGGAACAGGTTGCTTAGGGCTGTTGTGGCACCTCCATCACGTGAGGTCTTTAGGAAGTGGCTGTGCAGATGTCCATCAGGACTGACCCTGATGCACTCAAACTGCCTCACAGAGGAGCATGACCTATGTGATCTCTTGAAATCCACTCATCAGCCTAATTTTAATGTGGCTCTAAAGAAATTCCAGTTTGTTTCAGTTGTAGCTGCTCACAGCAGTGATCGTGACACTTTTGAGTAAGAGGCTTCAGTGCTGTCCCTCTGTAGGGGTGGAAGTAACACCCTTCATGGGTGATTTCAGAAACTGAGAACTATACCAACTGGTGAATGTTTATAGGGCTGGGACATCAGGATGTGATACAGCCAAAGAATTTGCAAATGCTGAACTTCTAATCAAAGCATTGGTGGGGTTTTTGTACCAAGAGGTAGAAAATACCAATCACATAAATGCAATCGCAATTAAAAAACAGAACAATGCTGATTTCCTTCCTACAGCTCCTCAAACTGCAGCAATAGCCCTGCAGGCAGTGACTGAAAAAGGAGGAGTAACGGTCTGCTGGAGCCTGAGGAGCAATGGTGTGTTGGAGCCCAAAGGCTCTGTGCTAACTGGATCAGAGACCACTGGGAGATGATCTGGCAAGTAGCTAGTGGGGAGAGCAGGAATTTGGTCATCTAGTTTCCCTGGCAGAGCTAACATACTATGAAAGCATGATCTTGGGGAAGAGGTTGTGAGGATACTACATTAAAAAGAGAAGGAAGCCAAGAAGAAGCCACATGAGGAAGAGAAGTCTGCAGCACGTGTAGAATCAAGAATTATGACACCATGAAAAAAACCGACCAAGAGATAACCCCCTTGCTGCATGGCTGCATCAAACTCTTTCCTTAAGTAAATACAAACTGTTACGTATTTTTTCCCCCATTGCTGAGCAACTGGAAAAGAGATCCAAGTGTGAGAAAAAACATTGACTTGGAAGGTGACAGGGGAACCAGCAAGAAGAGAGAAACTGGCAGACACTGACTGCCTTGAGAAGACCGTCACAGAACAGTTCTGGCAGATTCATCAGTCGTCTAATATGCCCACTATGTTCATCCCAAACCCATGAGGAAATCTTGTTGGAATCTGCCCCAGAAAAGCTATCCTGATAAAGTTCAGCTCTGTGCAGTGGGACCAGAACTATATGAAAGCTCCTGAATAATTCTGGAAAATCTAATTTTATGGATTTGTTTAGTGTGTTCTGAGTCGCTCCCAAATTATTTTGCAAGAATCTACCTGCAATGGATTGGGAATTCAGCCTTCACTGAAGTCCCAAGAGGAAATGCAAAGACAGGCTGGAGCTAATTCTTTGTATTATTTTCCTCAAGCAAATGAGCTGTGGTTCTTCTTTAAAGTAGCATATGCATATCGCACACTTGTAGGATAGGCCTCCCACTACAACACTGCTCTGAAAGTTTGCTTGAAAGCAGTAGTCACAGAGTTGCATTCATGTACAGCACTGAAGACCTAAAGAGGAGTACGAGAGCTTTGTATACCTCACCAACTCTGTTCCTTTTTGGTTTTCCCTTGCATGAATCTTTTCTCCAGGCTCAGAATGATTACCGAGCTATTTTTACTCCATCCATAGTCAGTTGCCAAAACTTCCAATTTTACGACAAATTTATGATGTTGGGTCTTCTGGTAAAAAAACCACAAACGTTTAATGTATGAGGAAGCAGCGAAAAGAAGCAACAATATCTAACGACTAAAAGGCAAATCTAATAGTCAGTGTTGGGACACAAACCCTCATGATTTTCAGGCCTTTAATGTTTATCTTTGAAGGCCAGCAGTTAGCAGCTCATACGTTGATAAAGATCATATACAAAACTCACGATTCTTGAGCATTTAGTTAAAACTTCCTGCTCCGCTAATTAGAGGTTGGGCTCAACAAGCTCCCAGAAGTGGCAACTCCAGAAGACCTCCGGGTAGAAAGAGACAAGTTACTCTACAGGTGAGACCTGCCTCCCCACACCCATATCCCCAAACTACCTCCTACCTACATCTGCGCGTTTGCTGAGAGAGGGAGTGTGGGCTCACGCCTGAGCTGGGCACACGTGTCCATCTATTTGTGTATGGAGACGGGGTCAGTGTTTGCTGACAAACTGGCTGCTGAGTCTTTTTCGGGGGATCTCACGTCCCCCAGCCAGTGGCCAGCCCCCTTAAAACCTGCCTCACTTCTGGGACCTTTCAGGGGTCTTACGCGGTTTGCTTTGGAGACTCTGCGGAGCAACCAGCTCCACTGCCTAGAACAGATGATGTAAATCCAAATACCCAGAACAAATGTGCCTACTCAGACATACGCCAAAATGACCAACTCAGTTTTAGGACATGTACTGAATTGAACTGATCTAAGTTATGAACTAATCACACGTGGGACGAAGATCAAATGCTGCCCCTTTTAAGAAAATGCATATATAAGAAATACATATAAGAAAAGTGTATTAGAAATCTTATTTTAATTTACAGTGTAACTCACAGCAATTAAGGCATCTTATGATGTAATCCAGTTCTGAATATTTTGCTGAAAATAACCATGTAAAAATAAAATATCACTGTGACTGTAATATTAAATTTTTATTGATGCCTACGAAATCTAATGCTTGTGAAATACAAGTCCCTGATGCTTATACTCTGGTTATTAAAAAGAAGGAGTTAAACTTACTTCCTTTCAAGCCTGACTCAGAAAAAAAGCCGGCTATGTGACTTGTGACAGATATTGCAAGACTTTTGTACCTTAATAAAAACAGACTATCATTATCTTCACTTTCTCTTAAGTCTTGTGATTGAATTGATTTATTTTTGAACATGATAAGGAGAGAGAAAGAGTCAAATGGAATAATAAATTAGCTGTTTTCAGTTTATTTTACTGTGGTTTTTTATATCCTGAAACTGACTTCCCCTGTTTTGAAGCTACATCTGAACGACAGCTATTTAACTTAACTTTATTGACAGATGAGTATTTCTTACAAAACTTAGATATGCAATGGAAGCTTTTCATTAAAATTAATAACACCACCAAGGTTTCCTGTTTGCGTTTATGGGAAGCAAAGGAAACTTTGTTGTGAAATGCCAGAATACATCAGCAGAAATCCACCAAAACTCCGCTAAAAACAATAAAAATCAGGTCACAAGCTAAATTGTAATATTTTCAGTTAGATTTCTTGGTGCTTCGGGGAATGGTCTGATCAAATTTTCACTCTTAATAAAAAGAGGGGCCAGGAGCAATTATTCTTCTCAAATTTAACCACCATCTTCAATTAAACACGACGACCTTATTACGTGACAGGGATGGCTATCTGACTGCATAAAGTAGTTAAAAAAACATCAGTCCTACTACCCCTCGACAAGTGATCCTCTTCCTTTGAACGGTTAATCTGCAATGTCAGGAAAGAGCATTAATGAGATGATAACAACAGAAAGCTGTCCCGATTTGCAGAGCTACCAAACTGGCCGTCCTCCGAGATAAACCCCTGGGACCGAAGCCTTAATGCTCCTTTCTGGTTAGAAAATTAAATTATGACTGAGAGAAGACTTTGGTATGCCTACTGCTGTCATCTCCACCTCTTTCAAACTGTAAAAAAAACAAAAAAAACCCAAACCCTGGGGACTGGAGCACACAATTGAAAGTGGCAGGTACGGCAACTTAATGAGTATCTATTGGTGGAGCCACAGTAATTGCGTTCACACTTGTTGTCCTCTCTAGTTGTAAGGTAAAACACATTAATTGAATCTCGTTCTGCTGGAAGGTAATCTAGTTTGTTTCCCTTCACAACACAAAACAGTCTCTTGGGAAGCAATAGGTGGGGGTTTAAACTGTTTCAAGCTGAGGACGGTGTTAACTCTCTTCCTCTCTCATGGTTGAGTCCCTGGCAGCTAGCAATTATAAAACAATTTGCCTTTCTAGTCTGGATTCACATTCTACAAATTGAGTGAGCTGAACTGGCCCAGCACAGGTGTAAGAGGGAGAAAGGCAGTGTGGGTCTGGGCAGAGTGGGGGAGCTAACACAGCAAGCAGGCAGGCTCTGCTTACACCCCTATGGAGTCGCAGAAAGTGCAAGAGACCATTTCAGATTTTGGCTCCCCGACTCTAAATATGCGTAAGTGAAGGCTATAAGCAATTTAAATTGAGGAGAAAAGAGCTGCCCACGCAACATTTCTGATCAGCTGGTTTAAGATCTCCCCTCTCGGCATGCTTGACTGCTGGGAATCCAAGTGCTAAAGTCTCAATTTTGCCAAGAATTTCCTAGCGCTTACCTCAGCTTTGGGAATTGTCTTCCCAAAACCAGGTACCACAACTAGAGCACAACAATGCTGATCACTGTCACACTCACTACGCTCAGTGGATCAGCCGAGCTTTAGCCCCCGTGCACCTTACCAGCTTAGGGCGCTAAGCCCAGGATGGTATACAGGCAACTCCCTGTGCTCAGAGAACTGTTAATCCCAACCAATGCAGACACTGATGACTGTAATTCATCACTGCAAATTTTGACTCTGTTCTTACAATGAGGTCTATGGAGAGCTGCTATCTCATCTTTGAACAAAGCACCCCTGACTTCAGTAAGGCTTAACACAGACACAAAAGTCATCTCACTCAGAGCTCACTCCAGGCTTCACCACTACAAAACAAAAGCACACCTACTATACCTTCAAAAACAAGTGCTTAGATGTCCTTAAGAACAAAACAAAAAAAACCCCAGCAAACCCAAACTGGCCTGCAAGCAGTGAAGTTAATGAAACCTAGCTTCCGTAACACGCTCTTCCAGTGCAGTGAGTTAAATCTCACTCTACGCCCTCCACCAGGCTGGAGACGGCACTTTCTGTCACCGGTCGGGCTCTTGGGCGATCAGAGCTCCCACTCGACAGCTGCCAAACAGGACGGAGGAAGTCCAACCTCCTTTCCCTTTACAAATGCACTCAGGTGGTTCCTGCTCTCCTCTAGAAAGCTGCTGTTTTCATGAACAAAGATGTCAAACACCTAAAATTTTGCAGTCAGTAAAAAAAAAAAAAAGGGACAATATTACTGCTGGGATGAAAGGGAAATTAACAGTGTGATCACCTGAAAGTGCTAAGGATAGGGTAAGAAAAGTCAGCCACCTTTCACTCCAGTTAGTTGCATCCTGAATTTGATAACAACTTTATGGACAGTTCTAATAAGATAATTAATTTAGCATGAAATATTAAAGACTAAACATAATCTCAATCCTTAACACTGGCTACATTTCCTAAAATACTGTAATGACACATGGTTAGGAGCAAACCATGTGATGACAGAACTGCATTGCCAGCCTAAATGTAAAAATATGACAGTAAGAAAGGACAGGAAATCACTGTTGTTCTACTAACATGCACTTAAAAGAGCTCTTGACCATGGAAAACAAATATACACTACAACAGTTTGCAGAGTAGACATGCTCTATGTCACATGTTCTCTTGTGCTTCAGTGTCAGCAGACCATCATCAGCTCTCAGAGGGAGGGGGCTATGGATTTCCCTGTTTTTCATATTGCTCCAGTTTACATCTTGCCACCGATACTGTTACTACTGAAGAATTAGCAAACCCTGGCTTCGGAATGGAAATAGATGTTAGAGGCTTTGTTCCTCTTTCATACACATACCCTAACATGTAGTCAGAGGCTACAATAGCTAGCAAAAAACTTACAAAACAGTATGTTGGTTTCTGCATAAGATAAAAATTCAATATTTTATTGAGAAACTCCAGCCTATCATAAGACAGTGTGGTTAGCCGCAGGCTGCTGAAGTTTGAAATAAGATAGTTCAAAATAAGACATAAAAAGACTTGAGAAGGGAATTATAAAACTGAGGTTTCTAAATCCTAGGAAGCCAGCAAAAACCCAGCTGTACAGCACAGAGGGACTAGATGACTCCCGAGTCTCCTGTGAGAAGCTGCAAAGGAAGTCATGCTGGGAAAGCATGCTGTGGGCGGAGGTATTTGCCTGGCAAGACTTGCCCAGTTCAACGTTTTGTGGCAGGAAGTTTCTCTTTCACTGAAATTTACTTCTTCCCCCCGCCCCCCTTTTTGGTAGAGCATAGCAAAAGTATAAGCAATGTGCATAAAAGAAGGACTGGCAGTACCTAAACAGCTCCATGTTCTCCCCCTCACTATAAATAACTCCTCTTAACTCATACTGTATTTGTTTTTAGGGCTGAGCCTCCAGCATGTATCAGCTGAATTTTCAAGGCTGTTGTTTTCCCCAGAAGAACCAAAATCAGCCAAGGGTGAAGGCTAGAAAAATAGAGTAACAGTAAGGTGTTCAGCCTCACAAGTGAAGCGGCTGAGATCCTTGGGAACAGTCATCCATTCAAGGCATCCAGCACCTCCTCCAGTTGACCATCCTGCCTCTTCTTTCCCATCCGCCATGCTAGATATACTGTTCCTCTATGCTTCCATTTTGTACATGTTTCTTTAGTCCCTGCACACATCACCCCACTATCATTATGTGAAAAAATGCTTTGCTGCCCATCAAACTCAGCAATCTATGAGACTGAACACCTGGTGTAAATCTTTCCAGCGGGAGCATTCCTGTTACCTCTTTCTGAACCGTTGCCTTCTCGCTCTAATCATCATCTTCATCACGAACCAGCAGTCAACAGCTTCTTTCTGAGAAGTACTGAACATCAGGAGATTGTTCCAGTCTCGGGATGAGTAAGAAGGGAGGCCAAAATCTCCTCGCTTCAACACAGATGACTTAAACCTATTTTGTATGATTGTACATCATCTTCCTGTTCTGAAGCGCAATACACTGTCAAGCCTGTTAGACATGTTCATCTTTCACTGTTCTTAACGGAAGGCGAAACCCTCAGTCCTCTGAGATAGCTCTTAGCTTTCTATCTAGATTATAATCAGCTTAGATCCACGCTCTTCTAGCAATATTGTTCATTAGCTTAAATACCTACTCGCTTGAGCTTGACTCTACCCTGGCGTATTGGTTACTCATAACCCTCCTCCACATTTACTTTTCCTAGGGTAATCAGGCAAATATTCCTAGTGTACTCTTGTAGATAAGCTTTGTTCTTTCCCAGTAATCCTCCTGGGTGTACTTCTGTACAAGTTCCTCTTTCCTGTACACAGTTTATCAGAACTGGACACACTAGTCTGACTATGTCTCACTACTCACCCAGAAGCTTGACTGTGTGCACACCATAGTCACATTTGCTTTTCCACAACCATGTTAAATTGGCAGCTTCCTTTCATTGTTGACTAATAAAACCAGGTATTTTCCCATTACTCTGCTGGAGGGTTCCTGGATTTATACTACAAATACTTATTAATCCATACATGTAGTATCTTGCATTTTGTGCTATTACATGTTCTTGCAAGCTCCTTTCTATTACTCAAAGGTCTCAAGGCACCAACAGAAACGAGATCATTCATTGAAATTATTACTCATTTCTGACTAGACTGACCAGGCTCTGCAACATTTACAAATGGATTCTGACAGTCCTGTAAAAAATTCCGTGTATCTCTTTGGTATTGAATGTATTTACATCACACAGATGTGTGGGGTTTGGGTTTTGCTTTGGTGGTTTTTGACTACATGGGCATTGCGAGAAGCCAGCGAATAATCTTCTTTCTTCTAGACAAACCAAAGCTATAGGCATCCTTCTAAGATAAATTTGTTTTGAAGCTTTGCAGTTAAAAAACCAAACAAACTAACAAACAACACACAGAGGAAAAGCCAAACTATAACAGCAGAAGGCCCAAGCAAAACACTAGAAAGCTTAAAGCACTGCATGGGGCAAGTATTTAACCTCAGACAGAGGACAAATGGGCTCCAAAAAGCCAGAAACATATCTGCCACTCAAAAATTCCCAGTTAGGTTCAGAAACATGACAACAGGTCAACAAGGAAGCAGAACCAAACTTGCCTGGAAAGGAGGCTGACACCTTAGGCCTTACTTAAGATGAGGACGTGACAATGCAGAAGGAAGAACAGCACAATAAGAAATGTAGCCCCAGGAGTGAGCTCCTTTTCTGACAGCTTTCAGAAAGTATCTAAACAGCAGACTAATGGCTCTGGCTGAACCTTAAGCCTGTAACAGAAATAAAGTCTTTTCTCCTTATATCAAATCATTCCAACCAGTGATGTCTGAGGATAAAAACGAAGGGTTAAGGAGTCTGTCTCACAGTAGAAAGACAAGGATATAAATGTGAGCATCTTTCCAGAGTGACACTGGTTCCCGTGAGAAACTGTTTACATCTTCTCATTAATCATCTTCATTTTCATTACTGTTTATATGGAGTATTTTTCTCAAACTTTACCACCATTTTTCCTGGCCCTCAATCTCTATCAGAATAAGGAGGCTGGCACTCATTAGTAACAAACACATAAGGGCGTCCCTTGCAAGTGCACGCCTGCATGACGATAGCAGTGCATTCAAAGGGAATGCTCACAGGATCGGTGCATTAGATTTTATGAATCCCATTTACTTTTATACACACGAGTGGGATTAACAGGGTGGCCTCGGGCCCTCCGCACACGCCGCCGCGGCCCGGCCTCAGACACCTTCTGCCTCCGGAGAACTGCCAGGTTTCAAACAGCAAGAACTTACCACACCAGAGGCCCCCTCCCCCAGCACACCGGGAAGCGGAACCGGGGACCCGGCACAGGGATTTCCCCTCGGGCGGCTCGGAAAGGCCTCTCCCCCCCCCCGCCCCTCCCGCCCACCTACCGGGACAGGGGGCAGCGCGGGGGCCGCCACCGCCTCACCCAACCGCACTGCACCACCACCACCACCACCACCACCACCACCACCACCACCACCACCACCACCACCCCCCCCCCCCCCGGTGCGACGCCAGCTCCCCCTCGGGCTACAGGCCGCCCCCCCCCCGCGGCTGCCCCGCCACCGAGCCCGAGCCCGAGCCCGAGCCTTAGCCCCGGCGGCCCCTGACAGGCACTTCCGGCCGCGGGGCCGCCGAGCGCCCGCCCAACGCCGCTCGCCCCCTAGCCCGCGCTCCCATTGGCTCATCCCGCCCGGCGCGTGACGGCGGCGCGGCCGCTGGTTGGCCCTCCGGGACGCGCGTGTCGCGGCGCCGGCCCGAGGAGCGGGCGGGGGCGGGCCGCTGTCGCCACGGCGACAGCGCCGGGCGAGGGACGGAGAGGGCGGGGACGGGCGGCCGCGGCGCCGAGTCGCTGCGGCCGTCGGCGTCACGTGCGGCCCCCGCGCCCGCCGATTGGTCGGCGCCCTCCGGCGCGGGGGGGGACGGGGGGGGGGACACGACGACACACGGGACGGGCGCGGGGAGGTGCCACGTGACGCGGCGCCGCCCGCCCGCCTCCCCGCTCTTTCTTCCTCCCCGGCGCCCCCTCCGCGCGCCGGCCGGTTGGCTGTTGCCGTGGCGACAGGGGAAGGAGGGGGCGGGGCCGGCGCCCCACCTCAGCCGCGCCGCAGCCCGTGAGCGCGGCCCCGCCGCCGCGGCCGGGAGCATCCGCCGGGCGGGCGGGAGCGGAGGGGAGCGGGGGCGGCGGCGGGCAGGGCAGGGCAGGGCAGGGCGGGGCGGCGGCGGCCCATGGCGGGGGGGTGAGGAGGGGCCGTCGGCAGGTGCGGGTCGGGCGGTCCGGCTGGGCGGGCGGTCGGTCCGTCCGTCCGCGCTGGCGGGAGGATGCGCGAGTACAAGGTGGTGGTGCTGGGCTCGGGCGGGGTGGGGAAGTCGGCGCTCACGGTGCAGTTCGTGACCGGCACCTTCATCGAGAAGTACGACCCCACCATCGAGGACTTCTACCGCAAGGAGATCGAGGTGGACGCCTCCCCCTCCGTCCTGGAGATCCTGGACACGGCGGGCACCGAGCAGTTCGCCTCCATGCGGGACCTCTACATCAAGAACGGGCAGGGCTTCATCCTCGTCTACAGCCTGGTCAACCAGCAGAGCTTCCAGGACATCCGACCCATGCGCGACCAGATCATCCGCGTCAAGAGGTGACTTGCCCGGCGGCCGCTCCTCCGGCGGCCGCGCCCGACGCCCACCTGCGGCCCGGCCCGCCGGGGCCTGCCGGCCGCCCCTGCCCCCCCCCGCCCCCTTCCCGGCTCCCTCCGTCCCCTCCTCCCCGCGCCGGGCCGCCCCGCAGTGCCCGGATCTCCGGCCCGGGGGCTGCCCACGCCCTGCCCGCTGCCCGCTCAGGTGCCTGCCCCGCCGCTTCCTTCCCTCGCCCGCCTCCCGCCCTGGCAGCATCCCCCCCTCCGCCGCTGCCTCGCCCGCAGCCGCGGGCTCCCCGTGGGCGGGTGGCGGCCGGCAGCCGCAGGGGTGGCGGGGCGGGGGCAGGGGGCTCCGGCGCTTTCCGCTGCTCGCCCGCCCGCCCGCCCTCCACCCCCGGTTCGCGGGTGCGACGCGGTAAGTTTGGGGTGCTCCTGCGTGAAACGCGGCTGCGAGTGGGGGGCGGAGAAGCAGTTCCCCGAATATCGCGTGGGGCAGCCCTCCGGCGCACTTTGTTAGCGGACCTGCCGTGGCTGCTTTGCGAGGGGAGCGCCTGGGTGATTTCGTGCAGCACACACCTCTTCACAGGCAGGTAGAGATCTGCCTTTTCGGGTACCGGCATAGGTATTTCCGTGAACTTCCCACTCCTGTTAGAAGTGCGGAACGCAAAGCCTCTTCCTTGGTAAAGAGATGATGGCTGGGAGCGTTAGGCCTTATGTATGCCGGGGCTTCTCTTAAATTTCCCACAGTCGCGTTGCCAGCCGCTCTGTTGCAAGTGAATCCACAGTGGTGAAACAGCGGTGCATACTGCCAGTTTGTTTTTATAACCGCTATGTTGTTTAGATATGCATCAATCAGTCAGATGGCAGCAGCTGAAATGCAGCTAGTCACGCTAAAATAAGGGTAGGTGCACCATCTGAAATCATAGCAACCATCTGAACCATAGCGTGGATGAGAAAATGCCGCTGGCCAGATCATCACAGACCGAGATCTGTTACTGCCCGTGGAGAGAGGTTGTAATTATGTCACAGAACTGGTTGTAGCTTTGGCTTGGACATCTGAAAGGGAAACCCTTGTAAATAACTTGGTTGGACAACAGCTGTTGGATTTGCATCTTAATGTAGAGTGGAGCATAAAAGGTGATAATGGCTAATCACACGGTCGGGTATGGTCTGTTCACAGAAACTACCATTCCGCACCAAGGCCTGGGGAAGATGTATTTTGAAACTGGGGAGGAGGGTGAGTAGGGGAAAGGGGAGGGAGGAGACAAAGCGCCGATATTTTTGGAGACTTGCAACTTTCTCGTAGTAGGCATTTCTTAATGTGTGTCCTAACTTTTTCACTGGGGATTTCTAAAGACCAATGTAGTGAAGTTATTTTTAATCTATTATGGAAAATGCATTTTCCATATCCTTGTGATCCTTATCGTTCACACATACCTTATAGAAGAACAGTTTTTCTTTAGGTAGTTAGAGTAGACTTTATTCATTAATAAATGCTTTTGGTTTTCCTGTGTCTAATCAGTGATATAAATTCATGTAGTCTCTGAATGCCTAGCTGTGGCTTTTGCAGCTTGCGTTGTGCCTTGCAATGGAGCGTCTGCATTCAGACCCCAGCTGACAAGCTGTGGATAGGTGAAGCAGAATAGGAAACAACTTGTACTTCCATAGTTACATTGACTCAGCACTGCTCAGTCTGTCTAAATGCTGCTCTTACTCTTCTTCTGCCATCTCTTTTACTCCAAGGCTTCAACTTCAGGTTAGGTACTTTGTGAAAGACATATGAGCAGTGTTTTAATCCTAAATTTCACTTATGCAAAATAATCTAAAAGCAGCTGAAATCCTGAAAATTTTAGCAAGTCCTGAAAATTTTAATTGAGTTGTAGTTGAAAGGGATATGCTGTTGACTTGCAATATTTAAAAGATGTAGTTTCAGCAAGTGTACCAGATCTTTCCTGGTCAACTTACCTCATCTTATATTTGTGGGTTTTGTTATTGTTATGTTTTGGAACTTGACTTAAGTTCGCAGGCAGTGCACGACCTAATGTGCTATTGACTTAAGCTTGCATCCTTTTTACCAGTTAAACTGGAAGAGTGCATATTTACAGATCTAATATGTATCTGTACAAGGACTTCTAAGTTATAATTTACAGTTGCATAAATGCATTTAATCCCTGTTGAGAGACAAATAATCATAGTCCTGTTTACTTAGGGATTTTGGATGAGGTATACCTGAAAATGACAATTATATGCTAGTATTGATACAAAACCATGATCTAAAAATCTCTGAACTTTGATTGTACCTGAAAACCGATTGGCCATGTTTCTAACCAGTAGGTATCTCTGCATTTTACATGTTGTCCTTGCTATTTTTTTTTTTTTTGGATGAAAGAATCCCTGTGTTATTATATAATTAGAGATTAATTAAAATTACTCTCCCAAGAAGCAGAAAAGCCAGGTGAAATTCCCTCTTCAGGTTAAGAGATGCACGCTTGAGTCTTCTGCTTCCCTGGTCTAAAAACCACATGCGAGGCCAAACTAAGCTGAGGGAGTCCTTTGCTCCACCTGATGAAGCTGAGTTACTTTATAGGAATGAATGACATGCTCAGGAATGAAAGAGAGGAAACAAGTGGACCTTTACTTAACTCTGAAGCTAGTGGTTAGAAGGGATTGAGATCACTCTTGCCAGTATAGTTTCTGTTCTCATTAGATGACTATTTAATATTAACAAATGCATAGATAGACTTAGAAACAGGACTGAAATCCAGGTCTCCCGGTCTGCAGAGAAGTCTCCTAATGGCAAAACTATGAAGTCAAGCTTCCTTGTGTAGTGTGGGAGCCTAGCATCCCTTTCAGGCATGGTGCACAGCTTTAACAAGAGTGGAGGATGCCTCCATAGCTTTTAAACAGGTAATTAAAGTTCTTTCCTGGGAAATGGTTTAAATGTAAAACATATTCTTCTTTTTGAAGTAAAGAAAACATTTTTGTCTAGATCTTTCTAAGAATGAGTCAAGGTGCTTTACTTTCAGTAGGGGAGCCCTGTCAGTTCTGAGTGGATGGGTGCGCCCCCAGCAGTTCTGCCTGGACATAGGATGAGGAGAAGGAGAAGGTTTCAGAAGTGCCTGCTGTACTCTGGGCCAGAGTTTCCCACTGCGCAGCATGGTGCTAGCGTTGGATGAAGGATCTCGGTGGTACAAAATCCCAGCTGCTGTTCTTCTTCCTCCAGATGCTGCGTCTTACAATAGTTTCTACCCAAGGAGTGGCTTGGCTGTAGCTCGTGTTGTACAAAGCAATCGCTTCTGCCATCAGCTGTTCTTGCAGTGCCTGCAACTAGCCCTGTTTATCTGGAACGTGTGCTTTAGTATCAGTATGTGGGGGGCAGGATACTGATGAAAGGGGACGTGCCCTAGGAGAGTGAAGCTGTGGATGCCTTGCTTTGCTGCATAAGGAGTGTAATCAGAAGGCAGGAGGACAGAGGGGTTGCGTCCTAACGTAGGGTGGTGGGTTGGGCAGAATGAGGCCAAAGGTATAAGGTTGATCTCCGGGTTTAAGAACTTGAGTGCCTCCGTGCTTGTTTGAAGCTGTTCTCGCTGATGATGATAGCTAAGTAAACAGTTTGGGAGCTCCTATTCACTGTACAATTGACCGCTTATCTGAAATGCATTGTTCCAACCCCATGATTTTAGTGTTTCAGGTACCTAGTACCAGTTTCTGGATCCCACTTGTGCCAAATGTGCCCATTAAGCCTTGTTTCTTCTGATTCTTGCAAACGCTTAGGGTTTGTAGTGTTGGGAAGATGGAGGGTACATAAGGGTAATATTTTTCACGTGATAGCTTTGAAGGATGCTCCTTGCTTTCTGTATACAAGAAGGATAAAGGGAATCAAGTGCTGCTTTACTGCCTCCTGGTGAGATATTACACAAAATGTGTTACCTGTGCATTTGTAGGTGCTGCAACTCTGAGACCTTCTTTCCCTCCAAAATGGATTTACAAGCTTGTCAGCAAAGAACTGTGTTGTTTACGTTGCAGACAGAACTCACTGTAGTTTCAGAATGAGCTATTTTCTGGAGAAACCTTTTATTTGTGAGAGCAAGGCAAAACTGGATGAGTGGGCCCATGCCCGCGAAGGCCTGCAGTGAAGTAAGAACAGAAGCTGTCAAATGAAATGGATTGGAAGTGGTACGCCCCAGTTAGGTATCAAGGTTTAGAAATAAGTAGTGAGTATGCAGATTAAGCAGTGTAATTTTTTTTGTGGTGTCGTGGTTTAGCCCCAGCCAGCAGCTAAGCACCACGCAGCCGCTCGCTCACTCCCCCCACCCCAGTGGGATGGGGAAGAGAATTGGGAGGGTTACAGTCAGAAAACTCGTGGATTGAGATAAGAACAGTTTAATAATTGAAGTAAAATGAAATAGAATAATAATAATAATAATATAATAATACAATAATAATATACAGAGCAAGGGATACACTATACAATTGGCTCACCACCCGCCGACCGATGCCTAGCACGTCCCCGAGCAGCGATCGCTGCCCCCCCCCGGCCAACTCCCCCAGTTTATATACTGAGCATGATGTCATACGGTGTGGAATAGCCCTTTGGCTGGTCTGGGTCAGCTGTCCTGGCTGTGCCCCCTCCCAGCTTCTTGTGCACCTGGCAGAGCATGGGAAGCTGAGAAAGTCCTTGACTAGTGTAAACTCTACTCAGCAAGAACCAAAACATCAGTGTGTTATCAACGTTATTCTCATCCTAAATCCAAAACACAGCACTCTACTAGCTACTAAGAAGAAAATTAACTCTATCCCAGCTGAAACCAGGACAGTGGAAAGAGGAGTTAGGTAACTTCTAACGCTTTTGTGTGTCTTTTGTGTGATTAGAAAGCTCTCTGAAGAGAATCTGCTGATATTTACCATATACTGAATTTTAATTTTGGATATGACTTTCCCAATGTTTTTCTCCCGTGAAGGTATGTTTAAACCTCGTTGGGTATGTGTTCTAGGTGCTTATGTAGCCTTCAATAATGTAATCTCTCAATCTATCCTACAGACTTTAATATATATATTTTTAGTAGAACCCCATGAAATAGAAAAGTATTATTATTTCTATTCAAGGAGAAAACTAAAGCACAGAAATAGAAAAGAACTCACAAAGTTAATTCAGAGTTCTTCACTTGCAAGAGTTTCTCTAGATGTCTGACCAGTGCTTTAAAGACAGGACTATTGTGTTCATGTTTTGGAGAATCTAACAGATTCTACTTAAAATAGCATTTTTGAGAAATGCTTTATTTCAAGTAGTGAAAAAGACTTTTCATTTATCTATTGCTTTTTCTCTAGGAAGCAAAGACCAGAAAATTTATTAATGTAGATTGGCTGAAAATGCAGACTAAATGATATAGGTGTATTGCTATGAAATATCACAGAAATGCTTCTCCAGGTTGACAGTGTTCTTTGTGGTGGTGTTTATCATCAAGATGAAAGTCTGCCTCCCAGTCTAGGGATTCTGTGTGGTAAATTAAAACATACAAGAGATGCAATTATTGAAATTTATTAATTGTGAAATCAGCAACTTGAGTCAATGATAATTGATGTATTTAGTGACTTAATGGTGATTAAGTCTGAAAAACTATACTTGAAATTACAAATTGCTCAAATGTCTAGTTTGAAAATGTTGCTTTCCAAGTACTATGAAAACTAAATATGGTTTTTATTCAAAGACCATTTAGCACATCTGGGTCCAGATCCTCATTAAAACTAGATAATATGATCATAGAGATGACTGTCAGTAAATACAGAGTTTTGAGCAGACGAAATAGTTTAGTCTGTTCTTTATCTCTTCACTGTAGTAAGTACTCTTTAAGCAAGGTTGAATTTATCAGTTTTCTGAAATTCTATGTATTTCTCATCTTTATTTTAAGAAAATATTTTTCTAATTTTGAGAACTATTTAGAGAACTCTTCATAAACACTGCTATGACACATTCAACCACAAAAGTTGTGGGTTTGGTTTGTTTTTTTTTTTTAAAGGGACACCTATGGATAGGTGTTTCTCAGGTGAGAACCTTATCAATTTACAAGAAGAAAATGCAAATATTTTAAGCATCTGTGGAGATAAAAGAAGTGGTAAACACAAGTAGTCAGTTGTATCAAATTGACCCCGTATATAATGTCAGAGCCTTCAGCTGTATGGCCATCTCCTGTGTCTTACTGGTGAAGTGATACGTAGACTGTCCCCTAGAAAGTGTCTATAACAGAAAGAATACAAGTCTGCAGGATACAGGACATTACTGTAAAATTTATTTAGTTTTAAACTCAGATTTTTAGTTTCTCTTTGTGCTGTCATGCTTTTCAAATAACTTTGCGACACTTCTTTCTGGCTCTATAGAGTTTAGATTTTTTTTTTTTAATGAATTACCTCTTTTAATTTGAAATTAATGAACTAATTCTGTCAGACAAAATTATAGGTTTCTTGATTTAAATGGGTAATTCATACATAGACAAACCTCTAAAAAATGTGTCTGACAGTATGCAATTTTAAGCTACAGAACATTATTTTAAAGTTGCTTGGCTTAGTCTTGTACTCGGATATTTCAAGGTGCTCATGCATCTTCAGAACATAATACCTTTAATATTTTCCTGTAGAAGCTTTTGAATTAAATTCCATACTTGCAGAGTTCTCTTTCTTGATAATCTGAAACATTCATGCTACTTTGAGTTACTTTCTGTGGAAACCATGAAAATTTGAGACAATGATTATAACTAGAGTCTTCTAATGGGTTGTTGTTTTTTTTTTCGGCTGCTTCTCCCCCCTGCCCCAGCTAATTGTGTAGCTATTCCTTTCCAAGATTTATTTGTTTTTCTTTGTAAGGTAAAGTGACATGATAGCTTCCCTATGTGGGCGCTGAAAATAAATCTTTTTATCCCCTCCTGCTTTTTAGGTGTTCTTTGGACTTTTATTGAAAAAAAAAACAGGTAGGCAAGCTCCATTTGTATGCATGTTTAGTTTAGAGTGTGCTAGTTTAGAGTATAGCATATCTTTTTTTATGATGCCTGTATCACTTAGCATCATCTTGTCTTTTCAGGTCTTAATTGCTGCTGTAGCTCATGTTGTTGTAGAGGTGTGTGAACAAATATGGATAGCTACAATTGTCAAATAGTAGAATAGTATGTGGCAAGACTTCTTAAATTTGTTTTCAGTTGTGCAGTGTTGCTTGATCGTGTCTGTGTTGTAAAAATGCTATTTAATGTGTTAAAGACCAAATAGAACAGTGACTTAATGGCTTTCATAGTTTAGTACAATAATATAGCATTACTGCTTGGGGTTGAATGTTTTCTATCTTGCTATTCATTAAGCTGTTTTGACACAGATTTTTGCAATGAATATTTGGAAAATTTTATCAAAAAAAAAAATCATTGCTCATTAGAATTTCTGTTTTGCCTTTGAATTTCTGTTTTGCCTAGAGGACAATAATTCTTTAAATACTGTTTTTTATAGCCAACACAGTTGGCAGTAACTTGCATCTTTTCTTTCAAAATAACCACGATTCTCTATGCTTCAGTTGGATAGTATGTGGATAGAAACAAATTTTGTTGTTTGGTCATACATAAAACATTCTGGGTAGCAGTACTTTTAGTTAAAACTCTTATGTTAGCAGGCATACTTTTTGGACTGAAATTTCAAATATAGACATTCTTTAGTGATAGAAATTTTTTTAGGTGAATAAAATTTGAAATGTCTGGGTGGATCTCCCAAAAATCATTAAATCCATTCCTTTTCTAGTTTTCCCCTTAATAATTCAGTGCCAGATTTGTATTTTTTGCACCTAAGAACAAACCTAGGTTTACTGGTTATTTAATTTCTGAAATATTGCAGAGTTGCTCAAACATCTTTCCCCCCCCCCCCTTTTTTTTCTCTCCTTGTAAATTGTGTAGGTGGTATGTGATGATAACGTTTTGAGAGAGAATAGGGAAGCAATTGGGACTGCCGTGCTAAATTATCCTGGCACATAGTGACTTGTACAAAGATTTACGTGATTGTTAAGGTAATAAGAAATATAACTATCTGCTTCTTCATATTCTCTTATTCATTAGGTTCCTGCTGGTCTGTTTTTTTGGTTTTGTTTTTGTTGGGGTTTTTTTTTCCAGACGTTTCCAATACAGGGCTAGTATTTAGTTTTTGCTGCTCTAAGGCAAACAGTATAGTCTAGGTACAGTTTACAATGATGAGTGCAACTCGAACACTTTCTTTGTCAATGGATTGCATTTTAGCAGCTGTGTTGTCTTAAATCCTAGTCTAGACAAGAGAATTAAAGGTGTGATATGAGCACGTTATCCTTTCTCAACATTAATGTCATGGGGCTAGCTCAGTTAGTAGGTGCTGTACTCTTTAAAAATGCAGTGGTGACAATGTTTTAATTCTTGTCTTGATTAGGCCTAGACTAGGTGAAAGACCAGGTGAAGGACAAAAAAAGGAATAAGTGTTTTTAGTGATTAGCTTGTTTTGAAACATCGTTTGCGTCATGTAGATAGAGCTTTAATGTCTTCTAAAATACTGTTGTTATCTTCTGCCAAAAAGTCAGGGTAAAGAGGCAGACATTAAAGCATTTTAAAATATTAGAATGTAATAGCTTAGGGTAGTGGTCTGTGGTAAAATAAAATGTAACTCTTATTTTATAGAATGGTTTAATGACTTCCTGTTATTGTTCTGGTTAACAGGTAGCCACCTTAACTAAAAGATTAATAGTGTTTGAGATTCCCATGTGAGTATCAACTCAACTACAATTTAATTTGAACTGGGAATGAATTGGATCAGGGCACTGAACTTGAAGTGCTCTGAATGTTGTGAAGAAGAGCTTTGGTCCTGGATTTCTGATTAATTGCAAGAAAAGACGCTTTCAAGAAATAGCCATATAGATTGCTTCTGGGCTATATGTGCGCTTGCTGTGATGAGCAAGTTTTGGTAAGAGCATGTTCGTACCGTTTGCCCTCTTACTCCTAATATATTTTACAGTGTAGAGGATAAACCAGGACTGATCAACCTACTTTATCTGATTAGATCTAGTTGCAGTTTCCCACATTGCTATAACATCTTAACTGCTGTACAAAATCTTACTTGAAGTGTTTTATAAATGTGCAAATAATGGGAATGCTTTTTGCTTTTGAAAAAGCCATGGACTTTATAAGACCTATCTAGAAATGCATAAATTAAGTCTTTCCTCCAGAACTGCTTTTCTTTTGAAATTTCCTTACTATGTTTTTAATCTAATTTTTAAATTTTAGAAGCTTGTTGTTTTTGTCAGAACAAAACAATGAATATGAAATGTTTGGGTTTTATACCATTTTCACCAAAAGTTATAAATGAGTGGGAAAGAAATCAATTTTTTTTCACCCACCTCTGTGTTTAATTGCACTTGGCCATGATGCAGAATCCTGGACGTGTGTATTTTTTGAACTACATGACAGCAGTCCTTGTTTGTATACTGATATTTGTACACTTTTTAAGAAGGTATGTTTTCAGTCTGTGGATTACTTTCTACTGCCAAAAGTACTTGATGTTGTAAAGGGTTTTCCTAGTAGTAATCATCTACCTCCAGGTTCAAAGTTTGCCCCTCTTCTGCTTGTAATAATTCTGCTGAAAACCAGTCAAACGGTGTTTTTCTGTGGTTTTGTGGTTTAGGGTTTTTTTGACTTTAGGAATTAGATTTCTTTTTGAAAATAATTTGGAGGGCAGAAGATGATCACCTTGAACTATTTCTTCTGGAGCATTTTATCAGATGCCTTTCATACCCCTCATCCCACCCCCCCCGCCCCTGGAAAAAAAAAAAATCTAACCAGTCTGAGTGCTTCTCAGTCTCCGATCAAATCCAGACTCTCCATCTCGCTGCTTAAAGAAGGCATCTGCTCTGCTAGTCTCAGAAGCAGTTAGATTCTTGGTAGCTGACATGCAGGTTACTCCCTACAATGCCTGGAAGAGAGAAGCATGAGTCACCTTCTGCTGGGTTAACGCTGCGGTCCACAACCAAAATCCAAGCAGTAATTTGGAATTAATTCTCCCATTGCTTTCGTCCGTTTGGGTGTGGTGTTAGGTTTGGGGGGGGGGGGGGGGGGGGGGGCGGGTCAATGTAGTACCACTTAAATCTGTTTGATCTGCTTGGGTTCTTTAACAGATAACCTCCTCAGTGGGGGGTTTGGGGGTAGGAGAGATTGGCTTTGTTTTTGTACCAAGTTTGCAGGATCTTGTCCAAAGCAGGGAATCCTGGCACTGATCTTCTGAACATGCAATGCATTGGAGGAGGTGCAATTCTCTCCCCGCCCCCCCCCCCCCGTGTCAGCCTTTTCTTTAATTTCATTGAGAAATAAATGAGAAACGGGTTTTGCAAAATACCTTAGTGTTTCTTTTTTGTGTCGGTTCTTTAGGAATCTGCTTTGCTCTGGGGTGTGTAGTCCTGTTGCATCAAACCACTTGAACTATCTCCTTATGTATGTACAAGCTCTCCTCTTGAGAGTCGGACCCTCTCACTGATCAAAACACTTAAATTCTAAAAGAATGGGAGAAAAATGGAAGCCACTGTGCCGTCATGGAGCAACAGCTGACTTCTCCTAAAATATTGTGGTCACCTGGACTAGGGGAGTCTTCTGGTGGCCATTCACTGTATGGGATATTGTAATGCATTTTTGCAGTGCCTTTTTTATCTTAAGGGAATAAGCAGTCCTGAGAAATCCCTGGGTTTCAGTCCTTAGTGTCTTTCTTCAGCTTGTACACCTGACCTTTTTCTGTTGTTGTTCCCTTGGGATTTGTGAATTTGCCTTCATGTATTTGTATTTGCCTTCATAGTGGCTCATCTTCAACAGGAAGATTGAAGAGTATTTTCTCAGCATTGCTTGTAGCTTAGTGGTTAGGGCAGTCTTCTGGGAAAAGCAGACGTGAAACTCCTATAACGAAAGAAGTTGTGTGGTGCAGGTCTTTCACCTCTTTGATCAGTGCTGTAATCGCTGTACTGCTACGTTAAATGCAAGAAACAGCATTGCCCCTACTTACTTTTAGTCCCATGGCTTTGTGTGGAAGTGATATCTGTTGTGTTTGTTAGTGAGTATCTTACTATTGGTGTGTTGCTAGATGGTGTGTTTAGTGAATTAGGCATCTCGAGGGACTTGGCTGCTTGCATGCCTCGTCTGTAAATCCCAGGAGAGCTTAGGTATGTGACCCTGTTGTGGTTCCAATATATGGCTCAGCTGGGCTTGTACAGCTATAGGCCTTCAGGCAGCTGCCTTGTTTTGACAAAAACCTTAGGTGGATGTGGCCTGCCAAGAAATCAAGTGGGTAGGCAGAAATTTCGTGGAGCAATCTCTTGGACGCAGTTCCGTAAATTCTCCTGGAGTCCCAGTATATTTACCTACCTTGGTTTTGCATTCAGGCTCAGAAATATTTGCTATCAGAATGTTTTCCTCTCATTACCTCCTGCTTTTTCACATAATATTTATTCCTTACGTTTTGAGCAGTGAATTCTTGAATGCTTTTGTATGGATCTTGTTAGTACAGAATATTGTGTAGACCACAGACTTCATGATCGTGTCATCCACAACATGGGCTTGACAATTCTTGTACTTCAGATGCCTTCCTTCTCTAACAAAGGAGTTCTATGCACAGGTTATATTATATAGCTGATTATAACATTGTATTTGGAGTAGAATCTGCTTAAGTGATTATCCTCATACAAATAGTTGTCTGAGGGATGATAGACTATTTCCTAGGAAGAAACTGGAGAAGCAGATGATATCAAGACAGCTTGCTGAGAGTCCACAGAGTTTTAATGTTAAATATCAAACGTGAAGAAACTTGATTAACTAGTCTTCATAGGCATCTCTTCTGTGTTTCCCCTAGTTTGGATCTGCAGCCCCACTTAACATTAAAAGCTGTGGATGCTCAGCAGGCTATCTTCATATCATCTCCTTCTCCAGTAGTTGTTATAGGTTGGCCATGTGAGAATAGATAGCCTTGTGCTCCTTGATCCTTGATGATGTTCTGTAAAATTTAGGCATGACAGCATGTTCTGGAATTTCACTCAATCCAAATATTCCCAAATTTGATTCAAATTGTGGAGAAGCTGGGCTGCCAGTTGATGTGGTGAATGACTGGCTATGTTTTGATGGGATTAGGTTTGAAGAACCCTCTGTTGCCTTCAAAGATAACATTATGGATCAGATGATAATTTTTCCTGGACTGTGTAAATGGATATCTAATGGTCTTGCCTCTAGTCTGGCACTATATACATTGTAGTCGTTCCATCTGGGATTGTGTAGCCTCTGTTGCTTACCGAAGTATCACTGTCTTATTATGTAGCTGCTGCAAATTCCTGATGAGTCTGTTTACCATCTAGCAGTTTTTAGTCAAACCTCTTGTAACCCTTTTATTTCTAGTGCTCTCTGTAACCAGATTTCATAGCAACCAAAGTCAGATGCTTGCTACCCATCAGATGAGTCTGTCAGCAACTGTTGGCAAGGAATGCTGTTCCTGTTACCAGTCCGAGTACCGGTTTTCACTTAAAGGTCTGGCATTATTGTGGAAATAGTCCTGCTGCCACCAGGCCCTGTGCCTCAGATTCTGCACTGACCACGTAACTGGAGGATTGCTGGACTTGCTCCGCAGTTGTGCAAGGGTGGTTTTCAGGAACCATAGTGAGCAAATGCAGTCCTTGGACAGCATCCTGATGGACCAGAGCTACTGTTCTTTCCATCTTTTTGATTTACACCGTCAGTTAGATTTGTAATTGCCCAGAGTTCAACTACTGGGCAGCTGTAATGGTTTATAGACAGGACACATAATGTGAATGTTTAACTAAAAGAGCCCTTTCT
Organism: Theristicus caerulescens; assembly: GCA_020745775.1. Taxonomy (NCBI): domain Eukaryota; kingdom Metazoa; phylum Chordata; class Aves; order Pelecaniformes; family Threskiornithidae; genus Theristicus; species Theristicus caerulescens. Next base: position 74,786,923 of record CM036559.1, on the reverse strand, counting down.
CAAGGGAAGGAAGTGACTGGCACTTGCAGACAATATGAACCCTCAGTCATACTACTAAACTATAGTGGACGTGTTCAAAATAGCATTATCTGTCTAAAAATTATAACACAAGAAGCTCAAGATAAGCATCATGGTAGTCTGACGTGATGATGGAAAGGTGCTTTCTCCTGACTGCTTTCTCTTACTACTTTCCTAACTCTTTGATTAAACAAATCACATAATTCAGTTTTTACCTACCAAAGTTTACAATATAACTGTGTTCTGAAAAGGAAAATAAAATATACGGAAAGCTGGGATCAGGATACTTGAACTTAATATTCCAGATTGCTCTGGAACATAAAGAAGAGGGAAGGAGGGTGACGTGCATACCATGTATTGCAGGGCTTACTGGTGTATCCCTAGGCCTGATATGGACACACTGAGGAAAAAAAAATGTGGTTACAAAGTTTTCACTTCTGGGAAGAATTGTTACCTTCTAGATTCAACATAGGAAAGAAAATAGGATGGGGGCGGGGGGGGGGGGGGGGGATGGGACGGAGTTTACCTGTATTCTTTCCATGGGTTCTCAAGAACTTGGTCATTCAATATGACTTGCTGTTTATTGCAGGATATTGCTTTTTTTTTTTTTCTTTATCTTGTTCTAGCCCTAGGAAACTATTTGACTAAAATATACAAAAAAAGCATCCTTTTTTTTTTTTTAAAATTGAGATGAGCATATTCAAGAAAGAAAACAAATCACCTAAAGGTGTGAAATTGCTGAACTTAGCGTATATTGAATTCTCCTCCAGATGGTTTTTATTCAGAAATAGTGACTGCCATCATGGTAGCTTCATCTGCCAGAGAGGGACAATGGAAAGCTCAATCTTGGATGAAAGCTGAGAAGGCACACCTTGGAAGTCCCTTATTACTCTAAAATTAAGCAATTGTATTGCCTTCCTAGCTGGGATAATTGGACTGGTAATTGAAGTCTACATTCTTCTCCCAGAGATGATCAAAACACCTTCCTTTGAAAGACTTTCTGTCTGTCTGTGAGAAATGTGGTTAGATTAAAAGGACTGGGAACAGTCTGGGCTCACACCCCCGCACACACCTTCGCATTAATTGAAATGGCCTTTCTGCATAGGACAAGTTAATGTGGAAAAAATAATTAGTGGACTATTTTCAGGAAATTCTAGTTACCAGTTAGTGATTCAATGAAGAAGGTGTAATGGACACTAGGGTGTGTGGTACCTTTAAATATAGGCTCTTTCTTAAAAGAAATCAAACTTTCTTGAATATTTTCTTACCATTATTATTGTCGCTTTTGAGGGTTAAGTATACAAATTATCATCCTTTCTGTACCTAGAATGTGACAAACAGGCATTTAAATGCTGGGGTGGTACTTTGTTTCTCAGAATAAAACAAAGTACATTACAGTTTAGCATCTTTCACAAACTGTTACCTACCTAAATGCTGCCACTTTAAAAATCAAGTTTACTCAGAAAGAGACAGCTAAAATGTATGTGTATACACAAATATATGCTCGGTCTTCTACTCTGTGGGATCAGGAGTCAGGACAAAAAACCAAAACGTGGATTTCACCAGGTTCTGCAGTCATCTTCTGTTTAAAATAGTTTAAAATAGGCTTTGTCCACATATGAAAATTTTGTCACTAAGTTACTTTCTGAATACGTTTGGTTAAACCAATGTAAAGCCACATTGTTTGTTTCCTACCCAATTTAAGCCATATTAAAGTTGATGTCAATGTGGGAATTTGCAACATTTTAAAGAAATTATTTACGTTGGCCTGGCTTGTTTGGTTTTTTCTCCCTCTGAAAAAAAACATGCCAGTAAGAGACATAGCCTCTTGTTGTGAAGGTTTTCATTCTTTTTCTCTCTGCCTCCCTCTCTCACACGCACATGCATGCGTTGCTTTTTGTGTCAGCTAGCAAAGCCCATCCTTTCCGTCAGCTGAGTAACTGTCTCTTTGGGTGACACAGGCCATCAGCCGCCGTACAGCCACCGGCAAAACGCCAGCACAGAGGCGCTCCAGTGCCCTAGGGATGCTGAGGGCTCTGACCCTGATGCGCTCGCTCTGCTGCTGACACAGCTTTGGCACTGGCCAAAGCAGCCAGGTGCCTAAAGCTCCAGAGATGCAGCGGTGTGGGCAGCTGCGTGGTGACGGTGTCCTGGAGGCTAACCTCGCTGGGGCAGGCATGGCCTAACAGCTGATTAGGTTAACATGTGCAAAATAAAACGGCCTTTAAGGTGATTGAGTGCCACAGAGTGTCTTCATAGGCAATAAAATGGTTGTCAGACAGGTTAGTAAAACTCTTCTGGGAAAACGGAGCTTTTATTTTAACCTAGAGTAGACCCAAAGAAATTAACATTTATAAAGTAGTTACAATATAAACATCTGAGATGATGAGTATATCTGAGCTCCTCATTCTAGCTGGCTTCATTTTAATAGTTACTCAAATATTAGACTTGAGATACAAATACCTGGTAGGAAGAACAAAATGTTTAAATTTTGCTGTTTTATGTACTAGATACCCTATATCTGATGTAATTTTACAAAAAAGTTCTTACTAGGACAGTTTTGGATACTAGAAAGGGTAAACTTTAGTTTCAAGTCTTCCAGTATATTCAGGATGCTGATTTAGAATGTAGTCTGTTGGGGTTTTTTTGTTTGTTTTGTTTTTTTGTTTTGTTTTTTTTTTTTCCTGTAATTGCTACCTGTCTTATTGTAGGAAGAATGAAAAATGTTCCTAAGAAAATTATTCCTGAAGCTTATGCTCAACATAGAATAGAGGTTATCAGTAAATCATATTTTGTATTTGTGAGGTAGTATGCTGGGAGACAGTATTTTATACTTGAAGATGAACCAAAACTTATTTAAAAAAAAAAAAACAAATAACAAAACAAACAAACAAAACTCCCACATGACCTTGGAAACTCTTATTTTTTGTATATTCATGTTTAGATATGGAAACAGTTTCACTTAACTAGCTGATGTGCTCTTTTTGAATCAAATTTCTAGAGTTACAAAGTTGAGTTGTTAAAGATGGAGGTCACTTTTGGAAACTGTGGAGAAGAAAACCTTCTTGGTGCTCTGTTCATTCAAACATTCAAATTATTTAAACCAGACTTATGGTAATTAGATAAATTATTCTGTAAGATGAGGGCCACCAACTTTCTGAAGTCACAGCAGAATGTTTTTCTTTCCCAAGTTAGAAGTCAAATGATCTGGTAGAAGCTCAGCAGGAGTGAAGTGGCTTTCAGAGCGTCTGCTAATGGAACTAGTCAAGGCTTTCAGATTCACATCTGTATTTTCTTTGTTGGTGACAAATTTTATTTGGTAAAAGAGGACTTGACTATAGTCAAAGGGCTATGAAGTCATAATACTGCTTCTGAAGTAAAAGAGAAAATGATAGAACTTGCACTATTTTCTCCTAAATTGGTTCACTATATCAGCGTGGCCACTGGCTTAGAGTTTCTGTAAAATAGTCTGTCTTCTGAAAAAAACCCAGAGTTGTAACTTAGTCATACCGTTGTGAGGAAAATCTGTCTCAACAGAGCTTTTTTTGCAAAGTTTTCTTATAAGCATTGTAGGATATTTTTATTAGCTTGAAGGACATTAAGCTGTATTCTTCTTTGGTTACTAGGGCAACAAAGAAGTCTCTTCTTTGTACTAGACACACAAATTCTCTTCAGGCTATGCAATATCATATAAACTCTGGTATCTGTCTGCCTTAGCTTCTACATGGGGATTGATGAGAGAGCAGAAATTTATGCCAGGTTGTTTGCCTCTTAATCCCATTATTTTTATTTTACTTTTTCTTAAGTTTTAAGTGACCTGAAGCTAGGCTCATTGCAAAAGGTCAAATTCTTTAAAAAGTTAAATAAATAAAAGCCACTATGGAAATGTGGTTCCTATCCATAAGTGATGCTCAATTCTACAGACCAGATAATGGCAATCACATTGTCAGAGGGGAGTTTTGTAATCCAGGCTTGCATATGTTTTCAGAGGCTAAATCTGGGTAGTGCTGAAAGTCAGCAGCTCTCACTTCTTGGAGTAAGAAGGCTCTTACCTCGACATGGAGGAGAAGCTGTTGCTTTTTGTGTGGTTCTGACTGGACGGCACGACACGATCATTCCTGAAGTCTAATCCTTTGGAAGCAGGTGATGCTGCTAAGAAGGTTTTGAATTAATTGTTAGGCCTATTCCTGAAGACTGTAAAAGTATAATTTTAATGAGCTAGAGAAAATCCTATTAGAATAGTTTAAATAAGTTTTGCAGTGGGATTTTTATCAGTGATAATAAATTGGTTAAAGGAATATAAGAGTGTGTTCACTTTGAAGAGTGAAATAATACCTTACAGGACTATAGTCTTCTAACCCTTTTAAAATGCATATGCATTTGACTATTTTTGCTAGCCAAAGTTTTGACTTTGTGTATCCACTAAAAAGTTTTGCTTTCTATAGTTTAAATAAACAAGGATAGAGACTGAAGTTGTCATTAACTTATGCTTGAGCTTTAGTTAATTCTGTAAAGTATGGTTAATTCACTTTGCTTTCATAGTGCTAGGATATATGTCTATCTTGAGTCCTGTAAGTATGATTATCAGTTCCTCTACATAAACGAATAGCTGTAACTATTTGTATAGCTTTGGCATTTGTTTCTCAGCCCATTTTCTATGGAAACAAGCCTTGTGTAACTCGGTTGTCTGCTTGTCTCGTCTTCCTCCATTACCTGCCAGTAAGTTTTGAATTCTGTGGCAAAGTTAAACTAAATTAAATGCTGGGACAAGTTCCCAAAGAGGTTGTGGAAGCTCTGTCCTTGGAGGTTTTCAAGACTGAACTGTACATGTCCCTGAGCAAACTGGTTGAGATCTCCTGGCTGACCTTGCTCTGAGCAGGGGGTCAGACTAGTGACCTCCCCAAGTCCCTTCCCGCCCTCATGGTTCTGTGGTTCAAAGTCTGGAATGAATTAGAAATCTGAATAATGATTAAGTTGTATCTGAATCGTTGGTGGGAAAGAGACCCTCTCAGTGCTCTAGTTGTGGGAAAAAACCTGTGGTATGTGCTCAACCCTAATTATGGACTGGAGAATGGCGAGGGGAAGAGTTGTAGGCAGAAAGAAAAACTACAGTTTTAGATATCAGCATTGACCGAATCTATAAGAAACTAGACCTACCATTGTCCTCATAAATTACTTGCCAGACACTGTGCTTTGTAGAAGGGCTGGATGCTGCTTCAGGTTTTCCAAATGAAATATTAACAATATATTTGTCTCAAAGATTTTTCTTTATCCCAGCTACAGGCATAAACTTTGATACATCTGAATTGGTACAAATCTGTTTGATCACTTTCCTTCTTCTCCCCCACCTTTGTCAATGCTTCCTTGTGCAGTAGGTTTATGATATATTTTAAAATATTACAGTAATTCAGCTGAAGGATTGCATGTCAAGAGATATGCTTCTGAGAGAAATTTCTTGTGACAAAGCATGTATTGATAGATAAATGGTAATGCATATTAGGGTCACAGTTAAGTTCTTTGAACACAGCAATGTAATAAATTCAAAATATGAAACAATTAGAATCTGTACATTTGCTGTATGATGTGCAAGAGGCTTATATTGCTTTTAATAGGTATCTGCAATTTTCATTGCCTTTGCAAAGGGACCTATTCAATTCCACATCATCAGAATAGGCAAGCTTTTTGACCTTGTAGAAGTTTTGTACAGAGAAGAAAGGAGGAGGAGAAGTTCCTTAATATCAGCATGTTTTAAGATACTGTGAACCCTTGCAGTTTCTGCTCAAGCCAGTGGAGTTGAAGTGAGGTAACAACCTTGGCTTTGACCCCCATGCTGGTGTTCTTGCTCCTGGTCTGAGGCACGCCTAATCCAATAGCTTTATTTTTTCTGCTGGCAAGCTTGGTGTTGGTGCAGAATCTACCCTAACGTATCTGTTCTCAATATTGTAAAGAAAACATGCAGATTTGTGGTGTTACATAGCCTACTGCTGAGAATAGCTGGGATGCGGGATGTTTTTCTCTTGAAGAGCGAGCAACACTGCTAACGCATCCTTCAAGATGTTCAGGTTGCCTCCATTGCTAAGGATGGAAGACCTCAGAAGTGTTTACATGCCATAGGCATTCAGAGATTAAATCTGATGACTGTTGTTTTCTTCAGATAGAGAACAGAGGTACAGAGCTCAAGGGACTTGCTAGAAATCGCGCAGGAAGTCTGTAGCGGGGTATGGAACTGAACCTACATCTCTTAAATCGCGTGTCAGCACTCCTCTCGCTTGATGCTTCATGTGTTTTCTGCAAGGTGTCACAGGATAAAGTTTAATTATAAGTGGTTATGTCTGAAAAAAAAGGGTCATTTTAAAGAATTGTCTTTTTTAAAGACTTTAAGATACAAATAAAAGATAGATGGTAGTCTCTCTAATTTTAGTATCTTCCATATGTCGTACATTTGGTAGGTACCGAAAACCTTGACATATCCAGTCGTACTCATTATATTGGAATAAACATTAATATATTAGCATGGCATATGGCTTAAAAATATTTAAGGTCAGAAAGCTAATACAGTCATTAAGTGTAATTTTTCTTTTTAATTTTTTTATGGATCCAAAGTTTAAATACTTAAATATGAGGCCTAACTTTCAAGATGTTGAGCCATTCCTACAGCTAGTAGCAGCAATTTTCAAAAAATTAGATGCTCATCTTTAGCGTCTGGAAATTTTAAGCAAGAACTTTGTATTTAAGCAACCATACTGTTCCTCATAATCTGTTCATAGTTTTCTTGAGAACTGGACTTCTTTCAATGTGAACTGACTATAGGGACGGAAACTAAGTGAAATCGATCCACCTGTGAGAATCTCAGATTTGTAGGACATTCTGATTTTTCTGTTGCTTTTAGAAACAAGAGAACTAGTCATGACGGAAAAAGTCAGGTAAAACACTTGCCTTGCATTATGTAGAATTGAAACTTGTCATTACTGCTTCTTAAACTATACCAAGGAATAGAAAATTCTTATTTGAAAATTCCAGTGTTTCTAAGTTGCTAAATGTGGCTGGCACTTCAGGATTTCAACAAGATGATGATAATGCTTGATTGTATAAGATGAGAATTTTGATTGGCATAGAGAGGGAACTCAAGGATTAAAATATTGTTTGAATATACTCACAGCAAACCTGCTGCTAAGCAGGTAGATGTTATATATCGCTTAGAGTCTTTTCAGTCTTGATAGTAGACTTCAGTGTTAGATCTGAATTGTAATGACAGATATTAGGGAGAGGTGTCCTGTTTTAAGGTGATAGCTAACCTCTTGTTTGTGAAGGCTTTTGAGCATCTGAAATGGCAGTGGATGAGAACTGCTGTTACTCCTGCCACAGGCTCCTTGTTGTCATCCCCAGCCCTCAAAGTGCAGTTTGCCTGTTGCTTCCTATGCCAGCGCCTTACTGCAAGGGGAACTGATGATGTAATTGGACGTAGCTTAAACATGCATGGAGTTCTGCAAACTTGCTGAGAAAAGGTCTCCCTAAGATCTTGATGATCAGGGATTTTTCTTTAGGACTTTCCTTTAGTGACTAGTGAACTCTTCTCCCATAGGGCATGTTGACAGGCCATTGAATTTTTGGGTACATTTGCTGTTTTACCATTTAAGCAGGTGACAGAGCTGAAGATAGGTTTTATCTGCAGTGACTTGCAGAAGCAGGTTGAACATGTGGAAGGAGTTTATCATTACTCTAGTTGCCCCATGAGATCTTAGGTACGGAAAATCCTCTATAGATAAGAATTTCTCTCTGAAGTGATTGGAAATAACCTGGGAAGTTCTTAATGTCCTTCATGCAGAAATGATATGCATCATCCTGTTGCCTCTGCTGCATCAAAGGAATGTAGGTTTACTAGATAGCCTTTGAGTATGTGTATCGGATAGTACCGTCCACCGTTCTTGTCCCTTGGAAGGTCTCAGCTGTAAGCTGCCTAGAAATAATGTGTTCAAGTGCTTTGGCTGAAAAGTGCTTATAGTAACAGTTGGGAAACAAATATATATAGTGCTTCGTTACATTGGATTTTGTTGTTGTTTCTTGGGCTTTTGCTTGGAAGATAACTATTTCCTCTAATTACTTACAAGCACAGTACCAAGGATGAGCCTGCCAAACAATTTCAGCAGAACTGGCATTGGCTGAGACGTTTCCTAGGCCTTCAAACCAAACTGGAAAGTGTAAACTGACTGTAACAACCACAGAACTGAATTGACTTTAAAGCATTTTACTTAAGTTGAGGTGATTATTTCCAGAAAGTTTCATGTACAAGAACAAAGATAGTTTCTGAAGCCTCCTCAAAAGCTATATGGTGTGGTGGTTATTTTATTATTCTAATATTATTCTTTGAGTTGTTTTACAATTATTATTTAATTTGCTGTCCTATGAGTAAGTACAATTATCCTGACTTTATATACCTCAGTCTATCCATTTGAAGAGTTTGTTTCCCAAAGGCTATATAAGGAGTTCATGTCAAAGCCTAGAATAAAATGTTAGATCCCCAGTCCTGCAATTAGGCCATATGCTGTTCTTTATAGCAAAATAATTCATGACTCAGCCACCTAATTGCAGTGGGACTTCCAATAAGCTCTTTAACATCATTTATAAAAATTATTTTAAGACTCTCTCTCTCTCTTTTTTTTTTTTTTTTTTTTTTTTTGGTTGGGAGTTGTTGCTTAAGTAATTAAATCCTTACACAATATAGCTTACAAAACTGAATATTAAATGCAATTAATTGGTAAACTGGAATGACCTGTTTGTATCAGAATGATGGGGGTTTTACAGCTGTTCTGTATGGATTTACCTGAGAAGCTGTAATAATTTCCATAATACAATATTTCCAAAATACAAGGAATCAGGGTTTGGAAACAATGAAATGTTCTCTGCATAAATTTCTTAAGCAAGGTAGTAATTGCTTTAGAAGTAAGTATGTATTTTTCCTGCTGCTTTGGTTCAAGAATTGGAAGCTTTCAACAAAGGGTTAAGATTGATTGTTTTCCCCTTGACAATTCTGTGGTCTTGCTTCCTCTTCCTGGTGTTTGAGAGGCTCAGACTCAGACTAGGGAACACTGTGTCTTTTCGTATCCTCTGAAGCTGATGTGAGTTTTCACTATTGAGGATTCTGCGTTAAACATCTAAGGAACTGTGTGAAAGGGATAAGAAAAGGTCTTGGTAGTTACATTTGGAATATGTTCTTTCTCTAGATGAGGAAATTTCTAGTTCACGTTATGACAGATTTTACTGCAGGCAATCAAAGTTTGCAAGTTACATTACAAAATAATCTTTAGTCATATTTATGTATGAATTTGTAAACAATCTAATAGATTTAACTGTTATTTTTGATACGTTTTTCATACTGCCCAGAATTCTTTTACTGTGTATTTTGGCAGGATTCTTACCACAAATTTTTTTGTAAGTCTAAAATGAAGACTAATTATTTTTACTGACCTTCTGATCTTATTTGCATCATCAATGTCCCTAATATCTTTATCCTTTAAATCACTTTCCTTTTTGAAATACTATCAAAAAATGCCAGAAATAGATTTATTTAAAAAAAAAAAAAGAGGGAAAGACAACCTGCACGTAGACGAGGGTAATAAAGGTGGTTTAGCACTGGAGACTCCTTTTGATGATTAGGAATAGTTATCATGGATAGATACCTTTACATTTCAGTGGTCCCAGTATTTAACATGTAAAGCTAGAAATCATACATCTTTCCATAAACTTTTGCAGGACTTAAGCTAGTTATGAGAAAGTCTTTAAGAATACACAGGTTTTCCTCTTAATTTGTTTTTATTACACAGAACATTTCTGCGTTTTGATTGAACATATTTGGCTCTGATATGAAGCTCAGGCAAAAGTCCTAGAAAAGATGCAACATTTCCAGAATGTGAAATCAGAGAGCAGGAACCCATTTGAACTTTTTGATGTCTTCTCCTGTGCTGGTCCAGCTTGCTTCTCCACCCCATCCCCAGTTCAGGGGTACTGGGCAATCTCTAGCACAGTTTAAGGGAATCAGATCAGTTTATTAGTCTTAGTGTACATAATTTTTTTTTTTAATTCTTACTTTTTTAATTCTTCATTTTTATTATATTTTCACTGCATATCATCTTTGTTTTTACCTTTATCCAATGACAGCTCTAACAAGAAATCTGAAAAGTACCTTGTAAAAGAGATTTGGATGTGATGTCAGGTACTGTCCATGTTTTTCTCTCTCTGAATAAGGTTGGAGGTAGAAAAAATAGGAGGTAAAAATCTCTGAAGATCATTTACATACCATTCATCTTGAGGCTTTCTAAATGTTTTAAGTTATTCAAAGCATACATATTAATCTAAACAGAAATGTGGATGATGTATATGCCGTGTGAGGTAAGATAAAATGTAGAAACTGCTTATGGCTGTATGGCATGTAAGGCTGTGTGGTCAGTGGTACATAGCTGGGCCACATAAAACATTTAAAGTTCATGTATTTATTGATTCCATGTGGCTGTGGTGTCCATCCTCAGGAAAACTGTGGGATTTACTGTGGCCTGTTAGTCCCAGAAGCTCATTAAAGATGGATAACAGGGTGGTTTTTAAGCATTGAATAGTTATCTGGGACTGGGAAATACATGCTGGTTGTCTTTTATGGAGCAATGACTGCATCTTTTCAGTAGTGATATCCTAGATATGATAATATTTGACTCTGCACCAGTGTCTTTCATAAATGACTGCAGTTGTGTTATCTCTTCAGGAGTTGCCACTGCTCAGTATCTGTCATATTGGAGCCTAAGGTAGTGAGGTCATTTAAACGGGGTGAAGTACCTTATTCTTTAAACGTGTTCTGCAAACACGTGTAATTGGTCTTGCAAAAATCTGTTCCTGAAGAGGTCTTGAAAAGCCAAGCCTTCCCGTGCTGCATTTGAGTATATTTCTTACAGGCTCTGCTATGATGTTTGCCCTAGAATACATACTGTGCTGCATTGATACAGAGGAAACTGGCAGGCTGGCCAGTTTCAGGTGGCCCTCATGCTTTTCATTAGGAATGATCAGTGCTGCTCAAAGCTTTTCAGCAGTCCTGAGAAAATTGGATTTTCCTGCTGCAGGAAGGAGGAGCAGACCTGTGCCACTTCTCCAGCGCTAAGGGGACAGGTGGGGGGAGATGGGCTGCACTGAAAGGCAAGACCTCTGCCCAGCTCCCATAGCGGGCTGAGCCACCCTCTCACACCTCCTGCGATGGCAGAAGCAGTCTGGCTTCTCAGGGCTCTGGTACAGGTGGTGGGGTTTTAGCCTCTTTTGCTCTGCTAAAAATACTTGTGAGCAGGTTAGATCCTACTTGAAGCTTTTGGAAGGATTTTTGAATTCCTGGGTTTGATTTTTGTGGTTGTACGGAAGGGTTCTACATTGCTGCTTGGGCATTGCAAGGCAGCTTGTTTTCCTTTGTAAAGAAGTTATTTTCCTCTTGGGTCACTGAAATTCAGCAGGGTGAAAAGCCTGTGAGGAAGAGATGTTCTTCTTCCCTTCAAATTTCATTAGAATTATGTAACTCCGCCACATCTGGGAAATCACCCTTTCCCATTGTGGGCCTGTGCTGCTGCACGCCACATCAGCGATGGGTGTGCCAACATCTGGCCTGTCCGAAGCTCCGCAAATAGCGAGCGGAGCCTCCAGGGCAGGCAGAAGTCGCCTCCAGCAAGATCAGCAGCCGTGGTAACGAGAGCGTTGAACCAGGGATCTCCCCCATACTCATAGAATCATAGAATACCAGGTTGGAAGGGACCTCGGGGATCATCTGGTCCAACCTTTCTAGCAAAATCTAGACGAGGTGGCCCAGCACCATGTCCAGCTGAGTCTTAAACGGGTTCAGCGTAGCGGAGTCAACCACTTCTCTGGGGAGATTATTCCAATGATTGACTGTTCTCATTGTGAAAAACTTACCTCTCATGTCCAATCGGAATCTCCCTGGAAGTAACTTGTACCTGTTACCCCTTGTCCTCACCATGTGACTCCTTGTAAAAAGGGAGTCTCCAACTTCTTTGTAGCTCTCCTTTAAGTACTGGTACATGGTGATGAGATCGCCTCTAAGCCTCCTTTTCTCAAGGCTGAACAAGCCCAGTTCTCGCAGCCTATCCTCATACGGCAAGCTTCCCAGACCCTTGATCATCTTGGTGGCCCTTCTCTGGACCCCCTCCAGCCTGTCCACATCTTTTTTGTATAATGGGGACCAGAACTGTACACAGTATTCCAGGTGTGGCCTGACAAGCGCCGAGTAGAGAGGGACAATGACTTCCTCTCTGCTGGTGATGCCCTTTTTGATGCAACCCAGCATCCTATTGGCCTTCTTGGCCACAGCAGTGTACTGCTCACTCATGTTGAGCTTCCTGTTACTCATCAGAAATAAATTTGCCCAGGATACTAAGTGAGGCAGGAAATTCTGGCAGTGTTGGGAGATAAAGGGTGGAGAGCCAGCTTGAACTTTAGAGCTTGCAAAGCTTGATTTAGTTGAGAGCTAGGGCTTCCACGGTGTGTTACCAGAACCCAAAAGCTGGGAAGTTCAGTGTGGAGACCCTTGGGGACTCTGAATGAGGGCAAGCAGGGGCTGGAACCACTACATGGAACCACATTGTTTCTGTAAAGTCCTGTTAGTTCAGTCAGTCCATCATCATCATCATCATATTTAGAGAATACAATGCACAGACATCTGGTCTGGCTCTCCCATACTCATCTTGGGTTTGGCAGGACTGATACTGAACTGGAGCTCATAAGCCCATACTGGAGCCAGTCTTCTGCTCAGTATCCATGCGCTGTTTTCCCCTGATTTGCTGTATTCCACCCTCTGTTATTCTAGATAATGGATACTGACTTTTCTATGTAGAAAGACAAATTGTGTGATTATATATATATGTGTATTATAGAGTTTTTATATATATTATAGGCAGGTGTAAGTATATATATATTTATATATTTTATATTTATATATATGAAGGCGCACAGAATATACATATATAAAAATTATTTTCTCTGTAAAGTTGACTACTCAAAATTTAGGTAATACAAGGATATATTTTGCAAGAGCAACTTTATTTTTGCCCTGTGAGGAGGTATTTGATAAGATGGCATAATGATAGTTTTGCAGAAACACTTTCTTACACAATTTAATGTTGCAAAGTGGTTATTGGACAAATCTGGATTATAAGGTGAATAAGGCTGTTGACTGTAGGATTCCCCTCTCATTTTAAGTAGTAAAGGTAGGTAGTGAATAGGGTAAATGCAAGAAGCAAAAGCAGGAAAAAGCAATACAGAAAAGTGCTTCTGTCTGTTCTGCCTAATAGTTCCTAGGTGGTCCTGTGCAAATAAATTAGACTTTTCACATCTGTCCTGTCAGCCCATTAGTTCTTTTTGTTCTGCAGTATGAAACTTCACTATTATTTCCACCGCTCCATTTCCCAGGTGCTGAGTACTCGTAGTAAACAGATCCTCAGATATTTAGTTGCCCAGCTTTTCTAGGGTTCCTAAACCTTTTTAAGCACTTGAATATTGCAGTAGAACTGGCTATAAATCTGCAACAAGTGTGTGGGTTTTTCCTCATATATTTCTCAACAAATTGGAGTGATCTTGCAGAATGAGAAGAGAGGTGATCTTGTGTTTTAATTCTGGCTCATCTACTTCTTCACTGAATGTTTCTCAAGTGGCTGCTTTGAATTTCTCAATTTTTCCCACTGGTAAAATTGAGAAGATACAGAATACCTGGAGGAGCTGGCAGGGGGAAGTTTGGGGCCCTCAGATATCAAGAAATGCAGTGAAGGTGTACCTGATTCCACTTTCATTGAAGGGTTTTTAATGCTCTACAGCAAATACAATAGGACACATGCATCTGAACAATAAAGATAAAAAGAAATATTGAATTGCTGTCTTATCTGTTGAATGCCATCCATCTTATGTAATTAAAGACTATGCTATCATGTGTTTAAACGCGGGAGGACAGATTTCAAGATGCTTGTGTGTATTTTGGTACTTAATTAATGGCAGCTTAGCTCTTGCAAGAGTTCCAAAGGTATCATTGTGTTAAATACTGTATATCCACAGAGTAAGAAATGGATTACGTCTCATCAGATGGTAAAGGAGGATAGGATAAATGGTGAAAGTGAGGGGAATTCTCTACAATTATAGACCACAGCCCTAGGCTGTGGATTAAATGACATTCCCATAGTTAGCAAAGAGACATAACAAAGTTCAGAATTTCAGCTGCATCTTACAACATAGTTGGACCAATTTTTGATACTGCTGTGGTGGTGTAAGAGTTGCTGAGGTGGTTTGAGAAGTTACTGCCCTTTTATCCTTTCTGACTCTGTGGGAGCCCACCGTCCCTGCAGTAGAGCCAACAGGAACACGTAGGTTCCCTCTTCCAGTTCAGAGTCTTGACAGCTGAGGTTCATCATGGCTGGTAGGTTAGACCAAGCTGCTGGATTTTTCCCTCAACCAGCTGAGGCACACGCACCAGCTCTGCTCCGCTGCCTGTCCTGGGAGGGTGGGCGGGGGGGGATGGAGAAGGAGTAATAGGTGGCTTAAGGACAGCGACATCTTCAACTGCTGCAAGTGTCAGCTATGACCGTTGTCTGTCCACAGCTCATTCTTACTCAAGTGATTTGACTCAAAGCAGTACTACTAAGCCAATACAAAGTAGAAACTCAGGTTCAAATTAAGAGGGAACCATCTTGTTTCTTTTAGATTTTCATTTAATTTAAGCGCTAAAAGCCATAATCAGTTTTTCTCCCAGTCCTTGTTTTCGTGAGAAAACCCATGTAAGAGTATTTTGGAAATAGGCCCAGTGTTTTCTTCTCTGCTATGGCAAATATGAAAATTTAAAACCTGGCTGAACACTTATTTAGTTTCATGTCTGAAGAAAGGTTTATGCATGTGAGGATGGAAAAAAAAAAGTAAGGCAGGCATTTTAATTTAAAAAAAAAATGGGCAAGGATCCTCTCATAAGGAGGTGTAAAGTAATAAATTCCTTCATATCTCATATGATCTATTGTGCTGTCCAAGTTGATTATGAAGCAGAACTGTGATAGTATTGCTTAGAACTTAATTTTTTTTTCTTTTCAGCTTGTTTAACTGGCATAATGATGTGAATGCTGCAAGGGAGAGTTATATTAGCTAATACATGTTTTTATATAACAATACTTTTGTGGGTGTACAGTACTTGAAGTGGGCTACATTTCCTGAAATCAAACGAATTTGCTGACCCTTCGGTTTTCTCCCTTTTATTGCTAATCTGAGAGTTCTGTATATATTAACCCAAGATAAATGTACCTTTGAAAGGGAAGGTGATGCATCCTTATTGCAAGCAGGAAATACAACATGATACCTACTCAGGGAGAAGGAGGATGTAATGTTGAAGGGAGCATTGGACATCCATCCTGTTCTTACACCCTAACTGAGATTGCCAACGTAGAAAATATTATTATATTCCTAGTTTTTGTAGAGTGGAAGTGTTCCTGGCAGATTTCCTGGTGGGAAAGAAAATTCAGAGGAGGAAGCATTCCCTAGAACTCTAAGAAAGCTCTGGGGAGAAAGAGATGTGCAACAAATCGCTGGAATGTGAAATATGCAGAGCATTTTTTTCAATGTAAAATTTTAAGATCATCCAAAAGTCTCTTTCCTGTTGGGACAGTACTGTTTGCAAATAGATGCTTACATTTAGAATGTTGTTGGTTTTTAAATACAATTATTGCTGTTGTTTTTATTTTTTTTTATAACTGTAGGTATGAGAAGGTGCCAGTAATTCTGGTTGGTAATAAGGTGGACCTGGAAAGCGAGAGAGAAGTATCATCGAGTGAAGGCAGAGCCTTAGCTGAAGAATGGGGCTGCCCCTTTATGGAGACCTCTGCTAAAAGTAAAACAATGGTGGATGAGCTCTTTGCGGAAATTGTTAGACAAATGAACTATGCAGCACAGCCAGACAAAGATGATCCATGCTGTTCTGCGTGTAATATACAATAGCATTAAAAATGACCTAACCTGGACTTAATTTGCAGAAATTTTGTAAGGTGGTAAAACTGTCTACTTCACTTCCTGGTTTGTGGGTCACTTGAAATACATCTGTAGTGAAGTAGCAACATGAACTCAGAGCTGAGCATTGAAAGTCAATCACTGACTCTGAATATAATTGGGTTAAATGACCACATCTCACCCGTTTTTCCCTTTGAGCACCTGCAATTTTATGGCATAGCCAGTTGATCTACAGGGTTGTTCCGGTCGAGCGTACGTGTGTTGTCATGTCAGACAGCAACAACAGCAACTATTTCCAAAGAAGCTGGAAAACTTTTGGAAATGGGAAACAAAAGCAGTGGAGAGAATATCTCTGAAGACCATTCACAACTAGCATAAGCGTGAAAGGAGAGCCAAGTCTTTCAGTGTCTAATTACCGTGCTTCAGGACGTGCGCTATCACTCGTGGCCAAGTTTGTTCAGTCAAATATGTTGATTTCACCAGAACTTCTGACAGTGTTAGAGGAAGAGGCTACCAGAGACCTATACCGTTTGGATTTTGTTCAAAATTGATGCTATTATTTCTACACTTTATCCCACATCTTGAAATAGAAAACGTTGCATCAGTGTGTGAAATGAGGGGCAAGATCTGAAAACAAAGGACGGGTGAAGAAACAGTCTGGCATTGGAATGTTTTAAATCTTTCGTTTTGCTGCTGAAAAATGGAGGATCGCTTCAGGTTTTGGTCTGCAAAAAGCCAAACAAACCCTCTGTTTACAAAGCAGGAAGCATCTTTATTTATCACTTTACTGAACCAGGAGGAAGCAACTGTGATGAAAAAAAATTGCTGAGCCTTACTAACAAGGAACACTTTAATAGATTAACTAGTACCATCTTGTAAGGAAAATTAAGCCATGTTGCATCCATATGTTCCCTTCTGCAGAAACCTCGTGGGACAGTATGAACATCCTGCATTTTTAAGTTTGTTAAAGACAACAGTTTTTCTTGCCTTTAAGGGCTACGTTCTCTGGTGTGATCCCTAACTAACCTTTGAAAATCAAGTTCGCTATTTGATAGCTTTAATGTTGAAAACTTAAATTGAATAACCACGTGAAATCATTTGGTTCAGAGGTGAAATAGTTACAGTTGTAATTCCTTAGGTGAGTGTGGAAATGGCTCTTTAATTGCCTGACACACTATTCAAAGGTTGCCCCAATTATTGGAGTGTTAAATGGTGGGAGCAAATATTTTATTTTGAAAGGATGCTCGAGCTCTGACTTGCTAGTTTCATAGCAGTGAAGTATTTATCATTTGCATGACTAATGGCACAGAAATACCTATTCCGAAGTCTTACAATCAAAGTATAGAAGAGTTTTCAATCACAATGTTTAGATTTTAAATGCTGGAGAGATTGTCTTGAGCTGGATCTTTTATAGGTAAATTTGGCCATAAAAATACAGAGTCACTGAGCCTGTGGTCTACATAACACCATGCGTTTATTAGTTTTTCAATCTTGTGCAGTAACAGTGTAGTTCCTTGTGTTTAAATGAGTGAAAACAGGGACGCTGGGGGGTGTGTGTGTGTTGAGTGTGTATGTGTGTGTGTATATGGCCCTTAGAAATGCTGTAATTGGAGTTAGGTTCGAGAGTTTTGCCTCCATCTGCAGAACTTCCTGAAGACGCTCTCATCTGCTACAAAGGAAACTTGAGTACAAAATGCTTTGCAGACTTTCATACATAAATATCCTTAACATTTTGAATTATAGTTCAGTGGATGATAACTAAAGGAAATCATATTAACGGAAGAGAACTGGCCATCTCTGCCCTGAATCTTTCAAGACCTTTCCACAACCAATGTATCGAAGGGCATTAGATGTCGCAAAACATTAAGCCTTACTAGAACGTAAATGTAGCCCGTTTCCCATCTACCTTGCAGAGCTTTCGTTACTGTACTTTGTTCTCTTAGGGAGATAGGCACACCGTTTATTTCTGGCATCTGACTGCCCATTTTGGGTGCTCTGAATTGCCCTCCTAGAGGCACCTACCTCTTGCCATTGACTATATAGCAAACTTAGGCTTTTAACTTTGGTCCTCCAAGTCACACAATTTATATGCCTAAACTAGATGGTATGAATGTTCTCTTCTCCTCTGCCCGCCCAGTGTTTCAGCCACTATGCTTAAGCAAGATGCGAGATGTTGAATTAATGATGTTTTAATGTTTAAAATATCTAGATTGGGAAGCGGTTTATTGAGCAGTATCTGTAAAAGAGATATCTGTAGAGACCTATCTGTAAAACAGCTTGTCAGTGTGAGATCCACTGCATAAGCACTAAAAAAAAAAAAACCCCACCCAAACAAACAAAAAAAACCAAAACCAAACCCAAATTTGAAATTGACTTGGAAGTGTATGTTATGCAATGTTATTTACAGAGATGTTAAAATCTTCCCTCACAGATTGTTCATCAGCCAAGAAAATGGCATGAAGTACAATATGAACAGCCTAACATGAAGTTCATAATATAAAACAGATGGGCTTTTAATATAGGAAAAATTGCACAGTGAAATTTTTAACAGAAAATATTAATGAAAATATCTCCCAGTCTTGTTTTTCATTACACTTACATTTTCAAACAATTAGGCCGTATGTAAGCTACCACACAATGTGGCGGGGGGGAAAGTGTAAGTGTTGTTTTTCATTGTATAGTTCTGAGGAAGTAGTTATGCACTATTTGTATTTCCACTAATGTGAAGATAGTGGAGCTTGAATCAATGACAGTTGCACTTGACAGAGATTTTTTCAAATTCTAGGGGTAGCAGAAAAGGGGGAGGCAAGTGAGCCATGCAGCAGCTGCACAGCCACCCTGCGGGAGTCATTGGTCTTGGGTCACT
Source organism: Theristicus caerulescens (assembly GCA_020745775.1). NCBI lineage: Eukaryota > Metazoa > Chordata > Aves > Pelecaniformes > Threskiornithidae > Theristicus > Theristicus caerulescens. The sequence goes on along the minus strand of CM036559.1, from coordinate 74,768,031 downwards.
GTTTCATTTGTACCCTTGATAGGATTACCAATTATAGTATTTGAAAGTTTCTTCTAACATGCCTTAAAATATTATGATTTGTTCCAAAGACCCACTTTTCCTTTGGCTGTTCTTGTAGAGCTTTGTATTTTTCTACAAAGACAGCATTTTTCCAGTTTTGTTGTTTTGGTTTTTTTTTAAATGTTGCAACTTTTATTCTTTTAAGCTATGATAGTGAGAGCAACTGTTTCCTCTTTCCCTTAAAAACACACACAAAAACTAGTCAAAGCCAACAAACCAGAATCAGATCAAGAGTATTAAACACAATTGCATTGGTTTTTGTTTTGGTTTAGTTCTTCCTGTCATGTCTGTCCCCCCGCCCGCCCCTTCAGAGCATCAAAAAAAATTTTGGTGACATTTTCTGTTCTGGCTCTAGCCTCTCCCTAACCCCAGTGCTACAGTTGCCATTACTTTTCTGTGGGAAAACTACTGGTATTTGCTTTCCTGTATAGAATGTTGCCTAAAGATGTCAGCCATTTGGTTGGGGGGTTTTGTGCATGTTTGTTTTTTATTTTTATTTGTTTTTTACCAGTGTGCTGTCAAAGCACTGGTTAGGCTTTAATTGTGAAACTCCACAACAAAAGCAAATGTTTGACAACTGCAGGAGGCTTTTATCTGCATTGTTGTGCATCTGTTAATTCTTGATCAGGGTTTGAAGAAGGACTGAAGTGGGTTCTGGAATCAGGCTTAACGCTGTTGATTTGGAGTTTCCTAGGGGTGAATTAATGTATTTCACAGTTAATTGTTGAGCTCTAATACAACTGGCAACTTAAAATGGGGCAACAGTTTGTTTTGTAACAATGTCAGTTGTTTAAACCTTGATGTTTCAAATAAAACAAGAATTGTACATAGAACTCAATGCAAACTCAGCAGTTGTATTTGGAGTTAAATTATTTTAACAAATAAATTTATTTAATGAAAACTCCCTTGCATTTCCTGTATTGTCCATTTTGATTGATCAAAAAGTTCATCCAAAGCTGATGAGGGCTACCAAGTAATTTCAAACACTGTCAACTATTTGCGGTTCAGCTAAGCATTTCTTGCCAAAAGACTTTTCTGGTACAAATTAAATAGCAATAAGTAAAAAGCAAATATACTTTAATTTTTACGGATGGATGCATGTTGTGATTTAAGTTATAAGCCTGATAAAGAACCATAGCAAAGGGGTTTTTTGTTTACTTTTCCTAGAGGGCTATACATTGACAACAATCAGTAAGACTCGGTATTTGATGAGATATGGCTCTTGCTATGGCAAGAGAATAGTGCTTATTGTAAAATATAATAAAATGACGTACGAACCTAGTCAATAGATGATATAGTTAATACACAGAACTACTTTTATAACATTGAGGTTGCAAAGGGTTAAAAAAAGGATTGTTTGTTATATCAGCTGCTCAACTGATGAGTGTTTTGCAGGCTTTCAGCACCATACAAAAGGAGTTAGTGTTAGAAAGAACTTCAAACACAATTAGTGTTGCAGAGATTTATAAATGAACAGTTGAGCTAATGCTAACAGGATTATTCTAGCTAATTGGCACTGATCAGCAGTTACATTTTAGTCATGCCAGTATCACTAAAATATCCTGTTTTCAGTAATGATGGGTGCTTGGTGGTCTCTTGTTTTCATGTCATGCATGCCATAAGGAACAAGAAGCCTGAGGCTGGCTCTTAAGAGCTCCTAGTTCTATGGATAATATAGAAGGCTGACACATACTGCTAATGTTATGGTTTTGATTTGCCCATTCATTCTGTAAAACAGTTCCAGGGGAATTTTTGCTGATGGGTTCTTGCAGTCTCATTAATTTAGTAATATCCTTTTGTTTTGCCCGAGAAGATACCTATACAGGGACACGTGCTCTTTTCAAATATTGAACAACTAGAGAACTTTGAATATTGTACTCTTAACAAATGCTTTCTCTGGGGCGCTTTTTTTTTTTTTTTGCTACTGCAGGAAACTCATTAACTCCTTGAGAAAGCTTTGTAAAATATTTTGATTGGAAGTACATACCTTGTTATCAGTCCTCCATGGGTATCAGTCTTATTGGACCACCAGTCTTTGGTCACTACTTCTGTTGCTTGACCAGGGAGTCGCTGGACTAAATCTTCCCTCACAAGTTACCTTCGGTAGCATTCTGTCCCTTGCTATTTACCTGCTGCCTTGTGCTTTCTTCTCCATCGAAATGGCATCCTTCTGAGAGAAGGAAGAATTATTCTGAGATTGCTGACAACCATTTTTATTGCTCTGTCTGTCTCACAAGAGTGTATGCGGTATGTATTCCTCTTCTTTTTGCCGGCACCAACTTGATCATTCTCTTTCAACAAACATAAATTTCCAGTTTCCGCTGGCTCTGTTTGGATGCACTAGCACCCTAGTCAGTTGTCTTATTATACATAATTCCTGTTTTGCCATAAAACCTGCAGAAAGACCTTTTTGGGTTCTCTGTGCTCATTGCAGTCACTGAATTTGCAGACATTTTGAGCCGCAGGTTTCTCATCTTTCTTCATGGGGAGGTCAGTTAATGCCTTTGCGAATACATCTGGATTCTGAGCCTGGTTGTTACTTATTTGGGCTTTGGCCATCAGACAACCAACACAACAAGTTTTTCTTACTTTTTTTTTACATTGGAGGTAAAAAGTATTGAGTTAGTGCCTTTATGGTCAGTTTTCAAGTAAAAGTGCCATTTGAAAATATTAAGAGATCACATGATGAACACAATATAGGAGCTGAGGCAAAAAAATAAAGAAATTTTTAATGTTGAACTATCTCATAGACGGTGGGTTGCATTTATAAGCTGGATTGCTAGTGGGTGGAAGGAAAAGCAATGCTGCTGTGAACCAGGCACCATGCAATACTGGAATCGCTAATAGCAAATCTTCATCCCACTCTGCTGGAACTGTGTTTCTGTGGACTTTCAAGTTCGCACATTTTGGTTTGACTTGAATATGAAATAGTTTGGGGACCACTGAGAATTTCTTTCAAACTTTTCACGGTGCAGTGACCACATATGTCGGCAACTGGATAACATGCCTGCCTGCTCTTCTAAGGAGTGTTTGCAAGGTCAGACAGCCATGTAAGAATCTCACTGAAGAGTGGGAAAGTGAGGTGGTTAACTGGCAGGAGTGGAGGGGAGTGGGGATGGATCTAGGTAAAGAAAGAGGTGCAAATATAAAACTGAAAGATTGTTCGAGGGAAAAATATGTAGGTAGACTGAGAGAGTGTTATGTTGAATGGGAGAAATACAGTGTTTATTAAGGACCAAGACTGAGTATGCCTACACAAAAATGCTTATTAGCTAAAGTTAGTAGGTAAATCAGAGAACTGGATCTTAAGAGTAGCCTTCTACAAAACATTTCTTTTAGTTGAAAGAAGTATAAAGCTGCTTCTGGAGATGTTGAAGGGAAAGATTCTGAATACTTGGATTTTTCTCTTCTTCTAGAATCCTTGTACAGTTTAATAACCAAAGACGCTATCCTCAAATGTCACCCCCAAATACTTGAGACATGGTACCTTAGCTTTCCAGTTGTACAACACAGTTTAGAAAAACAAAACATGCTTTCATCCTACAGCTGAGAATATACTCTAGATTACAGCTCTTGTGGTTATTACATTGGCTTCTTTTTACTATTCACCCTCTGTTCTTGCAGATGGAACAGATAATCGAACTGAATAAAGGTTGCGTGGCACTTTCCAATATGAGACAAGGTGATCAGGTTTTTTTATTGCTTTCCAAACTATCTAGTAAAGCTCCGGTTTTCTCAGGGTGATCTATCTGTCCCAGATTTGGGGGTGGTTGTTTGTTCTCTTTTTTTTTTTTTTTTTTTAATGGTTCAGCTGTTTCTAAGGATGAAACAAAGGAACATGCATCATTCTGCATATGCTAAATTCTTGAAAGCACTCTGTTAAGACCTGGCACCTTTCTGGTGTGAACCATTGGGAAAATGCCCTAAAACCCCACTATCTCAGGACATGGGTCTAAACTTGGCCAAGTTATAAGCCTCTGAAAACATGGTTTACCTAGTATGAGGAGGGATAGAAGTCTGCATCCAGACTCTTCAGCTGCCACTGGATGTGCTTTTGTCCCTTCATAGTTCATATATAGTAACTGCTGGGTGCAAGGTACAGTCCTTGTGCGCATCTAGATATGTGTGTGTTTGTGTATATATACACACATACACGTACGCTGGGTGGAAGCTGAGAAACAGAGTGGGAAAGAGTAGGGTGAGACTGTTCAGCAGGGAGGATTTCCAACTGTAGATCGTAATGTGTCTTGTAGAAATCAGGTTTGCTGACAGTGAAGTCCTCTAGGAGCAGATTCAGAGGCGGATTTCATGAACACCAGTGGTAGAGGACTGGTCTGAATGCATGAACATCATAACCTGCCTGATGGCTCATGACCAATGCAGTGATGCTAGAAAAGCTTTCCAAAAGTGTTAGTGTAATTTTATTTTTAAGTCTTGCTCCCTTAAGTAAGGCAATAATAAGTTAACCTTTACAGTATTTGCTGTGTGAGATATTAGTTACAGGAACACAAGTAATTTATTAATCCAAAGAAGATGGGATTCTGCAAAGCAAAATGGACGACATGTAAGTGTCCTATTGATAGAAAGTAAATGGATGAGGACTCTCAGTGCAATGTGAATTAACACACTTCACAAATTCTTCATGAAGCCTCAAGAGTTGTATCTGGTGCTGCTGTAAAGGGGTAGGATCCTGGAAAGACCTGTGTGTTTACCTGAGTTTTAGTTCGGTGTGCTTCTCTGAGTTTACATTTTTTCTGTGTGGCTCTGTTGTAAATTTGTTTTGGGGAAGGCAGCCCTTGAAGTGACTCAGATGCAGTACTGATTTCATACTTAGCTTTGTATTTTAAGACAGAGGGAGATGATAACCAAAACCTCTGCTAGTTCTGCCTAATTTTTCAGAGAAAGATACGGCTGTGAAGATCGAAGACTTTGCAGAAGTCATCTTAAGAGTAGGCACGTCTTTATTAGGTGAACTCAAGCACCCTTTCTTGATGAAGGTGGTACTTGTGGTTATTTCTGGGAACGTGCTTACTCAAACAGTCAGACCATGAAGTGTGGAGGTGCATTTACAGCGTGTTGTCTACTCGTTCTCCTTTTCAGCAGGCGAATGCTATATGTGACATGCATGATTGATAGTTTACTCACATAATCCCTAATCTCTGCATTTAAAGTGAGAGTTAACCCATCAGGTGGACATCCTTAATCCAGGAAGACAACATCCACCTGGAGACAAGTTCTATGAGATGACAGTGGGGAGGGGGCTCCTGTCTCTGCTTCAGATTGAAAGCAAAATGATCATTTTCTGGGTCACTTTTCATCGTTACAAGAAATCTCAAGAGTAATAAACATTGTTTTCTCCCCATCAGGAGAAGGCAGCCCCAGTTTCAGAGCTCTTTGGTTTGTCCAGAAACATACATTGGTAAAAACTTCATGTTTGTCAGTATGGAGGAAGGATAGTGACAGGGAAGATTTACTGCTCATCAAGGTACACAGCTCTTCACCCCAGGCAAGTCACCTCTGCTGTTGGGTGAGCATCCTGTTCTCATGTTCAGCTTTTTTTCTACGTGGAAAACAACTTGTTTCAGGTAGAACAAGAAAGATTCTTCCCCCTTTTTTCCTTTCTTTTTATCTTGTCTTGGCTTTGCACGTAGCAGCCACTCTGTTCTTGAATCAATAGTTCATGGCAGAAGCCACTTATCCCCTGCTCTCAGGAGATGCTCTGACTCAGAAATGTACAGAGGCTTATGTATCACTAAAACTACAAACCTAGTTTGCTTGTTTATAAACGGCAAAGTTTTCCAAGAAATTATGAAGACCACATTTTTAAAAAGTTTGTAATGCTGCCTCCTCATTAAAATTTTTCACTTCTTCCAAATTTTGGCATGTTTGTCTAAAGTTTAAAAAATAAAAAAAAAATACCAAACAGTAAAAACCAGATAGAAAATAATCCAAGCCCAATTCAGGTTTCCTCATCTTGGTAACTCCAACAAAAGTTTCAGCTACTGTTTCTTACCTATACGTGTCCAGAAACCTATAAATGCAAATAAAAAGGAGAGAAAAGGGAAGACTTGGGGGGTGGGGAGGGTTCTGACTGCTCATGGAGTTTGGATGGCAATATCAAAATAATCCATAAAGACTTCTGAGCAAGCATAAAAAGATGATGGAAGCAGGTGATCGCTCTGGGCTTGATGGTAGTAATAATAATAAAAGTTCAAGAAAAAGAATGGAAGTTCACTGTCCTACCCGTACAAGCCTCCCTGTAAGGAAGTGCTCGAATGAGCGGTGTCTGCCACGTTGTACGCGCGCTTGCTGACGAGCAGCACACTCCAGCAAGGGTGCTGTGAGCATCGAGAAAGCTGGATTAGCTTTGCAGCAGCTGCTAGATTCACCTACTTTAGCAAAGCTTCCCTGCAGACCACAGCTGGGACTTAGTATGTTTAGAAACACACAGCTACTTTAACTGATCACATAATTGCTCTTAAACCTGTGTTTTCCTTAAAAAACAACTTTCAAGTGCTGTCCATTGTAGAGGAAGGGTAGGGTGCTATCCTTCTCTTCAAGGTGTTGGTCAGGAACTGCACAACCAGAACATGCTGAATACTCGCTCTGCCTCCAGAAGGCACGACCGTGGAGGATGTTTCCAGATAAACTGGGCTAACTGGGCCACTGTGATTTCAGAGGTTGCTGCTCTGCCACTCTGTGAGAGGAGTACAGCCTGCACTTCCTCCTGACCAGCTGTGTGTCCGTATGGTCCCAAAATACCTCTGCTACCAGATTTCTTTTGAATGAAAATTCTTAATTGGTGCTGTTTTCTGTCACGTCGTCCAATACATGCAGTAATTGACTGACCCAAAGATCACCTGGTAGCTCTTTTTGCTCTGTGTAAGAAATAATCTTTGAGATCAGCTCTCTTAGACTAATTAAGTAGAGATTCCCTCTAATCCCCTTAGAGCAGACATCCCGTTGCCCTGGCTTTGTGTGGACAGCCTCCATAACAGCTCTGGCCATTGCCTGATTGATGAAGCAACCATGTACTGATCAAGATAAACATGCTGCCAAAGGTGTATCAGCGGGGTAATTTAGCATCCATGCTGTCAGATTTGGTAGGATGCTTGGATGCATTAATTTCGCTCAGTTGCACCAAGAGCAAAGCAGCTTGATGCCCCAGAGTGCAATGCCTTGCTTGTGTTGGTCTCGAGTGCTATGAAATGCCGCAATGCTGCGCTGCGGGAGCGTTTCCAGCTGGCTTTCTCCGGGGCGTGCCTCCTGCACTCCACCCTGACAACAACCTTAACAAAACCCATGTGCTGCTACCTGCGGTCGAGCTGCAGGCCACGCCACTTCGCAGGGTGGCTTAGGCCCTGGCCCTTGGCATGCCTGCCCTGTGTCCAAGCCAGAGTCGAAATGTCCTGGTGCAGGAAGGGGTGTGTCACAGTCCCGGGGGACCCTCTCTGGAGGGATCCCTCTCTGGACACATCAAGGGAGATGCGGAAGTCAGTTCTCTACTCAGAGGTGTTGAGGGCGTGAGAAGAGGACTTGGTCACCTGCAAGTCACTGAAGGCACGGGAGGTGATAGGAAACCTTGTGTCAGGGCAGCATGTAGGATGTTTTCCCTCTCTCTGAACATCTCTCTACCAGCACATCTGAGGGTCTTCAAAGGATGGGCTATTTCTTACCTGCCCGTTCCTCAATAGGCACAACTTACTGCTGTCACTGGCAAAACGCTCGGTGTTGGCTATACTAATAGCCAGCTGAAGCAACGAGCTGAGAGCACAGGACAGGAGTTTTTCCTGTAGTTAACAGAAGAGTCATGGAGACCGGAGAGTTTCTGAGCCTCCTACAGAAGAGTCAAATTAAAATCTAGTGAAACTTGGAAAGGCTCCTCATCTAATGATTACAGTGCAACAGTGTTTAAAATGTTCTGCCAGGACCATCCAGATACTGATGGTAAACGCAGGCTTTTGAAGACCTATCTTAGAAGTCTGTAAAAAATTAAATACCCTGGTAATATCTGTTGAACGTTTCTAAGAAGGTAGTACTTGATCCTCAGTTAAAACAAAGTTAGTTTCCAGCTAAGACTGGTTTTTCAGTCTTTCTTCTGCACAACTATTGTAAAAAGACTTTGGAAAAGGGTGAGCGCTTGCTTTTTCATCAGCTGAGTGCCTCAAAGATCAGTTAAACTCAGGACCCCAGCAGCACAGGATCTCAAATGAGTTGTCCTTCCCAGCTTTTTTCTGTTGTGGCAGGGAGACACCTCTGCACACGTGTCACATTCAAGTCTGGGAATAAGAAATCCTTTTCTCTACTGATACTTAACAGATGCTTTACTAGTAATTTCTCCAGACACGCATATAACCTTTATCACCAGTGTTTTGTTTTAATGGGCTAACAACCACTTGCAGTGAAGTTTGTTTAAAACAACGTGATTTTTTGGCTTCTCTTTGTTGAATTTATAGTCTATATTTATATGATGTTCTCGGGCAATGATCTTTAAACTCTTGAGCAAAATGGATGCGTTACGTCCTCATTTCATGCTTACAGAAAGGAAGTTGTAGAGAGAGTTATTCGCCCAAAGGAGCGCTCCATGGCACAACGGATCCCCAAACTCATGTCTCTCAGCAAAATTCCCTCCCATAGTAACAATAAATGACAATAAAAATTAAACTCTGAAACTAAAGGAACTTGAAAAAACATTGGTTTCAGAACTACTCTGCTTCTAAGTGTATCAACATATACAGAGTGTAAGGCAACAGGGGAGGAAAGGAAGTTTGTATTATTTTTGTTCGTTACAAAAACTCAGAGCTTCAATCTTCTTCCCTTGTTTGAAAAATCCTAATGAAGTAAGAAGTAGCTCTGTAAGTCTTGTACTTATAAAAATAGCCTGGGTAAACATAAACTCTACTCCAGTCCTTTTAGTGCTGTACATGGCGAAAGAGACAAAAAGCATTTCAAGCACTTGAATGGGGAATCTCCTGGAAAGGGACAGCCTGAATAGAGCTGGCCTTTGCGATGCCAGGGAAACAGGAGGTCAGGCTTAGTAAATCAGCTAGAATTATTTTAAAAGGGCTGTTATAAGCCGTGAAGGGTGTGTTTGTGTGTGACAGTACATTTCTGCTCACAAATGTAATGGTCAGAGGGAAGGTAAGGTGGTTTTTTGCGGGGAGGGGTCTTCACGTTCTGGCTTGGTGGATGGGAAAGGAGTAAGCAAGGAGGGAACTCGTCTCTCGCACACATCTTGGTTCTAGATGCTGATTGCTTTCCCTGATCCTTAAGTGGTGGGGGAGAAGGGAAAAACAGAGCAATGCTTTATGAACCTGATCTTAGAGGCTACATACTTAAAAGCAAGCTCACTGGTCTGTTTGGCAGCGTGGTGATGAATAGCGAGCCTCTTCAGGGACTCGCCAGTCCTTACGCATGGGTGCAGATCTTCCTACAGCCAATTATTTCAGCGACGAGCATGGTGCGCTCCAGCTTATGAGTGCACAGGATACCCTGACCGGACTGAGGAAAGAGTGATTCCACAGACAGACTTGGGCTGTCATGCAAAACCCAAGAGAAACGTGGAAAAAAGTTTGTAATAATAGTAACTGCTTTTACTGATAGAGACATTTGCAGCTGGAGAGGGAGCAATAAGAAAATGGCTGCAGGAGAGAAGTCAATGTGTGAACTTCCCCCACAGAAACGATGGCAATCCAACAAAATCCGCAAAAAAAAACCCTCTAAATGGTCTCTCTTTCCTAAAGAGGAAAGCAAAGGCAATAGCTGAAATGCCTGTTCTCACCATTAAAATTGCTGGTGTCTGAGCGCTGCTCTGAAGGGTCCTTGTAAGGTGATTCAAGCAGGCAGTTTCCACTGGCACATACCTATAGGGAAACACTTCCTTAGAGCTGCTAAAAATAATTTTTCAAAAAAAACATTTTCAGGCTGAGGCCAGCTGACATCTCCTAGTATAATCAGTTTGCCTGAAATGGCCTCCAAGGGGAAAAAAAAAAAAAAAAGAAATTTAATCTTATTTCAGACCTGCACGCCTTTGAGTTGGTCAAGGAGGAAGAAGGCACATGCAGAAGTGTTTTCCCAGATGCGGCCATCAAAGAGTTTGGATGTTGTCAAGCCAGGCCTGGTGAGACATGGCCGACCTTCCCAAGAAAAGGTTTGGCCCCGGCCCGAGCAGAGAAGATGGCGCGTGGCTGGTTTTTTTCTGGTGGTTTCCCTCACTGTTCAATGGCAGCTGCTGTGGGGGAAGATAAAGGGGAAGAAACCCCAGAGGGGCTGCAAGGTGCCGGCTGGCCAGTGTGGGCGAGCACCACAGCAGAGCCGAGGCATGTATGGGGGACTCTGGCCGGCTCCGCTGGCGGCAGGCCCAGCCATGGTGCAGAGCCCCGGGAGCAGGACCTCCTCCCCGGGACTGCCCCTTCCCCGGGCCACAACCGTGGGGGCCCCTTCTCTCTGCTGGTGCAAAAAGACAGGTGGTCAGGCCTCTGCTGCTCCACCTCTACCAGCGCTTGGCCCTTTTGTGGGACGCACGCTAACGTGCCACCTTGTGATGAAAGCCTCATCTGCCCAATATAGTTTCGTTTGTAACTTGTTAAATGAAGGTTGTGGTCAGGGAAGCTCTTGTACCTGCAGCCCAAGCAGGTATTTTTATTTTATTTTTTTATAACCCTGTCATTTTGCAAAGTGTGCCGGCATGTCCTCAGTTTCTTCTTCTTCAGTGAAGAGAGACACCTTTGGTTTTCAGGTGAGAGAGTGGGTACAAGCTCCTCCGAGGCCACTTGCAAAACCTGCGCTCATCACCTATTGCAAGGCAATAATTATTAGAAACTGGAAGCAGCAAAGCACGGCCTCCCCATCTGACCTCCTTCGAACGGAGTCAGCAGAGGCGTCCTCAAGTGCATGACAGGAGCTGGGCTTTGTATTTCATTGTGTTCCTTTTCTCCTCATATTTTCAAGCTAAAAGCAGCTTTCATTGAAGCCCTCACAGACTCTGTCACACTCTCCCATTTCAATGGGTGATAAGTTTTAGCCACAACGTACTCTCTCCTTTCCCTGCCCAACAGCTTTTGAATGAGTCCTTCTAGCCCAGGAGATGCTCCTTTAATGTTTGCTGTGAGCATTGCTGGTGCTAATTGAGATTCACGACACCAAGGTAGTGTTGATGGGATGCAAGGTCGCGGGGTATTCCCTGATTGAGTACGGCTTTTAGAAGTAACTTCCTTCTGCCAGTGCTTGACATGAATTTGCAATTCACTTCCAGTGCCTGTTCTGCAGGTGTTTGAAATCCACTCTTTTGTGAACCCTCCTGTTGGTTGTCTTTCTGGGTAGCAAACGTGCCATACGCCTTTGCAGGCTGCCTTGCTCTCTGCGAGCCTCTTCCAGGGCCGCGGGACGGGAACTATCGAGCATCTCCCATCTGGAGCTACCCTGGACATTCATGAACACAGATCGAGTGATCGCCAAGTCTTCAAGGCAGACTGTCAGACTGTTTGCCCAGCTGTAAGCACAGGAAATAGTACTGCTAGTGCTGAATGGGGAATACACTCAAGAGCTTCCATGAAATGCCATCCGATTTACACCACAGAAACTTGCTAAGGCATTTATCTTCCCACTGCTCCCCGCTCTGCACAGACCTGGGCGCCGTGCCCTGCCGCGGCCCTCTTCAGCACTAACAATGCTGGGACCTGGTCAGCAAAAACCACCTGGCAGAAGAGTTTGCTGGCACTGTCAAACCTGTCATTCCCACTCGCTTAGTAAAGGTACTCAAGGCACCGAAATGGCAAGAGCGGGCAAAAGATGTTTCTGATTATCAACTGAAACAGGCAGGAGACAAAGGAGGAGGGGAAAATTATTCATTTTAATGCAGCAAGAGGTGAGGAATCGGGTATGCTCTCCTTCCAAACTGGCAACAGTGATTAATAGAGCTGTTAATGACCTGGAACAGCAGTGTGGGGGCAGAACTGGCTGGTAGCAAAATATACAGCTAGCTTCATAAATACCAGGGAAGACTGGGGGCCTTTGATGCTAACTGGGTAAACTAGATACATAGCACAACAGTGGATGGAAATCCTTTTTGAGACGCACGTGAAAAGGGATGATTTAGCAGTTTTCATCGAATACGGACCATGTGTCCTAGACTAATTCAAGTCACTTTGATCCAGGCATCATTGCATTTTATTGTGTTCAATAACCTGGCCTCAAAAAAGACAGCGAATTTGAAAATTGACAAACTATTGAGCTCCCTTATAAATTTACTTTACCCCCACTTGAAATACTGTAGAGTGTGATTAGCATGCCATTTCACAGCATACATCAGAAAGAGCAAAGTGAGCCAGAGACAAAAACGACAAGGATTAGTGATATGCAAAACTTCTGCAGTCAGGAGTGAAAACATGAGAATTGTTCGAGTTAGAGAAGAGACTAATACGATGAGACTAAGAGGTGAAGATACGACAGTCAGTGAGTTGTACAGCAAATGTAGATCCAGCAGAGTCCATGCACCTTCTCATAGCAACACCAAAAGGGAAAACATCTGAAGACAGCATAAACACAAGGCAGTGGAGTTTATTGCACGTGATAACCACAGTCAATAAATTAATAGCACTGAAATGGATATAACATTTAGATGGATAGCGATGGGAAGGAATAAAAGCATAGCAACAGTCATAATACTCCAGAGCTGCCCAAACCAATGTCTTGAAATTTCAGTAGCCGCTGCTGGAAACAGGGGAAAAGATAAAGTGCATCAAACGCTCTGCCTCAGGTGGGATGGTCCAGTGGAGTCAGTCAAATGTACTTTATACATTGGTGGCAGGAATAGCGCCTGACCCTTTCTAGTGACCTCCTCACCCAGTGACAGTGACAGCACAGGTATGGTACCAATGTGATGAACAGAACCTGAAGGAGAGCGAAGGTCCTTCCAGGAGCACTATACATGCTGGATCTGTATCCTTTAAGGAAAAGCAACTTGTTTACAGAGGCAGTAAGGCTGAGTGCCCTGGCTCATTCTGGAAACATGGTTGCTGCTTTGCATTTAATCCTATGATTATTAATGATCAAAATACTCTGCCAGCTGGTGGGTATCTGGCAACCTGTGCATCTGAGTCAGATCTCCGTGCAGCGCCCGCTCAGAGCTGGCTCCAGCGCCGAAGCCATCTCCTTGTTGGAAACCTCCACAGAGGAGCCAGCCAGAGGACAGACCGCAGGTCCACTGACTCAAAGAGAAGTTTCTCGCGAGCAGCTTGGCGCAGTGCTGGCTGCGCGCACTGTACCTGTCCTCACACAGCCCTCGCTGCCAGGCAGCACCCTTGGCGATGCTCGGGTGGGCACCTACCAGCAGTGGCGGCTGAGACAGAAGGCAGAGGTTTCCTGGGAAGCCCTGACACAAACGCCCCCCCCACTGTGGAGGTCTTGTGTAATGGCGCATTGCGAACAACCCGAGATGCGTATACCCCGGCAGCCGCACTGCTGCCTGCGTGTCCTGCCTGCAACACCTCCCTCCTGCCTCTGTGTTTCCCCGGCTGTCAGAGTCAGAGGAGAATGGGACCACAAAGCGCATGCCAATGCAAAGAAAGGCACAGAAAACCAATGGCAAACCCTTAAATTACAGAGATGTTCAGAGTCTGTGGGTCTGGCTTGCTCAACAACAGGCGTATTTTTCACTATAAGAAACCACCATGTAACATTAGCTGCATAAGGGGGAAGGGAGGGGGAACAGGATGTAAAGCATCATGAAAATTGGGTAGGATTTTCTGGGGTGCACATCCCTCATCTTCTACTGTTAAAGCTGATGGGAGATTGGTGACCATCTCCTGTGTGTAACAAGAAGTCTGAAACAAGAAGAAGTAAAATATTCTTAAAACTCATCTAAAAGTATTCAAGTATTTGCACGCACGAGACTGGAAAGCTCACTGCCAGCCTGTTCTGTAAGCTGATCTCTGACAAGAGCAGCAAAATGCATCTACATTTTAAACACAGCTTCTTGGTAAAGAGACACTGTGCCTGGCTAGGACTTACTCTAATGTACGCCACATGCAAAAGGCAATGCTGACCTTCCTTGCCAAAAAAAGAGGCTCATTTGAGCCTCACGTTACAATGCTATGCTTACAGGCAAATAAAGATAATTTCTCTGGATTGTTACTGTTTGCTTTACCAGCTGTCCCTCAGAGTGCTGGAGCAGATAATCTGAATGGTTTGGTACCAGTTCTGTTGCAAAATCATTGCTACCCAGCTGGTTGGGATTAACAGCAAGCAAAGATCAGCCTTGCTGCATGGAGGTGGGCTGACCATCATCTCAAATGTCCCCCTGGATGGTTGTCCATGGCTGTGCAAGGGAGAAGGACTTTACGGTGGGAGCAAGGAACAGCGTGAGGAGTATGTGTCTCTGCAGGGAAGGGGTTGGCAGCTCCTGGCCTGTTCCCAGTGATCCCACTGGTGCCAAATGGGCAAATACAGGCAGGCACAGCCCTCTTTGCAGGATGGGGAGCTTTGCGGTGAATTACTGATATCAGTAATTTAGGCACCACCAGCCTAAGCGATGCTGCAGGAGGGCACTGGCTAGGACAGCAGCTGACGCTAACCAGCTGTTCATGGCAAAAATGCACCAGAGAAGCGCTTCAGCCCAAATGGTAAATCAGAAGCCGATGCTGCCTCAGTTTGTACCACGAGGCTGTGTGAGTCCTTCAGTGTGTTTTGCTGGCAAAGGATGAGCAGGTGGTCAAGGAAGGCACCCTGACCCAACTTCAATGTGTCACCGAAATAACCTGTGAATTTACTGCCTCTGGGCTGCGCTTCCCCTTGCAGCATACGGTGGCATTTGCTGAGGTGGACCAGCGGTACCCAGCACCGTACGGCCTCATACCAGCCAGAATTAAGAGGAGGAGGCGTGGTGATGCCATCATGAAGTAGCAGCTTTGTTGATTGCATTTTTTAACTCGAGTTCCTGCCACGTTCCACTCAATGCTGGACAACATGATGCATTAAAAATAGCACCGTACACACAAATAGGCGGAACAGCAGTGTTAACCACACACGGTCCTTTTGCTCCTGTGACGATGGGATTGTCGTATTCAATGTACTGGTAGGAAAGCTGGGTTTAGCACAAACACCATGACCTCCTCCCTTTGGACCCATTCTGTCTCCTTCCATTCGCATCCCCAAAAGACATTAAAAAGATGCTTAAGAAGTCATTTTTCAAGAAGAGGAAATTAATTCTGAATGAAAAAAGCACACCATCACTCCTGCTATTCAAGCACAACAGGGTGACTTAACTACCGTTCCAGCAAGTTGTGTAGTTAAAGCAAAACCTAATTATTTCCTTCCACCTCTAACTCCAGCTTCATGTCTTAGAGTTAAAATAGACAAAATGAGCCACTTTTCAGGATAGAACTTTGTACTGCTGGAAAAATGTGCCTGGCAGTCTCCCCAAAATCCTCATCATTTTTATTACAACGTTCATGTTTGTTTTCACTTTCCTCTTTGTTAAACGTTTTAGGCAACTCAAATGAAGCCCTCGCCATCAAACCAGCCTTTTAGCAGTAATGACATAAATTACATTGTTCTTCTGGGCTCGTAGCACCCAGCTATTAAGTCTAACCATGGGAGCCTGGCAAATCTTTTCATACGCGAGGCAGCTGTTTCCTTTCTCCCCTGCCTCCGCCCTCCACCCCTTTTTTGCCTTGCATGAGCATGATGTGTGCTCTAAGGGACGTACTGCACCCAAACCCCTTTGCCTAAGGTGCTCTCCATGGAGCCACAGGTCTTCCTGAAATACTCGGTGCCCACGTGGGGCACAGACCGGCTCTTGGTCCCAGCCCATCACGCCCCTCCAGGAGCACAAGCTCGGGTGCCTGGAGTGGTTTCATGGCACAGAGCTGGCCAAAGCACCATGACTTACGCAGCCACCCCCGTCAGCCAGGGGCAAATCCTGGCTCCTGCCATCGGGGCACCTCATCTCGGTGTGGTGCAGCTCTGGGAGCGGCTGTGCCGGTGCTTGGACCATGCTGCCAAGTGTCTGTGCTTGGTTAAACAATCCTGAGCATTTCTTTGTTTTCCCTAGCATCTGCTAAAAGCATTTTGACTCACGTTTGCTTGGTGTGCTTATCTGCTCAGGTTAGGCTACCCTGGGAAAGACATCAGCTTGCAGAAGACATAGCTGTGCATATCCTGCTTCGAAGGGCACTTATTTTCATCCTTAAATTGCCCTGCCATCAGTGGCAATTTTCACGCTGTGCACAGTTACTCAATGACAATACTCTAATGCAGGCTAAAAGATTGTTAATTTGCAATCAGTGCTGTTTAACGTACACATGAAAATGGTAATGTGCCAGTCACGTACTTCCCCTTGGGATGGATGTCTCCCACGGGGATGCATGGCACGTGGCCCTGGTCAGCACCCAGTGCAGCAGCATGAGCTGGCCGGTGCACAGGCCACTCCTGGCTATCCTTGTCCCCACGATGCCTCTGGACAACCTGCCAGGTGGATGAACGTGCCCAAGGACACCAGCCTGCTCCCTGCTGCCACCCTTCCCCGGTGCTGCTGCTGCATCACTGCCAGGTGGTCAGGAAACGGATGGTTTACAACCATCATGGGAAGCCCCATGCTCCCAGCCAGCATCATCTGGAGGGCATCATCTGCAGGCTCAGTGATGGAAGTGAGGAGCCCTGTGACTGGTTTGGGCTTCTTTGCAATGAAAAAAATGAAACGCAAACCTGAAGCCTATTTTTATTCAGTAAGCTCTGGCACAAGCAGAGAGTCTTCTCTCTTGATGAACTTTTTTCTCTGCAACAGCCACCGAAATAAAAAGAACAGCACTTAAATGGGATTTGTTAGTAGACAAACAAGGTTAAACAGGTTAAATTGTGGAAATAAAAGTCTCTGTGTTCATATCTCTGAGAAAATAGATGCCTGAATGTCCATTTCAGGGATAAATGTTCCTGTGAGACATATTTGCTGGTGCTGCAGTGCAGAAAGACAGGAACCGCAAACCTTTGCCTCAACAAGCAAAACTTACCTGTGCCTGGAAGGGAGGGAAATGTTTTTCCTCCCGAGTTTCAGAAAGCTGGTTTTAAAGCAGGGATCAGAGGTGGCAGTAATGGGCAAGGAAAATGCACCTCCCTTGCAGCTTAGCTGGACAAAAGAAGCAGCACTAAGCCATTCTGCCCTGGCAAACAGAGGGAGGGACAGGACCACACATTTACACAGAGTTCATCCACAACCCAGCACATGCTCTCCCCACAACATGTGGGGCACAAGAGGAGCTGTTGCTGGTCTCCCTCCAGCTCTAGCATGAGAGGCATGGGGTGGGGAGTGGGGCTGGGCAGCGGCAGTTTCTCTGGCCCAAGGAAGGATGGAGAAAGCATGTGTGTGGAGGTAACCATTAGCTTTGGCTGGGTTGAACATGTAGAAAAGTCTCCACCTGTTTACAAAGTGCCTGGGTTTCCAGCCATAGTCATTTGGAAAACCTATGGAGATGATGAAGGTTTTATCAGTCATCAAAGGCAGGATTCAGCTCCAGATGGTGGACTCCTAAATTTATTCCTCTCACCTTCCAGTGGACACCTAAATCTGGTCATCTGAATAATTTTCCAGGCTCCATTAACCCCAGTGGGGGTGTAGATACCTGGTGCGTCTCTAGTCACCTAGATTAAGACACGCATATTTAGGTGACCAGCTTTTGTGGGGGAATCCCACCCCAGACGTTCATTATTGCCTCCTGATGGGCAGCCACATGGGCAGCTTTGTAAAGGGTTGCGTGAGCACACCCACTCTGTTTCAGTACAACATCCCCAAGGATTTTAGCATAATGAAGGAATGCCACAGTGACTTGATGAGTGTTCACATGCCTCGTGATGGGGTCCCGCTGTTATGGTGACAACCCCAGCAAGTGGTAGGAACAGTCAGCTACCAGGGGCTGTAATTACTCAAACAGCTCAATCTATGTCTGCAAAAGCCTTTTGGCCTGAAGGCTTGTTTTCACGTCATCACACCAATTGGGTTTGCTCCTACTCTCCTTGGATCATGTCTTTCCTGCCAGGGTTATTTCTGGCCAACCCAAGAGGTGCAACTGTCCATGTGATCCCAACAAGAGTCAGTGGCACTGCTATCTCAACAATTCCAGCCACAGCCAGGGGCCAGGGCAGATGAGTTAAGATGCTGTGTCCTGAACATCTACACCTGCCTTGATAGCCTTAAATCAGAAAAGCCATGGGCACCTGCAGCTGTGGATTAATACACAGCGATTTGCTCACAGGATGAAGTAAGCAATCTTCAAGTTCAGCAACTAACTGCTGAAAAAATAAATGCCAATAAAAGCTAAATGAAAGTGAATTAATGCAGTTAATCTACTTTTCTGCTTGATTAGCTTGCACCAAATAATCAGCAAATTCTTATAAGTCATTGATAATAACATTGAAAAGAAATAGTTGCACTTCCTCAGGGATCCAGGAAAAAGAAAACCCATGTGCCATCTCTCATGGCAGCAGGGTGTAAACTGAATATCACCAAATTCTTGCTGCAACAGCAGATATTTCCAGGAACAGGCTTCTTCTTGGCACAGGGGTGCACGCCTAAGCTACCAGTCTGGTGGGATAAATGCTGTCAAGCCTCGAAACAGAAGAGTTTTTAAAAAAAAAATCAGAGGGGGAGGTTAGGTGAGACTTAGGGAAGTCATGTGCTTCGTTTTACCACAGAGAGAGAGAAAAGTAATTTAAAAGCAGAGATATCAATGGACAAAGGAATAAAAAAGGACAGAGGAAAAATCCTACTGTTGAAAAAAGCTTTAGCGTAGCCAGAACCATAGAGGGTGACAGGCCTGCTACAGGTAGGAACGTGGACAAGATCAGGGAGACACAACCAGTGTTTGCACACCTGCTAGGGAGCTGGTCAGAGAGTTAATGGAGGGAAGAACATGTGGATATTATACAGACAACGGTGGAGCAACAGCAATGACCACAACAGGCAGACAGAAGATAATAGATGGATAGATAGATGGACAGACAGACAGAAAGACCAAGTGACCAGTCTGTGAGCTGTTAAGGAAACAAGAGAAACCAAAGTAAAAAAAGGAGTGTGGTCTTATGTGCTAATTTTGCGAGAGACGATTAAGGAACTAGGGATTGTGAAAGGGGCTCAGGGAATTAGTACTAGGGCTCTGCTGCACACTCCTAGTACTGGGTTTAGAAGTGGGAGAAAGCTTTGCAGTTTCATCAGAAATAGGTGCTCTTGGGAATCACATCATTGCAAAGACTTAAAGTTCACAGTTACTAACTGGAAAATAATCCTACTAATAATCAGCAGCCCCAGGTATTGGATGCAACAGCTCACTTGTCATTGAACCAATGAAGGGTGACAACTGGTTATAGAAAAACTCATTGTAGAAGATGACCTTGGACCAAGTGGATATGAGCAGATTTGGTTTAAGTTAATGGAATGATAACAAAAGTGAACTATAACAAGATGGCTTATTTTAAAATAGTATGCTTTCAGGTATTTAGGAAACAAGTCAATGAAGTGAATTGGATTGGGAGCTTGACTAGTCAACTGTGGAAACGGGGGCTTTGACTTTCTACTGTCATGGCTGTTGTATCATGCCATGTCTCTTGCTCCTGCCATGTGCCACCTCTCCCATTGTATTGACGTAGAGGTTTGTACATCGTGGCCCTGGACAAGGGAGACAGCACGGTGAAGAAGAGTGCTTGGCAGAAAGTGAAAGGCTGGTGAGGTTGGCTCAGCTGTGGCAGGCAGGAGAGGTTCAGGCATAGCAGGTGGTGGCCGGGGAAGGCATCACTGCCACCCCTGCAGTCCTTCTGTGCTCCATCCTGACAAACCCACTGAACGCCACCAGGATATGGTACCCCAGGCAGGGAGGGAAAGGGGCACGAAAAGCCTTCAGGCATAACAAGACATATAACTGTCTCAAAGGGTCTTGTCAGTGGAGATCAAGAAAGAAAAAAGGAAAGGGAAAAGAAAGAAACCACGCATTTGAGATCAGACTGTCTATGGCTAATGAGAGAAATTACCCCAGTCAGGTCTGGATAGACCTTGCAAAGAAACAAAAAGACATAACAGAGCCCTCTGTAGCCGTTGCATCCTCCTAGAAGTGTTTAACAATGTGAAAATGCTGCGTACAACTGGGGCAAGAAGAAGTGGTCCGCTCTTGCAGCAAGGGAGGATCAGACAAAAATTAAGGTTATCAGATTGCTTAACCCATGTTGAAACCAGCAGGTCAACCTTTCAATTAAGGGGCTTGAAAGAAGATGCTAATAAGCAAATTTTCTCAAAGACAAACAAAATGTGTGGGAGCTTGGGTGCTTGGGAGCGGAGGCATTGCAGTTGGCTGCTGGTGGGGTGGCCACAGTGACAGCAGCTCCCAGCTCTGTGGGAAGCCCTGCCTGGGCTTGGCAGCTCCAGCGCCGTCCATCTGGGCCTGGGCCAGGCAGCCGGGAACTCATCGGAGCCTTTCGTTCTAGACTTCGCACATCCCTGCAAGCAAGCAAACAAAACTGCATCGGAGCCACTCGATTCCTCCTGTTGATTTACCCTCCTAAATGAAATTATCTGTGAGATCCTGACATTCAGCTTCCTGCTCAGGTTAAAAGGAGTAACAATTTATTTAGGTCTCAAAAAATAAGAGAGTAGCTTGCCTCTGCAATTCAATAAGAATAATTATCTAGACTGCAGGGTCAGAGCCAGGATGACTAATGGAAATGTTCAGAGAAATGGAAATTACCCCGCTACAGATTGAAGCTAAACTCAGAGTTTAATATATTCCAGCTAGAACGACCAGATAATCTCCATCCCCAGTGCTGAGGGAACTGGCCCATGAAATTGCCAGTCTGATAGTAAGGATTTCTGATCTTTCAAATCAGAGATAGATACCATAACGCGGGAATCCAGCTAGTGTGAGAAATGGGAGGGAGGGATGGATCCAAGCTGTTTACACACTCATTAATCCAACCTCATTGGTTTACAACTCTGTAAAACAAATTTTGAGTGAACGAATAATTGAAGACATGGCAGAAAGTGGGGCTAAAATGTAGCATAGGCCAACCAAAGGTCGGCCAGATGGCAGTCTTACTGGCTCAGTGTAACCATAGACCTGCAGGATAACTACAGGTTACTTGTTGTAAACATAAAAACAAACTTGTTGCCTGTCCCTGGACTCCTAAGCCTTGGTGACAAGGCAGGAGGGTGGTGGTGGCACACAGTTTGCTCCAGGGAAGTAGCTCGGCATTGCCAGAGACTAGTAACTGCGGTGCACAAGAGAGGCCACTTTGTCCATCTTCACTGTGGTCCAAGTATGTCACCTTGTGCAAATGAGCAGCGCCCTTACTCCAGTAAATATGGGCTTGGAGAAAACAACATCCAAAAAAATTAAGCAATTGGGTCAGAAAGCCCATAGGTATTTTGAGCTAGTGGGTGAATGCAAAGGTACTACTTCGAACTTCGTAAAAACACCCATCTCAAGGGTAATTTCTTTTTTTGAAGAGCAAAGGTACTTGAAACTTGGACCTGCATTTGTAACAAACAGGCAACTGTATAGTCTCAAGCTCATGGAGGAAGGGCTGAGCCCTGATCTATGGTCAGGGACCTTTTTTTATTTTTGATGCTCAGTAACTCAACTTTGAACAGCTTTGTTGATATACCCAGTCTTGGTGTTTGCCAGCATGAAGATTCTATAGATTCTATATGCAAGCCTAGCATAAATTTTAGCAACTCTCCTTCTTTTTACTGTAAAGAGTGATTTTTCTTTCTTCTTTTTTAGAGGCCACTGGCAGGCAACATTTAAGGAGACTTATTGTTTTAACATGGAAATTTTGCTTAACTTGACTTTGGTAGCTTTATAAACGCTTCCCCTGGTTGGTCTCCTGGGAGTCCAATGCACTGCAAGGCCACACAAATATTGGTGCTGGGAGGTGGCAGGCAGGAGAGAGAGGAGAAGGGGAGGAGGAGGTGAAATACTGTCAACCTGCACTGTCCCTGCAACGTCTGCTGCCTGGACCCCCCAGCTCCCACATCCCACCAGTGCTGCGCAGAGTGCTAGGAGGCATTTGGGGGCTTTTTTTTCATTGCCCAAGACAGTCTCAGCCTGAACAGCAGATTTTCCAAGCCTTATAACTCTTCCCAAGAAAGCGTTGGCTGCAAATGGTATTTACAGCCTGGTGTAGATGTACAGAGCCTATCGGTACATCACAGCGCTTCTGTAGGGCTGATCCTCCTGACTGTCCCACATCTCATTGCGCGTTACTGCTGAAATGCTTTGGCCCTCATTCAACAAAGTGCAGACCAAAATGAACTGTGCGATATTCTGCTGCTATGTTAGTCAATTATTTCTGAGCTCTGTGGCTCCCTCCTAGCCCTGCCATCATTCCCCCATGGACAGCAGTACTCTAGCCAATAGGTATGTAGAGAATTAAGGGTTTAGTCCTGCATTAATTCTACTAATAAAGATCAATTAGAGTAAGAGGAAGGAAAAAGAAGTAAAAATACTAGAAAGTATTGCTGTCGCTGTTTCTCCAAATCCCCTTTTTTCTGGACTGACCCATGATCTCAGAACAAAAAAAAAAAAAAACAACCCCATGCAGACATCTCCATGTCCATAAACACACAATGGTTTCTCACGTAGATCTGGACAGCTGGAAGGAGGCTCTTGGAGGGATTGCTTTCCCATATCCCCTCACTTCCTTTCCTTGCTCCAGACACAGTGTTTCTCAGACTTGCTGCCTGCTTTCTTCAAGGCTTTTTTCACTTTTGCTACTTCAATTTAACAGCAGAGCCCCTGTTACACCCAAGCTCAAGGAGCTCGGAGAGTATGCACACGCTTGCCAGAACTGCTTGTCGAAGCCAGGGTGCTGCTAGTCAAGGTTCCTGTGTTATAAGGACATTTCTATTAGCTTTTGACCTGTGAAAACTGTCTCCCAGCCCCATGCCTAGCCAGCCCCAGCATCCCAGAGAGCAGCAAGGCATTTACTTC